>OX940879.1:13750000-15000000 GCA_954870665.1 Stratiomys singularior
CTGTACAAATAATTTAATTCAGTCGTGCGTTGAAACATAACGATACAACATTATTCTTTTTATTTCTGATAAATTCTGAAGTTGAATCCATTTATGGTGAAAACCGCACGAATAAACAATTACATGTTTTGAATAAATTTTCATGCTTGAATAATTTTTCCACATATCCTCTCCCATTTCTCTTTCTCTCTCTTTCTCTCTCTCTCTGATGATGATATCAAGTCATTTCCACAGAGTTATTACTTCTTTCAATTTATAGCGTTTGGATTTGGGTTTATTGTTGTATTCAGCGCGCTATGTTTGGTTTTATTCGCGAGGATGATTTAATCTCTTCTGCTTATATCTAGGATAAATACGGCAGTAATTTGATTGTGCTTTGTGTATGTTCTCGTTTTGAATTTCCACGGAATTTTTCTTTTTTCTTAATTTTATACGCTCATGGTTCTGGTTAACTTAGCAACACTGAAGTAACCTCTGGAAGCAAATAAAAATTCTGAACTTATGAGTCATGTGTGATGAATGCAACATTATCAATCAATTTCGCTTTACATCCCACAAAAACATTAAAATGAAATTTATACGAAGCATCACATTAAACATACCTTAAAAATGATTTTAATTACAACCGACGCATAAGAAGGCTTAAAAATACTTTCATTTTCATAGCACTGGTGAACCCACATATGTACGTGTGTGCATGCATTTGTTCATTATTGTGTGTATTGTAAATAAGCTCAATCGTGGAACGCGATCTGAAAAATTTTTCCACGTCAAGTGGCACTAAAGCAATTCGGAGAATCTTCACTAGAGCGCCAACTTTTTTGCAGAGATGCGAGGATACTATTCATACTAGTTCATAGTGATATTGTTACTACTATAAACTAATAGAAAAAGCTTGTTAGCTTACCATACTGGCTTCCACACAAGTCATGCACACTTCTAACCCAATGTGTGTGAGAGGGTGGGGGGGGGGGGGTTGGCGATAAGTGTCAGGAGTGGGCAATGTATGAAGTCTTTTCGCAGTAATGTGCTATAAGATAATTCTCGGGAAGTGCTATTGCACGCTATTTGAATAATAATCTGTGCTTGATTTTTCTTTTGCTATTTCGCCTAAGATTGTTTTTACTTTTACTGTTGACATGGACTATGATTAGAGTTCTGTAGCATTGATATTTTTGCAATGAAGTTAATACGAACGATTATACGCTGTGTAGAAACAGAACTCACTTTCACATAGATCGGAGCACAAAAAATATTAACATTTATTAAAATTGTTGAACGATCTGTACAGAATTCTACCTTGTTGTCATCAGGCCTTACTTGAACATGTTCATTTTTTATACATTTTTTAAAAAAATATTTTATTTGTTAAGTTGAATTAACCTTCAACTGAATCAAACAGAAAGGGGGATTTTCTGTTGGCGATGATTTGAATTTTTAATCGGAGTGCATGTTGTATAGGTAATGGCCAGCAGGTGGATAATTGAGAGAATACGCAGTAAGAATAATATTTGTTTTTTGATGTGATTCATTCTGTATGCAGATATTGAATCACTTGAGTTGATCTTTTGTTGATTTTTGATTCGTTTTGGTTCTATGTAAACGCATGCTGGCCTTTGGTTTCCTGGAGTTGTCATACCTAGACGTTTGGTAGACAATACTAAAGGCAAAACAAATTTCATTCACTATTCTGTACATTTTATTGAATCAATTACTTGCTACATTGAATGAATTATGGATGTAAGTGTAATGTTCCGTTATTATCTGTTGTGTGCTTTAGAGCTTTGATCCTTGAAGATTTCTTTCATAAAAAAAATTTGCAAACTGCGTAGAAAAAAAACGTGTCCTTGGAGAACATGAAAATCGTTGATATATTCACTCAATACTTCTTATTCTCATCTTATCTTTTTGTTGAGCAAATTTACTTTTCTTTTTCTAATTTTTCAACTAATTTATTGAGACTATAACGTGAAAGTGCGGGTGATTGGTAAATGACATAAACAATACTTATTCCCATCTGGCCATACTGTTTGCATCAAAGCGTCAAAGTGCTGTCAAACTTATATCAGTATCATTATCGTTCGTTTGATTGGAGTGCTTAGAATATAATTGTTGAGGTTGAAAATATCTAATATATACATAACAAAATTTTCGAGAAGCAATGCTTCTGTTCTTTAATCAAACAAAAAGTTCCGCTGGGTGTTGCATGACGTGTTGCATGGAACTTATCCTGAATATATTCCAGAAGAAAAAACGAGTCAATAGTTGTAAGCATGGTTCCAAATTAGTAGGTTTGTTTCATGTGTTGAATAACATCCTTGACAGCGAAAAAATCGGGTCGTCAAAAATGGATTCATGACGCAAAAGCGGAGCACGAAAAAGCAGAAATTTAGTTTGACCTTAGATATCACCTTAGTATGACAAGTATACACTGTACTGCTTGCAATATAATGTCATATGTACATTGCCATATGAGTATGAAATTTTCTTTAAGCTCACAGAAGAGAAAATAGGCAAGTGGTTGCAAAAGTTTTTCAAGTTTACAAAATACAAAAACGATTCTAGGATCTTTTCTTTCAGTAGAAGTTTGAAAATGTAACGTTCTGTGCTTTCGCGACTGATGACTACATTTGCCTGTCGTCATGGTTCACCCAGAAACTCCACCTATTAAAGGTGGACAAGACAGATGGGCATAGTATTCCACGGCTCACCTTATATTTATACTATTTTCAATTGCAATCTTTTGATTGAAATCTAGATGAACGTGTATCTAGATGAACGATTCCTTCTTTAGATATTCAGGGGTAAACTCTGCACAGATGTGAAACAGCTGGGTGGTGGGTGCCCTTACTTGATAGCTTGTCTAAACTGACAATCTCTATTGGCTAACTCCTGGAGACGTCCAGTTCTTTACATGTCATTATAATGTCGGTTGTTGTCTTTAAGTTGTCAAAACTAGTTTTGAATAGTACATGTCCTTACAGTACAAGAAAAAGGGTCGTTCAAACAACAGAAACGGAGACGGTCTTCGGTGGCAGTTTCGTGTAATGATTTTGTTGTGCCATGGTTCACCACAGAGCCTGTATAGCGAATCGTGTAAGCACTACCCCATATCAAGAGCAAGGGTACACGAAAAGGCGATCAAGTCAAAATTAGGTTTTAACGTGATTATTTCAATGAATTCACTTAGCTAGGTGCGTTGATGTGTGTGTGCTACGTGTCTAGCTAGGTGTGTTGGTGCTCCGATTCTGAAAACATAAATTCAAAAATCCCTGTCACCAATGGGACTTGCTCTCGGCATTTTTTGCACAGACGGCAAGTGTTTGGTGGAACTAAAATAAAATAGTGCCTTAGATACACTTTGTCACATTTTCTTGCCCTGGAATGAGCACTTAGACAATGAGGTCGAGAAAAAGTCCTTTTCAGAGTTCACACTAATTCTGATCACCTAAATGATCGTGTTAGTCAGCAATGAATGCAAGGGGGATCAAATTAAGTTGCTTATTAGAGCGATGTGCCAGCGATATCCAGTATCAAAAAAATGATCTATTTTACTTAAGATAGGCCTTGTTAGTGCCTTATAAAGGAACGCTGTTGTGAAGGGTTTAGCTGAGTGTTCTCCCAGATAAGGTTATACTGTCACTCTGAATGTTTGTCTTCAAGAGTTTTAACACAGACTAACATGTGTGAAGCAAATTTATGATACCTCAGTAGTGCTTATCTGGGAATACCTAACACCTAACTAAACCTTTCATCACAACGTATCTGTCAAAAAAAAAGACACTCCCAGGTAACATCAGGCAAAAAAAAGGAAACGAACTTGACAGGTGGTTTTAGACTTGGTACAGTGGGGGTCTGACAAAGCGTTGGAACGCATTTTCACTAAGGAATAAGCAAACGGTCTGACAAATTGTTACAAGACATTCTCGCTATAGCTAAAGACTTGGATTTATTATTGATCTGCTTGCAGAATATAAAACTGCTACAACCATTCTCTCACAAAAAGAACAGAAGATAAAAGTTGAATATTTTGAGTTGAGACCATCAAAAGGAATCAAATTATAGAATATGTAAAATCCACTGGAAATGTTCTGTTTGTTATTTTAATTTGAAGACACTATAGGAATTCAATCACTTTCAAATAAAAATTTTAGAGCTAGTGTAGTGTGGACCGGATTGGAAAGTATTTTTTCCATATTTTTTCTCTGAAAAATAATGCAAAGTTTTCATTTTGCTTTTAAATAACATTAAGATAATATTATCTTCTTCTGTAATGCTATATTTCGAATAATAATAAGATAATATTATCTTATATTACCTAAGTCATTCCCAAATGGTTTACGTAGACGCTTTGTGGGCGCTATTTCTAGATCTTCTTGTCAAAAAATTGTGGATAAACGTTTTAAATCTTGTTCGGAAATCGACTCCACAAAGTGAATAAAAAAAATTACATAATTATAGAATATTTGTAATATTTTCCCAAAAATCAGCCACCATTATCGATCAAAGAAAGCTGTTAAGTTTCAGTGAGCTGAGTGTACAGATCAAATAGAAAACACAAGGATTCCCAAACGCTCCGAGAAGGGAAAGACAACTGACAACCACCCATCAGAAAGATCTCATAAACTCAAGGTCAGGAAACCAATTTAGGCCATGGTTGATACCAATAAAAAGTAAACTTTTCTCAACAATTATGTTATCCCCTTAAAGTAATTCCGTTCTAACGTAAATGCTGCACTGGCAAAATCGTTGTTTCAACTCTTAGTAGCACCGCTGGTAGTCTTCATATTGTCAGTAACAGTCTTTTGAATGTGTCCCAGAGTTTTAAAACGACGTTCTTTATTAATTTTAGGAAAAGGCAGAAGTAACAAGATCCTGAAGTAGGTGAATGGCAGTTTTCTCAAGAAGACCAGCGCATACATTTCTTCCATTGATTCTTTCCACAATTTTGTCACAAATCTTTCGCGTGCCCAAATTCTCATGCCGATTTACCAAAATTTTACGCACGGTGAAAGTGTTTGAATTCAATATTTTTATAGCGAAACGACGGTCTGACCTCACAAGCGTCGTCACATGTTCAACGCTTACGTCATGAAGTTGAAAGTCTCTCTTGGCAAGTTTGAACTTCAACTTGTTCTCGGTCTCCCAAAAGCAGATCTTGTATAAGCGGAAAACTTGTGCTCTTCAAAACTAATGTTTCCCTATTGGCCCGCTCAAAAGTCACATACGCGGATTTATCAAGTTCACCACAAAACTTTATTGCAAAACATTGCAATAATAAAACATATGTTCACTGATGACAGTGTCAAAAATAATGTGCTTCCTGTACGAAGTTGAAACTTGAACTGAGCATGTGGAAGTGATGGCCAGATCGTCTGTAGTGTTGCCAGTCTCATTACTTAGCTCATATGCGTCGTAACTTATAGTGAACCCCAACATATATGCCAATTGCAATGTACCGACATCGGAACAGGACAGGTGCGGATAAAAGAAGAAGAAATCAGCTGCCTACATCTCGCGCCAAAATTTGCCTCCACGTAAATTGAACTTGTTCAAGCATACGATGTTTTTTTAAGTCATCCACTTCATGCGATAATGTTGAATGACCATAATTTTCAGTTCGAAATGATATCACTGTTCCGATTGATCACTATGGTTAAAGTGTTTCTACATGTAACCCAAATCCTGATTTGGGTTGATAAAAATGGGAAAAAAGAGACAAAACAATTGTACTTTTGGAAATTGGTTTCGAAGCATAAGACACCCGATACCATAGGAAGCATAAAGTGATTTGATGAAAATTCTTTTGAATGGATGACTGACTGCGTTTATATCCTTTTATTCAATACCAAAAAGTTAAGATTCATTTACTACGATACAATTTTTGTCCACGAATCATTCGAGTTTAACTTGCATATTTGATTCGGAAATTCGTAATTCAAATTCGAAATTTGAATTGAAAATAAGAGAACGTATTTAGTGACTCTATAGCATTATGAATTTAGAATGAATTTCAGCCGGAACTTTGAACTTTGCCATTTTAGCTACAAGTAGAATTTATCCATTACGAATATTTTTCTAGGAATTTTGTCAAAAAATACATTCAGCAAGATTGAAAACATATAAAAAAATTCGCAAAACGTGTCTCGTATCGGAAAAATTTGTAAGCAAATAATTTAAATTTTAATATTTAACGTATTAAATATTTAAGCCAATTTTTAATGCATCAGTGTTGGCAAAAATATGTTCCTTTCAGTATTTAACCTTATTGAAATATGTAGCCTGTACAGTTTCAGCGAATTTTATTTAATAATGCATCGGCCAATTGTTATGTTCAAGTTCAAAGTGGTGGGTTCCATTCATTCACCATTAAACGTTTCCCACGTTTCCACGAAATTATGTTTATGCAATAAATTCCAACTTATGTTCACCCTTGACTAAATGTCCTTTGTCAGCCCATTCCTTCAAAGAAACATTTGTATAGGAGGCCTCTTCTTTCTAAGGAATGTGGATTTTCCCTATTTTATCGATATACATACATACATTAAAGCTCTTCGGGTGAATATGCAAATTCCTTTTTTCACGGAAATTCATCGATTTTATCCTTGCGTTGACTTTTTGTACGTTTGATTGTCTCCGTTTGAGTTGGGTTGGACAACGTAATGGATTCATGGAACTCAACCGAATTACTGGATTAATTATTTAACAATCACCGTCAACAGTCGATTTTGTAGTTATATGTTCTAGGAACTGCAGGCTGTGTGTATTGCAGAATGAGCCTGGAAGAGATGATTTCGAGGAAATCTAGACAATCATTAAGTAAAGCAAATGTTAATTTTTACTCGTTACATTAGACCAGTTTACGTATTCTACGCCAAGTGGTTGAAGGATTCTGTAGCGCGAGTTTTGATTTATTACATTTGCATATGAAATGCTGTACGAAATTCTATAGAAATTCTCTTCACGAGTATGAATACATTTTCATGCATATTTATTAGTTGGAAAATATGAAATGAACAGATGTCATTAATTCTGTAACAAAGAAATGCCTTCAGAATGCAGTTGAGTATGTGTAGGATTCTCGTGTAATCAAGAAAATCGTTCAAAAATATTGGTCCAAAATTTATAAAAATGGTTCAAAAAATTTACTATTTCTTTCGAAAATGAAATAGTTGCACTTCCTGTGAAGCGATACGCCATAATGTATCACGCCAGCACGTTTTCAACCGAATGCATATTAATTTTGTAATAGTATTTATTGCTAAACAGATTAATAGAATTATTCTATTATAAAATTATAAGTGCCCTGCAAACGTGATTCTTATTAGCAAATTGTTATTATATTTGTTGAATGCATATCGCTGTAAGTCAAGGGTACCTATTAAGCTGTTGTAAAGTTTATGAATGCCGAGATCTGTTCATGTGAATATTCTACACTGAAATTACTCGCACGAAGCCAACTTTATGTTGCACTTGTAATGTTTTGTAGTCATCACTGATGACTCATCACAAATGATATCAAATATTCACATTTAATACACAAAAATTACATTTTGAAGACGACAAAAAAAGGATTTAATTCAATGTTGATATACGTCTCGTGCTAGTTGAATAGAAATCAAATAAGTGTAGCATAAACAGAATTGATCAGGAATGATTTCAAAAAATATCTCTAAATTGATCGTAGTACGACCTAGTAAATCGTTTCTCCTGGTTAAATTTTAAACTACCGCGAGCATTTGCTTGATTCCTGAATTTTCTGAAATCATCTGAATTCCAATTGCTGCAACGAAAACAAACGACAGTCTAACAGCCGCCATGGAGCCTGGTCTATACTTTAAGAACAAACAGCACTACTACTCTCGGTTGGCTTCTCTCAGACAGAGATAGAAAATGCACAAGACGATTACAATTGCTCTGTATTTTCATCCAAAAGCTTTCCAGAGGGTGTTTTTTCGGGCAACAATGACAGAAAATTACCAACCCAAGCAAAATTCCACATATGTCGGTCGAATACTGCTAGTTCGGGAGTTTGGGTGAAGTGTTAGCGCTGTCTTTCTTTATACTACGCCTAAAGTTCAGGACGCTATATAAATTCTTCAGCTTTGATTTGGGTCTACTTCGAACTTTATCTTTTTGTTGCTCTTTATTTCACCATCTTTCTTTTTCTCTTTAGAATCTTATCTATATCAATTGAAAACACAATAATCTACTTTTCAAACCTTAATATTAAAACAGGTTATGGCCGATTTATTTCGCGACAAATAATACGAATAGGTTATGTGGTCAGTACCACGCTTGGCGTTGTTCATGACCTTTCATTACCTTTCTACGTATTTCTGCTGGATAATGTGATATTCCGATCGCAAATTATAAGTGGAAATGATGTAGAGGTATCGCAACCTTAAATTAAATGTATCGCAACAAGTACAGAACAAAACTTCTATTAATTAAAAGGATTACTTTCATCGACCTAATAGAGATGACCAAATTGGTGGAATGGTCAAAAATATTACACAGGAATTCTTACATTCAAGTCAAAGCGTTCTATTATTTTTCTTCACAAACTACATGCAACATTCTTAAATGATAGTAGGATTATTCCTCCAGGTTTTAATTGTGAAATATCGAAAAAACGGACACTTCTGGGGGGGGGGGGGGGTTTGGTAGTGTAAGAGGAGAGAGTCGGAGCTATGAAAAAGGCTATTAGGCAGGAGTTCGAGCTACTAGAGACGATATCGAATTCGGTGACAGACTTTATTTTGGAATGTTCGTGAACCCCTCTTAGATATCCTACTTAACGTGGACGAGTTAAAATTTGCTTCCGCACAATATGAAGTTCTGCGAACATAAAAATTATCAGAGGGTTGAGGGTTGAAACTATGGAGAAGGCTGTTATGCAGGAGTCTGAGCTATTAGGGAAAAATAGAGATCGAAGAAAAAATTTTACTTTTAAATTTCTTTGACTGTTTTTCGACGTCCTGCGCTATGTAAACGCCACAAAATCAGCTCCCGCGCAATATGCACTTCTCCGAGAGTACAAATACTTCTTTTTTTACTCTTTTGGTTCGTTTTTTACTATCTGAATAGGCCTAAGTTTTAAGAAAAAAAAAAGAGGTACCTATCGTGAGCAATAAGGCGATCATTTTGATTTTATCAGAATTTTCGATAAAAATTAATAATTATAATCAGAACTCATTTCTTCAATTTTTTGTTTACTTATGTTTCTTTTTTATTTCATTATTTATCAAAATAAGTATAGGCAGATCTAAGTTTCCGATTACCAATGAAGCACCAAGTCCTGTGAAAAGCTTATCTGTGAGTGATATTTACAGCTCCGCTACGGAATACAAGCGTCAGTTCTTATGAGGCCACTAGAGTTCTTAGGAGTTACAAAGTCAGTAGGTTGAAGCCTTCGAGCAATTTCCAGGTCGGGGTGGAAATGATAACATTTCCTTTTTACTTACAAATCAATCAAATCAAGTAGTTTCTGCTGACATGTCGGTTAGTTGAGGACGAGGTACTATTAGCAACGTATGGATGACTCTCAGATATCGATTTAAAGCATTTGACAGGAGTTTCATAGGACGTAGGCTAAATAAAACTTAAATAGAGCTAGGCGAATATTTTCAACGGGAAATTTAAAGATACTCGGGTTTTAAAATTGGAGGACGCGGTACAAGCATGGAATATGTCGGTCTTGGCGTGCGCAAGCCTCAGCTTCAAGGCTCGAGGTGACTAAGGGTAACTAAGTGACAAAACGCAATTTCGAACCAATTGTTTACCTTAAAAAGGGGCCGGCGTATTCCTCAAACGGAAAAAGTACGAACATACTCAGATTCCGAAAGCGAAGGTTCCGATCGAAAGGTCGAGAATGAATGTCTCCATGATCTATTGTAACAGGTATAGGTACGATAAATAAAACGGAGAAGACCGAACATTTTGGAAATTATTTGAAATATTTCAGAGATATTTTTCTCAAAATTAAAAAATAGGAAATGTTTGGAATACGTGAAGTATATGATTTGAATTTTTGTTTTTAATTTATACCAAATTTTGGAAACCACAGCTCGGAGCTCGTTAGGAGGAAACATGAAATACTGTATCTACACATGAAGACTCCTACATAATTGAATAAGAGAAAAGCACAAGAAATAATTTTGCTGAAGTACAAGGTAAGCATACGAGAATAAGTTGGGTGATTTGCAGGATACAGTGAAGGGCAGTTTCTCTCCGATGCTTCAAGTATTAATTATTGCCCATAGTTGCCAGGTGTTTGATTTGCCTACCTAGTGTCATAAATGTAGTAACATAAAAGTGAAGAAAGTAAAATTCATCAGCGAGTATGAATCAGACACCTGCCCTCAGCAAGGCTTCGCTTACTCAAAACTCCGCCATCTTTATCATATCCTAGTCGTATTGCTTATGTTAACTTCGAGTTAAGAGGAGATTGTTGATTCAAAAGTCTAAAAGACTTTTGTAAGATTGAAGCCACGCTTAAGAATGTCAAAATTTCCGATTATTATGCGATTTTCAGAGCACGATTTTATTGATCTTTCAGATTACCATCACTGGCGAAAACATGTCGAAGAATTATGAGATTTTGAGCCCAATTGATGTTTGTTAATATGTTGAAGGAATTTAGTAGATATTTGCTGAATGGAAATTGGGTACCCAAGGTTTTGCTGGAATCAATTTCCAGGAAGAGATTCTGTGCGATTATATGGAAGTGGTAATGCTTCGTTTGAAGTATACGAAATAATTAAAGGTCGCTAGGTGTTCTTGTTAAGCGCCTTTTTTTGCAGGAGTATGGCGTTTTATCTCTGGAAAGCGATAAAAGTTATTTATGCAAGGGTTGAACAGCATTGCAGCTAGAATATCTTATTTTGGTAGACCATTGGCGTTACTTTTATATTTAGGATTCTTGAAAGTTTTCGCGAATATAGCTTGACATTAGACAAGCAGGTTGATACCGAATTTTTCAGGGGCTTTTGCGTGGCTTTGTCAAGTTTTTGACCCTTTTGTCTGTAGTTCTCTCGGGGAGTTTTTTGGGGCTAAGTTTGACAGATTTGGCATACCTATACGCAAGACTATTTCTACTAAGGGGGTTGCTTTAACCAAAAGTATTTGCTTATTCTGGCTTTGTGGATGTCCTTACTAAGATTTTAAACACGACGAAAAAATCAAGTAGACAATGGGAAGACAAACTTGAAGCTGATGACAGATTGCCAATAGCCGTTGCAAACTTTGGAACATGGTTAGATAATTATGTTCGATTCGATCGTCTAGAGCTGTGGTGCCATTGATGACGATAGTACAAGATACACAAGGTTTTTAGTGATTTAATATATAGAAATATGATAAAATCATTATGATACAAGTTGGCGTTGCTGATAAGTGGTTGTTAAGATATTAAGGAAAATGAGCGATGAATTTCGAAATGCTTAACATTTGATGGCTGGAATTAAAAGCCAGAACTTATCGGGAAATAACGAGAAAACTACAAAGATTATTTATTTGTTTATACATATTTTCGGGACTATGTGACCGTATACAAAAGCAATCTTTTCTAAGAGTTTTGACTGACTAGAAACAGATGCATGGCAAAGTTTAGATCAAATGTAGTCGAAATTAAGCAATCTGGTTTAATATGAATATTTATTCAAAGACGTTATCCTGTTGATGTGATTTATCAGAACTTTGTTTAGCAGATTAAAATTTAGCGGTGAAAAATGTCCGAACATGTTTTTTTCAATTTGTTTTACTCATTGCGAAGATGCAAGGTCTAGAAGGGATGCATCAGTTCAACCGATCCACCCTCGTATCCTTTGACATTTTCATCGACTGCGTCATTTAAAGGACAATCAAGTACTCAGCTCATTAAGACATTGGTAGAGACTGAATTGACGCTGATTGAACCTTAGAGACGCGGAGAAAATTCGAGGAGGTATTCCGAGGTATTTCGGCTCTCTTAGTTCGGAAAAGCCGAATAACTTAATTGTTTTAGATGCATAGTATGTAAAGATTTGTGTCTTCACCGCTGTACGGCAGAATTGATTTGAGAGCTCGTGCCCAGAGATGGCGCTCAGATGATTGGCATGGATTGGATGAGACATTGGTACAGACTAAATTGCTGTACGGCACAATTGATTTGAGAACTCATGTCCAGAGATGGCGCTCAGATGATTAGCTTTGCCAACCAAATGGTAGAACGATTATCTACTGTCCTATTGAAATAGAGCATGTAAACTGCTAATTTGATGATGAACTCACGATTTTCACGACATTGACTTATGCGGGAAGGTTGTATGCTTCAATTCGCCGTTTGTAGGCTCATCACTAATAGAAAAACTTGTAAATTCGATCGTTAAGGAAATTGATTTACCCTAGAGCTTTGTTAATTCATGTTTTATGTTCACATATGTTACTTAATCACCTGAAAATATAAATTCTAATAAGAATATCAATATTAGCATTGCATTTAGTATAGTAGATATATTTGAATTTGTTGATTGCATTTAAGATGTGTTTACCGAGATTAATTTTCACGTGTCAGATATGTCTATATAGCAAACAGATGCAGTAACAAAAACATACTCGTATGTGATGTAGATTAGCATATTTAACTATCAAACGCATTAGTTAAAAGTTCATTATTGCTCTCGGCGATGATCAAAAGATATATCATGTTTCCGCTTGATGCTGCAAATGTATATCATGCTTTTTCATGGTTTCTAATTACGCTAGCAACAATTTTTATTGGAAGTCACGTGAAAGTCGTTATAAAACGTACTAAAACACGAATAAGTTACTACGACCGGTTATTTGTTTTGATCAACTACGACTTGAGTAGGAATTCATTTAAATTTGGTGGTTTGCGTACACACATCATTAAACTTTTGTTATTTTTGTATGTTTCGTAAAATTTCATAAAAAAATTGTCGAAATTCTATTGGGATATAAACAAGTTTTTACTATTTTTAAGCCTACTTTTAAGCCAAAAACACAAAAATTGTTATTAAATTTAAAGTGGAAGATGAACCCAATAGTGATAAGTAAATGTAGATTATTCGTTTAGTAAATTTAAACTAAAAATTTTGTTTTTAAGCAAAGCGCACCCATAGCCACACATTAAATCAAATCGAAGTGAAGTGAATGAAAAACAAACCCCAACTTGCACTGAAAATAGACAAATGCAACACAAGAAAAACGTTGAAATTCAGTAAGAAAGTTATAGCTACCTATTTCGAATGCTTCCATTTCTTTTATTTTTCAACTAGGAAAACACACTTATTGGCTTCGATATCGACGAACAAAAACAATCAATAAGACTCAGTACGCACTAGAGAGACCCAAAATGGATGTAGCGCCTGGACCGTCATATAAATAATGCGTAGCTCCTAAATTCCGATTTATCGTAATTTTTAAACAAAATAAACCGCCGCCACCACCATTAACGACGTCACAAACATTTAAACACATTGAATAATTTTATTTTATTTATTTTTTGATTCGATTTCTTTTCAATTTTTTTTTTCGCTTCTATTAGTTTCAAGCAATTTTCATGACAACTTTCTTTTTGGATTTGTTTTTAAGTTGAGTTTCCTGTTGCGCGTTCCGAAAAGAAATTGCTTGAAAAGTGTTTAATTATATTTTGAATTTTTTTTTGTTTCAAATTAAGTTATGGCTATTGAAATTTCTTTAACGTATGTGCCGCGGACGCACGCACGACTTCAAAATAAATATATTTATTTATAAATATATATTTTTGGGAATTTATTTCCTTTATTGCACAAAATTCGTTAGATTATGTTAGGATGACGTAGAAAAACAAACACACGATACCATATTCTGAAAGTAAAGAGAAATAGAAAGACATTTGTTACATTATACAGGACTACAATGTTGTACACATGAAATTTTGCATTTTGCAATGGAACTTGTATTTTCTCGTGCTAGATGCAATTTTGCAAAACAAGGACACTATCGAAGCGGTGTTTGTAAAAGTGTTTTTCTCCTCCGTGTGGAAAACTGAAATGCATTTGTGCCAAAGAAAAAGTTTTGTTTTTGTGTTGCCTTAATTAAATTATCAAAATTTTAATTCAAATCTGCACCAAATAATTTTATAAGTTTTTAAGGTCAAAGAATGAGCCAAAATCGTAGGCAAGAAATTAAGTACCTGCAGAGAGGATTAATGTTAACTTATTGATAATTTTAAATAAATCTAGAATTTTCTCTAGAATGGAAGTTTAGCTGCGATTTGCAACGAATGCGGATATTATACTAAATCCTTTGATTTCGATTTTCTGAGCAAATTATTGAAGAATTTATATTGCATCGTAAATTAATTCAATTGCATACTTAACAATATTCAGGGGGGGGGGGGATAGGTTAGGAAGATAGTCCTATCCTACACAATTTTAGGGGAAATAAGAGGGGGCTGGTGAGGTTTAAACAAAGTACATATTTTTCTTCTATAATTGTGAAAGTCAGGGACTGATTATCTTGCATGTGTATTAATTAATTAGAAACCCCTTTAAAAATAATTCAACTATAGCGCGCAACAATTTGCGCGTTGCATCTCCACCAATTTTAACAATTTTAACTCCTTCACTCATATATAAATTTATTCAAGAAAGCTTAATAGAAGTTTTTTCATCTAAGCTGTCAATCTCATCCACCCCCTCCCCAGGATTGCAAACAAAATAAAATTCAATGGGAACTGTGACAGTTGATGCATTGAAAAACTCCTCAAACATATTCGAAATTAATCGACTAATTCTTGTAGGCTCTATGATTGATATTTTCCAGAAAAGAAACGTCACGTGACGTTTGCTTACGTCAGCAAAAGCACGATAAAATTTGTTTCAGAATCTTTCAACATGGTTCTTTCGAAACAGTAGTCGATTTGTAGCCGCATGTTGAAGTTATTCTTGATCAAAAGTGCAAGTGATACACGTTGATACATGTGACACAGAAGTCTCAATTTTCTCCGTCACTACGAAGAAATGTTTGTTTCTTGTTGGGCATTGAGTGATATCAACTAATTAAACCAAGAACATTTTCACAAATGAACTGAACCTAGAGAAGAGCGTATTTTATTGAGAAACATACTGTAAGCAATACAAAAGCCCAAAATGGTTGTTTGAGTGTGGTACGCCTGCTTATTTGCGGGAAACAGAAGGCTCAAAAAAGTTTAGAGTAAGAGGATAAGTGCATAAATAAATAGTAAGTTCGATCAAATCGACCCAACAAGTCATTTGAAAGTGACCCCAAAATGTAGGAGTGAGTAAATAGTTTAGAAATAGAAAAAATTCAAACAGGCTCCCGAAATTGTCTTCAAGAGCAAACGCCATATCTGGGATGGTTTCCACGCATCTACTCCGTTGCCAACTTTCATAACGAAAAGTTCTGGCTTCTAGGATTCTTTTCACCCTGAAATTCGGAAGAGTGATTCTTCATGTAACTGCCTTGAGATTAATGTAACCGTCTTGAAGGAATCTTCCTGCTCCGAACACTGAAATCAGCTTCCTACTCTTCATTGAGCTTCTGACCCGTAGAGATAACAAGGGGTCATTCGGAGTTCGAAAGGCCTTGATAATCAGCCTAGATCTATAATCTTAGCTCATCTGATGTAAGTAATTCTGATGGAAGTAAACTTCACAGCTCCAAGTTCCATTTAGGCATAGATTATATGTTTATCCTGTGGCAAAATGGCGGCCACATCGGTCACCAGATCGATTGCGATTTTATGAAGATAACAACGGCAGGATGGCTCTTTTTCCCCTGGTGTCCAAGTCAGGCAAGTTTGGTGTGGTTGTACTACGGCGTAAGTTGATTATGGGACTCAAACGATACCTTGCCTTTTGCCAAGCTTAGTGTCTATTTGAGCTCTGGATACTTTGCGCTTTCGGGAATGTTGGCCACTTTTTGGACTGAGATTGTTAGATTTGCACATGAACACAAACTTTTTGGATACTGGATAGAAAATAACAACCTTTGCTTACTATTTTCATAATTTTTATTCAACCACCCCCAACAAACAACATTTTTATGCGAAATTATTAGACGCATTACACAGTGATTACTATCGTATTCTTTTTGACTTAAATATGTCAAATATCCGTCAAAAGTTTCCACGGCTGGTATATGACTCCGAAATTTTCATCGTGGTCATAAAAACAACAGAAAAATTCAAAACTTTATACATAACTTTACGCGGTATACCTAACAACCATAATTTGGATAAAAATAAAAAGGGAAAATAAATTAAAATGGAAGACATACTTTGACAAGTCCTTAATATGCTAACCAGTTCTGTCTGCCTGTCGACTGTAGTCAGTCTCTGCGGGTACATTATAGTTTGGACATATTATAGATATGCCACAAAAAAGGATTTTTTAATCATGGCATACGTGAAACACATGCAATCATGTGATGAATAAAAAAAATGCCTCCAGGGTAAGGATAACACCTTGCAAAATTTTCCTGCTTGGACGTTTAAATGTAATCAGCTTAGAAGTTGCACATCCTATAAGACTCATATTATTTGCTGAGGTAGGTCTAAAGTGCAGAAATACTTTTTCAACGTCACAATCAAAATTAACCGATTAATCTGTATCAAGCGAGAAGTCTTTCTTGGGGGAAAAGTGTTCCAATAATTGCAATAACAATTGAATCGCTTATTGAGAATTGAAAAACCTAATTACTCATAAGTTCAACAAAACTTAATAGATGCGTAACCACCAGTACCAAGCTGAAGAAGTACAACCAAAAAACTATCGAATTCAGAGGAAAAATAAGATAGCAATCCTTGCATTCAAAATAAATTATTTCCCCAGCGAATTTTCATGACAAATATTAAATAAAAACCTTCCTTTTAATTTTGCGTTCTGCATATTTTTAATTTATCCGAAATCGATTTTTGACCTTCATCGTCTAGCCCTCCTCAGAGATTTACTGAGCAATTCGCCAAATGTCAAAATTGACAGTTCGGAACCATTCGTGTTAAGTATTCTCCGCCATTTTGATTTTGAGTGATTTTTGCAATTTCAGCTAATCTTTGCCAGATTGGGCTCATAACCAATGTTCCAACAAGATGGCACTTAGAGCCCAGATTGCGGTTCTAATCACTGAATGTTTCTAATTCCAAGAAGATGCTACATATCGCAAAACCACTGGAACTATTGACTCATTGAAAATGACATTTGGAGACAATTATCATTCGAAATTATTTAGACGATCGGTTCAAGGACCATGCGACTTAAATTTCGAGATAATTTCCTTGTGGGGTGTGTCAAGTTTTTTGACGTGCTTTTAACGGAATAACACCGGTTGTATCAGAAAAATTGATGGAAAATATGCGGGAGGTGGGTTGGTTGAACATGTTTTACGACTTTTAGTCCGGATTAACGTTTACCAGAAACTTTTCTGAAATGTTTAATCGTTTTTGGTACTTAGTAATCAGAGTGTTTTCGCATTATTTCAATTCTATGCCATCAAACGCTTTAAAAATCAATGCAAAGTAGTTAAGAGGAAAGTGGGAATCAGAGCCATAAAAGTCGAAATAAGGTTGTCAGCTGAGAAGATTATGTCAACGGTTTTTTGGGACTCTGAAGGAGTTCTATTCATCGACTTTCTACATGATTGTCGCTCAATAAACGCTGCCTACTTATTTGGCCTTCTTGACCAGGTTCGAGCTTCATATCAGTCAAAAAGACGACGCATCCCATCCGAGACGTCTTCCCTCTACCGGACAGTTCAAGGCCACTTTAGTCCTAACAAACCAAATATTGGTTGAAATTTAACGGACTGCATTTGAACACTCTCCCTATAACCCCGACCTTACACCATTTGATTCCCATGTGTTTCGGTTTATCAAGGTAGAACTTAGACGAAAGCGTTTGCAAACAATCAACAAGTTGAACAGTTTTTCAGTTTGGACACCCGCGAAAAGTGATTTTTAGAAAATGGCATGAATATCCTTCCTATCAGATGGGAAAAATGCAGGAAAACTATATGCGAAAAAATAACTGTAATTTGCATTTTCTTTTGAAATGTAATATATCTTTATTTTTGTAAAAGGCTCGCCAAGTGACCCTCGTATTTAAAATTCAGGATACAAGATTTCAGATCTGGGAGACTTAACGTCACAGACGTAAATCAAGTATACCAATAAACTGAACTTTGTTCCAAACTTCATACATGCAGTCGCAATGCACAGCTGCAATCTCTTCAAAATCACACAGACTCTGATTTATGCTGATAAAAAAAGCTGATCGATTATCGAGTCTGAAGTCGACCTTTTGATTTAACAGCGTCAAACGTCAAACAGCAATGCCTCACGCTTCTTGAAAGAGACAGGTAGAATTGAGTGCAACCAGTTCCGTGTCCGGACTGTGGTTCTACTCATAGCTACATACAGCAGTATTAATACCTTCTGGCGGTTTACTCCAGAAAGGGATAGAAAAGCACAAGCAGCTTTAT
The DNA here is from genome assembly GCA_954870665.1 of Stratiomys singularior. Classification (NCBI taxonomy): domain Eukaryota; kingdom Metazoa; phylum Arthropoda; class Insecta; order Diptera; family Stratiomyidae; genus Stratiomys; species Stratiomys singularior. The sequence continues at coordinate 13,768,487 of OX940879.1, forward strand.
ATTTAAAAAGCGTTTTTTGCCAAATTTTTTTGAGAAAAGTTTTCTGATTTTACGCAGAAATGAAAGTAAATTTACCAATCCAAGAAAAATTCCACTGATTTTTTTCGAATATTGTTCGAGGAGTTTGTTCAAAGTGTTGTTTGAACTTCGCTTTGACAGCAGTCTCCAGTTGAATCTTCCGTTAAGGAGGAATCTTCCGTGGTACGTACTGTTTGCGATTGTATTCTGTCTTTGCGGTAAGATATCCTGTTCCGAGAATACTCCAATCTTTTGGTTTATAAAACAGCGCTTAATCTTGAAGACTTTTTAATTGTTTCAACATTCTTCAGGGTGATCGATAACGTTTCAATTCTTAGTTCTCGCAATCTTAACGTATCTGTCAAAGTAATTTCTTGAAAGAATGGCTTTTTTTTTGGTAGAATTGAATATATTTTATTATTTTTAACTATGCATTAAACGCGAGCGTATTAGATTGTGTACAAACAATTGGAGGTAAATATTTGAGGATAACTACTGTAAGGAGAAAGGTGAAAATGAAATGCCATATGAAAGGCTAATCAACAAAAAATGGCGTCAGTAGGTTGCTAAATGAACAGCTGTAAGCATTGTTCCCTTGTTTCTTTATATAGGGTTATCCATTTTACTCTTGGGAAAGTAAAGCTACAGAAAACACATAAAATATTCAGATGGAAACAAAGTTTTTTATTCAATATAAAGATTGAATCTTGCCATTATACGTGAAACATGACATCATTCAAATGTCCTCCACGGACCTCTTACAGGCCTCAATCCTTTTGAGGTAATTTTCAATGACTTTTCGGCGCATTTCCGGCAATATCTCGGCCATAACTTCACGAATATTGGTTTCAATTGCTTAAGATTTTGAGGATTGTTCGCGTAAACACGATCTTTCGCATAGCTCCATAAAAAGAAATCTAAAGGTGTTGGGTCGCAGGATCTTGCGGGCCAATTGACATCACTCAATCTCGAAATTACGCGTCCTGGAAATTTCTATTGCAAAAGTGCTCGATTAGCCTGTTTTGTGTGGCTTGTGGCTCCGTCCTGTAGGAATCACATGTTCTGCAGTTTTGACTGTAATGGCTCTTCCTTGATCGTTTTCAAAAAAATACGGGCCAATAATACCACCAGACCATAATGCTCACCAAATGGTCACTTGTTCCGGATGCAAAGGCCTTTCTGCGATCACCTGAGGATTTTGAGAGCCCCATATGCGGCAATTCTGTTTATTTACGTAACCACAGAGCGAAAAATGAGCCTCATCACTAAAGAAAATTTTGTTCGAAAAATCGTTATCAATGGCTTGTTGTTCAATCACCCAATTCGCATAAATTCTGCGTTGGGTATGGTCTTGAGGCTTAAGTTCTTGAGTGAGTTGGATTTTGTACGGATGGAGATGCAAATCCAAATGCGAAATCCGCCACAATGAGCCGTAAGACAAGCCCAAATGTTGAGACGTCGAGGAATCGACAAGTTCGGGTCTTCCTCCACACTTTGAGCAATGACAGCGATATTTTCAGCAGAACGAATGTTGCGCTGATGCACAGGCCTTGCAATATCAATAACCGATCCAGTCTCTTCAAATTTTCTCACTTTGTTCGAAATTGTTTGCTGTGTAGGTCGATTATGTCGACCGTAATCGGCTCGTAAAGCCCTAAATGTTGATACAGCAGAATCACCATTTTTATAATAAAATTTAATAATTTTCTTGCGTTCTTCGACTGTTAAACGATTCATATTTCTAAATGGCAAACCTTCAACTAAAAAAAAACACGTTTTGGATGACATTTAATTTTGACAGATGTCAAATGGCAGGGTTATACTTTTCCTATACGAAATGGATAACCCTGTATAAGTGAACTATTCAAATTTCAAAAACAGAACTAAGCCAGCTTCAGTGATATATCCTGGACAAATATAACATCACTGTCAAAAAAATTTTTGGGTGCTGATTTCTAGGATGTATTGTTAGTTTATTTCAGCAAATGCAGTAAAAGCTCAAAATGGTAAAAAATTATGATTATAATTGCTGCCTTGACAACGTCTAGTGAAAATGTCGTTGGCAGTTTGCCAGAAAAAGGAGTCCAAAGCTGCATTTGGTCCAATACTACTTTTGAATATGAATACGCAACGTCTAATCTTGATGGTTCTGCCAATTTCAATAATAACTGATATGACTTGCGAGAGGGAAAAAATTCTCGCGAGGTCACATTGGTTTGGCAGAGTAATGACATAGGAAGCTTTCAGTGATAAGGAACAGTGTCGAATTGCGTTCATTACTGGAAAAGCGAATGCCATTAGCTACCAGAATATTTTACTTGATTTTTTTTGTGCTATCAAGTACGTTACTAGGAAAATTGATAATTTTAGAATGAGATAACGCAAAGGTGCTTACAGCAAGCACCCAGAATTGGTTTAAGACTCAAAGTTTAGATTGACCAACGCTTAGTCCAGACCTTGACCTAATTGATATCCTGCCATAGAGGTGATATCCTTTTATTTTGTGATTCTTTTATTTTAAAAATCGATTTTTGAATCGCTCGGATTTCAAAACATTTTATTCCTTTGCTCAGTTTCGGTGTTTTGTGAAATGAAAGCTATTGCATATATTCATATCCTTATGTTCATCAGCAGCGAAAAATTAATCTTCATCGACATGACAAAACAAATGGACCTTGGCGACAGGATCGAAGTTTCAGGGTATACATGTTAAAAAACTGAAATAAGTTCTCGTGGACTATAGATTGGGGAACAGATACCTTAGAAAGGTCAAAAATCGCCAAATTCAAAAACATAAATAAATATTCTAGAGAGAAAATGATCTCCGATGGAAATAACTGTTGGAAAACTGGGTTAATGCGGTGAAAGTTCACATTAAAGCAAGGACTATTCACATTTCAAAGAGTCAAGCATATTTTTTCTGATTATCGTTCTTTCCAGCGGCTGGGCTGCTCTTTTTTGTAAAATTTTTTAACTAATCAACTTAATCTTAATCAGTTAATGGTTTAATTTTTCGATAATTTATAATTTTTGACAGAACCCTAACTGTGAGGTCATGGAATATGAATTTATTAATTTTCAAGAATTTCAAAAATGACTATAAATTATTTATTGCTTTAAATATTCGAACCCAGGATGAAAATATTTCAGTTTTTCTTTCGATTAAGTTTCGATCCAAGATTGCCATACCATATAGCCATTTTATATTGTTTTCTTCTTCTTTTGTTTAACAAATCAATTCACTCTATTGCCATGTTGATAGTCCCACTTAACCAAACGTTATCAACTTTTCGCTATTCTACACAAGTCGTTTTCTATTCTAGCACTTTGGTGCCTTCAGATAAAGCAAGACATTTTCACTCTTTTTTTTTTATCAGTAATTTCAGTGTAGACACATTGTCATTTTCATCATGAACTTGAAAATTATGTCTGAACAGTGAAAAAAGGCAAATAGTATAAGATATGATACATAGAAAACAAACAAAAAAATTAGAAAAAATTGAACGCAACAGCTTACACAAAACGTGTAAACGTTGATTTTTTATTTCTTTTGATATCGCTATCAGTATTTTGAAGAAATCTGAATTTTTTTGGCATTACTTGTTCATATGCATTTGTAGGTACAGTTAGTATCAAAAGACTTCGTACACTACATGAAAATGAAATATTATGGTATCGTATCTATTTGCACTTGACAAGCTCTTCATAGAATCTGAGATAACAAATCAAAGATATCTATTTGGCGTAGTTTTTTTTCTGCATTCAAAAATCACTACACAGAAATTTTTTTCAAACTTTCAGATGCATCGGTACTTGAAAGCAATATATGATTAAGATAGGAATTAGGGACAAACATGCGGAGCGAGACGTATGAAGACCCCTACACCCAATAACATATTCTCATAGCATGAAAGCATCTCATATCTGCATGAAAGCTCAAAAAGCTCACCATCATCGTTTAATTTACAAGCTCTCTATCTCGCAAAGCTCGCTTTATTTGTTACATTCGGTTCTCGTGTATCTTTTTGTGTGATGCTTCTCTGGAGTGAAAGTGCTTTTTAGTAGTTACGCTATGATGCTTTCAAAAACTAAAACTTCTTTGTTATTGAGTAGCTCTAACATGGCTCAAATTTTTTAATGCACTAACTGTCTTGTCAAAATTACAATTACATGTTACTCCAATCAATGTTGACCAAACATCGCTTGAAGATTTTATTATCTGATCACAAAATGATGTCTTATTTATATCTTTTATTTATTCGGATATATCTTATGTATAAGTTATTATTTGAATATATGTTTATATTTTTGGTGACCGCCTGAATTTGTTTCAACCAGGACCGGTTCAATCGATGAAACACTCATCACAAGATTGCATCGATCAATCTCCAAAGCAACAGAATGCTGTGGTTACTCCATGAATCATATAATGAGCGATGAAAAGGACCTTACTCAACACTCTCATTGTTTGGCTCGTTAATCGTTGCCATATGGATGAGAAATGCGTGGCTCGCTTCATGGTACTTCAACTTAATTCAAATCTTCAAATCATCTGAAAATTGAGAGACAAAGAGAAGTCTAGCATTTGGACAAAAAAGTTTTAACATAACTCGAAATCGAATTACACGATAATGAAGAATAAGACGGGAGAGCTTAGATCCAATCTTGCCTGTATCGCACATAACAGAATAGCTCCGACATAGCAGATGAGAGCACTCATCTTAGAAACTCAGAAGGGGAGTCAGACATTCTGATTGACATTGAGGCCTGCCGTCATCAGACGGTATGGAAGGCAAAAAAACTTCAATGACAAAAATCAACTTCATTATCCTTTATATTAAACACAAATCTACTGACTTGAAGACCGTAAAGACAAACATATACTGGTAAATGCTGAAGACGACCCATTCAACTTAGTCCTATGAAAAACAATGTCGTAGACTTATAGTGATGTGTGCTGACTCACGTACTGCCAAGAAGGAGGTCTAAAAGTTCCTTTATCATTCCATCTATCTTACAACACGGTCAGGGATTGATGTGCTCTTCAAAGTCATTGAAGGTAAACACAAATTTAGGAAACCAATCACAGGCAACTGGGGACTATATTCTGGTATAATTTTTCCAAAAGTGTAGTGAAGTTACCCAGAATAGCTCGAACTACAAGAACTGGAACGAGAAGTAAGACAGTAACCAGCAAACTTAAAAACCCAGTCCGGAGGATAGCATGTATAGCTGTTATTACAGAGTAAAGATTCGTTAGTTTGTAGTAAAAATGATCAAAACCAAGAATATGAAATGGAGGAAGCCAATAATGGAAACCCTTAATAGCCTCAAGCAAAAGGTGAGGAATGCACCGGACTAAGGTTAGACAACATTTTGTTTGCAGCAGGTTCGAAAAATCAGTAGTAGAATCAAAAAAACAGAATCGAAAGAGTTCAGTCCGAAGAGAAAAAATTCTAAACTTCCCACATCACGCTAACCAAGGATTATCAGAAAGAGGAACTCTGTAGCACAGGCATTGCCAAACAAAAATTTTGGATATCTTTCTTCGAAATTATACTAGTTTTGTTTGTAGTAACAGAACTGTCCACTACAGAATTTTGGAAATGAGGGGTTTCAAAGCCACCACACTGAAGATCAAAAGTATATGAGAGGGTGATCTGGTTAGAGTAGCTCTTAACCGTTCTTGATGGCACAGAATCTATCTATTAACTATCGCAGAGTTTTGGTGAGAACCAAAAGATTACGATAAGCTCGATCTTAGGCTATGTAGTAATAGCGGGGAACAAACCAGCCGATGAGCAGATACAAAGGACCTTTGAGCTAGTTTCGTAAGAACGAAGTAGAAGAAGTTTTAAAGTTTAAAAGTAAGTACGAAGGACGGTTCGAGCTAGTATCGTTGGTAGGCAAACGATCATCTGTATATGAGGTCATGGACTTCTAAGACGAACAGCTGATAACATCAGCCGAAACTAAACGAAGTCCTTCATTAACTTAGACAGTGACACAAAGCGTGCAAAAATGATACTAATTACTAAAGGTTATTTCTTTTTTTTTGCCCTCGGAACATTCCGTCGATCCCAGTTACTTCCTTTGTTTCGTCCACCCGTGTCCACATCGTGATGTCCCATTATTTCTTTGTTAAACTGTCGAGATCGCTGGACATAAAGTGTGCTGGACATCAATAACGTCCTCCACCCCTTTTTATTTGCGAGAATTGAGCTACAGAAAATGGACCGAGATCTTATGAAAGATCCATACAGCACCATTGACCATACAGTAATCTTTTCAGTCTTACTAAAGACAAGTATGATACTTGTAAGTATGAAGTGAACCGTTTAGAAAGGATAGCACCGGAATCTTAGCGAAAGAGCTTCTCCCAAGTAAACGAATCGAAGATATGTTGAAATCGTCTGACAAAAATGAATCAGATGGTACTTTACGCTGGGCTTATCCATACAACAAAGAGTGTAATACATGATTCTCTCGAAAGAACAAAGACTGAAGTTCCTGGGGCTAGAGGCAACCATTCTCCTTTTCGTTGAAGACATAATTGCTGTAACACGAAGAAAATGTTGAGGTCGAGCTGAACCAGAAAGCCCCTTCGGTAATGAAGAAGACAAATTTTTGTGTCTTAAGCCGCTAGGGGTCACCGCAAAAGACTTATTTAACCTTAGAACAAATTGAACCAAAGTTTCTTATTCAACACGTCACACAGTTACCATATCATCGAACGATGGTGACTTTTCACAATTCTTCTTGCAAATCTTGCAAATCTTGCAAATCCTATTCACAGTTTCCATATGAGTTAAAAAAATGTATTAACCATCTACGGGTCCAACTAGAATCCCAATTGTTTCAATATATTGAAGTCGTGCTAACCCCCAAAGAATTTTAGCGATTTTTTTTAAAAAAAAAGATTCGATATCCTTTAGAAAAACTCCTCTTATGATTTGCCGTACGACATCTATCACCCTACCCTATCCCAAGTTCTTAACACGTATGTTATATCAATTTGCGATTGCACATATTCATATGTGTACGTTATCTTTTTGGTCATAGTTGCTGGGTTCTTCGTAGTTGAAACAACAGATAAAGAAGCAATAAAACTAAACTTCCGCATCTTTAAATATCAACAAAAAAAGCATTCCTACATGTTCTTATCGTAATTAGTAAATGTATTCGATATTTCTTGTTTCGTCATTTGGTTGAATTTAATTACGAAGAAAAAAAAATTGATTGCTGCGATTTTAGCAACACGATGAGCTTAAAACTGGATGGAACCTTTTTTCAATTAGACGTTGATTTCGTAAGGATTATTAGTCATATTTGAGATTTACAAGTTTTTCTGTTTTCGCCCCCGGACAAAAAACTCAACATGTATGTTTTTGCTCCTTTGAAAGGTAAGAACTCTTTGGAGTCATCCAGCGTTCAAAGTGTTCAAGGTTTTAAAAGAATTAACTGGTTGTTAAATATACTTTTATTTCATTTACTGTTCATTTTTTTTTCGCTTGAAGTCAATGTATGATCCAAGAAAAAACTTCTGGGTATTGCAGTCACCACAGCAGCGGCATGATTCCTTTAAACATCTGCAGGTGATGGATTCGACTCAGAGTTTTAAGTTTTCACTCTCATAATCTGATGAAAAAGTTTAGAATCATGTCTTCTATAATGGTTTTCGTTGACTGTAACGTTTTCACGAGCATCATTTTTCGACACATACAATCCTTTGATTCCTTTGGAGCATAAAGCACACTTAGCAGTCAGTTGTTAGGGGTGTCAATGAGGTTTGGTATAATGGTTCGTAAATTATTTGCTCTCTCAATGCGATAATAATGCTTATTGATACATCCAGATGAAAATGAGCTTCATGACCAAAGATAGTTAACATGACAGTTTTGCATCGTTACAGACCCAAATAACAGAACCGTTTGACGAAGTTTGAAGAATTTGGAAAGCTTTTCGAAGCAGTCTACAAAAATTGACAGCTGTTTCAGTTGAATACCGTTAGATCGAAAGTTTGTTGGCAATGTTAGCGTCAGTTGGAAATATGCTGTGCCCAAGACTACAAATCGAAACATATTCTGGTTTCAAAATCTCAAAATCAATATCAAAAGTTTTATCGGTTTTTCCATATGGGTTTTCTTTGAATTATATTTTTTTAATTCATAACTGCTCAGTCCTATTTCGACAGTAGCAAACATGTTGGAAATCCCATTTGGCATTTGAAATTTCCCTCAAGCGAGAGAGGTAAGATAAACAACGAAGCTGAAACGTACATATTAGGCATTGTTTGCTATACGAGTTTGATCGTGGAGAGTGGACCATCGGACTATAAGCAAAATTTATGGAGAAAATGTGTTAACAAAACGAGCATGTCAACAGCGATTTTTTGCGCTTTCGTAATGAAGAATGACAGCTTAGAAGATCAGTCGTGATCAGGATGGCATAGGGAGATGATCTACTGGCAGTCATTCAAGGCATTGTCAAGATGACGATCGCAGAGTTATCGGAGCGAGTCTAGGTCCACAAAACCATTATAAAGACCACAATACATGCGCTAGTATATATGGTAATGTTGGATGCTTGGGGTACCTCACGTACTTTCGCAAATAAGCAAGGACAGAACATTAGATTGCTGTGTTCCCCATCTTGCTTGTGAAATTAATTCAGGATATCTTCAACGGATGGTCGGGCTGGCGATGAAAAGTAGTTCCTGTAGAAAAACGTGAAACGGTGGAGGCAGTTTGAAAAAGGGGTGAATCATCAACATCCACTTCAAAACCAGGCTTGCATCCACGGAATACCTTATTGTCTGATTGATAGGGAATCTGAGGAGTCATTTAGGTACTGTAGTGTAATTAACGTTTGAATGTGGAAGTGTACTTTCAGCAATTGGAGCAATGCGTGATAATCGCATCAGCCGACGCGGAGGTATCGTTCATCACGGCCATACAAGATCGCACAAAGCTACAGTTATCCAGCGAAAAATGACAGAGTTTGGGTGAAAACTTTCTCCACATCTATCATATTATCCTAATCTTGCTTCGACGGATGATCACTTGTTATGGTCCTTGGTTGACTACCTGCTGGCAAGGAAAAACAAAACTGATGAGAATCTTATCACAGGACTAGCAAATCGTTTCAAGAGTACGGAAAAGATACGCAAGAGAAGGATACAGCAACTTCCAGAATATTGTAGACAAGTCATAGATGATAATAGTGATTTAAGCTGAGATAAAGTTTGAATAAATTAGTGACTGAAAATTGAAAATCTTTGAAAAAAAATTGAAAAATGTAATTGAAAACCGCTCGATTGCTAATATCCAATATTTCCCCTGTTTACATTGATTTTTTCGTAAAAATGTCTGCACTTTTCAATTATTTTTAATTGCTTGTTTGCTTTTTTGTTTGCCCTTTTCCAGCCATTTATGCACATTGTTTTCTATTTTTTTCTCAGTTTGTGTGACAGTACAATAACCCCCTTTAGCTAGATCATATCACTCTTTTTGACAGTTCATGTTGTCTAAAGCTATGACGGGAGTATTTCCCGGGAAGGTTTCAAGAAATGATGTCATGCCTGATAGAGACTGCTCTCTCATTTCTTTTCGGGTGCGTGGCATTAAATAGATTTCGCATCAAAACCAGTAAAACGGAGCTAAAACTTTACATTGAACCTTGTCAAACCAGAGAAAGTTCTACGCCCAGGCGTTAATGTAAAATAAGAGAGCTTGATAAAAAGAGTAAAATGCTTTGAAGTAATTTTGAGTAGTTGATTAACTTAGACTTCAAACATAGTAGAAGCTATACAAGGAGCCACAACTGCACTTTTATCAATGGAAAGGCTGGTGGAAGAAACTAAAGGCTGAAAACTCAAAATCCTTTACTGGATATACACAAAAGTAATGAGACCAGCAACCGCTTACCGAGCATTGTTTTTGGTATACCCTTGTTCTGTGGCAAATCACTGCAATTGATAATAGTAATGTCCAGTTCTGTGGCAGAACAGTACAAAAAACGAGAAAAGGTCAAAAAATGGGTTTGCCTTAAAGCCGGGCCTTACAGGTGCTTTGCTAACTTCTGGAATGGAAGGAATGTGCACTTTTGTACAACTCAATACATTCATCTTACTTGAGCCATGACATGTTAGCATCTGATAAAAATCTACAATTACGTCGTTCTACCACCACATGAACACATCGAGAGACTGGCTCTGTCAAGTAATATTGAGCTTGATATCATTGATTCAGTAGTTGACACAACGATCTCATATCTTGTTTGGAACCTACCAGAAATGGAGAGAAACGACGGGAATCGATGCAGAACTTCAAGTATGGAAGCGATATTGTGATTTGAAAATGGAAAACGGAAGCGGCCGTGGAATCTTCTTTGGAATTTTTCCACAACTTAAATGCAAGCTTCAAAACCAATAACACAGTTTTCCACATGGAAGTATTTGCAATGAAAGTGGTGTAAAAAAAAGTTTGACAGAAGAATACAATTCTCTCGGACAGCAAATCGGAATGTGGTTGCTTCTAACCGTGTAGTTTCACAACTAGTGCAGAACAGTGTGCATAGGGAACAAACTGACAAAATGCAAGACTGGCATGGGTCCTTCAAGGTACCGGTATCGCGAGCAATGACAGACCGGGTGATTTAGCAAGGGCTGGATCAGGAAACTTTAATACAATGAGAATAGATATGTTTAAAGTACCACCAGCAATTACCAAGACAGAACTAGGCGGACTCTTCGGTAAAAAGCTAGATACGGCTTGCAATGACAGCGACAACTGTAGGATAAGCCGAGCTCTTTGGCCTTAAAAAATAGGCCATAGAACTGTGAACTCAGAACTCTGGTAGCAACAGGCAACAAACGAGAATCTTCTAGGTCAACACAGTAAACGATTATGAATCCAAAAGGGAGACGGCTGCCATGATTTCAGCGAAGAAGAAGAGAACGAGTACAGTAAAAAGAACAGAACACAGAAGTACACAACACTTCCTTTTTTATTTTTCGAGTAGTACCAACAAATGCCTCATAGCTGGAGAATCATGGCTGGAGAGTACTATGATAACAGACCTGGAAAATTTGGCGATCGAAAAAGTAGAGGCCCTCTTTGTGTTCTTCAGAATGAAGAAACAGGATGGATAATCTATAAACGATGCCACCAAACGTGGGAATCTTAAGGCCGATGCTGGCCTATGCTTTTTTTTTGCAAGAGTTTATCCCAGTGTAAATCACGAAAAAATTGGATTCAACTCAGAAGTATCTAACGATAGTCAGAGTCAACATTTTTTGTTACTAACAATTCCTCATCTATATAGGAATCGTTATTTCTCAGTTTCTGAAAAAAAATATTTGAAAATCTCGCATCTTTTGGCTATTCGAACGATTGAAGCTGTCATCCAAAGTTTATCCATGAAGAGAGCGTTGGAGACCAGAAACTATGAGCAATGATTCCAAAGAAATGCAAGACCAGTGTTGTACTGGTACTGGATACAGGTTGGATACTTTCGGGACGCACCTCGTCAAATAGTTAACGCATACATCATAATCGGTAATCATCACACTGTCAGCATAGTGTCTTATTTCCAGCCGTTATTCGATTAAGAAAATACCCTGATTAAATAATTATTGGTGTCACACACCATTGCTAATAATTTCACAGCGTTACTAATTACTCATTATTACTCTTAGTTTCCAGTCATTTCTTTATTTTGCCTTAAAATTTCAAAATGGAAGTGTAAGCAAAACTTCTTTTGGAATATCAGCATCTTTTGTTATCAATTCAAAGCTCGTTTCAGATAGATATCTCAGGATCAGATTTGAGTTTAGAGCACAATGGTGGAAATGGCGGGAAATTCAAATTCGAATTTAAACTTTTCGAGATTTCTGTTGATATGTACATGCAACGTCTGTGCTAGTACCAATTAATCGCCTCGCTTCAGTCTCCTTAGATGTCATAGGTCAAAAGTAATGACCATACGCTAATTCCGACTATCAACAATAAATGAATCAATAATATTGTCTGGATTGGAATAGTTTGAGCTCAAGAGGTTGCAATTGAAGTACAATTTCAATTTCACTGCCATGCCTTACAATCAATATTTCGTTTCTAAAAATAGTTTTCTCAAAAAAGCAAAGCTATCCTTTGGGTAAATTTGAGTAAGGACTACTTCGTGGAACTATTCAACACAAATCAATAGTTCAGCTTTGTTTCCAGTGTTAAAAATAGTTGCCCTTTTTGTATTATTAATAAAGTACTTTGTCATGGGTTATTATTGGCGTCAACTCGATTGACTAATTCAAACTCGTACTAAATCCGGTCAGTACGTAATTTAATGATAATTCGAACCGCAAAGAACGAGTCACTCTTGATTTATTTCGTAATTAGTTTACTTTGAATATGAAGATGAATATTTTCAAATGAACGTTCACATTGACTTCAACGAACGAAGATGAACTGAGTAAACTATCTAAGAGTTTTGGGACGGGAACTGCGGATGGAAATGGTTTGAACAAACCAGAATGTCTGCTAACAACAAGATAATACATTTCACATTCAAAGAAAAAAATAAATATATACATAAATACCCACATATTGACAAAAATGACAATGGTAAGAGACATGATGAAAATGGAAATGGCTGACACAATCAATGAACAACTTGAATAAAAGTTGTGTTAGCTGTCCTGTCATTTTTGGTTAATATTCATTACTTTCTAGATGCAATCGTTGCATGGTAACTTGAATGAATCATACATAGATTTAATGAAGATATTCTTTGCACTGAGGTCTCAGGAGAGTTGTGGAACAGAAAAGCAGAGCGAGTTAAATTTCTTCACATAATTTTCTGTGGTGAATTTGTGTTGAGGTGACTATTAGTCTTAAATATTTAAGTGACGTTTCACATTATTTAAGAAAATTGGGGTTTATTCAATGAGTGATATGTAAATCTAAAAGTTCCTATCCATTACTTCGAAAACAGTTTTCTATATTGCATGCTAAGCGAAGCAGTGGAAGGCTCAGAGATGGTTCTCAATTTTCAGTTCATGAGGGCCAAACTCCCATTGGGAGATGTGCAAACTCGTTTAAAGATGTGCATCAGCTGACTTGATCCTTTCTTTTAGCTATTTCCAAAGGCTGAAGGGTAGAATAACTATGAAATGTCTTCATCATTTAATATTGTGGACCAGTTTTGTATAAGAGCCAGGAAGAATTGGGTTGCTGGGAGTTGGTAATCAAAGGTATAAGAGTTGTGACACCTCTTAACATCTCTACGAGGGTGGTCTGAAAAGTTTCGGACCCAACAATGATACAAGACATATTTTCTCAAATTTTTTTTTTATTTATTGTAACTGACAAACTTCTTCCAGAGATACTCCCATCTTTTTAACCCATCCCAATGGTACTCCCCATTTTTCTCTGCAAAATATTTATTCAAGGGGGTGAGTGCCTCCCTATGCTTGACACCGTCCGCAGCTTTTAGATAAAGGGACGCAAAGAAGTCGCTTTCGGCTAGATCTGGTGATGATCAAGCAGTTCAAACCAGAATTGGTAGATTTTCGCCACGGCAACCGCTGATGTGTCAAACGGCGCGTTTCTTGGTGAAACAGGATTATTTTTTTTTGCAAATGTGGTCGTTTTTCCGCAATTTTTTCCTTTAGCTTGGCAAATAATGATGCGAAGTATGCTGGTTTATTGGTTTTTTTCTTTCTGCAGATAATCAATTAAGATAACTCCATGTCTATCCTAAACAACAGTCACCATCACTTTTCTAGCCAAAAAAAAACACGGTTTTTGCTTTTTTCGGAGCCGGTTCGCCATTGAAGTCCACTATTTTGACTGATTTTTTTCTGGGATTTTTGTTTCGGGGGTATAATGGTGTATCTAAGTTTCATTTGCAGTAATTAATCGGCGTAAAAACTCGGACTTATTTCGCTTAAATTGCGCCAAAAGAGCGCTGAAAATGTTCGTTCGAACACGCTTTTCGTCTAACGTGAGCAAAAGCAGCTTCCTTTCAGCTTTCTCATGCTTAAACCTTAATTTAATAGACGACAAACACGTTTTTTTTGTTTTGATATTTTCATAAGCTCTGATATCTTTCTCATTTTAATTCGGTGGTCATCTAATCGTGTTAGATAACCGCGGATGAACTTAAGCAATGTTATCGTCAGTAGTCGCAGTTTTTGGACGTCCCAAACGTTCATAATCCACTACGCTCTTACGGCCACGTTTAAATTCAGCTACCCGAAGTTTCACCGTGGTAAATGATGGTGTAGTGTCCCCATACACAGAGTTCAACTCATCTTTAATTTGTGAAGGCGCATTGCCTTTCAAAAACAAAAATTTAATAACAGCTCTATACTCCATTTATATCATTTTCACAAAAATACTTGTATCGACTCGCTCAAATGACTATCAACCAAGAACTGCTCGTCCAAAATAGTTGAAACTGTGGCGAGTAACTGTCACAAGATGCACAACTACCGCCATTTTAACATTGTGTTCGGAAACTTTTCAGGCCACTCACATTTAATGCAACTTGTGGCTAAAATTTTTTAGCCACAGTAAAATAAACAATAAAAAAGAACAGTTTTTGGATCAATAAAGGATCAGCAGATCAACTGTTCTGATTATTTGTACTGCTATGGATCGCAGCTCATCGCTGTCCATTTTATGAAATGAGAAAGGAATTGCCGTCACGGCGAATGATAGCCCAAGCAGATCCTGGTCAATGAATGTGTATTTTCAAAAGCTCTTGGGATGAATATCAAAAAAATTCGATTCCTGCAATTTAACGGTGACATTGTTTCACAAAATGTTCTAGTCAACTGGCCTCCTAGATTACTTAATTTGTCGTCCCCAAATTATTTTCTTTGGTGGTCTGTCAAGCCCTTGGTTTATTTTATTCGTCACTCCACTTCACCCGTACGTGAAAAGGCCCGACCCAACCACGACCTTAACCTTATCGCCCTGCTACGATGACTCGCATGATTTGCTTATAGTAACCTGTCATATCTCAACAAACAGTTTCAGCTGAGAAAGTAAAAAACAATTAAAAAAAAAACAAGGTTGTTGAACCAACCTCAGATATAGGGCAGGCAACTAGAAAAATTAAACCTGGACAACGTCTGATGGTCATAGCAGCGAATCGAGGATTACTTCATTCACAAAAAAGGTATCACAGGTCAGGTCAGGTATCACACAATATTGTAACCCTATGGGTTCCAACGAAGGGGGAATATCAAAGAAAGTCCAAAAAAATTATGCAGAAATGAATTCCGATAAGTCTGTCTCAAGTCTACTGCGGGAGTGTTAGGAGTGATCGACAACGGACGTTTTCCAAGGCGATACAGAGACCAGATTCGACTGGATTTGAAAAAAGCCCAAAGTAGGAGATCTTATTTAAGCTCCTCGAGGGCGTCAATAACAGTTGATTGCAGGATTTATCAACGACGCACCCTAAGACAATGGAGAGATTAAAATGATCGTCCTTCAAATGTAAAGTATAAATTTCACACCTTGAAATTCTTAGTTGTTGGAGTTCGAAAAGTTATTCTAAAGTCACATTCCACTGACCTTTCCAGTAAATAAGAGCTTTACCAGAGGCTGATAAAGTTGATAATGAAAAAGTTGTTCATCACCTTTTGTAGACTGGCAACAGGAAACCCACGTGGGAAAACGTAAAAAAGATCAAATATGCCAAATAAAAAGGTTCTATGAATGCTTTTGGACTGGTCATCTGAATTGAAATAACAAAGGACCTATACCACAGTGTTCGTTGAATTAATGAAGGAGACAATACTACAAACAAAGGATGCATGAAAATGTTTGAAAATGCGATAAAAAAGTTTGTCAAATTTGTCCCCTGACTAAAGCGCATGGGTCTTGCCTGTTGGATTGAAAAGCCAAAGAGATGACTGTTTGTGTTTGTCCTGAGGCATGTGAGACTCAAAGCTGAGTGTAGTTCCTAACACATATGAAGCCGCTCAAACTGGTTCTTAACGTCATCATGACAGATGCACTTCTTATTATCTCTGAACGTTCAAATAGTTTCGCTGGTTCTAGACATGGCCTGACCAGACATTCTTTTCTAGACATACGGCGCTGACCCGTTGAATAACTCACGATTTCACAGTAATCAACCAAAGCAAGTGAAATTTTTTTTTGGATTGGTGAATATTCTCTAATTTTTGCTTGAAATGAACAGAACTTAGAACTTAGGGAGAATGTTATCACTGCCAAGTATGCTATAATAATAATAAGATCTCATAAACACAACCATCACTGAAACTAGTACCTAGGACCAGCTGCATTGAAGGCGAGTGCCCCTATCATAATTCAATATTAAAGATTTTCATAAGTGAATTAATACGCTATCCAAAACGTCAAAATCCTAGGTAAAATTGTTTCGTCATTGTCAAAAACCAAAAAAAAAAAAAAAAATCCCCGTCGATCGAAACAATGGACACTGATAATTATAATTATAAAACAAACGACTAGCCCACACTTAACGATGATCGATATTAAATTTTCGACAAATCACCCCGAGCGATGTTCATTAAGTAGATTATTATTTAAAAAAGACTGATTAAGATGTTAAGTAAGAATGTTATCAGGGAAAAAATTTGTTTTTTATGTAACCTGCTTGAATGTGTTGATTTATCGTTTAGGATCCAAACAGTTTTTGGTTTTTTATTTTAGATTGCCAATGAATGAAGTTTTCCCTGTGCATTTAGTTGATTATCAGTGAGAAAGAATTGTTGGTCGGTTGATAGAATTTTCAATGGACAGATTTTTATTATATTTATAAATATTTTGCATTTCGTTCTATAAAAGTTAAAGGAAGGAGCTGCGTACGAATGAAAGGGTTCAAGTCCACTTGAATCCATCTTCCCTTTTAAATCAAGTCTTGGATGCATTCTTCAACAATTCTTTTTATATTTAGTAGTGAATGTATAATTTTGTTAACATTATTAATTACACAAATAATTATTTTTGACATTAATTTAAGGGTTTTAAAAGCTTACCACGAAAGATGTACCTAAGGTAGATGTACCTTAAAAGGTGGTAAACAGACGGAGTTCAATAGCGAACACCACTATTACAAGTTGAGTCTATAGAGAAATTACCTCTGGGGAAAATGCAGAGGATTTGACTAGAAATACTGCATCCTTTCCGCCCTTGTGTTCTCAATGGTATTAATCCTGGTTGGTGGACCATTTGGGGGTTCAACATTAGGAAAATTAATTGGCTATTTAGATGCAATGAAATTTTCCTTAAAACAACAACGAACAACTTTGGGTCTCGAGCGTTGGCCCGTCAAAGGTGTAGGCAAGTGCCTGTATCAGTGCATTTTACCATTTATCCAATATTTCACTCTATTTCAAAATGATTATTCGGAATAGTATGGAAACTTCCAAGACGAGATCTAGAATATCTGCAATATCAAAAATCATGAACGAAATACAAATATTAAGTGCTTCAAATAGGTCAAAAGTACAACTATTGCGAATTTGACAATACTATGACAAATCCAACTTGAAAAAATCTGGTATGGTTTCTTCTTTCTCATTGGACTAACAAATGCCAGGGTATTTACTTAAAATTATTCACTCAACACGAGCATGTTAATTAGCATCTTCTCCTACACAAAATAATTAGCATTCATATCACAATTTTAATAAGAATGTTTATTCTTAGAATATCCATAAAATAGTTTGTCCATTAATTTTTATCGTTCGTTGCAAATGGCAATTTATGTTATTTGTATTCTGAAAATTTATCCAACTTTAAACTTGTTCCATTTGATACGATTATTTGAAAACTGGATATAATAATAATAATATTTAAGCAACTCAACTCAATAATTTTACTATTGCAAATATTCGCGTGGTTACTATCTGTGTAATGTGCGTATGTTAATGTATTCGAAATACATTTCTCATATGCACGTGCGGATATATTTTGAATATGCAGTCAAATTCAGAGAACAACAGTTGTCTCAAGTAGGCATGCACACTTTTAAAAGATATTTACAAGGTAATAAAAGTTGAAAGGTAGATAAGTAACAAGATACCTTGATTGATATTACTCGTATGTGGTTTGGTGGCTAAAATAGAAGGTAACAATAAAGCCCAAGCGGTGATCTCAGAACAAACATGATTGCGTTCAAAATACATTTCAGTAGAATTGGAATTTGCAAGTGCTTTTTGTTTATCTTGAATTTATTCTTGTTCAGAAATTCCATTGAAAACGACGGGGCATGCAATATTAACTTTAATTTTAGTACCACAATACTAAATGGTTTGTACAGGAGCCAAAAGGGACCTTGAATGGATCGGAAAGGGGCGTCAAAGTCCTTGACATTACCCGAAGGTCCTTTGTCAACCACCCGATGATCCACATGTCCATTATACATCCCGGCCGAGAACGAAGTGAAAAGCGACATCAGCCGAGGACAAAACTCAACAAATCTTAAAGCGGAAGCATTGTCCCAATTAAAGGACCAAGGGCACTTGAAGAATTGACACCAGACACAAGAATTGAAACACTTGCTTCAAGAATTTACTTAGTGCCTTGAAATGAGTCTTTGCCAATAAGACTCTTAATGAGGCCCCTTAAATCTTGACGCCCTTGACTCCTCAAACCCCTCAAATCTTGACCCCTCAAACCCTTGAAGAAGTCGAGCCTTCCCTGAAAAAGTTAAAAAAAACAACAATTTAATGCCGAACAACAGTGAAAATTCAGCAGATCTCAGTTAGATACAATGGTGCGATACCAACACATCTGGACACAAACCATACCAACACATCTGTAATCAAGAGCAGGTGTCACACGTGCTATATCCATTACTCATAATCCTTGCCCCCCCCCCCCAAAAAAAAAGAGACGCACTCCTCTGTGGCTTGGTCTAGCAGGCTGTTCTAAACATAAACATTATAATGGAATGGGTTGGATAAGTTAAAAAGAGGCGGCATGTGTGGCGGTTACAAATACACTGAGAAGCAAGTCCTCAGAATCCTGAAAAAATATCCGGGCGTTAGCTACGATAGATCTGTAAATGAAACACGCTGCAAATCCCTGCCATGAGACTTTATCTTTTGAAGTCTAGCCGTATGTACACCGTAACCTCGTCCTCCGAGGTTTAACTGAATTAAGGGATTCAACGCAAATGTTGGCTATGAGGAATATGATTAAAATACCTAGTACCGGAAAAGTGAAGATGTGAAAGGTGAACATGCTTCGAAACAGACGGTAGCTGTTTCGAAGCATATGGCTCAGAGACACATATGGCTCAGTAGTAGATGTCGCAGAATACCAGTTTCAGTCTGCTACCTTCCACGATGATTTCTCCAGTGAAGGAGATTTAAATTTCGATTTAAAAGCTGACAAGGCTTCCAGACTCAGTGAAGCCTCAAACTGAAAAGAGATATAATATGCTCAGAAAGTCTTGCAACATAGAGTTAGGTAGATATAATATAGAGTTAATTAGAAAATCCAGTGCAACAGATGCCACTTTTGAGTCCTGCTGAAGGCAATTTGTGGTTCTGGTTTCAGCTGATGAGGAACATAATTATGAGAGGTAATTTCAGGAAAACCATTAAGGTTAGGCGTGGTTCTGACAGCGTTCTACATTCTCGCGTACTTTTGGTCCAGGAATTAGATGGCATTGAAACACTTTATGGCGAAAATTTTGAAGTAAGCAGTTGTTCATAAAAAAAATGAGGCTATAGGTCGCAAAGATCGTGAGGAATCGCAGAATAGAAGCTGAAGGATCACAGGGAATAATCAAGCCAATTAGCTTGAAAGATATGCCGAAACTCTTAAAACTGGTAGTAGACACCTAAAATTAAAAGGGGGCAGTTTTAGTCTAAGTGTTGAAAACACTTTTGATACCAATGAAAACCAATGAATATGGAAAGAGTGCATTTAGAATCTGCCAAAATCACTCTCTGCACTACCGGCAAGGATCTACTCTGGCCACTGTCTCATCGGCACGTACGCCTGCAGATTCTAAATTGCAACAAATGACATATAGAAACTGGCATCTGAGTCCTGGCGAGAGGTGGTGAAAGGATCACGAAATGGCAGTGACACGGAGGGGGGGGTCTCTAAACTTAACCTAACGATATCCACACCAAAGAAAATCGTAAAAATTCGATCAGAACAGAAATAGGTAGACTTATACACAATCGTTAGACATAAAACATTGACTTAACTATTTTTGAAAAATATTTGAGAGTAACATCAAATGTGGCACTGAAGACATAATTGATGAGTATCAAACCGGTTGAGGGTCAAGAATATAGACTAGATGCTTATCGTTATTCTGGGCATCGAAAAATGGTTTCAAATCATATTTTTGTGAGGCTTTGATAAGAATCTGATTATATCAGCTGATAAGTATGCACAAAATCGTCCTTGAGACACGTATGCTAGAAAAATTATTCTGAAAATGGTGATCGTATCAATAAAGTCATCAGTATAAAAAAAAACCAATATCATTGTTTCATAAGGCGGACTAGTACAGGGAGGCGGGTTGACTACACTGCTGTTCAATCTAGTGGCTAAGCTTAATCTGTTAGTTCAGTACACAGACTACCGCATGATAGCATAAGCTGTAGTATATTTTTGCTGAGTCAGGGATCTTTTCTACAATCAAGCTGATGAAACTACAATTAGCTGACCATACGACTACAATTAGCTGACCATAGCTTAGACGCCAAAAAAAGTTGACGAAATATTAATAGGGAAGCCAAGAAAGCACTAGTCTAACCACTAAAAGAGAAAGCATAATCCTGCTCAAATTTTTGAAGTTTAGGACGTGAATGATAGGCAAAGAAGTGAATCGGAGTTGACGCTATTAAGGAGCCAGCACGTATTATCGCGATTGCGATGAAGGACTAACCAAAACATAGTATGTATATCAGAATATCAGACATAATTTCACGGGAAGTCCGGGAAAAATTATCAATAATTTAAGCCTTGCACATAAGGGACACAAGATATAAACTGGTGGATCATAATATCAATTTATAATAGCAATATTTGGACCAATGTTGGACCCTTTCTTATAAATATACTCGTGTGGTCATTCGGGTACAGATCATAAGATTTAACGTGTGGAAATTATTATTTTTGGGTTTCTCACCAGTCTTTTGCAACATTGGAAACATCGGAGAAAAGAGTTTGAAAAGTCATTGACAGAAGAAGGCCAGCTGTATTGGAAAAAGTGACAAAACGGTGTTGATTGACCGCGTTCTGTGATGTCGATTCGAGATAGCGATTTACCATTAATCATTTTCAAATGGTAAAAGCAATGAGTTTATTTAGATTTAAAAAACTATTTTATATTATTTGAAAATATTTTTAAATTTTTCATACAAATTTTCGAACCTCTCGAAGACCTGCTCTCTTTTTAAGGCCTGCTGTTGAAAAGTTAATCGAATTATAGATACGCCCGAAGTTAATAAGCACGGAGTGGGGTTCGTATCATTCCTGAGTTAAATCAAACCCCATACCGTTCTAATGCATGTAAAGAAAGTCTGGAATTAATAAAAAAAAAACAAAGTGTCTCTTCTACCTTACAACGTAACTACTAACACATCCTAACGTTTTCCGAATGTATAACGAAAAACAAGTAACGAGTATCATTCATGGCGTTATAAAGCCAGCTTTTGACAGAAAAGGGGGGTGAAAAAATTAAACGTCATGAATAAGAAACGGGAAGCCTATGGAAAACTTCTTGAAATTATTGCGTCTTGTTATACATGGGTGCCAGTATGCACGGATGAAATATGTAAGGAGAGTTTTATACTTATCTCACCACATATATCGTACCTCAAAAGTTTACAAAAACTGATGCATCTAAGGAGTAACCAATCAAATATCGTTAGAACGATCAGATACCGTTAGATTGGCTATTTATTTTAATTGATAGAGCATGTCATTAGTTACAGCCTGTCAGTACATGGAGCAAATAGACCAGTTTGCAGCTGATCACCGAAAAGAAAGGGACAATAAAAGGAGCTTTGTGTTACATGAAGACGACGGCAGGACACACACGTTTATATTGATTCGGCTGAAGCTGCAGGGGGTTAACTTGACAGTTCGTACACATCCATCCTATCACGAAAAGGATCACGAAAGGATCACGAAAAGGATATTTTTATCCATCACGAATTTTCTTGCCTGTGCAAAGATGCCTGCAAAAGACAGTTGCATAAGGATAGAATGCAATCTGCGACTTGAGGAGAAGGAAGACGCTCCTCCACGAGGAAGAATATCATGGAAATGTCTTCATGAAGGGCTTGGATAGTCAAACTAAAATGGCGTTTATTTTACTAGAAATAAAGAAACCTTCCTTTTAGTTTTATGTGTTTTTATTTACCTTGCGGAATCGATTTTCTACCGTGATCGTTCGGTCTTCTGATGAAAAAACATAAAATTAAAAGGAAGATTTCTTTATTTCTAGCACAAAAATTTTATGAAGATGGAAGCAATTACAAATGTTTATTTTACGTTTATTTCATTACTAAATTATTGCTAGAAATTATTTGAAATGAACAACAAAATACGAAATCACTTTTAGGTCGTTTTTTAAATTTACATATCTGGCTTTCTAGACGTGATTAGGTAGCCGTAAGTTGTTCTTCTACTCTACGAAATTTCAGGTTTGATTCCTCCCTTTTTTATTCACCACAATCACGACGAAGCCTAGACCAGGCTAGACAAAATCATGCGGCAATCACCTGCTAGCTTGAAATTCTCTGAATTCACCGCTGGTTCATATGTGGTCCCGGAATCAATATTTGATGAAAATTTTCAATGAAACTGCTGACTATGAAACTAACGTTTCTAGTATCTGTATCTAGCAACAAGATACAGATACATATCCATCTATTCCGACTGGTATCGATAATCATTTCCTTTTTTTTCAGATACATAAACAAAATTTAAATATTTTATCGTTTAGATATACTCATATGTCTATCGAGCAAAAGAAAACCAGTTTTTTTTAATGAAAAACATTTTCATATCGACCCAACAGACTGGTAGTAGTTATAGATCGCTTCGATGTTCTTTTTGTTGTTTTTTTTTTGTTTATTTTTTTGGTTTTTTGTTTAAATTTGACGCGTTTTAGTTGGCTCAGCAGACCTTGAAAAGCAGTTAAGATTTTTAAGATGATTTTTTTTGTTAATTGTGTTGTTGCTGTTGTCGGTACATTGGAGTTGAAAACAATATTTATGACTGAGAATGGACCAGAAGGTTTGTTCGGGTCTAATGAAATATAAATTAATTTCGGGTGGATACGAGAAAGACGGAGACTAATTATGCGCAATTTAAATGCATCGTTTGAGTGAATGCTGGTGGATAAATCAAAAAATTTTGGATGTTGTTTGAGGTGATTCTGAGGCATAATGGCAGCTCAGAATTGAAGAGAAAAACACTTTTACTTAGCACGAGAAAAATCATCAAAAGGACAAATGAATTGTGAAATTCAACGAGAAAAGCGCAACAAATATAGACAAAGAATTAATTTTTGGTTATTGAAAATCTCTACCTATTTATGTGAGGATATCATTCAAATGTTTTTCTTGTTTTTTGTTTGGTTAAAAAGTATGCGAAACACCACCGGGACACTATTGGTACCACTCCATACACTGATCACTAGATCACTTGATACCGTTATCGATTATAGACTTTTCATTATAATTTCCCGCGGAAATTATTCAAACACAATTGCGATATTCAATAAAACTCGCACGACACTGTATTTGGGGGTCGCACTTCTTATCGACGCCTAGAACACTGTCTTGCGACGAACAATTTCGGCATGTTATCAGCAAAAGACTGAAAAGCCATTGAAAAAAATTGATGAAAACAGAAAAATACGAAGGAAAAATTCAACAAAACGAAACAAATATTCGCGCACACCACCCACAAATATGTTCACAAAAATATAGCGGCCCTGCGCGAAAGCTCACTTGGTAGCGAGTGTATATACAGTGAGGCAACTGTGTTTCTTTTTTTTTCGATTCCTTGTGTAACACATATGTTTGTGCTGTCCACACGCGATCGCTGTCGTCGCAATCGAAAGAACAACCTTGACTATTTGCCGAGATCACGGATCGCGATTATCACACATGTGATGATTACGCGCCATACGTTATTTGTCACACAAAAAGATACAAAAGATACGCGGAAACCAACTCAGAGAACGTTGGTATGCCACCAAAATTTCAGTACACTTCCAAGCTTTACCAGTACACTCGAGGACTCTCCGACTTGGTTTTTTCGTACACTCTGCGAGCAGTGGGTCCATGTACGCTGCACAACTATCAACCGCCTTGGCACAATGTTAACACACTTTTCCAATGAAATCGAAATTGATTTCCGGAACGCGCCAAAAATACTCGCGCTGCAATCGTCACTCGCCAATGGTACGTTTCGCGCTTTCTTATCGGTCGATTAAGCTCGAAATAAAAATGTTCGTGGTGGTTTTCTGGACGATTTAGTTGGAATCGCAGTAGGAAACGAAACTCGTCTTGGCAACAAACCTCGCTGCCCACACGTTGTCTTAAATTAGCGAACTATCATGGAGCTGCTGGCAACGGACTGTTTCTTGCTTGGAATCCAACACTTCAACTTGTAATCAAACGCTCAACACTCCAAAATATGTGAAAAAGATTAAAGATGTTGAGCGTAGATTCTCCGGTTCATGCTCAGAGACGAAGCAACAACAACCCAAACTCTGCAGTCGTGACAAAGACACCAATATTGCGTTTATATGCCATGGCGTGTCTCTTTGTTTTTCCTTCTTTTTCGTTTCGAACACTATCGAAGACATATACCCACCAGACTTAAGTAGTATTTTCCCGCTAAATTCAAAGCCCAAACACCACTCTCCCTATCAACAAGCTTTCAGATTAAAATTGTAACAGTGTACGAATTAAATTTTACCACTTAACATTTTTTTTTAAATTTTTCTCCAACACAGATGCAAAGCGTAATGAAAAATTGAGAGTTTGATATCTTGCAAACTACGGCTTTGACTGTGTGCGTTTATCTTTTCTGTAGGTGTGGATTTGGTCAGTTGAGCTTTTGTGCTGCTCGTGTGATGCATTCATGAGCTCCCCATTGGTTTCGGCACACATATTGGTTCGGATGCACCCTGCAGTTGAATTGATCACATGAAAACATGAAAAGCCTGAAGCTTTTACTGTTAGTTGATAGGCTCCATTTGTTTGCCACATGGTCATTTGGATTCTATTCCTAAAAATTTAGTAATAAAAAAAATATCCTTCGGATCAAATAGACACCAAGTACTCGCTGCAGTAGAAATAAATCGTAGTATCGGACTCCGAAAGACGTTGATCAGCAGTTGTCAATGAAGCAATGAATTCCAAGAAGTGAAATCGGTGTAATTCAGGGCGGGCTGAATTTGTTGATAGAAAATTACTTCCTTTTGCTGGACTTAAGTTACGCTTTAAATGAATGGGACAGGTGTTGGCGCTCCCGCGATCTTTGAACGCTTAGTAAATACACTAGGACTAGGATCTAAGTTCAATGCATAGCAGCCTAGCTGGAGTATTCTTGCGAAGCGTTTTGCAAACCTTAACCCTGGAGGTATCAACACGTAGGCGACGTAAGTTGATATACGTGAATGTATATGGGTTCAAGGTCTCGAATGAGTATCGTAATGCGTGAAAATGATTTCATCCCTTACGGCGTGAGTAATAACTGAGTTCCGTATCTACGAGCATGAAAGTTGGGGATCCTAAATTTGAACTCCTACCTCATCACCATGAAATGGCACAATGAACGCAGGCAGTGGACGAACCTCAACTCTTTTCTTAAGGAGCCATGAGGTTAGGCCAAATCAAGACCGATACCTACTGTGAGACTTGTGACACCATGTAACCTACAGCTCTGCTCGTCTGCTCAGGAATCCTTCGTCTTTAGCCTCTACCTTCTAACCTCTGAGGTATCAGGATCAACTAAATGGGGAGCCCCAAAAAGCGCCTGCGTGCTTCATATACAAAACACAATCGTACTCGTCATCCAAGTTAGGGATTGGAGTCATGGGCATGTCCTTATTTTGAAATGTATACCAAACAGGACAGAATGCCGAAAATTGGTAGAGCAGAATCGACCGGGCTATTGGTTTTCGAAACGTTAAGGCAATTCACAAGCTACGTCCAGCCGAAAGTTTTCTTCAGAATATCGGGAACTGTAGTTTTACATTTCCAGCAGTCAAAGTAACGAATTGGAATCTTGATACTCTCCAAGATCGAACACAAACTTCAAAATAGGGATGTATTCAGCTAATCACAAGCTTGTAGCCCTGTTCATAGTTCATAGGGAACTAAAGCGAAATATAATAAACTTTGAACCGATAAATGTATGATTATTTGCAATCAGCATTATGCAGAAGCGAGAAGGCTCATACAGGAGTCTATAGCTCCCGCCTATCATCAAACAAAAACGGCGGCTACCCATTTACTTTGGATTTCTCAGATTGGATGATATTATCAGAACAACTATATCGTTCAGATTTCGACCTCGTCAACATGGCTCTGCAGCACGATTGAAAGTCCTCTGCCTCGAATATCACGAAGTGAAATTAGCTTCTGATCGTTACTGGATAATGCCTGGATGTTTCTTTATGTCAAAGAGCAGAAACCGAGTCAACAGTTGAAGAAGTGAAAGGACATGCCACTAGGTGAAGAATGAACGTCTAGCCAGGCAAATATAACACTTTGGCCTCAAAAGTGTAATTTCATTATTCAGACAACAAAAGAATATTCTTGAAATGCTAAAAATATTCTTAGCATGAAAATTTGTTTAAATGGTCACGGAGATAATATAGGATTCACATGCGAGCGTCTTGGAATCCGTTTATAAAATAAAATAATATTATCAAGTGATGTTGAAGTGTTATTTTAATTATTTTGAATAATCTTCAAATTATTTTATATTTATTATTATTTATTTATTTTTATTTATTTTTCTTAGTATTATTTATATTTAAGAATCGATAAAACTGAGTATGAGATGTCATTTTGTTTAAATATTTTCCTCAGCTTCGTAGGATCAGCCTTCTTTTAAATACAGTCTAGATATGTAGTTTCCCATTACTTTCTCACACAAATCTGAGAGTGAATATTTGAATTTTACATTGAATATTTCTTCTTAAACCATGACCTGTTCTTGACTTATTCTCGTGAACCACAGGTTTCAAGAACTTCCTCCGAAAAATGAAAGTTTTTTTTGTGTAGTCACACGATCTTTGCAGCCAGTTGATATAATCACATCTTGAATTACCTCGTCCCAGGAAGCTTCCCTACTACAAATCAAATGCCTGGCAAGGTGTAACACAAACTGTACCGTCTAAGTGAGAGTATATATTGTTCATTTCAAAAATTTCCAGTTTAACTCAGAATTATTCTTATGACATATTCCCGTAATGTTCACTTCTTACAAGTACGTAACTGTCATCTTTATCTTCAAAACCTAATAAGTACTCCGATAATTTCTAGAGCACACAAGATCCCACAAGCAAACACTTATTCACGGCGCATGAAGAGATGACTTATGAACCAATTCATATAAAGCTCTTCCGTAGCTTAAATCTTACTGTTTAGTCTAATTACGAAACATTTCAGCTAGGAATGCACTCCATCCAAAATAAATATTTTTTTTCCAAAATCTGAATCGACTTGCAACTGCTCCGAAGATCAACACGCAAATGTTAGATGTTGGATGATGTTGGACCACTGATTGCCAGCGTGAAGCTCTTGATTCAGTCAAACTATGCAGGCTTTTAAATGAGGACCGTTACCACGTTGTCGTCTGAGAAAACCCGAAAAAGAAAACTGTGAACGACATTGAACAGAATGATTTGGATTGTTTCGCAGATGGATTTGGATCGCAGAGTTTCATTCAACATCATCTAAACCAGTTTTCTTAAATTCGGGAGAAAAAATGAATTGAAAAATCAAAAAGTTTGTTCTGTTTGTTGTCTACATAGCGCAAGTACATACAACGGTAAAATTTTGGGCAAACTCTCGATATAACGGTATCCAAATAACATTAATGGAAGCTTGTTTAAAATGTTTCTCTAATATTTTGGATAATGGCTCGGTATAACGATATTCGGCCAATAGAAATGAAGTTAAATTTGGATTGGTGAATTTCCTTCGTTTTTGTTTAAACAAGATTTCCTCATTCAAAACCGAATCTAGTTGAGCCAAATATAAATCTACTTATGCTTTTTCTATCTCTGTCTGTGGGTAGCTGCCCGAGAGTATTTGCGCTTTACGTAATTAAGATGTGATCGATAGTATGGATTATATTTTTCTCTCCTCGGTCGAAACGTCAGGCGAATTGAAAACTTATTTCGATGTTAAATTCTAATTGTTTCTACGTGCTATGTAAACGTCAAATTTTTCGAGATCACTTGTGCTGTATTATGGCAGTATTGCACAGTGCAATATTGGCCACTATGATCAATTTCATGCTTTGAAAATGCGTTTTTAAAATGGGCAATGAAAATGTGTTCTTGTAGGAAATACAGTGTTTGTCACTATGTCTTATGCTGTGATGTTGAGTCAAGTCAGCGAAACGAAGGCAAGGGCGTTGAAAAAACAGCTCAGCGGGTATTGCATGAAACATAAACCCGAATGAAACATATACCAGGTTGGCGTTATCAAGGTCGGCTGGACAACCTCTTCATAAACTTGCCAAAAGTATTTCGCTAAATCTTCGCTCCATGCAAGACTTCGACGGTGACGTGAACAAAGATCTAAGTACAGCCACTAAATAATCGAAGTAGCCATGTGCAAGCTAAGTGCCTTACAGATACAATGTTTTTTAAAGCCACAAAATGGGCCGCTGTTGCGTGATCGATATTTATTATGTTATTACATTATTGTTATTATATTTGCAAATATTCAAATGCTATCCGAGACTGAATTCTTTTATGCTAGAGACTACTAAAAAGAAGGTTTCAAAAATTGAGAGCAGGTCCAACACATAAAAGTATATCTTTTGAACACCTAACAAATAGTCTTATAAATGACAGTTAATGCCAGAAACGCTTTCAACTCTGCTAGATGGATAGGAATTTAGGATTTATATTTCTTTCCTTTGATATCTATCAATTTTCTAAAATTCAAAGGAGCTAGACCGGACTCTAGGAGACTACCTGCAGTATTGTGAAGTATTGAGGGATTATCTGAAGTTTGCTTGGCAATTCACTTTCAAAGCCATGGAGGATCTTTAACTCCTTAAACTAAGGTGGTAAGTGAAAAGTTTGATGACCGCTCGTTGGAATACTCTAGCACCGAACAGAATGGAAGTGTCATATAGACAAAGAAAAGAATCCTCAGAGCAACAATAATCAAGGAAGGAATCAAGGAAGTGATAGTTAAGTTGGAATCAATAATTAATTTCTAGACAAATCTGACGGACAAAAACTTGAGTTCCTCCGAACATACGAGAGCAGACAGTTCTCAGTCAACTTATGGTGACAAAACTCTGCATGAGGATCGTGCAATCAATGATACCAGTCTAAAAATATGGTGTGATTAACTCGCATGTGAATCACCTCAAATGTAGGTCTCACAGGTGCAGATTTGTCGGAGTGGGTTTGTGTGATAACCAATCATTTAGCTGCAGACTTTCTCGTTGTAAGTGAGGTCCTTGCAGCAAGATCGATGATAGGGGCATGCGAGTATATGAGTATGAATACATGAATATTAATAGCAACTCATCTGGCAACTTGTGGGGATGACAAGCTAAAAGTAGCCGCAGGAGATGTTAGGTAAGTAGCTGAAATTCACATTGCAGCTGAAAGTCCTTTTGCTGTGGAAAGTAATACTTTATATGTAAAAACTTTTCAACCCCCTAGAAACTAGAAAAAAAAAATACAAATGAAGTCGAAGTCGAGGCACTCCATGTCCTAGTAGAGAGTCAATATCGATAACTAAAGGATTTATATAATTCATGCATAGTTACGGGATCTTTTCTTCTGTGAAAAATTGTTCGAATAGAAGAAAACGAACACATCGTGAGCACCAGGCTTGTATGCTTCGCTTCGTTAGGAGACTTGTCAAAGGACTGCAAAAACCTTTATAGTAGTCTGCAGTCCGGTCGGCTTCCAACACTAATGAACGAGAACGCGATTTTGGCAAAACAATACAACCAGTAATGCAATCTCAGAGGTTGTGTCGGAATTTGGTCGCGAGAGTAGAGGAAACGTTCATCAAATCAAACCTTCTGCTAATAACACAGGTCATGTAAAGTGGTATTAATTCGACATCCTTTGGACTCGAGGTTATCAAGTACATCAAATAAAATTCTGCTCTATATTGACATACATTTGAGATATCATCGTTCAACGGCAATGAGGAAGCATCAGAATTTCAAAGTTTAAATTTTTCGATTTAACATTAGATGTAATTGTTTTTCCGGCTCCTTTTGATATATTCCCTCACCTTTGTTCCACTTCTCCAGTATTTATTAGAAGAAAAGCAAACGACTGGAAAATTCGTATTAACCAAGCACCTTTTAAGTGGGAAATTTTAAAAATAATTTCTTAAAACAAAAGGTTATTCTATGGAAATATAAATTGAAAGCACAGTATTCGGTCATCTGTTGTAATCATTTTATAATAAGGCTCCTAATACAAAATTTTTTGATAAATTTCCAAAATAAAAATGATAAAGAATAAAAGTTGTACAAGCCTTCGTGGCGTAAAATGAAACTCAGGGACAATATGAAATACACCAACGTCCTTCTGGCCGACTTTCATGAATGAGATTAAAACAACATTGAAATCCTGCGTTCGAGCTGTCCCCAGTATCCCTACAAGAGGCAGATCCTCAAGAGGAATTCCAGTTGGCTCACCGAAAATAATTTACGTTAAAATCGATTAACATTTTAATTAGTAATACTTATTTTCTGCTGAAATCCCTTTAATAAATAATGCAGAAATACATTTTATCATATGAACTTACCAATTTACAGGCGTTGTGCCTTAAATTGACTCATTCAAGCGGCAAAAGCTTGCAGAAATTGAAAGTAAAGCTGCGTGCGCACATTTCTAATATGAGAATGTGGAAAAAGCTACCAAATGCATTTCCCCACCGATTATTTGGCATTTGATTATTACGAATATTCGTGCACAAACACAAACACAAACACAAAGAAGTCTTTACACATTGACCACAAGATGAGAATTTCTTCGAAGTGTTGTTTTTGTTTCAAAATTAAAGCTTTAGCTCAAGTTTAAGCTTCCGTTGTTTCTCAGAAACATTTTGACATAGTTATTTGCTTGGCTTCAATTAACTTTCTGTCCGTTTGGCAACCGTCGAAAAGAGATGACATTTATTGGTTTTATTCTCAACTTCGAAGATAAGGGTACGAAAACAAAAAATTGCAATCTGCAACCATTAAAAATACAAATGTACGGAGTACATTGACAGAATAATTATTGTTAAGACCAATTAATGCCGACAAACAAAGCAAATTTTCGGGCATTTGCAAAAAAGGGATTTAGAAAAAAGAGCACAAAGTGAATGATTCGAAACGAGAGCTGAAGTCATAAGAGTGTCAGTTTAGTTACAATTAGTTTTTTGTTGGTGTGTCACACGTTTTTTTGGTTTATTCGTAAGGGGTATGAAAATTGTAGTGCTTTGTGTTGTTTGAGTATGGTCTTAGATTATATCCTGGATATGTATTGCAGCCCAATTGGGATTCCGATAATTATCTAATCAGGAAGAAATGAAGGTGTTTTTTGAGTCCTAATATCAGTTACCGGAAATGTCATAAACAATCAGAGCATGACAACTAAGAACAGTTGATACAGTTCTCATAACAAAATCAGAATATGAAGTGCTGCGCGATCGATTATTAGAAAGTTGCAAATTTGATTTCAATCCTTAACTTCTGGCCTATATTTATGACACATTGACTTAGCTTAGAATTACTGGAGTGAATGAATGGATTCCTGGAACGCATGCTTATAAGCTAGACAAAATGTAGACAGATCTTGAGACTACTCTCTCCCACGTCTTGTCTATATTTGGACTTAGATTTTAGATAGTGACAAAATAAACGCAATGTCCTTAAGTAGATCATTTAAATCAGCGACTTCTTCAGCGACTTGAAGCAGACCGAACGATTGGTTGAAAATCGATTTCGTAAATAAAAAATTCTCAAAATTAAAAAGAAGTATCCTATCATGTAGATAAGCATCATTCCATGATAAAGTTTTGCAGCTAACAAAACCTAAACTAAATTGACAGCCCTGGAGCACAGAATCAACGAAAATGCCAATTTTGAAGTAATACAGGTTTGAAGTGCATTTCATGCAACTTTTCGAAAATTTCGCGTCTCAGAATTTGAACTTAGAAATAAAGTTAAAAAGCAGCAATAATTGATAAGAAAAGTCCTTAGCAGTTTTATTTTTTTTTACAGGGGAGCGAAAAATTTTAGTGGTCTAGAAAACGGTCTTGAAGCACAATTATTTGGGCACACAGGATTTTTTTCAAATTGTGCCGATTCTCATAAATTCGCTACGAAAGTTTTCTTTGTGCCCTCCGTAATATATTATCATTCCAAAAGCATTGGGGTCCAACGGAGTAGGCTTTGCCCTGACAAGCTGCTCACCACTTTCAATGCCTCTCTGCAGCAGGGCACGTTTCCAGATTATCGGAAAGAGGCGAGGCTCGTGTTGATCCACAAGGGAAAGGTGAACGCCGAGCAACCATCTTCATATCAGCCCCTATGTGTGTTGAACGCCGCTGGGAAAGTGCTCGAGAGGCTCATTAGAGAAAGACTTGGAGAAGCCATCCGAACTATCGGGGGTCTGTCTCCTCAGCAGTACGGCTTCAGAGCTTGTCGATCCACGATCGGCGAAATATCAGAGGTAATGAGTGCGGTCCAGCAGGCAGAAGCCCATAATCACCGCTCAAGACAAATAGTACTGCTCGTAACACTCGATGTGAGAAATGCCTTCAATTCTGCTAGATGGACAGATATTCTTCGTGCTCTGGAATATTTCAGGGTGCCAAGGTATCTGACGCGGATATTGAAATACTATCTTAAAAACCGGAAGCTCATCTATGCCACATTGAGAGGTCGGCGAAGAATTGATTTGACATCAGGGGTGCCGCAAGGTTCCGTTCTGGGCCTGGACCTCTGGAATGTCTCGTACGATGAGCATTTGAGGTTGCAGCTACCGGGGCAGTCGCGCCTGGTTGGCTACGCAGATGACGTAGCAGTACTAGTCGCCGGACGTACTTTTGGATAGGCGCAAATCAAACTGGGTGCGGTAATACGTCGAGTGAGCGAGTGGATGACAAACCGTGGTCTTAGCCTAGCGCTGGAAAAGACCGAGGTTGTCGTCCTCACAAAGAAGCGAATCCCTCGTGTTATGCCGGTTCGGATGGGAGAAATGATCATCGAGTCGAAAGAATCAATCAGATACCTTGGCTTGATGATTGACTCGAAGATGAGTTTTTTCGAGCAGGTTCGAGCGTCAGTGTATAAGGCTTCTGTGCGAGTATCGGCCCTCAGTCGCCGATTACTTCTACTGAGGAGTGCAATGGAGTCAGTGCTCTTGTATGGCTCCGAGGTTTGGGCTGGCACTCTTAGTAAAGAGACGCACCAAAGGCGTCTGGCACAGGTGCAGAGGCGTCTGCATATCGCACTGTCTCTGAACGTGCAGTGCAGGTATTTTCGAGGGTGGTTTCAATTAAGTTACTTGCAGACGAACGGAAACGTGTATACTTACGTAGGGGGGAGTCGGCGAGAGAAACCGTCATCCGAGAGGAACGGAGAAGGATCGTAACCTTGTGGCAGTAAATATGGGAAAAAGAAACGCGAGGCAGGTGCACCGCACGGCTGATTAGTGACTTGGGGCCGTAGTTCTACAGAATGCATGGTGCGACTGATTATTACCTGACGCAACTACTCACGACGCAACTAACTGTATACGATGGGAAAGACACCATCCCCAACTTGCGTGTTCTGCCCGGGGATGACGAATGACGCCTGCCACACGTTCTTTACGTGTACCAGATGGGCAAGACTCCGTTCGCATCTCTCGGAGAAAATAGGCGTGCTCTCTCGAGAAAATGTAACGGGAAAAATGATGCACTTAAAAGACAATTGGAACTGTGTGTCGCATTACGTATGGACAGTTCTTCTCATAAAGAAGGGCATTATGAATCGCTTGG
Organism: Stratiomys singularior; assembly: GCA_954870665.1. NCBI lineage: Eukaryota > Metazoa > Arthropoda > Insecta > Diptera > Stratiomyidae > Stratiomys > Stratiomys singularior. The sequence goes on from OX940879.1 coordinate 13,802,760, forward strand.
TCAGGGAGGGGGATCTCTAAAATAGCAATTAACAGCAATCCATCCAGGCAGTAAGAAGGATTTCCCTTAACATGAAGGCACCGCTAGGCGATGATTCATGAGGCCTAGTCCGAAGTAATGTGACAAACAGTTCCAAGCTAGGTTCTCGGCATGACAAGGGAGGTGTTTAGCCGGTAGTCCGGTAGCGGGAGTCTGAAACTCAGGGCGTAAACAGCCTTCACCTAATCAAATTTACTCAAAAAATACGTTCTCGGAAAAATGATTAAATGACCTTTGTAAAGCATTGAAAATCAAATTTATGTAAGATAAGCCAAAAATTTCTTGAAAAATGATTATAAACCAACTTCAAAAATTCAAATAGAACTAAAAAAAGGCTAGAAAAAATTTTGAAAACATGAAATCGGTCACAAATTTCCTATATAATTTACACATGCCAGACTATATAAATGAATTGATGATACGCCAGACTTAACTATGTTGAATGTCTTTTATCCTACCTCGGATGGACTTGACCGCATTGGCATGATGAAGTTTAGTGCTGCAGTTGGGTAGGCGACTATCTAACTCAGGAGAGCATACCTTCCCAAGTTATTGATTGTACTTTATTCAGGAGAATCCACTTGGCCGTTTTCATTTCATTTCGTCTATTATGAAAGGAAATGAGGGAAGGGTTGGTTTCGATAGAACTAATTCCTGTTCAGGTCATAGGAGAATTGTCAAATCTTAAAGCTGTTGAAACCACGGTATGATGAGACTTTTCGCTCTTTTCGGCTTTTAAAAGGATAATCCGTTCCTTGACATTTTAATGAACATAAAAGTTAGAAGAAAAAAAATAAATTAATTTAAAAATTTTATAGCTAGGGTCCTTTACTTCAATGACTATGGGTACCATGCAACGAGTAAGCAATTTGAATGATGTTTCCGAGTCCATTTTTTCAGTGTTTGAAAGAATTTTTCATTGATGATATTTCTGATCGGAACGAATCACACATTTTTGCTGTTTGAATTTTAACATTCTAAACCACTTTTATTATGGAGTTAGAGAGCTAAGAAAACACAGAAATACAGAAACATATACCACTATCCTTGTTGTAAGGTGAACATGCTTAAGCCACATGACTAACCGGTGACTTGACCACCAGGTCACATGACCACCTAGTTCATTCGAAGGCCACTATTGGTCTGAAGTTTTTTGTTCTTTTTTTGTTTCTTTTTCGCTTGAGATCCAAAGACGTGTACATTAATATGAATTATTTCCACCTCAGATTTTCATTGGGAAAGTCCGCCCATTTTTGTTTAGCCTACAGGTAATGAATCGATGAACAATTACATTGTACATCGTAACAATTCACACTTCTTTTCTCCAATATATTTCTATAATTCGCGAAATTCTTTACCCGGCGGGATATTTCATGATTTCTTCATTTTATCCACTTCCGAGAAAAACCCAAGAACTGCTTCGTCTTGGACCCTCGGAACTAGATGGTATTCTCAGGCTAGACTAGCGATAAACTGACTCAAAAAAGGTTCCACCGTTCTGCAGGCGTCGGTCTGGACCTGGGCAGAAGAGAGATGCAAGGAATTCAGCTCTTAAATATTGGGAAATCCCAAGATATTGTTTTGCTTTTCTAATTTGTTGCTTGTTGTTTCTTTTTTTTTCATATGTCAGTAATAGGCCTAATTTATTTTATTTGATTCACTTGATTTCGGAATGGTATGGTCCGTGCAAAGAAAAACTTTGACATGGGTTAGGAGAGCGCATATGTGCCACACATGCATGCCAAAGGGAGATGGAAGCTTTTATCTGAGCTAAGTTATTCAATATGGTTTATCAAATCGGCATCAATTATCGAGCTTTTGATTGACCGTTGGAAGAGATGATGTTGGTGAATGAGAATTGAAAAAAAAAATACGACCTCGAAACGAACCAGCACTGTACTGAAGAGATTTCGGAACAAGAGATAAATACCGAAGATACACATGTGTATCTATGTACAGTTGGAGAAGGGGTCAAGTTACGAAAAATTGCACGGGATTTCCTAGCTGATCGACGTATGTGTCGAACTGCAGAAATTAATCGTTAGATTGCAACGCTTCTTGGGAGTCGGACTACTGAAAAGGTTTTGCTGGAGGTTCTCCCAAAAGACTTTGTTCCAAAAAAAGTTTCCGACCAGAAATGAGCTTCAAATAACGAAAAACAACACTTCATTACCCACAAATAGGGTCACTATCAAAGATTTAATCGAGTCTTTCTGCTGAAGCTCTTTTACTTTCTACCAGTAGTCAAACTCTTTTTCCCAAATCTTATCTGCATTTTTGACTTGACAGACAACAATTTCTGAAATTAAATTTTTTTGTTTTTTCTTCTTCTTGTTTTGGGTTTGAAGAATCATCATTTCCATTTCAGAAAGCAACAATTCCCCCGTCGAAACATATGATCACGTTTTTGGCAAACTAATGATTCTAGAAATGTTAACCTCATGTGACCCACCAATCCGCCGAAGTTATTTCGATGAAAAGCTTGAAAAGCTTGCATGCTTAACTGTGTTTGTACATATGTACGTATGTGGTGTAGAATGTGTCTAGATTTAGCATGAGACTAACTACTAGGTCAAAATATATGAAACCAATGCTAGATGCTAAGACCGAGTATCCATCTGTGCGCGCTGATTTGCCGTTCAACTTTGGATGACTCATTGGGTATTTCCCCAAAAGATTGGTGCGATCACTTGCCAACATCAGACACATGCAGCCACTAGCGGAAAATAATATCAAACCATTTCCCTTTAAAACACGTTTTTGATGTTATTTGTGTTCTTTTTTGTTTGTACTCCTTTTAAATTTAGTACGAAAGCAAAGAAGCCAACTAGGTATCATGAAAATTGAACGAGAATTTCGCGTAATTTAGTACGCACGGTTAAGATGTTGGGGATATTCCATTGGTGTCTGGTTCAACTATCAAGATAATTATATATTAATATTAGAGATTGTTTTAGATTGGATATGTTTTTTTTTTAATTATTTACGTCACCCATACATAAATTCCTGGAGAAATTTCCATTCAACTTGCTGAAGCTGTATGCAAATGGACCTTTTTTGGAATGATCAGCTTTGTCTTTGCAAAAGATCCACTTTGTCAACCTCACGATTGCACTTTTGCTACTATGAACGAGATGAAAGTTGAATTTGGTTGATTATTCTTCGCAAAAACAATAATAATAATCTGGTCGTTTCGTTTTTAAAGAGGTGTCATAACGTGTTTTAGGTTAGGTAGTTTTTGATTTTTTTTTTGGGTTCTGTTGGTCTTTCTGCTGGTCGAGCTACACATATACCCACAGGATTTGTAACGATACCAGTTAACCTTCATATCTAATGTCTATAAGGAACCTAGAAACACGTTGTGATAAAGGTTTCCTGATTGGGCTTGCTAACCAGGCTCCGAGCAAAACCTCGTTTAGATTAAGAATTTAGATTCATTTTTGCTACTCAGAGTGCCTTTAATATCCTATGTGGGAGAGCTGGACAACTGCACAGGAGCCAATCGGCTTCGTTTGTAGTCCACTCTTTCTGCACGAGTCAGTCTAGTTTGTAAGTATGTGCTTCTGCAGGACAGCGGTCGATATATGACCTTACTGGTGTTGAACAAAGTCATATTTGCAGTTTCACGAGAAAAATCAAAATAAAAAGGCTTTTTTTCGGGGCTTTGTCTCCATTCCTTTGTAAATTTTCTATTATTAAGGATACTGAGGACCCTGGTCTAAAAAAAATTCAAGGATTATGCATTTTTATGAAGTAAAAGAATCGCCTTGATGAAATCTCATCAAAAAGAAAGAAATTTTGGATTGACTCTCATGTCAATATCTTGATCTATTTGAGTGATATTCTCTCTTGAAAAATTCACAAAATTCACTCCTTCTTTCAACACAACTGAAATATGTATTTGATTAATGATTTTGATTTCCCCATGAACCACACCTGGGTGATCCGAATCCCGATGGTTGAAGCCAGCAATGATTAACACCCGAAACATCCAGCAGCTTTCAGTAGTTTCATTACATCCTTTTTCCTTTCTTCCTTCTTTTGGAGTATGTCAGTACGAAGGTAGAAAGATTTCAATTTTATTTTGAACATGCATCCCTGTCAAATCTCTTCAATTGCCAAATTGTTGATCTGAACCAGTCTGTTGCACTCATCGGAAATCATATGTTGGGACACCATCTTAGTGAATGCTATCTTGTTATTTTGGCTACTATTTATGGTGTCAGCTTGAACGAGTCCTTTATTACAAACAGGCGGCACCTGATAAGTTGATCTGTAAGTATGTGCGACATCAGCTTCACAAAACTTGGTCAAGACTTCCTTAACCTATGAGTCTTCTCCTAGTTTGCAAAGGAAAGGGAATAATTCGCCAACAACAAATTATGTGAAAATAGAAGAATGTATAACAGAGAATGTGTTCCAGGATGTTGATGCGTTTTAATATCTTTAGTAATAGTAAAACTACAAACCCTAATTCTATATAAGGAAGCTAAATTTCAGCTATTTCTCTCTGATCTTTTCAACTTCAGTTCAAAAACAAAGACAGGAAGGTTGACTTTGTTTTAGTTGGAAACAGGTAAAACCTCAATTTCACGGATTTGTGTTGCCACATTTTGGTGCATGTACCTGATGTAATTTGTGATTATGGATAGATTTTCTTGTCTATACCGAAAGCCTCATACAAGCTGACACACATGCATAAGAAGCAAGGATACTTGATAAATCTCAAATGCTGACCAAGATCGACGCAGACATTTAAGGTCAACGTTCATTTATGCATTCGATATTGCCACAAATTGTTGACTCAATTTATTACATCATATTTTATGCGTAAGATTACTGGGTGAACTTTCAACACTGAACCGAATATATTCCCTTATGGAGGACAATATACTTTAAGGTCTGACTAGAGCCATCAATTGATAGTTGTCATTCAGTTGCGTTAATGGACAAAACTGCTAATTTTACCATAAAATCATTAAGTCACTAAGCTTTCTTTTATACGCTACGACGATACGTTAATCCCATCGCTCGACAAATTCATCTTCAGAGAGGCGTTATAAGCATCAGATTAAAATCCACATATGGGTTATCTAACCACCCACAGATGGGGCACATATGCATTTTGGAAAACATGGAGAGAAAGGCCCCGCCGAGTTAAAGGGAGCTGGATAGAATTCAACCGATAGTGGACCCAACGATTCCATACAAGATCAGCATACCGACTAGAGAAGCGTGGGAAACGGTGCAGGATTTCACATCTGGGAGTGAAATTATGATCTACACCGTTGGTTCCAAAACGGATGAAGGAAGCGGCGCTGGAATCTTTCATCGGATTTCGGATCACCCGCAACTCAACCGAAGTTACAAACTAGAGAGCCACACAACAGTTTTTCAGTAAGTCGGCACTGCAGGCGCTTGCCTCTAACCGCGTAGTTTCACAACTGGTGCAGGATTGTAGGCAGGCTCTCAAAACCGCAATAAACCGAGTAAATTTAAAACTGACATGGGTCCCTGGATACAGGGGTGTAGAGGGAAACGAAAGAGCGGATGAGCTAGTGAGAGCTGGATCAGCAAACCAAAATGCCACTAGAATAGACACAATTAAAATGTCTAGACTAGACGAAATCCTCTGGAAAGAGACAGATACGGCTCGGAATGACAGGAACGACTGCAGGATAAGCCAAGCTCTTTGGCACCCTAATCAAACGAGGACAAAACAACTCCTGGGGAAAAACTGAAATGGCGTTAGAATATTGATTGCAGTATTAACGGGCCATAATCTACAAGGTCAACACGCTAAACGAATAGGAATACAAACGGATGACACCTGCCGAGCTTGCGGCGAGGAAGAAAAAAGTACAGAACACTTCACTTTTAGATTGCCCGAATCTGACCAACAAACGCCTTATTTGGCTGAGGTATAATGGCGTAACAGAATTTGAACACTTACCGACCACAGAACAGGGGGAACTCCTTGGCTTCTGTAGGACGACAGGATGGACCATCTGTAAACAATAGTACTACACATGGGGAGCCAAGGGCCGATTCTGGCTTATGCTATTTTCCAGCAAGTGGAACCCAGTACAAATAATAATAATCCATCCCAATTTCGAAACGCATATTTTCTTCGATAAAAAGGGCTACGTGAGTTCTCGTACGAAACAAATTTTTCTCGTACAGCCTTGACGACAAGAGCCCTGAATTTTTTTCGAGTTGATCCATACCGATTCATCGACATGCTCCCAAATATTCTCGCCACCGAGCTAGCTTCATTTTTTAAATCATACGCTGGCGGTACTTTGATCTTGACGTGATTCCTATTCCCTTTAATTTAAAGAAGGTTGTTTCTTAAAAATTGGCACTGGGATACCTTATAGCTAATAATGGACTAGGATACTTGGTTTTTCTGGTTCTGTCATGACGTTTTCACTACAAAAAAATTAAAACCACTTGAATAATCTCTGGGATTTGCTCGAATCTTTAGTATTGAAATCCTTGGAATTTCACCACGTTTGTTCTGTGTCCACACTCCAAATCTTTCAACGCATTGCTTGGATGCTGGCCTAATTTTTGATTTTATTATCAGTTTTCTCTTTGAAACAGATAGAAAAGCCGTAACTACCAAATTTTCTGACGTTTTAAGTAGTTTTAGGAATGCTAGACTGCCAGATATATCTCATATAGAATTAGCGAGGTTTGAAGAACACTTTGAACACTTTGAAGGTGTATTGTCAGAGTTCATATTTGTTCATATACTGCTAACGTTGTAAGCATAAAGTCTCAACCTCTACGTTAGAATGCGCGTTACTTCTTCTACACTATTACTACTACAATCACTACTAGAACCAGCACTACTATCACTAATACTACCACTACTTCTAGTACCACCAGTACTACTACCCCTACTACTACTACTACTACTACTACTACTACTACTACTCCTACAGTGCAACCGCAACGTCTCCCTACAGTATCTCACGTGTAACTAAGCAAGTCCAGATATACATTTTACATATTTAAAAACAATGAAAAAGGCAGCACTATTACTCTCGAAATATATACACTATATATGCTTCAAAAAAACAGCTTTACGTTTTTTTTTTGATTTTGGAAAAATCAAAAAATTCAAAGGAAGTCGCAAAAAGGCCGAGGAAACGAAGTTTTTCAGTACAATCTTGTTGCTGTTCTCTTTCAAACCAATGATTGAACGCCAGCGGAAATCCAAAACAGAGAGATCATTTCGATGAAAATCCCGATCCAACGCAAGTTTAGGGATTACCGGGAATTTTTTTCAAATTTTGTTGGTAAATAATTTCTCAATATTTCGTTTAACAAGAACAACATCCTCAAAAAATTTGAGTAAGCACACAATACATAAATCATAAATCCACTATGGCTTACTCTATCTCTTTCTACTTGAAACCACCCGCGAGTGTTCTTGCTGTTTTGCTACTATGCTATAGAGTAACTATAGAAACATAGTATCTCGTAGACCCAGACATTGTATAGTATCTCGTAGACCCAGGACCTGGAATCGCATGTGCGATTGAGAGTAGAGATAGTGAACCGTGCGTGAGCTTTTAAAATATTTTGAAGGGAAGAGTACTATATGCTACGTTTCAAAGGTCATATAAGATGTATACCAAATAAAGCTAGTAAGAATATCCTTTGTAGATGGAGAGTTTTGAACTCTAATTTTCAGGCATAAATCACGCAAATTCAGGCCAGAGCAGATATGGTAAGGGGTCTTGAAAGTCGATTTGGAACCTGATCATAAACAAGTCGCATGGCGAAAGGATACATCCGTAGGAAGGGTGTTCGAGCCCAGTTCGATACATTCTAACAATTCAATTCGTAAGTTGACAAGCAGAAAGAGAACATCTTCGATGCCCTGGGATTGCCTTCTTGACTCCTATATGCCTTGAAGCTGGTCGAGAAAGCCGCAATGATAACAAGAGTTTATTTGTCGGTGATTGTGAAGAAAATTAACGAGGTTGATGTTTTTCCAATTCATTGACGAAACCTTCCTAGCTGATATCCGTGTTTTGACTTCTAATTGCCCCGAATTATCCTTTTTCCGCATTCCATACTGTTGTTTGCTTGCCTTCTATCAAGAAAACAAGCGCAAAATGCGTGATTAAATTTACCCAGCCTAATTTCAGTCAAAAGTTACGAAATATGCCCACCGGATAATTTTTTGGAAGTTCAAGATGGTCTCGGCCGATAGTGTATTCGAGTGTACATTTCCAGCACTGAATCCTGTTTACTGTTGTTTTTCAAGCAGTGACACGAGGCTTTCTTTCAGTATGTTTGCGAACGCATAGCATGATGAACGTTGTCAAAAGTAATGCGGGAACTGAAGCGTCTTCAGAGACTGACCTTTTCCGCCTTTTTACGCCCTACCTAATTTTTGATGTACCAGGCTTCCCGTCATTACTTTCAAAGTATTTCAATCCATGCCCAATTACAAGTGGCTTCAATTAACAACCGGCCGAGCTTTTGGTTGGGATATTTCCTGGAAAATTTATTTGCCGCGTTGGGCAAATTGCATAACCTTATCCTTCACCAATCTATGGGTGTGTCCTTGCATAGGTATTTTAAGGAGAGACCAAACGTTTAAATTATTAGTCGAAGGATAACTGACGATCTAGAAATAAATATCGCGAATAAAATCATGTTTTACTCAGGTGAATTATGTGGATCGCGAAGGTAACATCCATGATGACGACTCAATTCCTCGAAACAATTGACAATAGAACTTTGCAAAGAGCGAAGTCAAGCTTGCCTACGACTTCAAAGAGTAGACAAAATGCTCTCATAGGGAGGTAACTGAGTTAAATTCGGCACTATTAGAGTCCAAGTTTTGCGAAAATTAGTTAGTAGCATGTGAATAGTGCAGTAGAGCCTAAGCGTAAGACCAAAACAGCCATAGAACTACAGTGATGAAAGGATTCAACAAAACAAGTGAAATTTCATTCGGAATAGTAAATTTTCTCTCATTATTGCGTAACGCAATAAAAATAAAAATCTACTCATGCTGTTTCTATCTCTTTCTGCGATACGTACTCCGGGAGTGTTCCCCCTGGTTGTGTTGATCCTATGGTAAAGGTATGTGACCTAGGCAAAAGGAATCTAAGAAATCGGACTAAGTTTAGGATCTTTAGGGCAAGTTCACAAATTTTCCATTTTCCTTCCTGGATTTCGTTGAGCAATTCACTTTGAAAACTCAACTAGAATAAACTAGACTGAACTAGAATAAAAATTTGAATGTCATACCAACTTGCGATTTCTTTGATTTTACAGATATGGTCACGTGATAATAAACTGGTACTCATTCTAAAAGCCAAATTGACCAATAAGGTGTCTCGTTCTCCATTGCTGGCGATGGAAATATTTACGAACATATCAAAATGATGCAAACATACGCATGCTTCCACCGCTTTAGTTCTTCGGTGCGCAGTCAAGTTTGTCTCTTGGTACATTTAACATGTACGCATGTAATTTCACTTTCACCTGGTGGTAGTGATTTTCCCGGAACAAAATGTGACTCATCGTGATCGAGCAAATTTACGTGAAGACCTCGAACAAAGCATGTCAGTCTCCACTTCTATCTATCACATATGGAAACAGACACATATGAGCGTAATAATGGACTGGTAAACATTTCTTATGCAAGCGGGGACCGTGCTTTTGGCTGTGGAATGCGATTGAGGAGGGTCAACCGCTTGGGTCCTCTTTGATTAGCAACAATGCTGCTGCAATTCTGTTTTTCCATCTGCAACACAACTCAGGTGATTGCACTCTTACCTGTAGGCGATGGATATGTGAGTAGGCACAGAGAAGTGCATGGTCAAATCTGTAGCACCTCATATGTTGTTACGCAAAATATGAATCAGAGCATCCGTGTGGCTTAGTTTAAACAAGTATTTGATATTTTGACGGCTTGAGCTGTTTTCATGAAAAATTAAGAAATAAATGATGAACTCCTTAAGTGAAAGGTCCTCCCACTGCCAGGGTCAGCATAAAACGTATTATTTTTTACTTATTATGGCCCCAAATTCCATTTGAATATTTAGATAAAATCAAAGTAGCGAGAAAAAGCCGCTAGAAAATATGTTTATGACCATTCTTTTTGGATTATTTGGCACAGTTGTGATTTGTTTCAGATATTGCATCACTCTACAGCATTTTCCAGCATAAATTCTCAACCGAGTTAAGATCCAAGACAATAAGGAAATTTTTTAGTCTTTCAAAAATATTTTCGCCATACCCGAAGAATATTTCAGGGCATTGTCTTGCTGGGCAATTCATTTTTAAGGCATATTACCCTCAGTGAAGAGTAGCATCGCATAACTCTAACTAACTCCGCACTATGAAAACGAACCCCGTAATTCAACATTAGCACCGCCATGTTTCCTGCTTTTTTGTATGTTTTGGAGAAAATTCCTGGTTTGGGAAGCGTCTTCCATCAGAACCAATTAAATATATTTTGGTCTCATAGCCCTATAAGATGTTTCTTCCTTTCTCAAAAGTATCTTCACCGATACAATTTTCGTGGGGTTTTAGTAAATTCCAACCTCTTTCTGACTATCTTTTATTTGTTGATTTTCTATTCTAAAATGGTATGTTTTGTTTTAATTTCGACAGATTTGTTTCAATTTTGACAGCTCAGAATATATTAAATTTGCAACACAACATAGTAAGGTACTGTTGATCTTAAGATTTTTTCAGTCAGTCAAAAATCCTGAACTCAAAATAATTTTCACGTTGAATATTAAACTTGGTGTTGCCACAATTCGTATACAGAGTGGATCAACTAAGATTAGACGATTTGATGACATTTCCGATGTGACAGAAAGTTTGTTTTATACTTGACATTTATCAAATAGGTCGGTTTGTGCTTGAATAAAGTTGGAAAATATTACAAATTCATTTCCAAAGCGGTGAGTCTTCGGCTCAAACTGTAAAAAGTTCATGAAAAAAGTTTTGAAAGAAAAAGATGTGCAAACACACAGTGTAAAGATCCATTTGCGAAGCGAGTTCGCGAAGCTGTATCGTTGTTGGATGAAACCACTCGTGTGACTACTCCTCCAGTCCCAGAGTGACAGAAAACCATGTCCGTAAACTATCAACATTAACTCGTCATCTTTCTCAAGAATTGAACATTTCACGCACTTCCTTGCGAAGAATTTTCAATGCAGATGCGTTTTCGGTTCGCTCAATAAGTCGAAGACCGTTTTAATCAAAAATCATCTTTTCAGATCGAGCAAATGACGAGTGTTTTGTGTGGATTTTGGTGTGGAGTTATTATGGGGCCATTTTTTCGAAAGTGAGCAAGGAAACGCCGTTGCCGTGAATGGCGATTGCTAACGCACCAAGCTCAGCGATTTTTTATTTCCGAGAATTGCAAAGGAAGACATACAGTGCGCGCAAAAAAGATAGCACACCTGAAAAATTTCTTATTATTTCCTGAACTACGGGATGCAGGTCAATTAGATGTTTTACAAATTAGACGGGTAGACTGAAATACACATTTTTACCTGAAAATAATGAAGGGTTTCTCAAAACTTGAGATTTTATGGTGAATTTAATGACTTTTAGGTGCGTAAAAAAGATAGCACACCTGGAGGAAATAATAAAATAAAAAAACCGAAGATTAGGTAATGCTATCTTTATTTAAACACTAATACTTAGTTGAACCTCCACTATTTTTAATTACTTCAAACATTCTTTTTGGAAGGCTTTTATACAATTTTTTTATGTATTTTCGGGAAATTTCACCCCAACATCTAATTATTGCAGTTTTCAGCTCATCTACAGTTGCGTATTGTTTTCCTTCGGCGTAAATAAGCCGAGCTAGCTGTCCCCAACAATTTTCGATTATCTTGAGGTCGGGTGATCGTGCTGGCCAATCGAGAAGAAGTATAAGAAGAGAAGATTTCACTTTCCTGGCGGTGTGCACAGATGCATTATCCTGTTGAAAAATCGGCGAAGTATCTGCAATGGTCATTAGATCGTTTGATATTTGCTGTTCCAACAGCTGAACATACTTATCAGCGTTCATTTTGCCACTGATGAACACTAATTCCGATCGACCGTTAAATCCGATAGCACCCCATATTAGCACCGATCCTCCACCATGCTGCCGCTTACTTAAAATTATTTCCTCCTTCCGAATGTCGTGGAAATGATATCCCCAGCCATCTGGACCATCTAAATTAAATTTTAAATTTTTTTGTTTTTAAAAGTGGTTATACACTCTGACCTAAATGTCTATATTCTGAAGGTGACAATTTGAAAGCCGAAACTAAGATAAAAATGTGTATTTCAGTCTACCCGTCTAATTTGTAGAACATCTAATTGACCTGCATCCCGTAGTTCAGGAAATAATAAGAGATTTTTCAGGTGTGCTATCTTTTTTGCGCACACTGTAGAACATGCACAATCGATCGAAAAAAATCGGTCATTTTCGCATTGTTTTCTGATATCAGTTGAAGTGCTGGTGTCAATTGGTCACCCTACGATTGTCCACGTTTACTTAATTTTTACGAAAGAGCCGTTAAAAACAAGTTTCCTGCTAATCATTCAGAGACAATTGACGACTTGAAACATGAAGTTAAAGTTGCCATTGACAAAATAGAGGTCCAAACAATTTAAATTGTACTAAAAAACTGGATTTTTCGAATGGAGTTTTGTAACGCCAGCTGTGGCTGTCATTCTAATGATTTTGTTTTCCAATCCTAAATGGAAATATCTAATAAACACATAACTTTGAAAAATATTCTTTAATTCTTCATAGCTAATTCTACTTACAAATCATAAATAGTTCACCCTGTAGTTTGAAAATATTAATTTACAATATTACAAATATTGTATACATAATTTTACCATACATATTTATACCGTTTCATTCATGCATGAAAAGTGGCCTGCAGCTAATTCAAAAAATAAATCCGGTAGGTTATTGTTTCTTCAACTTATATAGAAGTTTGATACAAAAGAGAGCAGAAGTTCTATCTAGAAAGGCATTGGGACGGAAAGAATGAATTTAAGGACCTCATGTAAGCCAAACTTATCATCGCTACCAAAAGATAGCCCGCATAGTATTCGTCCTGAACAGCAACTCCAAACCACACTGAAATAAATGTTGATTATGAGTTTTATGAAATATTAGCATAAATAATGAGTAATAAGTTATTGATTTAAATCACTATGCAATTATTTTCGTAAAGTATCTATGGCGCAAGGTAAATTCTTGAGACCCAATGTAAAGGATAATAAAGTCACTGAGGCAACGTATGTCGCTTGGCTTGGCTGGAATTTAACTCATAGAAGTAGGGTGATGCTGACGACATAATCTAACGTCAGATAGTCGATAATGATAATAATGGTTATCAGCAGTGGCGCGACGGCTCAAATCGAACCTATATTAATATTAATAATAACCGTGTCAAAAGTTTACTTAAAATATTGAATGAAGCAAATCTGACACTTTTTCTCTCTCAGAATCCAACTTGTGCTTACAGAAAAACATTTCATTTCCGAGTTTGCTCGTCCTTTACCAAGAATAAGCCTTCTTACAACATTTTATTCGAAAGAGATAAATATTATGAGATTTTCTTATGCGAAAAATTGTTTTTTCCTGTAAAAATTTCCGCTGATTATCTCAATGTCATTTTAACATTCAGAGTAGTCTAAATTCAATCATCCAAAGGAGCTCCATTAGTGTGAATATATTTCTGTCGAACTTACTTTGTCAGTTAAAGTAATTGCATTCCCTTGTCACTCGAAACACACATATACATCGAAATTGTAGTTGGAGCACGTGTACTTTACACTCGCACTTTTGCAATTTAGCATGTGTGAGTTTCATGCAATCAAGTAAGCTGATGCTGCTGAATTAGAAAAAAATACAACTTTGGAAGGATGATCCGAGTTGCAATCATGGAAAATAATCTTATCGAAGTTTTGTGAAGTTTCAATTGTGGATGTTTTCAAAGGATGTAAGACAGAAAATGGCTTTGAAAAGTTCACTTAAATAAATCAATAAATGATGTATTTAAAAGGAATATTACATCTTGCGCTGCAGGACTCCTTGTCCAACGTGTTAGTTTTTGCACTGAAAGCTTAATGATAAGCATTTCACACATATAAGTGAAATGGCAGTGAAATGCCAATCTTTATCCCTTTGGTACCTTCACCACAAGCATTAATCAACACATAAAAAGCATTAGGAGAGGGCGAAAAACACTTAAAACAAAAATCAATACCACGGTTTTTCAGGTCCGGACAGAAGCCTGATTGTAAATGACACCCACTTTCATTGTCGAACTTCATCACCTGTCTATTGCTTATTTTAATTAACCAATTCTGAAAAATTCTATTGAAATTTCTACTGTTCCACGAAACGAAACCCAAGCATAAAATTTTCCAATTATCTCAATGCTTATTTTGCACAAAAGCGATTAAAATATAAAAACAAAAATCTCCCACAAAACTTTTCGTCCTTTCGCACAAATTTACATCATCATCAAAATTCAGCTTTCTTCTACTTTTCCTATGTTTTCATCTCGCAGAAACATCCCACAAGGAGCACGGAGTGGTTTTTATTGAATGGTTGATTCACATATAAAATAAAAACAAAATGTCTTGAATATTTCAGTGGGTCTTGGGCAATAAAGAAGGTTTCGTTTTTCTTCAATTGAATTCCGTTCATCCTGGCATGCATAATTCAACTGTTTCGGGGATGCTGTGGCGGAAGGAGTGCAAATTAAGGTTTAATTTGCTTTGCACAATACATGAAAACACATTTTACTTTCCTTAATGAAAGGAAAGCATTCTGGTATGTGTTAGGTGTTTGGGTTGCAAGCGAATATTTCGAACTTGCAAAAAGATGGAAGGATGTGGAGGGTAAATTTAGTTTGTAGATTTCGTTTGGCTGGCCAACATGCCATACTTGATCAAGTCTATAGATATGTGAAAAGAGATGGACCATATTTGCACACACGTGCGTTTCCATCTATTTCAGGAGAGCTTTCAACGGTGGCAAATTTTCCAAGGCAATCGGCAAAGGAAGTTTCCTGCACTGGACATGTTGGCACGTTTTTTACACGGATGTTTGTCTGATGGAGAAAAAATATCATTAGAACTCCATTAGCAAAATCGTTACTGGCTAGTTTGCTTTCTGCTGTGAAAATGAAGCAGCAATACAAGAAAATATTTTGATTGAACCCAAAGGCTCGAGAAAAAAGTAAGTTTATTCAAGGAGTGTCACCGATGCCGGCTGCAAAGCTTTAAGGTACGACTTTGATGGATAAAAGATATAAAACTTCTTCGATTAATTCAACACATATAGTTATTTAAGTGCTCTTCAAAATGCTGCATTATTAAAGTGACCAATTCAATGCTAAAATGAATATACTGGTCCACTTTGTTCTTATCCTCATTACAAAAAAAAATTAAATATGTTATTACGATTTCAAATAGTGATACCTAAAGGAGCACATATTTTATGACCCATAAATATACATAAGTGATTTAAAGCCTTTTTATTCGCCCATTTCATTTAATGTCTCCAGCCGCGATTATAGAGGTTTGAAAGCATTTAAGCTATATCCTTGCTTAAATATCAATGAATTATACTCTTTACTGTCACTCAACAGTGAAAAAATGCACAAAATTAAAGCAAAGCACAATGCGTGAGAAGAATAGTAGGCAAACAGGGCTCTAAACGATGAAAAAAAGAAAACGAACAAAACGATGTTTTTAAGTTCAAAACGTTCTTTGTCATAATCTTCATCTAGAGAAATCTACTTAGATAGTTACCTTCCCACATTTCACTGCCTTAGTTGCAGTGGTCTGCGTCAAGCCTCTCAAAATCAGCATTTATTTCATAAGTGAGCTCCACATTTCATTAAATCCTCTTCTCGGTGAGCCAATTTCTAAACCCGCCAACAGGACCAGATAACAACCAGGAAAAAGGTAATAGTCGCTGAATCAGGCATAAACGGAGAGTGTTCAACCACTTCGTAGCCTAATTTCTTCAATTTATCGGTCATATCGAAAGCAGAATGTGCTGGAGCGCTGTCTTGGTGAAACAAGATTATTTCGTTGCCAAAAGAGGTCGCATAGACTTGTTTTGATTGTACATTCGATTCACTATTACACAGTATTGTTTCAATGTTGTTTGTTGATTTTTTTCATTTTGAAGATAGTCTATGCAGATTATACCAAGTGGAACCCAAAAAATATTGGCAAGAACTTCGGAACCTGATTGTTGCCTCGTCTGGTGCTTTCTACGGCTTTCATCAGGCAATAACCATTCCGCCAACTGCCGATTCGAATCAGTCGTGTCGTAATGGATCCATGTTTCGTCAATTGTCACAAATCTTATGGAAAATTTCTTTTTCTCTCACGAATAAACTCCAAATTTGGCTTTGAAAGCCGAACACGTTCCGTTTTCTCGTCAATTCTTAGGACACGTAGCACAACTTTTACGTGTGTAAACATTCATGAATGATGTGTCAAATGCGTTCCTTTGAGATGCCAATGATGTGAATCTTCCCACTCGAAACTTCCCACTCGGTTTTTCGAAGTTACTACTTCATGTGCTTTTCCCGATCGCAGAGCATCACTGGTGATCGTATGGTCATGACAACAATCGGCAAACTAATATCTAACGGTACGGGGGGAAAGATGTATTATAAAATTTATCAAACCATATCTTTGCATTATTATTTTTGCAAGACACGAAATTCATTTTTTTTCATTGTTTACAAAAATTCAGAGGGAATGTCACTTTGACTTAACTGCAGCTCAAACTTGAAAATGAGTGAGCCAAATGTCACAAAATTTTGACAAAATCCAAGTTAAGGTTGGTGCTCTACAAAAAGCACATGGTTTTGAATCTGTCGTGCCATCTCTATGTGAAGCCAGACACGTTTCAGCACATGTAGTATAAAGTACATAGAGTACATACAAAAAATGTTAACAGACAAATAGATTACGTTTCACTACAAAACCCTGAAAAATTCGTAAAGTTTCTAGACTTAAAATCGAAATATATAGATAACATACATATACAAGCCACTATTTCAGTACACTATCCGAAGATGCTATCGAAGCACTCTTACATGTGTGCGTAGTTTGGGTATCCTGCGTGGGCTTCTGCTTTGCACTTTCTAACTTGATCACATGTTTCTAGTCTGCGGAGGCATGTGCAGAATAAAAACAAAATTGTCCAATTAAGGAATCATTTGTGTAGAATATATAACGTTTTAATTTTTTAAATTTTTGAATGTTTGATATTTTGAAGCTGTTTCCAAAAGAGATCTAGTTTCATGGTTCGTTTTACTAAAGCAAAATTTCGTATTGCAATCCTCCTCTCCTGGTAAAATGAATTTTGTTAAATTTTGTGAACCATTTTTTGTTTTATTGTTGCCTCAAGGAGTAAATTTAGTATGTCTGATGTCTGCTGGGTTTTTGATGAGAGCGTGTTTCAGCTCTTTATACTCATTGACATTTTTTCAACCTATGATATATGTTTCGAATCATATAACGTCTTTCAAAAACTTCACTGACTGATGCAACAAATATCTTGAAATTTATTTAGATGCTTCTGAGTCCATTGGAAATATCAACCGCCAATAGAATGTGTCTTTAATCTAAAAAAATTAAAAATGTAGTCCTGTATTTTGCCTGCTTTCACACTTCTTCACTCATCTCCAAATCAAACTATCCTGCTTCTGAGATCCTGGTGTCTAACAAGTACCCAAGAAGCTGGTTTTAGGATACCTTGATTTTATCTTGCTACTACTATTGGATTTAGGCAGCCGGAAGGGTCCTGCTTTCCAGGGTAGTTTTTACAACAGCATATGATCCATCGTTCGGACTTTTGTTTTTGATTTTCAATGAAAATTGTCGAAGCACAGAACCCTGCCTTCGGTTGGTTGTATAAAATAAATACTAAATAAATAAAAAAATTGATAAGAAATTATTTTAATAATAATAAATAATTTACATAATTTATTATTATATTAAATATAATAATAATAAATAAATAATTTTTTGGGGGAGCATTTAACTTGATCGATCTGCTAATTTTATTTTTTCCATTCGATTAACTTGTTTTCCACGCAATCTTTTCTTGTCTGCGCTGCCATTTCTTTGGGTTTGATGTGGTTAAAAGTCCTTGTATCTCATGATGTAAACTTCACTTTATGAGAACGAAGAAGCGGAAGACAACCCGCCTACCCATTTTTAGGAGTCTCCAGAAAGACTGTTCTCAGCAAACTTCCGTAGTGAATCTTCTCTTTTCTGGTTTTATCCGTTAAGTCTCCAAGTAAAATCTTAAAATCGTTGGATATTGCTTCTCAGCGCTTATCTCAGCGTTCAAGATAGGCTTCTGAAGGAGTCTTGCCAGTGATGCGATTCAAACGATTTTAGTATGAGTTATATTTTAAATTTTATTTGGAGCGTCATACTTCTAGTCAATCCATATCAAACATCACCCCAAAATTAGTTTGACATTGAAAAACTACGTTGAAACCCACTTCTGACACTGGCTGAGGAGACTTCTGTCATTTGCACGAGTATCATATGTCTTGAAAGCATACGTACCACAAGATTCACATAAAACAAACAGGCCATCATGGTTTCGTTTGCGAAACTCTCATTCAAGATTTGCTCTCCTTCTGCAGCCAATATGAGAAGTACGAATAGTGGTCAAAATATGTTCTTATAAAAATGCTACGTGGTCCAAAGGACATGAAATGGAGTTTTCTTTATCGTTTTTTTTTTAAATACGTTGTAGTATAAGTAATGTTTTTGACACTGTAGTATTGGGGCGACAGGAACAGCTTATGTTGTTTTTAACAATAATTTTAAGCCTCGCTTAGAAATAGGAGTATAGAAGTTCATAGGTGCCTCAGCAAAAATTGACTTAAACCTTGCATTAACATTGGCTTATCATCACCATTTATGGATGGATTGCAAATACCAAATTAATCTGAGAAATTTCCCGACAGTTCTCAATTCAAATGAATTACTCTCAAACATCGAGAATATTTCCTATTTAACACTTGTCTTAACGATGAAAGGGTATACCTGAGCATAGGGCATTAGTGCCCTCATATCATAACACGCGCCACCCAACCATATCGGCCCGTTAAAGGCTTACACAGAAGAAGCCCTATTCGGTTTAATATGTTCTGAATTCTGATAAATTTTTGGTCCTAGTGACAGTGATAGGTTCAGTGATAGTGTCGGTGATAGTGAAAAAGAGTACGTACTACATGAGTGATTCTATATGACTAAATGTCCTACTAACGAATAAAAATGTTGACCATTTTGTTGACTATCTTACATATATAGTAGTGAACATCAGCCGTGACAGCCCGTTTCTGTCCTCAGCCTCCAATGTATGACAGTAATCCCAGTTCATCTATGGCGTCATTCAATTGGTAATACCGAGTCTGATCATCCTTTACTTGGAGATTTCAACGCTGTTCGTCCCCAAGACTTTCTTGCAGACTGAGAATCCTCTAGGCATACTAGAAGAATGAATGCCTAGAAAATCTAGGAATTTCTAGGCATTCATTTTTGTTCATTAAAACTGCTGCACTTTTACAATCTGCTTCGTCGTAAAAATCTTGATTGTATCTTATTTAAAATTACTTTCCTAAAATTTGTCTTAGGGCCCATCTCCCAAGTTGTTTGAGGCCGCTTGCGTCGCATTTCGCGTCTCACAACCACACATTGCAAAGATTCTATCTCCTCTCAGTATATTGGGAGCTGTTTTCACTATTGTAGGCAGGTAACCTTCAAAACTCTCCAAACTGAGACCTGACCAAACATCTTATCAGTAAACTATATTCTTTTCCAAAGTTCCATTTTCATTTTCATCTTTTAAAATCTTTACTACCATTTGACATTTTATACAGGCCAGGCTTGTGCCTGAAATAAAGTAAGTAGCGTAAGTACAAACAGCGTTTACACTCTCGGGCGATTTATGTCAGACAGAGATAAAAAATGCACAAGTAGATTTATATTTTTATAACGGTTTTTGCCAAAGCTTTGAGAAGGCTAGACTTTTTTAACGCAAAAATTACAGAAAATTTACCAATCCTAATATAATTTGTTCTTTCTTTAGTCTAATCGCAATGGATCGAAAGTTACCTCGAAATGTTAGCGGTGGTTGCGACGATGTACTCAAGTTTGGTTGAGAAGCCAACAAAGCTTTTCGAAAAATTATAAAAAAGAAACAAAATCTTATCTTGAGAAGAAAACCAATATCCGTGAGAGAAATCGGTATCGCTTCGGTATCCTTTCACACAGTAAAGAAACTCCCAATATGAAACGATAGAGACAATTCGCAGATTAGGGTCTTTATTCCGAATTTTCCCGTTTAAATAAGAAACAGATACAGATATGATCAAAGTGACAGCTTCAACCATTCTGAACATTCTAGAAGATCTTCTCAATGTTACAAAATAAGAGGTCGCAAATGAAGTCTCCATATCAAAAGCAGTAGCGGATTCAGTATTGTTGAGAGTTTAGCCCCTTTTTGATGAAAACGGTGCGTAATTTCAGACTGAATTGTGACGGAAGATAAAACATGGATTCATCATTACGAGCTCGAGTCAAAGCATTGACTTCATAATGTTTAAAATAAGAGCTAGCCATCCCCACAGAAATTAAATTCTTCTCGCCAACTGGGGAACTCCATGCCAGGATACTGCTAACACAATAATACTGATAACACAACTCAGTCCACGACTTGGAAGTCAGACGACACGGATAACATACTTAGAATAGATATATATCCTGAGAATTCATGACACAAGAAGTAGTCGAGTAGTTGCCAAGATGTACTGCGGGAAATAATAATGGTTCAAGAATAGAACCCAGCAGGCTACGCCAACCACAAAATTCTGCGTGAGGAAATCTTTCCAGCAATCCTTCTTGAGGCAGCGTTAAATATTCAATAAAATTATTTTACAGTATTTTACAGTATGAAAAAAGGAATGTCACTTTATTTTGAAAACACAACACTAGACTTCGAGAATATCAATGTTTGGGTAAAGGACAATAAAAATCGATTGAAGGGCAAAGCAGTGCACCCTATGACTTCAACTGCTATACAAATTATGGGCTTCAGAATGTTGAAAAATCCTCTTTTAAGACAAGGAGTCTGCCTCGAAGGGAGTCGAACGTTCACGAGAATAATAAGGTGTGAAGCGTAATTTAGACCGAGTTTGGTAACAGAGAGAAACATTATTTTTCAAGCATAAATGGGTAGAGACAATAATACGAGTATAATAGAAGTAAAAAAAGTTAATTGGGAAGTATGAATGGTTTTCAGGATTACTTGTTACTCGGTACCCTTCGAAACGTGAAATTTTTGACTGACTCTTATAAATAGAATCTATAATGCGATCAGTGTTATGCTGTGGTTGTAAAGCATTTACCCTTACGCCATCACTTGAATAACTATTAAACGTCTTCAAAAGAATGATCATGAGAAAAATCTTTGAAGGATATGGAGCCTAATAATGAACCTTATACAATACGAAGTATATGACATTGGTATACAATGAAGCATTTGTATTTGACGAATGCCCCTACTAAAAGAATCAGAGCCAGACCCAAAAGATCTTCTGGACTAAACGCTTGCAGTGCATGGGCAAATCTGTGATATTCAAAAGATCATTTGTTGGCAAGACCAAGGAACGAAGGCTAGTGGACTATCCTTCAAGAGATTGTCCACTAGTCACGAGAATCCTTTGACTCTGCAAGCCATCCAATCAAAATTGGAAGACGTGATCAAAATATCAGAAGTTGGTGACCAGATGTACTGAAAATCAAGATGCAACATAGGTTGTAGAGCCTTAATAACGAGGATAACGTAAGTAGACAGACCTCAAGTTTCACAGATGTGTTCACAAAGAAGATGTTGTTGTGCCATTCGCTTAAAATTACGTTTGCCTAAAGTCGCATAACGTTCTTTGTATTATACTGGCTTTGACAAGGATAGGCATCTGCACTAGGTCCCCTCTTGCTTTGTCGGCATTCATTTTAGTAACCAACATGGTCTCGAATGGAGGACATTCTGACTTTGCTTTACGTTTCATGAAAAAATCAAATTTGTGATTTTGGCGCAAGGAGCTAAACGGCGACTATTTAACATTCCGCGCAATAATGCTGTTACTACTGTCAACACATCTCAGCCCTAGACTTGGCAGCTAGAGGACACAAGTTCCATATGCAGAATAGGTACATATGCCGACAATCCTAGGCACAAGAAGTAGTTGAGCTGTCGCCAAGACGATTTGCTGGAAGACAGTGTTCGATTTGTGAGTTTCAGATGGCAATTTTAGGAGGACTCTATCAAATATATATAAATTTTCATCCCTTACAAAAAATTATGGTTCAAGAATTGAACCCAGCAGAAGATTCCAACCACGAAAATTTGCGTGAGGAAATCCTGGCAGCGATACTTTCGAAGGCAGCGTTCTTCAACAGCGACGAGACACATTTTCAACTGAAAAGGATAGAGAATAAACAAAGCTTTCTGTGTTGTGCTGAATGCAACCCCCAAGTCGTTGACGAGAGATTGCTACCGTCGCCTAAGTTTAGAGTGTGATGTGTCATAAAACTTTTTTGAAGAGGGGGGCGTGGCTACGGCTGTGAATTCCGGGCGTTATGTTTCAATGTTCTAAAATTGTCTGCAGCCCCGATTGAAAGTGAGTGTTGAAACGGAGGCAGTATGGGGACTTTTGGGTCCAGCAGATTGTTGCGAAAGGAGTTTTTCCTGGATGTCTAATGCTATTGACAAATGTGCGCGGTCACTTTATAACTTAAGGAAAAATGTCTTGAAACTTTGCCTTAAAACCTGCTAGCAGATCGTTGAAGATTGGCAATTATGACTATGGAATTCCACTCGGTAGATTTTATGTTATGAAACATCTAGTACTGAGTTAAGGGTAGGCTTATAATCAGTTTTTATTTTGGGTCTCTTCGATATTTATGATCAAGACCTTTCCAATTATTTCCTTCATCTACATCTAGAAAGTAGTATGGCATGCCTTATATCTAAGCGTCCTTGGCTCTTGGTGTTATCAGATTATTTATACCAATTGTTAAGTCAATGATGAAACCTACTTATAAAACGCTGGAGCTCAATGTTAAAAATCATTGCATCCCCCATTAAAGATGCTGCAAATTGCGTCAAACTAACTGCGGCGTACCTCAGTGTGATTAGAAGTCTTCCTGGAAAATAAACAAACACAGGTTTTGGATGGGAGTTATAAATCGTTTCATGGTTTTCTAGTTTTAATACTTTCTAATACTAGGAGGTGATTGCTGCAAAACGTGGATTAAAGTAGTGTTGTAACTTGTTTTAAGTGGATTTTAATGAAGATACAAAGACACATTAAAGTGTTATCGTAACTTCAGTCTTTATATCCTGTACCCGTCCTTTTTCCGATCAATGGCTAAGAAACAAATGCTTTGCTATTAGAGTTGTCGTTGGTGAGGTTTATTATCCTTGTGTAACCGAAAACTTTTTTTCAACTTGGAATAGATAGTTTTCATTCATTTTGGGCTTAAATGCCGTCAACTCCTTGAAAGTAGGTATCCTGCTATTCAAATTTAATATATAGCTCCGCAGAGATACTCTTGTTGTTCATGTTATGTGTCATAATATGATTGGAACATTCACTTGAAAATTATGAGAATCGTTTTGTATTTATTCCCCAGATCAGCAGCAAGTCTCATCAGATGTAAGTCTATCTGTTTTGAATATCCTTTCAATGTTATTTCTCTGCCTTAATGTGTATTCGTGTTTTAGTTCGTAATTAGTTCTTTGGTCTTTTCCACCTTTTTGTACATTAAATCATCAGAACGGTGAGACTATATTGGAATAGTTTACCTGATAGTTTTCCTGATTTAAGTTCGATCGGTGTTGTGATGTGCAGTATATGTGGATATGTCGAATGTTATCCGAATAGTGACCTACCGCCCGCAAGGTGTCAGAAGTGGGCCTTTTTTTTTATTTTTAAAATTTAAATTTCGAAAAGTAATGGCGCTGCAAACAAGCATAATATTATTCAAATACAATAATATAGGGGAAATATTTAAACAGTAAGGATAAAATTTTTTAAAGTATAAATTAAGTTCTGGTATAACAAATATTGCCATTTTTCGTAAAATTTTCCAAAATTATTCCATAAAATTGCTTAGAGTTCTTCTATTGATCAATTTGCTAGCTTTGTTAGGATCTCATATCTACTCAGTTTACTAACCATGGTTAGGAGCTTTCCTAACATGGGCCCAGGTAACGCAGTAAAATATAAGGATGAATCTGATCTTATAGTTGAGGCCAAAGTGAGTTTTCACTCGGCGTTTTGATAGACGATGTGGAAGCAAAGCAGGGATATATTTATTCTATTTGGAAAGACAGTATTGGTGAGCTTCCCAGAGGAGTATTGTTATTTTTTGGGCAGTTTACTTTTTGAACTAATTCAAATATGTAATAGACTAACTAAAGGACTATAACGAATTCGGCACTTATATAAATATAATGCGTAGGAATTTAAAGAAATTTAGCGGAATTTTGGAAGGACAGGCAGCACTTTGATCTAGAATACAAGAAAAAAGTATTTACCTTAGGAGCAAGAGGATTAATATTGTGGTAATTGGTAATTGGCAGGGCTATGGTGAAGATAATCACAAATAAAATGCTTACAACAGGTTCTGTAAAAATAGCGGAAATTGTTGAGGCATTTAATTTTTATCAAATGAAAAAAATTCTGAAATAATACTTCTCAAACTACAAAAGTTTTCTTGAAATATTAATAAATATTGATAAGATATCACGTTATGACTAGATAATATACCTTCAGGTCGTGACCCATGAACATTGGGACGCAACAATACACGAACGAGATGGGACCATGAGGCGTGTTGTAGCTGCTTCTAAACATAGATGTTATCTTTTGTGATAGCATTATAGCATTACTGCTAAAAAGCATTAACACTCCGGAGGCGCATCACAAAGAAAGAGAAACGAATACTGCACGTAGCAAATAAAATGAGCTTTGCAAGATAAAGAACTTAAATGACGTGGCTGAGTAGCGAGATTAAGATGGCTAGCTTTATGAGCATAAATATAACCTTTTCTGTGTAATAATATATGTCTGTCATTGTACATGAATACAATATTTATGATAAATTCAATGCGCATATCTCCACACTTTGGTTTTATGTCCTATCTCCAACAAATTTAGCTTACAAATGTCATTGCATCTGGAAAATTGACGTTAAATACCGCTAGGTTTGGTCTATGTTGGAAGTGTTAGCGGTTTTTAGTGGTTAACCTTGTATTGAGAGACTCAGTTGGAGACACTATCAGTGGTGGAACATGCATATGTCGTGTCAAACAAATGTAAAATTATCGTTCAGTATTATTTGATATTTCATTATGTAAAGACTGGGTTCATTACCGCCTTTGCGATACTCTAAGCTGTGTTACCAAAAATTGACTTTGTTTAGCAACGTGTTTCGAGCGCTGACAACTTATACTCCTGATAATCAGCCTACCGATTGCACGATCCGCGATTCTGCCATTAAACGTGGAAACTGATTTTAATCCTTGGATAATACACATAATATCCAGCACCCAGTGAAGAAAATAAAGTAGTGGCAGGGGATATCACACAAGAAAGCTGCTAGAAATCAATGTCTGGTAATTTTGAACATCTTACATAGTCGCATGCAACAGTTTAGCATATTTTTAAGGATCTGAGTATAAAATCATACAAAGTTCAGTTTCTAGAAAAACTACGCACCCAACCCATTTTCCTGATGGTCACGGTTGCAATGGTTGGGCTTTATGTAAGCTTAAAGAAAGCCCAAAGTTCTTGACAAGTTCTTTGTTCAACGATAAGGTCAATTTCTGTAGAAATCAGTACATGAGTAAACAAAACGCCAAAATTTGATGTGGAACTTACTAAAAATTAAGTGGAATTCATCGCACTATATGCAGATAAAACAAAGCTTTGCAGAAACACATGCAGGTGAAACCATTGGTCAGTATTTCTTGAAATAGAAGTGGGATGGGATACACAAGTGAATAGCGTTCGTTAGCACCAGAGGAGAATTGACTTTTTGCCATCTGAAATTGCAAACGGTGGCCTCGATGACGTTTGATGGTATAAAATGGCTCCACTTCCGAGGTAGCTCAACTGCCGCTTTATGGTAAAAATAGAAGTAGAGACTTTATTCCAAGAAAAAATTGGGGACCGATTGAGCTTAGGTCCAGCGAATTTAATTTCCTGATTATTTGACAACCCCATCTTTGGACTGTCTCGTTTGGGGCTATTAAAATCAGCTGTGTACATTTATTAGCCAAGCAGGATTGAAAAATTCGAGGCTAACATCTCTGACTTTGCTTTATTGATCGAATATAGCTCGAAATACTTCACCGCGTTACTGGAAACTCAAATTTTAGAATGGTTTATGTGCATGCGCTTCTGTCAGAATTTTTTTTTAGAATTAGAAAAATTTTCTAAGAAAAATTTACAAATTTCAATTAGAAAAAATTAATATTTATTTAGATTAAATTTCAGAACGATTTATGTCTAAACGCGTTTAAATCTGTATCGAAGATACAGCCAACATTTGTGGTTGTTTTTTATTGTAACAAGGGCAACCAGGAAAATTTTACAATCCATCTCAAAGTTCTAAAAGAAAGGACTGTTCGATGGCAAAACAAAATATATAACAGAAGAGTAGAAACTTATAATAAGGATTGGGTAGATCTTTTCTAGACTATCGAAACAGATCTGATGATTGAACGCCCAGCTTCGACTGTAGTACACAAAAGGATATAAAAATATGTCAGAATTAGTGTTTTTGAAGTCAGTCTATCAAAAACTCTATTGGAAATGATAAGATCCTCGTAAATATCTCATCAGGTCCATAGGAAAACGCGACGGCGAATCAGGCGAATTTCAAATTTTTTAATCTATTGATGAAACATTGTTTTCGTGGAACAATTGGAAGGTATCTAATCGAAGAAAAGGTGTCTTATCAAGAAGGAACGCTTAACGGAGTATAAGATTAATGGACATTTAAATTTATAATTAATCTAAATTTTTTCCCAAACATACTCACACAAAATATGGTGGATAACTTTTGAAGAAATTCTCATGCTCGCTCAAGTAATGGAGTTTAGAGTTTCAAAGACTTCTACAATGAGGCGTCTGAAAAGGAAGCTTTAACAAAAAACTTACCAAGAATTTTCAGATTTTAGAAGCAATTTAGCGATTCATTTTAATGCGTATCTTTTTTGGAAAATTTTGACTCAGCACAGTCTTACATACGTTTTGAATCATTAGTGCTCCTACTGTTAATTAGTCCTTAATGTACTCAATTTTCTTTAGTCTCCAAAAGTAGAAGAACATTAAGGATTTGCTTCCCGTGTGGAAAAACGGAAAATTTGTTTTATGCATTATACTTTTCACTTGACTGAGAAAAACTAAAATAAAAATAAAAATTAAAATGCGGAAACCACTTTGTAAGCGGAATTAAGCCCCTATAAAATTTTGCTTAACAACTAAAAGCCTACCGAAATCGAGCGGGAAAATTTGATTATGAATGAAGTTAAGAACAATAAAAAAAAATTTAAATTGGAAAAAAATTCAATTGGTCTGCGAGTGAGGTGATTTTATAAAATATTCTCTAGCTGAATACTTTACTTGTTGCCTACCAGTTTTGTTACGTGACATAAATTCTAATTTATAAATAACTAGAAAGCAACAACAAGCTGTGGTGAATTGTTAGTTCGACATGAAATGCATGCAGTCGAAGGCATGGAATAAAATAAAGTCGTGTTGTTGTTAAAACAAAAACGAGAAGAAAAAAACATGTTTGATTGGTTTGAATAGTATAAAAATGCAATATCTACAGCTATAAATAAATTAAATATAAGTGAATAAAATAAAGGTATAAGACTAACGTCTGTGTGCTTCTTATATATCTTCTTGTTAGTTTTTTTGTTTTGTTGTTTTTTAATCCAAACTCCAGACTGAAGGTGTGTTGGTGTTGAAGTGATGATGCAAATTATAGTAATAAGTTGCTTTTTCTGTGAACACTGTTGGGAATTTTCTATAATGATTGTGATTAAACACTTAATTTTGCGGAGATCACTTTTGAATTGCACGTGCGTGAAGCAATTTATTCAGCACTTTAATTTGCACTAAGTCGAACAAGTTTATAACAATAAGAACGCACACTACTACGCTTACTACAATACTTTACATACTTTTTCCTGTGATTTTTATCCTTTTTTGATACTAGTATGTTTGTTTCTTTCTTCGTCTTCGTTGCACAAGGAGCAATGCAAATATTCCAAGTCCGTTTCTTCCGTCGCACGACACTATAATCCGCGAAGTATCAACCTACAAACTGTTGTTAATTCACACTTTCAAGTTAATTAAAATGCTTATTTAGCACTAATATTCAACGAATGATTCACATCGGAAATTCAGTTTCACCACGATTCCAGTCAACACAATTCTGATTCGCGCTCTTTTCAAACTAGCTAACCGTCGACTAGGTCAACTTCCGATTGACCGACCCAGGCTCTACGTTCCGACGATACCAAGTCCAATCCTCTGCGTTAACTGCTGCTAGCGAGTCAGCTAGCTGGTGGCCACGAAATTGTCGAAATTCAGAGGAAGCTTTTGCTAGCTGGCTTTATGGCTAAATCGAAGCTGGTGAAACGATGATGTAGTAGATTATGTCATCGCGAGTGATGAAGTAGCGCAAGAACCACGGTTAGAAGGCATGGACGAGGCTCCACTTGCCGCCCCATAGACCAGTAAGAAGAGACCATGCGCACGATGGGCGGCTAGACCTGAGCTTTTGCCCCAAACCCAAGAAAAACATTTCCAACCAAAAAGCCGGTGGACTGCTGCAAGAACCTTCTTCCATCGCAGCACATTCCATATGCTGTTGAGTCGTACCTGCTTTATATGTACAGTACGCCGAAGAACAATGGAGACACAAGATTTCTAACATATCATCGAATATTCCATACGTCACTAAGCCAGCAGAAAACAGTGGTGACTAACAATTTCCACTTGGCCACAAGTTGCACTTCGCGTAGAAAGGATCCAAGCAATTCATGAGTTCAGTCATTGGCAGTGTGTCTTTGCTAAAAATGCAAGAGCTCTTACGTGAAGTAGTTTTCGCAT
Source organism: Stratiomys singularior (assembly GCA_954870665.1). Classification (NCBI taxonomy): domain Eukaryota; kingdom Metazoa; phylum Arthropoda; class Insecta; order Diptera; family Stratiomyidae; genus Stratiomys; species Stratiomys singularior. The sequence goes on from OX940879.1 coordinate 13,832,060, forward strand.
GCAATTTTAAGGCATACAAGTTCACTTGAACGAATTACTTAATTTAACTTTGAAAAACTTGAAATTTTTAGCTAAAAATCGAATTCATTAAATCATAATCAATTTCTACTTGCGTCATTGACCGTTTTTCAAGTTAGTTTTTCCTTTGAAATTTGTAATTTTCCATTTGTTTTAAAACTTATTAAGTTATTATGACTAATAAACTTTAAAGCAGCCTGTCCTAATTAGTCCCAACTCGATGGATGTACTACACATGTGGACATTGAGAAATAATTCAATCTAGTTTCAGTGAAGGACTTGAAAAAAATCCCCTCAGGTGCATAATGATTGAAAGCTTAGACTATGACTAATACCCAGCTCCCGAACTGCTACAGCGAACACTTAATAGAATATCTCAGGACTGGCTGCGTCATCGCAAATACCAACCTGAACAAAAGAACTCACGTCCAAACAGCTACCAGATGGGAACACCAATATAAAACTCATTGAAGAACCTTTTCTCTATCATGGAAAAGGTACTCAAAGATAGTGGAAGGCAATCTGAAAAAATCATCACTAATTGCACAAGAAAATTCCGTAGTTTGTAACGCATCTCTGAAAGAGAGGGATGTAATTTTTCTACTGAATCTCAACTCTTTGGACTCAAAAATAATAGAAACCGCAGAAGAAATCAGCACACAATGCTGGGTTTGGTGTATTTTCCTTTCAACAATTATATGATATCGACCTTCGGATTGCACATCCTAACGAAGCAAATACGGGGAAAATGGTAAAAGGGAAAATACTGCAAATATTGAATTAACTATTCGACAACTGCTAACATAAAGGTAACAAATTGGAATGTCTCGTACGATGAGCTTTTGAGGCTGCAGTTACCGGGGGAGTCGCGCCTGGTTGGCTACGCAGATGACGTAGCAGGACTAGTCGCCGGACGTACTGTCGGACAGACGCAGCTAAAAATGGATGCGGTAATACGCCGAGTGAGCGAGTCGATGACAAACCATGGTCTTAGCCTAGCGCTGGAAAAGACCGAGGTTGTCGTCCTCACCAAGAAGCGAATCCCTCGTGTTATGCCGGTTCGGGTGGGGGAAATGATCATCGAGTCAAAAGAATCAATCAGATACCTTGGCTTGATGATTGACTCGAAGATGAGTTTTTTCGAGGAGGTTCGAGCGTCAGCAGATAAGGCCTCCGTGCGAGTGTCAGCTCTCAGTCGCCTTATGGGCAACACGCAGGGGCCAACCTCGAGCAAAAGACGTCTACTGATGAGTGCAATGGAGTCAGTGCTCTTGTATGGCTCCGAGGTTTGGACTGACGCTCTTAGTAAAGAGACGTACCGAAGGCGTCTGCCACAGGTGCAGAGGCAAGGAGCTTTGCGGATAGCCGCTGCATACCGCACTGTCTCTGAACCTGCAGTGCTGGTAATCTCGAGGGTGGTTCCAATTAAGTTACTTGCAGACGAACAGAAACGTGTATATCTACGTAGGTTGGAGTCGGCGAGAGAAACCGTCAGCCGAGAGGAACGGAGAAGAACCCTTATCTTATGGCAGCAAACATGGGAAAACGAAACGCGAGGCAGGTGGACCGCACGGCTGATAAGTGACTTAGGGCCGTGGTTCGACAACTACTCAGTGGTCACGGGTATTTTCAGTCTTATCTGTGTAAGATGGGAAAGTTACCATCCCCAACTTGCGTGTTCTGCCCGGGGATGACGGATGACGCCTGCCACACGTTCTTTACGTGTAATAGATTCAGAAGACTCCGTTCGCATCTCTCGGAGAAAATTGTCGTAATTTCCCTAGAAAATTTAACGGGAAAAATGATGAAATCAAAGGACAATTGGAACTGTGTGTCGCATTACGTACGGACAGTACTCATTATAAAGAAGGACATAATGGATAGCTTGGCGAGAGAGGGAACATCTCTGTAACGCAATATTATAGTTACTAATCGCAATTCCTTCCTATCCATCCGTGGAGAAAGAGAGATTTCCCTTAGCCTGAAGACATCGCTAAGCGATGATTAATGATGCCTAGTCCGAAGTAATGTGACAAACAGTTCCAGGCTATGTTCGCGGTGTGACAGGGGAGGTGTTTAGTCGGTAATCCGGTAGCGGGGGAGTCCGACAATCAGGGCGTAAATAGCCTTCACCTCGCAAACAAAAAAAAAAGTAACAAATCAGCGATAATTCACAGATCGGAATTGATTGCAATATCTCTAATTATAACCTCTAATCTGCACCAGATTCGCTCAACTTTCCAGACCACAACTCAACTTTTCAAGCGAGGCAGGAATGAAGACACCACCGATCGAATGCGATCAATAAGGAGAGAATTTTAACGATTTCACAAACATAATTAAATGAGCAAAAGGCGCATACCCTGTGAATCGATTCCGTATCCGAATAGACATAGTAAAATCAGTGAAATTTTTTACAAAAATACTGTTTGCAAGTTGTATTGAAGAATGACCAAAGACTACCTTAAAACAAATGCAGGGAAACTTGTAGAAAATAAGAACTGAAAGGGAAACAAGCAACATTCAACAGTTGTTCAGGATAGTCTGTCTCACAAACCGATATGGGAATAGTGTTTGACCACAAGCGAACCCTTATGGTCTTCAAAGTGGCCTTGTCAAAAGAGAAAAAATACACTGGAGTCCCTACCGCAGCAATATGGGCGGAGTAATTGCTTTATGGTTGTGACCATTCAAACGGAGAGCCGAACATAGGCAACGAATAGCAAAGAACGCCTCCAACTACTACAAATTCAAAGTATCCTGGCCTCGCCAAGAGCCAAGAGTCGTCACCCAAAAGGAAATCAATGCGACTCCTCATCGTACCCCAGCTACTAACTTTGTCCATTACTCCTCCATACTCCATACTCCTGTGGTCCATTAACACCTTAAAACGGTACAAATTTACCGGGAAACAACAAAGTATATCCGATGATACTGATGAAAGCAGAAACCCCTTATCAAAGAGCTCCTCCACGTTGTTTGAGCTGAGAAACCGGGAACGTATTTTAAGTTCGTAGACAAATAGTACCTCGAACATAACAAAGATTTATCTCAACCAAATTGAATACCTACCAGTACACATAGCAGAGATTACATATTGTGAGACGGTAAAGAGAATAGAAGGAAACGTTGACATAAAAGATGATACGTTGGTGGATCGATACCAAAGGATCCTTCAATATTTTTGTTTTGGCAAACTTGATAGACTTCCTGGCTAGAAATTACCACTTAACGCGAAGCTCGAGTTATCTCAGCAGTGAGACTAAATGTTTTCATTCAACACTTTATCGTATCCTTTTTTGGATGTGAACAATACAGCGGTATCAGTTCAAACAAACTTCAGATCTATCAGATCAGGATTCAGCCAAAGTGAATGGAATTTTACTTGGATTGGTAGTAAATTTTCTCTCATTTTTGCGCTAAACAAGAATACTCCCTTAAATATTTTGCATCGAAATTTAACACAAATATTAATCGACTGATACATTTTCTTTCTCTTTCAGTGAGATGCTACCTGGGAGTGTTCGCGCTGTTAGTAGTTACACTATGTCTATATATGCTTGCACCAACCAGACAATGGTGCGGGTAATACAAAAGCTACAAACAATTTTCCACCACCTAAAGACGTAGTGGTGGTATTATTGTTAAGTTTAAGAATATATCGAAGGGTGATTTAAAGTGAGAAATATGGAATAAACCTTTATTTGATCAAATGGCCGATGAAGCTAGAGTAAATGGACAAAAAAAAATTCGCATAAGGATATCGTGAGTACACAAAAGTGGCAGTTAGAGATCGGAAGTCGTGCGAGTTTTGTATGAGTTCTCCCAATCCAACCAAAGAGGGGTGGTAAGACTACCAGGCGGAGCCATCGTACCACAACTGGTTTCAGTGCTCACAGGGAAAGATATAATTGAGGACGTCAACGAAAGGGGCTTCAGAGTGAAAATGCATAATTTCGATAACATAATAATGATCACTGATAAGTACCCGGAAACTATGTCAGACTGGCTAGACAGTACCTTGAACTCCTGTACTTGTTGCACGGAATGAAAACGTCAACAAAATCGATATTATGCTTTACAGAGAAGCTCCGACATTCCGAAACTTCAAAATGTTTCGATTTTTAGGTAAACCGTGAATAATGAAAGAATTCCGATTCAACACATAGAAAAAGTCGGAGGTCGAGCAACGGCGGTGTGATTTACGATGAAAAGATTGATGTAAGTTCGAAAATAATTCCTTCAAAAAAAAAAGAGCAATGTTGACACAAGTTAGATATTTCGATCTGACTACTTGTGGAACGCTCCTTAAAGTATTTATGAAACTGTGTTCGGAAGCAAGGTACCTAAGTATCGCATAGCGATCATCCTCAAGATCGATCTAATTGTTTTCCGCTGCCTGGTTTTCTTGGCGATTTTTTCCAAAAGAACTATCATTGTAACCCTATGCCCCCTAGGACTTTAATTCGTCACCCTCAACCCAGTGTTACTTGCATCAGAAAAGTCATTCTCTAGCACTTTAACTTTAGTAACTTCTGCAGATATTCATTGTCCATTATCATCGAGAGAGTGAATGGGACCATTGATTAGAGGGTTGTAACAACTGCCTTCATGTCCAGCGTATCCTTAACTTCTCTAGCGACTCTATGTGGACTCTGCCTCGAATTTCATCAATACCCCATTTGATCGCTTGAACTGTCTGAACAGTGGCTCTCACTTTCTTAGGCTTCATACTTTGCTTCGTTACTTGGAGAACGACAACGTATGTCCTCGCGTCTGTGGAATTTACCAGTAAAGCATCGCAGCACTTCTTACGGCTGACTTTGTTCATTGCGTATTCATTCCTTTGTTCTGCCTTCGAACGCATCCGCTATTAGTAGTTATCGGTGAACCCAAGCTTCCCGAGCTCCAAGAAGCTACCAGCCATTCATTGTGGTCTTATGAAGGTTCTGATTCTCCATCAGCTAACTGGTCTGATGCCCATTTTTTCTCCTGAACAATCCATCTGGGTTCGGAACAGTGCACACCTACAAGTGCAAGATCGGGGGCGAGGAGATGGTTTTGTTTGGGTTCGGTGTTCGGGAACTACACTCTTCAGTGTATACCTAACTCCGAACGAATCATTGTCGTCCTTTCAACTTAGGCTCAATGCTTTGGGGGACGCTGTTTCGAGTATTGAGGGCCATGTGCTAGTCGGAGGGACTTCAATGCAAAGGAAATCGAGTGGGGCATGCCCCAGTCAGACGCTCGGGGCAAACGGATCGCGGAAATAGCAGCACGAACTGGGCTCGTCGTATTGAACACAGGCCACACCCCTATTTTCCGTCGATGGGGTTGCGTCGGCACCATACCTGATGTGACATTCGCCTCGGAGTGCCTAGCGCAATCAGTTAAAAATTGGAGAGTGCTTGAAGATTACTCGGCCAGTGATCACCAGTACATAGCTCTGGAGATCCATCTCGATGTTTCCCGAAGACCACGTGCTTGTTCTTCTGCGCTCCGGTGGAATACTGAGAAAGCGGACATTGAGAAGTTTGTTGAAGAGCTGACGGCACGATCACCGCTGTCGGAAGCAACGCTAGAGGACGGAGAACCCGCGGCAAGAGATGTCGTTAACTCAACTATGAGAATCATTACATCCGCCTGCAGGTCTTCAATGCCCCTACGAAGACCCCGGCACAGCAAGCCTCCAGTATACTGGTGGTCACCTGAAATTGCCGAAAAACGAAGCGAGTGTCACAAACTACGATGCAGGACACAGCGAGCTCGAACCCGGGAAGAGGCATGTATCCGATTAGCTGCTTACAAGTCATCTTGAAAATGCCTCCGTAGACTTATCAACAGCAGTAAGGCCAGCCGCTGGCAAAACCTGGAGGACGACGTGACCCATGGGGCCTGGGCTACAAAATAGTGATGCGGAAGCTCGGTGCCCACAGGTCACCTCACTCATACGACGCAGAAAAGATGGACGAAATCGTACGGGCTCTCTTCCCCATCCATCCCGCCATCGTTGAAGCCGTTCACTATGAAACACCAATGGAAATTCCATTTTTCACGAAGATGGAATTGGAGAAAGCAGTCTTATCTATGAAGGCCATAAAGGCTCCAGGACCAGATGGGGTTCTAGCAGAGGTGCTACAAATGGTCTTCCACTTTTCCCCTGACCTGCTCCTCCGCATGTTCAACGCATGCCTGCGCGAAGGGTTCTTCCCGGAGTGCTGGAAGGTGGCGAGACTTGTGCTCATTACGAAGGGAAAAGGGGATCCCGAGTTGCCAGCTGCATACCGCCCACTGTGTATGCTTGACAAAGTCGGAAAGGGTTTTGGAAAACTTATCAGGGGAAGACTCGCTGACATGATTCGCTGACATGGCTTCAGAGCAGGCCGCTCCACCATCGATGCAATTGGAGAAGTAGTGAGCGCGGTCCAACGTGCGGAGTTTCACAGTATTTCTACACGATGGGTCATCCTGCTGGTTATTCTGCATGTCCGAAATTCATTTAACAGCGCTAGATGGGTGGATATTCTGGAAGCGCTAGAAAAGCGTTTTCAAGTACCAGTGTACCTGATGCGGATTCTCAGGAACTATTTGAACGACCGCAGCCTATTCTATGACACGAAGGAGGGTAGGCGAAGCACAATTCTTACTTCTGGTGTCGTTCAGGGCTCTATCCTTGGCCCGGACCTGTGGATCATCTCCTACGATGAACTGCTGCAGCTTGAAGTGCCGAAAGAGTAACGTTTGATCGGCTACGCGGACGATGTCACGGCACTGGTCCCTGGACGCACAGTAAACCATGCGCAACTCAGACTCAATATGTTAACGCGGAGGGTAACGGACTGGATGACCGCTCACGGATTCAAGCTGGCACTGGAAAAAACCCAAGTGGTCATCCTAACGAAGAAAAGAATCCCCAGAATACGGCCTATCAGTATAGGGGACGAGCTGGTCGAATCGAAATCAGCAGTAAAGTACCTAGTACCGAAGATGAGTTTTTCCCAACAAATCAGGGCAGCAGATGACAAAGCTGCAGCGCGTGTGATGGCACTCACCCGATTAATGGTCAACATAGGGGGGCCCACGACATGAAGGAGACGACTCCTAATGAGCGTTGTGAAGTCGCTTCTACTCTACGGATCAGAACTGTGGGGCGGCGCTCTCAGCAAGGAATTACACCGGAAGTGGTTGGCACAGGTGCAGAGACAAGAAGCATTGCGAATCGAATGCGCATACCGAACGGTCTCCGGGGCGGCAGTGCTGGTAATCGCAGGGAGGGTGATTGGTAGGGAGAGCAGGGAGAGCGCAGAAGTATTTACCTGCGCAGAGGCGAAGATCGAAGAGAAGAGATCACCAAGGAATAGAGACGTCGCTCTCTCAGCGATTGGCAACAGTCCTGGGAGCAAGAAACAAGGAGAAGGTGGACTGCACGTCTGATCCCTGACCTGAGGCCGTGGTTCAGTCAAGTGCATTGTGAGACCGATTTCTACTTTACCCAGCTCTTAAGCGGGCACGTTTGTTTTCGGTCCTACCTGTACAAAATTGACAAAATACGGTCTCCTAACTGTGTGTTTTGTGCAGGAGAACCGGATGACGCCTGTCACACATTCTTCTACTGCAAAAGGTGGAGCCAGCAGCGATGGGTCCTACTCAGCGAAATCGGAGAGCTCTGTCCGGAAACTATCGTCGGAGTAATGCTGGAAACAGTTGATAATTGGAATAGAGTGGCGCAATATGCTCGGGCAGTGCTTACATTAAAAAAAGCTATATTGGAACGCTGGGAGGCATCGGGGATGGATGGATCTCTTTTGTAGCACTTCCTTCCTCTCCCGCCCTTCCCGTTAGAGAAGAGATACCCATAATGCGAAGGTGCCTGTAGGCGTCGGAACACGAGGCCTAGCCCGAAGTAATGTGTCAAACGGTTCCAGGCTAGGTTCTCAGGTTGACAGGGGAGGTGTTTGGTAGGTAGTCCAAAAGTATTTTGCGTCTGGGAGTCCCACACTCAGGGCGTAAACAGCCTTCACCTCCCTACCAAAAAAAAAATTGTTTCTCGTGAGAATTTTCGTCAGCTCTGCCTTGGACCTGCATGGTCTGATATCTCTTGGGATAAAATCTCCTGTTGCGCCACTATTGCACTTCTTGAGGACTCTACTCTCTCGCAGTGGGTTGGATTGGTTGCCATAGTTGAAGCGCTCTGTTCTTTCGCAGTTTTTGGCAAACGTGAATCGCTGAATCAGGCTTTTATCAAAGTCATTTGATAATTTTTTATTGATTGTCAATTGTCATTTGATATTTGATAATTTGTTTTCGTCAATTTTCTCTGTTTTTTTAGGGGAAACTCGCTGGAGTTTTGGCCTACAAGGGAACATGTCTGCTGTCTGTTGCATGTCTGTTCTTCACTTGTGAATATGATAGTTGCCAAATGTTTCACCAATGGAAAGCGCCCTGGCAAATTATTCTCAGCCTTTTTACAGGAAAGAAGCCCGTCTCCACCGATTTGACGAGGTTAGTTGAACAGAAGCATTTTTCCACCCTTAATTTAACTAGGTTAGTTGAACATATCACTGTTTTTTGTAAGCAGGTACTTTTAGACTTTGGCGCAACTTTGCCAACTCTGTAATAGACAACCTCGCCATTCCCCCACCACGTCAAGGAAACAATGTGTTTGACTAATTATTCTCATTTGCACGGCTTAAAAAAATATAATGAAATCAATAAGCTCTTCAATCCATGCATATGGATCTGTTTTTGAGTGTTAAGGATTCGATCGGATGCGAGGCACTTAAAGGTGGGCAGGAGACGTATAACTGCAAGCATAGGTATAAATATAGGGTATAAATAGGTATAAATATACCTATAAGCATCAATTTATTTATGTTTTATCTTTATTCTAGTGTGATAGCAACGATTAAATATTATTTAAATGTTTGTTTTTTATACCAAACATTCAAAATGAAATATTTTTATCGTTATTTTTCAATACTTTAAATTTTTTTTTTTGATTAGAACTCATTCAATTTGTATCTTGGGTTTTTAGAAACATTTCTCGTTTTTCTTCACGTTTCCGTCGTGTTGATGTAGGACAAATTAAATTAAATTATTAATTAAATACAAAATTGCGTTTCAATTGATTTAATAAGCAACACAAAAACAATTTTCCTAATAATTCGTTGTCATTTCATATAATATTCTAATTATTATAATTTTTAAATTTTAACTCAATTTATTAAATAAATATAATTTTATATTATATTATTAAGCTTTCAATGTAGCGTTATTCTTATTTTTTTATTTGTTATTTGATGATTTGGGGATGATTTGAATAAATTTAATAACAAATGGTTAGTTCTATGCATGAAGGCCAAAAATAAATGATTTGTCAGTCAAATGTCAAATAGACATTTCAAATGTCAAATGTCAGACAATAGAAACGTAATATTAGTGAGGTTATCAGTAGTTTGAATGATAACATGTTGGCATAGCATCTAAGCAGGCTTTCTTAAAGCGGCTATTGAATTTTTTATCAATAAAAATTAATGCTTTTGCCAGACTTAATGATGTTATTGATTTGAAATTCATTGCAAATTTTGTTGATCAGATTTAACACTCTAGATAATAATCTACAAAAAGTTCTTATAATCCAGTGATTTCCCTGTCGTTTTTGTATATTAAAAACTTGATTACGTTTTTTACTTTCCATTTTCGCATCCGAAACTGTTGAGCCGAGAATCGGAATAGTATTTCATCTTGAAAATTTATTCTTTTTGGTCCTCTGAAGAATCAATTATTTAACACATAAAGAATGTGAACACACTCAATGATTATCAGGATCATTGTGATTCAGGTGCGGTATGAGGTGATTTCTCGAATCATTCAATTAGCTTACGATTCAAATGGAAATAATTTAAAATATATGATATGATAAGCCTAAAACAGCACTAATACACATTTAGGCGCTACGTCCTGCAAGTGTTTTTTGTATTTTCGTTGCTAATCTGTAAAGAATGGGACACCCTCATGGACAATAACTTATTCTTGCAAATAAAGGATACTCTACTAGAGGTGTCTACTCATGAAACTCGTAAAAAGAGATTGTTTCTCTTGTTAAAATTATAGGCTTCCAATTGCATCCTTCTTCACAACGTACTTTAAACGATCATGATTGCAATAAGTGAAATTATATTGAAATTAAAAGAAATTAATCAGTATAAGAAAATTTAATTTCTGTAATATCTCACGTCTTTATATTGCCTACAGCGATCATGGTTGATGTTTTACCTCTACCATCATTATAATCAAAAGCAGTAGTGCCAGATATATCCAGGAAAGGTAAGAGTTTTTTTTTTAAATATTGTAAGAAACCTCCAAGCTGAATTCCAAGCTACCCCTTAATAACATGAAAACCAGTAATTATAGCTGACTTACCTCAAGGAAATATGCTAGGACCACTGTTGGTTAACAAATGCGCCATTATCTTAAACAGTTCAAGCGAATCCACTGCACGTGTTCTGCAATATGCGGATAGTTAACTACTTTTCTATTTTTTTATTTTAATTGTAACTATAATAAATAAAATAAATACAAAAAATTATCGTTACTGGGTATACTCATGTGTTAAATCTTCCACGAAAGATTGCGAATTGTCCTTGGCTTATTGTTGAAAATCCGAAATTTCTGAAACTTTTATCGGAAAAACTCTAAGAGAGTGATCTTGACAGACCGTCGACATTGAAATAACTCTCCCCGATATAATTCTATGTCGTCAAATGTTCTCCCGGAAACTTTTCTTTTTTTATTCCACTTTGACCGAGAATCAAACAGCTTTAATTTCTTGTATCTTGGGAATAATCTAAGTAAATAGTTCTCCGAAATCTCCCAAAAGAAATTCAGGAACCTACATCTTAGAAGTCAAAGAAGCCAGAAAAGACCTCTGTTCCCATTGGTAAATCGACAATTTTGTGGTTGACTGAACACTAGTCTCCGCATTAAAAGTGTCAACTGATACGTATCCTCAGATGTTCATCATAGAATAAATGAAGTTGATTATTAAAAGATGATTTTGTTTTGTCCTTATCTATGAAAAATTCTTGACCACTCAACGTCTTGGTCTGTATCGGAATTCTCTTTTTTTCTTGTACATGTTCCTCACTATCAATTTTGGTCTCGTCATCTCCATTATCTTCATTGTCTAATATCTTGGTTGTCATCGAACAATACTCACTAGATTATAGGCAATCTTGCAGAGTTTTATTTGAAATCCAATCAAGGAAGCCATTCTCTTCCGAAGAAAAATGGCTATAAAGCCCTACAATGGAAAGGAAAATGTAAGCTGCGCGGTATATGTAAAAAAATAACACATCATTACCAACAAGTTAGAAAGGAGAGGCATCCATTTGGTCCTCTGATGACATAGTAAAACAAGGATTAAACCAAAGACCGAAGATGGAGACACCGCTGAAACGGCGTATATGAATCATATAAAGAAACAGACCGAGGACAACAGAACTATGTTCAGAGAACGAAAAAACAATCTTTCAATCCTTGTCAGATAAAACACGGAGTATAGCATAACAAACAGCCTACCATCCCTTAAAAACGAATGAGTCTAACATGCACATATGAAACATTTTTGTCACAATCGGGCCTCTACTAAAGAAGTGGCGGAAAAATAAAGCTGGTTTGATTGAAAATTGCCAGATATTTTGAGTCAATTGTTTTCTAGGAAACTGAAGAAGGGAGGAACTTAGCCTCCTTACATGTTTTTTTATTATTTTTATTATACTGGAGTCCACTTGCTGGAAAATAGCATAGGCCAGAAATCGGCCCTTAGCTCCCCATGTGTAGTACTATTGTTTACGGATGGTCCATCCTGTCGTCCTACAGAAGCCAAGGAGTCCCCCAGCTCTGTGGTCGCCAAGTGTTCCAATTACGTTGCGCCAGTACACCTCAGCCAAGTAAGGCGTTTGTTGGCCAGACTCGGGCAGTCTAGGAGGAAGTGATCTGTACTTTGTTCGTCCTCGCCGCAAGTTCGGCAGGTGTCAGCCGTTTGGATTCCTATTCGTTTGGCGTGTCGACCTAGAAGATTATGACCCGTTAATACTGCCACCAATGTTCTAACGCCATTTCGGTTATTTTCCCTAGGAGTTGTTTTATCCTAATTTGATTAGGGTGAGGCCAAAGAGCGCGGCTTATCCTGCCGTCATTCCTGTCATTGCGAACCGTATCTGTCTCTTTCCAGAGGATTTCGTCTAGTCTAGACATTTTAATTGTGTCTATTCTAGTGGCAATTTGGTCGGCTGATCCAGCTCTCGCTAGCTCATCCGCTCTTTTGTTTCCCTCTACACCTCTGTGTCTTGGGATCCATGTCAGTTTTACATTTACTCGGGTTGTTGCGGTTTTGAGAGCCTGCCTACAATCCTGCACCAGTTGTGAACCTACGCGCTTAGAAGCAAGCGCCTGCAGTGCCGAATTTATGCCTGAAAGTATTTATATTCTTCCACTAAGGTTGTTTGTTGCCGCTTCTATAGCCACTTTTATTGCAAACACTTCCGACTAGAAAACTGTTGTGTGGCTCTCCAGTTTATAACTTCGGTTGAGTTGCGGGTGATCTGGGAAAAAGATTCCTACGCCGCTTCCCTCATCTGTTTTGGAACCATTGGTGTAGATCATGATCTCACTTTCAGATGCGAAATCTTGCACCGTTTTCCACGCTTCTCTGGTCGGAATGTTGATTTTGTATGGAATTGTTATGTCAAATATTGGTTGAATTCTATCCAGCTCCCTTTTACTTGACGGGGCCATTCTCTCCATTTTTTCCAAAATGCATACGTGCCCCGTTTGAGTGTGGTTAGATAACCCATATGTGGATTTTAATCTGATGCTCGCAAGTGATGCCTCTCTGAAGATGACTTTGTCGAGTGGCATGAGATTAAGTATTATCTCCATTGCAGCAGTTGGCGTAGTCCTAATGGCACCTGTGATGCCAAGGCAGGCCATTCGCTGGATCTTCTCTAGCTCTTTTGCAATGGTTTTCTTTTGTAATGCCTGCACCCAAAACAATGCCCCGTAGGTGGTTATTGGCCTCACTACTGTTGTGTAGATCCATTGGGCAATTTTGGGTTTTATTCCCCAGGTTTTCCCCACTAGTTTTTTCATTGTGAAGAGCGCCGCTGTAGCTCTCCGTCTGACTGCTCCTATGTGTGGAGTCCAAGTTAATTTACTGTCCAAGGTTACTCTTAAGTATTTCGCCTTGTTTACTAAGCTGATATGTTTTCCGTCAATGGTCGGGGGTGTAAATGTCTCCGAATTACGGCGCTTTGTGTATAGCATAAGCTCTGTTTTGTCGGCATTGATGCGCAGTGCGCTTAGCTTCGCCCATTCAAAAATATGTGAGAGTGCGGTCTACATCAATTCCGACATGGTTTCCGGGAACTTTCCACTTATCAATATAACGATATCGTCAGCGTTCGCTATCGTTTTGGAACCCTTCCCGTTGAGGTCTTCCACTATTTGGTTAACTGTGAGTACCTAGGCAAGTGGTGATACTATGCCGCCTTGTGGTGTACCCTTGTTAGTTCATTTATTCCAGGTTACGCCGTTTTCTTCGGCTGTAATCTTCCTTTTAGCTAGTAGTTCCGTCATCCATTTAGCAAGATATGTGTCTATTGCATATCTTTGGATGACTGCTACTATGCTCTCAGTTTTTACATTGTTGAAAGCTCCCTCGATATCAATGAAGGCCGTCAAGGTGTAATCTTTGATGGCAAGGTTCCTCTCTATTCTGCTTACGACTTCGTGTAGTGCCGTCTCTGTTGAGCGCCCTGGGAGGTATGCGTGTTGGTTGGGGCAAAGCTCCGTTATGTTCACGGTGCTTTTTATGTACCCATACACCAAGCGTTCCAGGGTTTTCAACATGAAAGACGTTAAGCTGATAGGTCGGTAATCCATTGCTTTGTAGTGGCTGGCTTTTGCCGGCTTGGGTATGAAAACTACTTTGGCTTCTCTCCTCTAGCCTCGTTTCCTCCCTCAATATTGCTGCAAAAAAGATTCCAGGATTTCCTTTTCTCTCTTCTTACAGCTGTTTTGAAAATTTTCAGATTTTGCTTATAGTCCTCCCAATCCGTATCTCGGTTTGTGAGGCGAGCTATTCTGAATAATCTTTGAGTGATGCATACCACAATTAAAAACTGGCATTGTATTCCATGTATTCAATAGACTAAAGCTTCTGATAAGCAATGATACTGCGAAAACCAATATTAATTTTTAAATGAACATCACCCATATCCTGAACATCAATAAGATATTAAGTAACTAGCAATGTAATATAAAAATATTCGACTAAATTTTAAATGAATGCATATCTGACAGATAATTGGTAAGGATTATAAAAGGTAATCATAGACAAAGCAACATTATGAAGATGTCTTTGGAACGACGGACATTCGTTAAAAGACAAAGAAATAATTTGGCAATTTTCTGACCCATCAACTTGTTTAATCCAGTGCTAGCTTGAACCCTAAATAGGTTCTGGGTTAAGCCCAATCTTAAAAATGTTTATCCCTGACTATTAATTGAAAACATATAAGCTTGGAAACGATGAAGGTAAACTGAGGATAGTAAGCTTCGATAAGGAAACTGAGCTTTTTGACCATTCTCCCTACAAACCGGCCGAAAGCAGTTTGGCAGGAAAATTTGGGAAAAGGAGTAATTATTTTTTACTCTTACTATGCAAATCAGGTAAGAAGAATACGGAAGGCCATTACTTACAAAAGTCGTGGCCAAATGGAAGGTTGAGTGCTGTTTTGGCAGGAAAAGGCACTGGTCCACAAAGCCACCTTTGCCAGCAGCTCCCAATCAAACAATGTGATTGGAACTTATTCACCTGATGTTACTCCCTAAGAGATTGTACCTATTTTATCTTTCCCCCCCCCCCCTCCACTCTCTTCAAATCGAAAATTTCACAAGCAACGATAATCATGGTTTCAGAAGTCATTCCCAACGCTCTTTAAGCGTAGATAAGGATCTCAGAAAACGTGGAAAATTCAGCATGTGCAGAAATGGAAGTAGGTGGAATCAGTTGGTTACGAATAGAGACAACCTACCCTGAAAGACTGGCAATGATCCCGACGAATGAAAGATTTGGAACGGAGTGGCTCAATCAAAAGCATAATATTAATGATTTGTACCTGGCGTGGCCCGCAAGGAAGACAAATTGTCACTTGCATAAGATTGATAAATCATGGACTTCTGATATCATATTTTGTTTAGTCCGGTAAGCTGATGACTCTAAAGAATGTGTTTTTCATGCTATAGATGAGGTAGATGCAATAGTAGGAGTGAACCAACGTCGTTTCAGAAGTGAGTATGATATCTAAGTCCATTTATAAGTGAGACTTTTATAAGTGATGAAATTTCTCGGACAGCCAAATGCAAGTATAACTCGGTTGCTTTCACCGATAGAACCTTATGGCTATTTATTACGCTTGGACAGTCCTAAAATATATATTCATGTATTTAATCGACTAATGATGATAAACTTGGAGGATCCTTCTTGAAGCAATTCATCTTCCTCCTGTTTTTATTTTGCTGGAGGTGGGATCCCATTGGTATGATGATGGAAATGAAATGAAAAAAGGCCTGATTGTAAGCAATTTTTAATGAGCAATCCTTGTGCCACTAGGATTCCTTATATCAGGGTGTTTAATAACGTTTATCTTTTTACCATAGAAAAGGAGTTTATAAGAGTTTGGGGAAGGAGTTTGTACGAAGTGTTGCAAATTATGAAAAAATTGAAGATATTCCAACTCACTTGTGTTAATTTTGTCGAATAAGGAGGAAATGTCCTTCGTCTTTTTTGTTATGTTCTAACTACCAGCTGAGCTAAATCTATGTTTGACTTGTAAGAATCCTTATTGGATAAATTTGAGGAGATAGCGCCTACACTGAAAGTTGGGAAGATGAGGCAGGCGAAAAGTCCTGTCTGATCTAAACCAAGGATCTACTGAAACTATCCAACTTTCAAAGGTACTTTAAGTTTGCACTTGAGTCCCACCGTTACTGAATACATAAAATATAATATGAATATGTATGATGGTTATGAATATCAATTGGTATGATGGATAAGTTCAAAAGTGGTTCCCACAACTATATTGTCTCCAGCCAATAGCCTAACGAATCAATCACTTGAAATGTTAAGAATGTGCTGTAGAAGTTCGACAGCTTCGTATAAATAACATCTAAAAATAGACCAGACTGGAACGCGCAGATTTTTTTTTTTTCAAAGTCGATGGAAATCTACTGAAGTAAATGCCATACCACACCTCAACCCCTGGAGAAACTCCTCTTGCTTTATTGTTTCAGTTGGCCAATGAGCTACTCAAGTTTACTGAATGGATTCTAGTACTGCACTCGTTTGAAAGTTATTTTCACTGGAGGTACAACCTCAACACCGGATGCCATTTTTCAAGTTTTTAACCAAAATTCGCTTTGAAGTTGCTGTTTTTCAACTCACTAGAAAATAAATGAAGTAATGCATGAAATTGCTTTTGTGGCTGCGCTGATTTTAGGAGTAAGTAAAGTTTGTTCTTTTTTTTTGTATTTTTTGAGGATTCAATGGCTCGGTACCTCTAGCTTTATCACGATTTCATGTTTGCTGTTCAATGACCCAATTCAAACTACTTTATGAGTTGTTTACAACTTTTGACACGCCTCGGTTGCTTCTTTTTTTGCCAAATATTATCGTCGCACTTATGAGATGGTCCAAGTACCAAACAATTGCCTGCAAAATGTTCATATCTAGTTCTGAGGGACTTGGAATCCATATATTGACCGCAATAATTTGTACAAGCATCTTTCGAATCAAGTATTACGTTACGTGGCATAATACCCGAAAGAGATTGGATATTCTTTTTATACTTATTTTTAAAACGGCTGCATCAAACAGAGCAGGCTCCTTTGTCTTGAAAGATTGTAGCGCTAGTGGACTACTTGTTAATGGCTGTGTGGATGAAAACCAGTAGCAGCCTTGACAAAAAAAAGGAAAAACCATTGCCCTCTGCAGATCAATCAGCCAGACAGTAGGGCACAAATGAGTAATTAGAATGGAATCGTTTTATTTGATTTTGCAAAGGAGCCCGAATAATGCAAAGAATATTCATGAGGTCCTTAATCGGTGATTGTACGTCTGTTCGTTTTTTTTTTCACGGACTGAGGCCTACCCAAGCGACTAAAGAAGGTATGAATAAGGAAGGTTTGAGAATTTTAAAAAATAAACAAGTGTAGCTCTTCAACAGCGCTTCTTTGGTGGTTTTAAAAATGACTACGGGTAGTAAACAAAGATTGGGTTCAGTGATACTATAGCCCGTAGGATCGGATCGGGAATGCAGGCTTTTGGAGTGGCTGCTTTGTCAGAATTATTCCACAAGAACCTGTGAATAGTAAAAGTTTGCGGGGTCAGTAATTTTCTGTTTCTGTTCTTTTTTGGGTCGGGATAAGTGCGAATGAGTCTTTGGTCTGGCATATAATATAACAAAAGCTCATAGAATAGTATGAAACCACTTAATATTTCCATAGTTTCTCATCTTTTCCCTGGGGTGTATGGCATAGTCCCACAGTTGTGACATCTATGACTGGATGCCTTGAACTTTGACCTTAAATACTCCGCCTACTAATGCAACTCGCATCTGTGTTACGCTCTCACAAATCACTCTTTTGCGAACCGCTCTCCACGAAGTCAGATATACCAAATAAGCACGGTGCTAGCTGGGAGTTATTTTATGAATGAACTAGTTACCAGCAACAATTTCCATACTGGCTAATGAAGTGTCCGATTGACTAATGTCACGCGTCTTTCAGTCCGCATGGTTTTTATATCGCGAGCTCAATGCTTAGTCTCAATGAAACTAGAGCACCAAGACAACATACTTAATCTGTTTATCGCGAAATGCCACTTGGCCTATACTCTATTGTTAGTGCTTCAAAAGTCCTTGCAACGATATTTGTCTATTTCTTAGTAATTCTGATTAGCACACTTTCTAGACAAATTCTGGAAAATTACTCTCTTTACTATCAATATTCATTCATGGTACAAAGCTGAATCAAACTCTCGAGCGTGTATGACGGCGATTTTTTGCAGCACCGATCATAGACGTCAATTACCTTCAGCGCAAAAAATAATTCGGATCTTGAAGATTTTTCGCCATTGAACAAGCTCGTCATGATCACCTGATCGAACTACGTCAGATTATCATTCCGTTACAAATAATTTGTAGTAATTCACTTGTTCTGACACTAGAGCATTTTTTGGGACAGGCTCTTTTTCCTGATTGCAAGTCAGCTCTGAATAAGTCTCATACTGGATTCCTTATGTAAATGGACACGATGTATGCGCATGCTCCTATATCTTCGACTGGCTTTCGTAAAATATCTTATGCTTGGTCTGTTTTTCCGCATAACTACACCGCAAACAAGACCAGCTCGAGAAAAAAGCTCCAAAACTCAAGAAACTCCAGCTAACGCCTTTGGAGGTTGTACTTGTTAATGGTGTACATGGAGTTTTTTGCTGAGGTCGCTTTGTGCTCTTGAATGACGATTGACGGGTGGATAATTTTTCAAGTGGTGTTGCTAAGTATTTTCCCGGGGAATCACCGTACGAATTCAATTTCAATTGTCCGTAGAACATTCTGCAGGATTTTTTTGTTGGACTGCTCAAAGGTTGAATCTGGTTTAATTGAATTTGGTCACTACAACGTTTCGGTTAGTAATTTACAGCGGGCACCAAACTTGGGGAAAACCTTTTGGCACTTTTGAAGATTGCAAAGATTTAAAAAGACGCTTTGAGGATAAGTCATAATGATAGTTAGAATTGAGACGTTGTCGATTAATGTGTTGGAGAGTGATATCTTATTTTGATTAATTGCCACTGAATGAGAACTTTTCGAAATTCTGCGTGTAAAAAAGTGTGTAACTAATGCGCTAGTGGATTTCGGTGCAGAATGTGTATCGCTGATTATACAAATTACCGCCATGGAGAGAGCTCACAATCCGAATTGAACATCCATGTTGTGTGCTAGTTGTGTGACACAGTTTTCAAAAGTTAACCATTTTCAAAACTAATAGTGACGGTCCAATCATAATAAGCCAAAATGTAACATTCACTCGAATAAAATACCTCATCAGCTGGAATATACACCTTAAGGTAAACTTTCAAACTATTTGTCCCTCTTCCTACTTCCCACCGTAAATTTCGAGTGTTATTGACATACATATAAGCCAAGTGGGATGGCTAACTTTTGGACACACCCGAAAAAGTGGAGCTTCACCTATGAACGAAAATCGCCTATCACTTCGTTTGAAGGCAGGAATGTAGAAAGTGAGCTAATTGCATATTTTTTATTCAGATTTTTATGATTCCCAAAAGTATGTTTATATAAATTCATTATGTTGTGGGCCACATGAAAGTGACAAAAACCGATGAAAAATAATACTTAACCTACTCTTTACGCGGTTCATAAGCGATCAAGTGTTTTATTTACCACTCGCCACCATTGGCCATTAGTATATTCAATACAATTCGTTTTTCAAAGATTCACTGGTTATGTGCTTTCTCCTTTCTAGGGGGGAGAAGCGCATTTTTTGGTGCCCACAATTCCAGCAATACTAGCAAATATTTTGGCATATCCAAAACTGGTCTGTTACGTTCATGGTTAAACGATCTCATAATTTCCCCAACCTGGCGCCTCTTTAAGAAATATTCACTTTTTTTATCCGAAATTTTTGCAATGTGGCAACCATCCAGTTACCATAAAAAATTGCTTTTGTTCTATAATAGCTTTAATCTACTTTATCAGAAGGAAAATCATGTTAACTTTTCGAATTTTGGTACTCCGGATTTCCAATGCATGTTTGCACTTGTATGCTAAAATAAGGCACAAAGGATTTCATCTAGCTCCATCAGCTACACAATTTTGAATCATTTCTTTCTTGGAACCCACGTCATAGTTTTACTCATTAAGCAAAAGACAGTTGCCAAAGGAATATTTGGTGAAAAAATATGTTCAGTCTAACAAGTAACCTAACATCCAGTCTAAGAAAGCGCTCGGTTACCAGTCATTAATTTTTTTCAAAATTTAGCAATCATAGTTTCTAGGCTCCTAGTGTAGTACCAGCAAAAAAGATTGTCCTGGAAAAACGTTAATGAAAATTTACCCAAAATAATGTATTAATGTAATGCGAAGTTAATTTTTTGAACATAACTCCTCTCCTACACCTTCTGTTTCATTACAAAAACATATACACTGACACCTAAATATAGCTGCCTCAATTTCGCGTGCTACACAAAAGAAATCTTTTTTACCTCGGGAATTTTACTCGAAGTATTGACATGAATTTTGCTCGGACGATACTCCAACGGTGGAAATCCATTTAAGTCAAAGAAATCCATAGAAGTCAAAAAATTTATTGGTTATCGTGGAGTCCACGCGAAACTTCCAAATGAGGCTACCAGTTATGAAGGAAGCTGATCATGTAGTTGATCCATAATGACTTTTGCATTGTCAGAAGTGCCCCCATCTTACTAAGTCCGCGATCGTAAACTGTGGCCAGGATTTTCTCTACGCTTCATATAAATTATCTGGCTTCCATTTGCCAATATACCACTTTACATTACCGTATGCCTTCCAGATACCATTCACGTTTCAGATTTTCAAAAAATATATATATTATAACCTTTTTTGAAAGGAAAAACCGCGGGACTCATAAATATATGTGTCCCGATTATTCTGCTTGCTTACAGAGAACAGCAGATTGTTAATTCAGGGTTTTGTAGTAGTGTTTGATGATTGTCACTGGATTTTCATCGTTTTTCATAGAATGTGAATTTTCAACCATTCCTAGAGGAATGGTTTTCCTTTGTCATGGCTCTACAGTCTGAAGGCGTCAATTCCGTTTCTCCATATTAAGTCGCGTTGTCAAATTTTGGTATCCGAGTAGCGTCACATTACTTTCAACATTTTAGTCCACCCAGGGTTTTCGAGGTTTGTCTATTTTTCTTCCTTCAATTTTTTGATGAAATTGTTTTTTCAGATCAAGGAGTTTTCAATGCACTGCAAGTGGTGAACGAACTATCATTTCTAAGATTTTATTTATTTACATTTTTGATACTTCTGACTTCATGGATTATTTCATAGAAATTGATTCGAAGTGAATTTCATTTATAAGCTACTAAAGTAAAATCAGGACAGGGACTGTAATACGGCGTACACTTCCGAGAACTGAAGTGTTTTAGCTTTTCCCCACTATCTTTCACGAAAGATGTTTCGAGCGTGCATTGGAGGGGATAAGAAAAAACTGGAAATCTTTAATGAGATATCCACGGAACATTGCATATTTAGAGGGCATCTTCAGGAAATGGGATTTACAGTGAATATTGAGTGCAGAATCTGAAATTTGTGGAGCAGATATTTGCCTCTTAAGGAAGAAAAGCTCAGCTACTACCTTGCCTACTAAGGAAGCTTCTACCTTGCTGATGATAAACTAGGATATCTGAAGCTAAGGCACATCATTAACTTTCTTAGACAGATTTACCATCACCGATAAAGGCGTTAGTATCAAAATTTTGACGGCAAACCTGGCACACCTTCAAACAATTTGATTAATTTTTGGTAACAGGATCGTTATCGGTGGACAGGAGATAGTACACTGCGATATTCGGGCTATCTACGAGTGTTTGATATTGCCGTCTGAGATTAACAGGCACATTCTTTTTCGAAAAACTCACTTAAATGGAAATATCCTTGATCACTCCAAAATACAGAGTTCAAAACACAGAAAGTCTCAATAAATGTCTGAAAAACAACATTCATATAAACTATGACATTTTTTGCATTATTGCGTACACTTTTTGGATTTAAAAAGGATTTCAATGAAATAGAATTTGCAATCACTCTTTAAAATGTACAAATCTCCTTCTCATCAGAGTGCTGACAGGCGTGGACTATGACAAACGCTAATTACAGCTGTGTATATGGTTTCTTCAGTTCAAAAGGGTCTGTTCAGGTTCGGGTATGGTTGATTTATAGTGGACCCTATAAATGAAAACTTCGGTAGCCATTGGCAAATCGATGCGTTACGTCCTACAAAAACCAAACCTGCCACGAAACCATCACGTTCTCTTCCTTTGAAAATGTTTCAACATCGTACACGGGAAGCTCGACCCAGAACTCACATATCACGATTGAAAAATCTGCCCAAATGGTTTAGCAACTAATACTAGATTATGCCTTCTCTAGATTAAATTAAATGGTATTTGAATGCTCGAATTTCACTTGTTCGGTCACCCTACAGTTGATACTACTGACAGTTTTCTGTTTGACATTTTCTCCCTGAACTTTAATGTGCAGCAGGATAAATTAATGTGACGTTTATTTTTAAATTTATTATTTTTCATAAATATTTTTCGCTGTTCCTTCAACGTCAACTACCCCAAACTGTCAACGTTTTGTACCTTTGTTTTTCTGTTGTTTTTCTACATCGCGGGGTCCATGGACCTTTTTCATCCCTGTAAATTTAAAAGCCTATCGGTACGCTGCTTAGTATATCCTTAATACGATTTTCAGCAGACATAGCGGTCATTAAACGATGCTAATGTCATCCACCTAGCTTTGACTTGGCTCGATTTGAAGAGTAGCGTATCTCTTGTATCACGCAATAAGTTTTGATAAATTTTGTTGATTCAGCCCCATCTTTGGCTCTTAGATTTGGCTCAGCTGTTTTTTTATCAGACATTCTTAACGTCAATTTGGTTTTGAACATCGTCACTAGATTTGTTTTTTAATATGCCGAAATCATGCAAGACCCGGTGCAGCATTCTCCGGTTAATATTGTTGTATGCTTGATGAACAAAAATTGTAACGGGTGTTTCTTAAAGGTATAGAACTTTCGGTTGGCAACACCTTTTAATGCTTTGTATGGTGTGAAAGCTGTCATGCGTGTTATGGTTAGTTTCGTTTGGCATTCTATCATAAATAGGTTGACACCTGAGCAACGTCCACAAATTGTGCACATTTATTTTGAAATAACGCCTCTGTTCGAAAAACTCGCCGGAAACTATATTATTGTCGACATCAGAACAATTAACTCGATTAACCGTGGAACATTTCCAAATCACGTTTACTGTCACTGATAAAAGGAATCCATCCCTACGTGGCAAAGTACGTAATGAAGACAACATAACAGCTGTAGAGAGTAGTATCGATGAAGACCTACGTCTATTTAGAAGAAGTACGTCTATTTAGAATCGTGCTCTAAAATTACACCTGTGCCCATCAATATTATGTAGGATTTTAAGAATGGATCTTGGTTTTCCGACTTTTAAAATACAACTCGTGCAGGACTTCGAGCGGAATGACCATTGGGAAAGGTGTAAATTCGGTCTGCGAGCCAAAGATCATATTGCTTCAGATCCCGAATATCATAAAAAGCGTTTCTTCACAGCTTGTTCGATCGTCAACAGACGTTCAGTAGTCCACTCCCATGATAGTCCCCAATGATGCGAATTTCGGCGTCAACAGCCATTTTGCATTCTAGTAGCTTAGTAAGTACGTTGTCAAAATCATACAGAGACGGGGCATGCCTATCTACTTTCCGTACTTCTGTAGATTTAGAACTTCTGTCTGATTTTATGAGAGTAGAGAATGTAAAGGCATGGATTCATCTCTATGGCAGCTGCTTTTGATCCCAGATGCATTTGATCTGTAAATGGTTGTTGTCACCCTATTTGACTACTCCTGCGGGAACCCTATTCAAACGAGACATTTGTTGAAAATAGAATTGACTTTTGCAAACGATCAACAAAGCGACTCATAGGATACGTTGACGGTGTCTGATGTTACTGAAGCATTGAGAGGAGTTGAAGTTGCTTCAAAAAATTAAAAAATTTGCTCTCGCTGCCTTTGGAAGGCATGATACAATCCATTCCTTCATTGATATCCATTCAGCTTTTAAATTTTTATTGGCTCCAATTGAGGTTAGCTGGGATATATACATCAGTATTTAAGGGCGTTATTCATTATCTTTAGTGTTGTTAGTTGTTTTCGCATGGCACTCTTCTTACTCATTATTTATTTGTATTGTATCTGCATTTTCTTCTACTCCATGGATTGATTTATTTTAGATACAATCATAGACAAAGTACAATCATCTACCGTTCTAAGATTTGAAAATTATAAATTGTGTATCCTGTAAACCAAGCTTTCTCAAACGTATTCTACCATATTCGATGCTTTAAGCTAGTCAGATATTGTTATTATTCTTCGTGATCTACATTTGGTAACATCGTAAGCAACGAAAATATTAAGCTCCCTGCATAAAGGGCCAATTTTTCTAAACAGTTAATACATGTTCAGTATAAAATATGTCTTGGTTTGTTTTCTATACGGTCTAGGCCATAAAGTGTCGAGAAATTAGGTCGGAGCCTGGAAAGTGCTGCTTTCTGCTCGATAAATTTGCTAGAATCATATATGCCTGTATCCTTACGCTTCTATGAACGTGCTTTCTCAAAATTTCAGAAACAATGAGGCGGGGTTAAACTTAAACATCTAGAGCGGAAACGTGGGATTTTTTCTTAGAACCAAATGGGAACCTGATAATAATGTTAACTTAGTTAAGAAACCTTAACGAATACTTACTGATGTGCACTGAAAACACGATGAATGCTTAGAGACGTTTTCATGCTAGTTTCAAATATTCAGAAAAATAACATTCAGTATAATCCAGCTGTGTTATTGTCCTATTAAGTGGAAGTCCTGTCCTGGAGTCGTGGGTATGACCGTGCTCGGGGCATGAACTGAACGAATTGCTTGCTCATAGAAGCAAGTTTGCCAATATATGCTATTAGATCCTCTTCCAGAATTTAGGACTCTACTTTCCCCATTCCATTTCGTTTATACTCATTTTCTCCATTTTGTTCGTTATCTAAAGGAGTTTTCATAGTTTACCAATTACCACGTTTTCCATGCCTTGGAGAGAGTCTATTCAAAGCAACCCTTTTTTTTATGATTTTCTTATAATTAATATTTTATTCTTCTCCTTCTTATTCCTTTTTTATTTTTTAATAATTTCTCTTCTTTGTTATGCCTACAGACTCCCATTTTAGGACGAATAGTTGCCACGTCAAAATTTAATCACATTTATTACAATAATGCCTGACCGTACTGCGCTTCCTCAATGCCCATCCTATCTACCTTTTTAGGTGATGCTCGCTGATGTCTGCCGGTAAATCAATTAGCCGTTTAAATAGGATATTCGACTTAACTAATTACTCCATACATGTAACAATGAGCATGATCTCGTTTCCTGCAGAATTACAGATTGCCGAATCGGAGAATGCGTCTAGAAAAGGGGGAATCGATAAGATTTTCATACCCATGCAGATTTCATGCGTAGCTTGAAAATCCAAACTATTATGCTGCCTTCACTGTGTTTGACATTGTTTGACAGCATCATGCATTGAAGGTTGAACGTTCAACGCCTCAACTGATGTTCAAAAAAGAAAAAAGAAAAGTAGCAAAGAAACAAAGTTTTAAATCACTGAGTCGATACAATGCAAATAAATGAGAATCTATAACTTACTTCAAGGTTCAAATCGTTGCTACCATATATGACTATTCTTTTTTGGTAAGATTTTTCATTATGGCCGCAGGATCCGCATTCGTAGGCTCTCAGGACAGTATTAACAATACATCTGGCTCTACAAGCCGTTGTTGACTCTTTTCGGTTGCTTGTCGGTAATTCATAAGAGTAAACTAAGTTTTCCAAGTGTTAACAACAAAACCTCCTTCGCAGGAACACTCTAGAAATCTGGTCATTTTTCTTGAGCTGTATGATTTGTCGTCTTTTTCCCTAGTTTTAACAATTTGTGAAAACTTGGAATATAATCTCTGAATCATTCAATATTGACTGTCAAAGCAGCGTGATCCAGCTGCTACAGGTCAACACACTCTGCAAAGGTTTTGGTACATGATAGATTCGGGATTGCCCATAATTACCAGCTGAACACCTCTTCGGGTTTTACAACGAAATGGTCACTAATCTTTAATAGCAAAATTAAGGAAGAACAAGATGAATAAGATTGAATTATTAGAAATCAAGAATTTTTAGTCGTACCAAAAAACTGTGGTGGCTGGTACTTTTTCTCGTGTTTGGTTAATCGATACATGTTTACCGAACAATGATGTTGCATTCCGTGTGCCATTTGCTTGTATCCATGGAATTTATAAAATTTTACTTTTGATAGCAATAAAGACTTGGCATTTCACTCCCAAATTCCTTTCACAATCGTGCTAAATATGTATTATTTTGTGAGATGTGTCTATCGACTATCTTAGTCATTTTATCATGCAACGTATCCACGACAAAAAGTTGATCCTTGTGACATTGTATAGTCGAAGATCTATGCGTGAAATTTGATGAGTTTTTATCTACGTATTGTATATAGGTATAGTGTAGTATCCTTGTCGGTTTTTCGTTACGAGAAAATTGACATATTACAGGAACAGCGCTACTGCATCTTATTTCGTTCAAAAATTGGACGACAGTCATGTGGAGACTTTTCAGAAAACTTAGGAGTTTTGTTTGACATGCATAAGCTTAACATAGTGACCAAATGGTTTGACAAATGGTTCTCTACATTTTTGACTCCTGTAGTGTAGTCCGCATCACAGGTTCAAACTTAAACTAAAGAATTTTACAAGGGTAGTGTTCTTTTGCTTATGTGTTCTTTTACGGCGCAAGAACCTAGATTTGTGACCAATGGGTCATTTAGGCTTCCATTTGCACTTAGTTCCGACTATTTTTGGTGGCAGAACTGATTCCTGATGTCCAACAAACTCTTTTCTCTCCTCGTATGTCACCCCCAACAACAACCTACTCCCAAACTTAATGGATACAGAAGAACCTCAAGGACTCGGTTAGTCTTCAGTGTTTTGTTATGGTCCAGCGGCCTTGTCTTAGATCAAAACTTTGTAGAAAGCTTACTTAAAGCCTGCTATGGAATACACTTTTCTTCTCACGGATTTTTAGAGGTAACCGGGTTCCTTTTCAGCGTGGTGTGAAATCATTTGTTCGCCTAGATCTTCTCCAAGTTTGATTTCGTCTCCAAAAAGTCCTTGTTTATCATGAAGCTATTCGTAGGGGTGAACAGTAATTCCACTTTGTGTCTGCTGCATTCTGCAGATATTTCAGCTATTTCAGATAATTTTATTTGTTAGCGCTACTTAAAAAGCTTTCCTTTATTTGTATGTATCTATATATTTATCTGTTTTCGCTTACTGCTAGATATCACTTACTAGAAAGGTGATCGACTTCTAATATGAGACTTCTTTCGGGATGAGAGATGCAGGCTGTGAGAAATCTCGCATTGATCGAATGTTAAGATCATGCTGACACTGGGATGAAATGAACCTATGCATTGATAAAGGACATACAGGAAAAGTAGTTTGCCGAATGAATCTGTTTAGCTCGCTACCAGCTCGGCTGCTCGTTACCGTTCTCTATTGGTTGTGGTAGTCATTTCGATTACCAGCAATGAGACATGGGCTAATGTAGTTCAGGATAATGTTTAGGTCTACAAAAATCTAAGGTTGTTGGGGGGGGATGGAATTTCAGTTCCAGAGTTTTGATTTTTAACCCTTTCCATGCGTGTGCGTTATTCTTTCTCCCTTGTTGTTTTGAAACTGAAAGGTATTCAGATTCGTCGAAATTTGAATACCTTTCAAGACATTTAGACTTAAATTTCTCTCGTTTTTTATGCACGTATCCCTGAAGGATGTGAAAAGGCAATTTTTCGAAGGGCCGTCCGTCTTGTTGTATTTTCGTTTCTTTATAATGACACTTGGCCGATTAAGGATTTATGCTCTTTTCTTTTAATATTTTTTAATAGATAATTTTAGCTTTTAGCAATCGGTTTTTCGTTTGCAGCGTTCAAAGTGGCCGAAGAACTCGGGATCCTTTGGTTCTGATTCTTCAGTTCTTCGTGGGCTTTGTTTGACTGCCAATTGAAGGATAGATATCGTGGGCCTTTGGTTTTCCTCTGTTCACCAAAGAGAGATACGAGTCTTAAAATAAGAACGCGGGTTACATGAGTTTACACTGTGACAAAAAAGTATCCGGAAATTCTCATTTAAATTGCCCGCGTTGAGTATTTTTAAGTATTTGATTGAGTATTGTATGTTGGTAGGACTGTCCGTAATTACTATGCTAAACATAAGCGCGGTTTGTCAACTAGTTTGTTTACGACAGCTGTTGAAACCAGTCGACCTCAGTGGTAGTCTGCGAATTTTACAATGGAAAAAAATATTGAACAAAGAGTTTATCTCCAACTTTGTGTTTTGAACGAAATTTCGTGTGCTGACTCGTTGCGAATGCTGGAAAAGGCTTATGGAGACTCTGTTTTATCGAAAACCCAAGTGTACAAATGGTACAAAGCCTTTAAAAACGGTCGGGAGATCGTCGAAGATTTGCCTCGTTCAGGACTTCAACCAATGATAACGTCGAGAAAATCAAGGAAATTGTGCTCGAAAATCGTCATGCTAGTGTTAGAGAGATAGCCCGTGATCTCAACATCTCTCCTGAAACCGCTCGTTTGATTTTGGTGAACCAATTGGGCATGCAGCGCATCGCTGCTCGGCTTGTTCCGTTAGAGCTGAATTTTCTTCAGAAACAGTACCGGATGCAGGTAGCTGCAGACATGCTATATCGTGCGAATTCTGATCCCACGTTCATGGGACGGATCATAACTGGTGATGAGACATGGGTCTATGAATACGACACACAAACGAGCCAACAATCATCTGAATGAGTGGGAAAAAATGAGCCGAAACCGAAAAAACCTCGCAAAAGTCGTTGAAAATCAAGACGATGCTTATTGTTTTCTTCTTCTTTCGTGGTGTGGTTCATCATGAATTCGATCCGCAAGGTCAAACGGTCAATAAGTACTTCTATTTAACTGTTTTGAGACGTTTGCGTGAAAATATTCGCCGTAAACGGCCGGATTTGTGGCAAAACAATTCGTGGATTTTGCATGACGATAACGCACCATCACATCGAGCCACGATTATGAACGATTTTAAGACGAAACACTCGATGAATACCATCGATCAGCCACCTTATTCGCCTTATCTGGCTCCGCGTGATTTTTTTCTTTTCTCCAGACTGAAATTACCGCTCCGAGGAACCAGATTTGACTCCATAGACGCCATAAAAGAAAATTCGCAGAAGGAGCTGAAGGCCATCCCTGAAAGCGCCTATAAAAAATGTTTCCATGATTGGAAAAAACGTTGGCACATGTGTATCGCTTCAAATGGAGCATATTTTGAAGGAGATTCAATAAATGTTGAAGAAGTTTAATATTTTTGCGTTTTATTTCAAATTTCCGGATACTTTTTTGTCAGAGTGTATGTTAGCTCAACACCGACCCAATTATCATGATCATCGAAGGCGTGACAGCCTAAGAACAAGGAGAAATTTCGGAATGAACAGCAATATCAATACGTTGTAGTATTGAAATAATATTCTTTATGATGACAAACTTGTTTTTTGTAAATTTCTCCAATTTGCATAGACATTGTTCATGAAATCCAATAAAGAACTGCGACACATTCCCGCCTACTTTATCTTTTATCCTGGCCTTGTAATTTGAATGAATTATTACTCTGCATATAATGTTTTATCGTTTCGACATAACTACGATCTATCCGAAAAGATAAATCGCTCTCCCCGCCAGTTCAAATTATCACAGGGGCTCGATTAATGCAACTGATAAGACTGCCCCATTAATGGATTTATTAATAATATCGACATTTGAACGATAATCTTTCGGTAATTGTGTAGCAGATGATGCCTGTTAAGTATAGTTAAGCGCTTGTCAGACATCGAGTACTTAAAGATAGTACAAGTAATAAATTAATATTATTGATTACATAATATAATGATAATGAACAACAATTATAGACATTCGACAGAGTCAGTGGACTGAGAATTTTTGGTAAATTCCCAAAATTAGCCACGCGGCCCATTAAACTCGAATCGGTCTTGCATTGAAGATGAATGAAAATAATATTTGTTTTTATTTTTCGAATTCAAAAGAACTTTTCGTGGATTTTCCCCAGAGGCGTTAAGCTAACTTGAATCAAAGAAAATTTGTAGGGTAATATGTGTATTAGCAAATAACTGCAAGTGGAAGTTATCTTGGCTGGGAAATTTTAATTTTTTTTTTCTTTTGGTAAATCTGAACGAGTAATTTGAATTGAATTTTCGATCAGTTTATAATTGACTAAATCTCGAACAACTACACGTGGTCTGTGACGCGTGTTAATTTTTCAAACTGAAATTTAATTAGGCGACGGCCTGAATAAAACTTAATGCATACCAATTTCGTTTATGAATAATGAAGACTATTGTAACTACGAAAAATTGCTAACATTTGCAGATTTTTGGTAATCGTTTTAAATATAGAGTTATAAAACCATATTCGAGGCTTTGATGATCCTTCATACTGGTGAACGAGTTTGCTCGACTAATCTTCATCACATAAAATGGGCAAATTTATACGCAGGGTTAGGATTTTCTGACCTTTTACCGCTTAATCATTCGCATGGCGTCAAATGGTACCCAGAACGCATGAATGTGCGTGAAAGTTTTGAGGGAGTTCAACAATAAATAGGTCAGTGCAGATACCTTCCAGTCCGTGCCTTCCATAAATGCATATAACTCTTCCTATTCACATTCACGGAAATTTCATCGTCGAATCGAATCGAATAACTAAACAAGTTGATCGGAACAACTCAAGATTACCCGCATTGTCACCACGACGCTGGGCTCCTTTTTATAGCCAGATGCTAACTGAACGCCTGCTTCCAATAAGCTTCCTTGGACATGGATACGTTTCAACCACCAGGCATGGATTACTGCACGCCAGACAACAGCGCAAATACCTCTTTTCAGCAATTTTAACCACCAATCAACTACTCTTTGCATGGCTTAAGCTGTTGAATATTGGGGATCGGAAGACTTAACCATAAATCCTAATTTTAAGTAGCTTTAGTCACATTTCGATATCATATACTACATGACATTTTTGTGTCAAGTCAAATACTTTCTGGGTAACATCTAGGAACCCATTGTATTATGTTCGACGGGTGATGAACTTTGATGAAAACATCTCATCGTATGCTCTCATACATCCCTCTCCTCTCTATATACACTCCACTTCCCTTCGACAAGAATCTCCCAGTATTCCTTTGGAAACTACCAAGCTCACAAGCATCTCATCATGCTCCACCATGCTACAACACTATTAAGCTATTAAGATACCTGCCCTGCAGAGGACGAGAGAGCAATGAGAAGGGATTTTTTTGAGAAGACGAACTGCAGTTTCGTGATCATTCTCCAGAAAAATTGTCTAGGACCGTAGAACCAGTGAAACCAAAGGATCTTACCGGGATGGTTACGCGAGCTCACCTAGACTCTAGTTAATTCCCCGCGAACTAACTTCATTCTACTCACCACTGAGGCATACTACCTACTACTTACCATTCGCCGTCTTATATGTACAACCCTTTGTCACGTTTTTCCTAGCGTTAGCTAGCTAGCGTTAGCTAGCGTTAGCTAGCGTTAGCTAGTCACGTTTTAGCTAGCCTTATCCGTTCTACTTCATGTGCGTAGTGAACTATATCTGAAGTTCATGCCCAGCTCATTACAGGTATCCCAGAGTAGTTGATCAAGTCAAAGATGAATTTGAACCCCTGGCATTTCATACAGCGCCTTTCCTCTGCGCATCCTGATTCAGGTACCAAGACCAGCAAGGACGGGTGCAGATCGCGAACGGATGCTAGCATTGCAGCATTTGTTTTAACGTCGGAGATGGAAAAAGTTCATCCACCCGACACTGTAAGTCAGAGTAGGACTTGACTGGAAAATGCAATGAGCTGGCACTCTTCTGGTCGGCGCTTGAACCGAGTAGCTTAGTCTCAAGTTTCATCCTCCATTATTTCTCTTTCTAGGAGCACTAGTTTGTCTCTAGTCTCTAGAAGTCTTTAGTCTCTCTGGGTATTGCCGACATAAATTATCTCACATATTATCTCGTTAGGGCGGATTCAAAGCTCGCATACGCGTTGTGTTAAATAGCTGAATTCCATTTCCAGGGGTTGTCTAGCTTTTATGAACATATTATCCGCTTGAAATTTTTGTTAGTCATTTCCCTCCAGTTATCTTGTGGATGTTGCAACGCAGTGTCTTTATCTTGAGTCGATACTTCCTACAGCAGACGACCAAACTTCCCCTTCTGGGGAAATGTACGAGGGTGGTCTGAAAAGTTTCTGGCCACAACGTAAAGTTGACTGCACTCGTTAATAAAAGCTAGTGAATGTAGTTGTCCATCTTTTGACAGTCACTGACCAACGTTTCAGCCATTTTGGATGAGCAGTTTTTAGTTGATAGTCGGTTGAGTGAGTCGAGATGAGTATTTTTGTGAAAATGGAAAAATTGAGTTGAAAGTTTTTAAATTTTTGTTTTTGAATGGCAACACGCCTACGCAAATCAAAGATTAGTTAGACTCTTTATATGTATAGAGGACTCTGAACCATCGCTTACCGCAGTGAAGTTTGGGGCAGCTGAATTTAAACGTGGCCGTAATAGCGTGGGAGATGATGAACGTTCGGGAAGCCAAAAACTGGGACTTTTGAGGATAAAATTTCTAAAGTTCACTAAAGTTTGTTAGATGACCGCTGAATTTAAATGATAGAGATGGCAGAGGTAATGAAAATGTCCAAAGATCGTGTTTGTCGCATATTAAATTAAGATTTAGGCATGAGAAAGCTGTCACGTTGGATGCACCGTTTGCTCACGATAGACCAAAACGTGTTCGAATGAACATTTCCAAAGGCCTGTTCGTGTCAGTTAGGCGCAATAGTATTTTAGTTTTTTTTTTTTTTATTTTAATAATATTAGTATTTGCGCCTGATTAGTTACTCTAGATGAAACTTGGATACATCATTATACCCCCGAAGCAAAACTACAATCAAAACAGTGGACTGAAAAGGGGGAACTGGCTTCGAAAAAAGCAAACACCAATGGTCATTCGCTTTAGTCACCTGATCTAGCCCCATGCGACTTCTTTTTGTTTCCTTATCTGTTATCTGTTGAACACTGCGTTCAGAGGAAACTAATATTCGTCAAATAAAGAAGCAACCAAATACGCTCAAAAATTATTTTTTAATGGTATTAGATGGGAGCATTGCTGGGGAAGGATGCAGAGTTACAAGGAGACTAAGCAGAAAAATGAAAAATCATTGTTAGGTCGAAAACTTCTCAAACCACCCTTGTAAACACCCTACGCTTAGACTGTAGATATAAACAACCCCTCTTTGAAAATTTTAGCTGCCTCCTTGGTCTTACCTGTTAGGAAGAAGCAAGTAACCATAGCAAACTTCGTTGAATAGTCTAGTCAGGTCTTTTGTTGCGTACACCAACTGCGTAACAATGACAAAATAATGCATCTTGTGTTTCTATAAGTGTTTGCAAACGCTGTTTAAAATGTTGAAACTCCTCGGGATGAAATACTGGTTAAAGTTATCCAGCTACTAATTAGGTGTGACGGTGACCAAATCATGTTTCCGTGTAAGTTTAGATTTGAATGCAAAGCGTTCTGACATGTCTCGCGGCTCAACTTCCGTGCTGTACTTTACAGCAACTCTAAGGATTAACATCATTCTTACCAGTTACAATCAAAGTGCCTGAGTATATCATGGATGGAAATAGACTGAACATAAATCCAGAAAATGTCAACTAAGTGTTGAGTTTACTGCATCCTTATTAACTTCATACAGAGTGGCTGATACTCGGAATCATATAATAATGACAAGTAGCAAAGTGAATCGTGGGCGGCTTCTGGCAGAGAAAAATACGGCATAAGTAAGTTTATATTTGTTTTTGTTTGACAAACTGTTTTCAGACGGGTATTCTTATTTCACGAAAAAAGGACGAGTCCAACTTATAATATTCTATTTATTTTGATTAGATCCCGTCATTTTGGAAGTTGGTTGAAGTATTCTCACTGTTTTGTGTATACACTTTGGAGTTCTTGTATCGGCCTTTCATACTTGGCCACACTTCTCTGATACTACTTCTCACACCTCTCCTCCTAGTGTAGGACATCTCTCTACCGAATTGAGCAATAATAAGAGATTATAATCGATTAACCCCTGCATCAAACCAAATTACGTTGTAAGAAGGTAGATAACTAGTAACGAAAAATTTTAATCAATAGTAATACCCTTTCGAAAAGCACTTGAACCTCGACCCGTAGGTGGATGTTATCATAAACTATGATAACTGGGACTTCAGATTTTAAAAATATATTAATCTCGAAGATTTTTACATCTTTTTTGAACTTAGGTAGCTAGGAAGGAAGTTAGAGGGCAAGGACAAGCTTTTTTGCATAGCCTGCTAATGGTAGTACATGCATCTGCTCTTCTGTTGATTTGGATGGAAGACCTCGTAAAAGCAAACAACATACTTCTCAAGGATTGTTCGTTTTCTAAGACCGGGACCCCGATTAACTTTGTTAGACTAACAGACTCCAAATGCCAGGGAACATTCGATTACATTTTAGGCCAGGGGTATTATTGAACACCTCTGTCCTACGTTCTTTTTATATTTTTCGGGTACATAGCAAGTTCGAGGTATCACTCAAAACATGGCTTGGATGATGAACTTAGGTAGCCAATTAAACCAGTGTAAGCAGAGCCCCAAGTCTAATTCATGCAAATGTGGGTAGCGCTTAGATTTTCTTGTAATGTTTTCCATTATACCATAGTCTTCGTTGTCATTTAGACGTCATTCACTCACATTTACCACCACCCGCTTTTGCTACATCCAGTAAAACCCCTTTCCCTTGAATTATTGGAGGTTTCAGGAGGTCAAACAAGTGACCAACTGAACTTTAGCCTCTGATTACCTGCTTGCATATTCTAAAAATCACTAATTCATTAAAACCAATAATTCAGTCTAAGCAACAATGGGTTAAGAATCTTTCTTGCAGAAAATTTATATTGAAGAAACTATAATGGAAATATTGAAGAATATTTAATCACAGGATAATTTGATTGATATATGGATTGGAATCATCGAATCATCCTCTATTATGTTTGCACCGCAAAATGGATTATTATGGATTATAGCACAAAAAAGACGAAAAACCAAAAATAATTTTGAAAACCAAAACCAACTGTCAAAAAACGTCATATAAAAATGGAACCAAGAGACAATCCCTGCAGGAAATAAGTTGTCTAAAAGTATTCTAAAAGAATTCTTCTCGTTATATCACGTTCTGATACCAGCAAGGTAAAATGTCAGAAATTAGAAAAAATGAATTACACTTGTCCCATTTTTTCAATTTTAAATATAACTGACTGGAATTGACAGTTGATGTCTTCAAAAGTATTGAGAAGTCGATGTTTTCGATACCTGTTTCGAAATAAGACTTTGAATAAATCAATGGTGGTAAAACAGTGGTCAGAAATAAAAATTAGAAGATATAAACGACGCAATAAGGAAATCTTTACTGATGTCCAGTTTATTTTTACTTCAAGGATTTCTTAGAAGCTTAAGAGTTTCTACTTATAAATTGTAGGCAAAGATATTGTTATAAAGTGTGATTTCAGGGACCCTTTTGATGAAAAGACTCCAAAGATAGAGCTGACGCTTAAGCTGAAAGTAAGACATGAATCAGTCTCTTTTACTATATGTCAAAACGCTCCTTCAATCACGGGCTCTTCTTTAATATTCATTAGCACTTTACAACTATTCCGGATCCTATTTGTAGAAGAGTGTTCTCATTTGTACGACTTCAATTAATCCCTTATAGCTTCTTTCAGATTATGAGGATTTTGCTTAGAGATAAAACAACTTTCCTACACCAAAAAACCCCTTAGTTCAAAAAAAACAGCTGTTTAATTTGTTTGCGTTTTCTAGATCCACCGGACCGTGCTGGGTGTATGGTGAGGACATTTTTTTAGACTATCTGTGGTGATTATCAGCTCGTTTGTTTTCAGGCAGTGCTGTTACTCGGAGAACGAGGTAATGATGGCTGCAGCTAGTAGAAATGTGTTTTCACCAAGGATATAGGACAGCTCGTCGAACCCAATCAGCCCAATTTTTTCAGCAGTAACAACAAGGCTCGTTGACATTTTTGGTCCACATGAGGAAGCTATCGGAAAGATTCGCCGCTTGCCTGATTAAATAGAGGAATTAAGCGTTCACTATTGATTCGACATTGGAATTCGTTCGTCTACTGTCATGTTCTTATCAGAATGTATTTTAAATCAAAGCCTATTTTGAAATCAAATATTTGTAGAAATGAAACACGTAATCGACAAGCATGTATTCTATAAAGCACAGAAGTAACAGATATTCAAAATTCTTTCCGAGCATCCTCCCTTCGGTCAAAGACAACGAGACGAATTTCGGTAATTGAAATATCAGCATAAGCTTTCGGTTAAAGTTAGAGTAATTCTCTTTTCAAAAAAGAAAATTAAACTTTTAATCCTCATTGTACTAACTTATCCGAGACCCGATCTAACTTTAGCGTTTGTAATAATAATCCCTCGGCTTTCTGACAGCATCAAAGTGAAACCTTTTTTTTTTAGTAAACTGTCATTCCATCAAATCCCCAATATATGCACCCTCATCTGAATGTTTTCATACACGTTTCGTACAGCTTATGCCTGTAAATCCAAACAGAAAAAAAATCGATAAAAGATGACTCATACCGCTGTACCAAATCCGCTAGAGATACAAAGGAAGCTCTTCGTATCGACAAGAAAGATACCAACAAAACCACACACTGATGCATGTATACATCGTATGTATCTGCACATCCTTTCCCTTAAAGTATTCCACTTTCTCTCATGACATCATACATCTTGATTTGAGTCAATGCGTTCGGGCGACCAATTTCACTTGCTTCAATATCATTTGTCTTTTCGTGATGTATATCCTTTTTCCAGTGTTTTCCTGCACCTCGATAGAATGCTGAGTAAAGGCTCTGAGTCACTGAGTTTCCACGAAATGCCATGACACACGAGAAGAAAGTTTCAATGAATTTATGGGCTCGATTCCACGTAAAGGATACAGAAGCTGGATAAGTTGTATTGCAAGTGGTTCTAACGGATCGCTATGATGTTTTTCTTTTCGTCATGGGTTGGGATTAGGTGGAAACTTAACCATAAGGGAGTTTGGAGATTATTGAAAGGATAGAGTTTTTTTTATGCTTACTGTTTATTTCCTGGCATAAAAATAACCAGACGCTGTCCATTCTTAGCCACAAGGATAAACTCTTCTCGATTGCTTCGGCTCTGATTTATTTATTCAATCCTTTTGGGAGCATTATACGTGCGCTATATATGCTTAAATTTAAACTGCAGATCTACTCAAATCTCCCCCTAATTACTTCCTTATGGCATATGTATATCAAATATTAAATGGAGAACGTTAACAGTAATATGTCAGGATATTAGCTTATATTTATTTCCCTACTGGGTTGTGTAACAAATGTTTTGAAGAGGAGTGAAAGCTTTGAGTCATAGCTATAAGCTTCATCAACAGTTCTCGGAACGTATATCCATTATGAATGAAAGGACATGGCATATTAAATGGGGACTCGCAATGGATGAATCATTGAGGTTGAGGAGACTATATAAATATTATAGGAAGGGACGTGCTTGGTCAATCTTTTCGGTGTCAGTTTTACAGAGATGTGTAGTAATTAAGTTCACAAATGGTTTGATGAATGGCGTTAAAATGAGCAATAATAGTGACAGAGAGTAAATGACGTTTCTGATACGGACAGATAAGCGTCGAACTTTAATGCTTAGCTATTATAACCCTTTTATGTTGCCATTTAGGGCTACAATTCTTTGGGGGGTTTTAATAAAATTTATGTTGATTTATTTGATACATATATAAGTTTTACGTTATTAGCTGTTAAAAGTAATGATTTTCATTCAAAACGGGGAGATAATTTGGCTGAAGCTACAAGTCAATATGGCGTAGATAAAGGAACTAAAAGTCAATAGAATTTATGCCTTTAATGGACTTTAAGGGAAACTTATTAAAACATGTTAAGCTGTACATCTGCATCTATCTGAATAAATCTCATGAAAAGCAAATTTTAATCAAAAGGATGGAGGAACGCAAGCCTCGTTTGTTAAAAGGACTGAAAAGAGTGCCTTTAGAATTATATTATCTTTTGTTCTTTTAGTCAAACATATAAGAACGAGAAGGAAACTTACGATAATTAGTACAAAATACGAACACCAAACTAAATTCAACAGTTTGTTTGTCCTGAAGGAAGGAAGTGAAAAAATAATGTATGTTCAGTATAATTGTAGACTCTTTCGGAAATACACAGAAATTATTCAATTGAATTTTTAAAATGACGGCCGTTTGAGCAAAGGGTATCAAAAAGTCGATTTCATTTTGAATACTTTGAGATTAAAAAAAATTAAAATAAATCGGAATTCGGACTAACTTTAAGTTTAAACTATTTCCACATAATTGACAAAAATGTGATTGAATTTCAAAAATATTGATGAATAATTGTTGGAAAAGTCACCGTGACACTGTCCAAAATAGCGGATTTGAAAAAAACGCAGTTGAACGGTTTTTTTTGTAAAGGGTGTTTTATTCGAGTTGGAGAACTTTACGTTGGTAACACTTAAATGTCATTTATAGTCTGATAGCTATCATGCATTTTCTGGTTACTTTAATATGTTATTTTTGCATAAATAGGTTGACACCTGAGGAAAATCTGTAAATTGTGTTGATTTATTCCGAAAAATCGGTTCTGTTGGAAAAGCACTCCGTCAATTTTATGGCACACGTAATCGTCGATCAGAATAATCTAATCGATTAACCATTCCAGATCGTTTTCGCATTAAGTTTACTCTCACTGATAATACTAACCCATCCAGACGTCGTACATTTTGTAATGAAGAAGCCATAGCAACTGCCAAGCATATTATCAAAGACGATATGTACATCAAAGACAATTGAGTCGATTCTAAATCGTGATCAAAAATTAAACTTGTGCCTTTTCACATTATGTAAGATTTTACGGAAGGATCTTGGTTTGCAGGCTTAAGAAATCTAACTGAATCGAATCGAAGCCGAACAACCACCGAGCACTTCGTAAATTAGTTGCTATTCGCAAATTGCTGCATTTGTTTCACATTTTATTCAGGCACAAGGCCCATTTCAAACAAAATAAATAAACAATAAACAAAATTGTTTATTAATAAACCTTAATAAACAAAACTGCCATATGCGAAGTGATGAGCAACCAGAGACCCTTGTCCAAAAACAGTTATATCTGTAGAAAATTTCTGTTTGTTGTGCGTTATAGGTTTAAATATGTGTCCATGTGTCTTCGAAAATTCTGCTGGAAATTAAAATTACAGTTCACGGTGACCGCTTATGAGTCACAGTGAATAACTGAAGGAAAACTACTAGCCGTATTGCAGGGAATTTCTGGTTTCGACAGAATGGGGCGACATCCCATACAGCTTGTACAAGCATTAACTTGTTGAAAGAAGCATTTGATGATCAAAATAATTTCTTGTTTTTGACATTTGAACTGGCCTGGAAGATCTTGTGGTTTATAACCACTGATCTAATATTGTGGATATAGGTCAAATCTGTGGATATAGGTCAAAACCCTTGCGGAAACATCAGCAAACAACATTAATACGTTTGAGAGGCACATCATAGGAACAAAATGAATGACAAAGAAGTTACAACCACGAATTATTATTGGGTACCTGACTTGTCAAAAAATGACTTGTAAAACCAAGAGATGCCAAAATTTTTGGCGAGCCACAGGTTTTCATTTCATAACACTCCGGTAGCTCCAACGAGAACTCGACGTGCATCCCATTTGCCTTACATTTATTTTGCCCCACAGCTATCAGATATCGAACTACAGAGCAACGCGTTCCTGCCCGATTTCAATCCACCCATGGATAATAACATTGTTGAGTGTGGCTGTAATTTGACCCAGGCTGCACAGAATCATCACTGTCAGTTGTAATGAGTCAGATTACTATTAAGGCCACAGATTTTCGCAGTATCATATGAATTCTTAAAGATAATCGTCACGCCTTCAACGCATTCATTCTAAAATCCTACAATCAAAAGCAATGAACTTTCCTAAAAACTACGCAAAAATTTGAAGACATCTGTCCGGAGATGCATCATCAGCTAGTCTGAACAAATCTGGCGACACTAAGTGGATTTCTTTTTAACCAATGGGAGCGGTATGTACAA
Organism: Stratiomys singularior; assembly: GCA_954870665.1. NCBI lineage: Eukaryota > Metazoa > Arthropoda > Insecta > Diptera > Stratiomyidae > Stratiomys > Stratiomys singularior. Next base: position 13,872,449 of record OX940879.1, read on the forward strand.
GGATGGGCTGGTTTCCAGATAAAAAGCCCTTCGAAATATTTGCTAGCAATCACGTCGTTAATTATGGCGATAATCTAGTTACACCGCAATGAGTACGATTTTCTCAAAAATCTTCGATAATCGTTACCTAACAAGAGAGTTCGAAAACTTCCCTAGTTTGCCAGTTCTAATGAAACCATTCTAACTAATTGATTCACGCTTATCTTCGTTTTAAATCGCTATCAATTATATTTCACTGATAGTTACCGTTACATAAGCTTGACGCTGATACCATGAAGCCTTATAACATAAAAATCACTGAGTTACAACTTCGAGCTTCATGCAGTCCTTTCGCGAAGTTTCTGCAGGCCTAATCAATTAATTCCTTTCAAAGCATTTACCGTCACAGTCCAGTTTCATACACATACATGTAGAATACATTGCATGGAATGCGGTCATTATTGATTCAGTAAATACCAAGCACTTCCGTCTGTAGAATATCCTTACAAGCGTTAAACAACGTTAAGAGGATAGCATTGAAAAGTCACGTGTTCATTGTAACTCATAGAAGTTTTTGGCATGAAAATTCATCCAATGCTGGTTATCAAAATAAACAGAAATGCTGATAAAAATTATGGGGCTAATTAATACAAACAGGATAATTGGTTTTACCTGGAAAAAGTCAGCAATGCATGTATTCTGTGCAGTTTCGTAAGTAAAATCAAACGAATTAATGTTATTCTAGCGAAACATAAACTATTCGGAAGACACAGACTGCTTTGATAGACTGTACATGGTAATGAAGCAGCTTCAAAGAACGACGGGTAATTTCCTAGAAGTTCAAGGATTTGCCTTGACCTGACCACATACCCTTTTCCTCGTGTTGAAAGGTGCAAAGTTCTTCGAAATAAAAATCAATTACAGTCCACTGTCGGAATATGAAAATGAAAAAAAAATAATCTGTATATATACACGCAAATCTGTTACAGTTTGTTTGAACAACAAGAAATAAATTCCAGGTGCATTCCAGGTGTAAATGCTTCAACAGGATCAACTTATATGTAGTATTAGCAATAGAAAAATGTTGCATTCGAAATTGGATTTTTTTTAAAGAAGTTAATCGATAATGGATCCTGCGTGAATTTCATATTTTTATACAATATTTTTAATAAGGATTAAAAAATTAATGTATGAGGATTTTGTGTGCTTCATTTTGAAAGTCATTTTCTTCCTAGCGTTCAAAATCTAGCCATAGTAACATCACATACTATCAAGCAATATTCAAAGAACGATTCAGAAGCCCGTTTCAGTAACAGCGTTCTGTATCCTCAATCCAGGAACCTTATTTCTAATGATAAATAACTTCCTAATGTCAAAGTATGAAATCGCGTCCTTTCTTTAAAAAAAAACCTGTTGAGTTTGATGTTGAGTGATATAAAATTGTTAATTCAAAGTATGACCCATCATTTGCTGTACTTTATTGTTATAAATTATCCTTTTGATATGAATACCACGCCAAAAAATCCTCTCCCTTTGTTGTGAACCATTTATCAAGACAACTTTTCACTTTTTCGCATTGCTCAGCTGTCATGCGCCTGATCGACGCAAACAAGTGGTAACGGTAGGTGAGTTTCTGTCATCAAGTTTGGTGAGATGGCCGTATAGGTTAGAATTCCTTAGTTGAGTGTTTCCGATGTGTTACAAACCAGTTCGAAAAAATTAAAATAAACTTTGCTATAAAGAAAAATGTTGTGAAATCGCCTATTTTCAGCAAACCATGGCGAAAACGCCTGTGGCTTGATCATTTAACACTCGTAAAACTGATCCTAATAATCATCCCCCAAATATACGATACAAAAACAACTGCCTTTTGTATTGAGGGCGGAAATTGTTGTTTTGTGCTTTTATAGTTGTCTCTTAGTCAACTCATTTCATACCCATCCTTATTGTAATATACAATTATCACGTATTGTATTTTTATACCCTTTAGATGTATAATAGTGTAGGTGTTTCATTCTACCCACAGTATACTTTCTTCAAATACTTACCATGTAGTTCGTTTTTGGTGTTGCCCCAGGCCAAAATTAACTCTGGGTAGCTTGGGTCCGCCGGGCCTTGCTTCGTGGGTCTCGAGGACGCGTTTTGGCTGAATATAGCCAACGAGCTGAAGATGGTTGTATGCAGCTGAAACGCGTCCTCGAGACCCACAAAGCAAGGCCCGGCGGACCCAAGCTACCCAGACTTACCATGCACTTATTTTTAAACAGCTTCCGATTAGTATAGACCAAGACCATGCCTTCATTTGTATCAGTGGCCAGAGACGTGATCTCGAGGAAACGCCATACTTCACCAATCACAATAATTGTTTCTACAGAGACCACATGAGTCGCACACTTCCCTGTACTGATGACTGGCCAAATAACTCTCAAGATAACTAACCTAAAAGTGGATCACAAGTGTTTTTCCCGCCCACAGAAAATAGTGATCATTCAGTTCAAGGAGTTGATAAGGATGATAAGGAGGATGATAAGGATGATGAGGATGACTTTGACGGAATCTGGGGAATGCAGACAAGATCGCTACGGAAGCAGCAACTCTCAGTAGCCTTTTTATCTGTATACGAAATTCATTCCATTTAAGCATATCATCATAAGACTTTTTAATGATAGTATCCCAATTGCTTGATACTCACCAGCTTTTCTTCTTATACGACAGGTAGTCCAGACGTCACGAAAATCTTTTCCCATTTCCGATTCGAGTTCCACACGAAGGATATAAAGAAGCTACAACTGCCGAGGATCCAAAAAATTGTTATTATTAATAATATTACTGCTTATATCATGAAAATAATTTTGTGAATGAGGAGAAAATCTTTATCTAAAACCGGTGTACACTAAACATAATCTTCCTTTCACATTTTCCACTGTGTAGGAATACAGCTTCCTTAAACTTAATATTCATAGTTACGTCCCAAGTTCTAAATTTTTCAAATATCTTTCAAAAACTCATAGCCATATTCAATCAAAGAATTTTTTTTTTGTACAAGAGACGATTTTTTTGAGGCACATAACGATTTTTCCAGCAAAGTAACTCGTTTGTTTGTTTTTCTTGTTTTCCAACTCGTTTTTCCAACGAGTAACGATTTTTTCCAACAAAAACCGATTGTTTTCTGCAAGGAATGGTTATTTGTACATTGGGAATGGACAAGTTTAGGACAAGTCCTTAGTTTTTTACCCATCTTTCAAAAATTCTAAACCATATTCAATCAAAGAATTGTGTTTTTTTTCGGATGAGGGACAATTTTTTCCAACAAGGAACTTTTTTTCAAACAAGGAACAATTTTTCCCAACAAGGAATAGTTTTTCCTAGCAAGGAACGGTTTTTTTTTCAACATGGAAGGACTTTTTTCAAAAGAGAAGAATTTTCTCCAACAAATAACGATTTTTTCCAACAAAGAACGGTTTTTCGGAGAAGGATAAATTTTTCCCAACAAAGAACTACTTTTTTCGGACAAAATCTATTTTTCCAGCAAAAAACAATATTTCCTATAAGGAACGGGTTTTTCGAACCAAAACGAATGTTTTGGCCAAGAACAGTTTTTCGGACAGTAACTATTTTTTCAATAAGAAACGATTTTTTCCAACAGGGAAGGACATTTTACCAAAAAGGAGAGACTTTTCCAACAACGAAATACTTTTTTCCAACAAGGAAGAATTTTTCCAACAAAGATCCATTTTTTCCAACAAGGAATGGTTTTTCGGACAAGGAAGAATTTTTTTTCCAACAAGGAACGATTTTTTCGGATGGAAACGAATTTTTTGAAGAAGAACGATTTTTTTGGAAAAAAAAAACATTTTCCCGGGCAAGAAAGACTTTGCTTGGCATAGGTAATATTTTCGGACAAGGATATTTTTTCGAACGAAGATAATACTATCGAAAAAGGATATTTTTTTCGAACAAGAGTCCTAAATCAATCAAAAAACTCAACTATATTCAATCAAAAAAAATATTTTTTCGGAGCAACTGCTAGGTACTGGGTTCCTAGATTAAGCAGCATGTCATTGAAGATTGTCCACCGCCCTTTATTGTTGCCTTAAAAGTGAGTCTTTGTTTTAAATATCGTCCACATTTGAAGATCTTGTAGGACATGTTGTCAAGGCTCGTGGCGCAGAATTTACAATGCGGTGTGCTCAGCCTCGCAATTTCGTATACGTTATGGAATGATAGCGTGTCCTCTTAGGAACTGGCAGAGTTATTATAGACATTTAATTCTCTGTAACTTCGACTTTTTTGACGTCAACAAGTCCAATCTGCTATAATGGCGTCACAGATAGGTCGTCATTGTTCAGATCATTGTTGGTGCCACAGTAAAAATTTTAATCAGCCTTGAATCGCTGACTTTTCACCAGCCAGTTAGATCTTAGTGGAGAAATCCTATCTCATTCTCACACAAGAAAATGATTAAAGTAAACACCTTGTCCATTGCTAGGACATCTGTTCCAGAGACTAATCGATTAGTGAGAACGATCCGACAGGGTCCATATCGCTGATCATTGCAAATCTAAGACCGATAACGAACGAACCTCTTGGTCCGCATCAGCTCAAACAGGCGCATCATAAAAAAGAAATTCGCGAACATGGGTGACCAGTTCCATTCCTTTCCTTCTGAACATGACCAAGCGAGTTCCTTATGATTGCCCATTGATCTGCCCATGAAGCAGGCCATATGCATTTCATTGTTACATGCCTAGATGAGTCAGCATCCTTCCTTAATCCTTTACCAAAATGTTAACCATTTTATTATGATTTTGTAAAATTTTGTTCCCTTATTTCAAGAGGGTATTATGTAAAAGAAAAAAATAATGAAAGTACTATTTCTACAACCTGGACTTATTTCTGGCTTCTGTGACTTTAGTACCACATTGTTTTATACTTAGTTTTAAATAAAACATTATCAAAATGGAGGATGTATGTTTAATTCGTTGTATTCGAGAGCATATAAAATGAGGCTACGATTGATTATTACCACAAACCACAAACCTAAGCTGGTTGAGTATTGTAACCCATGTTGAAATCAATTATTGCAAATATTAGAAGCTCTTCATTTTTGAGAATAAACACCTTATCTTTCTTTATCGCTTAAAAAATATTAAGCTTAACGTATAGGTGAATATGTTTTTCGTTGTCCGCCTTGGGAAAATCCACGACCGATTCGTCGCTGTAGTCTGGAATATCTCCCATTAAAAGAGCTACGATGAGAGCAATTTATTTTGCCATATTCATTTCCAGGAGTCCACTACAAATAAGTCGACAATTGAAAACAAAATTTCAAAGTTATCGACTGAAATAATAAGAAAAACAAACTATATTCCTTACCTTTGTTTATTTTTTTACATCAGGTGCCGTAGGTACTTTTTGTCCTCGCCGGTTTTTGTTAGATTTACACATAAAATACTGTAAAAATACACGATTAAACTATTTATGAGTCTATCTTATAACACAACAGAAAACATAAACTAATTAAATGATAAAAAAATCTTTTTTTTTTTAATTTTCTTGAAAAGTAAACAAATCGTACTTGCTTACTGCGTGACAGTTCATAACTTGTGAATCAAATGGACTGCCGGTTAGAGACTGAAGGAAGAGTTCTGCTTAGCTAATGTATACGGTACTATAAGGGATATTCAGCAATTGTGAGCGCAGAGTGTTTGCGCTTTAAGTATATTTGATGAAACAGATAGGGTAGAGTGAAATCAAGCACTGATATCTGATTGTCATCTGTGGCTGAAATGTAGAGTCCATTTTCATTGTGAGGATGCTTAGCATCTTCGGCTTTGAAAGCGTCTGAATATGGTTGATATTCAACTGGGCAGTCCGTGCCCGCTTTGCTTAAATCCTAAAAACTGGGTGACTCTTGCATAACCTGGTTTGCTTTGCATCCCATAGCTGGTTGCACAACAAAGAGAAAAATCCTGTCAAATCATTTTTGTAGCATTTACTTTGATTTTAATATCTCCAATTTTCGACATAAATATCTTTTATCATTATTAAAGCAATTAAACCTTACCAAAATTCTCGTAACTTTAGGACACCAAAATCCCAATATAATTTAGAATTGAATGCATTAAGAAAATCGGAAAATTTTGCGATTTGTTGAATAGTTGAGCACTTGTTCAAGTTTACAAAATCTAGAAAACTGAAATATCGATCACTTAAAGTAGTCGTCGTAAAATTTCCTTATATTGCCCTCGGATTTTTATCTGTATTATATTTACGATTTCGTAGCTATCAATTTATAAAATATACTACTTATTTAATTCTCCTTGAAGATATTTTGATATAAGTGAACTTCTTATTTTATTTTCATCACTCGTTTTCGAGTTTTATTGTTATCCTTTCCATAGAAAGTTAATAAAAAAACTAAAAGCTGATCAAACAATGAAAGACCTCACGATGGAATCAGAGGATAGCCTCGTTGAAACTTCTTTCGAACAGTATCAAGACTTTTCTATTAGTAATGATGTCAGGTGAGCGCTGCAGGACAGTTCAATCAAAGCTTCAAAAAGAATCGCAGCAATCAACGCATGCAAGGAATTTCCCAAGAAAAAAAAACAAAATATTCCATAGCTGCCGCATTTGTAGTGTCAAAATCGTCTTAAGATATTTAAAATTTACTTTATTTCTTTTCTTTGTTGAAAATTAAGGATATACATGCTCCTTGTCCATTTGATAAAAAACTAGCAGATACTCCCCAAAAAAGTTACAATATAAATTCTTGATTGTTTTTAAAAGGACCAATTTTATTTGAAAAAAAAAAATTGACAGTTATTTTGATTCTCCTGCAGTGCGGAACACGACTCGAACAAGGAACACAACAGTATAGCGAAAAGTTTGCCTGTTCCAAGAAGTACAGAAGCGACTAGAATACCGCGACTTTCTATCAGAGGAATACAGTCGAAGTTTGTAGCCTCTGGTGACTGTGCAGGAGATCGAAAATTTTCAAGTGACGGTAGGATTTCTGTTCGCCACATATCCTTTTGCAAACGCAAGTCGCAATCATTGATGGAGATCCAACGATATCGTGGTAGCACTCGTTCACCCAAGAAATCAAATCATGTTGGGCCCGAATCGAGGTCAAGCATTGTTGCCCAATCTTCACGGGCTAATATATCCTGCTATGAGCGAACATCTCTACGGTGTCATGATGATTTCTACTGCTTCGTGAGTGACAACGAGGATAATGAGGTGGATCCCAAACTGGCTGGAATGAGGGTTTTCGCCTCAATCATACTGAATGCGTGGCGCAGACGACGTGACGAAGTGCGAAGATTAAATGAAGATGTCAATCGTATGAAGAAATCGGTGAGTTATCCTTAAATTATGGTGGTGATTGTTTATTGAAGTTTTTCCTTTTTATTAGTCGATTAAAGCGAAAAATCAAATTCACGTTATCAGTTCGCTATTCAAAGTTGAACAGAAAACCAATGACGACCTCAGCAGTCGACTACGAAAAGTTCTGGAGGATCAAAAAAAGTTGCAGGACTTATATAACGACTTGAATAAGGCGTACAATACAATTCAGGCAAAAAGCGGGGAAAGTGAACGCTTATTGCAGGAAAAGGCTAAAGAAATCGATGGGCTTAATTACTTGCTTGTTGAATCAAAGGCAAGTTTATTCAAAACGATGGCACGTGAACGTGAATTGGAAACTAATCTGAGTAATGAACAAAGAAAGCTGATGGGACTTGAAAATGACAAAAACGAATTGTTGAGCACTGTGAGTTGACCCGTAATGGAATTCCTACTACTCTTTATCATATTTATCGTTCTTAACCAATTCAAATCTTTCAATCCAAATTATTTGGGAGACAATCGCTAAACGGAATCAATGTTCTTTCAAAACTCTTTGGACACTCTTTAAACACAAGTTTGTTCTCCCTTAAATTTTGTTCGATATCGATAACGATGATAATTTCGACTCAGCCTTTTTTTCTGAATGACAATGAAAAGAGGTCTTGACTCCTTTTCACTCTACTTTTGGTTCTTGTGATACATAAAATGAGATTTTCCAATCCCTTTAATAATTGTTCAAATAGTTTTGTTTAGAAGGTAGGGTCTTCGTTCTAATTAAGCAGTTTCCAAATCCTGCTTATCTTCGATTTTGCCTTCACTTTATCCAACTACGCCCGACCCCAGCACCTTAGGGATCCAATAAAATTGGAAAATTCGAGTTTCCCACTGGGGACTTTAGTATTCCCTCGCTACGGAATTGAGTCAATCGCTTAGGCAACTGTTTAATTTCTTATGACCTTACATGAAGTGATTATTAATTACAAACTTGGAACTATTGGTCTTATCGTGCTTTGAAAAATTCTTTACTGGCTAGAATGATTTTCCAACCACGGATGATTTTTAAACCAAGTAGGGTTTTCCGACAACAAATGATTTTGTTCGGATGACGAACAATGTTTTTCGGACAACGGACAGTTTTTTTTCGGTCAATGGACAGTTTTTTTTTCGGACAACGGACAGTTTTTTTCGGACAACGGACAGTTTTTTTCGGACAACGGCAAGTTTTTTTTTGGACAACGGACAGTTTTTCTTTGGACAACAGACAGTTTTTTTCGGACAACGGACAATTTTTGTCGGACAACGGACAATTTTTGTCGGACAACCGGACAACTGCTAATTTTTGCTGGACAACTAACAATTTTTGTCGAACAACTGACAATTTTTGTCGGATAACGGAAATTTTTTTTCAGACAGTCATTTTTTTCAGACAGTCATTTTTTTCGGACAGACATTTTTTTCGGACAGACATTTTTTTCAGACAAGAGACATTTTTTTCAGACAAGAGACATATTTTTCAGACAAGAGACATTTTTTTCAGACAAGAGACATTTTTTTCAGACAAGAGACATTTTTTTCACACAAGAGACATTTTTTTTCAGACAAGAGACATTTTTTTCAGACAAGAGACATTTTTTTCAGACAAGAGACATTTTTTTCAGACGAGAGACATTTTTTTCAGATAAGAGACATTTTTTTCAGACAAGAGACATTTTTTTCAGACAAGAGACATTTTTTTCAGACAAGAGACATTTTTTTCAGACAAAAGACATTTTTTTCAGACAAGAGACATTTTTTTCAGACAAGAGACATTTTTTTCAGACAAGAGACATTTTTTTCAGACAAGAGACATTTTTTTCAGACAAGAGACATTTTTTTCAGACAAGAGACATTTTTTTCAGACAAGAGACATTTTTTTCAGACAAGAGACATTTTTTTCAGACAAGAGACATTTTTTTCAGACGAGAGACATTTTTTTCAGACGAGACAATTTTTCGGAACAGTGGAAGTGGAATATATTGGAAGAAGTGGCAATTTTTTCGAACAAGTGATGATTTGTTCGAAGAAGTTGGGACAATTTCCGCTGACAAGGAGGGACAATTTCTAGGGACAATTGCTTGGGATAAGTAAGGGCAATGTCTTGGGATAAGTAGGAACAATTTCTTGGTAAAAATCGAAAAAAAATTGTCCGGACAAAAGCGGTTTTTCGGAAAAGGAAAAATTTTTCGGACTAATAAAATTTTTTGCGTAAGGGGCAAAGAATGATTTTTTCATTTTGACCTTGGATATGTAATATTTGGTTGCTTGGCGATCGATAACTGTTGGGTAATAGCAACATTATTTTCGTGAATTAGGCAGTGGTTACATTAATTTTAAGGGTTGGGACGGGGGAGGGGGGGAATGCATATTCTTTGTGGATTGTGGCGAGTGTTGAATAAGCTTTTAGAGTTGTGACGAGCGATGTATAATTGCTGGGTATTTCGGGCGGAGTTTGCATTTAATTTAAAACTTTTCGTTAATTTGTCTCGTCTACTATTCACTATCACCATATTTAGCAAAACAATTCATTGCAGATTGCGAAATTAGAGGAAAATATCGCATTGAAATTGGAAGTAGAAAAAGCACTCAAAGGCAAAACTAATGAAGTTGAGAATTACAAAGTACAGTTGGACCAACTAGAGAAAAAATTAAAGGATCTTAAGGAGTAGGCTACTAATTTTGTTCAAACAACTTTCAAAAATAATTGCTTTTTTTTACAGAAAGGAAGAATTGGTTAGGGAATATCAGCAACAAGATGTATCACAACGAAAAGTTATTCAAGAGCTCACTAACCAAGTGAATATGCTAGAATATGCAGCAAAGCATACATTCATTGAAAATACGAAGTCTTTCTTGAAGAATTTCCGCAAATCAACACTGCAATATAGTCATCTGGCAGTATATTTTCTGCTACCAATGACTCCGCCTCCATCAAAGTTTAATTCAAATACTCTACCAGTGTTGGAGAAAGCGTTCAAGCTATGTTGGAGTTAAGGAAAGCAGATAGATATCAATAGGATATGGAACGCAAATGGAACAACCCAGAAAATAAATCTGGATTTAAAGTATTTAGTATTTTAACAAGAAATTTCGATATCAAGGATAAGTTTTAATAGTATTGTGTGAAATATAATACTGATTACACCACAATGTTTAAGATGATGTGGCTCCCGAAATATTCTATGTACCACAGCGGACTATATTTTTCTTTAAAGTATTTGCAGAAGTTTTTGTGACATAAAAAATATTTAAATGAAGTTTTTTCAAGCGGCAGTTGGTTCTTTTGTTGCTTAGTGTAAAAGAAAATGATTTGTATGAGCATATACATAAAAATTATTTAAAATATTAGTTTTTTTGTTGGTTCATGCAATTTTAGTAAGACTTGCAAGTGCTATGTTCAAAGAAGTACTTTGGCAGTTTGAGCTTTAGGTTAGGTTGAGTTAAGTAACAGAAAAGAACTGCATCCCAATAAAAATGATCGAGTATCACATATACCGATTTGAGCTCCTTGCAGAGTAACTGTTGAATGACGATTATTTAGACTAGTCTTCATAAAAGGCTTAAAACGGCGCCAAACCGTTTTTTGACAAGCAATGGTTTCTTCGGACAAGGTAATAGTTTTTCCAACAAGGAACGGTATTTTTGGAGAAAGAAAGTTTTTCGGACAAGTGTCGAGTTTTTTCCGACAAGTGACGGGATTTTTTTTGAAAAGGGACGAATTTTTTCAGTCAGGGGATGAGTTTTTCCGACAAGGAACGATGTTTTACGAACAATGGGATTTTTTTCTGACAATGAACGGTTCTTCCGAACAAGGGACGGTTTTTGTTAACGTCAACCGGGTAAATTTTTGGAAACGGGACCACTATTCCGCAGACCAAACTCGTGCTACCTAGACAGAATCAGGAGATTGAACTTTGAGCTGAAATGTTCTTTCACTCATATAAGCACAAACCAGAAGTCGCGGAAGTTGCCGGTGGTGAAGCGTGTTGCTGCTCTGACTCACCATATTCTGCACACCGGGCGCCAGTTGCATCTAACTTTTTCCACATTTAAATATGCCATTCAAGGCTAAACCAAAATCGCCTACGATTAAAAAGGGCTGTCAAGGTCTAATTTAGGTCAAATTATTAATATTACTAAATGTCACCCAAAGTAAAATCAAGGCTTATTAGGGAATCTCAAGGTCAGATCTAGTTGTTTCACGTTCAAAAAAGGCTCGGCAAATGTCATGAAAAAATCATATGACAAAGTCATTCTATATTATGACGTGGTAATTTAAGGACAAGAAAAGAACGAAGGTCATCGAAGGGATTTTGATGTCTAATCATAGTCATTCAGGGGATGACAAAGTCAATCAAGGTCAAACCAAGCCTATTCAGGTAATCGAGGACACCTTAAGGTCGGTAAAAGTAAAATCAGGAAAGATGAAGATCATTACGGGTCAAGAAAGATCTAATCAAGTTTGTTCGCGAGAACTCATTTTTTTTTATCTTTTAAGTTTAATCAAGGTTATTTCAGATACGTCAAGGTCTATTTTTTCATATCACAAGGTCGTTCAAGGTCTAATCAAAATCATTTGAGGATCTCAAGATCATTCAAGTGCGGATGAAGGTTCTTCGGAGAACGCAGCTCATTCAATGTGAGATCAAAGTCATTAAAGGTCACACTAAGGATATATAAGGAAATCATGGTCATTCACGTTAATTCAAGGGATCTCACGATAATTCCAGGTGATATCGAGGACTCTTAAATAAAACCATCCAAGGACGTTCAAGCTGAGCTTCAGTCTAATGATCTTGACTCAATCTTTGATGTTCTGGACTTGCCGTGATTTGACTTTGTTGACCAGAATCACTACTGCTAATTTAGTGCACCGAAATAAAATACACTTTATTGCAGTATTTATTTAACATATATATAAAACAAAGCAAAACACCAAATCAACTTAAAAGAAATGTTAAGGTGCCAGAATCACTTCCAGCTGTATTCCACCTTAATGGCTCTGACTACGATTTATGGATGATTGTTGAGAAATAAGTACATCAGCGGCTCATTATTGACTGGTACGCGGTCTGTTGGTGCCGTCTTGAAACTATTCAAAAATACAAGTTGTTAGATTATGGTTGTCGCTGTTTTGTTGCATCGTCCAATCTTTGTTGTCTAAACTACAAGGCAGGTGGTTTCAACAAGGTGATGCCACATTCCATACGAAGTCCTGGTTAAGCTTCAAAACGCCCTTAATATAATCATACGAATGCTTTTTTTTTCCTTTAACCAATCCTTGTAGTAATTTCAAATGATTTTACTCTCTGAAAAAATCTGAAAAACAAAGTGGAAATATTGTGCTAAATAATTTATCATAATGCTAACCACATACCAACTGAAGCTAAGGAACAAATTAAAGTGATAAGATCTGCAATTCAGACAATACCTCACCATGGCAATATGTATACACCTCAAAATCAACCCCAGAAATTGCACGACGCCATGTTTTTCTTAGAAAGGATTCGAGGAAAGAGTCAAATTACAGATTCGTTTTTTTTCGTCCCAATTTTCCCCCAACGTACATTTGAATATTCCATGGCAAAAAGTCGGTTATTTACATTCTAACACCCACTGTAATAGGCGATTCTTGGAAAAGCTTCATCCCCCTAAATACAATAGCACCGTATCGGTTGGGAGCTTTTATGAATGAATCAGTGACTGTGGTGATACCATAAACCAAAAACGTTAAACGTAAAACATACTGTGGGAATAAGCACACACCCTCACTCATTGCTTAAGGACATTTCGTGATTCACAGGATTGGAATGCTTATTACCCAATGCCCTTTTAATTGTGCCAGCATGAGTTGTATGGGACGCACTGTACCACCCTTTTGTTGCGACAAGTGTTAACCATGAACTTTGAATGAACGCCGTAGCATTTGGATATGTCGATGATGAAAATTTGTTTTATGTGAAATACCAGACGGCTTTATTGATTTTCATTTCGACGAATAGGCAAAATACTTAGCAGGAAATCCAGAATGAATTGTAACTACATTACAAACCTTCTCGGAGGACGTAATATTTGAAAAGTTTTCAAAGAAAATTAATTTCTGGGAAACATTCTGCTAATTTGTTCTCATTTTCAGGTTCGACTAAAGCAATTGCAAACGAAAAAGTTTCGTTTTCGGCGTCAGAAAACAAACCCTCCCTTTTTTGTAATTTAAATGTTAAGTAGTTCACATTTGCCTGTACCATTTTGTTTTCGATATTCGAAGCATTATGGATATAAGTACGTCATAAATTTACAATTCGATGGAACATCCATAGAGGGTGAGGCTACCTTTTCTCTTCCTTCAAATTGCCTTTTAGTTTTGCGTCAAAAATGTGCTATCAATGAGGTTGCCATCGAATCAGCCGCTTTCGACCAACTTTTTCAAAAAATCAACGCATTCGTCATTAGACCAAAGAAGGTGATGATCAGACGTTGCAGTGTCGGGAAAGTATGGGGTATGGTCATGAGGATCAGTTTTAAAGTCATGAAGACCAGTTTTAAAGTGCCTTAATCAGTTTTGAATGGTTTTCAAGCGTGTTGAATTTGGCCTATCTGAACCAGTCGCTTTGATTGTTCATGATATATTTTTTCCAACACAAAAATTTCATTAAATTAATCTACTGTGATCTTTATCTCTGTTATTTTTGCAAGTACGTTATCTAATAAATTTAGTCTAAGGCTCATTTTTGGTATAAATTCCTATATCCACCGTGAGAATCTTAGCGACCGTTGCATTATCTTAAAGGATTTCCTCCTGAATATGATATAATTCTCTTATATACACAGTACTACCAATGCGACATAGTGTCATAGTACAGTGTTTTCACATCCATTTGATCGATTTTTCATTGTCTATGAATCATAATCCTTATAGAAACAATGCCATTTTAATTAAGTATGTACAATACTTTCTTCGAAAAAATAGACTGCTTAGTGGAAAAGTGAGTTACTAGTGTACACAGTGAAAATTTAGTGGTTAATTCGTTTGGCTCCAGTTCTCAATAGCCCTTCTTATTGACGAAATCGCCCCAAACTCCATTCTAAGAAAAGATGGAGCACCGCAAGTAAATATGTATTTTTATGATTACGGCTCCGTGTTAATCTGCTCGGTGGGAACGTTCTAATGTGGCCGGCTCTAGTCATTCTTACGAATACAATGTACCGGCATGGCGTTAGTACACACACCGCTAAAACTTCGATCAAACTCGCGATCTAAAAATCTTAGGAACTTTAAGTTGGCAACACTCTTTTCAATGCTACGTATGGTTTGACAGCTGTCAAGTGTTTCATGGTTAGTTTGCATTATCATTTTATCATGATTAGGTTGACGCCTGAAAAATGTCTGCAAATTGCCCAGATATATTTCGAAGAAAAAAAACCATTCGATTCGAGAAAATCACCTCCGTCAATTTTATGGCCGACATAATCATCCATCAGAACAATTAATTCGATTAACAATCAATCGTTTCTGCAACACGTTTACTCTCACTGATAATACGCATTCATTCATATGTCGTACAGTGTGTGATCAAGAAACTAACAGTAGCAGCCGTAGAGCATAGAATTGATTAAGACCCCAGTAAGTTCATTCGACATCGTGTTTAGGAATTAAACTTTTGCCAATCCTCATTATGAAAAATTGTACGCAGGGATCTAGATTTGTGAGCTAATGAAATTCATTTCGTGTAGGAATTGAAGCTGAACGACCACCGGACACGGCGTGCATTCGGTTAAGGGGCTCAAGCACAAATTTCCCGATCACGAATTTCATTAGAAAATTTAATTTAGCGATTAAGCTCGTTTCGAGTTGAATGGCTTTGCCAATAAACAAAACTACCGCATTTGAAGTGATGAGCAACCACAGGTGTTTGTCCAAATACCGTTAAATCCGGAGAAAGTCAAACCTTAGTGTGCTTTATGGGCCGGAGGAATCGTTGGTCCATATGTCTTCAAAAATGCTGAAGGGAATAACATTACAGTCAATTGTGACCGCTAAAGAATCATAATTAATGACTTTCTCGGTCCAAAATTGATTCGCCGTAATACAGAAGACCTCTGGTTTCAACAGGATGCCGTCACATGCACTACAATGCGTACAACCATCTACTTATTGAAAGAAGCATTTAATGAGTGCATAATTTCTCGTTTTAGACCTATAAAATAGGCTTACAAGATCTTTTGATATAACACTTTTGGACTATTTCTTGTTGCAGTATGTCAAATCACTCGTCTACGCCGCCAAGCCCAAGGCGCTTAACCATTTGGAAGGCAACATCCGGCGTGATAAAGCCCCAATTATTGGCTAGAGTAGTCGAAAATTGGAACTGTCTCTGGTGAAAAAATAGAATGATGTTTTTATGGAAAAATAGACAACATGTGATAATTCAGCGAGGGTGCGTTTCACGGTTCGCAGAATCATAAATAAATATTTTTAACGGTGTAATAACGCGTTATCAGTATAAATAGTAAAAATTAAGTATAAATCAGTAAAAACAGCAAAAAAAATTTGAGCCATCATTGATATTAAGTTGTTTGGACTGCTTTGCTATGGTTGGTTTAGATAGTTATTGAAAAATATGCAATTCTCCTTTAAACCATAGAATTTATTTAATAAGTTTTTTTTTTTTTTTTTTTTTTTTTTTTTTTTTTTTTTTTTTTTTTTTTTTAAACAAATACCGATATTTCGGAAGACAGTTGCTTCCTTCCTCAGTGCTAACTGATTCTTAACTTGGAAAATCAACCCTATATATACATGCCTATCCTAATTAAACTTAATTATGCCCTAATTAACAAAAGGAACCATTGTACATTATTTTTATTGGCAGTATACCTTTATCTAACTTATTTAGCAGTAAGGCTTAATCCCTCATAAGGTTATTATTTTGGGTGAATTTGAAAAGAGATGAATAGGCGTTACCTTGATCTTGATTCATCCTGTTGGTTTTCGGTATTTTGAATATCTCCAGGCTTTCGATGACGTCTAATTTTTGGAACTGTCTTACCTGTTTGATCACTTTTAGATCCTCCGTCCTGATCTTGTGTCCCGTTTCCACAATATGTTTTGCCACCGTTGATTTTATTTCTTGTATGCTTCGTTTCTTTTTCAACCCGTTCTCTGCTTCGCTAAGGTGCTCCTTGCAGCGTATGATGGCTAGACGTCTAGTTTGTCGGTGCATTAGGTGCATGCCGAAACTACATAAACCCGGAAACGAGATGAGGGAAATAATCGCAGCTGTAAATTCACCGACTCACAAACTAGCGAAATGGCTACTGAACCGCATCAACAGTATCATCGATAACAACATATGTCCAAGAACTGTCAAAAATAACAAAGAAGTTGTCGCTCGTCTGCAGGATAGCGGAGGGATTAAAAGCAATGAGATTCTGACATCTTTCGACGTGAAAGCACTATTTCCGAGCGTTCCGGTGAGGGAGGCACTAACAATACTAGAATTACGACTATTAAACGGCAAGCAACAAGATTGGACTTGGAGAAGAGAAGTGCGAGCGTTAATGAAATTGACGGAGTTATGCATGCAGGAAAATTATTTTACGTTTCGAGGAAGATATTTCAAAGGCACAGGTGGCGTCGCAATGGGGAACCCCCTCTCCCCACTTATCAGCGAGGTGTTTATGTGCAATTTGGAAATGACGCTGGAAGACTTAGGTATGTTACCTCGGTTTTGGATCCGTTACGTGGATGATGTGTTGGCAATAGTGGAAAAAGACAACCTCGGAGAAACGCTTCGGAATTTAAACTCTATACACAAAAACATAGTCTTTACGATGGAAACGGAGGAACGTAACCAATTAGCTTTCCTGGATTTATGTATTCAGACAAACAACGGGGTATTTAACTTTGGAATACACAGGAAAGCAACACAAACACAAAGGACGATTCCGGCCACGTCCTACCATTCATTTACTCAAAGAATGGCCCCATACCACGCTATGATCCATCGAATGCTCAGCATACCGCTTGCAACAAACGAGAAACAAAAAGAGGAAAAATATATTATGCAGACAGCAAAAATCAATGGCTACAATAGTAATACCATCAAAAGGATAATAAGGAAAAAGGAGAGACAGATAGAGCTCCACAGTTTGTCGACACTCTTCGGGAAAAATATACAAACCGAAAATACAAGAAGAGCTGCGATCAGACACACTCCAGCAACAGGAGCACTCAAAAAACTAATGAGTACAACAGGTATAGAGTTAATACCCACGAGTAGAAAACTCCAAATAAAAAGCAGAGTCAGGTCAGTCAAGGACCCACTTCGCCTAGAAGAACAAAGTGGGGTGTACAAAATCTCCTGCCCCGTTTGCAGTAAATGTTACGTAGGACAAACTAGACGTCTAGCCATCATACGCTGCAAGGAGCACCTTAGCGAAGCAGAGAACGGGTTGAAAAAGAAACGAAGCATACAAGAAATAAAATCAACGGTGGCAAAACATATTGTGGAAACGGGACACAAGATCAGGACGGAGGATCTAAAAGTGATCAAACAGGTAAGACAGTTCCAAAAATTAGACGTCATCGAAAGCCTGGAGATATTCAAAATACCGAAAACCAACAGGATGAATCAAGATCAAGGTAACGCCTATTCATCTCTTTTCAAATTCACCCAAAATAATAACCTTATGAGGGATTAAGCCTTACTGCTAAATAAGTTAGATAAAGGTATACTGCCAATAAAAATAATGTACAATGGTTCCTTTTGTTAATTAGGGCATAATTAAGTTTAATTAGGATAGGCATGTATATATAGGGTTGATTTTCCAAAAAAAAAAAAAAAAAAACTTATTAAATAAATTCTATGGTTTAAAGGAGAATTGCATATTTTTCAATAACTAACCATCATTGATGAAATATCTCAATCTGGAACTCTGTGTGAATTATGGAAACAATCGAATATTGCCTGAACATTGAGTTCCTTAACGAGCAAGGAAAGTCAATTGAAACCATACAGGAATATATGACGTCCGTTGAATATATGACGGTTTACAAGTGGGCCAATCTCTTTAAACATAACAGGGAACTTAAATACGACCTAAGGGGTGGACGGTTCACCGTAGTACCTACTCCAGTAATTGTTCAAATAGTCAAGAAATGCATATTGAAAGAAAGCAGAAACAGCTTGCAGAAATGGTTGGAGTATCGGATATGTCAACTTTTAAATTCTAAACGAACATCTTGCTATGACGGACGTCAAGGCTAGATAGGTGCCGAGAATGTTCACGCCGTCTCAGGAACAAAACCGTACAGAAATCCTGTGCGTTTCGACCTATTGATTGAATTGTTACTGAAGACGAAATTTGAGTTCGAGTCCAAATAGGACTTAATGCAGTAGCACAAAAAGAGCGTTTTTCCACCCAAGCAGATAAAGGTGTCACAGTCGGCTGATAAAATCATGATGACAGCCTTTTGGAACGCAGAACATATCCTGTTGACAGGTGACAAAAATAACGGCGTCTCCGCAATCGGGGAATACTCTGCTTCATTCACAGAGAGATTGAAGTATGTAACGAAATAAGAAGAGGAAAATCGATCAACGGCGTCGTCTTTCTACATGACAACGCGCTTGTTGTGTTGACTGCTCTACATAAGGTGGAACTCGATATTTTTGTGGATTTCCCACATCACAGTCCTGAACTGGCTTCCAGCGACCATTATCTGTTCACAAACCTTAAGAAAAACTTCGTGCAAAGAAATTACCAAGCGATGAAGAAGTGAATGACGCAGTTACAGCTTATTATCGGACATAGACAAAACACTTTTTTACGATGGTATACATTATAGTGAAGGTACATTTTAATTGTTTTCTTCTTATCGTGCACTATTAATTCAAAATGGCGGATGTTCTGTGCACGAACACACATGCATCTAAAAATAAGAAGAGGATAGTATTTTGTTTTATTAATAATAATATGTTGGAAAACATGCGTGTTTGCTGTCTTCGCACCAGTCCTGGAGTCACCTTATAAGTTTCTTATAATTATTGATTTTTGTTTACACTAAATTTTACTCACCTGCTATTCAAACTTGTACGAGTAAAATGCTTGTAAATATTTTCATTATTTTGGACAGTTTATTCAAAATAAAAAAACACATGTTTTCGATCTAAAACTCTATCGCTAACATTCTTTGTGAACATTCTACGCCAAGAAAATGAAAACTAAATTTATAATGAAGTTAATGTTTGTAAGGCTTATTTTTTGTTTACAATATTTCAACCCCATTCTAATGAAAACTGTGAAGATACCTTCCAACTTCAGCGATAAAATGGCGAAAATCAATGTTTTTTACTAACCAATTTTGGCAGCGTTTGCAAATTAACCACAGCGTTAGCATTTGAATAGCCTTTAAACCTTCAAAAAATTACTGGATTGTTTGATTTTCACTTTAAATTTATTACAAGGGAAAAAGGACCAAAGGTTCCAAGTCTACTACTGTATCACATTGTTTATTTTATCTTTTTTTTGATTAAATTGTTGCTATCAAAAGTAGTTCAAACATGAAAAGTCAAATGGAAAAAAGTCTATCACTGCGACGAGAACCAATGAAAATCCTAGGAAATGTTTTTTATACTTAATCAAGAGAATAGTTTCAGGTGATTTTTAATTACTTTCATGAGAAATCATAAAAAGATTATCACAGTATCTTAATAATTATTCACTTATTGATCTAGTTTCTATAAATATTGATATTTTCGTCTTAAACAAAGTGTCAAAGCGAAATAATGAGGTTATTAATTATTTTATTAACGAAAAATGATTTGAAAAATTTTTCATTTGGCCCAACTTTAATTTTAATGTTAATTTATAGTAGTGTAAAGCTTCATTCGGATAAAATATTGTTTAGGCATTTAACACGTTCGTTATTGCTTATGTATTGGAATGTTTAATAAAATCGTTCGCTACTTGTATTCTAATTAATATTCGCAATTGGTTTTTAATTTTAATGTTTACGAGTTTTTAGTGACTATTTCAAGTATTTTAAAAAGAAAAGTTGAAAACTTATCTGGTTTAAACGTGAAGTAAAGGATAATGAAGGATTATTTAGATGTTTTCTCTGATGGTAACATATTTGCATCAACGACAATAATTGTGAAAAATGGGTTCAGATTACTTGACTTTCAACATACTTAAAAATGAATTCCTAAAATTGTTTGAAATACTGTGCAAGTACATGATAATTACAGACAATCATCAAAACATGATAATATGATTCAGAAAGAGATAAAATACAGGTATAATAAATCAATAAAATAACCTTTTACGGGTGGTAACCCAATAAGTAGGCCTGAAATGTGTGTACCCAAGGAAACATCCTTCCTTGGGTAATACCGTATCTAATGGATATGGAACGGCTCTATTCAACTGGGTGCAAGCAAATATAGATCTCATATTGATTGCGCCGAACGAGCCCACCTTCCGAAGAAGCTCGTAAACGATCGATTTCTTCATTGTGTTGAATCTGTTGAATATCTCTCACAGCTGGAGGAATTTTGAATGTAGAGTTCTTGATGCTGAATCCGACCATCTTTTGGTAGAACTCGCTTCAATAGTGAAAAAGGGCGTAAAGCGTTAGGTCGGAGACCCACATCTCTTTATCCCTTACAAGCGCATAGACTGGGAAGCTATTAATGCTGACCTGAGTAGAAGGATTGAGGAAATCTCGATCAACAGATTGAGAAACCTCTCACCCACCGAGATCAAAGAAGGTGTTCAGTCCCAAATGTAGTTTATACGTAACACTTAGTTACATGAATAATTTTACAAGACCTAAATAAACAATTTTTATGATGTCTCAAATAGATAATGAGCTCTATTGTTACGTGTAGTTTGAAGGAATTTCCTACATGTGCATACACGGCTTATCCCGATTGTAAACCTTTATCCCTTTATGGTCCTTGTAATTACCCACAACAGTGAGTTTCGTCTTCGTTATGGACGGCCCACCCACCATCACGCCTACAGAAAATGAAATTGTAGAAAAAGGACGAGCTTAGTTGTAAGAAAAGTAGTCGTAAGAAAACCATTGTAATATACACACCGTGTCGGTAATAAAGAGAGTTCCGGCAGTACATTCGTTTTTGTTTTACTCACTTTTTGTTCCGCTAAGCAGAGTAATCGTGTCGCGTCGCATTTTCGCAAGGGAATCTACACATCAGACTTCCCAGTATCACCCACGGCAAACTAGTCGAGGGTCATTTCATTGGTCCGTCGAGCCGGATAGGCAAAAAGTTCGTTATTTTTCAATTTCGTTGAGCTGTACAGGAGCAGCAATCGCGTATATAATAGCAAAAATCGTCGCCGAAGCCTAAGCCAAAAATCTTCATCGAAGCCTAATCCTGTGTCATCAGTGGATACATCATCTAATTTGAGCAGATCATCAGTGGCTAATCAACTACAACGTCTCAGTGGAAACCGAGCGCAACATTCAACTAAGGACGGAAGTCATCAACTATTACAAGTAAGTCATTGAACCACCTATCTAACTTGTATCTATCCCATCCCAAATTTAATATCGGCTGGTTCACTTGAATTTTAATAAAAATACAAAAATAAAATGGAAAATCAAATTAAAATCCTAAAAATTAAACGCGCAAATGCCAAGCGATCATTGACATCATACGATAACTTTTTACAAAGATTTGATCCATCGCGAGATTTTCCAACCTTAGAAGAACGGTATAGTGAAATTGATCAAGTGCGCGAATCATTTGAAACCATTATGTTGGAATTAGAACTTATTAGTGATGATATTGAAGAATGTGCTAACTATCGAACGGAATTCGAAGAAAATTATTTCGAAACATATACAATCGCTTCGAACCTTTTATCTTCTCGAAACGTCAATAACATTCACCCATCCACATCTCATGAGAATAGGCTCTCTGGTAATGGGATCAAACAATCAAATAATTCGAATGAACATGATTTTAATAATCGAGGTACCTTGCCGAAAATAAATCTTCCCAAGTTTAGTGGCTCCTATGACGCGTGGTTAGGTTTTTGTGACTTGCTTACCTCACTCGTTCATAATGAAACTCGTATTCCTACAATCCATAAATTACACTATCTAAAAGGATGTTTATCTGGGGAAGCAGCAGAAGTTATAGACTCATTAACGTCATCTGTTGAAAATTACGAAGAAGCGTGGAAATTATTAAGAGAAAGATATGATGACAAAAAGGTCATACGTGAAGCGCATATTAAAGCCTTGTTAAATCTTTCGCCATTATCCGAGAAGTTCCCGGTTCGCTTACTTCTCAATAATATCCAAAAACATCTTCGCGCTCTCAAGGTTTTGAAAGAACCTGTAGATTCATGGGACTCAATTTTAATTATAATTATTCGTGAAAAGCTTGACGAAATTACGCGTGAAAAATGGGACGAGTTCAGCAATGACATGTCTCACCCTACTATGAGTCAACTGCAAACATTCTTGACAAAAAGAGCTCAATTAGAAAACTCGGGCACTTTATCAACTTTAAAAACTAACCCAATTTACAAAAAACATACAGTAAATGGGCGTACAAATAATCGATCGCGCCAAGTATACTCTGCTACAACATCCAAAATTTTGTGTAATTATTGTGATGGAGATCACTATATAAAATCATGTAGCAAATTTGTAGCATTAACCCCTTCGCAGCGCTATGAAGTAGCAAAAAAATCAGCTTGGTGCATCAATTGCTTACGAACAGGCCATCGCTCTAATCAATGCAACTCTGGAAATTGTAGATCGTGCAATCAAAAGCACCATTCACTATTACATTTTGATAAAAAAAATGAGTGTAGACTTGACAAAAATGAAGATACTGCCATTGATCAGGCACAATCAATCACTACGTTGCATGCTCATATCGTTTCTGAAGCTCTTCTAGCTACAGCTATGATGGAAATTGTTAACAAACAAGGACAATCGAAATTATGTCGTGTTTTTCTAGATGCGGGGTCACAAGCGCATTTCATTACAGAAGCAATTGCAGATTTCTTAAATCTTGAAAGAAAACCTACCAATATCTCGGTGACAGGGCTTGATAACATTTCAACAAATATTGCCCAGTCCACATTTGCTACGGTAAAATCTAGATGTAGTAATTATAAAAAAAATATATCGAGTTTTTGATTGTCCCTTGAATAACAACATCAATGTCAATTAATCTCGCGAACTTGGAAATACCTAAAAATATATCTTTAGCTGATCCCGAATTCTATAAACCCTCGAATATTGACGCTCTGATTGGAGTACAATTATTCTATAAACTTCTATGCATAGGTCAAATTTCATTAATAAATCACCCTAATGCCCTTTTACAAAAAACTCAATTCGGTTGGATAGTTGCTGGTGAAATAAATAATTTATCGACAACTCAAGTACATTGTCACCTTACTGTTCAATCTAATAACCCAGACATAAATCTCTCGAAGTTTTGGGAACTTGAAGAAATTTCTTCTACTACATCATTATCGTTGGAAGAACAAACTTGCGAGAATCATTACGTTCATAATATTCAACGCACCTCTGAAGGGCGCTATATGGTAAAATTGCCTTTCAAGGAAAATAAATATAAACTCGCGGAATCTTATTCAATTGCACTAAAACGTCTTCATTCATTAGAATATCGATTTAAGAAAGACATTAATTTAAAGACAAATTATTCAGAATTCTTAAATGAATATCGAAACTTAAATCACATGTCGCCTTGTATTAATAACAATCAGGTCGGTTATTATCTCCCTCACCATGCGGTAATAAAACAAGAAAGAATTACTACCAAGGTTCGCGTAGTATTTGACGGATCCACCAAAACTTCCAGTGGAGTCTCGTTAAACGATGTATTGATGGTTGGACCTAAAATCCAAAATGATTTGTTTTCTATTCTTATTCGTTTTCGCTCTCATCAATATGCTCTTACTGCTGACATAGAAAAAATGTATCGGCAAATTCTCGTTCATCCAGATGATGCCATATATCAAAAAATATTGTATCGTGATGATTTTCAATCAACAATCAATCATAATACACTCGACACCGTTACTTATGGTACATCTAGTGCACCATTTCTAGCCATCCGGACTCTTCATCAATTGGCTGAAGATGAAGGTGATCATCATCCCCTCGTAGCATCTATATTAAAACGTGACTTCTATGTCGACGATCTTCTAACGGGTGCAAATACGCACCAAGAAGCTGAATCCCTCCGTGACGAATTACAAACATTGTTAAAAAAGGGTGGATTCTGTCTTCGAAAATGGGCGTCAAATGAACCATCTTTAATAGCTAATTATCACGAAAATCCAGAAAGCAAGCATATGTCCCTCGATATTGATACGACAATTAAGACCTTAGGCATTCACTGGAATTCTCAGCAGGATAAAATATTTTATAAAGTAAATTTATCAAATGCATCAAAAACTAATACAAAGCGCACAATTTTGTCTCAAATCGCTAAATTATTTGATCCCCTGGGACTTTTAGGACCAGTTGTCGTTTATGCAAAAATAATAATTCAATTGTTATGGAAGGCAGGTGTCTCATGGGATGAATCGATTCCATTAGATTTACATACCTCATGGTCATCTTATCAAGACCAACTACCATTACTTGAAACACTACACTTCGATCGTTGTTTACTATTGTCTAATAGTGTTGAGCTCCAACTTCATGGGTTTTGCGATGCTAGCGAACAGGCATATGGCGCGTGCATGTACATTCGAAGTACCAATAGTAAAGGTGATGTAAATACAAAATTAATATGTTCAAAATCCCGGGTCGCTCCTGTAAGCTCCATAACATTGCCACGTCTCCAGCTATGTGGTGCACTACTCCTTGCTCGATTGTACACAAAGGTAGCACAGTCATTATCCTTAAAATTTGATAAAGTATATCTATGGTCAGACTCCATGATAGTTCTTCATTGGATAGATACACAGCCCCACCTGTTAAAAACCTTTGTTTCCAATCGGATTGCCGAAATACAACGACTCACTTCTCCTTGCATTTGGTGTCATGTCGCTTCCCATGATAATCCCGCCGATCTTATTTCACGTGGCCTAACCCCTATAGAATTTGTACAGGTGAATATTTGGCAACACGGCCCTCGGTGGCTTTATAATGACAAAAACCCTATGGCCTAAAACCAGGCTCACATTGAGCAAAATGCCGGAAATGAAATCACCTAAGCCCACTAAAGTTTGCATGAAAGTTACCTTGAAAAACGAAGACATTACGAAAAAATACAGTTCTATGAATAAACTAATTCGAATCATAGCATACATACATCGCTTTATTCATAATGCAAAACACAAATTCAATCGGTTAACTAAAGAATTAACAAGTGTTGAATTAGAGTCATCTCTAAAACTAATTATAAAACTTGTCCAGTATTCCGCATTTTCAAAAGAAATCGATTTGCTAAAGAATTGTGACTCCATTCACGATCGGAGCAAATTAATACCACTAAATCCGTATCTTGACAAGAATGGCATATTAAGAGTTGGTGGTAGACTCTCACATGCAGCGTTACCAGAAGAACAACGTCATCCCATTTTATTGCCTTCACAGCATCATATCACTCAGCTAATTATCCGCGAAGAGCACATTCGCTTACAACATGCTGGCACTCAAGCCACACTATATTCGGTTAGACAGAACTATTGGCCACTAGACGGACGAAATGTTACTCGAAAAATCATACATAATTGCATTGCTTGCTTTCGCGTGAAACCAAGAATCACCGAGTACATAATGGGTAATTTACCCAAACAACGTGTAAGACAGACACGACCATTCTTAGAAATAGGCGTCGATTATTGCGGTCCGGTTTTTCTAAAGGAAAGACGTCATAGAAATCGAAACAAAATAAAGGCATATGTAGCTGTATACATATGTATGAGTAGCAAGGCAGTTCATCTCGAATTAGTGAGTGATCTCACCACAGAAGCATTCCTTGGTAGTCTTAAACTTTTTTTTTCAAGGCGAGAAAAACCTGTCGCGATATATTCAGATAACACCACAAATTTCGTTGGTGCTTGCAGGGAATTAAAGGAATTGAATCAAATTTTTAACTCGAATAACCACAATGAAGCACTGAAGTCGTATCTATGTCAAGAGAAAATCACATGGCATTTTATACCCCCAAAATCTCCACACTTTGGTGGCATTTGGGAGGCAGCGGTGAAATCATTTAAACACCACTTATTGCGTACCGTCGATAATACATTATTAACATTCGAACAACTTGAAACGTGCATAATCGAAATAGAAGCGATATTAAACTCTCGTCCGATATCACCAATGTCCTCAGACCCAAACGATCTCCTTCCCTTAACTCCAGGTCACTTCCTTATAGGTGGTCCTTTGACAAGCTTTCCACAGGTTGACCATACTACAACACCATCCAATCGATTATCTGCATGGCAACATGCTCAGCAGATAAAACAACACTTCTGGACTCGATGGCATAAGGAATATTTGCACCAGCTCATCAGTCGTGCCAAACATCTGGCACCTACGAATAATGTCCGAGTTGGACAATTGGTAATTATCAAGGAAGACAACCTGCCACCACTCCAATGGATACTTGGACGCATCACCGCCATCCACCCAGGAGATGATGGAATCGTACGAGTCGTAACCCTGAAGACAACAAGCGGAGAATACAAACGTTGTGTTAAAAAACTCTGTCCGCTACCAGTTGAATAATACAAACATACATATACAAGTTATTAACACTCACTGTCAATTAGTAGATAATTTTGCATTTGAACTGAGACAGTTCAAGGGGGGCAGGATGTTCAGTCCCAAATGTAGTTTATACGTAACACTTAGTTACATGAATAATTTTACAAGACCTAAATAAACAATTTTTATGATGTCTCAAATAGATAATGAGCTCTATTGTTACGTGTAGTTTGAAGGAATTTCCTACATGTGCATACACGGCTTATCCCGATTGTAAACCTTTATCCCTTTATGGGCCTTGTAATTACGCACAACAGTGAGTTTCGTCTTCGTTATGGACGGCCCACCCACCATCACGCCTACAGAAAATGAAATTGTAGAAAAAGGACGAGCTTAGTTGTAAGAAAAGTAGTCGTAAGAAAACCATTGTAATATACACACCGTGTCGGTAATAAAGAGAGTTCCGGCAGTACATTCGTTTTTGTTTTACTCACTTTTTGTTCCGCTAAGCAGAGTAATCGTGTCGCGTCGCATTTTCGCAAGGGAATCTACACATCAGACTTCCCAGTATCACCCACGGCAAACTAGTCGAGGGTCATTTCAGAAGGCATTGCTTGTTTCAAAGATATCCATAAAAAGAAGTTCCTCCAGAAATTATCTTTATAGAGACTTACCAGAAGACATCCTGAAGCTACATCGTAGACGTAGCACCCTCAGGAAACTGCTTTCAAGGATATACCATCGCAACGTGTATATGGTTAACTGGGAGTATCAGCGAGTACACCTTTAAATAATGTCCCTTAATAGAATGACTTCGAGTAGAACATCTGAATTTGCCAATGAGAGATTCGTACAGACCCTAGCAAACATTAGACCTGGTGCTTGTATGTTCCTCCAATTAATAAAATAACCGGCCGGAAGCGCCTGCCAGAAGTTCTCACTTATAACGGATTCATGCTCATGGATGAAAAGACCGTTGCTGACTCCATCGCAAATCAATTTGCGACAGTTATTCAAGGGGAGAATGCAAGTGAGGACTCTTCTTACAATTCACTAGTAAAGAGAACAATATCAACGTTCGAAACTGGCCACAAGAACCTGTGCTTGACTAGATATTCAGATTCGAAACCCTCCGACGCACCTATTGCCAGTTCCCTGTTTTTGAGCCCTGAAAGTCTCAGCATGCTTGCACTTGAATGCACTGCACTTTTCTTAAAAAAAACTTCCCCACACGTATATTGTTCTCCTCGCAATCCTTTTAAACTACTGCATTAACATGTGCTACTTCCCACAACAATGAAAATGCGCCAATAAATTTGCACAAAAGGAAAAACAATTCGGCTTCAAAAGAGATCACTCAACGATAGATGCATTGGCTGTTTTCTAAGACAGTATAAAACGGAACTGGCACGAAAAAAAGGTTGTTGCAGCATGTCTCACCAACGTAGAAAAAGACCTTGATTCGGTTTGGATCGACGGACTTATCTACAAACTTATCCAACTGGGCTTTCCGGTTTGTTACAAAAATTGTAGACAGCTTCATGAGGGGACGAACTGCCTTTGCGGTGTCTGGTAGAGCTAGCTCTGAGCACTTTATCATTAATTCGGGGGTCCCACAGGGGTCCATTCTTGGTCCTGTTCTCTTCAATATATTTACATCAGACATTCCAGGGATCAGGGATGAATTTCAACCTGGAATCGAGGTGAATCTCTTCGCTGACGACTTACTGGTGTGGTCTTCTGAGTACAATCTTCGCTTCGCAAGGACGAGACTCCAAAGGTACCTGGACTCGTTAACTTCATATTATGAAAAGTTGGGGATGAGGGTTAACGCTAAGAAAAGCGAGCTGTGATTGTTTTCTAGGACCCACATCAAAAACCTGGACGTCGCACAAATAGTATCTGTGACACCACAATAAAGCTGAACGAGCAGGTGGTGCACTGCTCGACGCAAACTAAATATCTAGGGGTAATTTTTGATAGGAACAACAACTTTAGTGCTCGTGGACGCTGTAGTGAAGAAATCTAGATACGCATATCATTTCCTTTTACCTCTTTTCAGGAAACAGTCATCAACCAACAAGCGGGTGAAGTTACTTGCGTACAAGTTGCTTATCAGGCCCATACTAATGTATGGGTTCCTGATCTGGCAGGCTACAGTGACGTACAAATGGAACAAGATAGGATAACTGGAGCGCAGAATCCTTCGAGCTTGCACTGGGATTTATAAACGGGAGGACGGACGGCCCTACCCCAACCGCCTACTGTACCGGATTGCAGCCTGGGAATCAATTAACTTCCATGCCAGGAGGTTGATCGAGCGAGCGGCGAAACGTATGGCGGAGCATGGGACCACCACGATCAGCAATGAGGCAGACAATCGAGGGATGGAGGCAGCCAACGGTTAGCAATAAGTAGTAAATAAGAAACATTGTGTCAAATAGGCCATTAGACAAAACCCGTAAGTAAAGTAATAGGTAATTACATAAGACCATCTGCCTCACACCTGGTTATGTAACTAGATACATTAGCATGCAATCAAATGTAGGAAAAATGTAAGAGTCCCTAAGACTCATTAGCATGCAATAAAACATAGACGAGATGTGAGAATCTTTATGACTCATTTACGATGAAGTCCTAACGACCCTTTAGTTGGTAAGATAAGATTTAAGATTTTTTGTAAGTATATATTGAGCCCCGACTCATAGTTTTATTCCGACTTGTAAGTGAAGAAAAATAAAAAGGATGTGTTTGTGTTTTCCAAAGAGATTGTTTTAAACAATATATATTGTGGATAACCACGTAACTAGGTTAAGAGTGATTGTAAATAATTGTATATAACCAAACAAAAATTCACCCAATAAATTATTGAAACTTGTGCGAACCAAGAAACCAAGGTTCTAAAGGTCAGAAAAGGA
Organism: Stratiomys singularior; assembly: GCA_954870665.1. Taxonomy (NCBI): domain Eukaryota; kingdom Metazoa; phylum Arthropoda; class Insecta; order Diptera; family Stratiomyidae; genus Stratiomys; species Stratiomys singularior. The sequence continues at coordinate 13,902,476 of OX940879.1, forward strand.
CAGAAGATAAAAAAAAACACAATTACTCTTAGTGAGTGAAACATTTAATCATAGCTTACACGACACTCTTAATAAGTAAATATATACAAATACTAGCTTAAAAATTAATTTATACAATTATATAACTAAATTCCACAAAAAAAAATTATTAAATTGATCTGAGGCTTGACCCTTGAGTCATACCAAGAAAAACAAAACCCAAGGCAATATTGACAGGATGGGTGATAAAAAGACCCTGACAAAGACAGAACAAAGTCGCTATTAACAGGTCGGTTGAAAACACAAATCCATACCTAAGAGAAGTTCTTAAGGAACAGGGGCTCCTTAAGGAGCCTAAATCAACAAAAACTGCAATAGGCTCTTGTTGAACTTGCCGACCAACAGAGGTAAAACATTAGTCTCAGGGAGAAAATTAAAGATTTAGAAAACAAAAAAGGAAAGAAACGGAACAAAATCAAGAGACTCCTTCAACAATTCAGCTTGCTCAAATAATTCAGCCTCCTTTTCTGAGGGAGAAGTAGAAGAGGAAAAGGTAGAAGAAATGAAAAAGACGAAGAGTTCCCACCCCAAAGGACTCCGAAACACGTTGTAAAACTCTCTCAGGCAACAAAGAATTCGAAGCCAAAAACCATACCACAACCCACCCCATCTACCTCTAAATCATCACCCAACACAACCAGAACAGGCACCACCCCTAAAACAACCGAACAACGGATAGTACCAATTATCTTACGAGCAACGGACAAATGTACACTGCTGAATAGACTAATTAGACAGAACAACATCAAGATAAGACAAAAAAAAGGGTTTATCCAGGTATCCAAATAATCCCTGAGACATCACTTGACCACTGAAAAATTACAAAAATATAGAATCAGAATACTTGGCAATATCACAGTTATTACCTGCCGGAAATATTTCGCCGGAATTTCACTCCAACATACGTATAAATGTCCTTAACAAGCTCTCCTCAGACCAACAACCGGTACACTTCTTAATTGAGGACGTCTACATAGATGAACATATTAGAAGAAAACCGATTGCCAAGCTTTCCATGAACATCTGGCTATTGAAAGTTTTTTAAAATTAAATATAGGCAATGACGTCGGAAAAACTAAAGAAATAGTAACGAATAAAATCAAGCAGGTAAAAGAGAACAATACAGTCACAACTCCGATAAGGGAATACAATCCCTATGAACTCCCGCGCAAAATGGAAATCATGATAAGGAGGAAGAACCAATACCGGAGAAGAGATAGGAGCACGGGTGATCTTAGGCAACGAACGAAAGCTAACCGGTTGACAAACGAAATACGAGACCGTATCCATCAGTTTCGAAACGAATAATGGAAGAGTTCCCTGCACAATCTAGCGAGGTTGTCCAAATACTTCCGCATACGTAATAAGGTATGTGTGCCACCCATACACGGCCCAAACGGCATAAAGTATGAAAACGCCAGAAAAGCGAAAGCCTTTGCAGACACATAGGAGTTACAATTTCGGGAAAATACCGGCTTGGATGAGGACCCTGACGACGAGGATTATATTTTAAGAAGAGTGAACGAGCTCATTAAACCCTGTCTCAGGTAGAGGACGTGATACGGCCACTTGATGTACAAGAAACTAAAGAGCTTATACAAAAGCTAGGCACACGAAAAGCACCGGGACCCGACATAGAAACCAACAGAATGCTAAAGTGGCTTCCAGACAATACCCTTACTACCCTGAGAGACATAATTAACAAAATTTTCCACCTACGTACATCCCCCAAAGCATGGAAATCGGCTATCATAATAGTAATACCCAAGCCCGGAAAAAAACCACGCCTTTCCTCAAAATTGGTGACCCATAAGTCTCCTCTCCTCAATTTCAAAGGAAGCAGAAAAGGCATTACTGGGAAGACTCAACGAAGTGATAGCCGAAAAAACCACGCCTTTCCTCAAAATTGGTGACCCAAAAGTCTCCTCGCCTCAATCTCAAAGGAAGCAGAAAAGGCATTACTGGTAAGACTCAACGAAGTGATAGCCGAAAAACACATCATCACTGATGAACAATACATAAAAAGCCTTTGACAAGGTCTGGCATGCAGGAATCATCTTCAAAATGCATGAATTCCCTATCCCCCTATCACAAATCCGACTCATACACAACTTCCTAAAAGGCCGATCTTTTAGAGTTAGGATGGAAGATCACCTCTCGAGCTGGAATTCCGCAAGGTTCACCCATCTCACCAATATTATACAACCTGTACACCGCACACATCCCAATCTTACCAAACAATGTTCAAGTATCGCTATATGCAGACGACACTTGCATATACTATACTTCAAGACAAGCAGAAGTCATCACCTGAAAACTGCAACTCACAGTCGAAATGTTAGACTATGTCACCGACTTACTTGGAAAGACCACATCCACAAAAAACGAGCCCACTGCCTAGGAATACTCTCCTATTTGCACCTCAATCTTAGCTCCGGTTGCTTAAACATAAAAAAAAAAACAAAGTACTAATTTACAAACAAATAATTTGACCCACACTACTCTTTGGCAGCATCGCTTTCTGTCACACTGCCAAAACCCACAAAAAACGCAATCCGATCCCTGCAGAATAAAGCAATACGGTGGAACTGTAGGCATTCATGGTACACTAGAAACACGGATATACACATAGACTTACGACTAGAAACCCTAGAGAAATACATACGAGACAGAGCACTAAAACTATTTGACAAAATAGACAATATTTCCAAGCGCACCATGGAAATTCTCAAAGTCCCAACCAACCCAAGCCGAAATTTATACCAAAGCCTTTGGTCGATAATACAAGCCCGAAACGACTAGACACTCTGGTAAGGTGGTAGTGAGTGTGCTGTGCTAACAGACACGAATGGAGCAAGAGTGCTCAATCGCGCTAGCTCCATGTAACCCATATATCAGTCAGTCAGTCAATCAGTTAAGCCTCAGTTTTATATTAGAATTAAGATAGAATCGAAGTAAGTTTTATATACTTATTTTTTTTTAAAAAACTTACTTCACGGCTTGTGTAGTGTCTCGTGACTAGCCTAGGAAGATAAAATGCGAGAGTGCATGACATCTGACAATCTGAGTTCAGTCAGAGTCCAAGACGAATTAATCCAATGATAATAAAAAGGGACAATGTTACAATAGTTACGGAAGTATCATGCGTCTCCACATGCATCCTTTTTCTTTTATAATTTTATGGTCTTTTATAATTTTTATGCCGGCACACCACAAAATTTATTTTCGACGGATTGTTAAAAATCATCTTAATATAAACATAAAATTTTAGTTGTTTTTACACGTGGAAAACACGATCAATTTTAATATGACCGAACGGAACCAACTGATAACTGAAAGTTTCACGTCATTCTCATGCGCCATCTGTAATTAACTCATTTCGTGAAACGCGCTGGAGAGAATCTGACGTGTGAAAATTTCGTGCCATTTTGATGTAATTTTACGAGTGGATAAAACTGAAGATAAGTTTTACATCTAATATAAGTAAATTTTTATTTCTGTTTTTGTGATATATAGTAATGGTAACATGTTAAATTGATAGCTAAAATAAAGATTGATAATATTATCAACTTGCTGGTTAGGAAATAACCGTTTCTTGTGACAGTTCACCTGAATTCAATTTAGTGTTAAATATATTTGAAGTGTTATGTGATCGCGAGCACAAGTGGACTCAAAAAACGTTCTCATAACACAATCATACTTTTCGAAAAATGAGAGATTATAAAGCAGCCAGTGATGTCATTGCCCAAACATAAGATAAAGAAATATTGTAAATAGATTTAGAGAAAGCTAATAGATAGAAGAAGTTTAAAAGTTCAGTTGTAAATTAGAATTCAAATCGTAAAGTTCATATTCGGACTCAAAATTAAATAGTTAATTGTTGTGAACAAAATAAGTGTTGTTTAATAAAGTTCATTTTTCAAAATTGGCGACGGCTTCTAACATAAACATTTGATCTGTGGCGGTAACGCTACACAAATTCCCGGCCATAAAATAATAAAGAGACAGACGGCAACACACACGCGTAACTGCATTTATTTATCCTGCGCAAATCCTTCCCAAGAAAAACCATACCCAATTTTGCCCGAAAATACCATAAACAATCCTTCGCAAATTTCGGACTAATGACACAACTCGAGTGCAATTAGTCCGAGAAAATCCGCGTGCATCCTGAATCCCTTTCAACTCTACCTATGCCAGGATATATAAACGTGGGAAACCATACGTTCATTATCAGATCAGAGTCGTTCATAAATAAAATAGTTATTTAACATTTCATCTTGCTGCATTTTTCATTTCCATGGCGACCACCCATAGATCTATAGATCCCGAAATTTCGTCCCAAGAAGACAAGTAAAGCAAACTGAATGGTCTATGGATTACTGAGAAATGGATCAAACTGAAAACTCCTGGACGAACAAAATCATTCAATGAGAAAAGCCGTAAATATCATGAGACCCATTTTCCAATCTTCAAAATGGGTACGCAGAAATAGGTAAATTAGATTATAAGCTGGGCAGTTTAATAATTAAATGAATATTGATAAATCATAAATTCACTTTTTCTATATGTTATATAATTAGACATGCCTGCAATAGAAGGGTTTTCAATTTTAGTGATTTTTTTCAAAAATCACATACGAGTCCATTCTATATAATTATGATACATACGATAACGTACCACCAATAAAGTAAGCGTAAAGCACGTTTCCTTTCTTTAATTAAATTTAGCGGATGAGGTAGGTAAGGCAGACCACTGATTGTACGAGAATCAATGAAAATGACAAGTGTCGTTCAGAATGGCCAAGTCTGTCAGACCAAGGAGATTGCTTACACGAAATTTGTAAAATCATGAACCACTAGTGTGAATAACAATGTAGAATGTTGTTTATTTGCTAATGATAGGCAGTATTTGTACTGAGTTTATGCTTTTATACTCTAAGAGGACGAAAAACAGCAAATAATTGAACTTGGCGCAAGTTAATAACGCTTATTCTTCAGTACCCAGAATATATGTCACTAAAATATGTCTAATGGTAGACATGCAGTCAAAAATTGCTCAAATAATCATACAATGTTTAACTATGTTCATATAGCTATAAGTTGGAAAGAACTATCGGTGATGCAATCCACGTATGAGAAAAGCACTACTTGCATTACAAAGCTCAATCACATATTTGTTGAGAGCAATTTGAAAAGTACGAAAAACTCTAAGAACATGGTTCAATATATCGCTAGAAGTGGTATGAGTTATATGCTTTTATCATATGTGTAACCAAATCATTTATATGAAAATAAAAAGTTATTCAATTCTTTTCTAAGATAAAATCAAGTCTAGAAATTCATTCGCGACATAACCCTTAAGTTCACGCTATCTCTATGTACGATAATGAATTATTATACGAATGATGACAGTTGAAGTCGATCAACCGTTGCGTTCCGACGTGATTGAGAGCTTTTTGTTTTTACATGGCATCAATAACTTGGAAAATCATATTTATTAGATAAACGTATGTTATTGTTTATTTTATCTTATTTATATATCCTACACTATTCTATATAAAATTTTTTAGTTGATACGCGATTTTGTGGATTTATTAATGTGCTTTTATTTTTAGAATAACTTTTTCCATCCAGTCGGTTAACCCCGAAAATCGGTTTTCGGAGTATCTGCCCACAGTAGTTATTTTATTTTACTCTGTAAATAAGGACAATCACTTTTTTGCAGTGTTACAATGTCTAAATTTAAAAACTGAACTACGAATCACAGAAACGAGTGAGTAAAAGATGAAAAAGGTTATTCAAGCCGTCCTTCTTAAAAAAAATTATTTGGAAAATTTCCTGCGGGCTGACGGAAATTTTCGCGTGCTTCCCAGCAGGATCGCATCAAAGGTATAAAACAAAATAAGGACGTTTTCAACCGACATTTACACATATGTTTGAAAGGCAACTTTGTGGACATGTTACAAATCTAGAAAATCGTTTTTTATCTTTAACGAGAAATGAGGTTTTGCAACTTGCCTTTGATTTGCCGGGTTTAATAAGGACAAGCTAATGGGTTGAGTCGATTTTTGTTTTGACATCAAGAAAAGAAATCACGACATGACATTAAGAACTCCTGTTGCCTCAGGAACAAGCGTTCAAACCTCAAGCGTTCTACACGGCAATCAAGATTGTTTATATTTCTGAAGAGTAAATAATCTAAGAGCCTGGGAACTTACTTATCTGAACTGTGTAAGCTAAGCAAATAGAAGGAATAAAAAATCTTCAACTACTAGGATTAAGTTAGTTCACGTTTCAAACTTTTTCTTCAAGCTAGATAATAAACATAATTATTGCCAAGAAAATTTCTTTTTTTAAATGATTGGGGCCCCGGAAAGGTCGTGATTATCTAGTTTTTTTAAAGTTAGTTAAAATTTACTCATCATTGAAATCGAGATGAGTGTTGCGCTTAACCTTCTGAAGAATACAGATATGTCAACAGTTGCGAACCAATCGCCCGAGTTAATCGATTAGCACTACCAGCTTGGTGGAGCCTTCGTACTTTTCGTTACTATTATTGATCTCAACTTGAATTAATCCTATTTTATTTTTCAGGTTTAACACATTGACCTGAGTCAGCAAAGACAGAAAAGTGTGGTATAGTAGATCGAAATCATTTCTGAAAACGGAATTAATATAGAAATCGGATTCGAACAACCCCTCCCAATTTGTAAGTGACCAACGAAAAAATGGATCTACTGGATAACTTTTGGTTTATGCTATCATTGCACTTTGTAAATCTAATTGGTAGTCAGCGTTTCATTTCCCAAAGAACTGTAATAAAATATATCTTCTGGCAAATATACTTTTGCAACCTAATTCTTGCACACGTTGGATGTGCATTTCTAGATCAGCAAAAATTTGAAATATAAAGTAAACTAGCGCACTAATTTGAACAGTTGTAATTCGTGATTCTAGACAGAAACTCTGCCCTAAAAAATTTTAAAAAACTAAAACTTTGTTTTTTTTTTCGAAAGGATTACCTTTGTAACCTTAACTCGCTCGAAAAAAATATGTGGTGCCGATACAAAATCGCGAAATATTTAAAGGGTATTGTTTAGCCACATGCCCAACCTTACGATTTGACGTTTCATGTCTGGAAATTTCAAATGCTTTGGAATGAATGTGTTAAATAACTGAACTTTCTAAATGTTTGTTTACATTTTGAAGGTTGTACCAATTTAAAGTCATGCCGTTCGGTCTATGTAATGCTCCCCAAACGATGTGTCGATTGATGCATAAGGTTATACCACACGAATATCAAGACAAGGTACAGTTTGTTCAATAAGACACAATACGCCATATTTGACAGTAAAAATTTTTTTATTAACTACAAATTTTTTGACATGATAGGGGCGTTATTAGACAAGTACGCAATGCGTTTAATATGATGTGTAATCACCGTCGTTGTCCAAGATGGCCTCACATCTCTTGGGCATACTTTGTACTAACTTTTCAGCATACTCTGTGGATAAGGAGCTCCAGATCTTCCGAATCTGGTACGAGAGTTGCTTTAAAGTTAGTACACGCTTACCCGCGAGATGGCTCTTCATAATGCCCCACACATTCTCGATCGGATTGGCGTCCGGTGACTGCGATGGCCAATCCATTGTCACGACGCCATTTTCCTCCTTCCAGGCCCTGCAGAGACGGCTGCGATGTTTGGGATCGTTGTCCTCTTGCAGGACCCAACTCTTCCCATCTCGACCAAACATGTTCTCCGCTGATTTAAGCAATCCACGTGCATAGATTTTGCACATTTTTTCAGCGTTTAGATTCTCGCTGAAGAGCTCCAATCGCCCAAAACCACGCTGTGAGAAACACCCCCACACGTTGACCTTGACAGGGTGCTTAATCGTGCGTTGCACGAATCTAGCACCGGCGGGTGTCCAGGCACGACTCACGGGAACCCATGCCCAAAACGTGGCTTCGTCGGAGAAAATAACATCCGTCCAGTCCCGGTCGAGGTTTTCAGTTGCCCAAGCGACGCGTTTCTCCCGGTGTTTTTCGGACAGAAGGGGTTTTTTATTAGTGGGCCTATATTTTACATCACACTCGGCCAAACGCTGCCGAATCGTGTTGATGCTGATGTCGATCCCTTTTTTCGCCAAAATCACTTTAGCCTGGCGGAGTTTTACAGTCGGGTTTTGCTTGAAAAGCTGCTGAATAGCTTTGTCCTGCTTTTTGGTGGTCCCTCTCTCTTGTCCTCGTCCTGGCATGTCATCGACGTTTTTTTCTTCCGAAAACCGCTTGACCCACATCTGGACGAAAAACTTCGATTTCTTCATATATTTTGCAGCAGCAGCATACGAAAGTTTCGGTCCTTTTGGGTGGCTGCACAAAAACACAGCTTCGAACCGCTTACTGTATACTTCACTCATTTTTTCACGTCCGCTCTCCAAGACAGTTCGGGTGATACTGCGGTAAAAGCGCTATTGCGCCATCGCCGTGAACATATACATATAACGGTGTCCCGAGAGATAGACCCACAAAAATTTTTTTTTCTTTCAAATAAGCCGTATTTTGTCTTCTTGAACAGACTGTATTTGTTTACTTGGATGACTTACTGGTGACCAGCTCAACATTTGATGAACACTTGTCACTTCTAAGCGCCGTCGCCAATTTAAACATCAATGTCGAGAAGAGCAAGATCGTCCAAAAAAGAAAAAAAAAATTGTTGCGAACCACGGCATATAAATTTCTGCGACCGCGGCAGCCGTGGTACGCAACAAGGTTTTGTTCAAATTTAATAGTGTCGAGTCACATTATATCTGCTGCATTGAAATTGAGTGTCGAAGCGCAATTATTTAGATACTGCCATATATTAGGAAAAATATTACATATAGTGCAGAAATATGTTAACAACGTTCTACAATCTAGCATAACGATAAGTTATGGAAAGTTTTCGAATGTGTTGTAATCCATCTCTCAACTGTGGCAATCCCAGCAAGACTGCACACTTGAGATATCAAAGACGGTTATTATTCAGCTCTCAGGTGAAATTCTCTCTTAATGCAAACGAAAGAGAAAAGATACACGCGATGAAAATAATAAAAAAAAAACAATCGGAACGATGCAACAGGAACGTAGTTTGATCTTACAGTTTGCATTGCACGGAATCGATATAGAGCTAAATTAGGTACCATTACAAATCTGTTTCCCATTTGTCATCTAAATCATGTAAGTCATGTAAATCGTGAAAATTACACTGTAGTGCCGCAAACTGAAGAATGCGCAAACATACTCAGAAGGAAATGTGATTAAATGTTACACTTACCCACATCGATCCCACAATATACAAATCACACACATTGAATTAATACAAACAAAATAGACATAATTATTTGGAATTAAAGTTTTTAAACAAAGTATGTATTAATATTTTGAATTGAATGCAAGTAAACAAAGTAGGCATTGATATTTTGAATTGAATTAAATTAAACCAAGTAGGCAATGAGTGATATAAATAGTAGCGAAATTGTCTTAAAGGGGGAGTTTTTTTTTCGCCGGACGACGACGATTTTAAGCGACGGACAAATCTACCTGTCAGATTTTAGGCAAGGTTAAATTTTTCAAATAAGCTTTAGGCAATAAGAAGTGAAACTATTACTTGAATTCATGTGTAAGTACCAAAGCATGTATGATCTGGCTCAGATCTGAGGAAGAATGGGTTTTGAGCATTTATCGGCATACATTAAATCCATTCAACCTTTTGGCGGAAACCAAGTGGGTCGATTTTCGTCAAAAGACGCCATGAATTTTAGCGAAATTCCCGAAAAAGAATTTTAATTTTTAATTTAAATTTTAAATTTAATTTTAATTTAAAGCCATTTTTTATCAACAGATTAATACGACAACCTAAGGAAAAGTGCGTGAGCCAGTGTCATCACGACAAAGTGACAGGAAATCAATGCGCTATTCATCAACAATTACGACACCACAGATAAGACGTAATTGATGGAGATATATAGCAAATTTTTCCGTCGTATAGAAAAAAATATTTTTTTGCTATACCAATACCGTCTTACAACACCTCATATAGAGCCTTTTCTCGTTTATGCTAGGCCAATGATATAGGTTAATGAAATTCTTGCTATAAATATTGATAAAGCTATTATATGAAATAGCTGTTGATCAGCTGATCAATCACTTGTCAAAGTAAAACTATTTAATCACAACGAGTTTCGCGTACTTGTCGGAGCATTCTTTTTGTGCACGGACCCGTAGTAGATGAGAATACATGTTCAAGTCGAAGATGTTCGTAACATAATTAGCCAGGCGGTACTCACCGGTAAATAATTATAACTACCTGAAATAACGTGGTTCGTGATTAAAAGTCATGCGAAGGTTTAGAAAAATAATATTAAGTGTATTTTCAAAGCACCCTGATATAACTCTCTGTCAAGAGTTCAAGGAGGAGTCGAAAGACTCCTGTAAAAAAAGAGTAAATGTATAACATGTAAAAGTTTTTAAACACTTGTTTGCTAATAGCATATAATGTTCCACTCTACATACGTCGTTATTAGGTGGAAATCAAATTGCAAAAAATCTTATGTTAGCGCTAAGAGATCAATCTCAGTTGGAGCAACGCTATATATTCTGACCAGTCTTCATTTTGAGCATACTGTATTATGTATCTGGCCAACACGTAGTAATATATGTGGTATACGGTTTATATTGGAGGTGTGAACCCCTGCTTATCAGGTATTGCTCTTCTCTCCAGCCAATACTCTCCAGCCAATACGCTCCAGCGAACCGATTTCTTGCTGACGGTTCATCGGGATCAGAGCCACAATCAAGTAGCATTCAACGCCATTTTTTTAACGGCTAAGCATCCCACCCGGAAGTATCCTTCATTGTGAGGGGAGTATTTTTTCCCCCGACAAGAAATCTCAAAACCGACAGAGCCTTGCTCAGGGGACAAACTTCGGTGTTCTCCGATCCCCAGCTTATTTTGTTATGTTCTTCACATTCGAAAGATACGTGAAGAATTGTTAAGGAATGCAATGATGAGGTGAGTTCTTTAAAGGAAACCCAGACATGTAACTTCTAAATAAAGTAGATTTGCTTTATTACTTGTATTTTTGCAACAGAATATGTGCTTAGTATTTCCTCGTTTATGCTAGGCCAATGATATAGGTTAAATGAAATTCTGAATTTCCACTTTGAATTTATTCAACATTGATTTATCGAAAGTAATGTCGGCTAAATTTTTCAACAGAATTAAAATCACAAACATAGGAGTAAGACTTCTGCGTGAAGGCAATTATGCCCTAAAGACAGCAACAATCACTAGATGCCAATTCTTTCCAAAGAGGCTTGAAAAGCATATAAAAACTCAGAAGGAATCGTGTTAAAATATAAGTTCGAAGCAACTTGGACGAAAAATTCAGATAATATGGAATGCTGTCTCATAAGATTGTTCCGAAAATCTGGGAAAGATTCCTTGAGAATTCCAGAGATAATTTCTGTAGAATAACACAATACTACTTACTTATGCAAACTCAACAAAGCAAATATGTAAAACTTCCAATTCATGTGTAAAAATATGGAAATAAATGCTTTTTTAAAAGCGGACACGGCCTATCTAACATGATTTCAGCCCGTCGACTGATTTAAGCAAAAATTGAATTGAACAATTAAAAATACCCTAAATTTAATCAAAATTATGCGGTCCACGTCGTTTACGCTACGCCAATGATGTAGGTGAATTTCATATACCCATTGAATTATTTTGAACTAGTGAAGATACATATTTTTTGAATAACTCCAATATAAACTTTTCAACCTTACACGAAAAGAAATTCTAGCGTCAAAACATTTGCAAGTAGGACTGTTTATGTCAGCTAATCCGAATACATCAAAACAAACCTTGAATTTTCGAAGACTTTCAGTTTGCCTGGAGAAATCGAATTTCGAGAACAACAATTAACGATTCGGAACAAACTAAACGGTAGAGATAGATACGTAGGTAGATAACGACCCGTTTTGCTGAATAGTTCAGTTTAATTTTAATTCGCGATGTGTGCACAACATTAACGAAGTTGGTAACTAGAGTAGGACAATCTTTTTGTATAATTTTATGAAATATTTTCTTAGAACGTTCGGAAAATGTATTAATACGATATGTAGAAGGTAATATTTTTTGAGCATGTAGATTGAGCACAAAATTTTAGTTAAGATAGTCTTGTAAGTGAATTGAAAAAAGAAAGTGTTTCATTTCCCAATAGATTTGATAAAATATTTTTTGTAGACAAGACACCACGTAACGAGACGCCTACTGGTTCAAATATTGTAAACGTTTACTTGTGAAATAGAAGTCGGAGGTTAAATAAATTCAACTAACTTTACCAAAGGCATTCTTTCATTGGCGCGATCCAGTGGTACGAATCCGAAGTAACAGTGGTAGAGCTAAATAGCTAATGAAGCTTAACAAAAACGTAATAATACCATTTTCACACTATACAATGCATTATGGGCATGTATTTTTCATGGTGTTTTCTCTTGAAATAGATGTAAGATATATACTTGATGTAGTGATGATGATGAGAATTAAAATTCAAACCAAAAATAGTGTTAAAAACTATTTGATTAGGTTCTCATCATCAAGTAGTTAGTTAACCAAATGTGAATAAAGACGAATTGAAGATTCCGCACTCGATGGAGCTGATCGAGTTGCGTCATACATCTTTGTCATAAAAATTTCTTTGGCATTGCTAACTTCTAAAACTATTTAGCGAGGTTCATGCCGAATTTTAAGTTCCTCATGAGTTACCAGTATTTTATGGAAATATATCATCAAATATTTATATAATCTTACAGTTTGATAAGAATATACATAAAATATATGTATGTATAATATATGTATAGAATATACATATATTTACTTTGATTAATCACTAACTTTACCAACATATTTGTGACCCCGACGTGATTAAAGCATAATCTTCATACAAACATGATAGAGTCATGATTTTTCGTTAAAATATAATAGTGACATTCAAGTGACAGTAATCGTGCAAATGAACAGTAATAAACTCTTTCAATGCTTGGAATGTCTTTTTCAAATTATTTTGATTGTTTTAAGGAAATAAAAAAGGCCTTTCATAATATGAGATAAAGGCAGCAAATAAATTGTGAATATTACATCCAAGTGGACAAAACGGTGCACTGGTTATGTTGAACGGCGACGATAGGTTCACGAAAAATCCGGTTGATCCGCTAAAATAGCATGAAACAAACTTTACGGTTCTTAATGAATCTCGCTTTTCTCGTTTGTCGGATTTCAGAATGAATGACCTGAAAGAGCAACAACTTGCTCTGAAATTCGTTGTTTAACCAGGAAAACCTGCGACTGAAACATTTGCTATACTCAACACGGCTTACGGTGATGTTGCTATGAATTGAACGGCATGTTATAAATGACATGCAGAATTAACGCATTGTCGGAAACCGACTGAAGACGATGAGCGATGTGTACATGAACCTTTATTCGTGCCAACCGACGATCCAAGTGTTGATTAAATTAACACCCGAGTGCGGGCAAATGTACCATTGACCATCAGGGGATACGTTGAAGAGCATGTGATATGAGTTGTGCGAAATTTGTGCTAAATGTGATGACGGATGACAAAAAAGCCAATCACGTCCAGTGATATGTGTGTGATATGGAAGGATCAGAGCTTTCATAATGTAGTAAAACAAAGTTCTGAACATGTAGTAAAACACACATACAAACAATTAAAATTTTAAATTTATGAAAACAAAAAGTAGAAGAAATATATGAAAAATAAAGAACGAACCAAAACAAATCCACCTCAAGATCGATTAATCACCAACAGGAATGGATCGGGTTCATTATTGGACGTCAAAAACGAACAAAATATTTGATTACATAAATAATATACATTGGACGTAATACAAGTGACTTAAACTGACATTCGTTTGACGCAATCGGGTATATTTTGAGTTATCGATGCAAAATTTTCGATTATTGCTGTAAGTATTCGGAGGAATCCGAGAAATTGTTCGGATGTTGGGTAGGGGTAGGATGGCGTCGCATTCGGTGGATTCAAGAGCTTGCCTGCATTTGACTGTACGTGTTGTGAATTGGCGGCACGTTTCAGTCGTATAAATAGCATGCACGCTAGTCCTTTGGCGGACTTTCCCGGTTCGATAGCTTTCGACGGAGCATCCTTAATTCCGAGGGAGGGTGTTAGCAATGCTGAGATAAGTTCATTGAAGGGAACCCAGACATGTAACTTCTAAATAAATCGTGCTAAGTATTTTCTCGTTTATGCTAGGCCAATGATATAGGAAAATGAAATTCTAAATTTTCATGTTGAATTTATATAATATGAATGAGCATGAAGTAGACCGTGAAAACAATCAAAAAGCTTTCAAAATCGGTATCTTCCTATTTACCAATGGATAAAAGTATCCGAAATGCCCTTTTTCGAAACGCTTTATTGCTGGTAGGTCAACGTTGATTTAGGAAAAGTAATGAGTAATGATTTAGGAAAAGTAATGGATTCTTCAAAAGGATAATATAACAAACACAGGAGTCAGTCATGCAAGCACAATCACCTAATAACATTTTCTTCCTTGTGGCGCGTGATAAGAACGAAAAGGAAACGAAAGAGATCTTTAATTCCGAGAGTGAAAGTTAGTTTAGAAAAGAGAACGTAGATAAGGAGGTATGTGCAGGCGAAAAATGCTAACGACCGAATGTGGTTCAGAATGTCAGATCATGAAAAAGATAGGAAACTGATAAGTACATAAAACTATCTCTCGGTCGAAAGACTGACCCAAAAGGTGAAGAAATATCACCATTAACGATTCGTAAAAAATTGCTTGCTACGAGCATCAAATATTATAGGACTCTTCCAAACCCGTTGTTAAGTGAAAATCATATCGCAAAAAATCTCGTGTCGGCGCAAGAGAAACATTTACTGAGATTGGCCTATGATTAGGGTCTCTGAAGGATCTTCATTTTGAGCACTGGCATATGCATAAGAAAGAAAGGACGGATTGTTCCTACCTCCTTGGAAGAACTCTAAGAAAGGATTGTTCCCACGTTAAGCACCCAGCGAGACATAAATGAGGGGGAGGGGGCATATTTATGTCGGGTACCGTCGAACCGTGTTCGCCTTAGTGGCAACTTGGACACAATCGAGCCACGTCCACACCCATTCAGTGGTGAGTTTGTAGAAAGCAAGAGCACCAACCGGAGCACCCTACTATGACGTACTTTTTTGTGAAGTGTGAAGTGAGTCAGGTGGATGTGACGACAAGGGGAAGCATCGTTTTGGTAAGTGCATATGATGGAGGGGTCAGTTCGTTTGAAGTGAACCCAGACATGTAACGCCTAATTAAAGTAGAATTGGTTGGCATCAGTTTGAATATTTGTTTTACGGATCTGTGTTTTTCTCGTTTATGCTAGGCCAATGATATAGGAATATGAAGCTCAGAATGTGTGGATGAGGTCCGAGCTGATTAATGATTAACTTGTATCGGGCTTTTAATGTAATCTTATACGAGTATTACAAGATTGACATAAAGTTTGCTTTTATGGTTAGTTAACATGATAAAGGAGTTTGATTGTGACGTAGATTATTGGTTGACCCTCATGCCCCTAATTTTCGCCTCGATTTTTGTTAACTGAATAAGTTTTTTCATAAGCATATGCCTGACTTACTTTCCATTGAACTTCCATTGTTTCAGGTAATTATAAGACAAGCATAGCATGTGTTTGTGCACGAATGTTCCGATAAATTAGTTTGTGAGAAATAAATTAGATTTTATAGTTTTTCAGACTTTCAAAACAGTCAGTTCCCGTCTCCAGAATCACTGTCAGCCTTCTGATACAATTATCATGAGTGTTATCATGTTATCAATTATCATGTCGAATGAAGATTGTTCAGTCATTATCAACAGTTCAGTATTTTGCTTTTCCCGAAGAAATTGGATATACTACTGGTGAATTATCACTTTGAGTTTGTTGAGAGCCGTGTTCTCGCATGTGCCTTGCATCCGCGGAAGAAGTGAATGATGGCCTCCGAAAGAATTGCCTCGCCATGCATGTCAGCTATTATCTTAAAAAGAAATTCGACACCGTTCGGTGTTGTCTCCAAGATAGGATTCGAATTTCGAATCAAAAATATTCAAAAATTTCATAACGGAGCGGATCTCAATTCAACTGAAGTGCCATAGGGCTCTCTTCTAGGTTCAATCTTAATATTCCTCTCCAATGATAAACGCACAAATAGGTTTCTTGTTTCGAACGCCCAATATAGACAGTGATGGGAATTGAAAGTTAATGTAAGAGTGAGTGCAAGGGTATCTTATTCAGAATGCAAGCAATGCACGTCAGGCTCAAAGTTTTGAGCATCATTGAAAATCAAGCTAATTTTCAAGCGGCATAAAGCGTGTAAATGACAAGTGAAAGTTTAGTGATTTGTTTACGTTTCGCTTGGACCCATGATTGAAATGTCAAAATGGATACGAAATTCGTGTTATCAGCTCTTTAATCATAAATTTACTCAATCACGATTTCAAACGTATAACCCATCTATACTATGTGATTCAGGGTGAGTGTCAGATAGCAGTAGTTAACACATCAAAAATTAGAGTATACAAACGCTAAAAAATGAAATTCGTATTATCTGCACTTTGCCATTGATTATGAATGGCAAATGCTTTCTAGAATTATTTTGTAAAAGAGTGAAACAAAACAGTGAACGTGAGAGTCTATCTTGAAACTGTGCATATGTGCAATGTTAAATATCGTTGTGCATTAATCGACGAATACGTGAGCAAAACGTCAGTTTTTCGACGATAACTTCTTTCAACATCAGGGAACAACATCAAGAGAGAATTCGTCAGTAAGCAATGAAGCATGAAGAACCAATAAGGAAGAATGTAGCAGTAAATTCAGAATGTGCCCGACTACCAACTTTCGACCGGAACGGTACCTACAATAGATGTCAAATGACATACGAGCAATATTAATTCTTCTTACGCTAAATTTTGACGAGAACGCATCAAAAGTTAAGGGATCTTTGCGACATTAATTTTATGAAGTTCTATATTAAGGTTTGATCATTTAATCAATTCAAAAATTATTCAAAAATATAATCAGCGACCCGATATGCAGAAGAGTTACTCGAAAGTATCACTTGGAACTAAGTTAAGTAAGTAAGGATTTTCAATCGCGTCGCTAAACAGTTCCGTTGGACTGAAGGTAGCTGTCATGTCTGTTTAAGTCGCCCCTTTAAGTCGCAGTCTGTGGCAGGATTCCAAAGGGACGTCCCTGGAAGAGCTTCCACTTCGCGTGGAAATTTTCGCTATTCGCACATGGGAAGGAGGTTAAACGGCAAAGCTTAGGTGCTCTTTTGCAGCATTGTGTAGCTCACTAAACATTGGTCTGTGTCCATCAGTTTTATCTGCGAATATCTTTCGCGATTTGCCCCTATAATTTCTTTGGGACCTGGCTTTCAAATGTGCTTCTAATGACAGCGGATATTTACTTAACTGTATTGGTCTTACAATCGAAGCATAATACAATCTTCAGCATCGCTTCGTATATTTGAAGCTTCGTTATTCTGTGTATGCAACTTGCCATAAGAATTGGAAAAAGTGAGAACACATTTTATATTTACCGTCGTTTTTTGAACGCGAAGATATACGAAATCGTCTCCGTTTTCCACTCTTCGATCATTAGACATTATGTTAGTCAGGATTGGTATCGTTTTTCTTGTTCAGATAATGCACTTTGAATTATCGTCGAAAATTTATAGCCGTAACTGGTCTGTACCTAACTGGTATTTGAGGATCGTGATAAAATGTTAATAAAATCAGTGTAGGCAGCTACAATTTGGATGTATGCCTTGAGTCATCGTGAAGTTTTTTTTTACCATATGTGTGAGGGCTAAGTTACACATTGGTAAACCCAGCCAAGCTCCCTGCTTGAGTCCAACTTTAATGTCAAAGGCATCAGTCAGCTGGTTGTTTGGTTTTGTGATGTTGTGGACGTTAATGTCATTTCGGTCAGACGGATTAATTTTGCTGGGAACGCCAAATCAATCAGATTTGGTGTGCAATGTATTCCAGTGTTTATTGTTCCATGCTTTCTTAAAGTTATCGAAAATTTAGTAGATATTGACTTTTGTGTTTTGAAAATTTATCAAGGACTTGCACCCCGTGCAAAGTTGCAAGTTGGTCGATCTTCTAAATCTATGTACATTTGTCGAGATTTATCGTGACAATTAGACTACCTGGTGAGACACGTGAGAGACAGAAGTGTTCGCGACTCCATTGCCTTGTGAGGAAATGGAGCATGTTTGTATTATTGGCAGGCATTGGCAGGTAGCCTACAATTATGTAGGCTGCCGTGCCAATGATACAATATACTATATTATTTAATTTTTATTCTTTTACATATTCCAGGAATAGCAGATTTTTTTTTAGTGAAAAAACTTCAAACGCGTTTTTCTCAAAATTACGTTTTTTCTTACGACGGAGGGAAGTTTTTATGGAATTTCAAATATTTGTGAATGCCCTACACAGGAATCCATTACAATTGAGTTGCTGATGAAGACCGAAAGATTACGGTTGAAAGTCGACTTCGAGGATTCGATGAAAAAAAAAAACACGCAATAAACCGAAAAACTTTTTTTCTTCTAGGCGCCACACCATTTTGTTAAAAATGGATCAAAGCTTCGTGTATTCGTGTAAGCTAATGATGACAAAGTGTTTTTTTTAAACAGCTGCCAGTTGTTTAAGCGAAACTTTTTATCATAGATGGTGGATTTCTTGTGAAAAATCTTCCACTTAAAATCCCATTGGAATTTTTCATTTCAAATGTGCCAATCCAGAGATCTGTAATAACAATCTGTAATATGTAAAACTTGGAAGAGTGATGTGACGTTTTCAAAACGTTCTGAAAAGGATTCGGCTTTCAATTAGTTACACAATGTAAGTGTGAATCAGATTCGTATATTTCAAGCAACCCACAAATTTTTTTCTTTTTACCAAATAAATCGGCGCTTTGTATTCGTCATGTGTTTACTTGGTATTGGGTATCAAGGTATAATTAATGTATTGATAATTCGTAATTCTCATCCTAATTTTGTGGATCGATGGATATAGGTAAAGGGTTCAGTAAAAGTACTTATTATGACGCTTCACTTTCGTGCATACATATATAACATAAATAGTGATAAAAAACAGTGATATTTGTAAATCATTGTCATTATGAGTGACACATCGTCGCGTTAGTCGAGTCGTGTTAGAAAAGGGACGAAAAAGGATACTGCGTACGAAAATCGACCGTTAAATCGCCACGAAATCGAAAAGCCGGAAGATTCAAATGTCAGCGCATCGGCAAGGACGTTGAAAGAGAAAGATAGTAATGACATTGAAGTGGATCCTACGTTTGGATATCATCTCGTGAATTTCGTTACAGTTTTTGCCGCCATTTCTAACGTCGTGGTGTGCAAAGAATGCCACTCTAATGTGCGTTTTACAGAAAGCAGTAAACGAGGCTTAGGTTTCAAAATCGTTATATCCTGCGATAACTGTGATAAAAAAGATTTAGCGAACAGCCCATTTATTAAGAATGCTTACGAAATTAATCGCAGAATTATTCACGCCATGAGATTGCTGGGGATTGGACTGCAAGGCATCAGAAAATTTTTTGCGTTAATGGAATTGCCTCGCCCGGTCTTCCAATCGGTTTACGACACAATCATTGAAAATATTTTGGCTGCATCAGATGTTGTTTCCAAAAATAGCATGTCCAATGCAGCGAATGAAGAGAAAAGAATCAGTAACGAGAAAGGAGGAAAAAACGGTATCGGGTGACGGATCGTGGCGAAAAAGGGGCTTCTCATCTCTATACGGTTTAGTTTCCCTGATTGGCTGGTACACTGGTAAACTTGTCGATGTTTTAGTTAAATGTAAATATTGCAAAGCGTGCGAGTATTGGCAGAAGAAATATGACACCGCCGAATACAAAGAGTGGGCAGAAAATCACGCCGCCGAATGCCAAGCAAACCATGACGGAACAGCGGAAAAAATGGAGGTCGATGCAGCAATTGAAATGTTTCAGCGCTCTGAAGATCTACATGATGTCAAGTATGTGAGTTACATCGGCGATGGCGACTCCAAAACCTTCAAAGGTATCACGGATGCTCAATCGTATGAAAACATCACATTAACAAAAAAAGACTGCATCGACCATGTTCAGAAACGCATAGGCACCCATCTTCGCAATTTGAAGAAAAATATCAAAGGGTTAGGAGGTAAAGGCAAATTGACAGGTAAGCTGATCGACGAACTGTCAATTTACTTTGGATTAGCCAGTTATGGAACCAGTCACTAATGACAAGAATCCTGGTAAAGTGTCATAAACGAATGCATTAACGCATTTCCGTGAAATTGACCCTTTTTACTAATTACATGCCTATCATAAACCCTGACTGACCTTTTCTAATATTTCATGGTTTATGATGCTTTTGTCGGGCATGATAATTAGGTTTTTCTCTGAAGTACGTCTTCGTCCTTCCATACAATTAGTTAAGTAATTAAGGATAGATTAGGATAAAGATGTATTTGTAAGAAATAGTTTAGTTGGTAAGATATAAATACAATGTCTAGGTCTTAAGAAATCAGTGTTAAACGTGAAACCAAATAAAGAACTTCACATATTTCTTATTATTTAATTGGCGCAGTCGGGTCGCGGTTTTTATAATTGAGTAAAAATTCATATTTTACGCAAGTTATTATAACCAGACAAAAAGAACCTCCGCGTTAGTTTTGTTCGATACGATAAAGAAAGATTTACTTTCATAAAATCAGTAGAACGTGATAGAACTAGAACTGGACGCATTAATCGCAAAATTTACGTCAATCAATTTAAGAGAAGCAAAAATGGACTACGGGAAATTGACCGCGTTTATTTCATCCATCCCTCAGTTTGATGGAAATCAATCGGATTTATATCCATTTGTTCGTGCCGTAGATGCTATCAAGGACGATTTAAATGCTAGTGATTTCAAGGTTCAGCTAACGCAGCAAGTGCTCTTAAGGATTACAGGAAAGGCCAGGGAAGCGATACTCACCTATAACCCGAGCTCATGGGATGAAGTAAGAAGAACATTGATTGCACATTTTGACACAGCGGAAACGGAGCTACAACTACAGGAGAGACTATGCAGTGCGACGTTTTACACAGCAAATCAACTATATGATTATTTTTGTAAGTGTTTATGTTTGATTAGTCAGAAAATTTTAAATGATAGTAATTATACCAGCAACCAAAAAAGTGATATAGTTAAAAGTAGGTATTTAATGGCAAAAAACATTTACATAAATAAATGTCCAGAACCACTCAAGAGTGTACTGTTGGCTAGGAACCCTGCTAGTTTGGAAGAAGTTAGAATTATCCTTCATGAGACAGGGTACTTAAATTTTGGAAAGCCTCAAAAATTGAAAAAATCAAATTTTCATAGGTTCAATGTGGATACAGTTGAAAATAGTTCAAGTGCAGTTCCCCCCGTAAGTTACACAATGAACCCACAGTGGTTGAGTCAACAACCACACCATATAATAAATAAACAGCCAAATATTGAAAACATTCCACAAACGAACTACGATCCTTCACGGAACATATGTTCGAACTCAAGAAGATTTCATAATCAGCCTGCTGATCACTTTCTGTCAACTGATAGGTCGATGAATACAGTAAATACAAATGAATCTTCTTTGCATGTAGAAAATTGTAATCAGGATTTTCCTTTACATGCCTCGGAATGTCTACAATATTACCCATCATTAAATTAAGTATTCAGGGTCATATATTACGCTGTCTGATTGATACAGGATCTTCAACGAGTATCATGTCTGCTGAAAAGGTCCATATCTCAGGTAGAGAAAAATTACGACACCCAATTTATCTTCATACACTTCATGGGAAAATTGCGTGTACAGAGACATTTAGGACGTTTGCACCTGAAGAGTTGGAAAATAGCCAATATTTCTTTCTCAAATTTCGATGCTATAATTGGAATGGATATTTTAATAGCTTTAGGTGCTAATATTTGCATATCTCGTTCTGAACTTAAAGTCAACGGCTACGTGATACCATTTGGAACTGATATTCCAACTCAAATTATTCAGGAGTTCTCAAATATAATTGATAGTTTTGACAAACAAATAGATCAACACCCTGATCCTAATAGCTACTCTTCTCAGGAGATAGATGTTATAACTAGAATTAAGAACGAGTTTAAAGATTTAGAATATGATCCGCAATGTAGATTAACATTTACACACAAAATTAAACATACATTGAAATTAAAAACTGATGAGCCAATTTATCAGCGCAATTATAAGTTGCCATATCATGTGAAAGATTTCATAAAAAAACAAATTCAAGAAGATTTGGCACAAGGAATTATTCAGCCATCTTCCAGTCCGTATAATTCACCGATATTGGTGGTACCCAAAAAGGAAAACACATACAGATTAGTCATTGATTTCCATAAAATCAACTTAGTAACTGTCGAAGATAAATATCCAATTCCCCAAATTGATGAAATCCTGGGCAAATTGGGTAATGCAAATTATTTCACTACAATTGACCTGGCGAAAGGATTTCATCAAATTGAAATAGAACCTAAAGATCGCCATAAAACAGCATTTTCGACTGACGAAGGGCATTTTGAATTTACCCGAATGCCTTTCGGATTAAAGAACTCTCCTGCAACTTTCCAAAGATTGATGAACACAATCTTACAGGAGTACGTTTATAAAATATGTATCGTATATATGGACGATATTTTAGTTTTTAGCACTTCATTGGAGGAGCACGAAGTTGGATTGCGTAAGATTTTATCTGCATTACGTTCAGCCAACTTGAAAATTCAAATGTCAAAAACTCAATTTTTAAAAAAATCTACAGAATTTCTAGGACATATTATTACTAAAGACGGTATCAGACCAAATCCTAAGAAAATAGAAGCAATTCGCAAATTTCCTTTACCAAAAACTACAAAAGAGGTCAAATCCTTTTTAGGCCTCACTGGTTTTTACCGGAAATTTATTAAAGACTATGCTTTGATAGCAAAACCACTTACACTCACTTTAAAAAAAACTAATTCAGTAAATATAAATGACTCAGATTATATTGCATCATTTGAGAAATTAAGGAATTATATTTTAAATGAACCTATTTTAACCCACCCTGATTTTAATAAAATATTTACTGTAACAACCGATGCCTCAAACTTTGCATTGGGAGCTGTTTTATCTCAAGGAAGTAATGCAATATGTTATGCATCACGAACTCTAAATGATTCTGAAACACGCATGGCAACTATCGAGAAAGAACTTTTAGCGATAGTTTGGGCGGTCAAATATTTCAGACCCTATTTATACGGACGAAGATTCATATTAGAAACTGATCACAAGCCTCTTACATTTCTACAAAGTATAAAGGAGGATACACCTAAACTTTTCAGATGGAAACTGAAATTAGCTGAGTATGATTTTACTATCAAATATATTAAAGGCAAAGCAAATGTTGTAGCAGATGCACTTTCAAGAATTGAAGTAAATGCGATAGATGTGATGAATAAAAGATCTGACTCTATGGCTACACAGCATACAGCTCGTGAAGACAACACGAACTATATCAGCATTTCCGAAAAACCATTGAACTGTTTTAAATTACAAATAGTTATAAAAAATGGAAAACGCATTCGTTGCACTACCCAAACATTTCATAGTGGAAAAAGGATAGTTTTTTATTATAAACGATTCACCGCCAAAGAAGCAAGGTATATATTAGAAAATCATGTTCCGATCACTGGAAAAATAGGACTTAAAGTTCCTAATAAATCTATTTTAGCAACTTTTCAGAATGAATATGTAAACTGGAAATTAAATCATCCTAAATTAACTATTGAGAATTGTAACTATATTCTATATGATTGTTCGCACTCAGATATATTGGAAATCATAGCTAAGGAACATCAAGAAACAAACCATCTAGGTATTAACAAATTATATAATAGATTACGCAAAAAATATTACTATCCGAATATGAAACTAGCCATAACAAATTATGTTAATAAATGTACTATCTGCGCAACAGCAAAATATGACAGACATCCTCCAAAGGAACCATTCAGAATGACACTTACTCCATCTGATATAAGAGAAATCTATCATGTTGATATATGGCTTCGTGATAATAAGAGTCCTTATCTTACTTGCATAGATAAATTTAGTAAGTTCCTTACGATACAAAAGCTAGCTAATAGGCAATGGGATACAATTATTAATACGTTGCAAACAATATTTAATAGAATAGGAAGTCCCAAATTCATAGTTTTTGATAACGAGGGAGCTATAACAAGTATCAAAACAAAAGAATGGTTAGACAAACAAGGAATATCTTATCACTTATGCTCACCGTATCATAAAACAGGAAATTCCGATATTGAGGTTGCTCATAGAACCCTAAATGAGCAACTACGAATATTTTTACAAAGGCAAAATCTAGAAGATTCAGATTTAAAACTATTGGATCCAATAGAAGAATGTTTATATTATTATAATAATAACATCCACTCAACGACCGATGAAACTCCGTTCAATATATTTTTTGGCAGAACAAAATTGGACAAAGAAAAAATACTGAAAAATATTCAAAGCAATAAAGAAAAGTGGATTTCCAAAGCAAATGTGAATCGTAACCCTTTCCCTCTTGACAATAAATTAAAAATAAATTAGATCTTAGATATGTATTTGATAAACACAACTCCAAAACACATCCACAAAGGAAAAAGAAATTAAGGAAGCATTATAATTTTCCCGGGGATACTGCTTGTATTAATGATAATATCTCCAGCTCTGGTCCGAGCACAAATGCTTATAACATTATTCCCCCAACAGAACGGCTACATCTTAATGAAAACGGGTAACCTGTTTAAAGCAACACAAAAAAAAAAAAAAAAAAATAAATAATTATCTTATAAATTTATGCCACATAAATTGGAACATATAAAAACTGACGTCCTCATTGAACAACATAAATTAGTAACATTTTTTTAGAACTAACAGACTACCCAATCTATCAGATATTTCCTGTGCCAAACAACAATAACTTAAAATAAACAGCATCCATTCTATATCACTTGGTGTTAAATTTACCGGTTCATGACAACTATCTTATAAGTATATTAAAAAGAAAACCAAATAATTGTACTTTCATTAAAAACACACAAAACTCAATTGTTCAAATTTCAAAGGATGTCTTTGTTAAATATTAATCACTTACAAATTTTTGGACCCAATCGAAAACTATGTAAAATGAATTGATAAGATTCGAAACAAAAAAAAAAGTAAATAAAATAAAACAATTCCAAGCAAAGTCGAGGACAACTTTGAACTTGAAGAGGGAGGAGTTATGGAACCAGTCACTAATGACATGAATCCTGGTAAAGGGTCATAAACGAATGCATTAACGCATTTCCGTGAAATTGACCCTTTTTACTAATTACATGCCTATCATAAACCCTGACTGACCTTTTCTAATATTTCATGGTTTATGATGCTTTTGTCGGGCATGATAATTAGGTTTTTCTCTGAAGTACGTCTTCGTCCTTCCATACAATTAGTTAAGTAATTAAGGATAGATTAGGATAAAGATGTATTTGTAAGAAATAGTTTAGTTGGTAAGATATAAATACAATGTCTAGGTCTTAAGAAATCAGTGTTAAACGTGAAACCAAATAAAGAACTTCACATATTTCTTATTATTTAATTTAGCCATTCGATTGAAAAAATGAAGAGCGCGATATAGGGTACACTGTTCCATAAAATGTCAACAGACGAAAATCCGCAACACGACCATTGCCCAACTGGAGAAAATTCATGGTGTTCGTGGCAAAGGGCAAAATGCGAAAACATACTGGCTGGCTATACGCATAAACCACCAATGCGTGAAGAAGTTTTCGAAGCGATAAAACCTGTCTATGAAAAACTGGTCACACATGATCTTCTTACTCGCTGCATCGGGGGATATACGCAAAACAACAATGAAAGTTTCAACGCTACTGTTTGGGCTATGGTACCAAAAGGCTTGAATTCTGGAAAAAAAATAATTGACATCGGTACGAACATCGCAACATCCGTTTTCAATGACGGATTGATATCAGTTTTACACATCATCGAAGTCATGGGGATGAAAATCGGCCCGAACAGCTACAACCTACGCGTGGAGGTCGACGAAAAGCGTATCAAGAAGGCGGAAAAATCTATTAGTGATGGCGCAAAACAGGCCCGACTCGACTTGAAAAGTATGCGGAAAGAAAAAGGAGAGTTGGAGGTCGATTTAGAAGGTCAACTGTACGGTGCAGGCATTGCAGTTTAGAGGTATATGAAATTTTCATATGATTTCTCAGTACTTAAAACTTTAAACGCGTTTTTCTCGAAACCACTTTTTTTGAGCTCGCCGAAGACATAACTCGAGAAAATCTTTACCGATCGACTTGACATTTTGACAGTAGCTTCGAAATATCTTTCTCCATGGAGCTACGTAAGATTTTTTATTTTATATGGCTTTTTGTTTTATCGAAGATTTGATGGGTTTTTTTTTGTTAAAAATTTAACTTTATTTTCAAACATGCACCATTTTGTGAAAAATCAATATATCGAAAAAAATACTACGTAGCTCGCTAGCTGTTGTTATATGAAAACTAAAAAATTTTGGTTTTTTCGTCCAGGTCAAAAATTAAGGAGTCTACGTCTTCAGCCATCGACACGCTTTCAAAAATAGGCGCCTTGGGGCATATGCTGCGCAGCCGCCATTTTTAAATATTTTTTATTGAAAAAAATTACATTTTCTGCGTGGATACATAGAATGTTGTCAGTACCACTGAGCAACAAGAGTCGGCAGAAAGAACTAGAGCACATCTTGGACACAGCAAAGAAAAATGGCTACGAATCACGGACGATCCTAGGAATGTTGAAGAATATTGAAAAGAGAAAAACACGAGATAAGTTCACTACACTCTACAACCAAACAAGAAGGCAGAAACAAGAAGAACAGCATAAGGCAGTGGTCGTACTCTCGAACCTAACAGCTGGTTTAAGCAGGGCATTGAAAGAAGTGAATATTCAGCTAATCCCGAGCAGCACGCAGTTTCAACTAAAGAATAGATTGACAAATGTGAAGGACAGGAAGAAGAAAAATGCGGTATTTATAAAATTACGTGGAAAAGCTGTGAAAAGGTGTACGTTGGACAAACGAGAAGAACGGTGAAAACTCGATTCGATGAGCACGTAAAGGAAGCACAATTAGCGCTTAGACGAGGAAATACTAGCAATGTGAAGTCATCGGTAGCGAAACACATCTGCGAAGGACACCGAGTGGAATGGGACGACCTAACGATAACGAAGGAAGTAAGAAACATGCGGAAACTGGACGTATACGAAACTTTATGGATTATCAGGCAGGCAACCGATATGCGGCTCAACGAAGACCTGGGAAATGGCTACTCTCGCTTACTGGAAATAATCAGATGAATAGTGTAATTTGTTTGTTAAGTAATTAGATTTTCAGCAATTAGACCCTAAGTAATTAGACCATAAGTTTTTACTCTCCATATTATACAACTTTAAAGAATTTTAGACTTTAAGTAATTAGACTAATGGAATATGTAGATAAAAACTTGATGTTACCCTAATATAATTTCCTTCTTAAGAGGTTTGTAATCTCAGAAAACACTTAACACTGAAGAAGGAAGCAACTTACTCCCGAAATATAAATATGTTGAAAAAAAAAATATTTTAACTATAGCGTTTTTTGGAAAACAATTGCTAAGAACTACATTTTGTACTTTTTTAGTATTGCTATAAAACCTACTTTACAGATTTTCGATTGATACTTTTATTCAGCCAAAATTAATTCCCGAAAATATGCCTAGTTTTTTGTGTGCTACTGTGATTTCCCTCCTTAAAAACCTTTACAGTTTTAAAGTCATAATTACAAAGTTCAGTTTGATTTGAGTTTCGGAGTAACTAAGACGTATTGGTGATACACTGAGTGAAGTGAAAACAAAAACGAAGAAGTATCGGAAGCTTAATTTCCTTTTAATAATAGATACAAAACTCTGACGACAATGCAACCAAATTTCCTGACACCGATAAACGCGACATGGCGCATAATTGCTAGACTGCACCGTCACTGTGCTAAGCGTCACTAAATATCATTCTGGCAGGAGACTTCTTTTCTCCCTCTACATTTTCGAGGTTTCGATAAAATTTCAAGGAATTCAGAGTAAATAACCGTGTGCAATCTTTCTGGGGAAATCGTGGATATCTCGAAACTCCTGAGAGCTCCGCTATCAGCGGGTACAAATAAGGAATGGAAATACGGAGGAAAGACAGAACAGTGCAAGACACGGAAAAACGCACATCCATCCAATTGTATCTTCGCGTGTATCATTTTAGATTTAGCTAAATAAAGTTGTTGTGTTATAATGTGTGACTCCTTGAACAGACTTCGACGGAATGTCCTTCAAAATATTTGATAAATAATACTATTTAATTTTGATATAATTCACAGTTATTTAACAAAATTAATGAAATATAACAATAATTTACTCTGTAGGATGAGAACAGAGAAAGAGGCTTACTTGAAAGCAAAATTCGAGAATGGAGATGATTCTGATTCGAATGAACTGTTGGATGGTGAGAACTTAGATTTGCTCCGGCGGTGTACTCCCAATCTTCCAGTTTTGGATAATGATTCAGCAGATGGAGAAGCATATAATATACCATTTTTTATGAAAATTATTACATGATCAAAAAGAAAACGACAGAAAGACTTAATTTCCGTCAGCAAACGGAATGAAGAACTTGCCAAGCCAATGATTGAATTACGTAGGACGAATTCTCAAGTGACGCGCAGTTATATCCCAAAAATAAACAGCAATAATTACGTAAATCTTAAAGGGGAGTAAAAAAAAAAGGCGCAGGATCCTATCATTTGTGTTATCAACTTACTATAAACAGACGTCGAAAAACAAGTGCAAGCTCTTCTGAGTGTCAACTGCTAGTTTGTGAGGAACATTCAAAAAATATTGTAAAATGTTTAGAATGAAGTTACGTTTTTTAATAATAAATACTTGTTATGTTTTCGAACTTTTTTTAACAACATTTTTTTTAAGCAACACTTATCATATAGTCCAAATGCCATCCAACGTGCACGTTCCGCGTATAACTAGTAATTCTTATCTTTTCAGCAATATTATAATTGCAATCTATGCATAAATCTTTTCGGCAATATTAAGATTGCAAATTAAACAAATATTGATATTCGATACTCACTTTGAGTTTCGAAACAAACAATCTCTTTTATTTCATTCAAATAAAATCTCAAACGATATTTCCGCCGGAAAAATAATATCGATTACGAGTAATAAAATTTCAAAAGTAAAAATTCGTATACGATGCAAATTGATAAGAATGAAGAAGCAAATCTTGTAAGAAGAAAATAATGTGAAGTAGATTCAGTCTTCGATGACCCGCGATACAAGTTACAACTTGATTCGTGATAATAAAAAATAATATATATATATCACAAAAGTGTGTTTTATTTAAAACCCATAATAACTTGATTCGTGATAATAAAAAATAATATATATATATCACAAAAGTGTGTTTTATTTAAAACCCATAATAACTTGATTCGTGATAATAAAAAATAATATATATATATCACAAAAGTGTGTTTTATTTAAAACCCATAATTACAGTGTAAAATACAGCGGCGGTACAGTGCGCCAAGACCAGCGGAGGCGAGGCGGAGTCTAGGAAACCAGCAGCGATATTTCGCCAGCCAATCAAGCGCTGTGGGGAAATTTTGTTCCGTTTCAACCGCCGCAGCAACAACATCGCCGCAAAAGCTTTGGGAAGGGTTTACGGCTACACTAAGTGTGGGGTACGGAACCCGGGAATTTCCCCCTTGCGGGTAATCACGTCAGCGGGCAATCACCTTAGCGGGCGACCGTTGGGCGAAAGGAATAAAAGCCCGACGAGCCGGAGCTGAGGTCTTTTCCTCTTTTTTTTTATTCCATCCGTCGAGGAGTGCAGGACACCGACAACCACAGTCCGACGAGCCATTTGATCCATAGAGGAGTACGAGTCGTCTGGGGGCCCCCGCCGTACTTCTCGTATTTAGAGTAAGTCCTAGGTATAAGTAAGGAGTAGCTTGTTCACGGTTAAAATTAAAACCCGTATTTATTTTACCCTTAATAATTAATATTCAATAGATTAAGTAATTAAATAATTTAAATATTAAATAATTCTCAATCCAGCAACTTAGTTAAGACTCTAGGTGAGAACAGCTCGCGACATTGGGCACGCGACAGATTCATCGCGAGAGACGCGTTTGAAGCGTGGTGGTGGCAAAACATCCATCAGAGGATGCAAGTATCCGGCTTCCGAGGCCAGCCCATCTCCTCTAAGGGCTGGGGTCGCTTATTGGGGTAGAGGAGTGGCGCCCACGCTTGTCTCCGACGGGGCTTCCGGGACCCAAATAATCCCACCTCGGAGGTGGATTCCTTTAAGCCCTCTTGTCGGGCAATTGAACAGATTGCGAGGGGGTAATAGCAGGATCGCCATGTCATAAATCAGGATCGTCGTGTAATATTAGTAAGATAAACTTAACAAACGGCCGTGCCGCAGATAGTGTTGCCACATATCGTTCATCAGAGATGTCGGATACTTGCCGTGATTACTATTCTTAGTGAGAATAATGCTTCTGACTGGACTTCAAAAACACCTAAACGACAATTTTCTATATCTGTGATTTCTGCTGCCAGATGTGAAAAAACGTTCTTCCTAAAAACAAAAACAAAAAAAAAATAGTCGTTTTGCAGTCATTTGGAGTCTTCCGACAGTCAGAACAACGAACAACAGTCTGTTGTCTGATGACTTCCAGTGTGAAACCGTGTTTCATTACGCTCGGACAGTTCTTATTCTAAGCACCTTTCAGTGAACTCTACGTCCGTCCTCACACTTCGTTGGTATCTCTACTGGTTGACAGTGAACCTCCAGTCCCAACTTCCCGAAGTGACGAGAGGATCTTCTCAAACGACCAAGATCTATCATCTCCAGCATCGCATCTTCATAATCTGAACATCGCTCATTACAAATTCTTTTTCAGAGATTGTTAATTTAGTGAATAAAATTTAATAAAAGTACCACCTCGCGTGTGGTTAGCTATTCAACTCACAACCTCCGGGTATATTAACCATGGTTATAAACTTTTCGAAAATGATGCAGATTCCAACTTTCTCCATGACTTTCAAATATAAAATGCAGGCTTACAAAAATTCATCGAAAAAATATTTTTCTTTCGGGCTATCATTAACTTCCACATGCTTTGCCTGCACCACAAGCACAGCTACGGTTTGGTCTAATGATGCAGATGTGGATGTATATTTTGCAAACACCGCAAACAGCCGAAAAAGATTCAGAGAGAACAAAACGTAATATACATGCACCTGATAACTCTTGCCTCAATAAATCAGATTATTTTTTTTATTTTAAATAAGAACCACTATTCATCTGCATGAATAACAAAGTCATGCGGTTTGCAGTTTTTGGCTACAACTTATTTATCGACGAAAAAATGGTTCCATACTTCGTCAGACCGATTCAAATAGTATCTCTGTTTATCTGAAGGTTATTTGTACCAATTATGCCCCAGTGGTGGAGCTTCTGAAGGACAAAATGAAGATAAAACGTATACAGCATTGGGAGAACGGGTTGTAATAAATTTATTGGAAGTTGAAAAAGATTTAAGATTTTTTACATCTTACGTCTTGATAGCAACTTTTTGCAAAAAAAAAAAATGAATTCAAGAAACTTTACGAGGATATCATGACAGTGCATTTGACGATCACAGGTCACAGGTGCAACAAACAATGGATTTATTCACCCAGTCGAAAAAGTGAAGCGTTTCAGCCGAACTGAGCTACGTTTAATATTTATTGATTAATGTAAAATTTTGACTGGTTGTAATAAACCACGGGCGACGTGAAAATGAACGACATTGGAGTTGCCAACAAAAGCAGTAAAATAAGAGGCAAAAAGTGATGGTGGCCCCTATCTGTAGACGCCTTGCATTCCTGTTTGTACAATGCATGGAAACGAACCGAATACGAACTATAAAAACAAAATCTGTCAATTGGAATTCAAGTCGCAACGATGTAACGTTGCCTGTGAGCAGAAACAACCATATCAAGAAGTTCTTTGTAACATGGTTGCAAATGAACAAATCCGGAAGACGTCAATTTCGACGGGCATGGCCATCTTGTAAAGAAAAATGATCAAGATAAAAGATGAAAATGCAGCGAATGTCACAGCACAACCGTCTACGTTTCTGAAAAATGGAATGTACTTGTTCACTCTAAAAGCTGTGTCAGAGTTAACTCCAAAAACTACAATAAAATGTAACTAAATTTTCCTTAAATTTCCTGTTAATATATGGAAAAATACAATACAATCTTTATTTGATGAAAACTGAATAGCTTAATTTATACCCCAAAAGCCATATTTTACACTTTTTAAATCATATTCGGCCAGCGTTCTGCTTTCGCAACAGTCCAAATTTTACACTAAATGATGTTTAACAAAAATTTGTTTCGCTTTACGTGGTCTTTTCCAGTCTGAAAGCTACACATTTCAACAACAAAATTATAACGAATTCCATTGATCCAACCCTTGCCCGTTGATGGGTTTGATTTGGATATGGCTTGCATTTGATCTGAATAACGGCGATCCATAAATACAACAAAGTGGGCACGCGGGTATGAACACAAAGGTTAAAGACGAAATTTTGAGTCAGTTTCAATTTAGTTTTCAAGAGATTGACCCACATTCAGGATACTCAAGGCAGTGATGGATGGTTACTGCCAAAATTGCGTGCGGTTTCTAAAGCATTAACATTAGAAGGCGATAACGATGAATTTGCACTGTACTGTCATTTCACATATGTCATACTATAATTATACCCACAAAACTAAATTTTTATATAAATAAGGACTTAAAACAATGTTAACAAAACGCAACAGCGCCGACGCCGTGCTCGCCAATCATGATACTGGATCTTTTGCAACGTGCGGATAAACACAGACACGTTAAACATGCTCCCAGCAAAGTTCAAAGATATATTACGAGATAGCAAAATATTAAATTTCTGTTTGTAAATTAATGATATGAAGTTGCTACTATTTAAAATTCAACTAAATTTCAACAAATATGTTACCATCATGTTAAACAAATCACGCCTTAAATTATAGCCAGATGCATTTTCAACTTACCTGATTATTGACGTTCAATGTCTCACTAATTGTAAATACAATTTCTACTTATCGTTAAATGTTAAATTTGATAAATCTACACCATGCCAAAACCTTCGCTGCCTTCACTTATAGCAAGCAATAGAGCTCGTTCAAATTGTTCGTAGCTTTCATAATCGGGAAGACACAACTGATTAAAACTGCAAAAAAAAAGAAAATTAAATGATTTCCACTGACGCATAATATTTATTGAATCGGACATACCAAGTGTGCGCTGTTGGTAAACTACCAAATGTTGGTGCCGCTGTAAGTTGAAATCGTGGATTCAATTCCTGAAATCCACCGGATGGCAATTGTGAACATCCTGTTGTGAATTGAAGTAAACGAGCCATTTCCGTTTGGCTAAAATTACTAACAGCTGCCCAAAACCAACCCAACACTCGTCGAAATTCGGCCGAATTGCCATTAGCCAGATGATGCGCACGAAAATCAGCTATTGAATATTCGCCGGTACCACACATCAGTAGCTGTAACATGTGATAAATTGAATGAAATGAAACAAATTGACAGGTACAAGCCTAAATTTAAAGTTTAGTGGTTGCAACTTTCGTCAGTATCTACCTCCGATGCCAAATTAAGGAAGTCTAAGATAATTTTTTTATAAGCGTTCCTTTAGTCGACAATATGATGTGGGATCACATAAGCTAAGCATAATTGACAAAATTCCTATGGATAAGAAGGTACTTCCAAATTAATTAACGGATTTGAAAGGAATAACTGCAGTTTATTTGGACGTTGAAATCACTGTACTCCAATTTTAAATGCGCCAATAAATACTTCTCATTTTTGGCATACACTCAAAGATGCACAAATAAATGAAGAAACTAGAAGCGCAGAAATAATAATGGCGTTTAATGCTAGAAAAGGAGGCGTTGAAACGGAAGACGAAATGAGTCAGACCTATAACTGCGCTGCCGATACCAAAAGCTTATACGAATGTTCCGGGGAAAAATTTGTATCTAGCTTCCAAGTAAGCAATAAGCCATTCCATGTCATTCAATCTCAGATTCGTCAACCTAACGTGAATCGAAATCGATAAACAGGAAGTCTTGATACTGGAATAAAAGCTTTAAACATAACTTCCACTACTACAGCGAAAAGAAGGACATCAAAGACATCATTGTGGATGCAGAAGTTGTTATATCAGCGCTCTCAGTCGAGGAACAAAACAAAGCTAGGTACGAATGTAGACGGATTATTGAAAAAGTGTAAATTGAAAGAAAGAACCAAGCAAAGAAACAAAAATAATAAAAAAAAAACTTTACAAAGAAACTGAAAACAAACAGTGTCATAACAAAAAAAGCAGACAAGTGGAGCACAACAGTACTAATAAAAAAGGAAGAATACATCGGAGAAACAGAAGTACTCATTGAGGAAATGAAATGCAGGAAAATTAGAAAAGATCCTACCGCCGAATATCAAGCGAAAATCAAAGAGGCAATGAAGAAGCCAACGAAAATAATAGACCCCAAAGTTTCGCACACGCTGACAACAATGAACCCTTCGACACCACCACTAATTGCGCTATCAAAGCTCCACAAACCGGACACTCCAATGAAGCCCATAATTAATTGCAAATCGTCACAAGGATACAAACTATCCAAACATTTGACAATAATGTCAAGAAACAACCTCACAAATCAGCGATATCCAACACCACGGAGTTGATTGACAAATTAACCAAAATCAAACCAGCGAAAACCACAAGACTAGTATCATTCGATATCGAAGATCTGTATTCATCGATAACGGTAGCGAAGCAATCAATATACTGCAAGCAGCACTACTTGACAAAACGAGGGATAAAAACACGGTTCAACAACAATATCTATAGACAAACAAAAGGACTAGGAATGGAAAGTCCAACATCGGTCATACTCATGGAAACCTTCATTCAAACCTAGAGCAAAAATTCGTGGAGGAACTGGTATCTAACTTGGGAGTGATATTACAAGCAAGATTCGTGGGCGACATAATATGTATAACGACCGAGAAGAACGAAGAACAAATTCTGGAGTATCTCAACAAACAACACAAAAAACCTGAAATTTACAATGGAGACAGAGAAAGAGGGGCAGAAAATTACTTTAATATAACAAAAAATAACAGCAAAATATCAAACGAATTCGAATGAGAGATATAAAGAAAACCCACAGCCACAGACACAATAGAACACAACTCGTCGAGCCATCGCCAATAGCATAAAAACGCAGCAATAATAAAATTAATAATAAGACTGGAGCGGACAACCCTAACAGAACAAGCTTACAGCAAAGAATTAAACACCATATACACGATAGCAGAGAACAATGGATACAGAAACCTGGCGAACAAGATAAGAAACCGAAAAACACCCAAAAAGCATAGAAAAGAAAAACAAATCAACAAGAAAACTTGGACAACATTAATATACATGGAAGAAAAACAACATACAAATTGGCAAATTTGTTGAAGAAACACAACATCAGCACAGCTTTCAAAACAAGGAGCAATTTGGGACAAATACTACGAACGAACATAAATGAACAGGACCCGCTGGACAAACAGGGTGTTTAAAAATTAACTCGTGCGTGCCAACACAGCTACCTCGGTCATTCAGGACGAAAAATAAGGACAAGAATTCGCGAGCACATGAGGGACTACAACAAAAGGCTACGTAAACCGAACGCGACAACTGAGTTAAACTTCGCAAACCACATGATTGACAACAAATGTATACTAACTCGCGTCAAGGAAACAGTGAACTAGTTATTACATGTACACTAGAAAACCTGGAAATTTACATACAAAAAACATTTGAAGGACGTATCATCAACACTCATTACGAGAAATTCTTCCGAGTCGCTAAAACGTCTCCACCAAAATCAAAAGAAACGCCATACTACAAAAAAAAGACTAAAAAGCCCGAGACGAAATCATTAAGCCTGATTTAAGATCACTGATTTTTTCCTACTTGCATGAAAGGAGATCTGCTTGCATAAACGACGTACCTATAAACAAGGACACTTGGCATCACACCGGAAATAGAACGGAACATCACACCGATGGTAGCGAACCGCCGAAACGAGTGTATGGACAAATCGAAGGAAGTGACGTACCAGGACCAAGCTTAGTACCATAAATGATGTAATTATGAGTTGTAAGACTCCTTTTACCCGATAAAGAATAAATTCCAATATTTTTCCGTTCTTTTTTATTTAAC
The DNA here is from genome assembly GCA_954870665.1 of Stratiomys singularior. Classification (NCBI taxonomy): domain Eukaryota; kingdom Metazoa; phylum Arthropoda; class Insecta; order Diptera; family Stratiomyidae; genus Stratiomys; species Stratiomys singularior. The sequence continues at coordinate 13,939,198 of OX940879.1, forward strand.
TGTACCCTCTTCTCTACAAATAAAAAATAATTTTCAAAAAACGTATCAATAAAATAATGCAGACTCCAGTGTCAACTGTCGCCTTATAAGTTTACTTTTCGAATAAATAAATTGTAAATATTTGTGGGAGAAGATCTTCAAAGATCAAATAAAACATTAAAATTACGCGATCGAATTCTGTATTTACGATAGTATTGTCGCGAGTGGGGGTAGTATAGTATGACGGGATGTTTTCTTTCTTAGGAAATCGCAAATGCGCTATTATTCGAACATCGGATGAAGATTAAGTCGAAGAAATCTATGAAGCGAATTTACGTAAAGATGAAATCTATTTCACCAAAAATAAGAATCAACACAACTGCAAAAACAGACTAAACTTACCTCTAACTCATTCTCGTCGAATATACTCAATAAATTGTCCGGAATGATACCATTTAATCCTTTCAAAAAACTATCGATCTCATCCCGAACATTGTTACACAATCTCTGTTGAGCCAATGCATCCAAATATTGGTTTTTAGTAGCATTGGTAACGCGAACTTTCGATCCATTTGGTATTAGTTCAACCGTTTTCGTCAATTGGCCAGAAATATCGTAAACTTCTTCAACAAAATATACTTCTAATGAATCATTCACGTCTAGATCGGTATCTAATATGTATTTAATTTTTGATAAGTACAAATCGGGATCATCTTGTTCGAAGTACTGTGAAGAAATCATTGTTAAACTTACAACATGATTTGAAGAGTACTAGGAACAGAGGGAAAATAGTTTACCTTATAATGAACACGTAGACCAATCAGCTGAGCAAGGAATGATCTAGTAAAACGGGCCCGTACCAGTTGACGATATGTCCCGCCTAAAGCACTTTCGTAGAGGCATTTGCCGACAATCTTGCCAGCAAATTCATAATGTTTGAGTTTCAAATGAGGCGGCCGATGTGGATTTGGATGCACCAGCGCCTGTTGTTTGTCATGGAATGCACAAAATAAACCTCCACGAGGCTCAAATAAAGCACTGCAGATAAGTTCAAACCATTCACGTCGCAAACCACCCCAATCGATGCCTGCCAAATAAAAATCAAAGTTTAGTTACAGATTAGCACGTCGAGTTTGGAGCATGTTAGCAGCCATGGTTGCAATTTGCATAGATCAAATTTCATGAAACATAATAATTTAGAATCCAATTGCCGATGAAGAGTTAGAGAAGTTCGGTTTAAAACAAACACAATACCTTGCTCTCCTTGGAATGTCACTTCAAAATTCCCACACCAATCCGAAATGGAGAATCCTTTAGTCGCCTTATAGCTACTCTCAAATATTTTATCTCTATTCACTTTCAATGACAACTTCTCGTGATAATAATTCGAGTGAAACTTTCGCACTTCGTGATAGAAGAAATCCTGTTTGTCCTTGAATGTCTCCGATCCTCCGATATTTTTCAATAGGAAATGTGTGAATGTTGCTGCTATAATATTTCGATCTTTCGAGGCTAGTTCGATTTTCGGTTGAGAGCCATCGTCAATAATGAAAACGGGTCCATAAACTTGCATTGCGGAATGTGGTAGAAAATGGAATTTCGTCGATGGACATAAACGAAATGTGGCTATTCGTTTTGGAATGAATTTCAAAATCATCTCTTTGATTGTTACCTGGAAGAGAAGTGATTTCTTTACGTCATAAGTAAGGTGACGATGAGTACATTTCGGACCAGACAGCAAAAATTCACACAAATACTCACTTGTTTTGGTCCCACATAGCAGAGAACTTTGCGTGGCTTCGATCGCGGCTGACCGAATATACTTAGGAGTTTCGCTTCGTAGCAAATATTATGCTTGCGAGATGCAATATTTTTGTGTACAAGAGTTGTATCGCTACCTATAACACGGATAACAGCTACAATCTCGATTTCAGTTAAATAAAAAGCGATTGAACTTACTGCTTAAAACAATTATATCAAAGTCCCCATTTGGCAATCGTTGGTTTTGATGGCTTATCACTGCTTTTAAACAAATCGGTTCAGGAAATAGCGCTGAAACTGTAATTCGTGAATTGACTTTGTCATAAATGAATGCAATCGCTCGGCACAATTTATCAACGGGCGCGCCGGTCAGATCAAAAATTTCCACTTTGTAGCCCTGAAACGAAGATGTTATTCTTGAAGTTAATTAACTCGTAAAGAAATGAATATCATATTTTAGGCTCGATCTTTTTGGCATTTATAGCTTTAAGGAACCTCAACGTTTGACAAGAAACATGAAGGGCAATGGGCAGGAAGTAAACATTTGAACGTATTAAACGCTACCCCGAGCCGACGGTTTCACTTCAAGGTTCCAGTTTAAGCCTCGTCTTTTAATTATTTACAGCTGCAGAATTCATCTTTCAGGATAAGTGACTAGAGCTTTGCCTGATTGATAGTCGAAACGAATTTCTGAGGTAATTCAAACAACCGTTATTATTCGCAGGACTCTAAGGAATTGAGTCCGTATAGAGTGCTTCTTAATAAGAGCTGACGCTTCTGTGGTTGGCCGTGATCCTTAGGGAAAGAATCAATCACAACAGAAATGAACGCTTGGAGGGTCAGAACTGATGCATGTGGGAACAGAGTTGGCTAAGTTGGAGCTGAAACTGAATATCATTCGTTAGCCCAGAACTGACGCTTGAGGGAATACTTTTTGAGGCCTTATACCAGCTTATTGGATCACGGCCCTTTGGGGTGTATCGGGGAGACCAGTGGTGTATAAAGATGGATGTTTACCACGCAGCGTCTGGAAAAGCTGGGTTCACTTTCTACCAGTATAAAATTTGGAGATCCTTATTGTGAACTGGTTGCTCTTTGCGATGTAATAAGGGATGGTAGTTGACGAATCTCAAATCTTGATATAAGAGGTTTTGAAGTTTTGATTAATCATTGCTAGGCCTCAAGATTCTACCGACTTCTTCTGTAAGGATGTTTACAGATTTGGCAGACATTTAGCTATTAGAGTTCAACAAGAAAATTTGTGAAAGTGTACAACGTATCCGGTTAAATAGTACATTTTTGAAAGTATCATCAATCAATTTTCCAATATGGCTTTCGAAAAGTTTAATACAGAAATCTCATGGCAAAAAAACCAGTTCAATCATAAGAATTTAATATTTGAATTCAAATAGAATTATTCATTTTTTTTTCAACTGTCAAAAATCTTTTAACCAAAGATTGGCTGCTGGTAACACAAATTATTCCTCATAAAATAATTATATTGATAGTATTGTTTATTAATAAAAAACGGACTTACTTGAACGGGATCCTCATCAGCATCAAATACACAAGCATTTCCAAATTCATCGCGTGGCTCGATATGTAAGAGAGTGGGAGCGCCGGCACAACACACGACCGTACTAGCTGGTCGAATGAAACGAGACCGTCGTGCATCCATTGAACCAGGAATAAACGCCTTCGTGAAGGGACTTCCTGGTATATGATTAGATCCAATCATAACTGATATTTTGTACTGCCCGGCTGTACGGACAGTAAATTTCACTTTGGCCACGTTGGCATTATTCGGATCAGTTGATGATCCTAATTCGCTGATAACAACAACCTGGAGGATGAATAATAAAATAAATTCGTTCATACTCAAGATACAAAATTCAACATTAGATGAGTTGATATAGTTGTATTGTATTGTCCTAACGATACCAAAACACTTACCTTTCTTGTACCTTCCGTAACTTCAACAAAGAATTGATCAGTATCACAGATCGGATAAGGCTGTCCGTTGCGTTGAAAGAAACGTACTTGAAAGCACATTGTTCCTCCGACTCGAGCTGGATCGGTCCAATCCCAAATCACTTTGCAATTGGCGGGCAGTAAATATTTTCCAGTTACATATTGCAATAGCGAGTGTCGTGCTTCGGGCGCCAAAGCTGGTTGGGTCATGGCGGCCAAAGTGACCAATCCTGCCACCGATACAGATACCACCAACATTCCACCCCATGTCCATGCATCCTGATGTTGACTTGATTTCACTACTGTCGACCACAATTGAGCTTTTAACGTATCTAAATGTGGTTTTGATGTTGGCAATTGTTGACGTGCTTGAGACCAAATATTCCAATCCTTGCCGAATAATTTGGTTGCCTTTGAATCCTCAAGCCAATAAACATCTTCCAAGGATACAACTTCGATGGCAGTCAAACGAGAATAATGATGCTGTAAGCGATGCTCTTTGAGCCATTCCCGTAAAATAAGTTTTTGCTGAAGATGTAGAGCGGCACGTTGAAGACGTTGCTCATCTCCTGGCGGCAATTCAGGAAGACGCTCGGGATCGCCACAGCTGGAGAGTGATGAAATACCTGCAGATAAAAAGAGAGATTGAATTTAAATATGTGAAAGTAGGACTCAACTGTAATACATATAGTTTCTGACACGACAAACCGAAGATGGCACACTACCGAATTATTATGTTAATGTCGAATTATTATTATGTTATTATATGAGATTAGAATGTTTAATTAAGGGATAAGGCTTAACGTATAAATTCTGTGGGAGCATTCGAAAAGAAAATTCTAATTCAGGAAAATGATCTATGTTGCAACTATCATGAAGCCATAAAAAAACGCTAAAGCAACGAACAAGCTCCCAATCTCAAGGCATTCGAAAAAGTAGGATTACTCTTTTTTGAGACCGGACATAATATTTTGAAGATTTGGAAATGGGCGCATGAAAGTTGTTAAATTTGGTATTGATTTACAATGACACACCTATATTATTACACGCGAAAAATTATTCTCACATAGGTTTTAGACCAGAAAGCTAGCCTTTGCGATCTCTCCACTGACTTACTTCGTTTTATGTCTAAGCTCTCTATCTTGCAAAGCTCGCAATATTTCCTATTTTCTTCCTAGGGCCTACGTATCTCCTTTTTTGGGATTCCTTTCCCTGCTTTTGCCATTTTTTAGTAGTTACCAAACAAACTATGTGACCAATCTGACGTTATATGTTTTAGTTCAAAACATTTTAAGCATGTTATATTTTATTTTTACTGTCTGGTTAAATATTTCATTATTTTGGGTGTTATTTCTTTTGGGATCAAGAAAATCCGCACCAACACCCCTAGGAGATGGCAGGATTAAAATAACTGACTCTGAGGTACTTGAGTAGTTCTTTCTTAAAGATCTCAAGGCGAAGCTTATGATTTTATCGTTTTGAGAAGTGAAAACTGAGAGAAATATAACAGCAGCAGCTAATAAGACTTTCGCGGAAGCATATTGAGTATGTACCAGGGGCAAGCAGTTGCCTCTGATAAGTTACTGGAAACCGAACATAAGTAGGTTTTTTCCTGGATCACAAATAGCTATTTGCCGTTTAAACAAGGTTGTAAAGAGATGAATTAAACGATCACAACTAGTCAATTGCAATCAGTGCAAGCAATCACCAGGAAAAAACGAATGGATGTTCAAGATTGATGATGAGCATTAGTTGCGCCTTGATTCAAACTAGCTCATACGGATTGTGAAATTGAATCTAATATTGATAATTCATTACAAACATTGGTAATTTGTTACCATGATGTAATTTTACCATCAACCTGCAAATATATTCAATCCAAAGCGTGTCATCTGTTTAACATCTAAGAAAGAAAGATCTTTCTATTGGGTATGGGAAGAAGTTTCCGCCGTTTTTAGTTTATATCAATAATAAAAGATACAGCCACATCAATCAAAGTATGTATCATTAGAAGATATGACCTTCTCCCATCTTTCTGTTAGAAGATGGATTTCTCGGTGTAAAAATCCCCATCCTTCGATTTAATCCAGCCGTCGAGCCAGGTTTTGATGCTTTCATAAGAAGTAAATCGTTCTCCAGTAAGGGCCGATTGCATGGAGCGGAACAAATGGAAATTTGAAGGAGCAATGTCTGGGAAATATGGTGGGTGGGGCAAGATTTCCCAATACACACCTTCCAAATATTTTTTGACCGGCTTGACAACGTGTGGCCTTGCATTGTCATGCCGCAAAATCAGCTTGTCATGTTTGTCATTCCATTCTGGCCGTTTTTCCTTCAGAGCTCGATTCAGATGGATGAGTTGCCGTTGGTATACATCCCCAATGATTATTTCAGATGGTTTCAGGAGTTCGGATTAGATGATGCTACTCTGGTCCCAGCAGATGAACATTACCTGGGATGCGTGTACATTCCATTTTGGCGTCGATGGATCTGGTTTAGCTGGCATTACCTAATGTTTTGGTCGCATAGGGTTTTCGAAGTCCATCTATTTTTCATCCCCAGTCACAATTTAGTGAATGAAACCCTTTCTTTTTTATCGTTCAAAAAGCATCTTGCTCGTCATCAAATGCCGTTCAATGTCCCTCTCTCTCTCAGCTGTTTGAATCATTCCCATGGCGTACAAGCGTTTACTAACGGTAAATTTGTCATCATTTAACTCCTGCTACGATTCTTCTAGGCTCAACTTGAATCTTCATCCAACATTCATTTCCGTAGTTGTGAATCTTCAAACTTTTTCGGTGCCTCTTCACGATTTTTATCAGTCACGTCAAAATCACCATTTTTAAAACGCCGAAACCACTTTTTGCAAGTCGTCTCAGATGGGGCATGATCACCATAAACATCGAGCACTATACGATAAGCTTCCGCAGCACTTTTCGTGAGAATGAAATAATGAATTAGGACTTCCCGCAAATGTTGCTTATTCGGTATGAATGTCGACATTTTAAACACGAGAAAAATAGTATATGTAAGGACATGCGTCTACCTACGGCGGAAACTAATTCTCATACCCAATAAGATATTAAAGGAAATGTAAATGACTTATCTGACTTTGAATACTTGTCTGAGTGTTACTGTACGATACTGTTCAATAAAAATGATGTTTTTCCGTTCAGATGATAAGCATATTTTTATACTTCTTTGGACGAATGCACAACACTGTAGGATAATAGTTTTGTAAACCTCGGAGGTTAACCTTGTTTAGGGCACCTTTGGACACATACTTTTCCTGCAACATAAATCAATACTTCAGCTTTGGTTTTTTCAATTTATCGAAGGTGCAGAATGCTGGCTTATTGCATTCTTTCCGAGTATGCCGAGAAAAGCCAAGTGTTTAGCCTAGACCGCTTTGATTTGGCTATTTTGAAGTCGGACGGTCAATATCTGAAAGCAATGCATTCATAACACCGAGTAAGACCAGCTCCTCGGCATATTTACAGACTACACAGTCCACATAAATTGTCTGATTGATCGGGAATTTTCCGGCATACTTTTTTGAATGAAGCTCCACGATAATGAACTTCGCTCTCTTTGTTTAACTGATCCTCCACCTGACGGTAGGTTTTTCGCTTCAGGAAGTGGTTACGTATGAGCCCTTTTGCTTGTGCAAATTTTACGACACGTTCTACGCCTCCTTATTTCTACTGAGAGCATCTAGTGAAAATGATTGCTTTCAATTCTAGCATATCTTTGATTAAATTGCGAATAATCCCTGGTTGTTTATGGAACCTGTCTTGAATTCTACCGGGAGATCGCCTGTTTTTGTGAATCGTACCGCCTCCATGCTGACTTTTGTTTTCTCACACTCTATTTTTCTCTTGTGTTTTTCAGCATGTCGACTGATATCTCCCATCTGCTAATTTTAGAAAGGACTTGCTAACAAGGACATCACTGCATCGCTCACCCTTCACTGTTTTCGTTTCCGGTTTTCGGTTGTAGAAGGTTTTTGGGCACTTTCACATTTTCTGTCCCCACGTGCTTAGCTGATTGCTTTTTGCAGCACGCTGGCTTTAAATCGGCTTTTCTTTAATATGAGCGAAATTCTTGAATTGATTTAGGGCATTTTCAGGAATAATGCTTGCGACTTCTACAAGTAAGTCCTTTACTTTTTGCACTAAGAAAAAAGTTTCTAAACATGAGCTAAACATTTTAACTGGTCCTATGCCCTTAAGCATATGTCTCGATAGAAGTGAAATCTATCGGCGAGTTCTTCGAGATCGTCTATCAGGTTATTGAGTTTTTTAACCAGTTAAGTTGTGCGAGCTTCTGTGTTTGTCGCGATAATCAAGCGATGAATTTTTATTTGCTTCTTTTATTTCACCTCTAAACATTTTAAACATATTAAAATTTCCGAATAAAATTTAGTTGCCGCTAAAAGTACAATTTAAATGTCAAACTGTAACAAAACTTTACGCATGACGGAAATAGTCGTCAAACACACTTAACTGGTTAGGGAAAATGATGGCATTTTTTGATTATTTTTAAGATGGCGCTAATATTTGCATGAAACTTTCTTTTCGCTCCAGTTCTGTATTATTCTCTTGATGTACGCTCTCATCAATGTAGATTGCGACCCACTATTAGAAAACAGGACCTCACAATGCTGAGTCTCGTTACTCTAATAGTATCGTAGAGCGTTGTGGCTGGATGTAATGGTTTTGGTACCTCACAGCGAGGTTTTTCTTATGGCACCCAAATTCACGACAGAACTTGATCCGTGACCAAAAGTATATGAAAGGATATCTGGTCAGAACTAATATTGACCTTAATCATTTCCACGCAGGTGCTTCATCGGATCCCAGAACAAAAGTACCAATATCAATGTCATCCATCTAAAGATGCTTTACTCCATCATCATAGGACAAGTAGCTGGAATTTGTATGTTCCCGACTTAGCCCGAAATGCAACAGATTGATAGTTTTTCAGGAAGAGTTAGCAGCAATTTGAATTCCTGACTGAGCCTGATATCTTTATTCCAGCGAGAAAATGCATGTAGCTGGTCGCGGCATCCTCACACCTCGGGATGCATATCCCTCGCCCCTAGTACTTTGTCACCATTTTACTTACTTCTTAAGATACATTTAGTGACTCCTTAGTGACTCACTTGAGTAAAATTCAACTTTATCCCACTTCCACCCCATCAAGGTGGTATCCGTCGGAAGTCCCATCGGGTACCGGAAAGGAATTCAGGAATGTTTTAAAGCAATTCCTTTTGAATCCTAAAAGTGTTCATTGTTTTACATGTATTTATTCACCTTCTGAATACGGTAGTCAGGAGGGAGGAAATGCAGTATATTTGAATGGATTCAAGCACTCAACGATCGAGAGGATAGCGGATAAAATCGGATGGACTCGACAAAAGAAAGAACACTTAACCGTACTCAGCCCGGAATCTGGAAAGGTGTCCTGGAAGGTAGTTACTTAGTACCTATAAAAATTAAAGTGGGTTTAAGCACTTTGTTCCAGCAAGAACAATCGAGCCATTTGGCAGAAAACCATATTCGGGTCAAGTTTGGATAAACGGCAACCACATAAGATCTCATTTATATATAAAATGTTCATAACCTTAATATGGAACATTTGTAATAAAATGTTTAGTCAATCTCAGTCTACACTGTAATGTATATTGCAGATTCCGAAAATTTTACCGGTGGCCCAATATTTATTGCCGAGACTGTATTCTTGAGAAAAATGTCCAAATTTATAAAATCTTAAACACGACCGCTATTTGCTTTAACAATTACAACATTTGTGACCGTTCAAATTGACCACGTATGAATAGTTGACCGCCTTATGAAATCCTTTAAATTTAAAGTAATTAACAACCGAAACTGGATTTTGGGGATAATAAGGTATTGTTCGATGTCCAGTTCAGTTGCAGTTGTTGCCGATAGGAAAATCTTCGCGCATTGTTCAAACCAATCGACGAAAGCTTTCGCGGAACTACAAGACGCGACATGATTTGGACTTCATTTTGGCAATAAATCGATTTTATTTCTATCAACAGATGCAAGGATGATATCCTGCATCACTTTGTAGATTCAAATAAGAATTTCAACTAACAAATTAAATAAAATATACACTTTTAGAACTAATCCGATTTCATTTATAGTTTGAATTAGCTGTGAACAATATTTGGATTAATACTAACGCAAAATGTGATAAGTTTTTTTGCTAACGTACCATTCTCCTTAAGTAAAACTCACTTGAATTTCACAAACAAACTTCCCACCAACACTACGAACTTCTAAACATAAGTGCGGACATCGAATAAACGATTACCAGAATTAATAGCGGCAATAAATTTCCTCATAGAGGGAACATATTTGAGAATCACAAGTGTGGCAGCACTTCCGAATATTCCCAACAACTTTGACATTTCGCATGCCGCCGCGTTCCTAACCTAGAACAGAACTCGCTGTCACAACACGAGTTTGCACGGCAGATAAACTGAAATTAATTTTCTCATTGAAATTAACATCCTCCAAGCAAACCATAGCTAAAAATGGGCTTTCGTGGTCGCGGTGGTGGTGGCGGCGGCGGCGGTGGAGGATTTAGAGGTCGCGGTAAGTATTGGTTACATTTGAAATAAAAAACTTAGTTCATGTTTCGTTTTTTGGGTTAGGTGGCGGAGGCTTTCGTGGTGGACGTGGCGGTGGTGGCGGACGTAATTTCGATCAAGGACCACCGGAACGTGTTATTCCATTCGGGAATTTCGATTACACCTGTCAGGACGATTTGATATTGAAAGCGTCCATCGAAGACGTGCCATATTTCAATGCCCCCATCTACCTCGAGAACAAGGAGCAGATAGGAAAAATCGATGAAATATTCGGCACCCTGCGAGACTATTCAGTATCAGTGAAGCTCAGCGACAATATGAAGGCATCAAGTTTTAAGAAGGCGCAACAGTTGTTCATAGATCCCCAGAAATTGCTGCCACTTTCGAGATTTCTGCCGAAACCACCGCAACCCAAAGGTCCAAAGAAGAGGGGTCCGAAAGGTGCTGGTGGCGGTGGCGGAGGAGGCGGACGTGGCGGTGGACGCGGTGGATTTGGCAGAGGTGGCGGCGGCGGCGGTCGTGGCGGTAATCGTGGTGGCGGTGGATTTGGTCGTGGAGGAGGCGGCGGCGGTGGATTTGGTCGTGGAGGAGGAGGTGGCGGCGGCGGTGGTGGAGGATTTAAGAAGTTTGGCGGTGGTGGTGGAAGAGGCGGCGGAGGCGGTTGGGGACGACGATAGTTTTAAGTCTGAAAACTTTTCCTTTTGTATTAAGAGTTTATGCTACATTTAGGAATGTTGACGAATTAAATTTTTTAAATTTTAAATGCTCTTTTTGTCCCTTGAATTCGAATAATTTCGTCCACAAGGATGAACAGGAACCTAACTGTCTTGGCGCTAATGAATGCCCAAGCTATGAACAGACACAGACCATGTTCGAGGGAAGCAAATCCGAAATCTTTTCATAACAAATCTTTAGTATTTTTGCCGACATTAAAGAATTACGACATTGTTATATTCATAGCAAATATGAATTTTTCTATCCCCAGTTACCACTTGCTGAACTTTCACTGATAATGAGCTTCACTTTTTGCCCAAAGCCAACATGGTCGTGGGGTTGTTCGTCCACGGAACTGTTGTACGCGTTGTCAATGGAAGGTCAAAGTCCGAGAGGAGTTGTATCGCCACGACGACGTCAACGATAAATCCTTTAATCTTTTCGATTCGTCCTAATAACCACAACGGTGCTCTATAGTGAACTTTATTGATGGCAAAGTCACTGGAGGCGTGAGCCAATGCCCCCCAAATTGATTTTGAAACGGGAATTTTATAGAATTCAATTAGATTTCGAGTTCTAATGTAAAATCTGAAAGGTAACAAGAAATCGGTTTGAAGGAAATTTATATTTTCAATCGAAACGATCTCTCTCCTATGTATGTTGCGAGTTTGTTACTTTACAATATCGCAGGTATGCGCGTCGGACTATGAAGTATTGGTATATGAATACATCGATGTTATTTAGAGACGTCACAAATGATAGGAAGGATGTTCAATAAGTCATTGGAAAGTCCAAGAGATCATAATCGTAGTGTCGAAACTGGTTCCTTTATAGAAAGCACCATTTCTAACTGAAAACCTTTTCAAGTTCTACAAGGAGAGGGCACGCATTGCCGTACTCTATTTGGATGATATTTACACATTTCTTTCCGATAACTGCTTCACACTTATAACCGCCAAGTACATGATTCTTAAGTTGGTAAATTGAGTGTCATATTATAGATTATATTTACCCTTTTTCTTACTTTTCGCGTGGAAATTTGACTTAAAAACATTAAGAGCAGTATATGTACGTATTTTTCACAGTGGTAACAGGAATAAAATTTCTGTTTGCATTCTGCAACTGTATTAAAGCAGTTTGTTAGATCAAAATATGCTTGGACTCTTGTTTACATTACGACATCGAAATTTGATAACGGAATTTCTTACACTTTTGACTGTATGTTGTTTGTATTACATAATTTCAGGGGCATATTTTCGCTTGCAAAGACGCCATTAAATAGTTACAGTTACTGGAAAAATTATTTGCGTAACTTCATAAACAGTGGCGGATATAAGCATTTACGGGTACCGCATAAGGCGGTATCCGTGAATACTTTCATATCCGTGAATCCAAGTTTTTTTTGAAAATATATTAACGAAATAAATTAATGTTTTATTTTTTTAATTTATTCGTATTTACTATGTCTTTTGAAATGTAAAAACAACTTTTAAATGTATTTATTATGGAAGCTACGGAAGATGAAAGAATCTGTTGACTCGGATAAAAGTATTCGTGGATGGCTGTACGTATGCTACGAAACTTCAGAACGACAAGTTCGAATCATTTTTTTCGAGAAATCACATTCTAAAAATGTCAACATGAATCCCGCAGTCATTAAATACACCAACAAAGATAGTACAGTGAAGTAAATGTGTGCAGTTTGGAAAGGTTCCGTAGGGATGCATTCTTTAATTCCAAAAATATGCTGTAAAGTTTCGGAACTATTTCAGAGGGAAGTGAAATTATTATAAACTTCAGAAAGGACGGGAAAAGGTTTGTTGTCATATCGAATGCTCTACATGTATATCAACAGATTATATCAAATACCGAATGAGTGGAGCCAATCAATTATACCTCCTATGATAGGAGTATAGGTAGATAGATGGGAGTCCTATCTACAAAAAGGTGACAAGCTACAGTGCGAGAAATAAAGAGACATATCACTGCTTTGTAAGGCGTATCAATTATTTTTGAAGAGCTTTAGAAAATAAAATCAGATCATAAGCCAACACTATTATTGGGGAGTTTCAAGGTGGCTTAAGAGCTGGTAGATCTACGACAGACCAATTGTTTACTGTCAAGCAGGTACTTTGAAAATGCCGGGAGTTCAGCATAGATGTTTGCCACATTTTCGTTGACTTTAAGCAAGCATACAACAGTATTGATGGTATCTCAGCCAAATTTGTCCGCCTTACCAATATGACAAAGACGTCGATAATCTCCCGGGCGCGTATCAATAACCAACTCATGGACACTTTCGACACAAATACTGGACTAAAGCAGGGAGATGGGCCGACCCCTTTGGTATTCAATTTGGTTCTGGCATATGTTATAAGCAAGCTACCTGTCGATACGAGAGGCGCACTATTATACAAAGCTAGCGAAGTGATAGCCTATGTGGATGACAACAATATGTTACCGTCACTAATAACCGCTAAAAAACTATTAATGAATTAACGAAACAAAACTAGTATGACTACAAATCAATGAGAATAAAAGAAAGCTTATGACGCAGTCGAGAGAAAATCCCTCATATGTCCAAAATATATTAGTTGGCGAATATAATATTGAAAATGAGATGAATGAAATGAAGTCGAATTTGTGTATCTAGGCGTGAAAATAACAAGAACGGCGAGTTAAAGATGAAATACGCCAAAGAGAACAGCTCGCAAATAAAACTTTTTACCCAGTTCTGACGACTATGAATACCAGCTGCCTGCAGAGGAAAACAAAGCTCTAAGTGCACAGATCTGTGGTTAGACCTGTTTATGCTGTGGGTATGAAACATGGACCCTAACCCAAGCATCCTCATATATATTGAATGGCTTTGAGCGACGCGGTCTAAAGCGGATAATTGGAGCAAAGCTGACCGGGGACCAATGACGAAGTCGATACATTCATATGCTGCATGCAATGTATGCAGTTTTTAATTAGTCGTAGGTCTCAATGCTTGTAAGACAGCGGAAGCTGCAATGGACTGACAATATGAATCGTATGGACGAACAACTGATATCCAAGAAAGTATTCGTTGAGAGAACTGAAGGGCGGAGGCTAGTGCGGGAAACCGCGAAATCGCTGGTCTGATTCTGTTGACGAAGACAGTTCATCACTGTTCGGATTTCAAAATTGGAGGACGCGGTCAATGGACCGAGACTGTTGGAGGCGCTTGCTGCAGGACGTGGAGGCACGAGTGGGACTGTAGTGCTAAGAAGAATAAATCATTTCAAAAATGTACACCGCTTTGCCGTCTTCAGTATTAACTCAACGCGAATGTTAGAAAAATTTGTAGTGATACTCCGAGAATTCAACTTCTTTAGAAATCGTAGCTAATCTCAGGGAAACTTATGAAAAGAAAATGAATTCACCACCCTATGTCTTAAAGGACAATCAAACTAGCATAATCAAGCAAAATCCTGAAAGAATCCATGAAGAGCAATCCATTAGCTGTAACGTGATTCGTTGAATTGTTGGGAACAGGAGTGCCTCCGCGATAATCAAATGGCGTCCTGACACTCCTTTTGGAATCAAATGTGTAAGAGAAGTGGATCTGGTCAATATCACGCCTAACACTGATTATTATCACTTCCAAAAAATTCTCACTTAGATTCGCTTTCGACCTGAACGCAATCCGTAAATGTCAAAATAACGAAAGAACAGAGAAGGAGAAAGAAGGTATTCAAGGAAATATTCTAGTTGCGTTTCTGTGGCATTTATTTATTTTCAACGTTTCAATTATAGTCACTGCCACAAATTGAACCCTTCAATCAAACTTTACTTTGCATTTCATTGCGCTTTAAATCTAATGTCAAGGTTATATTTATTCAACCTTCAACAACGAAACATATCAACATTGTAGTCAGATTACACACAGGTATCAGGGTGAGAGCTACTTTCACACGATGCATGTTATCCTTACACTTTGGTGCAGACGAGCATGTCCTCGTATACACCCCATACAAGAGGTCCGACAAAACCATTTCCCTAATAATCATTCACCAGGACGATTTTCTAAAATTAACGGATTTTACCTCGAATTTTGTGATGACGACATGTTGCCTACTTCCTGAATATTTTCAAACAGGGTCACAAGGTGGTGTCAGTATGGTATGTAAATCGATTTACTTTTTCGGTTTCTGTGCAGTGCAAAGTGTGTTTGGACAATAAGCACGAGTAGCTCCGACGAGGTGAACGTCAGAAGGATTTGTAAGGGCAAAAAGTGACTTCCTTGAAATCGTGGACATACAATAAATTAGAGTTCTGTCATGTTTTATAGCCGTAGGAATTGTGAGGAGCTAATTGCTTGTTAGGACGAAGCAGGGTGGCGCAATGGTGAACCATTAACACAACTAAAGGTTAAATTAGGACACGAGCAATTAACGTTAAATACTACCAAACAAGTTCATGTTCGGCAAGCAAATATAATTTTCTCGTTGGTTGTCTGTGCAGGCTCACGATAAGGTCAGCAAATATTAAAGCTGATTATTTTCTTGACACTGATCAGATAATACTTTTTTTTGGTGAACAATCAAGTATTTGTTAGTCAGGCAGCAACTCACAACAGTAGCTCGAATACTCTCTTTTCATCCGTTTACGTCATTCGTTCGGCTTAATAGGTTTAAATATAAAAATAGCGGACGGTATCATTCAACGACCTAGCAAGGATTAATTCTTCATAGCCCTTATCTGGGCGGATTAAATGTTCTGAAAATACTTTTTGCCAGCGAGTTAAAGCCGTTTTAAAATAATCTTTGCCAGAAACAACAGCAAAAGCTCAAAGAGGAAGGACAATATTCTCCGTTCGGCAGAACAAACACAATTCCTACAGATACAGAAAGAAGAAAGGAACATTTTCAGGTCATCCCACATTGTTATCGGATAGTACCAGCAGAAATGCAGCAGCTCAGTGGACCTTGAAATGAAATTAAAAAGACTTGGCCAACGACAGACCGACTGAAAGTCCACCAGATGAGAGTTCCTACATAGATTCCGGTGCGAGTGTGGACAAGCAGCAAAAGGACAATCATAGAGAAATGGTCGCAGTGGTTTTCAAAGTGGTCAACTGAAAGGAAATATCATCAGGAGGTGAATGTATAAGACGGTTCCATGCAATTTAGACAATCGGTTACACTCTTAAATATTTGCATAATTCATGATTGTGGTTGTTATTCTGTACTAATTCGAAATATTTCTACGAGCATAAAAGGGATAGAATGTGGATTCAAGGTTTACACCAAGACTGTTCTCTGTTGTTTAACTATATTGGCCACGATGGGATAATTAAAGTTTCAAGTTCATTCATAAATCATAGACCGTTCTCGCCAATATCCCATTAAATATGCACTCAAGTTGGCATTGAATGTCCTTTTTGGCAGTGCAGCATTAGTTTTGCTAT
This sequence comes from Stratiomys singularior, assembly GCA_954870665.1. Classification (NCBI taxonomy): domain Eukaryota; kingdom Metazoa; phylum Arthropoda; class Insecta; order Diptera; family Stratiomyidae; genus Stratiomys; species Stratiomys singularior. Next base: position 13,955,679 of record OX940879.1, read on the forward strand.
CATGTAATTAGTTTTTATAATTTTCAACGCTTAATAGAGTTGTTGCAATGCAAGGATATCTCTGGTAAGGATGTTTGAACTTAATAATATCAGTCGTGCTTAGCGCTGTGTTTGGGATTAAGGTTGGGTACTGTACGTGTTGCTAGGCTCAATAAACAATGAGTTTACCAGTACAGACAAGCAAATTTGCATTCCAAATGAAGGCAAAGTCCTGGTTAGCTACCATAATTGTTCATTACAGTCATTGTAAATGTAATTTCTAGGTATCCCACTGTGCATGGGCAAACAGGAGAAGACGCAGGACACGTCCAAGAACGAAAATTTCAGTCGCATAGAAAGCAAGTGCAGTCGACAAATAATCTCGCTCGCAGACTCCAAAAGGAAGTCGTTCGGTCATAGACCAACAAATTAAATGACATTGAAGGAGAAATATCCCCAAAAACGTTACTTCATATGGTCTTCTCCACTGAGCACAATTTTTATAAGACAAAAGACATACATTTTTTCAGAAGGATAATAAAAATTTTCATTGGTCACAAGCGCTAAATATGGAAATTATGGGATAATGGACTTTGAGGGTTTTTCTGACAAGCCCTTCAATCTAATCCAAATTTTTTTCAGATTTTTCTCATCTAGATTTTTTCAGCTTCAACTTCTGTAGACAAGAATTATTTTTATGAAAATTGCGCCATCTTCATTTGGTCAATAGAGTCATAACAAAACTAAAACACAAACATTTGAAGATAATCTTTCTGTTCAAATTATAAAATTTCAAAAATTTTGATGCTTTTTTTTTTGTTTGGATTACCCATTTACAATTTATTTTCATAAATTTCGAAAACAATATCGATTCGGTGGCCATTTTTGTTATTGAGACAAAGATAAGTTGTCCAAAGAGGACGGTTTTCATCATAGTTACGATCGATTTTGCTGCCATTTCACTCAAATGTTGTGTTTCAGCGCTTTTATGGTCTTCCGACAATTGGCATTAACTTCATTTTTCTAAAACTTCTACGAATTTCGAATTTGGAATTCCTTTCTTTATGGGGAAGGATTTTTCCAAAATCCAAACAAAAGAAGTCGAATGAAATCAAGCCGAGATATGTTGAGAAACTGTCAATATCGTCCATTTTTCGACAACCAGGACATGGGAACTACCAACACAAAAAGTTCATTGCTGAGCGCACAGTATGAGATAGTCTTGCCGACATATTTAACTCTTTGGCGATAACACAAAGCATGGCAGTATCTATGACGATCGCTATTGGTTGCAACATCTCTAGAGAAAAAATGGCGCCCAACAGAGCTTAAATCTAGATGAAGCAGACGACTTTTGTATCGTGAATTATTTAAAGATTCGTTTGTATCTCGAAAGCGACAGGACGTGTTATTTACATGCATCGTTGTTTACGACGACTATCTCCTGAAAACCTGATTTCACACCAATTATTCGTATTACTCCAAGTAATTTGAGGTTAAACGGCAAATGATGTCGTATTTTGACACATAACGAACACGATAAGTACGTAACGTTCTCGCGAAAGAACGATTATTATTTTTCAATATAAAGCGATACTATTAAATCGTTGCTTATTCATGCATTTCGTGCACATGTGAACGACTTCATTTCACTTTCTTTCAATTTCTTTAGTTTAAAATATGAAATGTCAAAAAGCGGGTGCGTTCATTGCCTACTAAGTTGACTTCACTTGTTTGAACTGCTAAGATCAATTGAAAGAAGGTTGATCGAACATTTTGCGGAATTTAAAAGATATGGCATACGTATCACGTAATAGTTTTGATGGTTGGCAACATAAACCCATTTAGAAAACCTGTCAAATATTTTGATTGGTGCGTCGTATTGTTTTTTGTTAACAGGCAATTTTTGAAGCAAATTGGACACTTTTATGAGAATGGAAAAAAATCAAATTTCGTGCAGTTATTAAGCATTTCTGTATGGATAGGAAAACGGTGACGGAGGTCCGTTGTATTTTGTAGGACGTCCCTGGCACCTCCACGCCTTTAAAAACGATTGCTAATTGCCTAATTGCTAAATCGCATTTGCTTCCTGTGGACAATAAGCGAAAGCGTGTGATTGCTTTGAGGTAGTGTTTGACCATTTTTAAGTCTAAAGGCGCAGATACAAAACTGCTTGACGGCGATGCGAGAGCGAGATGAGATTCTCGCACGTCGCGGCACAACGCATTCAATGTACAATGCACGCGAAAGATAGATAAATAAATTGAGGCTTTATACATACATGTCATTCTTAAATAGCTATGGCAGATATTTGACAGCAACAAATTGTTAAACAGCTTTTGAAAAAGTAAAATCTGGACGTAACCGATTCTTATGCTAGATTGGAGCTGTAGTTTTTAAATGCACGCGATACGAGGAAGAATAACGTTCATATGACAAATGTCAAATTGGTGACGTTTTAAATGAAATTTGCTTGCAATTGTTTATAATTTTCTTTAAAAGTTTTGAATTTGGAATTTTCCTTCGTTTGGAAAATAATAGCCTCAACAAGGTTGCACGAAATTTTCATTCAGAATAACCCTCATACTTAAAAAGTATTTAAGGCGTTTGATTTTCAAATTTCATTTAAGCGCCATCGTCATATCATAGCATCTGATAAACGTCAACGCACCTCGTTGCAAGGATTTTCCGAATATTTCATCGACGCATCGCAATCATTGTACGATGTCGTATACAAACACATGTTACGAAAACGGGTTGAGATTTGCTGCGAGACTCTCGTCGCGCTTTCATATTGCAGTCTCGCATTATTGTATTTCAGCCATAACCCAGTAGAGTTTTTTCACGGATTCTTGACCGGGAGCGAAAATTGGGGGGACAAATTTTACACCAGCCCCGCAAGCAGCAGTTGAAATCATGGACTTTATTAGGCGTATCTGCTTTAAAAAACGCAAAGAGGGTCTTATAAGCTCAAAAAGTCATGCAAAGGAATGCAAGCTGGGATAGACGTCGGCTTCACGTAAACATAAAGAACAATGACGAAGCAATACTACAGTGATTATTTGGTACATTTTTTTATTGGGAAAAATTACATAAGGGCATATTAAAGGCTAGGTAGCCTCGTGCCCTGCCATGATTTCCATGCTCCGTCCCACTCATTCCAAATTTCCTTATCAAAATTAGTTTTAAGGGGCTACTAGGCGGTGCCCCATCCTCCGTTTACTGCAGACCTGGCTCCGCGGCGTTATTTTGGTTCATATGGATAAAGACTTGGCTCGAGGGTAGTCGCTTCACGTCAAATAAAGAGGACATCGCCGCCGCGAATACCTGTTTTACAGAGTTTAAAGGTAAAAAGTAAAAAAAGTAAAGGTCCCACCGGGAAAAATGTATCAAGATGACAGGGAACTGTATTGAAGAAGAAATACAAAAAAAAAAGAAAAATAAAAACCTGGATACTGCTTTATTTGCTCGTTTTCAATATAATTTCGTATGATTAGGATTGGTATGAATTTGTGACGTTTTTTTGTTGGAGGGGTTTGCTATGGAAGAATCATTATTCAAGTGGCATTAGTTATAATATTGCCGAACTATGTATGCTGTTTTTACTATCTTTTTGACAAACTTCAGAAAAATCGTCCAAAGGATTCTTCATCTTTAAATTTGAGCTAATTTTCGGTCCTTTCGTAGACCGATACTTCAGGGTTCCTATGCCAAGAGCCATGGATTAGAACATGTGATAATCAGATGGATCAGTGTTTAGTGCACTGTCCGTTTCAGAGTTACTTTTGTACGACTTACGCAACAAGGGGTTTGACATTGGTGCGGAGCAAAATCGCCTTGTAATTTCGATCTTGCAGTTGGGTCCTTTTTAGGCTCAGACACGTCAATCGAAATTTGATAGGTCCCCAGTGATGGTTATACCCGGTCGATGCAGCTGCCTCTACCTCCCTTCATATTCGGAGCATGAGTTTTTGTGTCATATTATAATTATTCTTGTATTTATTATAATAAATAATTTTCTCTGGACAATATGTTTGAATGACCGTGGAAACTATATGATTTTATTCTATAAGGATTGTTACACTGCACCGTTTCTTAGTCGCGAGTGATAATACAACTTAAAACTTCTTTTTTCCTGCAGTTATGAGTGAATGGTTACATATGACTAAATTCTGCTCGCCGACCCTTCACTACGACACATATGTTATCAAAATTCTTTGCGGTACCATTCTAAGCGTTTTGGGTTGATAGTGCCATGAGAAAACGATTCGGACAGTTATGGAAATTATTTGCACGGGTCTTTATTGAATGCTGCCACCAAATTTTTTTCATTTTCAAGTTGCGATTCTATTTGTGAGTCGATTCCTGCATTTTTTTAATGAACATATCCTCGAATAACGCACGCCGACTCTCTACGGCGCTTTTTTAAGGCCAAAATATGTTCTTCATCTCGTTCTTGAGCTGAAGTAGAAGAACTAGGTAAAGTTGTGTTCAAAATATGTCCCAACTCAGCAATCAATATGGTCCGGAAATAATTCTTTTCGTTCTTCACCATCCCTCTAATATGAGACAGTAGAGCCCTTGGACCCGATTTACTTACATCTGTATCTATTACGAACTTCCATAGAGGTAACTATAGAAATTCTTAATGTACCTTATACATAAGGTTACCCTCATAGTATATAGGTTAGGTTTAACCTAACATACGTATGTTACACCTCAATAAGAATTTCTTCCTTTTTTTCAATTTACAAACTATGGGCCTTCACAGAGCTCATTTGTGAAACATTGCAACACTGCAAATGATTCAAATTAATCTAAGTTGTTTTTCTTATTCGGAACAAATGTAGCCTTATTGGCCGGTAATGTACAGAAGTTTTATCCGTATCCTCCCCTTTGTCCGCTGATTGTCGGTTTATTTAGCGAGAGCTACTGCATCTCCGCTTGGGCTCATCTGGATTTCTCACAGATGATTTCTGTATTTAAGACAAATCTACATTTTTTTGGTCCTTGTTTGCGGTAAGCATTGCATTTATCAATCATTTTGTAACAACATGTAACATTATTTTGAGTTATTATTACAACTTTCTTTGATTTCGTGATAGACTTCATGAAGATCTTTTCTTAATTTATTGTTTCATCTAGTTTATTTGAGTTCGAATCCCACTTCTGACACCAATCTCGTATGAGTTTCTTTTTATTGTTTTTAGAGTACAATGAAAATTCCGTATTCACACTATTTTATGGGTTGCTGTAATTTCACTGCAGAGTTGGACATGTTGGTTCTGATATCCATCGGAAACTCTTTCGGGATTGAACTGTTTTAAGTAATTCAATCAGTCCGTGTCACATTTTCATAGGTCGTATGACGGCGGACGCATTTTCGAGTGTGCCATTCTTACTCAAAGTGAGTGAGTTCTTACTCAAAGAATAGTTAAATTTGAACTGTAACATGTTACATCCTGCATCAGATGAATTCTTCAAATTGATAAGATCGGATTATTATACACAACATATAATAATATACTACGCTGTCACGTACTCATATATCCTTCTTGCCTGACTTTGACGGCCAAGTCCTGATTAACGAAACCGCTTACCAGTCAACTCATTCTTTTATAATAATTTAATTACCTTTGCATTAATAAAAAGCCTTTAGAAAAATTACTTCCTTAAAAAAAAAGACCCTTATCCACTTACTAGTTGATGATGATTCAGACGAGTCGGAACGTGTCCTTATGAGATGAGAGAATTAGTATGTGTGCTATTTCATTCAACGAAATCTCTCTAAAGAAACTTTAATCTTTCGTAACACATCCTAATTTTTCTAAATGTGCTATCATCATCTAGTTAAAATAATTACAAAGTAAAAGGGATAATGGACTTTTTTTTCGCCTACACATTTTCCCTCGGAAATATTACAACTTGGCTACTAGCCAATGGATAGCCTGCCAAGAAACTGTACAATGAACTAGAGGAAGCAATTTTCTCTTCTTCGTTCTTCTTAATTTTTGGTCTTGGCACAGATTCGAATATCCTTGTATCATTTTTTCATCGTTGCTACATCAAAAAAAAAAGTCCGAGAAATTTAAATTTCAGATAGTTTTTGTTTAGGGGTTTATCCCAATAAACTAAAAGTTGGAAAGTTTATTCTAGTGTTTAAGCCTTGAATAGCGTTCCGTTGACATAATTGTTGGAGATTAACTAGAAGGAATGTATATGTTCTTTTGTTTAGAAGATCAGAAGAGTAATGAGAGTTTTTTTTTTCGTTGAAAAGGGTTATTTTTGTTTTGTATCGGCCTTCGGGTAACTTTAAAACTTTGTGAACTATTATTCATTCTAATTTTTGTTGACATTTAAAACACAATGATGATTTGTTGCTGGCGTTCGTAAGGATTTCCGAAGAAGGGTTTTTAATTATACTTAAAACATCCTCGGGACCCTCTATAATAGCAAAACTATTCCATCTAATTATGTTGATTCCACGTAAGCATTCAGCTCTGCATTTTCATTGTACCTAAGTCTGTTTGAACCAAAAAGCACTAAACCAAATTATAAGGATGAATAGGACCTAACACATATGCTTCCTGTTTCATTTCTTCCCTAACGAACTACGCTCCCCGTGTTTTTTAATAAACTTGTTGAGTCCTTCATCTGATCTACACTTGCATATATCCATGAAACGTGAAAAAGGACGCAATTTTCTCCGACAAAATGCCTTCCTTATCACATATTGCGGGCGTATTGTTTATCCCTAGGTAGTATGTTTCGTTCTTTGAATAACCTTGCAACTTTTCAAAGTATGCCAACTTTCCCAGGCATGAATATTTCGCTTCGTTTGTTTGTCCTTTTGCAGCCTACACAGCGCAACTGACGAGAATGTTCTACAGAATCATCTAACATCTATTTCTATCCATTCGGCATTCGTTGAATGCTCTCTTAACGAGAAAATTATGCGGGTATAGGATATAGGGCGAAATATAGTGTGTGTGTTGCATGTATGATGTAACCAGGTCAGTGAATGATAAGAATTCTTAAAAATTTTCTACGTAAGAGTATGTAAAATTAGCTCTTCATGTAAATTCTAGTCAAGCTCTTGGCATCAAGTTCTAGTTTAGGGTGTTCTGGGGAAGAAGAGTGAACGAAATAAGAGTTTAATTTCAATGGGGTGGACTAGTTTTAACATTTCAAGTGTACTTTAATTGCAGAACCAGCAATTTGTGTGAAATTACTTATTTTATTAAGCTTATCTAGTTGAAATGTAAATTTTCTGCTAATTTCATGAATTGCTAGCAAACTCTCCCCTATGTTGTACTTTTTCTTGTGAAGTCATCTAATGCAAGCAAATGTACGATGAAACGACGATTCATTATAATAATTTAAACGATTTAAACATGATGTTTATAGTTTGATGAAGCAACTTACTAAGATATGAGATCATTACACAATTCACTTAAAATTGATCGTTCCTGGTAAAATCTATCTTTAAAAAACTTTGAATTCATTGTCATTAAAAAATTCCTTCCTGACAGAAATATTCTTTTACTACCATGGCCAAGAAAATTCTAAGATTCAAATCCTGAAAAATTTGAGGCTTGTATGCAAAGAAAATAACATCAATCGTCAGATGTTGAAAGCAAATATTAAAAAATATGACACGGGGCGCCTAAGGTAAAAGAATGTATCAAAGGTTGCATTAAGAGTATCCTCCTAGCCTTTTCAGGAGCATGTTTTACTGACACATAAACAGCAAACAGGTAAACTAAAAAGGATGAGCACATGGTCTAATTTAATTAACATCACAACAATCTATCGATTTTACAAAGTGATGACATCAAGATAACACAAATGAATGGGCAAACAAAAGAAAAGTTCACATTTTCCGCAGCTGAGGCACTATTGCGACTAGGATATATAGATTAGGAAAATTTGTCTTGATAAATGAGCTACATTTGCGAACGAAACAAAAGTCGAGCCCGTTAATTTAGCGTTTCAGTGTATTTCTGTTGTTTTCCGATAAGAAGTCGTATCTAACAGGACTTCTTAAGTTGGTTTTATCGACGAAAAATGGGCTAGATTCCAATCGATTGCATCATTTTGTGCAGATCGTTCAGTGAAGAAAGTGAATGTGTAGTGGAAACATTGGTGTTGACGAAAAAACAGAAAATTGATTTGATCGTCTGTAAGAAGCAAAATATGTCGAATCTTTCTGTATCTAAAAAAAATCAAGTGCAACTAGTCTTCAGTGGGAAGATTTTGAACGAACCAACGAACTTGAAGATCGACGCATAGTCCAATTATCTTTGTGAAACCGTTTTAAAACTGCTACAGACTTACGGGAAGTTCATAACGATAAATTACGCACCTCAACAGTAAAGCGACGTCGGGAAGACAACAACTTGAATGCCCGGCGAGCAGAAATCTCATCTTACAGCGAACATTCCTTTTGCCCGGCTAAAAATGGTATAAAGAGAGGGAAAATTGGTCAGCAAATGATTGGGTTGTTGTTGTTTTCTCTGATCAAAGCAGAATCAATCTCATCGTTTCTAACTCAGGTGTCATGGTGCGTCGTAGAAGAAATGAAAAGTACTGTTAAGCATTCACCGTATGTTATGGTCTGGGGAGTGATAACAAGTCAAGGTTTTGGACAAATCATATTACTGGAAGGCACAGTAAACTCAGCAGCGTACATGAATATAATTGAAAAGGGCGTTTTATCTGCCATCGAAGCTTTAACAAAGCACATAGAGACAGTGATATTTCAAGACGATTCCGCAGTGTGCCATCGATCGTAATCGATGGGAACAGCGTAGGCATTTTCTTAAATAAATCATTTATTCCAATTTTTTAAACGAGTTGTCTTTAATGGCCAGTAAATAGCCCCGACTTGTTGAGAACGTTTGGGTGATTGTGAATCTTAACAGCTTTCATTAAGGAGAGCTGTTCCCTTCTTTTTTGAGTTTGTTACGATCTGCGTCCTTTTGAGACGAAACGGAAGCAGCGTGGTGAATAAGGAGAGCAGAGGTAGCGGGGATCTAATGATTTCTATTTTGATACGCTCGGAGCACTGTTTCATTGAGCGTTTAACATGTTGTTGAAACCCACACTATTTATACGTTTTTTTGTATTTCAAGTTTTTATTATACCTATTAAATTATTCCGAAACACTTGTAACAGCTTTTGAGGTCTATTATGTTTTCTTTTTGGATCACTGACTAAAATTGGCGTTGAATCAAAATTCGCCATTATTTTCACGCCTATAATAAATGCATTTATCTTCAAACCGTACCAACTATACCATGTCGCAATTCATACTCAACACTATTTGTCCGGTCCCTGTTCAAGGATATCAATTATTTACAATTCCCATGTCGTTATATGTAAAATTTATCGCATGTGCCATTTTCGAGCTTTGTTATACATGTGTGCATGGAGCGCTAGGACACTTTCATATGATAAAATGCGGTGGTGCTCATAAACGGAACAAAAATGTATCCTTATAAAAACCAAAGCTGACTTTCTAAATGTGATGGCTCGTTGTTGCCAACATGCAACATTCATGACAAAAAAAATGGACAACAGCAGCAGTAGCGGCAACATTAAATGAATATATAAAAGGACAGGATATTCTGTGCTCGTCATTGCTTCCAATTATTAAAACTTCAGGCTTTATAGTCCGTGCAGCAAGTCTACACGGTATCGTTTGATGAGGTCGAGCCTATTTCAATGATTATCAGTGGTTACTGACACGCGAGTTAAAAAGGAACCATAAAATGTATCAGAATCAAGTGGACGTGCTGACGAGAAGGATATCTTATGAGCGACGAAAGCGATTTTATTTCCTTTCTTCCTTCTTATTTAACTTCTTCAAGTGTGAATAATGAGTGTGGGCACACGCTGTTTTCAATGCTGCCATGTGTAATGAATAAGAAATGTACACGATACGGATTAGATGATGATAACGAATACCAACGCAAAGGATCAGGTTTTCTTGGAAATCAAATTAGAATAAGAACGGTGGTGATGAGAATAGTAAAAATAAGTTATGAATTGATTATTGATAGCATTATAAACTTATGAATAGATTAACTTTGTATTTGGCTTCTCAAAGAATTCATCATGGACGTCCTGAATGAAAGGAAAGAAAATTGAGGGATGATTTTCATTTTATATGAAGAGTTTTTTTTTAAATATTTTATTTTACATCAGGACATGTCTTCCTATACTCATTTTTGAAGGATATTGTTTGCATCCCTCTTTGAAGTTGTACGTGTTTTTTGATAAACAGAAAGAGGCCAAAATATAATAAGATCATAAAAGCCGTAATGAAATACTTTGAGTAGATTTCCTGGTATTTTTCAGTACGATTTCCTTTTAACTCTGTGAAAAATTCCAAGACTTTCTCTAACGTTTTAAGGCCGGCGAGAAAAAACGATTTTCTCCTCTACATTGGCATTTGCATGCCCACTTTTAGCGCTTGATCATCCCCTCGATTATGATCATCCTTCTATTTTTAACATTAGGCGAGCGTTACTCCAAGCAAAGCTTGGCTACCCTTCATTAATCCTTCGCCGCCCACCGGCGCTTACCCTTCGAAAAAAATCAAAATCTAACGATAAACGGTCGTGAGTGGAACCTTATTTGGATTGGTAAATTTTATTGCATCTTAGCGTAAAACATGAACGACTCCTGCAAAACTTTTGCGGAAATATGCAATACAAATATAAATCTATTTGTGAGTGTTCTATCTCTGTCACATAGAAGTTGTCGGAGAGTGTTTATGCTGCATGTATTAACGTTATTGTTTGGGCAAGAATTGGTGTGAAATTTTATGGGCGAATATATAAACTTAAAGACGTCGAGAACGGAGGAAGGATTGGACGATATGAACAACGAATATTTATATGATCCCTTTTTTAAACGTCAATTATGCTTCAACTACACGACTTGAAGATATTCTAATTGAAAAGTTATGCTTGTAGACTCAGCAAGGAGATGAAAGTACGTTGATAAAGAAAAAAGATGGCAAAAATGCTCTACACGACGTAAGGATACGCTCTGGGTCCGATCTGTAGTCAGTCTAACGAGGAATCGAACCAGTTTGACGTGCGAGTGCAGGGTTGTACGTTTTTAAAAAAATGGTACATTAAGGGTATCACAATGCGAGAATAACAAAGATGTTATAGCCTGCCTAGGTATACCTTCGTAACTGCAAGTGATGCTGACATTAAATACATATTAATTGAGTGATTTTCACAGCGTTTCAAGAGATTTTGATACATGAAAAAATGATTATTTTTTAAAAGATTTTCAAATAAGGTAAATAATTGGACATCATAATGTCTCTCAACGATAGAAGAAGAGAGGGAGAGATAGAAACAAGGCAAACATATGTATGCGTGGTTTTGGATTTTGTTTGACCTTTTGCCACTCGAGTCCATCCCATTGATACGAGATCACGCCAATTTGTTTAAAGGAAAAGGTTCAATCAGAAACCAGTATAGTCTACGCAAGTGATATTAACAAACAACAACGGTGCTAAAGTGTCCCATTTATTCAAGAATCAAAAAGGAAAGCATGTAGGAAAGCATCGATAAAGCCTGTGGTATGCTCCGGACACGTGAGTCCTGAAAAAAATTTCGCTAACAAAATAACTTTATTTGAAAAGTGGGCTCTTAAACGTGTTATCACAGCAAAACCCCGGGGAACACACAGGCGTATAAGGAACAACAAGTACCTTCAATGACGTTTTGACGAGTCAGGGGTCTTGTGCGTGGATTGTCTGGTAAGTACTAACTGTCGCCGGCCGATTGCGTTACTATCGCAAGAGAAATTCATTATTGTTGATACATAAATACATTCTCGTAACCGGCTACTGTCAAAATCAATCAGCCAAATCATACTCGTAGTTTATTTTGACCGTGTTTGGAAGCGGGGGTGTCTGCGGATTGGAGAAAGCAGTTTCGGTCGATGTATCGATTCTTGTTTTTGGAAGGGAAATCACAAAGCGAAAGTGACTCTCTTCTTGTGACAGCGACCTTAAAAATTTGGTTTGATGAGTTTCGCACGTGGGTGTTTGATGAGTGGCGCACAGCAGGCCCGAAATGGCTAAAAAAGAGGATAAAGTCACAAAAAACGGTTTGAAGATGCGCGAGATATCTAAGAAATAAAGCATTTCAACAAACTGTGTAGGTCATATCCGGCATGAAATTTTGGGCAGGAGAAAGCTGTTGTCATGATGAGTGCTACAGTTGCTCATTCCGGACAATAAGCGCAGCCGTGAGATCACTTCAATGCAGTGTTTGATGCTGTTTAAGCACAATCCGAAGGAGTTTTTGCGTGGTTTAGTGACTCATAGAATGAGTCGCATGAGTCTACTGGTACACACTAGAATCCAAGGAACAGTCTAAACAGTGTCCTTCATCTGGCGAACGTGCTGAAAGAAGTTATGGCCACCGATTTCTGGGATTCACAAGGTGTGATCCACATCGAATATCTTCGATGGGGAAAAATGTAAACAGGGCTCTACTATGCCGAATTATTGGGCAGATTCGACAACAAAATGCAAAAAAAAAGGTCCCATTTGGCGAACAAAAAAGGGGTCTTCTACCATGACAACATACCGGCTCACACCTCTCGACCAAAGACTTAATTCTTTTCAGATTGAAAGAATTTTTCAGCTTGGTTAAAGAAGTTGAAACATCGCTGGAGCTAAGATTAGAAGCTAGAAGGAGACTATGTTGAGAAATAAAAGTGCCACTTTTTCAAAATTTATGTTATTATTTTTTAGGCTTAGTACCTTTCAGACCACCTTCGTATGTTATCATACTGCAAAAGATGGAATGGGTTTGGCATGTACAGTGGAATGAGGAGTTGGGTAGCACTTTGCAGGTAAGACTGCGGGATAAATGGCTGTGCTAAAAACTAGGAACCATTAACATTAGAAACATTACATTAAACATAACATAAATATTAGAAACCATTTATCGAAGAAAACAAGGAATTGCTACTAAGATTGTCCAATTGAAGGACGCGTTTGTTGGGCTATTAGAGACTACACACTCGCCCGTTCCTGAACCAACTCAAATTCTAATCCTTCTTTAGCATTGTTGATACGTTGATTGACTTAGGAATATATTTAGTGAGAACCGTATTTAATCGCATTTTCGAATGGTTTGATCCTTTTTCAACATGCTGCATAAGACAGTGATGTAAAGATTGATCTAATCGTCTTTCATATAAATGAAAATTGAGCAAACTTAAACTTTAATAATAAAATCATGACAAAATAAGAAAATCAATATTTAATATCTTTACAACTCACGAGTTTTTAAAAAAAATTTAATTAAAAAGTATACTAAATAAATCAATAAGTTAGGTGAAATAATTAGATTTTACTCACTTATATCAATAACAAGATCCAACTGTATTTGTGCGGAACTATAAAGTGAAGTTTAAAATTTTAGTAAAACATTTAAACGCAATTAATTATAAAAATATTAACTACTAAACATTTAGATGCATTAAAATATTATAAAATAATAATAAAACAAGCGAATTAAATTAGAATATTATAATAGTTTAGCAACAGGGATGTATATGCATTAATTACTACTAAATAAATATTGAAGATATTTAGGTTTATACATCATAACATACCAATTTAAACACCATTGTATACATTCATTCGTTAAAAGTTTATTATTAAAAAGTTAAAAATAATTGCCGACATGCAAATGAGAATATTTGCATTAAATATACAATTTCTATAATAATTGCGTGAAGAAAGCAAAGAATTCTATCAAATGGGAAAATTAAAGACAGATATATTTGAAACCAACCAAAAAAAAAAAATTAATATATTTGAACTGCATTTGTGAATATGATACTTTAACATACTTTAAAATATTTTATTTCACCAACTAAAACTCAATATTAGCTTCTACGATATTAATGATTTAATTAGCCTTTTACGATTTCAGTTGACGCTGAACGCACTCTTGCACGTACACAATGTACGCAGTTGACATTGAACGCACTCTTTCTATTTGACGTGTCCAACTGATCCAATGTCCAATTTTAAATATGGATTCGTATACAATAGTACAACATGTACTATTGTAGGATATTATTTTGAAAATGGTTGATCTATTACAAAATGTTATAAAAACTTCTTTATCCATATCACAGAGAGAATTGTAAATGTGCGCTATAAATAAACCACAATAAAAACAAAGGGCAGCATGAACTTCGATGACTGGCACTTATATAGTGCTGATCCAAAAGATTAAAAGTGCTTAGTTGTGTTGGTAGTGTAGGAAAGGCGTTAGCAATTTGAAACATGCAACCTACATTTTTTTGTAGTTGAGAGCCGAATGCTACTTAGACACTCCATTCCTCAACTAACCGCTTCCGAGAACGTAGGCTAGCACTCTTTGTTACATTACTTCTGATAAGGCGTCTAGGTCTCGCCCAGTTGCGCCTTCGTTTTAGGGAGATCCCTTTTTAAGCAGGGACGGATAAAAAAGAGTGAGAGGTTCCTGTGAAGGAGACTTCATCTTTCCTCTACAACATTTTTTTTAGATGAGCCGCGAGAGTAGTATAAGACACAGTTCCATTTTGATCCTAGCACCTGTCACAAGATATGTATATAGAGGGCTTATTTTCGCGAAGTGTTAATCATGCCTTACCACGTTTTATATGTGAAGAAAGTGTATGACAGGCTTGGTTTCGATACCCTGGCAAAAGAGGCAACCAGAAGACGGTGACGTTCCCATTTTTTAAAATTCGTACGCAAATAGGAAGTTGCTACGTGTAATAATCAGTCTCACCATACTTTCTGTTGAGATACATGGTCGTCACTAATTAGATACGCTGTTTAACTGTCTCCTGTCAATCGACCAAACTTCTTGCCACAAAGCAAGGATCCTTCCTTTCGCCTCTCATGACTTAGGCTCTCTATTCTTCCCCGCCTGCGCAGATTGAGCCTACGTTCTACGAAGTAATTCACAATAGATAACGTGTTCGCGATAATCAGTAACGTCGTCTATTGGTAATAATAATAACGGCATTATTAAATCAACTGTTAACAATCAATAACTATTCTTTTATCACATTTTCACTTCTGATTTGATTATGGCCAAACTATCTATTGACCATATTGTAACCGAGAGCATAATATGAATATGATTGTTGCCATAAAAATGAATATCCTTAATGTTAGGATTCTACAATATCGAATCTACAAAATTCGAATCGACTACCCGTTGTTCGCGTTGTTGAAATCATTCAAGCTTTTTGTTTTTGGCCAGTCGGAAGTTGAACGAACGCAGGATATAGGAAGCTCCTAGCAAGGCTATTTGATATGCGTATATGCAAATTCAACATCATGACGGTTATTTATATTAATCCTGTGACGTTATACACATATATGTAATGTATGGATACGTGTATGTGTGCACATGTACAAAGTTCAACGCAATTGCTTTGTTATTGAAAAGAGGTGGCAGCGATGGGAGCAAAGATCGAAAATTTGTGTTAGAGAGATGTGATGACGTGAGATTTATAAGAGCGTGTCAAGTGGTATGGATTTTGATAATAACCGCGATACGTTTCAGGTGAATTAAATAATCATTTCGATAATAAATGACAGATAAAAGTATTATGTGGTCTTGTTGAAGATATTAGGGTGAAATTGTCGGCATAACGTTTTAGTTTAATATTTCACATAAATATTTGGGTTTAATATTTTAATTCGACGAAGGCCTTCTAAATTTTCAAACGGACGAGGGATACAAAATCGGTACACTTTGCATTGAGAAAAACATTAACTACAAGTAATTTTAATTTAACGTTCTTTAAAAAAGTTTTTAATCAATTTATAGATGTCTAAACATGCAGAACCAATCGAAAATGGTATTCAAATTATTTTTGTCAGCCCTTTAAGTGAGAAATTTCTCACTCTCAGTCTCTAATCACGCTCATTAATGTATAACTAGAAGTAGGTTGGCATCCCGGAAATTTGAATGGAAGCTTAGATACTTTATATAGTCTCGCGACGAATTTATCGCCAGTTGTACACTTATGCGAAAATTCTGTGTGTTACTTAATGGAAACATAAGTGAGTGGGAAGGCATCAAAGTGAAAGTAGTGATTTGTTTACGTTGCATTCGTGCTCATGAATGAAACGTCAAATTGGCTGCACTCAAATTCTTCTTGCTTTTACTTCAATTTCATCAACAGAACTTCAATTTCGTCGAAGCCGGCTCTAAGACCAGTCCTACTGAAAAAAAGGGGCGAAAGTGTAAAAGAAAATGTTTTTATTATGAAAAGAAGCAAAAAGGGCAGAAAATTTAACTTTTTGGTAATGAAGTTTGGACTGACGTATTAGCGAAGATACCACAGAATCAGTTAGTTCTGATGATATCGGGTTTTAAGTATTGATAATCGCTGACTATTGAGACTCAAATTTAAGTAGTTTTCATTGGGAGTTATGCGCTTGATATACACCAGCTAGAAAAAGTTTGCGTACACCCCAAACACCTCATGTGAAACAAATGTGAAAAAAAGAATGGTGAATAAATAAAGGGTTTTCAGTTTAGGACATAACCTTATCGATTAATAATACACAAAAATATTTGTCTTATTGATCTCAACGATCTTGAGAACGATGTGGAATCATTTTCAATCGATGCACTTCGCTTCGAGCGGTACGACGTCTTTTTGACGCCGGTACGTCTAATAGTGGAAATTTGGACTCGAACTTGTCCGAACTTAGCCTGTCGGATGAGACGATTATTACGGTGGAAAATTGGAGTAACTGCTCTTAAAGTTGCGACTACGGACTCAGAATTTCGGTGTTAATTTTTGATAATTTCAAAAATTGCTGGTTCGTTAACTTTACTATGATAAAAATGTTGACTTTAACTAACGTTTTGACATTGACCGTTAGATAAAAGTGTTTGAGGGTGCGTTCATTAAAAATACGAAATTGTTTTGTCTCTATTGAAAAATTCGATACATACGGTTTAAAACAACAAGGAACGTTATTAAGAGATATAGCAGGGGAGTTTGTTATGAATCGCTGTTGACGCTCGTACTTTCCAGAGGGCACTATACTCTATACTTTATGAATATGTCACTGTCAGTCTCAATTCTTGAGATTGATTTGAATTTCTTTGTTTGTGGGCAGTCTAATTATTTTAAATGCTCTTCTGATTATGCTATCAAAGGCCTGGTGAGGTGTGTTTTTTTAGTTTCTTTTTGCTTTAGTTTTAGACTTTATTCGAAAGAGTCATCATAAAGTGATCTCTGTCATTATCCCTTTAGGATTTGAGGATCAAAGAGATAAGCAGCACGTAAAATGGCACTTGTAGCACTTGTTTGATGTGTGTACGGAATTCGAGCAAAAAGATTAATATGAAACGAGATTTCTAAAGTTTGCATCGTTGCAGACGCAACGCTGTCAAATTTTTTAAACATTTTTCATTTTTAGTATGGAAAATATTCAAAAATGCGATTAAATTTTATCAAAATTTTGTCAAATGCCAAAGTCAAGGTAAAAATACATTCAAAAAATGCAAAAAATAGAGACCGTTGCGTTTGCTACGATGCAAACTTCAGTACAGATGATAAACGTTGGTCCGAAGTTATTGGCATTTGGGTCGGTCTCATAAAGTTGTCTAGAACATTCTAGGGTTCTCCTGATTCGTCAGGTTGTGCTTACTTTACTATGTGAACGCATTTCGATAACAAGTAGGCATCTTCAGCTGGTTCAAGAAAAACATTTGCAGAAGACTTAATCTAACTTGAAATCAAGTTAATATTTGTACGATTAAACGTGATACTGACCGTTGCGTGAAGTGAAGAAGTTAATGACCTATTTTTACGTATAAAAGTGTATCTCAGCTCAGTCTTTTCGATTTTTACATTGTTAATACGACAGTATAATGTTTCCGATATTATATATAGCCTTGGAGTTGGCTTTAAATTAAGCTACATTTGTCAAAGTCGATCCTGTAACTGATATCACTTTGTGACAAACTTAAAGTGTCACAAAACACTGTATGAAAATTTTGATTTTGTTATTAAACTATGGTACAAACATTAATCAATAATTTATTAAAATTTTTTATGTACTTTTGTATTTTTGTACTTTTGTATTTTTTATGTTTTTATTTTATGTAATTTTTTATGTCATAATTAACGTATGTTCAAGGAAATAATTTATTTGCATGTGTTATCAGGATTCAATACATACCAGACGACGCAGATGCTGAACTACGCATTGTAGCCATAGCAATGGCATTAATTTCTGATTCAGGTGACCACATACTGATAATCACAGTTCAAATTACAATAAATTTCGCAATAGCCTTCTGATAATAATTCACACTAAACACTCGCAGGATTAAATTCTCTACTAGCTTGCACTATCCTAGCACTGTTTATTAATTAGGACATACGTATATTATAATCTTAGTGCACATTTTTGTTGAATGAATTTTTAAAGCTTTATAGGGAAAATTTTGATTTATTTTCTTGTTATTTTTCCATAGTAGTACTGACAACAGTTCAATAATAATTTCATATTAAATTATTATTTTTTAAGAATTTTCAGGACTGATATATCTACTACAATTTTTGTTACTAGTTTAAGGATTCGTTCAGGGAGTTAAGGAACGCTTCCTACTACTGCAGAACATTTGAAGCCGATTACAACAACATTAAGATAAATTCAGGACATTAAAATTTACATGTGAAATAGCTAGCAAAGCGGTTTTGCCTCATTATTCTGTTACATGCAAAGGGTTCCTTTTCATATGATACCTATTTAGCACAACAACCCTTTTACCGAGAATGTTTCTCTGAAACACTTTTGACTTGAAATAGAAGGCTTGATGCGATGACCGATTAATAATAAGAACCTGTAAAGGATCAATCTTTTCAATTTATCTCTACAGGAAATTAATTTTTTTTAGCAAAGTGAAAGGAAGCGGACATCAATCTTGATAGTAAAGAGTAAATTGATTGGCAGAAACTTTTCATTGGAATGCTATTGTATTGAAAGGAAATTAAAGTATTTTCTACGACAAGTGGCATCATAACAAGCTTCAAAGCAAGTATCCTGTAAAATACAAATAAAATATGAAATAAATAAATGTTCAATTTTATAGGCAGTCGCATTGGATAAATTTAATTCAAAAATATATTAAACAAATGAAATGTTGGCGCTTGAAGGACCGATTCATATTATTAATTTTCGCTGCTTAGGCCACTACAGATGTTCACGTGTGAACAGGATTTACAATTGAATCTTTTATGCATCCTAACCTCCGGATTCCTTTGAAATATCTGCAAAGTTGTTATCTCGGCACAATGTTCAAACCGTATAAAGTTGATGTTTTATATTTTCATTTTATTTGTGTTCAGACATTTTTATTTCCTCTTACCAGGATTATAATAAACTTATATCAATACGTTACAGTAAAAAGTTGCAACATTGCCGTCCTTTTGCAGAGTATCATGTTCGCGAATGAGGAAAAATTTCTACCGACTTTATAAAAATTTTATAAAGTTTAGACGTGGCAAAAGGATGTAGGTAAATTTTTCCTAGGTTTTATGATGCTCATTTTTTCCCAATACGTGAACACATATACAAGGTCGTGTCGGATTCAATGCGGCAGTGAATTATGACCTCGTTTTTAAAGATACGAGGATAGTATCAAATACATCGACATATCTAATAATATTTCGATTTGATTTTTTAACTCAGAATACTAAGTCGATGTTTGTTCGACGTTAGGAGAGCTACAATTTAAATTGAATGGCTTTTAGCGTCCTTGAAACGGATGACATTTACGAACCTTATTCGCATGTTGTGACATCAAACATGAGACTCTACTTGAAAAACTCGAAAGAGGCAATGAGGATACTAAAAGGATTTTATCTTTGCGTACTCTACTCATTGCCGTCGACTGGCTGAATTAATGGGCTTTCGATGAAGATTTATCGTTTGATAAAGATATCGAAGACGGACTAGTGATGTATGAGGGCTCTTGATATCCTTTTCGAATGTTCTTGGAGAATTAATGCAAAAAGTGGCGGGTATCAGAACAAGGTGGCAATATCTTGAACATTTTTAATCAATGTAGTCCCAACAGTAGTGACATCTTACTGCCGTTTGTAACAAACAAAAAAAGATGTTTGACAGGACAGGCTTACTTTGGGAATCTTGACTATTGACTATGTCAAAAGTATAACATACAGAAAAAATTAGATTATTAATTTCGAACGACTGCAATACATCTAACCGACACGATACACGTTCGTTTATGTAGATCTCAATTGGAAGTTTTTAAGTCCATGACTGGAAATTCCATTTATAAAACTAGGCGTTCAGGAGTTTAAGAATTTTATCCTTCCAAGCTTAAAAAAGCAAATGAAGGTGATTTCGTTAAAATCCTGCTTTATCTATTAGCAGCCATTTTTGCTTACTCATTTAGATGAAAGACTTGAATTAGACCCCTAACTATTGAATTTTCTTTATATTTTGCGTCGTAAATAAATATTAACCTTATTTGGGTTCATCTTACTAACTTGCAAAGTTTATACTAACATTTCTGTGAGATTTGAGTTCGGCGCCTTTGCCAGGTGTATGCATAAGTTTTTTCTGGTTTGACTAAGAGAGAGAGCGCCAGCAAAAAGTACGAAGCGTATTAATCTGACACATACGCCAGTTCAATGGTCTGACATTTCGCTCTAAACGCACACAAGTAGAGTGCGTCGAAACTAGCATTACTGTTTTATCGTGTTGATCAATCATGTCGGATTTAGTGCCCGGAAAAGAGCATTTGAGGCACGCATTGCATTGCAAAAAAATGCTGTTGGTAGTCATCGTTAGCTGGTCAAAATAATTGTTGGACACGCTTCATCAATGCGGACATGTGAGACATGGTTTCGACAATTCAAAAGTGGTAATTTCAATGTAAAAGACAATGAGCGCTCTGGTACATGACAAATATACAAAGAGGAGGAATCGCAGGAGTTATTGAGCAACGGCAATTAGTAGAAGCATTAAATGTGTCATAGGAAACGATTAGCAGACGTTTACGAGCAATGGGTAAGATTAACAAACTCAGCAAATGGGTCTCATACGTTTTGAATGAACGTCATATGGAAAATTGCAATCTCACGTGTGAAATTCTGCTTAGGGGCCACTGAAGGAAATCATTTTTTTATCGAATTATGACGTGTGATGAAAAATGGATTTATTTTGAAAATCCAAAGCGGAAAAAGTCCTGGATTTCACGAAGCCGGTCTTTCAACACAAAGACCAAATCAGTTCCGCAAAACGATCATACTCTGTGTTTGGTGGAACCAGATTGGTATAGGGTATTATGAATTCTTGAAACCCGGCAAAAGCGCCAGTACACAGTAACTTGAGAAAGACAGTAAAAAACTTGTATACAAATAGAAAACGAACATTAGTTGTTTCGCCTAGGCTTTGAAAAAAAAGAGCGTGGGGCCTCCTCGAGCTTTTAGCATTGCACCCAATTTCCTGTGTAAGTTGACTAGTTTCTGAGTGTCATCGGAAGAGATATTCCTCAATTCTTCCGTTAATGCAAACGGTAGATATTTTTTTTAGATGTAATCGTACATTTCCTGCTATTTTTGTCCAAAATTTCCCATCGATTTTCTTTGGGATTAAGGCGGGGAGACTGAGGAGGGGAGTGTAGCTGCTAAGGTGTATTATACAAGAGTCTATTACTCTTCACAATCTTCACTGTGAGCTTTGGAATATTATTTTGTTGGAAGACCCTAGGAGTTTTGAGATACAGTCTTTGCCAACTACACTTTAAATTATTTTTTCGAATCTGAAGGTTATTACTGCTCTTCAACTTTTACTCAATGAAAACAAGATTTCCTTTTCCAGGAGCCGCCATACATCCCCTAACCACCAGTGTATCTATGTTTCACGGTGCTCAGATGCATGATTTTTTCTTCGGTACGCTTCCGTGAGATTCATTTAATGCTCTTCGAACTGTTCATGCTCTTACTAGGTTATGGCGTTATTTAGACATATCTTTTCTTCACTTGCCTCACTATTTTGCGTACTTAGGCATCCGACATCACGCGGAGACGTCCGGAGCATGGTATTGTCTTCGCAATTCTCTCGTAGGTTGTTCTTCTCAATAATTTTCTGTACTCTAGCAAGACTTTTATTTTGGATTTTAACGACTTAGTGATCCTGTGCAGAAGGGAATGTTACATTTAACCAATTAGACTTATTTTTATATTTTAAGGAAGCATGAAATGGAAGATGAAAAGATTCATAGACAATCGTAATATTATTAGTCTATACTTCGAATATGGGTAAGGGGGCTGAACTTTTGACTGTCCCATGCAACGGGTTGAAGGGTTGCCTAGTGCGTAGCGTAAGTACTACAGCTTGAAAACATATAGACAGAGATAGAAAAAACACAAGTAGATTCATATTTGTATTACGGTTTTTGACAAAAGCTTGGCGAGGTTTGGCTCTATAAAATTTCTCTTATTTTGGTTAAATACTGTTAGGTTGGGAGTTTGTTCGAAGTGTAGGCGCTGCTCCCGCTTTACTATTTGTTAGGTAACTGATCTTACTGATTGATTCTAAGCTGAGATTCGCGGAGCAAACCAGGGCAACGGCTGGTCAGACCACAGCGATGGCCATGATTAAGTCGACTCTTTTCAAATGGAACCAGCACTCATTGAAAAGTTTAATATATTATTAACAAACATTTGGATTTTCTCTCCTTTTTCTGCCTTGGGTCGTTAGTATTCCTCACAACTACTGGTCGCGTTGATGCAATTACATCGATCCTTGTAATCTCATTACTTTAGTGCAATTTTCGCGCAAGCTTCAGCTGCATTCTATGGAATGCAAGCTGTCGACATCAATTCCTGTTTTACATCCTTTTGAAACCAGCAAACCAATTGCAACAGATCTCTTCTGATGCTGCGGCCAGCGCCAGTCTAAAATTGCATGTACTTCACATTGCACACGAATTTCATTTTAAGGGTTTTCAAGGATTCTCCGTTGCAGGGTTTTGTTGGAAATCATTGCCCGTTGGCATAACTTGGAAGGAACTTCGAAAAACTTTGCACTAACTAACCGTCCTGTTGTAGGTGTGTGGCGTATACAAATTTGCAGTTAATCGACTATAAGAGAGGAGCGAACAAGTTTGTTTTTAGTTTTCATTTATTGCACTACGCTTTTGTTTGAATACTTAAAATGTTGATTTAACAACAAGTTTCAAGTTTAAAATTTATTTAGTTCAGGTGTTGTGCTAGTTTGTAAGCACTTTTGAAATTAAACTATGTAAGGATAGTTTGATAGTAGAAAGGATGTTTGTATTAATGCTGGTTGCATGGTCGTGTTTAATTGAAATGAGAGCTTTGTTGCGGAAATGTTCACTGGATATTGGACGGAATGTTGGGTTTTCTTCCGTGAAAAATCAATTCTTTCGAATCTGGGTCGATTGGTTTGGCAATTGATTTTATTGGAATTTATTTAGTTCATTGACAATTACGAAAAAGGATTTGCGCTAGATATTTTCAGAATCCAGTTTAGTATTTTTGAACAAAGCAAACTTTCTAGAAAATTAAGGATGTGTGGAAATTTTTGGTTAAAGACTATTCGTTGGGTGGAGCTCATATCCCTTCCATCCAAGACAACCAATCATTCGTTTCCTATAATGTCACTTGTCAGCATTCTTTCAATTTGTTGATACTTACGCATTTTAAATTGACAAATGGATTATTATATCACAAAGCTATGGTCTAAGCCACAAAAATTTACAATATTTTCAGTAAAATGAATTTAATAGCAGTGTATTAGTAGGATTAGAAAAAAATGCAACTCGTAAATGCTTTCTGTCTAAATTCTATTTCTGTCAAAAGAACCAATAGCCCATCAAACCGAGAAATCCTCCAGAAGATTTAAGTCTATGGATAAATTTTGAGATTAAACTTTTGGTATCCAGGCCTGTGATATCGAGCACTAAAACTTTTAATATATTTGGAATCTATCACGACCAATTGGCCATATGACGGTCTGTTGACAAATAACCGTGTTTTTGAAAACAGATGGCAATGCTGTGGATATCGACATGAGCTTCAATGTGTCAAATACCAACATACAAACTTTGGACTGATTGATAAGTTAGTGTTTCGATCCGTTATTCTTTCCTTCTCATTTGCTAGGGAGGAAAATGCAACGAATTAAAAACGAAGATGAATTTTTTCGATAGGAAACACTTCTGCATCGATAGCAACCAAGGGATACTTTTTCAACAAATTTAAATATGCCCGTAAATTTGTTCTGTCTTCGGAACGTTCCGTCGTTCCCCATCACTTGTTTCGTTCCGTGCTCAGATGCGCTTTGGCAGTGCGTCATCTACGATGTGTTGCTCCGTTCGTATATATGGGTCGTACATTTCTTTTACGTACGGCGCCCAATGAACATTGATATAAAAGAATTCGTTGAAACAGTCCACGGCATCATTTTCGCTGATTGTCAAACTTAAATGCGTACAATAGCGAAGATCATACGGCGTCTCATGCGGAACGATAATCAATCTTTTACATGAAAAACCTCAAGTAGAAAAACTGTAGGCTAAAACTATTGACAATGTTGAAGAAGTCTTTAAGGGCTTTAAACTTGACGCACATGAACGTATTCCTTCGGCCGTCATCATTTTTAAATCCTTGATTTATTACTAAGCGCTGGATTAATTATTATTTATTAATGATTTATCAAGACATAGAGTTTTACGGCTACTTTGTTTGAGGAAGGTAGATGGTTTCTAGCTTACTTCGTCGGCTGGAAAAGTCTGGAAAAAAGTTTGTTTTTGCGTTTGAAACGGGAAAATCTTTATGGTATCTTTAGAAAATAAAGAATTATCACGTTGCAGTACTAACTACACGAATTTTCGAGCCAATTTGTGGTATACTAAATAATTTCGTAGCTGATTCATCCGGAACATGACTGCCAAAATGCATGAATAGCGCTGATGATTGCTGGAATAACTACCGCACTTCGCCGCATGATCGAGCGTCCAGTTCTTCATTTTTTCCCTCAACAGAATATATAATTCAATAAATTTTGCTCAAAACTAGAAGGATTATCAGCGGCAGAGACTGATTAAGAAAAAAGAAAGACATATTATTGATGGTTTGACAAGTCAAATTTATTCGAGAGGTTGTAGCAGTCAAAGAAATTCTGGGAAAACCAGCATTACTTTCTTTCTTTTTAAATGGGCTTCAATTGGATATGGGAAGGGAAGTTGCTAGTGTACTGGTAGTTGCTAATGATATGAGTAAATAAAACAAAACTAAACATCCTGGAAATCATTGCGAAAAGGCAACAACCAATAACTTGTTTGATGGAGAACCGCAAGTTTGATGAAGTCCTTCATACCACAGGCGGACCTGTGATCGAAAATTCACATGGAAGCTACTAGTTTTATAGAACTCTAGATTTTTATAAGTTTATACTTTTTGCGCCTGCTTTTTGGTATTCGCGCCGAATATTGTTGAACGAAAACGGAATCACGCAGAAAAGGTAAATGTTTAGAGTAAAAATGGGTGAGTGAGAGATGTCGTCTCTTGATATTCGGCACGTGTTTAATAGAAACGTCAAGAAGTCAAAGAAATTTGTTTGGTTCGGTTGCCAAAAGCGCCTCATCAAAGTCTGTCTGAAGCTCTAAGGGTAGTTGGAAGCCGGAGAAATGGGAATTATTCCAAGGGAATCTGAAGGGCACAAAGAAGTACTATATAGCCTGGAGAAAAACAGAAATGCAATTTTGGTACTATATTCAAAGAAAAGAAGACATTTATTATAATCAAAAAAGACGGCAGGATACTATGAAAAATTGTTTGCCCTAGAGGGAAATCTTAGTTACGTAAAGGTGTGATGCGTCAAAGGTCTTAAAAATAACAGGACTCCAGGAGCTACAATGGGTGAGCTATATGATAACATTAGGGGCGAACAACAGGTTTCCGATAATATTCCGTTGGAAACACTGAGGAATGGAACCCTGTGGGAAAGACGGGCAAGTTCTTGAGCTGCCAGGTCTTTAGGTAAAGACGTCGTTTATAAGAAGCCCCCTGAGAGGCTGTTGCGCTGTGACCATAATGATTGGCTAGTTCAAGTGTTCCGACACCATGAGATGAGGTTTGTAGGATACCACGGGTTAGAGGGGACCTAATGATCGGTTACCGTTAAGTCTTATATAAGTACGAGCATATCCGGTTAGAAACGTGGTGGTTTCTGGTTAGTGTGGAAAGAAAGTAGACTATCAGCATCACCAAAATCTCAATGAAAATAATAATAGGTGATATTTGATCCAATGATCCAATGATTAAATATTGTCTCTGCAAAACGAAAGATTTGACCAAATAGTAGTTGTTAACATACTTCTCTCACATCACTTCTTTAGTCCAATTCTGCGTAAGAGAAGTGCTTAACTTTAGAAGTTCCTTTTTGGTATTCTTAAAACGGCTTTGAGGGAAAGTAGAAACATATGTTTTAGAAGCTAGAAATTAATAAGCAAGTTTCCAAATAACATCAAGTGGAGGACATGTTCTATGGTATATTCATCAAATTTTAGAAAAATTCGTATATCAGTGGCGAATTTCTATTAGATCTTCGACATGCAAAGGAAGGAGGAGAGAGTAAATTAATTCACAAATAATAAAAACCTCGACTTTCATCCGATTGATCCATTTTGGGTGTAGACTAAAAGATAACGGTATTTTTGAGAAATTCTCTGAGGACGGGAGCTAGAGAAGACCTGTGATGCACTTAATACTGAAGAACTGAATATAATCAAAGTGTCTAACACAAGCAATTAGTAATGTGACGTGTTAGGCTCTTAGTGAATTGATTGGCATGCTCTTTCAATATAAATTTAAGCATTAGGCTACAAATAATTGTAACAGATTTCTGTTCTATTTAACATAAAACGGGTAACTGCCAAAAAATTAACTGGACCCCTTTTAGTGTGCGTCAATCTTATCGCAAATCCCTAACTATATCAGCAATATCAACCCCATTCAACGAATCCTTAATCCTGACTCAAGTCTTATGTCATATTTCGCTTTTAATTCGTTTTTAATCACAATAAATTCCCTTTTCAAACATTCAGTATCGTTCTAAACGACTAAACAATGTCAACAATTTCATGTCAAGCATATTTTCTTCCACATGACATCATTTCCCGTCTGTGAATATTTAAGCTAAATGTCCTTACAATTTCATCGTATCACCTTTATTTTTATATCGCTCACTATAAATCACAAAACACTGTTCACATGTGCTTACGTTGCACTATAAATAATACACAGAATATGTACATACATTCGTTAGTAGTAAAGGACATATGACTGCGCGAACACAAAAGCTTTTGCACAAACACCCGACAACAAACTTGCGAAAATCACAACATGACCGATAGCACTCTTTGACCAAAAGCTAACAACATACACATTGCACAAATACAAATTTAGCTGCAAGGAGTCTCATCAGTCAATGACTGGATTTACCGCACTTTGCAAAAAAGGAAAAAATTTAATTTTCCGAATGGAAGCACAATCTCAAACTGAATTTTTCATTAACGTACATGTGGTAAGCAGTTGAAGTGGCACCAGCAGCAACAAGGACACCAACAACAACAACAAGACCTATATATTGTGTGGACAACGTCGACGATACTAACAATAATAATGCAACACCTTTGTTTTGAAAATGCACGCTTTTGTAGGTTACACAATGGTTAGTATAGGAGGAATTTCGGAGAATTTTTAAAAGTGACAGGACGAAGGGGAGTGATAGAGAGAACGCGCGAGAGAGAGCGAGAGATTTAAAAAAACTGGCGGAATTACTGGATTAACTTCAGGGTAAATGGAAAACTCAAGGATTTAAATGGTTTTTATTGGGAATTTATGAATTTAAATGGAGGACGTATTAACGGTTGCCGAGTTGAAAAGAAAATCCGAAAACTTTCGCGAAAATTAAATGCAGTTTTTATGAAACTTTGGACAAAATATGGGTTAACAACTTAGCTGAATCACACAACATAAGCTTTCACAAATCCTTCGGTTGTTTCATGTACGAACGATACTCAACAACTGAAAGGATTCGTTTTTGGTTACATGAATTCTAGTTGGTTGGCTCTTCGGAGAAAAGCTTTAAATATTTTTAGAGTTACCAGAATGTTTTCCTTTTTCGAGCTTTGACGAAAAGGTAAAAGCGAAAGGATTCTCGCTCTCATTCGTCATTTTATGAAAGAGCATTCTTTAGCATTTTTAGCATCAAAGATGCAACTTTCATATGCAATATATTTTGGATTTAATTTTTTAAATATAACTTTTAGCCATTACCCTGCTGCCTAAATTCTTTTTGAGAATTGAATAAATAAACGGAATCGAACAAAAAATTTACAAAAAAACATCGAAAGCGGAAAAATTTGACGGATCCTACCTGATAAATCATAGAACACGAAAATTCAATCAATCCTTCAAAGCGCAATTAAGGAGCAGTCCCAGAAATGTAGGGAACAGTTAGATTCATTTCGTTACCTGAAATTGCTGTAAGGCGAAGGATGTATCACAAATTCCAACGAGCACGATGCTACTAAGGACCATCTGCACGATTAGCAGCTTATAAGCCAACTAGATAAGGACTTCGTAGAATCATAAACAGCAGTAAGGCCTGGTGGAAGGTATTAATAGAGATTCATGGGGTTTTGTCTCCCAACTAGTGATGTGGATACTTGGAGTCCAAAGATCGCTTCACTAATACGAGATATAAAAGACAGAAGAAATTATGTGGGTCCGTTTCCCATCCATTGCGCCACCGAAAAACAATATTTTTCACGAAAAGGAATTTGATGAAGCAGTCTTACCTATGCTGGCAAGAAAGGGTCCTGGGTCTTATTGGATTGTAGCTGAAGTACTGCGGATCGTGTTTCGTGATTGCAGTAGAGGGAGGGTCGTACTCTTCAACAAGGGACGGGACCGTCGAATGTCATCTGCATACCGTTTACAAGACACAGCAGAAAATTTTTCGAAAAAGTCATCAGGGTAAATTTGCTGACGAGATTCATGTTACAAAAGATATTGTCCCCCAGCGCTATGGTTTCATAACAAATCCATCCAATTGAAGTGAACTTCCGAGAGGGGCTGTAGTGCAAAAAAGAAGATATTACCTGAAATTCCGATGTATAATGCGTAATTTGTTAGAATTAATTCATTCTTTCGTTTTGGAGTGTAAAAGTCAATATAGTTGCGACACCGACCCTACCGCCAATCCTTCTTAACCCTAGATAACTTATCAGTCGTCTCATGTCTCATTCGTCGATGTATTTATATGTTCTAGCAACTTGACCGTCCCGCAGCTCCTTCCTTGGCTAATCAGTGACGCTTGATCAAATGACCCAGATACAGGCTTCCAAATTTTGGAGATATCGAGATTGGTTTGTCTCACAGGCGACTGTTTGTAACAAGGTAATTTTGAACAACAGTAATTTTTGGTTCGTTTTATAATATCACGTCTTCCATTGTATATTGTAAGATATTTACGATATATATAATGCAATGTTACTTGTGCTTAGTTTATGCACATGTTTAGTTACAATGTTTTATGCATTAAAGAATCCTATCTTCCCCAAATGTTTTCATTGTTTTTTTAGAGATTCCTTGTACGAGTATAATAACTTGTTTGATGTAAATTGCATCAATTGACCAGATAGAAACCAGTCCTTCGCATTCAAATTTGCATTCCACATGAGGATTGAGATGTGATTCACATGTAAGATTAATAAATACTTTTGTATTTATTGCTTTGTTAGACCACAAACGCGTATCGCGTTATTTTCTGCATTATTTTCACCATTATGTTAGTCTTTAGAGGTTCTGCTATGATTTTTCAGAGGGTAAGGAACTTGGTGGTCTACGATTCGTGATTTATTCTTAGAAAATTTCTCAATGGGTTCAATAATTTTTCGAACGATGTTCAGCTTATTGTTCTTGCGTACGTTTCGTATATTTTATAACAATTAAAACTTTAAATTTATTTTGAATCTTCATATAGTCAGAATTGCAATACATTTGTCATCTACAACCGAAATTCAAATGACAGCGTTGAATTTCCTGTGACTGAAATACCGGTAAGAATTTTACAGTTAAATTTCGTTCTAAATTCTAAAGCCTTCTACTGTTCTAATTTCTAATATCATTTAACTACCCTACCGCACATGTGGTCCCATGGTGTAATGGTCAGCACTCAGGACTCTGAATCCTGCGATCCGAGTTCAAGTCTCGGTGGGACCTGAAGTTCATCATTTTCTTTTTCTCGATCAACCGAATACATTTTACAAACCAAATGTGCAGTTGAGCCCAAAACCAACTCCATTCCTATTTTCTCTCTGAATTTCATCGTTTTAATTCGCAGAACAAAAAAGAATATTGCCGGTGTTTCTGAGAAAAAAAATCGCGCAAATATTCTCTCGCTGCTAAGCTTAAGAACTTTTCTTTTGACAGTTCAAAACTCTCCACTGTCGCATCTGCATTGAACTTTCAAATTACACAACTCAAGCACAAATTTTTTGACAATTCGCAATCGTCTCTCTTTCTCGCAAATCAATTGCATCCTTGCACTTACCTTTCTCCCGAAATAATTGTTTATATTCGGTTAAATTGTTTTGATCCAGCCACAAATCAACACTGAATTGACTAAATTCGTTTGAGTCGGTAAGGACGATTTCATGGTTGTGAATCCACCCGTAAATAATTATTCTATACATCGAGAGAGCAACCATTAGGGACAACGACAGTGCAGTTATGATTTTCACATATCTTTCCATTCTAGCGCGAAACTAAAACGAGCCGAAAATTTTATCCACCATAAAACTTTAGTTTAACGGAACAATAACAGTCTAACGGTTGGTATTTCTAATCTAACTTGGAAATTTGTTTTGACATCTGCGGGATTGATTGCCGAACGCTTTGACACTTTATAGGGAGAGAGTAAAACTGTTATTCGTTGTCATTCTCTCGCAATGCATTGGCGCGGTTTCCACTGAATTCCGAAAGTTCATCATGAAAATGAGCTTTAGAGTGCGGAGACATTTTTTGTTAACAGATGATGGTTCTTGTCTTTGATATGTATGGGTAATGAGATTAGTCTTGACTCGAACTTAAAATTGTGTAGTAATTTGGCGTGGAAAACTGAGCGATGTCGTGACTTGCGAGTGGAGATGACAATTTTATTTAGAGTTTTATTTACGTTGAAGGTTTGGTGTACCACACATGATGTTAATTATTTCACAAAGGTACCTATCGCAACTAGTTGAGCTGACCCACCAGCGCTAGAAACACAAATTTAGATAGTATTCGTCTCCAAAGGGACTCGAACCAACCCTTTTGAAAAATTTAAAGTACTCTGAAATTGGCTATACCCTAATTAACCCTGAAGCAATGTCAGAATGTGTCTGCAAAATTCAATTCAAATCAGTTGATGATGCATGGAATGCTGTAATATTTTACTGAGAACGCTCGTAGGTATATAGTTCAGTTCTAGCCGCGTCAGTTGTTTAGACAGTTTAAATGTTATTACCCTAAGTAAGTTGTTCTCTTAACAATTCAAAAGCCTTTTAACTGTTTATCAGGATTTTATCCCAATATTCAAAATATTTTAATATTTAACGTTAACATTTAACATTATTACATAATTAAAATATAAAAAAAGCTGCCTTGTCTAAGCTGAAGAAGAATGATATTTTTAATGCTTTTCAGTTACAATGGACCTGTTTCGAAATGCGTTAGCTGTCATCATAGAGGTATATACAGGAGACGGCAAGCTTTTATTTCTCATGGAAGCCAGTGAAGCCGCTTAATACATCCAAATATTTCGTATGCATCATAGAGGTATATACTATGGCTGTCATGTAGCTGAGTAAGAGTTAGAACCTGATGAACCCTACGTGAATAGGAAAATTTATGTATGATTTTAAGGACTCACGAATTTTTGAAGAATTTCTGAATATTTGTGTTTCTTGAAAAATAGATCTAGGATCTCTTCGGTTCTTTAAATTGCTACAGATAAGATATCAAAGCCACTCGAGGTTAGGGAATATTATTAAAGTTGTTGAAATTAATTTATTATTTATCTTATCATTATTCATTTAGCGTGACGGTTAATCCAAACCCCATCGTTTGCAAGAGCTTAGTCTTTCTCAAATGGCATTGCGGGTATTTTTTAGAAACGCTTTCAGTAGGGTTGAACTAACATAAGAACTTTAATCTGCTGATCACGGTTTTGATCACTTTTGAAGCTCACTTAGATTTTGTGTATCCCAAAATCTTATCTTTATGGATGAACCGTTTTCTGGTCAATGGAGTCGTGAATCTGCCAAAGCGTTGTATTTAGGCTGGGGGATAAACTCAAGCAGTTCACGTGCTACTTCTTCATCCTCAAAACATTTCAAATTTGATGCAGTCTCTTGGCTCAAGGAGTGATCGGACGTTATTGTCTTGAAAATGAAGATGGAAATTTCAGAAAAAATTAGCAAAAAATTTCTAACCGAACCTAACCACTAATTACTAATCATTCTTGGACTTTCTTCTATCAGGATTCTTGATATCGTTCTATGAGAATAAGCAAAGAACCATTCGAGATGTTATAAAAGCAACACGATCTGGGTGAGAGAGTAGTTAGAAATGGCCTGCCTAGACATGTAGTCCTACGAAGCTGAGGTAAATATCTTATGAGGAAATTTTTTTTTGGAGGTGAAAGCTATTTACGCCCTGAGTGTCGGACTCCCGCTACCGGACTACCGACTAAACACCTCCCCTGGCACACCGAGAACCTAGCCTGGAACTGTTTGTCACATTACTTCGGACTAGGCCTCTTTAATCATCGCTTAGCGGTGCCTTCAGGTTAAGGGAAATCCCTTTTTCTGCACGGATGATAGGAAGGAATTGCGATTAGAGAGAATTGCGATGAGA
This sequence comes from Stratiomys singularior, assembly GCA_954870665.1. Lineage (NCBI taxonomy): Eukaryota > Metazoa > Arthropoda > Insecta > Diptera > Stratiomyidae > Stratiomys > Stratiomys singularior. The sequence continues at coordinate 13,988,706 of OX940879.1, forward strand.
GAGAATTGCGATTATTAGAGAATTGCGTTACAGAGATCCCCCTGCCTCGCCACGCGATCCATCATGCCATTCTTTATAATAAGTACTGTCCGTACGTAATGCGACACACAGTTCCAGTTGTCTTTTGATTGTTTCATTTTTCCCGTTACATTTTCTGGGGAAATTACGCCAATTTTCTCCGAGAGATGCGAAGGGAGTCTTGTAAATCTGATACACGTAAAGAACGTATAACAGGCGTCATCCGTCATCTCCAGGCAGAACACGCAAGTTGGAGATGGTGTCTTTCCCATCTTATACAAGTAAGACTGAAAATACCCGTGACCACTGAGTAGTTGCGTCAGGTAATAATTAGTCTCACCATGCATTCTGTAGAACCACGGCCCCAAGTCACTAATCAGCCGTGCGGTCCACCTGTCTCCACCTCTCGGCTGACGGTTTCTCTCGCCAACTCCCCCCTACGTAAGTATACACGTTTCCGTTCGTCTGCAAGTAACTTAATAGGAACCACCCTCGAGATTACCAGCACTGCAGGTTCAGAGACAGTGCGACATGCAGCCGCTATTGCCAAAGCTCCTTGCCTCTGCACCTGTGCCAGACGCCTTCGGTGCGTCTCTTTACTGAGAGCGTCAGCCCAAACCTCGGAGCCATACAAGAGCACTGACTCCATTGCACTCATCAGTAGACGTCTTTTGCTCGAGGTTGGTCCCTGCGTGTTGGCCATAAGGTGACTGAGTGCCAATACTCACACAGAAGCCTTATCTGAAGACGCTCGAACCTTCTCAAAAAAACTTATCTTCGAGTCAATCATCAAGCCAAGGTATCTGATTGATTCTTTCGACTCGATGATAATTTCCCCCACCCGAACAGGAATAATACGAGGGATCCGCTTCTTGATCAGAACAACGACCTCGGTCTTTTCCAGCGCTAGGCTAAGCCCACGGTCTGTCATCCACTCGCTCACTCGACGTATTACCGCACCCAGTTTGATTTGCGCCTATCCAACAGTACGTCCGGCGACTAGTAATGCTACGTCATCTGCGTAGCCAACTAGGTGCGACTCCCCGGTAACTGCAGCCTCAAAAGCTCATCGTACGGGACATTCCAGAGGTCCGGGTCCAGAACGGAACCTTGCGCGACATCCTATGCGCTATCCTATGAGGACATTGAATCGATAAAACTTAATGTTATCGATTGTTTTTTAAAATAATAAAAATCCAGCATTAATATCCATTTTCTTTCGGATTTTGATTTCATTTTGGATTCTAAAGATTTACAGCGCTTTCCTGCGAAACACTTTTTATTACAAACACAATTATTTTAAAGTATCTTATATCAAGTTTTTATTTTACGCAATCCCCACTTTTTCCAGATGTTGAATACAAACAAACCAATCAGATCATATAGATATACAAGACCAATTTTCTGGAAAAGCACAAAAACAATCGCCTTAATTTTGGCAGAAAAAACAACATCGGTAACATCAACAATAACTTCAAACTGCTCAATAATACACGGACGTTTTTTTAAATGTTCTAAAATATCCTCCCCACGTAGTTTTGTCGTGCCTATGTATTCATTCGCCCATGTGAAGAGTTCACACACGTAAATGCATCGTTCGTCATACAAGTCGGGGTGGGCATAAATTAGGAATTTGTTCTGTTCCACCAAATCAAAAAATAAATCAAGATCATTTGGACAAGCCAATCCGATTTGAAGGATAATTAAAAGTTCTGCGATTGTTGGTTCAAGCTCTATCATTGGTTCTGGTTCACATTCCTTTGCCTGATCTCGAGGACTGATAGTGATTGATCGACGAATTGCTGCTGAGGTAACAGCTGGCATATGTTCATGCAGAGGTGGCCTTAAAAATACAGATCTTTGACAAAAGACCTCTTGCTCTTTCGGTGGAGTTGAGGACTGGTTGATGTACCGCATTATGGATGCAAGTTCCTCTTGTAAATTTTCAAGGTATATAGAAATACGTGCTGTGAAATATTTAGAAAATGCACCAGACTCAGCTAGTGACAAAAAATTGGATTCTGGTATAACAAAGTTCCCATAAGTTTTGTTTTTCTTCCGGTTGATTGCAGTTATTCGTAAGAACGGCTCACTGCCATCCGACTTTTCTTTAAAATGACTTGCAAGAAGGACCAAATCCTGATCTCTACAATCACCTCTGATAGAATTTATTGCATCTTCCAGCCTCACTCGAGTTACCACTTCTTCACTTGTAACGTGGCTTACCTCAGTTTTCCTTGTTTCTTCAGTTGACTCGATGTTCTTAACCACGGTTGGATTTTTTTCAACGTATGCAATAATTCGCTTGGGTAATCCTTTCATCAGTAATGAAGCATTGCTTGATGTAGCTGATTTGGTAGGCATTGCAATATCCCGTGCTTCATCAAGTTTCGTACATATTTCAGGAGCGGACTTGTCAAAGTTTTGAGTCGTCATTCTAGCCGTTAAGTACTTGACTCTTTCGAAACGCCATTTCAGTGACTTTCGATGTTTTGAGCTTAAACTATCTTGAAGAGCTGACAAAGTTTTAAGAGCATCATTTATAAGTCTGGTGACACCTTCTTTCACTATCATCATATTTTCTGGGGTAACAACTGAAGCATTGGTTTTAGCTCTTTCAATGCAGCGAATTAAAGTTGCTTTTGCCAAAAGGTCAACTGATTCTTCCAGCGCCCCTGACTTAACTTTTTCGATGCTAATTTTACGAGCAGTATCTGGGTGCAGGTAAACGTCATAGCTGGCTTTTCCGGTCTGTTTCGCTGAAGATATATTTCGATTATCTTTCCAACTTATTACACTTTTTGAAGGATTAACTTTTGAAATTTTTGACGGGGCACCTACTGGACTTGTTGATGAATTAGTGTTTACAGTTTTAGTTAGAGTATCTTCGGAACCGTTCAAAACAACTTTTAAACTTTTTAAGGGTATTATGTTTGAAAAATGAGTTAAATTTTGGCCATTCTTTGACTCCCTTCTTTCATTTGACTTGACCGTATTCACCGGAGGCTTCAAATTGGCTCCTGTAGGGTCTTTTGCAGCGTATTCAAGTATTTTTCCAGCTAGGGACTTTGATCGAGCAAGTTTTCTTGTAGGTTGTAGAACAATATTATTTTGAACATCAGCAATGTGTCGAGCAATAATATCCTGCCATTCAGACATATCGTAAAGATCCATTGACACACTCGCCAGATTGATTTGTTCAAAGCTATGGATTAATTTGGAAGTCAACTGGTTGTTAAGGGCTCTTGGCAAAGAAGATAAAGTGTCTAAAGCTCGATCAACACTCAATGCCAGTTGCTTTTTTGAATATTGGATATTGTTGGATGTCATTTCAGACAAGATTGATTTGACTTCATCGATGGTTCGAACTATACAAGCTCTGACTTGAATCATGGAAGGCGCATTATTTCTTGCTTTGTCAGCAGCCGGAAAAGGTGTTTTATCAGTCCTTGAAGACTGCATTACTTTCGTAGTAGTAAGACTAGTTGGTTTAGACGCTGGGTGTGTAGCGGTTGGTTTACTTTGACGGCAGGCTGCAGTTTTATCGCTTAATACCTTCTTTTGTCGTTCACTTGTCAACCGTCTGACAGGTGCTTGCTTTTTTGACAACTTTGACTGCGATTTTGGAATCTTCTCGTCCTCGAAAATCTGTCCATGGTCACTAACTAAAATTTGTGACGCTGAGTCTTCCTTCGGTGACCTGCTAAGACTATTTCGAAGTTGTCCTGTTGGAAGATTTTGTTGGAACTTTAAACGGGAGTCAGTAAGAGCTTCTTGTGTTCGTTGGATTGCCGAGAGTAAATCGTCAACATCACCATCATCGAAAATCCCACGTGCTCTCATGTCCATTAAGTCTCGCATCACGTTCAGATGCTCATTTTCATTCAAAGGGAAAATTCTACCATGATGGGCTAGGATACTTTCTTGTTCTGATATTGAACGTGGCATTCGAAATTGTCTCTTTACTGGGTGTTCACTGATCCGAATTTTATTTGACCACATATCCAAATTTGAACTTAGATTCAAAATTATTGTCACTAAATTACTGCAATTTTCAAAACGAATTCAAAAAAAAAACAGGAAATAAAACGCACGAAAATTTTCTCGTATAGTTATTAGATTGACTGCCAAAAAACTGAATGAGGTTTTCGATGACAGTTCCTTAAATTTTTTTTATTGACAATATCTTCAGTATAGGCTGACGGGTAATATTTTTATTGCGATTCCGGAAAATTCTCTGCTTATTGTGTGCCGTTATGCGTGATAATTTCTGTGCTTTTTCGCCCTGAGGCTTTCCTCACTATCACCCTTTTCATTTTCACCACAACTACCCAGGCACATTGCGTATTTATTCACTCACGATTTTCTTGAGGCAACCTATAAAACTTGTTCCACTCTTCGAAGCGGGGCATGACAATTCTGGCATACATCTGTAAAGGAATACCTTTCTATGTACTGAAGTTGGAAAGGACTATATAGAGAGTCGACTGCCTCTGGAGTCGGGTCGTGGATTTTGAAGACTTTTTTGAAGATTTCGGAAAGGTATGAAGTCGACTAATGCTTCTCTTGAAGGAACTTTTGTACACATGAGATACACTGAGATACACAGAACATGAGAATCGGCTTTAACTATAAAAAGTACCCACAAAATCAGATACCACTCGAGCCAGCATTGTGAACTGACTTATGGTTTTAAAAAACAGAATAAAGGTCCTTAATTTCAGGTCTCGAGAGAGCTATGAGAGTTTCCATTAATGACCGTATTGAATGTCTTCGAACTGACTAGGCCTCGGCATCGCTACTCCTGAGTCCTGAACATCTCAATGTGGAGTCGGACGTACCCATAATTGTGGAAGTAAGTTAGTTAAGGTAAATAACCTTCATCAGTTACCTTGCACTGAGAAACTTTCCCGGAACTGCAATATGTGAGCATGTTAGATCTTGACACTCAATTTTCGAATTTAACACCAAATCTTCGCTCTCACAAAGCTTCACTCTCTTCAATCTCTAAGTTCATTTTAGGTTTTGTCTCAGCTGCAGTGTGCGCAATGAGCTCTCTTTGTCATGTATTGATACTGGTACGATGAGCCCCAAATCAATCTACAGTTCTTAAAATAGTTTCCCTGATGTAGGACTAAGCTTTGAATTGTCATACCTTCAGGCTCCACTTAACTTTTAACCACTCCCCCTGCAGATACCTTACACTTTTAAAGCTGAGTGTTCCTGAGAAGTTACTAGCTTTTGGAAGTGGCTTTTTTGTTTCGTCTTACTTTGATTGAGCTTACGAAAAAAATAAAACGATCTTCACTAATTGTGAAATAAGGATACATTTATTTCGTTTGCATTATCAAGACAGCTACAAATACTTAGTAGAATCTATTTTTTGTGTTTATCTAATTTACATTCACATTTGTCAGCACATGGGTAAGGTTGCATATTTTTGGAATTTAAGTTGTTTTGATCCTGTAAGAAAATATTTGTTTTGACATTATACTTTTCTCTAAATCTGGATTGCTGGTAAACTTGGACGTGTGTCTTAAATATACATTTCTCACGCAGACTCACCTGTTCTAAAAAATCGTTGTGCGATCCTAATGGATTCAAAATGAATAGCGACAAGTAATTATCAAATATCCCGTTATCACGAGCCTTTTTAAATTCTTCCTCGTCTACAAAAAAGTGTCCAAGACTTTTGCCCGTTTCCTTATCAATAACATTGATTCTGAATACTTTCCTTTCGATTTTATCAGGCAAAATTGAAACAAAAAAATCCTTTGATGATCTGCTTTCGCTTAATGTTCGAATGATATCAACAATACTATCTGCAAAAAGCATTTCTCGCGTAGTTTTTGAGATCGTAGTACCATCATTTGTACAGAGCGGCTTTGACAATTGTTTTTGACGTGCAAAAATGTCAGTTGTAGTTCCACCTATTGAACGATCTAACGAATCCTCTCGAGCAACCGGTTTGGAAATTTTACTTCGAGTTGGAGAATCATAATTTGTTTTTGACTCCGGTTGTGTTGGAACGATTTTAGGCATGGCTGTAGGCTCATCCGTTTCTTCACGATGTGAAGCTTCATCACCATCTGATGCACATTTTTGATTGCGTTCAGGACTATCGTTTTTGACCGTAAAAAATCGCCTGCTGTTCGATATGCCCAAACTTGTTTTCGATGGTTTCGTCTCAACAAGAAGTCTTTTATCAGTACTAACTTTTGACCTATGGCTAGGATATTTTGACATGTCACTTTTCTGGCAGCCAATGTACTGTATGCCTGGAATTTCTGAGTTAGGAGCGACATATCTCACTTTGGAACAAGTTTGTTTCAAACTAAAGCCAGCTGATTCTCTTTCAAGAAAATTTTGCTCAGGTGAATGACTCGTGGCATTAATTTCTTGAAATTTATACGGTGGCTTGGTTTTCGGCTGCCTATGCGACTGGCTTATTTGGACGGTAGGGTTTTCTCCTGTTTGAGGAAAGTTTGTTGAATATCTAGTTGAATTTTGAAAATTCGATTTGTATGTGTTGGCGGATATTTCTTTAATTCCAGAGACCAGTTCATTGGAACAGCTGGCAGGTACGGTCTTTCTGATTTTCATGGGGGGAGACAGGTCGTCATCCACGTAAGACCTTTTACTTATGAACTCTGATATTGACGCTTCAGATTCGTCCCTGTCTGATGCAGATTTATAAACATGGATTTCAACAGGCGTCCAGCTGTCGGAAGTAATCGCCTCCGACTTTTGATTTGACGTAAGTTGAGTTTTTTCGGAAGATTTTTTGAGTACTTCCTGGTTGGCATATTTCTTCTTTCTTCCAGGTTTTTTCCGATCTGGTGGTAAATTAAGTGTTGAGTAAAGTGGACCTTCACTTTCATCTAATTCATCCTTTTCATCTTTCGTTATTGTCTCAGAGGTCTTACGTGTCCTGTTATCAATGACTCTGTGTATTATTATGTTGGTGGTAACTTTCTCCACCGGCGAATTTTTACGAAATATTTGAGTTCTAGTGACTTTTTTCGTTGTAGTTATGACTTGGCCGTCCTTTTTAACAGTATCACCTTTATTCAATGTCTTCACTTCGCAGAACACTTTTTCATTGGCTTTAATGCTTTTCTCAGTTTCAGTCTTAGTTTCATGTTGGTTTTCACCAGGACCAATATTCTTCACCCGTTCATTTGCTTCGACTTTTGTTTTCACTACTACATTTTTCGGTGTCTCAATATCCTTGTACTTAGTACTGAAATTTGTCTCCATAACTTCAATTATTTTTGCAGTATGTACATTATTTGTACGGGTTCTAGCTGCTTCGATATTTTGCATTTCATTCACAGTCCTTGCGTACTCGGGATGAACCTTACGAATTTCCTTTTCACACTTTTGGGTCACAGTTTGTTGACCAGTATCGGATAATTGTCCTGGAAATTTGTTTATACTCTGGTAATAATTTGACTTAGCAGTGCAAAGGAGATCCTTTATCCCCTCTGCTTTTTGCAGGAGTTGGTCGGATATTTTTGAAAATGAAGATCTATGAGTAGCGCAAGGGCAATTAGGTAAAAGTGTCATTTGACGACGAAGCTCTTGTATATCCTTTTGAATTTCTTTAACTTGTTTTTCAACATCAGATGGTGATGAAAATGTAGAGGTGGCTCGTCCTTGCTTAGGTGTTTGGTTATTTGGATTTGTTTCCGGTTTAACAGTAAAGGGAATATTTGATAAGGTTGTTGGGGTAGATCCTTGTTGAGAAGGATTTGCTTTCATTAGTTTTACTTTGATGGGCTTGTCAGAAATTTTCATTGTATTCTTGCCGAAAATATTCTCGGAAAGGCTAATATTCTCTCCAGTTTCTAAGGTTCTTTTTTTGTTTTGTTCAGAGGTCTTGTTTATTCGTTGATTAGTATTTTGACACATGTTCACAACTGAAGCTCCTCCTGCAATATTAATCGTATGACCAAATTTAAATGTTAATGTCTAAAATAATCTCACCTTCTCGCCTTGATAACAATCTTACACTTTCGTCCTTCTGTTCATATTTAGCTTTATCAAGGAAAACTTCATTTCCAGAAAGTTCCTGATTGCCGAAAGATGACTTAGTCAAGAGCGCAGCGTTGTTTGCAGCTTTTACCATTGCGAAATCTGATTTATTGAAATTTTGTTTATTTGGCATAAATTTTTTTTGTGTCTGATTACACCCGGAAAATATTCTGTTCTTCTCATCATTATATTCGGAATTGCATGAATACTCGCTCATAAGTTTAGAGAAACTTCTTGAAGCTTCTGGAATCGATCCGAGTTGCTCTAATTTTATCGTTGTTCTGTGGATAATGGACGATGTTTGATTGTATGGCCTGGTGGACTGACAAAAAACTTACGAGAATGTATCCTTTGTATGATTTGTAAGAGATGCTGTCAAAAATCCTTCCTTAGATCTACATTGACAAGAGTGAGTATAGTTTGATTTACTAAGGTCAGATACTTCTTGCGTCAAATCTGTACATGTATCAATTTTTTCTTGAAAATATGTCATGACGTTGACAAGCTGATCCTTTAAAGTTGACGCTTGATCAATTAGCTCTTCAATAACATGGATTATTTCCCGTCCTTGGGGCAAATATTCGCCTCCTGATAAACGGTGCCCTCGATCTGAGAATGGTGGAATTAGTTTAGACTTTGTCAAGTTGAAAAGGGTTGAAAATCGTGTGTTGTCAGTAAAACTTTGACAGATCAGTTGAAAGCGTTCTCAAAGTACTAGCAGATGCAAGGTATTTCCTTAAGCAATGAGACTCAGCTGCTAAATCCAAAATTTCCATGCAATGAATGAGAATGCATTTATAGTAGCTGTTGATAGATCCTTGGGCTAACTTAAAATTCTGTGTGGGTTTGAATTAATAATCAATGGAAAATCACACATATTATTTCACTGTTAAGGTTTTTTAAGTAAGGTTTAAGAGAAAACTTCAACGAGAGAATTACCATCAGTTTCTGTGTTATGGCTCACTAGGGTACTAGTACCTACAAAACTTGGTTAGTTACTACCCATTCTCGACGTAAAGACTTTGGATTTGGAGAATAGTTTCAGTTCTTGTGAGTCCCTTTTATGTTCTTACTCGCTCTCTACAGAATAGATACTCAGTTATTCTTTATGTTAAGGAGACATTCGAAAGGTGATTGTTAAGTTACCAATGTTTCAAGAATCACAACTGACTGAAGGACATATTACTTATTCTTTACAATCAGTACTTTTTTACAAGTGCTTATTTATCCCTTTAAATTGGACGAGCCACTAAATGAGCAAAATTCAATGAAGGATCAAGTCGTAGCGTTGAACTTTAAAAATGGGCTAGACGAACCTTGAAATAAGGACACAAGGAAAGATCAGGCAAGCCTAGCACAGTCTTTAGGGTCTTCATCTTTGTAAGCATGAATTCCTTAAGGATGCAAAAAATTACCACTGGGAACAAGCAGGCATAGCAAAAGACAGTGTTCAAGTTTTACGTAATTTACGAAATTCAATTCTGACAGTATTTAAAAACCCTTTTGAGACAAAATGTGAATTTGGCTTCTTGGCTCGTTCCGGTCATTTTTGTTTGGTTACCCTACAGCTTCTAGTGACAAATAGCATTTTTTTATGCGCATAACCGATTAGGCACGATAGCATACGCTTTTCCCAATTTTTTTACCTCATAAGGCGCTCGATAGTCAGTTTTGACAGATTAGTATGCAAAATCGCTAACCAAACTGCAAAATAATTTCAAAAAGGAACTGGAAAAAACCATAAAGCAACAAATAGACAGTAGTAAGCTTACTAAAGAGTATGAAAATATTCATAAGAAAACCGATAGTTAATAAAAACACAAAAAGAAGGAAGTGAGCAGCATCATGATCACTGCCTCCTTTCCGTACTTAATACCAAAATATGTTAAAATTTAGATCCTTCTGTAATGAGTCTACAAAAAGGCTTCACCTTTGTTTGTGCTGTTTAATAATTTCTATAATTTTCCATGGTGCATTGAGTTTTCAAAAAAGTTATGATGTCTCAATTAGAAGTTTAAACTAAGAACTATGCAAGGATAAACGTGCGCGCCAGGATAAAGAGCATGAGGCTTGAACGGAAAGTCCATTCAGACATTCGTCTAGGCTTTGATATTGTCTTTTCATTTTCAGGGGACACTGGCTCTTTCTCCCCGATTGAAGACCTGAGCTGCCCGTGCTCTAATAGAGCAGTCTCTTGCATGTGGAGCACAAGAATTGGATCTTTTTTCAAATATCTTTTTTTTGAAAATTCCCTAATATAGTCAAATGATCAGAAGTTCACCTGAAATCTGGGATAGAGAGGTTACGATGACAGGTCACTGTCAGTTTCTCACAACATTAAAGACGCACTCTACGTGGAACTTTATGGTTGTGGTTTCGAAGTCTGGGAATTAACATCAAGGACTAGCCAGATGCATTTTCTTTCAATGATTCTTCTATTCGTAGCCACAAATTTTCCGTAAACGTGTTAGGGATATGTACATAAGACTCGCGTAAAAAATACGCAAAAATTAATTCCTTTCTGTTTAAAATCTAGTTTCTGTTAACCAAGATTCGGTTCTACTCAGCAATAAGCAACATCTAATAGTAAAAAAACACTTACCTTCAGCTCTATTTTCAGGTTGCTTCCACATGGAATTTGGTTTCCTAAAATGTGAGATTATGAGAAAATTATTTAATAAGAAGGAAACTCAACTTATTTGTTCTTGATTTGATCAACACACATGTTTCTGGCTTAGGTTCCATAGAATCGTCCTCCCCTACAGTCCTTCCCTCAGACTTCATAGAGCCAATACTGTCAGTCTTAAAACATATTTTGTCCGTTTTTTGGGTACTGCCAGTTTGATTATTCACTCTCAATGATGGTCTTGAAAAAAAGCTTGTTCGATCTTTTGTCATTTTCAAGTGAGGAAACTTTAATTTTCAAAACTCCACCAAGGAAGCCTAATTCGAAATTTAATTTACTTTAGAGGACAACAAAATTATTAAATAAAAATAAATATCGAATTTGTAAAATAATGTCAACAATAGAATTTTTTTGGCGTTTGTCATACTGACGTGTTGTTTATATCAGTCAACTCAACCTTATGTGGTTCAGTGGTTTGCTTAGGAGAAATTCAAATAGCACATTATTATTGGGAAAGGTTTCATTCAAAAAAAAAAAAAACAGGCTGAGGGAAAAACTATTTTTTACCTGTGGGAAGACTTGGGTTCAAAAGAATCATGTGATCATGAATAATCATGTGATCAATATGTTGTTCTACTTATGATTATGTGTGTAAAAATTACTGGAACGTCGGTTACCTAAGCACTGCTTCTCCCTTTAAGGACTGGAATGGAACTGAGCTTTCCAGAATTGAGGCACTCTTTGTTTCTTTTACCAAACGAATTTCTATCTAACTTTGACGTTTCATTCATAAACACGAGGTGAATGAAGATAAACCACTATTTCTTTTCTTTTAACATTTTCATTTTACCAAATTTGCACTGATTTATTCATTCTTTGCAAAAGTATCTGACGACACAATAGATTTTTTTTAGGAAGAAAACAAAGCAACGACTTTATGTTTTGATCAGACACACTCTATCCCGCGGTCATGCAGAGTGCGAGACTTTCACACAACTGGCCTGCGACTACTAATTCCATAGAGGTATAAGATTCATGACAATTCAGTTATTATTATGAAGCTTTCATAAGAAGCAGAGCCCTCTGTTGAAAATGGACTAAGTAAAAACATACAAAAAACTGAATAAAGACATAAAAAAATTACACTCCTAATATGATGATTATGCGGGTTATGATTATGTCCAGTCCTTAAAATTCAAGAATGCAATCGTGACTTTGAAGTCTTTTCAGAGGAATTAAATTTTCTAATCATTAAAGATCAAAGCAAGGAAATAAAGAAATTTTTGCATCACTGATTTTCTTCGTGCTGAATGGTTCTTTCGATCTCTTTGACATCGACGCGGTATTCAAGGGAGTAAACATAATTATTGAAGGAAATTCAGATTTTTTGAAACATAATTCATAAAATTATTTCGGGTTCATTATTATTCATAAAATTTTTTCGGATTTTATGAATAACAAACGTTCCGAATAGAACCTGAAACGTCTGTATACGTTTTCCAGATTTTCAAGCTAAGTCCATATGCTGGCGAAATTTAGTTTTATTTTCGGATTTCCTTGCTAGTGCCGATTCCAGGCTCAGAAATCGACAACTTATGGCAGGACTTACTTTCTACTGGTGTTGACTGCTGCTTTCTGCTCATCTCGTTTCCTCCAATATTACATTTGTTTTAGTTTTTTTATATTTTCTCTCAGTACCTTGTATGCCTCCTTGAGTTATAGAGCGTTTTTGTTGGAGCTTCTGAAGATATTTCCTGGATGGAAAATACTTTCAGCTTGCTTTTAATGGTTCACAAGTATCAAACGATGGGTAAACAAGGATAAGTGTTTGATGTCTTTATCGGTGAAGAGAAATTAATAAAAAAAGATTCTGGCGCTTTCTAATACAAGTCATTTGATTTCAATGAAAGTAAATTTGACTCGTAAATACTTTGCAAATTTTCACAAAATGGTTGCTATAATAATAGTTGCATGCCAAACAATGACTATTAAACTCATAATTTAAATAAAAGCTGAGAGAAGATCAGACTGTTGATTTAGAGATTTTCAAAATTGTTAGTGAGAATAATGTCTGAGGATGATCTTATTATTAACGAAAGTTTTCCTGACATCCAGAGCACCAGTAGCCTTCTGGACGAGGCTTCAGCATTAAATCGTACATTTTCCGAGCTGAACTTATTGGATGGTGATTCAAATGTCAGCAGCTCAACCGAGGTTCTGCGAACTGGAAATGCCGTGATTATGTCTCAATTTTTCAAATCACTCGAACATATGGGCAAGGAAGAAGACAATGACCGACTTCCCAATGATCTCGAGCTCAGCCAACAATCAAATGGGCAAAGATTACGTCGAGTTTTGACAGAAACAGATTGGAGAGCCAATCGAACTCCTACGGGTGCATTTAGTTTCAGTGAAATAGATTACACGGAGTATGACCCATTACTAAGTGATGCTGAACTAAGACAGCAAGCACCAGAGGAAATACAGCTAGACGCCAGCCATCAAGAAACTCAACTATGTAACACCGTTCTCAACACAAATCTTCCTAAAGCTTCCAGTTCGAGTGGTCAAACTCTGCATTCTGTGCTGGAGAAACTCAAGACACTTTCCAGTCGAGCTCATTTGGCATCCAAACATCTTAATATAGACTTCAGCAATGCATCTTTTATAAGCGACCTTGCTGGTGTTATTCATAAATTGAGCGATAGTCGTTCATCAAGGAACTTTTTTGTGTGGGTTATGCAGGATCAGATTGATCAAGAACACTTTTACGTTAATGTTGTTGAAGAAAGCTCTGGAAAAATTCTTGGTAGTGTTTGTATCAATGAAAAACAATTTGAAAAGGCTCGAGCTGAAGGAGTTTTTGATAAATTTCTTTCAATTCTTTTAATTGAATCAACTAATGCTTTTCGTAATAGTCATGATCAGTGAAACGAGTTTGATTCATTGTTCTGGACTATGAACGAAATTTACTTGGGATTATCACTAGAACCGATGTTGTGAAACCAATAAATGACGTTTGTTAACGGTTGTCAAAAAACTTAAATAAAAATTTATGAATTATTGAAAATATATTCATGCCTTGTGAAAATATCCTTTTGAATTGATCTTTATGTATGCCGGCTTTCATAATCTCTGTCATAATTAGACACTGTAAGGATTTCGCTACAAATCCTTAGAAGTAGAATCAATATTTTCCTGGGGTTTTTGGGCACATTCATAGCAACTTCCGGTTTTTAAGGTGCAATGAAACATAATGAAGTTCCTTAGAGCAGCAATCAATGCTTGTGATCATATTTAAAGTTTCGACATGATCCGATACTGTTCCATAAGCAGGGTCAAAGTTTCAGCGAATTCAAGGAGTTATTGAAAGCAAAATTACTTGCCTACGCAATCCTTTTTTGGGGGCACATTATTTGTGTACACATACACATGTCAAAAATCGGTCCATTTAATTCAGAGTTCAGCATGCGTAAATAGGTCAATAAAACAAAATTCAGAGCATTGATAATATTGAATTACACGCCATAAAACTCCTCTGCAAACAAGGGAAACACATCGGACGGTTTCCAATTTAGACGATAGTCCAGATAAATCAGAATGCATTAATAGAATGATCTTTTCAAACAAGCAAAGGACTCGATTACAGACGGCTTGGGAAAAACCGTCTACCATGTCAGGACTCTGTCTTAACAGAGTAGAAGTATTCACATTGAAAATTGTCCACTCTTATACCTACAACAACTTTCTATTACAATTGATTGGGTCACAATCAGATCATACAATGGGAACTAAACCTAGATTAGTATCCAACGAAAATAAAAGCCAGTTCAAGAGGATTTCTGAGAATGTTCAAGCGAGCGAGTGAAATGGTCTCGCCGGCTTTTGGATCGCTTTCAAGAGCAAAAGCATAACATTAGTACGTCCAGCGCTAACACTCCGAAGATACTCTCAATCAAACAGTATTGTACCAAAATAAGTCAAATTTTATTTGAATTGGTACAATTCCACTAATTTTTGTGTAAAATACCCCTCACATAGCTTTTGCGAGCGAACGCAACACAATTAAAATCTAGGGCTATTTCCGTCTTTGTCTAAAAGAAGCTTGCTGAGCGTGTTCGCGCTATATTTCGCTAGAATGTGGAAGGGAGGAATTAGTGCGCGGGTTGTTATCAGAAAAAAAACTTTCCCTCATCGGTATGTGACCAAGGCAACTCATGAATTAATCAAGCACTTACGTCACTGTAAGGTGCACCTTAAAAGGTCGTTGTTTCAATGCGCTAGCGGATAGTCTATGACGACTTTTATTCGTTACATTGCCATTTTCGCATGTCTGTTATTCACTGGTGTGGCTTGAGTTGCTGCATAATGAAATGCACTGAAATGCATAAAGGGGGCGTGGAGAACATTTACGTAGCAAACTTTTCGATTGGTTTGGGACCTAAGACACACTTTTTTATGAGGTTTTCACTTTGCACGGTAAAGGCTGTCTTCGCCGTGAAATGTTTCACTCTAATATGCGGATTGATTTTGGATTACCCATTGAACAGCCTCCTACCAACTTGTGAACTTCACCTGGAACCTTTGGACATGTTACTTCGGACTTGGACCCGTTTTTCTACGCTTAAAGGCGCCCTTGGGTCGCATGATTTCCTTATGCAGCTGTAATCATTAAAAGAGATGTGTCTTATAAAGCATTTCTTAGAAAGAATCACACTGATTGGTCCTTTTTCAATCTATCCAAACCCCTTTTAAGTTGGACGGGATACCAACGTTTTCTGGAACTAGACGTTGTGAGGACCTTCACCCTATCAGGGAGCTTGATGATTTACTATTTCGGTGCCTTTGCCAATGAGTTGTACGATGCTAAAAACTGTTTTGAATTTTTTAATTCTGTCAGCCTATATAAACTCCTGTCACTATGTATATAAACTCCGAGATACAAAAATTTAATCGACCTGCGACCGAAATCGTTTCTCAAGGTAACTCTATATTACACTTACATAACATAAGCCTTTGGGTTAAAACTATAGAGAGATTCATCTATAGAGAGAAAGATTCAGAAAGAGAGAAAAATTCATCAACCTCAGAGACCAGTTATCTTAGATATGGCTGAGTAAAAAATCAGCATTAATTTTGAATCACGTTAACAAGGACAATCGAATTTTATTCCTTAAAATATTTTCTTATAAATCTCAAATAAGAGGTAACACATATAATCATATACCCAAACAATCTTTAGCTTTTCCATTATAGTCTCTAGAAATTGAAAAAAGGATCTGGTAAAACTGTCAGTCGGGAACATAGCTTCAACAGTATTCAGCACAAGATAAAAATTCTCCATATGGTCTGGTGACCTATTCCAGTATTCTTTAATTTCCTCTTTGGTAAGTTTGCATGAAAACATATATTTCCAACGGTGCGAGAAAAACTCACAGGTGAAAGTTGAATGGCTGTCAAAAAAGTCAGGTCAAACAAAGACCGTCCTATTGTTTTTGCTCGTATTTACGAAATCTGATTCCGCATCTGATCTTCGAGGTACAATTTTTTGATGAGGATTCTTAGTGTTAGTTTCATCTTTTTTATGTTCGTTAGATTTTCGAAGCACTGAGTCCGATAGATAATTCAGTATATATTTAAGATCATCTTGAATATAGTGAAAGTCCTTGGTTGTGTACAGACAAGTGAATTGTGCCAGAGCTATTTCATCTTTACGTGACATTGCACAATCTCCTGGAATAAGAAAACTTCCCAGCGTTCGAGGCTTGAACCTTTCGACGACCGTTATTTGTAAGTAAGCAGGATTCAATAATGTTTGACCTTTGATTGGACTTATTATAAGAATAACATCGTCCTCATTAAGGTCCAGCAAAATTGCAGCTAGTGCTTCATCTAACCTTATTGGCAGGTCGAAGTCTGGGTTTTCCGTACCAGCATCAGTGTTAAAGCCACTTCTTTGTCGGTTATTACCATATTTTCGGTCCTTATTTTCTTGGCCAACATAGTTGGACAAACATTCACCATCATTGCCGATACTGCCTGGTGAAAAACGTTCAGGCTTTCGATAGTTTTCACTAGATTGATGAGAGGGTTTCATCCGAAATCTATTACATTTTTGAACCGTGTTTTTCTGCGGTGTTTTTGTTGGAGTTCTCAGGATCAAGTTGTTTGAATCGACGATCGGTGGTCTATTTTGTTCTGCAAGCATATTGGCAGAAATATTGGGACCTTCATGAGAGGATACCATAAACCTTGTACGTTTTTTAGGTTCAGGGAGAGACGACTCATTGTTTACAGTATCGGTGGAAACAGCAGGTAAAGCAGATGGATTGTGTGGCAAATCTTGCATTAACTTCTCAATAACTCGGTCTGGTCTTACAACAATTTTGTAACGGTTCGCACTCTTACTAGAAGGCTGTACATGTGGGATACTCGGCAACTTTTTTCGCTGATCTCTCATTTTCTTCTTGAAATCATTCATTGAGATATATCTATGTCTCCTGTGAACGTCACTATAAAATCCTCCAATTTTATGCGCAGCTCGAAGTTTTGCCCAAAGCTTTTTCGCATTTTGCTTAGGATTCCCTTTAATTAGGTCATTTTCTTCAGCAACTTCTGCAGCCCAAGTCTCATAAAATGATTTGTCGATATTCAATTTAGAAGTTTTTGCACTTTTGGTATCTTCTGACATATTTCTTGCATTGACAATTTTCTTAGGTGTTTCATTAGATTTTATTTCCTTAGATAATTCAGACTCGTGGTTTCTTTCTCGGTTTTTCAAAAATTCTTTATGGGTCTTAAGTTTATTCAATTTAAATGTCTTATCCAATGCTGACTTTTCATTCCTTTTTTTAGTTTTAATCATGGCAAGAAGCCTTTTTTTCGCTGGATGTTGACCAGTTATTGTTTCAGCACTCAAAAGTTCATTGGACAGTCTTCCTGGTAGGATTATACGTACGCTTTCGGATTCTAGTGCAAGTGGTGCTGCATTATGCAAGTTTTCTCCAGAATAAGACGAAACTTCATGGTATCGATATCGATTCAGATCAAAATCACTTGATGGAGTATTTTCTCGGCAAAAATAAGGCTTTGGCCTTAAGCTTTGCATTGATTGACCTGAATTTTGAGTTGCTAAGTGTTTTACTCTTTTCATTGATGCTTTTTTCGATTTTTAACCAATTTTTACAGATCAAAGAAAAATTAGTTTAGATTTTACGAATGAATTTTGACAAATTTGATTTACATAGGTATATTCATACGAAATTGACAGATTTAAAAGAAGAGACAGTTGTCAAATCATCCCATCATACATCATAGCTTTCGATTTTATTTGATTCATGATCGAAGAACGCTGGCCTGTGGCTAAAAAACATTGAGAAAATCTTGTTTTTCATTCATTCTGCGAGCTGATCATGAATTGACAACATAAACCATTTTGTACAAATTTTGAAAAATTTAATTTGCACACAATTTCATACAGACTTGACCGATTTGGAAGAAAAGACAGTTGTCAAAAATGGAGTCATTCCTTTCGATTTTTTTTGAGAGAGATAAAAGAGCCCTAGCCCGAAGGGATAGCTCTATCTGTATTTTATTCGTAAATATGTGAAACTAAGTATATTTACGCATTCGTCACAAAAACCACACAACTTCACGACTCATGTTGTTTTTGCAAAGCAAATATTTTGGTATAAGATAATATTACATGACGATTATCGATCACAGTGTACAAGCTTTCGCCAGTTAGTTCAGTGCTTCTGCGTTGTGTGCTAAGTTTATTAAGTAATATGACTGATAACGGAACTGAAAGGAAGTGCCAACGGAATTGGAAACAACACATGCAAAGTTACAAATCAAACATGCAAAACGCGAGGGGATACTGAGTCATGAAATGAGAATGCAAATACAATAAAGCTTAAGTGAAAACTCGCTGACGAAAACTGAAAAGGAGCATTTGTACCGGTATGCCATCCAACTCGCAACAGCATATTTGGCTTTTTTTACTAATTTTGCTTGGTAACTGTAAGAAGAGATGTCGATATATTGTTTGAAGTGTAAGATTTGATCTGTTGCCGCCAAGTGATTTTCAATTCTTTATTCAGCAAATGAAGTTTTTTCAATCGAAAAATGAGCAGGGATAGAGAGAGTTGAGGAAGGCGGGATTTTTTTTCAGTAGTTGAGGGAAAAATTATCTTCTGTAAAAAAGCACTCGTGCCTGTACCCGTCGTCACGGAAAACTGCGTCAGAAGTCTTGTCATTCTGCTTCAGCAATCGGGAATAGCATTTGACAAAGAAGGCCTAGAAGTCATAGCCCACACAAGCAAATTCTTCAATTTTCCCCGCAAGAAAACACCTTATTTTGGCAAGTATATCTAATATTTGCACGGGCTTTTGCATGTTAAAAAACTTGCAAACTTATTTGAAAACTTTGAACTTGGATTTTTTGCAGAACTTGCCTGTGCTAAACATTCCTAAACAGAAATACTATATCTCAGACAATTATGGATAGTTATCTAGAAAATATATATAAAAAACTACCAAATAATACCTGAATAATAATCAAGAAAGAAATTTAGGACTTACAACTTATTTCTGATAATTATTCAGGTTAAAAACAAAAAAAAACTATACGGGTATTAGGTTTGACGTATCTCCACGAAAACTATTTCAGCTGTATTAAATCACAAAATCTTCTAGGCCTGTCCACCGGCCCAAAACGAAAATCTATGCACTCATCGATTATTTTATACAATAAGTCAGTGGTTTAACGACCTGTATGGCATGTCACTCCCTCCTACTGTAACCAAAGACCCCTGCATCACGACTTGTCAATTCTGGAACGAGTAAGTAACTAATCATAGCTCTGTAGCGATTACCATTGACTGTAATGTTTTTACTAAATATCCAACAGCATTTTTGTATACATATGGACCAATGTTTCCACATACCAAAAAAAGCACACCAAACAATGACTTTCTCGGTTTCTATCAGTGTTTGGACAACCGCCTGTGGTTGCTCATCACCCCAAACGAGACAGTTTTATTTTTTGACGTAAATATTCAACAAGAAATAAACCCTATTGCTGAACAAAAATTTCTTATGAAATTCCGGATCAGCAGTAAATTTTTTCTCATAATTTTTTGTTCTATATTAACTAGTTAAATCAGCCCTGCTATCGGGTTGCATCCGAAAATGAGAAGGTTTTCCCCATCCTGCTTTTCCCTAATTCTTCACTCGCTAGGAATCAGAATAGTCATTCGTTTGACTTCCTAGTCGTTGACATGCTGAATTAGTCAAATGTGGGCCTAACAGCAATACCACTGGAATTCTAAGATTTCAACTTTAACCCAAGATGTTTAGTATTTGCTGCAGATTGTGGCAGGGGTGAGATCAAAAGGCTCAGCCTATATCCTTCAATTTTACACCATTCAAAGTCTTATTCCATGAGAAGTGCATGATGACCTCATAAGGCGTCTTATCCAACTCTTTTCAATTGCTGTGAATGACATTTTTTCCGATTCTTTTATCTTTTTTTAAAGCTCCACTTAAATTCAGTCCACTCTTTTTGGGTTTTAATCAAGTATCTAGCTGAGCTTGTTATACCTAGTTTAGCTTACCTTGTGCTTCTCTCCACAGATTTTTGTGCAGGAGTCGACCGTGGCTTCACTTTTTTCCAGTCAGCTACTGTTTTGACAGCCTGCCTTTAATCTTTGTTAAGTTGTACAGCTACGAGTTAAGAGAATGTCACCTGCATTGCTGACTTGCTCTCAGAAAGGACGTGTAGGATACCATTATGATTGCTCAGTGTAATTTCTGCGCTGATTCTATTATAATTGCAAAAATTTACATTTCGAACACCTTCGCATAGGAATCTGCCATGCTTGTTTCGGATGAGGAGAGCAAGTTACGAAAATTAGATTCAGCACCAGTGTCCTCATTTTTTTCGGGGCTATCGGCATCCATAGTGTCCTCAAGTTCAAATCTGAATAGTTCCAAATTCCTTGAAAAAAAACCGCTCCTTTGATGTAGATAAAAGCCACTAGAATATATCCTTTTTGACCCGGTTTCTGACTTTTATCCACAGAACTTCGGCAAGTGCCGTCTCTCTTCAACGACTGGCAAGTATCTGTTCTGTTCTAACTAACTTAACTGTTATATTCACACCGATGAGTCTTTGGTCCTCAGCGTTGAGTGGCCAGTTTGGGTTTGCTTTGGTTAATTTATATTTTTATCCTTTGCCTAGGCATGCACTGAATTTTTTTTTAATTTAAGGCATTTTTATGCTCCATTTAAATATGTAAAAATGATAATTGGAAAACATAGATTTAACCAGATCGCAGCATGTCATTTTTGACATATTGCAAAACTGCAACCTCATCAAAGGAAGTCCCTAAAGTCAATTAGTCGTCATCAGCGTTTAAAACTCGAAACTCACTCGCCCAACTTCACATTCCAAGTATCTAGTGATTTTTCAAATACAATCCTAATCTGGTTCACCACAAATTCCAAATCCTCCCCAAGGCCACTCCATCCCTTCCTTCTGTCGAACAGAGTCCACTGAATAACTACCATTAGAGTGATAGCAAACATTTTGCCAACTTTTGTTGTCCCAATTACCAACCATTACTCAACTGTTTTTCTGGGCTGGAGTATCCTGTCCCATCCGCAATCCACTTATTGGTTTCTATAGTTTCACCAAGCACACGTTTTCCTAATTAAGTTTCATCAGTGAAAGATATCAATTTGCAGATTTCGTAAAAGGAAACGCAGCTGCTACATGATGACTAACTAGGACGTAATAGTAGTTAGATGTGAAACACCTTCGATTAATCCCATGTAATTTTGAATGTGTGTATCATATGGTGTGGGGGGGGGGGGTTGTCTGATGTCCGAAAAATGAAAGATAGTGAATGCTATTGTTAAGGCCGATGGGCAAAAGAACTAATAAATCTTTACAATAATAATGTCGAAATGGAACTGAATAATGGCAACTGCAGAAAGTGGGACACAAGTTTCAATGAAATGTTGAAACGAATGTCAATGAGTAATGACCATGAGTTATGAAACAAAAAAGGATTACAATTGAAAGTTTCATGAATATGTTGCCAGGAGATTTTGGACATATTGTATGAATATAATTAGATCCTGACAATAGATTCTAGTTGATAAAATTGGAAATCTGGTTTTCAGTCCAATTTTATTGAGTGTGAATTTTCAGGCGAAAATTAGAATGATCTCTGAAAAACTATTTTAATGATAAATGTAGGTTAGAAAAGCTTCCTGGTAACTATTTTCAAACATAGGATTAATCACATTTAGTTAGTTTTATAATAGTGCTTCAATTCTATTTTAGAAATACAATTCAATGTTATCGTGGGGTATACAACTTGGCGCCAGCAAAATTTCCCAGCTGATGGATGGCTACAACTTTATACAAACACATACACATGCTGCCACAATCTATGGCATAGCGGAAGTACAAAACAGCGCTGTGACTTCAATCGATCTCCCTTGGCCAAAAGGATTCAACCAAAATAAGAAGAATTACAGTTGCATCAGTGTATTTCCTCTCATTTTGTATATAACTAGATAACACCTTTAAAAATCTTCGGAGTTGAACGCA
The DNA here is from genome assembly GCA_954870665.1 of Stratiomys singularior. NCBI lineage: Eukaryota > Metazoa > Arthropoda > Insecta > Diptera > Stratiomyidae > Stratiomys > Stratiomys singularior. Next base: position 14,011,010 of record OX940879.1, read on the forward strand.
ATGCAAATCTAAGTCTACTTGTACATCTTCTATCTCTGTCTACTCGACGTCGCTCGAGAGTGTTCTCGCTATTTTTACTCAGAGCTTTGTTGTACGGTTAGCTTTTCATTTGTTTTCTAATTAATTCGTAACTAGCTTGAAAGCTTCACAGCGCTGCACTGGAAGTGCTTGTATCTACAGTTTTCTTCTCCACACATGAGGAAATTCGGTGATTAGATTTCGAATTTCGAAAATGGCGTCGAAAAAGTTTTCAGCTAAAGTTTATACAAGAGAAAGCTTTAAGTTTGCTTTTGCGATTTATTTATAGAAACACAATTCAAGTTTGTCAGTTAAACGCAAAATGATTTTGGCGGGAGAAGGTTGCTCAGAATTAGTTTTGAAATGTCACGTGGTCGTGGCGCTTAATTTTTAAAATGAGTATTCATATTCTGTTTAGGTAATTACTACTGCCTGTAAAGTTCACATAGCGTCTATTTTCGAATAACTTCTTAGGTATGAATTTTGCTGCAGAACTTTTCAAAATAAAAGAATTCCTGCATCGGCCGGGAATCGAACCCGGGCCGCCCGCGTGGCAGGCGAGCATTCTACCACTGAACCACCGATGCTTATACTACCAACGGTTGTAGTTATTTTGAGGTCGCGAAAATAATTTTTTGCTCCTTTTTGATTGTATTTATTTACAAATGTCTAATTCTATTGTTGCAAAGACGAACGCACTCGCCTTTGCCAGAAACATATTTCCGTCGAAACGAGTATGTTCGTCCTATTATTATGGTTTTCGGACGTTGATCCTTTTTGGAATTGAACATTTGAACGTTTTTGCCAGCAAGACGAACATTTGACAAACAACAAAACAAATATTGATGGTTGATTGGGTCTTCCGGGCCTTTCTTTCCTGAAGTTGATGGATGTTCACGGACATTTTCGGATACAGCAGTAATGTTTTCGGCTGTGCGCACTGCACGAGAACAGGAACGGGTTGTTTTGTCCACCAACGATCCAGTTTCTCGAGCACGATTCACAGATTGATCCACAAACTGCCTTGAAGGCCACTCATTTTTATGGAATTTTTTTTTTCAAATTTCTTACAATTTGCACTGAAGACTCACCACTTTGCAAGTAAGTTTTCAATATTTCCCAATTTTGTTCAAGCGTATAGCGTCCCATTTCGTAAATGTCAAACCTTTAACTAAATTATGAACACAAATTGAATGACATTTGAGCTGTCATTCTCTAAATAAACAGTTGTTCAAAATGCAAACGTTAAATGGCCAACCCTGTAAATGAACATATTATTCAACGTTTTTGCAATAGGAAGCTGCGAGCTTACTCCTCGTCTTTCTGGCAGTTTTCAGATTCCAGGGGAAGAGAAACTGTTCACCTCTCTTGACACCGAAAACCAATGAAATCAATGTTTGATACTCTGTGTTGAAATAAACTCAATTCCAGTACTATTGTTCTGCATCGATTTGAACAAATGGCCGCCAGAAACGGAGTGAGGTCTGCACTATGTGACAGGTGCGGTTCAACTTTGTATTTGACAGGTACGTCAACATAAGGGCGAGCCTCGGCATGGCATAAAATTATGACTTATGATCTGATCGCACATTATGGCCGTTTTTCGGCTAATTTCCATTTCAAAAGTATTGATAATTACTTCTAGTTTTTTATGATTGTGTGGCCTAATTTTAATCGTTCATAGTGGATCACACCGTTTTAATCTCGCTGAATACAGTACACAGTCTTGCCGATATCGATATTTTACTTTTCCATTTATTTTATTGCTAGTCTGCGCTTTAAATGTGATTTTTCGATGTTCAGATTATCGCAAAGAGTCCCTTCTTTGCACCGCCAGCAATAATCTGATAAGGAAACGGGAAGACCACATTGCCACCTCTCACGACTTCGACTTATGTGACTTGTATTTCCCGGATTTCACTGAAGGAAAAAAGGATAGGCCGGCGTGGGCCCTTCGATTCCCGCATATGGTGAAATTGTTGGAAGATAGTTCATCCTGGGATCCGAAACTAAGGAGGTCCTCCAGCTTTGTTGTCGCCAAGTGTCCTCCAGTCGCCAGTTCTGTTACGTAAGTACTTCTCAGCTAATTTGAGCGTTTGTTGGCCAGATCAGAATAATGTTCGGTACTTTCTATGGCTCGCCACAAGCTTAGCTATTCAGACAAGCCCAGACTTTTATTTGTTTTGCATATTGACGTTAAGAATTTTGGCCAGTTTCCAATGAAACAAGTGTTCTAACGCCATTTCTGTTTTAATTTGGCAGTTTTTTTTGTTCTCCATTTGTTAGGATGTTGTCAAAGAGCTTCGCTTATCGTTTCTGTTACTGTGAGCCGTATCTATCTGTCTATCTATCCGCGTTTTCGCTGCGCCTAGGATTTCATGTCAGTTTTACATTCACATGGGTTGCTACATTGAGGGTCTGCCTACAGTCTTGCAATACTTGTCAACTTATGGTTAGAGGCAAGCCAATCGCTTTGCTGATGAGAAAAACGCAATGCTTTGAGATGCTCCTTTTAGGCGTAATAGCTTTCTCTGTCACGCCCAATGACAATTCAATGTCATCTTCCATATGACATTAGCCGTCATGGAGTGATGTCTCTAATTTGAGTAATGTCAGCTTAACATCTGAACACCACTTTCTGAGCGTAGTGGCATCACATAGAAAGAGTTACAAATACGTCATGTAGCAAATATAGCTTGCTTGGTAAGGTATTATGTCTTATGTTAAGGTATTATCTCCAACAACTTTCGTTTTCAAATACCAATGCATCAGTCACATTGGAATGAAATGCCGTTGGATTTGTGGTTTTTTCTACATATTGTCACTTGTTAGTGGTTACGCTGTGGAAGTTTCGCGCGAAACTTAGAAAATTTATCAAAAATTAAACTTATGTTTCAACACTTATATTTTCATCCATTTTCTGCAGGTTGAGAAATTTGTTTGTCGAGCTTTTGTGTAAAATTTGCCATGCTTCACGACGTTTGACTATAGACCTGTCCTTAAGAGCCTGATGGGCACTTTACTAGTGAAACTTTGATGATGCGATTGCGAAAGTGGAAGACTTACATTTATGTTTTTTTTTATATACATATATAAGTGTGATACAGTTCTCAATGTCGATCGGTCTACCATAAAATCGGGACGAAAAACTGGAAGTAAAGGACTCCTGTTTGCTTCTGTTGGAGTTTTCAAATAGAATATGCTTTACTGTGTATTGTACCGAGGTTCCCACATAGCATCTTTATCGCTTTCCGTGCACAGATAGCCGCAAATTTATTTTGCAAAGTATGAACAAGATTCACCCTTTGACTATTTCTCGCAGTTTATGGGCAAGATGTTGAAGATCCTTCCAATTAGAGTATCCTGTAATCGATTTTTGACTGATTCGAACTGCTTGACCAGGTGTTTCAGTTCTTGTAGACTGCGAAATTTCAGCTACTGTCCAGTTTATCGTAGGTAATGCTAATGTGTGAACCGTGATGATAAATCAATATATCCGAATATTTAGTTTTCCAATGTCCCAGGAAGCTTTGTTGGTAGGGTGTGGTTTCTTAGAGAAGCTCTTCAAGATATGCAGTTCTATACAAAGAGGTTCGATACCAAATTTTAAGTTTGCAGTCTATTTTGTCGTTGCTAAGTGGAAAATAATGTTTAATACATTTTTTTCGATAGAATGCCCCCTATTTTCTGCCCTATTGGCTCGACCTAGCATCCTCGATGCTCTGCTAGGATTTAGAACCCTAATGGGCTAAATGAAACACACAAGGGCGGTGAAGGAGGGGGGGGGGAGGAGTTAGAAATAAAAAAAAATATTTGAAAAGGTTTTTCTTCCTTAATAGCAGTATCTACCGCACTATTAATACTGAAATTAATGTCGGATATATGTATGAAGTTTGAACGATTCCATGATACATTCAAACTTATATTCATGTTAACTGCCACAAAATGAATAAATATTCCGATTGAACCACAAATTCAATCTTTGACCACTACTGGCACAATTTCCAGCTATTCATTTAAAACTGAAAGCAATTATCTTATTGTTTCTAATAATAATTTCAATTCTTCTTCCTTCTCTTCTCTAATCAGTACAACTATGAAACGATAATTTAGCTTGAATAAATATCTGATATCATCGCTTTCCATTGCAGATGAATAAATGATTTCATTGTATCGATTCATTTTTAAGGTTTCACTGAATAGGCAATGAGTTTATGTAATTGATTACAAAATGAGCGTGGTAACCAAATATGTAATCAATTAAAAAGGGTGGTCCAACATGAATCGTCATGTACAAACCAAAAACATTCGTAGAATAATTATAATTCACTCATACACATATGAATTTAGCTAACTTTCCATTTAACAACAAAATGCCAATCTCATTTTTTGAATTTTTACGCGCCTTCTGTGTAATTCTTAGAAAAGTTAGCACTATGCTTTTTTCTACGTTAAGTTATGATTCAAATGAAAACTTACAATTTATTTCATTCAAACCACACAAGTTCATAAAACAAGAAATTTTCATAAAACTTAAAATACTGATGAAGAGGAGAATAAGGAAATTCGTTCCTTGCAAAGGAACTAAAAGATGTTTTGAATGTCTTTTATTGAAATAAATTTTCTCTGTTCGCTTTGTACTCGCTTAAAAAAATAAATATATATAGATTCTTGGAATTATTCGTTCATAACATTTCTTTCTACGAAACTTCTTTGAAAGAAAAACTTGAAAGTCGAGAACATTTGATATATGGTTGGAATTTAGCTATATGAGTCAGTTTTAAAGAAAATTCAATGTTTACTATTTCGGGAGCAATAGTCAATGCTAACGTAGATGAGAGAGAGTGACACATTTTTTTGTTCTTTGGAAACATTTTTACCTTTAGTGATTCAATTTTAAATTCACTTTAAACTTCACTCAATTTACATTTTCTCAATATTCGGAAAGAAAATGCCGGTTAGCATGTCAAGGTAGAAATCTTCATTTAGATTTGCCACTGTACCATAATCCCTCATCCAACATTCTTTCCGGATACGGAGAAGACTCATGAACAGCTTGAGGGCTTGGCTCGCTCCAGTTCTGGCAATTTGGCTTATTAATGAGAACGAACTGCTGAAAAAATGATTTTTCGAAGATTGTAGCGCCAACTTTCATGATTTTCAGTACAACAATCAGATAAGTACCAAACACCATGCGCGTGTGAAGCTAGCTTATAAAAAATGACAACTCGAACGGCTAACGACTGACAGCAGTTGTCAAATACTACCATTGGAAGATGTCAAATGAACTCAGTGAAGATCGTGTCTGGCAAGTTCAAAAAAATCCTAATCAATAGAGAAAATAGTTTTTTCGACCTAGAGCTAACACATACAAAGTGACTCTCAAGTCACTCAAGTCCTCGCCCTGTCCTTATAAGGGCCAGTACAATCACTTTAATGAACTCTTTGTTTGTCAAAGGTAAACATCACACCAACAAGGCAACAATGTATATGTACAAAAAAAGTGGCTCCTAGCGGGAATCAATTGTCATATTTTCTGTGATGTAATAAGAGTACCCAATACTATAAAAGCATGGGACAAAATACGACAGACTGCTTGAGAAATAGAGAACAGCCAACGCCCAAGGTTCGGAGCAAAATTATTAAACAAAACTTCGTAGCATAAAACTACCGCCCCAACACTGATGACTAACGAGCCGAAAAACCAGACGGCCGTCGGAACAGAATGATTTGGGAAAGGACAATGATGCCGGATACTGGTTCCGTATACACAAGGCTTCCTTGAAGTATGAGAACATAGGTAACAACGTTAATCCAGCGAAAAAATTACTGAGTCGGAACTCTACTGACTGGTTGGACTGACAGGAAAGCTACCTAAAAATGTGGGAAAGTCCATAGAAACCTGTAAACCAGGTGCAATTGGAGGGACTTGCAAAAAAATAATTAAGAACATTTATAATGGACATCTGCAGCTGGACGGACTTGAGAATGTGCTTGCCCAACTTTAGAGGATTCCTTACCATATGCGCAACACCGAAAAACCAACCGCTTCCTTTTCAAACCAAATTCAATAGTTCTAAGGACGTTGTATCAAAGAAGGAAGGACAAGCTGTTGTACAGAGAGAATAGACCACGAGGGCCAGAATCTATTTTTAAACATTGCCAAAATAGATTTTGATGAAAAAAGAGTACCGAAGATAGTGGAGAGAGTTTCTGGACAGGGAACTTCCCTTTTGGGGTGTTATATGAACTATATTAGCCAATAAAATCACTTCGGCTTCCTTGGCTCTGAAGGCAAACCATATTAGGTTGGAGGACTATACAATGATTGATCAAATCATCAGTAGGTTCAATGATAGACTCTTTCAACGCTTTTGCAAATTTTGCCAAATTTTGAACTCTCGAATGAAATAATGCAGAGATGGACATTGGTACGTTCGACTATAGAAGACAAAACGTACGCTATTTCTTAAGGATTCGTTTGGGATTGGATAGCTGACAGTCTTGTTCTTAATTGGCTTCACTTTTAGCAATTTAAGGGTTGTTTGTATGGCCTCCTCGTTATCTATGTCCCTTTAGACACCAGCAAGGTAAGTCTCCAGTATTCAATCAAAATTGCTTGTAAGCGAACAAAGCAGCAAAGAAGGCCACACGGAGGATTGAGATATGACAAGTACTAGGTTAACAGGTTAAGTCCTTACCAGGAAGTGACTTCGCATACTTATGGTATACATTGCAAACATATAACGAGTAGACGAAGTGAATAGGGATAGGCTTAAACTTAGTTATGAGGAAGCTGAATGAGTTGTCACGAGATATTACAACGTGAAGGATATAACGAGATATTACATTATCTTTTCCTCAAATATCGTGCTCGAATCGGCAACGTTCATAGAATGCCTTTTCATACTCCTTGAAAAAGAGATATCAAATTTAACTACCTAGCTAAACTATTAAACTATAACCAAGGTCCTTGCTGAACTATTATAACTTTATACCGACCCGCTCGTTGGTATATTCCATGCCAGACTACGTGAAGATATTTTCTTGATGCACAGGAAGCTAAGAAGGTGCATACAGTTCAACAAGAGGCGAGAGGACCCAGGGTTGCTTTTTACACACAACTCGTAACGTATGCTAGACATGGCTGGGAAAGTGCTGAAAAAATCAAAACAGATCAACTTGTTGCAGACTAAGGAAACTTCAATCCGCAGCAGTCTGGCTTCATAACAGGGCGCTCTAATGTTGATGGAATCGTTTGAATTGTGGTTGAAGTCCAACGGGTACAGACACGAAAGTCCAGGCATTAGGTATATCGTCCTGTTGTTTACAATTGATCTATAAACCCCTTCGACTTGATATAAGCTATTCCTATAAAACGGGGAAAATCCCAAAACCCATGTCGTCCGGTACTCATTTTGAAAGGCTACTCGAGGAACCGGAGGCTCCTCTTTGACGTGGCAGAAGGACGGTGAAGTATCAAGACCGCAAGAGGTATTGCACAAAGGTCAATTTTGAGCTCAGATCTGTGGAACAGAGCGTATGATGAGCAGCCATGAGGACGGTGAAGTATCAAAATCACAACAGGAATCCAACATGGCTCTATTTGGAGGCCAAGTCTTTGGACCCTGGCATATGATGGAATACTGCACTGAAGATTGAGATGGTAATCTGCTTGGTTTGTTAAGTCATTGATGATGCTCTGCAAGATTGTGTTAATGTACTAATTATGAGACTAGATGGCGCTCACTATGCAAACTAAGAACAGAATCAGGATGATTTACAAATCGGCTTATCAAAAATCCATGACTCCACCAGAAACATCCTGAGATAGGTTTCTATTTCACCTTGCTTTTGAGCAGGAATCGGTGCTTTGGGTCTTACATTCGCAAAGTGTGCTTTTGTATGTTTTTTAATTACTAAAGAAGACAAAGATTATACTGGAGTACATGGTTCTCATGCAACAATTGGGATCCTTTTTGAATGAAACTTTCTCACTTCATTTGATAAGCGGCACCTTAAAGCCTCTAGCTCAGATCGTCAATTTAACATCAAAATGGATATATCTGGTTATTCTTTGGATTTGGAAGGGTTACTCTTCGAGCATTTTCTAGCTACTCTATTCTTCTCTCAAGAAGAGTGAGTCCTTTAGATCGTTGGCCAGTTAGAGCATAGAAAAAATGATTACGGGTGCCGCTATCTCTTTTCAAGTCTCTTTCCTTTCCTTCCCCAATGAGTCTTTCAATTAACATTCTGCCGCAGGATGGTAACCAATAATAGTGGATCATTCGAACGAAAACATTCAATCATGTTTTACCAGGAGTTATTCAATTTCCAATAAAATGAAAAACACTCCTTAAATGCGAGCAGATTGGGAAAACTATTTTTGATGCTATAATGACTTTGAAAAATTAGTGATGCGAGCATCTACTGGGTCAGAAGTGTCCTCTCGCAATTTATTGATGGCAATTTCATTTAACTGCAATCATTTCCTAACCTTGAAATTTTTCTATCCCTTCAAATCAACACTTTAATTGTGTCGATTAGAGACTTTAAAGTGCCTTAAGGACATGAGCTGGTGTATTCATTTATTTTTTTCTTAACTTTTAACGGAAGCGTTTCTTAACATTTTACTAACTTCGTTACACCTTTTACACACGATAAAAATTGCATCACCAACTGAAAGATGTGAAAATTTGTCACACTAAATGGATTTCCTTTTAATGATTTCAGTCCCTCTTGCAAGCAACGAGTGACTTCCATTCAAAAGTTCCTCGAGACAAACGAGGGCAATATCAAAAGAATATTTTCAGTTACTTCCTCTTCCGAATATCCTTGTCGCTTATGAAGTCCCCGAGAAGAGGTAGCTGGTTGGATAAGTTTAGTCAGTCCGTGCATCCATCTATCTATCTATCTACCTATCTATCTATCTATCTATCTATCTATCTATCTATCTAAGGGTAGATCTGCTGACTGCTACATCATTTTCTCTGCTTTCACGTAAATGCCTTATGCTTATTCACTATCGCATCGAAGAAAAGTTTAGGTGCTAGTAGAGACTTCCATAAGAACTTTGACTAGTGATTTTGTACGACATTTTTCACTGGCATGCTCTTTGACGCGTAAACTTTTTACAGCGACTGCTACGTGAAGGAATTTTCATATTCGCTTTATGATTGTGCTTTTACGCTTCATTAGAATTTCAAAAAAATAAAAAAACTACTGACGAAGATAGTGTAGGAAATTTTATTAGAACAAAAAGGGTAGAATGGGAAGATACGACCACGGAGGAAACATAAGTACCCAGAGCCACTTTATGAAGCCGAGATTCGGGCAAACTTTAGTGCACTCTAAGTGGTATCCTTTCATGTGTTGTGGTATGTGGATATATGGCAATTTGATCACGGTTGAACAAGCAGTTTGTGGATATGGAAAATGAACTGACTACAGGATTTTTGCTTGATTACGATGGTTGCGTTCGGCATATCCATTTGAATTAGATCTTTTGAAGTGTACGTCCTATTGTATGAACAATAGAAAATTCAGTATTCAGGAACAATATAGAGGATATTAACTTCCTTGTTGAACGATTTTTTTTTAGTTCTGAAAATTTATGTGTACTAAAAATAAGTTTACATTAGTCTACTAATAATGAAATTTACCACAATTTGGTTGATGATCCCTCATTTTGTGAATCAAACGTAAATTCAGTCAAATTCGGGTCCTTTTTACTACGTTATTAAGCGTGTTTTTTAAGAGTGCATTTTTTAATGAGATACAAAACTGAAATATTGTTCCACTGAATTTTTTACTATTATAACGTGGTAGATAATTAATAAATTAGAAGATAATTAAAGAGTGAAACATAAATAAATTAATAAGAAAATAATGGCGTTTATTTTCTAAATATGATTTCCAGCATATGCCCAGCGCGACTACGAGTTACATATTCCATTCGATCAGTCAAATTTTTCACTACTTTTTTTCGCCTTCAATGAAGAACTTATGGCTCCTGTCACCTATAAGTAAAGAATGCCAGGTTACTGGTGTTTAGAGCTTGCACCCTAACAGCATGTGCAGGCGAAAGGGCCTGTATCTTGTCCATTTTGTTTACTTCGTTTTGACAGGACACCCGTAGAACACCGGGTTTCCGCAGAACAAGCTTTCATTGTACCATCTTTACGTCAAAGACGATGTCAAGCAATAAACAAATCTGGTTTCTGACGATCACCCAACGTAAACATCTGCTCCACAATAAGCCGTTTCGGGAATGATTGTCTTCACGGTTCATGTATTCGATAGCTGCTATATGCAGACGACCGTAAACTCCTAGTTCAAGTCGATTTTCACTTTGTTCAGATTTTGCTCGTTGTGGCAGTTCTTTGTCAGATGATCCACTCTCGGCTACGTCCACCTAAACCTTCGGATAACTTTAGGTTTCCAAGACAGTGTTGGAAGAGATCTATATACTAGGCCGTCTGTAGCATAACAAGTTCATCCGTTTAGATTTTGTCTGTTCCATGGGGTTCATTCCCTCACCGTCAAAGCTAGAGCGTTAGCTGCATCGAATCATGAAGACTTACTTTCTTAAGAGCGGGCTTCCGTAGTTCACTTCACCGTTACTTTAGATTAAACGCAAGATATTGGAATGTGACATCACCCACCTCCGTGACAATTTATCCTTCAATGTTGCGAGTGGAGATACAGTTTTCCCGACAGTACAAACGCTTCCAACGATCTGATGTATTTACCATATAAAAACATATTTCATAGCAAACCTGTTTTCAAAAACTGTACACATCGTAGTTTACAAACATGAACAACCTTAATCGCATTCATAAACAAAATTTTGTCGCAGATATTTAACCAATGCAAAAAACATTGTTCAAAAAAGAAAATAATTGCGCTTTTACTTCGTTGCTTAAATTTGTAAGCAAAATTCTTATTTTTGGCGTTTTTCACATCCCTGAAAAACATATCATATCATCTACATTTGTAAACACAGCTGTATACATATGTATACGAAATTGTCTACATTCGTAAAAAAGGTTGTCTACATGTTTACAAATGTAGTAGTTTAAATTTGTAACCAAAGTTGCTAACATTTGCAAACAAGGTAGATATACGTGAGCAAATAAATAAAAGCTTCCTTTTAATTTTGTGTTTTATTTTCTTTCTCGAAACCGGTTTTCGACCGTAATCGTTCGGTCTTCTTCAGCGTCAAGAAGCGTTCAAGTCGCTGAAGAAGACCGAACGATTACGGTCGAAAACCGGTTTCGAGAAAGAAAATAAAACACAAAATTAAAAGGAAGCTTTTATTTATTTGCTCATGTGGAGTATTTTGTGAAGAAAAAGGAGAAAAAATGAATTCGATTACAAATAAGGTATATATAATTGTTGTATATATTTGTAAACAAAGACAAAGTTGTGTTTAACGAATGTAGACAATATTGTTTACATATGTTGACAAGTTTGTTTACAAATGTAAGCAACTCTGCCTATAAATTTAAGCCAAAATTTTTGCTTTGCCAAAAATGTAGACAATTTTGTGTCCATATGTAGACAAATTTATTTACATATGTACACAAACGTGAATGTAAACAAATTTTTCCACAAATGTTGACAACTTTGTTTAAATATGTAGATAACTCTGGTTACAAATGTAGACAAATTTGCTTACAAATGCAGACAACTTTGTTTAAAAAAGTAGACAACTTTGTTTAAAAAAGTAGACAACGTAATGTCTTTTCAGGACAATATATAATGGAGTTTTTCAGAGCTTAATAAATTATATCTGTGGTATCAGTTTATTAGTATGTTGTGCTCTCATTGTTCCACAGAGAGTCTATATATGTTCCTCCTCGTGAAAGGCAATATTCCCTTATCTGCATTCCAGCGGGACATGGCGCTTGTAAGATTGATTTATTTTGAAAATTATCTGAGATTTTTGATGGCGGCGAAGGTCAAAATTTCCCAAATTTTGTATTTGTGTGTGATCAGTACTATATCCGTTTCGATTCCGTAAAAGGAAGAATAAATGAATCTTGAATGTTTTACTCTGATTTCATATTTGAATGGTATTCTCAGTGCAATTAAGGACACTTCCGATTCGAAAATGGTGTGACATAACTAAATGAAACAATTTGTTCTTGAAATAACCCAAGAATTATATTAATCTTATCTCAGAAATATGTATGATACAATAAAATGAACATTTGAATAAACAGGAAAAATCATAAGCCATTTACGAAGTAAATTATTTAATCACAAGTCGTTAGCCATTATCCAGATCCAGGACACCATTCTTTATTCCCACTGTGTAGCAATCATTTATCTTCTGAAGTAATAATATGGCGAAGAGTAGGCGGACAAAGCAGGAGCATAAGCATCATATCCATATCCTAATCCCGAATAATATACTTGTGGGTCGGGTTGTGGGATGGCAACGGCAACAGCAGCAATGACGGCTAAGACGAGAAGGATCTGAAAGTTATGAAGAAAATTAATGTTAATTGAATTGAACGAGCAAGAGCAACTGAAATAATAATTGCAATTTAGTTATTAATTAATTAATTGATAGACTAACTTACAAGCTTGTACATTTTGATTTGATCTATAAGTTTGCTTTGGGAACTCTGAATATGATTGTCGCTTAATGTCTGATACATTCCTTGGCCAATACTTTGGCTTTTATACAAACGCAACAACATCCCCTCTAATGAATGTACCAATTCATCCAATTTAAATTCTGCTAATGTTGTCCGCATTCTATTGGCAAAATTTTTGACTGTTGACTAGAATAACGATAAAGATTAGTAGTTTCGTTAAGAGCCATCGCGCGATTGTTTTTGCTCCTTTTCCGTTATTGTTAAGCAGTTAAACTATTTAATCTTGACCAACAATCGATTGTGATTGTTTTTCAAACTTATTATGCGATACATACGTGCTATACATACGTATTTGTTATGTAACAGCATGTAGCTCAGAGCTGAAAAAGCTTCTGGAAATATTTTTGAATGAAATTATTTGGCAAGGATCCGATCGAATATTCTAGATCTCATATTGTGAAGTTTTGTTAATATAACAAAACAGTAAAGGAAAATTTGCCAAGCGTTTGCAATGAGTTTATTTTATGGTCTTAGTTTTCCTTAAAATTGGTATTACACCAAAATCATACTACTAACGTTTTTAGGATCCTAAAAATTTAAATTTCTTTCTAAAAGAGAACTCGAATTCTAAAACACTAACAAAAAAAAAGACAACATCAATTTGTTTTAAATTTATTTTGCTGAAGTAACCAGTTTTCTAGGTTTGCTTAGGTTGATTGTCATATATGCTGTCATCTTAGCTATGCACGCCACATGTACACCTCAGCGCTTTTACCTATTTGCTAAGCGCACATATGGATCTTCCTTTTTTGAATTGACGTAAGGGACGAACAAGACTCTATTCAAGCGAATAAAACCGAACGATGGTTTCTAAGGTTTAATGGAATAGAGGAAGACCCACGGCACTCTAGAGGGAATCGAGATCCTACACTAGTCACGAAAGGCAGCGATCGTAGACTCCATCTATAAGCCCAGAAAAATGTAAGAAGATCCGCTTACAAAACTGCTGATGTCCCTGAAGAAGAGGTTTTCGAACAGCTGCAGAGAGCACCCAAAAGTCACGAAGTTCAGGAGGACGGAAGCTCTCGCGGGACACGTGGTAGCTAGCTGCAACGACGGGCTCCTCACAATATTTGAGGATTACTGTTGTAAAGCCAAACACTCAAAATAATGTGTCCTGCGTCATGAGGCAGTGTAGTGTTAAGCTAAAAATCCTCAAAATGGTAGACAGAAGCTGATCAAGTCCGGCACTAATCTCGCGTCAAAATCTTCTCTCTCTTGAGGATGCATGAGTGACGTCAAAATCACAGAACAAGTAAAACAAGACTCAAGGGTGTCGTGTATTACTACAAAAGGGATATATTGCCTCAAACTTATAATAGAGCAACAATTTCTGGTTTAAAATTATGAAAAGGTTAGTCGAGTGTCCACCGAAACTTCTAACAATGTCCAATAAGAAATTATTAACAAGGAATACGTCCTGTTGACCATTTTTATTTTATTTTAATTTTATTTTAGTATAGCTATAATTAATTCGGACTTACTCTTTGACAAAGAAAAACATTCATAAATCTTTTGCAATATTTTGAACGATTGGCGCCCATGATTTCGTGACCGATTTCTTTCGCTCATCTACTGCTCTAAGCTGCCATCTATCAAATTAATTTATGTTGCCCACTTTCTCCATTCGTTTTCAATAATGTTTAATTTTTGGGAACGGTATTTTTCCTTAAGCTTTTACTCTCTCAAATTTTGGCAAATGATGCGCCCGTTGTGGGATAGGGTATCTTGTTAGAAAATGTAACTTTTACTAGAAATTTTCTTAGCGCGATATGTTTGCTGCTTGTAGATCATTCTAATACAGCCGCCTACAACAGGATTGTTCACGAAAACGAAGTCGATGGTGCCAGTGAGTTTTATTCGTGTCCATATTATGACTCCACTGCCGCCCATTTGACGTTTGCTTAAAATTTCAGGTTGCTTCCGCAAATAGTGTTAATAACGGCGCAATCCGTCAATACCGCTAAAACTGATTCGTTTTTCTCCAGCAAAAATGTGTTCGGACCATCTTTACATCGACTGAACGTGCAAACTCTAATCGAACGTGGTTAAAGGCCTGCATTAGTGATGGCGTAGATTTTAATATTTTCCATCGTAAACGCTCGGCTCGCTCCAAAATACGTTGAACTTTTGGTTATTTGTGCCTGTATTTCCGCTGATTTCCTGTCCTGTTGCTATTAAATTTCAAGCAACTAGCAGAATGGTCCGCTTTACCCATCCGGTAATCGACTTCCGTAAATGATTTACTTCGTGGGTTATAAATAAATTGAGATCACTGTTCGTCTTTTCTTCAGTATTAACGCAAATTCCAACACTTTTTATCTTTTTTAAGCTACCTAAGTATAAGAATGCCTCAAAAGTGTCTTCCCTCTTTTGGATGCAAAATAAATACACGAAATTTGATGTTTAAGGTTGATTTATTAAGTTATATAAGGACAGTTTTGTTCTAAATCTTCTTAAATCTATAAAGAAGACTCATTGTGCCTTCTTTCCTGAATCCTTGAGGTATTACTTGTAAAGATATTTGGCTAGGGGCGTATTTTTTTTTGTGGATCTGAAAACTTTACCACGGA
Organism: Stratiomys singularior; assembly: GCA_954870665.1. Classification (NCBI taxonomy): domain Eukaryota; kingdom Metazoa; phylum Arthropoda; class Insecta; order Diptera; family Stratiomyidae; genus Stratiomys; species Stratiomys singularior. The sequence continues at coordinate 14,026,269 of OX940879.1, forward strand.
GGGAATCTGTTAAGGAGAGAATTATCTAAGGAGAGGAACAAGTCAAAATCCGATTGAGCAATTTCTGGGAAGCATGGAGGATGTGGTAGAAATTCCCAATCAAACTGTTATAATTTTTGGCTTCTAGCCAATGCATTGTGCGATCTTGCGTTATCGTGATGGAAAAGGACGCCTTACCAGTTTGCCAATTCCGTTTCTTAATGCTCTTTTTTGTTATAGTGACTTTCAATTGATTGGGTTGATTGCAATATTTGGCAGCATTGATGATATCAAGTTTAGAAAGGAGCTCGTAATACACTAAAACTTTCCAATACCAGCAAATGTATGTACCAAGAACCTTCTTTTGAAGAAGTTGAGGCTTCGCAACAGTTAGCGCTTTATTTTCCTTACGCTAAGGGCATTTTTAACGCGAACTTGAATTAAAAATGTAGGTCTCGTGTCTAGTGACAGGAATCTTTACGAAAGGATTGATATCATGGCGCTGAGGAGACCTGAGGAGACCGCTGAGGCAACTAGGGACCCGGTTAATGTGACCGATCTCCGTCAATATGTGAGGAATTCGATATTAATGAAAAACATAAATGAATTTTTTATTAATAACACTCAAAAAGTTATTTTGTTGGGATTTCGTGGAAAACATGCGACTTAAATTTATGTAATTTTAATTTACTATGGAATTTGAAACTATGGAAGCATGAACTTTACACTCAAAACTGATGCGAATTCAAATAAGCAAGTAGTTCTAACCATTCTGACGCGCTCATCAATGGCGCAACGTCCTAAGACGTTGTTTAAACTTTAAGGAGTCATCACATTTAATTGGAAATTCCCGCAGAGCATGAACTCAGTTTGTTAATTGAATTTCTGCAATTAAAAAATCCCAAAACACGTTTTAGATTCAACAATTGAATTTTATGCTCGCAGAATTTATTACGAATTTCAAGATGGCAAAAATGCCGGAAAATGATAACAAATCAGTTGCACTTTGAAAAGAAAACTCAAAAAGTATTTGTTCAAATTACCCATAAAATGTCAATAAACCCCGAGCTGAATTGCTAAGTATCTATTTTGTCCGCACTTGAAATCGAAATTGAACAAAAGCAGCAAACAAATAAAATGGACAACTTGGAATCTCCCATGTCCTTCCAGCACTCCCGGACCCCATAATTCACGATTTCCCAGTGCAAATAAATTTTTCACTTTTCGCCGAAACAATTTTTATTTCATTTACAAACGAATTAGAACCGCAAAATGCTTTTACTTTCCTTCTACGTGGGGCCGAGCCAGCTAAAAGGCAACAATCCTCGTAATTTCAAATTAAAGTCACGTACCTTCTTGAATCCGTTCTAACTGACCTTACACTTGATACACGGCCGGCATTCCAAAGTGGATACCATCATACCACGCCATCGACGACAACGCCATATATCGGAAGATCTGCACGTATGGGGGAACGTTGAATCTTCCACCATTGGGGACGTGTTCAGTTGGGTACCGGCGTATGAAGAAAATGAACTATCGAAATCAATTGATGGGGAGCCAATCATGCGAAAATTGGATTGTTTCGATGTTTGGACCTCATAGATCTATCAGCTCAAGGACATACGATGTTTTTATTGTTAAGATACTCTTTTAGCCGAGACGACGCGACAACGATAGAATTTTAAAGTGGAAAGATAAAACGAATTTGCGGGCAATTTGGGTAACATATCGACGTGTGCGTTCGGGGAAGTATAAAAGGCCAAGGATTGAATGGAAACGGTATCAGAGTAGTTGCAGCTGTCTTTCAGAGCTTCGGTCGAAAAAAGGAAGAATTCAATACAAAATGTTCAAACTTGTAAGTTGACCATTTCTCCAGTCGTAACGCAGTAAGTGCGAGGATGTAACGTTTGATTCCTTGTTTCCAGATCTTGCTCGTGTTGGCTCTTATCGCGACCATTGTTGTTGCGGTTCCACGCCCGCAAGTCTACTACCCAAGCTTGTACTCATATGGATATCCAGCGGTAACCGGATATTCTTCACCATATGTTTATTACGGATGATATAGCAGCCAGGATATGAAGACTTGATTTGGACTTACTGTTGACGACATGTACATAACTCGAGCTGAAAGTGTTTTTTTCGGACTCTAGACTGTGCTGTAAGACGTTGAATTTACCTTTTAATTTGTAACTTTAATAAATGTAATGCATTTTATAAAAGCAATTTAATCTAAATCTAATATAAACGGCTGGCTCACATATGGAAAAGAGGTCCGAACGGAACATACAGTGGTGATTTATAATGTTTTTGTGAAGTTTTGATTTGTTGGAGTTTGGTCGGTCGTGTTAGTGATCGCAGGGATAATTCTCATTATCCTCTAATTGCAACCTGCAAAAAGGCGAGCCAATATTTAAAACTGTAGCCATTTAACCGGGAGCCACATTCCTCACAACAGTCCTGGACATGAAGGCAGTGTGGACTTCGTGCCTGACTCCTCATCTGAGGCTATGGCGCAATGATGCACATAATCCAAATGACTTTACTTGATCCAACTTTTCAGTAAACATGAATGTTTTTGGTCTTACCTGCACAAATTGATAGGTCTTGGCTCTTTTGTACAGGGGACGTAGACAACACTTACCATAAATTTTATGCTAGTCAAAGACCGAATAAACAGCCCAGAAAGTTCAGTAGGGTTCTCTCAGAAAACTATTTTTAAGATGCTAGAAGCGTTTGGCGAACGGGACCGTGTATCGCATTACCCATGGGTAGTCCAGCCAAAAAATGGCACAGCCAGGAAGCGTCAATAATGAAGAAGAAACATTTCTTAATCAACCCCTTTCCCTCCCTCCCTTCTTAGTGTCAGCTAAAGTTTCCATTAGGCCTACAATGAGAACTCTCGGTCCAACGTAAAATTTCAACTAGTGCCTAACAAGGTTTACAAATTGGTTAAAGAAGTTTTTATCAGTTATCAGTTTAGAAGCATTTCGTATCTATGAGTCCCACAATCAGGATTCACAATATGCTTCACACTCCATGAAGAGCAAGGACTAGGATTATAGAAGGCCTAAAGTCTGGGACATGAAGTATGATTTACTGTTCGTGAAGATTCATCCTATTAGTTGGTCAAGGAACGTGAGTTACGTATGCGTGGGTGAACTGGTGTAAAAGAGTCTGGCTTCCGAGACTAAGTCTGACTTTCCAGACTAAGTCTGGCTTTCCAGACTCTTTTACACTTCTCGGTGAGGTAAAATGTGGAGCACTCTTTCGCTTTAACACGTATCGCAAGGGCAAAGACAGCGCGGTCGGGTCTATTTTTTCATTCCATTTAAATGCATGGAGAAGTTCCATGATACTGTTGGGAATCTCTTCTATATTGTTGAATAGTTTCAGTACTGGGTCCTTAATGTATTGCGTGTATTTGTTTTTTTTTTTGTAAAGCGTTGTGTATGTTCCCAATGGGCCTCAGTAAATCTGACATAAGGCCAGACACTGAAGGGACATAAGGCTCGACACAGAAGGGGTTGCAGTGCGTTTTTGATGTTCTGGTTAAAAGTGGCACATTAGTGTCCGTCTGATTATGCATGCGTGCAAATATGTGCTAATAAAATGGTCCATTGCTAGATAACTATTGCAGCATGTACACTACAGCTGAGATTCTTTAAGTGTGTTTCTGAGACGAAAGTCATTTGAATATTAATTTTTGGAATCTAAGTTGCAGAAAGTGAATTGACCACCGGATGAATACCTCTTCTGTTACACTGACAACCTAGCTTGGAACCGGTTGGCATATAACTTTGGCCCACATCTCTTTAGTCTTGCCTAATGGAGTTCCTGTTCTAGTGAGGTACTTTTTTCAGAAATAGTAGACAGAAAGGAGAGTGATCCGCATCCTCCTGGAGTCGAGAAGTGAAGAAAGATGCCGTTCTAGCATCCAATCGTAATTTGACATATGCTTGCATTTGTTTTAAGATGTTACATCTTTTCCATTAAAATTTTTAAGAAACAATTAAAACTTAGATCTGCGGTCTAAGAAAAGTCTTAAAATAGAGCAAAAACTCTCGGATGACTCTTCTTGGGTAGAGATAGAAAAAGCACAAGCCGATTTATGTTTGGTTTGCTTTTTTACGCAAAAACATTGGAAGGGAAAAACGTGAGAAAAAAGGATGGTAGGCGCCATATGCTGTCCTTCATAGAAAAGATAAAAAAGAAAGGAGATCATGGCTTTTCCATGTTATGCAGATAAAATCGAGAATGTCCAATCGGCAGCTGCGTTGAGTAATAGACTAGTAATATCAATGCAATCTGGTACAATCTGGAACAAAAAGCTACAATCTGCTTCGGGCTTGATATACCCTTTTTTCTACCTCTACGGTCGGTGGAAAAATGGGTCGTTCTCTCGACTCGAATAGCCACTTCTCTCCAGCTTCCCAGACTGTACTACGCTGTTCACTGTGGTGCACTATGGGAACTCCTCTCTCTCTAGCTCTAGCTCGTGTTGGCTGCTTGGCAGAAGCCGCGGAAGTAGTGTCCGTCAGATCATCTGATTTAAAATGGGAGCCTTATTTTTCATATATAACCGATCACATCTGCAGGGAGGAGTGTGTGCATTGTGTTCTATTGTTTTATTTATAGTTTCTTCAGGTGATCCTGTGAGTAAGTATGAATCCTAACTATTCAGCTATTTGGTTTCATGGTATTTTGTCAAAATGCATGCGTAGAGTCGTTGGTTGTTGGCCGCTGCGTCTCGTGGAGAATATGGTTTGGGTCTTGTCTTAGTTCATCATAATACCGCACATATGGAGGAATTCTTGCAGACTTCTTCTAGTCTATCTAGAATCTGCTAAGTAAGATATGCAAATAGCGTCCGCAAAAAGTAAAACTTGTGCGTTGTTTGGCACATTATCACAATCTTTGCAGTGCACAGAATGTACAGTACTGGTGAAATGGATGACTCTTGTGGAACTCCAGCTTGAATAGTTCGCAGATGCAAGAGAAAGGATTAAATAAATAGAAAATAAGGCCAGCCTTATTTTCTTTTGACATCGACCTTTTTAGAACTTCAATATGAGTCGAATTTATAACAAGGGAATAGAGAATTCATGCATTCTGAAGATGAATCCTGTAAGCCTATGTCAACTTCCCTATTTGTTGACTCCTTGCGGTTTGAACTCTTTCGAACGTTTACCTTTACTAGTCTAACTTTAATCAAATATGCTTCTCTGAAGCAATACTGTTCGTTTGGGGTTTCAAAAACCCGAACTTACCGTCCGATCAGTAATGCCAATCCAGCTATTTAGGCAATTTGAATTGTCAATCTGATCATCATGGTGAAAACTTGACATCAACACTATTCTATTTATCTTGAGCACATGAAAAACAAGTGTAATTTATGTATTTAAATTCAAAACCAAATCAGAATGAAAACACTTCAGCGTTACAAGCTTTAGCGAATTCAGGAGGTGTTTGTCTTTCGTTTGGACGCAAGGTTTCAACTGACGTAGATGCTAATTTTTTTGAGATTTAAAACGTGAGTCAACATGATGCCAGAATCAGGTTGTTTTGAAGTTAAGCGTACGCTATTAAGGTATCTTTTTATTCAGTAACAGTAACAGAAAATTAATCGAAATTCGCGTTAATTGTGATAATGCGTCATATCGACGTTTTTAACAAATGCGCGTGTCTAGCGATCTGCGCTGCCATTGCTTGACTGAATCCCTGACAGATCGTTTAAATACCGTGTTTGCTTCATCTACTGAGAGGTATAGAGACGTCCAGCTCGTACGTCAAAAAAGTTGGGTAGTTTTGACCGTACCTTCAACTTCCTTTAACCTTTAACTTCATTCTTTAAATTTTCCTGGCAAGTGAATATTTGTTGTTGTTGACACAAATCAAACGAGTGTACGTATGTTTACTTTGGTTTACTCATAACGCATTCTAGTCAAGGATTCTTATATATTCTGAATTAGTATAATCTTCATTCATAGTAACATTCCCATTAAGTATGTATATTAATTTATAAGTTGGAAGCAAAAAGCTAGAGCATTGTTTTTAAATTTTTTCAATTCTTCCTATTTTGCTTTGTTCCTTTTTTTCAAGAGTTGATTATTGCTATTGTTGTGCAACTTACATTCAACATTTTTCTGTTTATTTGATTTCCAAAGTGATCAAGATTTGTCGGTTATTTATATGCCTTGAATTTCCCAGAGTAAGCTTTAGGATTTACAAGTCCAATTTATTTGATATCATCATAAAACTATCAATGCAAAATTTTTTATTTAATTCCTGAGTAACCTCAAAAGTTCTGTCCATCCCCTACAGTTTTCTTCTGTATTAAACAAAATCAATCTGATGTAGATTAATCCAAATCCATAAAAAAAACATTCAACAAATCTCTGCAATGCGTTTTTTTCCGAAATATTTTTTGCGAGCCTGAAATGAATTTTTTATAAATAAGGCTTATATTCATCCATCACACAATCCTCTTGAGTGTCCTCTCACCTGCTTGTAATATTCATTCATATGAAATGATATCCAACAAATTTTGCCGATTCGTAGCCACAAAAAGGATCTGCTAGTCAAGATTTAAAGTGAACTAAATAATTTTCCTGACATCCCTTGGCCTCAGCAATAAAGTTTCTATCGGTCCTAACCGTTACTACACTTTTCCTAATATCATTTTCAATTTACCTCAGCCCGTAGGCGGACCAAACCAATAAATCTGTTCCACATACAGTATTTACGAGAGCAAATATTTAAAAGAATATATTCACTTAACAGCCCCGCTTTTATCCTGAAATGCGAATAAGAACTTCAATATCAGCCGAACAGATGGTGATATAAAATTCGCCCCGACAAGAAAAAAAAAAGGAGAGAGCACAACCTATCCACCAATCGTTTTTCATAAACGTTTACCCCATCGGAACATATGTAAAAGGATAGAGATTTGGAATTCCAGGATGTGGCTGCTATCGTTGTCGAAAGTAACGAACGTCACTTGCATGGGATAAGGGTTTCTCGATGATGGTGTAGAAAGCGTGTGACATTATTTCAGGTCCACTTAAGGCTCCCTGTGGGCGTTCAAACCAATCGATTGTGATTTACTTTTGGTCCATAAATTCGATATTTCGTCCTAAAACCCGGCAATAAAATACGAAAAGCATGTGTAATTGGGCGGTGACAATGAAAATCGAATTATTGGTACTTTCGGTGAAAGATAGGTGTATTTCTCGCTCTTTCGTGGCAAACGAGGGTTAAACGGCCGGAAAACTACATGGAAGCGAGTTTATTGATATTGGGCTATGGAGAAGGACACAGCACTGGGTTTAGTAGGTTGTTTTGGTTGTTACTACATTTATGCGTGCTACTGGTCCTCTGAGGATTTACGGACAGAACAGTGACGCGTCAGGATCAGCTGAGTGTCGTTTCAAATGGAATTTTCAGCAATATCTGAAGTTGTTCAGCGAGTATCAACGTGAATTGAGGTATGTTTGAAATCTAAACCAAGGATTACTCTGTCGGCAATCCTCAAACAATCATAGCAAACAGCTATGCCCAAGCGTTATTCATCTCGTGACGAATGATTACAAAGGACACTGTTTAGTACTGCTGAATGTGTCGCTGTATAGCTCTTGATTCCCATTTTCAATCCTTCTCGACATTACTACAATGCTCTTACTAACCTATGTATGTATGTGCGCATACTTCTCGCTGTTAGTAGCGGTCTAAAGGGTGCCTGCATGACTGCTCGCCAAGTAGCGTAATATGAAACAAAAGCCGCTCTCTGCAAATTGCCACCATTGTGAACTTCATCTTGCATATTTGTAATTATCAGATAGGCACTTTTATTATCCTTATACGTAGATATGAAAATATGTTGTGGTACTCATGACCCAGGAAATGACCTGGCAAACCAATTGTGCATGTACAGGAAGCGTTTATGCACGGCGCCTTCCGAATATGCATGTTAGGTTGGATGCTAGCCAAGCTTATGTTGAAGTTGTATCATTTATTTTATTCTGTTCTAGTTAGTAAAAGTTTCTTGCTGATAAATATTTAAAATAAACGAGCAAAAAGGAAAACGAAAGCAACAGCGGTTGGAACAATGAGTTGTACTGCAAAGTTTTTCACTAAATAATTTCGGTATGAATAATGAAATCCTGTGACTTTATTGGCCCTGACCGTAAACTTGTTCGTGTTTTAAGTTTATCTGTGAATGTGAGTCACCAAGGTGTGAGAACCAATCCTGTGGAAAACGATCTTTTCGCGGTCGGATTCACTTTTCAAAATTTTCAGACGATTCTGTTATATTGAAAAGAGTATTTAAATTTCCATATGATCCTGAAAACGTACATTTTTTTCTTCTTTTTAAGCCAATTAGTTCACGTCCTTTTGTACCACCTCATATTTTTCTGTATGTTTCTCGAAAAAACTATATGAGGGTAGCGATATGATGATGTAACCACAACCTTATCAAATCAATGAGCCGGGGGATTATATTTAAAATTGAGTCACATTAGATCTACAAATAGACTTTACCGCATGGATATAAATACCGTGATCAATTAGGAATATACCATTCCCACAAAGCATGTTTTTGATTAATGAAATTAATTTCGCTCTACGATATTTTTGTTTACGTTTCTCACTTATACTGACAAGTTCGGCCATTTCGAATCTTCAAATAATTTTTGACAGCTATTATGCTAGGACGTGTTTTGGCATGTGAACGATTTTTGTGTATTCCAAACAATGGATTAAAGAATCTGTATTAAATTTTGTGTGAAAAAAAATTTTTAAGTATTTCCACGACCGTATTCCCAATCTTGACTGTGTAACATGGCTAAGCTACTTTGCACCAAAACAACGTTTGTTTGTGGTACGAAATATTCTCAGAGGGACGATAAGATTTGAATGACGAACAACGTGTCGGACGCCCGAGCATGTCGACAACAAATAAAAACATTGGTAAAGTGAAGTAAGCAGTATTAACCAATAATCGAATCACCTTTATAGAAATTTATGAGGATCTAAATACATTGCAAGTATGGGAATTTTGGCCAAAAATAATGTACTAAAGCTGTAGCCACCATCTTCCCCAGACATGGCCTCCTGCGAATTTTTCTTCTTTTTCTTCTTTTCATGCCATCGATTCGTTTGTTGTTTTGAAAATCGTAATGGTAAAGCCTTGGTTATCTTGTTTTAAGAATCGAGATATAAGGAGATCAGGATCTTGTTAGAAGAATTCCAACGAGCGCTTCGAAATGACCTGTCGCATTTGCTTTTATGTGTCTGTGAGCATTCTGGGAACCGAACGCTCGGATATATTTTACATTCCCAAGTCAATATTCTGTGCACTTTCTATCGAGACCATTCAGCAATCAAACGTCCTTGTAAAATACAATCATCCGAAACTATTTTTCCAACTTTCTTTTTTAGTAAGTAAAACTGAGTAAAAGCCGGCAAAAAGCAGCTTTAGCGAGGATTACCTTGAATTTATGTCCTTCCAGATTTGCAATTTATGTACTACCGCAATCCAGAATATTGCGGGGAATCCTCTCCTATCAATTTTTGGCATTCTTGAAGAATTTGTTTGGTAGGAAGAGTTTTCAAGCAAAAATTTTTTCGACATCGAGTTCATTACCTCCATGACATAGTCAAGGATCCTATTCGATAAAACGAGAGACGGAGACTTTTTATTCTAGGGAAAAATAGGCACAAATGTTAGAAGACAATCTGGATAAAATTATTGACTCAATATGCTTCGCCCAAGACTTTAAAATATGGAACGCAAGGAATCCTACAAGGATAGTCAAAAGGACCAAAAAGACCTTTCTGCAAATAACTCTACTTTGATCCAACTTGAAGAAACAAACATTTTTTCAGAAACGAGTAAGCCTGATTCAGTGTTATACAGATGCAGCCCTCCTCTCTTGATGGGAAGTTAACTCTTGACAGGTTCGGAGGTCTTTCAGAAGATTGATTATCGCAAGCCTTTTTAACATATAATCCTGCCATAATAAGCAATCATAATCCTGTATTAATCTATGATGCCGCTCATTGTTGTGAGCAGTTAAGCAAGCTAAGGATGTATATACGCATAAAAGATAGGACCAGCTGACTTAAGAGAGCATTCAACTCCACGACAAGATCTAGCTCCATAGAGAAACTCTCATAACCTTCAAAATACGGGAATTCTTTCTTTTAGCGAACTCACTTCTTAGTGTCATTCAATTGTTCGGATCACTTGGAATCCCAAGGATTTCCACGATTTTAAAGTTGCAAGCCCGTGGGTATATTGGATAAATCTTAGTCATTGCTCCTTCTTAGTCCATCCTCCATCTTAGTAATTACTCCTGTCGCAACCAACCTCGTTCCACCGTGGTTTTATGCACAAATCTTCCATCTGACCAGAGAAAATGTATCTCCCGGGAGATTACATAGTTTTTCCATATGGAAACAAATATATGCTGCAAGCATTCTACTGGTAAAACCCACGTCAAAGGGTTGGTGGTTCATTGTACAAAATTGAATACTAAAAAATAAAGCACAAAACCATCTAAGCGTGTTGCTGGGCTTAGATATTTTTCCTAAATTCAAGTGTTAGCTATTTCAGTTGGAACTATTTGAAATAAGAACTGACGTACGTAGTTCATTCAAACTAGCAGAAAAGGAACGTTAAAATAGTTCCGACACATCCTTGCTCATAAGTAACTTCGGGCTATTAACCTTAACAACTGTCTATTGGATAAGTTGTTGAAACCCAACCAAGCAACATTTATCAAACAAACACACCTTGAACAAACACATTTTCAAGAAAATTGTTCATTTTCAAATGTACTTTTAGTACTTCTCAACAGAATAGAATTTTCCTGGAAATATTTCCATCGGTTACATACATCTTGTCGACAGTTAGCACAGTTAATATATTTGATGGCACCATATATGCATAAACTAGGATACACGTTCGTATGTCATATCCGTGCTTGAAGCACATTTCGCAGCTCTTCCCACGTAGCATATAAAACATGAAATGCAAATTGAATTCATAAAATATGATAAAACTTCAAACATATCCTGGAAAAGGAGGCTTAGCACTGTGCTACCTCAAGTAGAGCCATGTTGGGATCTTTTGCTCTCACTGTGTAATAAACTCCCGCGAATATGGAAGCGAACGTGAGAAGAACTTGCGCGTCATATGGACAACCATCACCAGTTCGTCTCTTTGAATGTAACAAAGTGGCGTGAAAATCCTTGCTAGCGAGAGGGTGTGTATAGCATTGCAAGCGATGGATACGAAGTCAACTGTGCACTGCAGCTGAATGTAAATGCAAAAGCAGGATGCATGGAGCAGCTGTAAAACCTATTATAGATGAATTAAATTAACATTTTCACTGTCTTCCGACTGATAAGCTTTTGCTGAAATTTTCGACTCTGTTGGAAAGTTTAAATCAGTTTTGCATGCAGGATTCATATGCAATAGTGCTAGCGGTGGTTTTTCTTCATATCGACTAGGAATAATTCACGGATAATCGGAAAATTCGTATTAAGAGGGTTTTTATTGTTAAAAAGGCGCTTATCTGCATTTGAATGCTAAATATTATGTAACGTATCCTGCCAATCTGTTTTCACCCAGGAACAAAAGCAAAGTAAATTAAAATTTGTCGTAAAGTTTCGTATATGTTGAATAGTAAAGTAAGTGTACTGGTACACTCACAGTTGTAGGGAATAATTTTTCGACATGTTGGCAATACTGCCGCGTGGCCTGACCCCTCCCCTTCAAAACGAGACCAATCCGAGGTTAGTGTGTTAGTGCTACTTGACGCAGTAGCATCTCTCGCGAAAAATGTCGATCGTATCTCCCGCCAAGTGCAAAATTCGCGCCGTCATTCGCTACCTCGTTGCGAAGGGAAAAGCTCCGGTTGAAATTTATAATGAGGTGAAAACTGTTTACGGTAATAAAGCTATGAATCGTACGAGTGTGTACAAGTGGTGTTGCGAGTTTAAAAATGGCCGTACTTCCGTGCATGACGATCAGAGGAGCGGAAGACCTTCAATTGTGACTGACGAACTTTTGGAAAAAAACCGAGATTGCAGTCCGTGACGATCGCAGATTGACATTAGATGAACTTTATGCGATGTTTCCGCAAATCTCCAGATCCCTGATACACGAAACAATCACAGAAACTCTCGGATATCGGAAATTGTCTGCGAGGTGGGTCCCAAAACAGCTGACAGAACAGCACAAGTTGAATCGAGTCCAGAGCTCCAAAGAATTTTTGGAACGCTACGAACTTGAAGGCAATGATTTTCTCTACTCTATTGTTACTGGAGACGAAACTTGGGTTGCCCACTATACGCCTGAAACTAAGAGGCAGTCGCAACAATGGCGTCACACCTTATCACCCTCCGCCAAGAAATTCAAAACCACAATTTCAGCCAAAAAAATCATGGCATCCGTGTTTTGCGACCATAAAGGCATAATTTTGATTAAATATCTGCCTCACGGGGAGACCATCAACGCGGCAAGATACTGAGACGCTAAAATAACTGAAAAGGGCGATTCAGAATAAAAGGAGGGGCATGGTAACGAAGGGAGTCTGCCTGCTGCACGACAATGCCAAACCTCACACGGCCAACGCCACGAAGCAACTCCTGGACTCTTTTGGATGGGTCGTTTTGAACCACCCTCCGTATTCCCCTGGATTGGCCCCTTCAGATTTCTCTTAACTTACCTTAAGGTGCACATGGGTGGGAACAAGTTTTCAACGGACGAGGAGGTGAAGAGGGAGTTGGAGAAGTGGGCGAAAGAGCTGGCGGGAGACTTCTTCGAGGCAGGCATCAAAAAATTGATCCCACGGCTCACCACTTGCATCGAGAGGGATGGTGACTACGTCGAAAAATAACTTACATATGTACAAGTGTAACCAAGTATGTTTTTGTTTAACTAAATTTTTTTTGAACCCTACATAAATTGAAAACACTTAATTTCTAGAGGTGCCTCGTATTTTGAATTTCAATGAATTGTTCCCAAATTTCTTACCCAATAAAATCCTGCCTGTTTTGCTAGTAGTGGACTTAAATGTATGTTCGAGGGTTCAAGATTGTCTAAAGTGGGTGTGTTTTCTGATGAGATCGGAAGGACATTTTGTACTACAAACTATTGAATCTCAGTGAAATCATAAACATGTAGTTCCTTTGTAACTTTTGAAGCTGTGATGTTTGACGCTAAGAGGTCGGTTTGTTGTCATTTATTCTTGTTCAAGCCATTAACTTAGTGTTGGCATGACAAACCTACCTGTGTAATTTCTTGAGCAGATGTAGAAGACTATTATAGGATGTCCATGTCATTTAAGAGGTTTCATTTCAATATTTATACTATTCATTTACCCCTATCACAATGTCCAGCCAAAAACTTCTGAGCCACTGAACATTTTTTTGATTCCTGAATTCCTTTTGATTCCATTGATTCCTGAATAGGAGACTCTACTTATTTTATAAACCTTACTTCATTTGGCTTCCTCCATGTTCCATTGGAAGTGTATGTCCTGTCTTAAATATCTCTTACCTGCTCGGAGTTATCAAGAATAGCCTCAATTTGTCCCGACGGCCAAAAAATGGGCCAGTCTGGAGTTTACCCATGATATGGTTAAAAGGCTCCGCCCAAAACTCCTCTATCAGTAAAAATTTGTGAATACAGGATAGTTTTTGTAGCATGCTATTCATCAGATCTTACTAAATCGGATTATAGACTATAAAAGTCTTGAATACACCTCGTCTGGTATGGGTGTCGATGTACGCAAAGATATAAAGAACACGCTCGATGTGTTTATGTGCCCTAAAATATGAGCCAGTCTCTCCGGAGGGTATAAATGATATACCCAAAAGGTGGGCAAAAACTGTGTCCATTAGACATTCAAATAACTTCTTTTCTTTGCCAAATAAATACTAAATTCTTATCAAAGTGCTGTTGGAAATACTTGAACATCCGTCGAAAAAAGTCCTCTAATAACAAAAGTTTGCAGTGTTTTGGACGTGCGACGCCAAAACCTGTTTATAAAAAAAGTAGGGGGGGGTTGAATCCCCCCACTGGTGCAAGTTATTTGAAAATCGGTCCAAGTTTTCGAAAATTGGTTCAAATTTTGGAAAAATTCAAGAAATTCATTATTTTGCTATTTTTGACACGAAACGGCAATTTCGCAAATTAAAAGGAGTAATTCCAAGAAATGAAAAGAGGTTCATTTGAATCTTTTACACTGCTCGGCACTGTTTGACGCACAAGGTTCCGTATAAGGGTCTATTAGTCACGCATTATGCCTCTGTCCTAAAATCCTTGGTGTAGCGTTTTGATGTTCGCTTTATAATGGGTAGTCCTTGTTCGTCGCTGGTGTTGGCCTAGTTTTGAGAAAACTATAGGAACTTGAGATATAGTACCAATTTTGACAAACGTTTTGAAGGTCTGTTTTCAGGGTATTGGAAAACGTTAAGAATCGTCCTCAACCATTTGCGTCAAAAAGGTTCTCCTAGTTCTTGAACTGTTGTAATGATCGTTATTGTTTTTACAAGTCATAGATGAGAAGTCATCGTAGCTTATATGATTGTGTCGTATCGAAGTGGTTTTAGATTCCCGAGTCTTCCTGTTACTGTTAGCTCCTGTTACTGTAGTTGAAATCCACCAAGGATTTCGAACCAAGGTTCGAAATTTAAGCCTATTTGTTCCATGGATTTTTCTGAGAATTATCATACTTCCTAGACGATCAGATGTAAAGGACATTCTTGTTAACGTTTACGTTCTGTAAAAAGCTCTCGTTACGCACTTTTCGGATTAGATAAATGTGAATCATGTATTTTGTTTTCCCGCCGGTTGGGCTCAGTTTATATGCCAGGATCGCATGCGAGTTTTATATTATAGTCCACAGGAATAAGCAGTGGATTTGAGCGTGGAAAATTCAGCAGAAACTATCGATGCTGATTGAAGAGTTTTCGTTTTTGAAATATTCAATAAGAATGCATCAACGGCGCAACAGTCTGATTTGGATGCTATGTTTCGAAGAATCCTAGTCATGGTTTATTTCGAAATTTTGTTGTTTGCACAAGATGAAGAAAAAAACTTATTTTTATTTGATTTAAACATTGTTTTGAGGCAAAACAGGAAAGGATTAAGAGGAATATGCAGGATATTTAAATTTTCGCTTATTGTTTTCAAGTCGACTATAAATTATAGCAATTTGTTTTAGTGTCGAGATCTGACGGAGACAGCTGGTACAGTCCCTGATAACATGTTCGTCTTACTTTATATACAGCCTTTCTGCAGATGGAAAGGAAAGATATAGAGGGACCAATTGATCAACACATTTCTCAGGGCAATTTTTCTCCAAACAATCGTAACATTTCATGATTTAACCTGACAGAAGTTTTCAACATACAATTGATTTCGTACTGCTTTTCGCATTTTCGTCAGCTGTGTCAGTCAATTCTTTATCATCTGAACGATTTTTTCTTTATTTCCTTCCTTTTTTCCACCGAAATTTTCCCATTTTCCAGAACATTAAATTCCGACAATGTTGGCTGTGAATGAAGATGAATGTCTACTAGACTACACAAATGTTTTCGTTTAACTTGGTTGAAAGTCAGTGAATGCAAGGGGTAAAGTAGCAAATGAATGAGTGACGACAAAAAAGAAAAGCTTTAGGCGAACGTACGAGTTCAAATTCTGGTCCTGACACATTGCACCAACCCTACCAACATCCTTTCTTCGGAACACACCATTCATATATGCCTTCGCCTAAATACACTTTACATACTATCGTCACACCATTGTTGGGCAAAGCGCCGCTGGTAGAATGGTTAGGGTTGAAAAATATTCTTCAAGGATACATCACCCGAAGGCTGTCGATTTATTTCGATTAAGCATATACAGCCGAGACGTTAAAACCGACCAAGGAAGAAATGAAGATGACTACGACAACGTACGGCGGCTGCTGTATGAGATAGATGATGAGAAATGATGAGAATTTGTTTGCCAAGAAAGAATGATAAATGTTTGTGGCAGGATCGTTATTTGGAGACAAAATATCGGATATAAGCATGTCGCGAAACGTGGGCTGGCGTTCGAGAGTGAGCGAAGGATATACGTATACAAGGATGTACGAATATAAACGTATGAACGGCGAATATGGAGATGTTTTAATAAAAATGGGAATTTTTTTACGACTGCAATAATAGTCAGTCATGAAATTGACATCGCTTTTCAAAGGCTTCACAAATAGAATGCCGTCCATAATGGATGCTTCTCGGCGATATGACATGATGTTTATTGGAAGAGGAGAAGAACTTTGAGAAGTTATACGGAACGATTGAAATGTTAATATGTATTTTATCCTTTCGTTAATAATTTGAATTTTCAATAGAGTTCGTATTTGCTGATGACGATAGCAAAATGTTTGCTGAATTTCTTTTATATCTATCATAAATGGAACGCAGCTAGAGTGGTTTTTTTTTAAATTTCATGTCAAGTTCAAAGATAAGCTTATTCGTTAGATATCTAATAAAAAATTGACCGAAAATTGAATTTCTTCGGGAAAGATAAATTTTAATCGTCGAGGATTCATACTTGGGTTGTTGAAACGTTGCAGAGTTATCAAAAAATGTTAGTTTAAATGCTGGTTCCGTTCTCTCAGCTTGAGTGATATTTGCAGAGTGATGATTAATAGCCGCAAGCATTAAATTAAATAACAATCTTTTTACATACTACACTTCAGGCTGTTGTAATAGATACTTCGTTATAGTCCTTGTGACACTTGAATTCCGCTCAAGTCTTGACCAAACTTCAGTCTATCAAACGCGTCCTCCAATTGTTTAATCCGAGTATCACTTCATTATGCTTGCCAATCGAGTTGGATGAGCAATCCGTCCGATCCTTGGGCTTTCTCCCTGGTCATCACACCGCAGGCCAACCTGCGGATATCTTCCTAAAGATGCATTTGCCACTTGGCTAAGTCATTGTCATTTTCCACCAGCTTTACGGCACTTCATTAATCTTAGCTTTGATGTTCGCCCATTAAATTCAGGAAGTTGGTTTTAAGGATCTTTCGGCCCCAAAAATATAAGCGTAGTGGAATATGTTTGCGCGTCGGGTAGGACCTTCGAAACCTTGCAGATGTCGGACGTGGGTTATGAGCCTATATTGTAACGCCCAAGTTATTTATTTTGGGAGACTGAATGGAATCTTCATGACGGTCATACTTAATTGGGTCTTAGAGGGATATAACGACGAGTGACCTAAGTCTCTAAGAAATTTTTATTAGTGGTCTAAAGCCCTGCTGCTATAAAGTTTCAAATAGGGAACGCACGGACTTTAAGAAGCTACTAGTAGACAAAAGATATCGCAAGTCGTAAGTATCTCAATTTAGACTGACACAGACACAGTTAGACTGGTGCTCTAGGGTAAATGTCGGATTTATGGGCCTAAATCCTATCCTTTGTCCAACAAACATAAATGGAAAGCAAAACGGAGAGGGGCATCGGATTAGATTGATAAAAACAAGATACACTTTTTGATACGTTAGATCCTTTTCAGCTGATTTAAAGTTATTAATCGAAAGTGCCAGGAATTGCTCTGAGATAACAGTCATCATTATGTATAATCTAAAAGTGAGAAGGCTTTCCGCGATCTTGACATGAAATCGTGATTTGAAACATAATCGAAACAAAAACAACTACCAAGCAGTTAAATGCGATCAAGATTTTTCAATTTCTGCTTGGCAACCAAAGATTCACGTCTCGACTGAAGAGTTTTCAATTCTTCAATTCAAAACGCAATCAAAAACCTGAGAAATTTTCAAAAACTTTAGATTTCATCACGGATCTGAAGATCAAAGTTATCAAATCGTCAATACGTCAATCTGCTTTGACATTTTACGCTGAAGAAGACCGAAACATTACGCCTGGAAGTCGAGTTCGATAATGCTTATATAAATTAAAAAATCACAAAATTTAAAATAAAAACATTTTCTGACATTTTTTAAATCATTCTCTAACATAAACCACTTTTGCAAATTTTGATAACATTTTATTTTATTTTTGACCTCATACGGGTCATGATTTTCGTTGTATGACACGTCCAACTTTCTCGATCGACCGTCCACGTGGTTTAATCGTTTAATCCGATCAACTTTTCACTACCTTTTTCACTTGAGTACAACAAGCATTTTCTGGGATTTCCATTTATCCTCGTCTCTCAGGATGAGCTGCGACAAACCTTCTTAAGTGTCAAGTTGTTACTCGTCTAATTCATTGTCATCTTAGACCAGCACCAAGCCTTTAGCCAGGCACCCATTGCTTAGTTGGCCTTTCGACTTAGTTTTGACCAGTTAATTTTTAGACCTACCAAGGTAGTGTGTGGTTCAAAGGATTCCTTCAGCAGAAGTAGAAGACAATGAAATGCTGTTCGATTTTTTTTAATCAGCCGTGAGACCAGTCTGATACTAAGTACTTAAAAATGAGAAAAGCTAGAAGAATAATAACCTGAGCCAGATATTTTCAGCTATTCAGGTAAAAGAACTTCATTTAAATCAAAACATCTACGATTGAACCCTAATCAGACTTGGCTTTAACTTGTCAAAAGCTTATCAACGTCAAAAAAAAAAAAAAACAGAAAATCAAGGACTAAAACCAAAACATCAACAGGTGCCGTTATAACCATAGGGTCACTTGTTTAATGTACGCTTTCCCGTAAGACATCTGTATTACCCACATATACTCTGAGCCTGACTATGAGATCCAGGACCCATTTTTCATTGCTGCTATTCAGTGTCAATTTTTCCAATTTTTTTTTTCATTTTATATATTTCAGCTGTTTAAAATTTGTCCAAAGCTTTGATGAATCATTAAACCACATATGGGAAGATTTAAGAACTGTCGAAATTGTATTTAGATAGTTACTAGCAAGTCCAAATAGTAATAGCATTTGTCCCGATTTTATTTATAAGTCTTTGCGTGAAAATGCTTTAAAAATATTCGTTATTACCCTTTTTCGAAAGGACTGGAGTGATGTTTTTTAGCTTTCCTGTGGTTGAAAGCGATTTTATGACAAAGGAACTTGGGTGGTACAATATTATAATATTTATTTTGAAAAAAAAAGAAACAACTTTATACTGTTAAACCCGTGGTGCTGATTACAAACGAGCATATCTAAAATGATAATTCGCTACAGTATCCGGATTTTTCGGGTGGGGCAAAAGTAAGATATTAATATCACAGTGCCATGATTTATCAAATGACAGCTGCGTCAATCTGCTTTGACATTTTACGCTGAAGAAGACCGAGACATTCCGCCCGAAAGTCGAGTTCAATGCTTTTAAATGATGCTTGTATAAATAAAAAATCGCAAAATTTAAAGTAAAACCTTTTTCTGACATTTTCTTTATCATTACCTAACATAAACCATTTTTGGAAATTTTGATAAAATTTTATTTTATTTTTGACATTTCTGTCAAAAAAAGCCGGGGCTAAATTTTCTAGCCTAAACCAATTCTTCAAAGATGAGCTCTGACATTTATTTCAAAAATTGGTAAAAATATGGTTCACAACAAACAATGAAATCAAATCCATGAGATGGCCGCGAAAGTTTGATGACTACTGACTTCTATGAGGCAATTTTCTGAAGCAAGTTGAGATATTTGTCACAAATCAAAAAATCAAACATTTTGCATTTTGGATTATCTGGTGACTGGCGTTCAGGCTTCTTCAGACATCTTAATGCCTTTTGATCTAACACAGTTTAGTAACTCGATGTTTACTTCTGAGTGGAGCCTTCTCCACTTTATTGTTTGTGATTCGTCACTTCAGCCATGGTGTAAGTAAATGCAGCGCTACAACTCTCGGGCAGCTTCTCTTGTGCTACCTGAAGGACTTTCACTTCAGGCAATTTCAATTAAGACATATTTAAAGGACCAAAGCCTACTCTCAATGTCTTGTCAATATCAGCTTCCAGAATTTTGTATTTTTGTGTTTGTATTTCTGTATTATTTGCCTGAAAAAGAAGGAATTTCTATTTTTTTTTTGATGAAAAAAATGGCTCACATGTATAAATGGGACCACTTTTTACCATTATTGACTTGACATTATTGACCACACTTGATACCATTTGTGATTTTTAAGGGTGCGTTAATTGAGGACTGTAATCTTTTTTCCTCTGATCAGGCTCAAAACTCCTGCCGCTGGTTCTCAATGTTACCCATATCCGAAAATGAAGCAAAAATCTACTGTCTTTCATCTTCATTAAACATGAACAAATTTGTATTGTCACTAAGATGACATTTCAAAGTGCATTCCCATGCGCATGGAGTTTGATTCTTCTTTTCTTCTCGAATTCTTTTGTTTGCCGTGTACATTTCATACGCTTTTCTGGTGTTTCTATCATTTTAAACAAGATTTTTCCCTAATGATTATTTACCTTTCGTTTTTTTTCTTTTCGTGGCTTCAAAGCAGTAACTAAGTAAGAAGTTACTGTTTTTATTAATAACTGGAGTTAATTATTCAATAATGGTTGAAGCAATAGACATTCCGAGGGAACAGGATTCCAGGAAAGAATTTTTTTTTGGAAAAATGTACGTGGTACTTGGAAATACGACCAATATTACTTACCCTCGGTATAGCAAGAATACAACCATGTTATCAAATAACATCGCATTTTAGGAACTTACAAAAGAAAAGAAAATGCCTGAATTCCGCAAGCATAGTTTCGTAATTGAAAATTCGTCAATACTTGTGAAATAATTTTGATGTGCTCGCTCTGTCTGATAATGCTCAACTGAAATGTGACGTCGTTGCTATAAAAATAATCGCTAATTGTAGTGACAGCATAACGGTTCATACTGCTTAAACGGTTAGCACAAAAGAGCTACAAGATCGATGTTTTTTCACAAGGTAGAACCTACTCAACCTACTCAAATATTGCATTTTACGAGTTATGACGTTCTTCAAGCAAATGTGCTGTATGTATTGTGTTGTTTCGTATAAGCAGTGAGAGGAGTTTGATTCCTTCATGAAAGCTTTTATAAGCTTTTAGAGAGGCATTATTTTTGAATGTCATAAAAAACAAGAGATATTCTACAATTCCAAATTAAGTTCTTGTTATTTAGATTGAATACCCTTAGATCGGTAGTTTGTTCGAAGTGTTAGCGCTGTATGTACTTGCTATGAGTGCCCCAGTGGATTTTATGATGGTCATCTCATTGTTTGTTTAAAAAATCACTGGAATAGTTGTTTCCGTAGTCACTGCTTTAGGTTCTTGGGTGACCGGTGATAAAGGAGTTTTAATAGTTGCATCAATAGGTGCTTTAGTTGATACACCAACGGTGTTTGCAGATTTTAAATTATATCCCCCAGAATTTACATCTATTAAAATCGGTTCTTTGTTCGTGATCTATAGTATACTGCTAAGAGAGAGAAAGAGAGGAAGCCTATCAACTGGTTATGCTTAAAACAGGACTGTAAATTATATTTTCGTATGATATTTCTACTTTGCTGAAGAACGTTTTCATCGGGGTATAACTTCTCTATAAAATATAAATTTTATCCACACATAATTGAATATATATGAAAAATACTTAAAAAGGTTCAATTATTTCCATCTTTAACCCCGTTTTATCAGCACACACAATGTTGACTATATCAAAATTCATCCTTTTTGATTAATATTTCAGTCAAGTGCTGCTGAAATCTTTCTGTAAACGAAAAGTTCTCTAGAACCTACTACAAACAGAAAAAAAGGGGTTCCGGACCCGGTCTGGAACATTACAAACATTCTCAAAGACCATCAAGTCAACTCGCTCATCAAGCCAAATAAAAAATCATGAATCCTTACATTATTCACCCGTGTTTTTTCCAGCTTGTAGACTCAACATATTACCAAAGTTATTTAACCAAACATACAGAGAAACCATCTGCTGTTTTGGCTACTGACCAGTCTTTGAATAATTTAAATCATGCTCCGCAGAAGAATCCAAAATAAACATCATTACACTTCAATAGCATTCGGTAGTCTGGTCTCATCTCATGTCCGTTCCCATTCTCATTTCAAGGACTCCCGCAAATGGTTGATGGTTACTATGACCGATAAAGAAAATCGATAAATTCCGCACAATAAATTTGGATTACTATGAATTCCGATGGTTGTGGGATGATTATATTTTAGAATTGTGCCGACATAAATTTCGATAGAGCATGTTTGTAAGTATTTCGTATCATCGAAAATTGACCATGCCAGAAACGGATTTAGATCGCACAGAAAACCCGTCAATTAAGGATTTATGCAATCTATCGCTGACACAATTTATCAGGTTAAATGTTTTCTTTAGATTTGGGAAATTCAACTCTCTGAAGATCATAAATTGAGGGGCTTAAAAGTAGGAGATTTTTACAATGCCTGGCATGGCTCCTTTTATATACAACCAAATCCCAGAAATAAGGCAATTATTGCTATTTTTAGGCCAGAACTTAGTTCCCCATTGCACACCATCTTACAGGACACATCGTTCGAACTTGCCTATTGCTGTTCCTTCGCCAGTGATTATAGTCATTAGCCAGTCGTTGTATAATCCCTGACGTCAATCCTGATTACACCTAAATCCAGAAGTGGCTATCATCAATCCAGGCAGTTTTCCTCTGTCTTTCTCCCTCCAATCCACGTCATACGCAACTTCGCACACGTATCATTCTGATTATGTCTTGTCGCATTCGTCAGACAATTCGAAGGAAATTATTATTTTAGTCACGCTTTCTCATCTCGGGAATTTCATCCATTCCACCTGATTCTGCTAATAGTACCATGTTACTGTGTCACACCATCTACGCGTAGGTTGAATCCACTTCGCCTTGTTGTGTAGGTGATTCCGGATTCCTTATTCGTGGGTTGACAATGCTTTCGCAATAACATTATGTGGATATGTTGATATGACTGTATTTGCCAGGGAAAAAGAATAGCAAACAGCACAATATTCCACGATGCTATCATGCGACAACTCCCATCCGAAGATCAGAAGCTAATCCAAAGCTTCTTAGACTAATCTTTTAGTTCCAACAAATTGACATAGTCCTGAGACGAATACATAATCATGTTCAAGTCTGTTAAACTACACGTTGGAGAGTGTTGGTGAATGAGTAACATCGAGAATAATCGATTGTAGGATATTGGTCATGATGCAATCCGAGCGTCGCCGAACGAGGTAGAAAATTTCAAGATTAACATTCTTTCCACCGCAAAAGAGTCAGGTTAACAAAAAACAAAAATTGTTTTCTGCTCCCTAACTTTGTCCTTGTAAGGTTACATTTTAGATTTTGTTGTGGCGTCTTTGAGACTCCATCGTTAACGCAAAATAGATGGGTAAACATTCCAATGAATGTGCTGTCTTGGAAAGTTTTCAGCCCACCGAAGGACCAAAAAATTTTCATCTATTTAACCTTGGAAAGTAACCTTTTCTTGAGTGGAAAAGACAAACGTTTGCTTGAAGGTCACTTCACTTTAAAAGGCATTTGATTTGAAGATTAAAGTAATATTACTTAAATGTACCTACCATCTTTCTTGCCAGGGATCGGTACGCCTTATACCTTCGTCGACACGAAGATTGGGATGGTGGACTACGCTCCTTATCCCGGGGCTGGCTGGTGTAGCTTTTGAGTGGGCATGGGTATTTTCAGGCTAATCTCGACAAGATTGCTATGCTACGAACCCCCGACTGCAGGCTTTACCTAGGAGAGGAGGACACACACGTGTAGCATGCAAAAGATAGGACAGGCTCAGGAGCTCTACAAGGAAACAGGAGAGCTCACCCCGGATAGTCTAATTGGGTTATTGCTTGGATTGGTGAACAAATTGAACCACGACGCATGTTATGTTCGGACAGCCCTGAAAGATAATATAGATTCACAGAAGCCGGGGGATCACTTCTCTAGCAAACCTTCTCCCTTCCTTCTCTTCCGGTTAAGGAGGGATCCCCCCGCTTGATGTCGCAGCAACATGAGACCTGGCGAAAAGCAGTAAAAGGCCAGGTTGTCAAGATGACAGGGAAGGTTTTTGGTGGGTACTCCGGTCACTCGTGAGCTTGGTTGAAATTAAAACCTGATTGCTGGTGATTCTGGAGCGAAATGTTTGTCAAGTGGTCTTATAATAATCCATATAAATCTATGGAGCTTAAGGACGCAACCTCGTGATCGTTTTCGTTCAAAGGAACAAAGCATGACTTCGTTGCTTCCACGAACTTTTTGATAATGAAACTGCAGACTACTCTGCAAAAGGTATGTCAAATCAAATAGACTAGATTCGCCATCTCCAGCAGATGCAAGGATCCACGACGAAATCATTATACATCATTAACTCATCCAATTTTTTTTTCTTCTCTTTGATCCTGTTTGGAAAGTCCATTTTTATTGACATTTATTGACAAGAAGGTTCTCCATGCACATACCATAGATTATTGTTTATATTTCAAACTATAAAATGAATCGTCCGTAATTTATCGGCGAAAGTCAATTTATTGTTTTTCTCCATGATAATCTTTGTATTTTCACGTGCGTTTAAACCAATTGTCATTCCGGTCCATTTGAGAAACTTCCTAAACATCCTTATTAAGCGCTTCAGCCAATTCGATTTTCAGACGTCGAATATAGTTTTCAGTTAGTTAATTTTTGATTAAGAGCAACAGGAAGCAGTCGTCGGTAGGCGTATCAGGACTTTACAGCGAATTGGTCATTATTTCGATGTTTTGACCGATCAAAAAGTCAGTTATTTGACAAGCTGTTTGACAACTTGCATGAGGATGGTGATGAATGATTTGACGCCATTTTTTTAATTTTATCAAGCACTTCAGAGAAGCAAATGCTTGTGTATCCTTCAGGACTGACTGTTCTTTGTTGCTTTAGGCGTCCTTGTTTGACCAGTTTGTCCAAAAAAAACAAACCAACCATTTTTTTCGTAGAGCTCTTTGCGTGAACAACGTTTGTCGGGTTTGGCTCATCTTAGAAGATAAAAAAAGTCCCTGCTGTTTTATTTCTGACTTATACGCATAAATCTATGAGTTGTTCCCCTGTCAAAATTTTATAAATGCCTTTTGAAGCTCCGTGACTGATTGCCCGGAACATTTCTTTATACCAATCCGCACGAAAATCTTTGAGACCGATTGTCAAATTATGATGAAGATCTTGAAACTAGAAAAAAATTCATGGAAAAAATTTTAATTTAAGGATGTGTTTCGTATATTCCTTAAAAAATTATTCGACTGATGCGCTAGATATTACCCATCAATTTTGGAGGTGGTTTTTGGTCTCGTTACTACTGTACAGACACAACGAAAGAGTTTTGAATTTAGAATTTTGAATTACTCAAAAAGGCTTTTCATAGTAAACAGGGTAATCTTTGCCCTTTTGATCTCTACCATGTAACCAGGACAGATTAGTTGGTTATTCCAGTATTACTTCTCGGTATTTTACTGTTTGTCAAACTGACATCTACGCCTTTTCTAGTCTAGGACTATTTCTAGGAAATTTACTAATTTTTGGTACCCAGTACAATATATTCTCCCTGTTTTGTCAACTTATTCATTTAGTCTGTTTATCCACGCCCGTTTTTGCAATTAAAAAACGCGATCTGTATTAGACCATGCATGGTCTTGTTATTGACATCTGGCGTAGCGCCGAAGCGCGAATATGTGTGTGGAAAGAAATGACGACGGAAAATCATTCTGAAGCCAAACAAATAATATTTTTAATGAATCTCCATGTATTTCACGAGATCTTTGGGCATGGAAGATACGCAAGAAACCGGGGGAGGTCCAAAATTCACGAACAAATGGTATCAAATAATTGGCGGTTGTCGCAGACTTTTTGATAGTTTCAAAAGTTTGCGATAAAAATTTTCAGTTTGGCACTGAAAAAACAGTGCCCAAATCTGCACCCAAGAAAGTATGGAAGGAGCCAACTGAAGTCCAGCCTCGGGTCCTTGTGAATCATAGGAAGAGATCATGGATAAAATTGTTGAAATTGTCTTAGAAAATTGTTAGCTACACGAGATAAAACTTTCTTAAATTTTCTGAACCACGCATTTTAAATATCCTTATCATTATCTTGAGATGATTCAAGTTTGTGCGAGATGGGTCCGGATAATATTTCCAAGTTGTAAAGTGAAGTGACTTACAACACTTTTGAAGTGTCCTTAGTTACAACACTCCAAAAAACGAGTGTATCCCTGTGTTTTTGGTTCACTTCGGAAAACTTGGCTGCAACGTTCTGACCCTGACCCAAAGGAAGAATCGAAACAGAAGAAGAAAAAGGGACACCTGCTCCTTGAAAATTGAAGGTGTCTCAATCAACCAGTTTTTCTGTAACCGAAAGGTATCATTTTGATTGATTTTAAGAAACGCAAACCGGTAGTGGTAAAAGGTTATACCTTTCTTCTTCAGAAAAGGGGAAGAAAATTAACAAAGTGTGAGGTCTTTTTACAAAACAACCCTCCCGGGCATAAACTCATCAACCCCTCCAGAAAACCCCATCACACTATCATTTATTTCTAAGGATTTAGAAAGAGCTGCGTTGAGAAAATGACTGAAGTTCACGAAGCTTATCATTGTTTTAGGATGGTATGATTGAATTTTTCAATGGGCATTAAAAAAGGATTTGAGTTCAAGGATAATGTATTAGAAACGACAAAAAGCTTCCTTGCCTAATCACGCTTGTCTAATCAAAAAAGTTGGTATTAGTATCAATGTAGGTCCTTTAAATGCCAGTTTTCATCATAAAGGCAAGCAAAATTTGTTTTTCTTCTCGAGAAACATTTATTACGAAATCGTCGGTCCTTCAATTTTTACATCATATGTTCGACAAAAAATGGTTTACCTATAGTCCTACATAGTGGAACACATGAAAGATTGCAAAAAGGCCAACAGTGAACCAATAAAAAAGGTAATATGTTGCTACAATCCAAAGATGTGGTCAGGACTAGTTGAAATTCCGGGCTAAGATCATATCAGAGGGTAATCAGTAATATCTTATCTGATCGCATTCACTGAACAAATATGACAATATATATTGGAAATTCAATAAAAAACGAAAAGAATTTTATTAATTGTAGCCCCCTTCCCTTCCATTCAAAAAAGGACAATTCTCTACCCAATTGTAATAGCGCAAAAACAATCTCAAACTATTTTCTACTCACTATCATATCCTTATAAGACATTCATTTGGCCTGGGTTGCCTGTTTACATTTACAAAACAAATAATGTATTCCCATGACTTCATAAGATTTATTTCCATACAAGTATCTAAGGATCACTTATTCTCTATTCTCTTCCTATTCTGCTTTGTTTTTTTCCTCGTCATTCAACCGTCCACCCTCGTATTCTGATTATGGAATTTTCGTTTCGACAAAAGGGACTAAATTGGCCCATTAGTTGAGTCAGCTTTTTTGAAAATTTCGGTTTCGGCCCTCGGAACATGTGAAGCCTGACCGGAGGATACTTAAGGATGATTGACGGTGACATGTTGTTGTCATTGGCAAATATCATAAAACACCAGACCCAAGTCCCAAGTAGTGAGGGTAGGACCGTCGATGGCATGGGAGGAAGCATAAAAGATTATAATAAATTTTGAAAAAGGATTTACTACAGTTTGTTAGATGTCCAGTGGACCGTTGTGCTTTATAGGGTATAGTTTAGAATATGTTGAGTTCATTTTTCGGGGTCAACGACTATAAATTTGACAAGAGTATGAACTAGGACTTTTGTCAGGACTACGTTGCCATGAATGTTGACTGAAAATTAGAAACATTGAGTTGAAATTTAACAATTCATTTGATATTTGTAATTTTAATGGAACTTTCAAACTTTTCAACTGACATTTATCTTCTATGAACTGTTGCAAGCATCCAAATTCTATTCTGGTCGGAAAACTTGTCTAGAATTTGGCTAAACTTATTTGGACAATTATTGGACGGAGAGTAAAGTGTTAGACAATGCATTCAAGTGCACTCCTAAAAGAAAACAGGTGAAATACAACAATATTGTTTAAATAAACCGAGAACAAGGAGTTTAAAAAAGATGTTTTTATATATACATGGACCATAAAAATCATCCAAATCAATACAACGGAGCTCAACTTCAATCAAATGTCTATGAGTGACATAAATTTTTTATATTGCAAAAAATAAGGAGAATAGTATCTTTTTTCATTTCCTACCGAGGCAGGATATTCGAAAATGTATATTCTTTTCTCCAAATTGAAAATATATAGAGAAAAACGGAGTACGAATTCCTGCTACAAAATGAAATGAAAGCTCTTTTATTTTTGCTACAAAATCTAAGAAAATATTGACAAAATACCTATCGGAGCTAGAATATTATCTTTGCAACTCCATGTTAAATTTTCAAAACGTTACGATATTCTTTCGAAATATCTTTACGATTGACAAATATGCTCTGAAAGTTTTCACAGAAAAAGGAAGTGAAAATTTACATTAAAGTGTGTTATGATTATTTATATGATATAATTTTATTACCCGCTAATATATCTAGTGTTTGTTTGTTGTTGAATTTTAAGGTACGCAACACTTGCTCTGTTTAGTTGGTAGTATAAATAATTGGGCTGTAAATGCAACATTTTGTAAAATATTCAATTTGTACAGGTCGGTTCTAAGACATGAGAGTATCGTCAAAAAAATTGGATTATAAGCAAGTACAAGAATGTGTTTATCTTTTTTTCCAACAAAACGCGATCAAAGGCTATTTGAAGGTATCCTATGTGCGTGGCACTGGTGTCAGAAGTGGGACTATCTCCATGAAGGAGAAATCAATGCAACATTTTAAATTAGAGTGAAACACGAGCTTCAAGGGAGGAATTAAAAGTCGTTAACAATTGCCTCGTCAACTTTATCAACAATCGAATTGTGAGAATAAAATACTCACGCACGATTCTGTCCCAGAAAAAAGTATTTTACTATTGCCAGGGGCAAAAGAAGTGTTTCGGAACCAGAAAATCTCGACAGAAACTAGACAGAAGCTCTTAGAATCCAAAGTATTCCAACAGCTGAGAAGTTCTTCAGTAATAGTAAATTGAACAAGTGATATACCAGGGGATAAACTCATAAGAATACATATGATTATGCAAAAAGAATGTCCTAGCAAAATTTGTACTAACAAGCAATACTCGATCAGGAAAACTACGAGCTTAACCAACAAACACTAAGACTCGAGCAATGATCAATCAGCATGAAGATACAGCTCTAAGCAGCTATGAAGCCTGCTCAACAAACTATGATGCCTGACTATCACATCCTGACATGACCAGCTACGAGTAGACCATCTTTACGAGGCAGAAGCAACAAATAACAAGGTTGAAAACATAAATAAGTAGCATACGGACAAAGCCACGCCTGCGAAGAGGAGGAAGACAATTTTTTCTTGGTTGCCCGACCTAATTCATAAGCGCTTAATGAGGTGAAAGAAAAATTAAGGAGCAAAGTTGCAACATCTGTTGGCCACAGAGTTTCGAATTCCGCTTGGCTTCTAAGGCGACAAAACAGACCATTTGCAAGGACTAAACTGGAGTTTATACGAGGAGCTTAAGGCTAATACGGGTCTGTGCTGGATCCAACAGTGAACCCCAAAAACATTAAGAAAAATAAGTGAAAATTGAACGTAAGACTGGAGCAGGAGTCAACAGATATGAAGAAAAGACGAGAAAAATTGTTTGAAAGCTTATCAAGAAGTTGTAGAAACAATTGTCAAGCACCACATTTAAGGAGTATCAATCGAAATCTGGAGACGGCGAAGAAGGCATAATGCCCATGTAAAACAAGACTTGCAAATTGGAAACTCCCGAAAGGAAGGGAGATCCAAAGGAGCAAGTTCCTGTACCCACCCCAAGAGCGAGTACAATCGACATCTCATCACGAGGTGTCAAAGTGCAGGTGTCAGACGAATAAATGCCTTCGAGTATTTTGAAAACTCATTTTGAAGCCGCTCCAGGAACATGTTAAAGGAATGAGGCGGAACGGGATGCCACATTGATTGTTGGCCGAAGAGACCCCGTTGGAGAAGGTTTTCAAAATATCCTCATTGAGTCACAGTCCGACTTCACAATTTTTACAAATGGGGTTAACATGTCATATTGACACTGAAGCAGGTGTCAGGTAACAACAACGAATGCAATTCAAAAAGTGCCGAAGCTCTTAACATGCTTGTCTTGAATATCAAGGAGCTAGAGATTCTAATGTAATGAAGCTGAAGATGGGAAACTACAAAAAGCTATCCAATCACTTGAAGACTCTTCAGTAAGGGATGTACTAGCTTATGCCCAAATATTATAGAGGCATGAATATCCTTTGTGACCCAACCAACATTGGTGGGATAAAGGCTGACACATGCAGGTTTGGATTGACCAATATAAGAAGAGTCGTAGATAAATAGTACGCTCAGATGTCGGAGGCATGTTAAACAATGGCAGCGGCAAGGATAAAAGAGCAGCGGAGAATATTGAGCCCCAATGCAGGGCAGGCTTCTAGTTAGAGGTCCAAATGGTTAACAGAACAGTGGTAAAAGTCTCTTGAAATTATACATGAAATTCAAACCCATAGAAACATCTAAGAGGCAACCGGAATAACGCTCGTGTTCATGGTAAAATAATTGACAAATTTAAGCGGATTTCAGAAGATGTGCTCTCCAAGTTGCAACCGGTAAGATTGAAACGTTGTTTTCTGAAATCCTGTTTTTTTAATTTCCGAAAATTTCCGTTGCCTATCGTTCCCGCCGTAGCATGTTGCCTTTCTGGTGAGGATGCGCTTCGTCTTCTTCTAGCTGCACTGCCCTGTAGACATAAAAGAATAGAAGATAATGTAAAAGAAATTATTTGACACACAGCGTATTCAAAAAGGATCGAGATGGAGCCTGGAAAAAAGCTACAGAAACCAAGCAACATATACCAATTATTAGGCTATCTTGCGATAGTTGCCTATTTCCCCAGATGGTTCCAAGACTTCCTCAAAGGCGCCTTTATCAATATTTTGCGAATGACTGCTCCGTCTTAACGGGTATGACTTTGAGCCTGTGAGACGTTGAAAAAAAAAATGGTAATCACCTATTCTTGTAAACGTAAAACTTGAAAGTATTTATCTGATGAATACCCATCTGAATGTCTTGAGACTAGAAGCGGTACTATCCTGTAGTACCGTTAAGAAAAGGTTCTTTGCATAAGCTCAACCAAGAAGGAGCATTCATGTACTCTCACAAGTACACACAAGAGCAGAAAGTCTTCATTTGAAATATTCGTTGTCCTTGGATCAATGTTCGTTTATTTATTCAATTGCTAAACTCCGAAAGGTAGTTATTTCGTTGATCACTAAAAACATGGTCACAGTAATACGATTATGAAAAAGTTCAGCAAAAAAAACAGATTGGGTACGGTTGCCGGCGCCTTATCTAATCGTACCTGACCAGTAAACCACAAACATTACCGACAGGTTGAGGGAAAGGAAGCAGCCACGCAAGTATTGAGAACCACGTCTGATATTGAGGAAGGGCTAATAAATGAACATAACTAACCTTCAAACATACTCAAAACCGTCATCAGCTAGCTGATGACAGTAATAGCATGTGATAGCGCTTAGCCCAATAGGCGGCATGGTAGCCAACTGCTGATCCTCCTTAAGGGAGGACTCTATATGCTTGTATTGGAAAGAAATTGGGCCCAAAAGAAATCGTTTATTTTGAAAAGCAGGATTCTCGACCGGGAATGGAATGAGAATCAGGAGTGGCACATTTTTCAGGAAGCAAGTTGTTGTTCCCAAAATCCAAAGCGAAGGATCCTTAATAAGGTATGAAGGAACATCGGTAGGCGTGGCCATCTTGGGATGAAGAAGCTTCTAGTAAAGGCAAAGATTTTATTGTTTTCATTAAGAAGACGTGGTATCCTAGAATCATGACCTTCGAAAAGACATAGTGAGGAAATATCGAAACGGTTAACCTAAAGCTCTAAGTAGTGCAGGACTCCTTACCGAACACGAATAAGGGAAACAGAATACACCCTGATTGTGATCGATTACTTGAGTAAACAACTAGAAATACATCCTAATTCTAATCAGCAGTAGTACCCAGTAGTAATCAAGTAGTTTCAATACCCTTGAACTGTTCAAGTTGTATCAGGACCGCATGTCTAATGCACCTCAAAAATTGCATTCGAGATTGCGGATGTAATTTTATGTCACAAAGTTTTGAGGATGTTTATGAACTGCAAAGGATCGGAAAAAATGAAAACAAAACCGAGTCATCCCAAGTTCAATGGATTGACCAAGTGATTTAACGACACTCAACCAGTTTTTGAACATAAGATCCGGCGAAAACTAAAAAAAGGGTGACCAGGAAGAACTCATTTCGACATCCTTGATCACAACAAAGTTTAAGGATTAGTGTTAGAAGCTAGATTAGTGTTACAGCTAAAGCGGTGTTTCATGCTCTTCCCGAGCAACCTCACATACCTCGGAGCATGCAAGCGAATAACGGTACTGTTTGAATCAACTTCGTCGATGTTTCTGAAAAAATGTAGGCCGGTATTGACTGTGTCATGATCATAGGATATAAGCGGGGCTGCATTTACCATGATTTCAGAAGAGCAGGTTTCCTTATCTGTGGCTTGATTGGGAGTAAGCGTACGTCATTGCATACAAAGAAATATTGAAAGTCAAGAGAACAACTAACACATGCCTGTCCAGGAGCGGACGGTCTTACCTCATTCATTGAACGGGATGTCATTAAGGTGTCAAGTGAGATATTTCTCCGGGATGGAAAAAAGTACATAGTTCGTCAGTGGGATTACTTGTCTATAGTATATTGCAAGTTTTTTTATTATCGAATAACTAAGTAACTTTTCATGTTGCACATTTAAATCTCCCGGTACTTTCTCGTGCTGTCAGCTGATTAAACCAGTTGGAACTCCGAAGCCCATCTTATGGAGGGACGATGCCAAGTCAATAAAAGCTTGGGAAGCTATTCAATTGCAGATGGTGGGATACAAACGTGGTAGACAAACCACGATAGCTATCAGCGAGTGCCGAATCACGTGCTTGGGTGACCTGAAGGAGAATCAGTCTGCAAAAATTAGAATTTTGCAATATACTGTATATTCATAAAAAAAGAAGTAATGATAGTAATAGTAATCGTATATTCGGTCATGTGTCAATGAAGGACTATTAATTAAACCGATTTTTATGAGGGAAAAATTAATGAGTGCCTTATGAGTATTTTTAAAAACAATCCTTTGATAAAATTCAGAGAAAACTTCACAAAGGAACCACACTTATCTTATGCCACTCATACGAATTGTCATGAACTCAGCTCAGGTCTAGCCATGAAGTTCTTTTCAAAATATATAATCCAAGTCTTTATCTCCAAAGTGATACCGAATGCACACATACACATATGCATGATTTTATTTATAATGTAAATCAACTGGGCTTTAGTATGTGAAGAAATTTTTTTCAATCCAATATATGAATCAGGTTTGAGAAAATGTGCTTCGAAAATGTGAAAACTCAGGGGAGAAGATGCCACAAAATCAGCTATTTTGGCGTCTGTCGGCAGGCTGATTGACAGGACACTTTCTGTATACGTAGCACAATTGAATAATGTAAGAAGAGTGTGTGACACGAAAAAAAAAATTGATTGAATTTTTCAATATCTGACAACTTAAAAATGCTTTTTATCGAGTTAATGGTGAATTTCTTTGTTGGTGTAATTGATTGTACAGTAGAATGTGAAAAGAAGAAGATGACACCAAGGATATTGACAAAGATGGTTTCCAAAAAATTATATTGAAACGATAGGTTTTCTTAAAGGCCTTTAGCAATGTTTTTTTTTCTTTTCTGAAACACGCCAGGGCGAAAATTTGAAATGTCAATTTGGATTGAGAGTTGATAAATAATTTTGTTTATTTTTTGTGGAAGAATTATTCTTATTCATAAAAGTATTCTTTTCTTTGAGTGCTGAACTGACGGACTATAAAGTAGGTTTGAGTCTTATAGTGACGTGAATGCGATATGTTGCATTTTCTGTTGAGATTTTCCAATCTGGATTAGGACAAAATTTGGGCCCCCAGGCAAGTCTCTGACAGCTTATTTCTGCAAACTGTGCATAGTTCAGTCCTGTAAGGATATTTGCGCTTGCCCTGTGACCTCATGAATTTCATCTTATTAATTGATTGTCCTACAGTTTCAAACAAGGACACTTCGATAGTCAATTTACCTTACACCTACATTCAACAAAGTTGGTCCTCTTGCTAAATACATGAAAGTGGAATAAATTTAATCAAAAGTCCTAAAGTGCATTGTAAACAATTCTCTTCTCGTCTAGATTTAATGAGTTCCATTCCATCAAATAAATAGGTTACATTACGTTTTCCCAAGTTGCACAACACCGGTAAAACAATGAGGTATTAGTCGATGTAAGTTTTACTATACTGAAACTTTAATGAAGCCCCAAAACAAAATCCACATCGATCCTAATCCTTTCTCTGATGTACTTAGTCCTAATCCTGTTCTATAGATATCACTACAACAAATACTAGCCACTAAATCATTTCGGAGGAAAGGTTTTATCTTACCTCACGAAATCATTTTGTATTCGGTTGCCTGACTGGAGAGAGAAAGAGGAAAAGAGAGAAAGAGAGGAAGGAATGAGAGAGAGATCAAGATAGCCCAGATAACGTCAACACGAGTGCTAATAGAGTGCATAATAGACAATGTATCCGGCTTTCCAAGATTTTCAACTTTACTGGTAAATAGAACCAGCATATACACTGATTATGTGGTTGGTCAGAATAATCTACTATGTGCATAGTGACAACGAGAATGATGACGGTTATCGTTTGGGTTAGGGTTTCCATTATCCTGCCACTTCTACCGTCAAATCTAGGACGGAATTGGCATTGCAATTCAAGCCAAGGTGATAGTCCCTACGAGCTATCTATAGTAGTCTCTATTGCTACTTAATCAAATTCACCTCAATGCAATGGATGGAATGGAATCCTGAAATACACATAGCATTAACTGACAATCGAGAGGAAAACACTTAATCATTACTCCGGGAGATAACTCTCACAGTGAGTGTGGCTTGAGATTAGTGCAGAGCAGGTTAAATAAATTTCAAATAAAACGCATTGATACTCACATGATTAAACAGCGTTAGGTAAATATTTCATATGAACCTCGTTCTATTGTTCCTAACATACGAGCGACATAGGTGCATAATTTAAGGAAATGTATTCAATGAATAAGTAACCTTCTCACTATACGTTTAACTTTCATAGCGAGTGGTTTCTCTTTCGCTTGGAAGTCTTTTCATTCTCAGTGACTTGAAAGTGAACTCAACAAATAACGTCTTTTTGATTTTAATTGTACTCGCTTCCATAGGAACATTTTGTTTTACTCATATTGAGCAAGAACTACTAATCCAGAAGTTCAAGATCAACTAATATTTCAATGAGCAAGACAAAGAATCAAAAGGTTCTCTGCCTTAGGGACACTCTTTAGTGACTCAACCAAGATACCTCGAAGCTCTGTCAAACTTAGAGTTATCATAAGACTTTGTCTACGCCAACAACATCAGCAATATCAACAAATAGTTTTACACTTTTGGCTGACTCTTACGACAGTATTGGAAATGACAGTTAATCTACTGCAGGCAACACTAAAACTGTAGGGGAGAATACCACAAATTTCTCCTATTGATAATTTTGTAGGAAAGGGATTGGTCGATACTATTAGGCAATAATAGATCAGGATATTATAGTCAATCCAATTGATAATTCTTAGTAGTTAAGTATTTTTCATCAATATTCCCGATTTGACAAGATAAGTAATACTGAACTCTCAAAAAAAAAATTAGTAACTGTCAAATACTGAGTCTGACAAAATTTGTCATATCGGAGCGGCATGGCGTAGTCTAGAAATAACTTAAGAAACAGTTTTTAAGCAGACTAAAACATTATAAATGTAATATCCAAATATAATTGTACAGAAAAACTCAATACTGTGTAGCCTTTGTTGCTTGCTATATTTCAGGTACGAAGCAATAAAGCTTAAGGAACTCTGAAAAATAAAGACCATAGTCCACATTATTACGATATTATTACTGAAAAAAAAAACAAAAACAATGGTCAATTAGTATCTAAACTATCAATGATATGGCCACGGCTCAAGCCATTGAAATTTACCACTAAAGTCTCCCATCTGCTGTGATAATCAGAAACCTTCCGTAGCGTAACTCTAGCGTAAACACAAAATAGCTATAACACTCTCGGCTGGCTTCTCGCAGAAAGAGATAGGAGATAAAAGGTAGATTTTTCTTTGCATTGCATTTCTACACGTGGATTTTGAGAGTTTTAATCTTGAAATGGTAAATAATAATCGAAAACCGTTCTTGATTGGCATTTAATTAAAGTTTCTTAGCTGTTTTCTGTTGACGCTATGGAAGATTTTGGTCAATAAGGAAACGCGTTAGAAATTATTAAAGAACTTCAATAGAATCATCATCATTTGATGATGTTTATGTTTTGATAGAAGATGTCAAAATAGAAGATTCCAAGGATTAATAATTAACTTTAATTATATAAAGAATTTGAACATCCATTGAAGGATGTTCAAATTCTTTATATAATTAAAAAAAAAAAAAAAACCACGTGTAATGCACAAACCAAGGGTATTTGCCTTGTGGAACTGTGGTATTCACTTCATTAGAAAATCTAACCAGCGATTGACTCTACTGGAAAATTAAATCCATCCAGCGCTTCCTTGGTTCCTTAACATTATTGCGAATATTTTTGTAAGTAACCACTTGATCTTCGTTTGCTACTCATGGCCAACTCATTCCAGGCTCTACAGTTTATTTGGTAGAACCCTGGTCCGTCAAAAAGAACATCCGGCTTGTAATAGATTCTTATTCGCCATCGGTCAACTTCACGTTTTCCGCCAGATCCAAGGAAAGATATAAATTTATTTAGTTTTTTCGTTTCTGTGTCAGGATCCGTGTTTCATAAACAACCAGAACACTGGCCTTATTATTATTTAAAATATAGACAGCTTAGGGTGCAACTCAGAAGCTGCATCCTGTGTATGCAGCTGAATTAACAATTACCAAGTAACAAAAAAACATCTTCATAGGCCAGCTGTATTCTTTCTTTACTTCACAACATGCATTATCGTTTTGAGTTTTTTGTCTTCCTTTCGATTGTATGAATGAAGATCTGGACATTAGTCCAGATCTTTCTCCAGTTGTGTTTTAGTTACATAGGATGCTAGCCCACCTATGAATAAGGATGGTTTTAGTCTTTACGATGTGCTGTCTGATGTTTTCCCCCTTCTGACTAGAGGTGAAGTGGAAACACCATCATCGATGATTTGATCTGTTTGGAGAAAAATTTGCAATATATCAATAGTTCGATGTAGTGTGTGTTTACTTTTTGATACATTCTAGAAAATTTTTTTTGTAGAATTACTTTTTGTTTTCGCAGATATGTGATCAATATTTTGCTTTTTTATTGCACGACTCGTTTCACTGAACTACTCAGCATTAACAAATGCATTCGCATCGAAAAAATATTTCGCAATATATCTTCTTGAAAAAACTAAGAAAACCACCGTTGGTGCGTGTTGATTTCACCTATTTGCTTCAACTGATTCCTTCCACTGGGGACGTCCGCGCATTGGACGATGACCATCTTAAGCCCTAACCCACTCTTGACAAACCTCTGTAAATGCTGTGTGGTAAGTTAAACCATACATACCACACCTCACCACGCTTCACCTAATCTGCTGTGCGGTAAGATCGCTTGTCCGCACTGAACCACGCAACACTTCATTTCACCTGATGATCAAGATTTCACCAGTCACCTGATGACGTACGAAATTTGACAGTATCGGTTGTTTGTTTGTTTATTTAAGTGAAAGGTGACCGGTGGGGATTTATGCGGTAGTTATCATTATATTTTGTAGTTTCAGTGAACCATCAAAGATACTTTCACCTTGCAAATGGTCACGTATCGGAGAAGTATCTCGAATCGATGGAGTGATTCGCAAACGATAAATCACTTGGGTCAGTTACCATGGTCGTTTGACTTCACTGTTTGAAGTCTATCGGCTTATTCTTGTGGAGTATCTGTGAGCTCTCAGGCTGGGGGCCATCTTCTTCTCCTGAATTTATAACATGTTTTATTTCTTGGGGCAGTGTGACATGACTAGGTCAGCAGATATAGAAGACTGCGGTAGGGTGTTACTGTCAATTGCGTAGGCATGAATTTGGATCGATTTGTAGTGTAGGTTACCTTTCGTAGGAGCTGATCTAGCTTAGGTAGTATTGGGCCCTGTACATCTTCCTGCGTCCAAATTTCAAACCATGGTGTCGAATGCATTGTTTGAATATGTTATGTTGTCGACGTTAACGGCCGGTTAGTCAGACTCCTGGGATCCCAAAAGAACGTATGAATTAGGAATATACAATTTTATTCCTACTCCTGTAGGCTTGTTTGAAGCCCATGAAAATTTCTTGGATAATGATGTTAAAATCGTAGTATTTCTTCAGGATTTAATTGACTGACAACAGTCCGTCGATGGTTGATCTTTCAACTTGACAAACCCGCTGGAATTCCCCAAGGATGCTTCGGCTTAAACAGCGTCCATAGTTCACAAGTTTAAAGAATTCCTCGTCCCTTTGCTGCTTGGCACGAGCCTTGCCTTCGTCCAACACTTGGAAGCGGAAGATAAGGGAAGAA
This sequence comes from Stratiomys singularior, assembly GCA_954870665.1. NCBI lineage: Eukaryota > Metazoa > Arthropoda > Insecta > Diptera > Stratiomyidae > Stratiomys > Stratiomys singularior. The sequence goes on from OX940879.1 coordinate 14,065,053, forward strand.
ACTCCCCTTGGTGCAGGCATGCAGTGAAGAATAATGAGGAGTAACAGTCAGGAAAAAAGTAAAAGACAATCTTTGCGACCTCGATTCCCTGGGAATTCCGTCGGGTCTTGGAACCTTTTTAAACGTATAAAGAAAATGCTGCTTCATCCTTATCTCTCTTTGCGGAAAATTGACTTTTATCAGTTTTTTGATCAGGTATTTCATCGTAGATGAACTGAACGTTGATGTGTTGAGGGTAGGAGGGTTCATATAAATTCACCCATGTGAATCCAATCGTTTAAAAACGTTCTCGAGCTGTACACCTTTGATTATATTGTGAAGGGCTTTTAATAAGTTCCTTCGAAATGTTTTGGTTTCAGAGCTCATTTGCTTCGGGTCTTATTATTGCTTTCTCCGCATATTTTTTCCAGAAAACTAAGCAAGGCTTCTGTTGAATATGATATGATCTTTCAGGATATACTGATTTGAAATTTCAATGGAGCTGTGAACATTTCAGATCGTAGGTTTTGGTGCTACTCACTCATAACTGCTCAAGAAAAGTCGTGGTAAATATGTAATGCTGAATGCTGAAATACCATTCGGTGAAAACTAGAATGCTATCCTTGAGTGAACTTTCACATAACTCTTTGAAATGTGTCCACAATCAACTTCTCTCAACGGCTTTACATGGACGTGTCAGCATTTCAACTGGAGAAACTCTCAATGAGTTGATAAAGAGTCTGACAGCCCCACCTCGCTACTATTGAAACCGAATTTCACCCATATCATCCATAAACACTAGGTTACACTTTCATTCCCATTACACATTTCACGATGACGTCCTGAAATGGCTGCGTAAGCAAAGTCCTCCATCCCACGTCATATCCCTTCCTTTTAGCACTATTGCAACTGAGTCCTGGACATCGTGTGAACGTATCATAGAACGTGACCAACTTTGGTCCTTTCATACTTCTCGTGACATCGTCCCGATGTAAGTTGCACCGAGGAGAATGAGATGGTTGGATGAGGATGTCAACAACCTGGTCAACAAGTTGTTTACCATCTCCTTTGGAACGTTGGAAATTCCGGGCATTCGTGCTCCGGAGTTAAAGTTGTGTTATACTATACGTGCATGTGTTGGGCACGATGATTTGTTTAAGGTGAACGGAGAGCGATATTACCACATTGTATCGCATGATTGAAGCAGATAAGCTGATCCTGTTTGATTGATGTTCAGATTCGATTGAATGAATGAACGGCTAAATATTTGTCTTGACACGTGTCCTTTTGTGTGTTGTAGGGGTGGATGTGAGTGAACGTAATTAGGCAATCAAACGTGTTTGGCCGTTTATTGTGAATTGTTCCAAAGCATTGTCACGTGTTTGATTTTAATTAGCACTCTAATGCGATCCATTATTCGACATGTCCCAAAACATCCCATCAAGCAAACACAAACACTATTGTGGCCAAACGTATCAGTTTCTTACGTTTGAAACATCGACCAATTCAGACAGGCATCAATAATTAGGTGAAAGAACGGACGTGTAACAAAAAGGAGGGATTGGTTTTCACTTTTGATTTTCACCCGTTAGCGTGAAATTTCTCCCTTGCTGTAATCCATTGCATGTCCTGTGTAAATCATTGCATTTTCGACACAACCACCATAAATTAAAACCGATATTCGTTTGTCAGGCGTTGAAATAACAACGCCAGGATATGAAGAAAAACAGGCAAACCGCAAACCATTGTTTAATATGTTGTACAGGACACCGCGAGAGCATCACGTTCAAACAAGGTAAAACCTGAATTTTACCAGGCAATTAGTGTCAGTGCTTCCGTTAATCCCTATTCGTTATTCCTGTGTGTGTTGAAACATACCACAAACACAGTCAAATAGAAATAAATAAGCTTGTATGAATGCATCGATTTATTAAAACTGAACAGCTCACAACTATCACGTAGATTCCATCAATTTTTCGTTGGCATTTCAATATTTGAGGATTGAACACGACTGTAAACGGATGTGGTGAAGTTTGCTTATCTTATATGGCAAGGAAGTGTAGTAAAGCCTGGCAGTAAACGTGATTAACGTGCACACCATTCCAGACTTCTGTCTAATATCTTAACATTTTTTCCAATGCCAAGATATATATTCATAGACAGAAGGATATTTGAGCGGGCTTATCTAGGAACTGTCATTACTAATGATTCTTATACCGCCTCAATGAAAGCCGTGTCGGTTTAAACATTTATCAACTTTTTTCACCGAAAATGAACTAGGCCTTCCCATATGGTTGAATATAATCTAAATTACATTTATATACCTACGAAGGATGCATATGCTTATCGTTAGAAAAAGCTTTAATTTCAAACTGATTTTAAAAAATTTGGAAAACATTTCTATCTCAAAGCACATTTTGGTAGGGGTTAATGTAAAACTGACCTCATTTTTCGGGCGATATACGATACTCATCTTCATGAAGGAAATCTCTTTCATATCAACAATTTTCTCTGGGAAGAGTGCCTATATTTTCCTAGTTGAATCAAAAAGGTTAATCATCCACACTTTACAATGGCCGGCATTGTCTGACTTCTTCGAGAAAAACAACTATTCAGGGGACAATAGTGTTCCAAACGTTAACCGGTGAGAACAACAATACCTGCGCTCATTGTGGAACTGCATTATTTGAAACCTTGCCGACAAAACTGTCTGGAGAATGCAAACCTACTCTGTAAACCACACGTCAACGTTGTCTGTCAACTGTTTTCACCACAGTACACAGACATACCAAAAACGTGACTTCCTAAGCTTGTACAGATAAGAGAGAAAGAACTCCTGTCCTTAATAGCTTAATGAAGCTTAGAAGCTGCGTTAGCTCCAATTCCCACAGCGCCAATTTCCACTAACTTGGGAATTATCAAGATCCTAAGTAGTTAATTGAATATACATACTGTCAACCAGCTTCATATCTCGCTTACTTTCATGTATCTCAATCCAATAGAACGTCAGAGAAAAAGAGAGAGAGAGAGAGAGAGAGAGATAAGGAGTCGGTTTTTTTCCTGTGAAATCTTTCTCTTTTTTCTTTCTCTCTTTGCAAGTAGACTATCTTTCAGCAATAACCGCAATCAGAAGAGTTCCTGGAATGGTCAGCTATGCCGGCTTCGAGACAGAATGGCTCGTTGCTCCTTTTCGTATCTGCGTCAATCCGTTTAGGTACAAAATTCTAATTCTGAGCCCCATCTCAAATCTTAGATCAGGGGGTTTGCTCCACTGCTCTCATCAATAGGCGCAGTTTGAACGGCTTTCGTTGTGTTGGCTATCAGGTTACTGGTAACTAATATTAAATCCTAGTTTGGTTTTGTCCTGATCAGCCCAAAATCATAGAGCCACGGAAATTCATGATATTCACTGGTTTTGGATTGCTTGTGGATGTCAATAGGACCATTCATCCACCTCAGTTTTTTTAACTGGGCTAGGTTAAATCCACAGTTGCCAACAAATTAGATCTCTCAATCCAAAACCATGTTTAGTGTGAATATCTAATATTGTAATTGGAATTGGAATAATCCTCACATAGGAAGCGCTGTGTCTCTGTTTGAAATTTGAGGGTACAGGCCGACTACCATGAAATTTCAAACAGAGACACTGCGCTTTGTATGTAAGGATGTGCATCAATTAATTGTATTCACAGTAACTGGGAGAACACTAGGACTTACTAACTGCTGGAATCTGTAAGAAGCACTCCAAATTCAGTTACCTTAAGTTTGAAGTCGTATCTAACAAGAATCCACGTCTTCGTGTCCGGGAAAGAAGACTGAATGTTTACTGTCCACCAAACCTATGAAAGGATGGGTTTGACTCCTTTGACTTCTAATTTGGAAACTGATGAACATAACATCACTAAAAACGAGCGCTTACACTGGGAACAATTATGGTATTTAACTCGAATTTTCTAGATTTAATGGTGGTAGTCAACGAGATATATTGGAGGTAGGACATAAAGATGAAGATACGAAGAGATTTTTATTAACATTCTCTTCGTGTTTTTATTCATAAATAATAACTCATTTATACTATTACACCGAAATTTTTTTTAATTATTTCGTACATACAAAAATGTTTAGAAAGCTCTCATTCAAGAATTTAAAAGCTCTTTATTCAGCAAAGCTCGCTTTATTTGGCGCTATTACATGACGGAGCACAAGTGTTTTTTGGTATTTGCGCTATGCTGAAGGATTTCAAATCCGAGCAGAAAAGGAACAACTCCGCAAGCGTGGTTATGAGATTTTTGATTCTAAGAATGATTTGAATCTAAGAACGAAAATGTATTTTTCTAGGGATTATAATATTTGACCAATACTAACAAGGTATAACCCTTGTGAATTTTGAAGTCGAGGGCTGACCGTAAATATAAAACCCTCGATATGAGCTTGCTTAATCGCTATTTTCGTGTTATCAAAAGATACCGATTTGTGGATTGCAATAATTGTTTTGACAGTAGTTTCGACCTACAAGTAAACATGTGCATCATCATGGGTTGATCAGTACTAGCACTAAATTTGGTTGAGGGTTTTATTGACTGAGTGTACCATTACTGTCATGGTAACTTATATCCTGTCAAAACCTTCTCCTTCATACTTCTTACCGATATGTCGTCGTAAAATGAGACTACATTAAGCGTGAGCCTAGAGATTTAGTACTCATATCTTAGGTTATAATTTTGTGGATTTTGACTGAGTCGATTCCCTGGGGATAGCATCATTGGTTTTTCCGCGGCATTCAAAGTGATAGCACTCCAGAACAAAATTGATCTGTAACGCATGCTTTGTTGAAAACATGAATCTATGCTTACAAGAGCATTTCGCTAATTTTGTCCTTGGCTCTTCGTCAGATAGAATCTACTTAGAGTAAGCTTGTATTCAAACCTTACAGACCACAAGCCATATAACCGCGTACGGAGTCAATAAAACGGGCGCTTTACTGAATCTGGACAAGTTAAGTGTTAGGCCACTCCTGTCGTGGGACTGTGACCACAGTTTTTCTTTGGGAGGAACTTAGCTCAAGCCCTCATAAACTACATTTTTCCATTTCAGCTATGAATAAAGAAGTGCTGATTGTGACATGCTAGAGTGGTTAGTTTGCATCCAAGAAGAATCCACTTATTAGAAAGAAAACCCTTTTATTATTCTTTATATATTATTATTATCTTTTATTATTATTTATTAGTTTTTTGATTATTTGATGATCAGGACTGAGAGTATGGAAAAAGTAATACGCAATTAATATAGAGACCGTTTCAATATACCGAAAATATCAATATACCGATTCCCGTCGGCTTCTTTTTAAACTTTCCCTGGGACCTTCTATTTAGAGTTGAAGTCAGGAAGGAGAGTCCCTACTTTTTTTCTAAGTTTACGGTCTCCAAACTGTGACAGGTTCCAGTTTCCCAGCTGTGTGTATTGTACAGGAAAGTTGGATGAGGCTTGTCTCACATTCTTTTCTCGCAAAAATTGGAGTAACCAGCGCAGTGACGTCTTCATCGAAATTGGAGAGCCCTACCCGAAAACTGCCGTCGGAGAAATGCTTAGAACGGTTGACAAATGGCATCGCGGGGCACAATATGCTCAGCGGGTCCTGACCCTTAATATTGGCATACTAGAGTGTCAACAGGCATAGTCCAACAGTTTCCAGCGGGGTTGTCAGGTTGACAGTGGATGTGTTTACTACGTAGCCCGGAAGCATTGCACGTGTGGGAGTGTCATACTCAGGGTGTAAACAACCTTCACTTCCCTACCATAAAAAAGGGTTCGTTCATACCTTTGGCAAGTCTGCACATTGTTTAAGGAAAAAATGTTTTTTAAGGTCTTTCTTTGGCATTAAGCAGCAGCAGAAAAGTAAAGCGCTAACGAAGTTATTTATGAACGCCTGTTAATTCAGAGATATTAATATTAACGACATAGTATTCAGTTCGTCAAAATAACCGTCGAAATTCAAATGTCCTAGAGCTCGCAAGGAACTTAGTTGTCCCGAACTTCCATTTGGATACTTCACGTGCTTAGAAACTTCTCATACGTCTCCCGATTTCTCCAGCAACTGTTTCCTTCAATAAATATTTATGAAGCGCCACGCTCTTGCAACATGTTCGCCTATAAAACGAAAACACTTTGATTCCTGGGAAAAGTTTTCTTTTTTTTGTATCTCCAGTGTGTGTCATGACCGTTTCTCTGTCCGCAGGGAATTTCATTCTTGCTTGCTGTTCCGGTTCCACTTTTGCATTGATATTTGTTCTCCTTCAAGCCGGGCGTCATATACGCCCTGTTTGCTGCTCTTTAACGGCTCGCACATTGACATATTGCTTTGTAAATGTGATAGAGACAAAAATAAAAGGAAAAACTAGAAGCGATCAGGGAAATGAAAGGAATTCCAACTAAACGGAGCTGAAATTTCAAAAAGAAAACGAACGTCACAAAAAGGACAAGAAATGCTCAGAACGAGCGAGAGACTGGCGGAAATGGAAATGGAAAAAGAACGTCATCGGTATGAGATATAATTTGTATTCGGTATTTGTTTAGCAATGTATACAGCAAACATGAACTCGTTTCACTTCCTGGATATTTGCTAGCGCTGGATGGATGATCCTGAGAAAAGAGAACACTCTGCGAATGTATGGAATAAATATACCGTCGTCAGTTTGATAAGTTCCAGCAGATGTGAAATATGTCAGAATTAACATATTGATGGGTATCTTATAGATTTTCAGATTGACGCTGCAGTTTCGTGGGACAGATTTTGTGTTTATACCATCAGGAGTGTTTTACGCAGCAACATACGTGTTTGATTTGTTGAAAATAATCAACCTTCATTTAAGTCTTCTATTTTGAATCGTTTATTGGAACTGAACTTATGATGCGCTATGGTTGTCCCACTTCTGACTCCACTTGGTCTGGATGCATCTGATTGTAGCTTAATGGTTGCGCATGGAGCGTCCTTTTCTAAGGTTCATTTCATTCATCACGTATTTTTTTGAATTATTTCAGCTAAACTTCAGTGCATTTGCTGCGGAGGCAACAATAAAACAAATGCTTTAACTTTTACACTTAAATCAGCAAACTCAATGCTACTAAAGCTGTACCAAATCAACTTTAAAGCGCCAACTAACTAAAGTAATTGTTGAAAGTGAAGCCAGAAGATCTATGAATAGGGTAAATTCAGCAATAGTGTAGAATTTAGCATCCAGTTTGATAGATTACATGGTTTCGACTGTGCATGCAGCATGAAGTGAAACGATGTTAATAATGCACCGTCGTTTTCTGTTTGTGTTATACATTAAGCATCATCACGTCGCAATAAACAAATACAGGACATATATTGCAAAGTAAGGCAAAAGCTGAATTGATATGTTGTTAATTTCACCCGCTAATGATGTCGGAATTTAGGAGCTTGCATTGGTTGCAATAGGAGGCAAATGCATATCATGGATGAACATTGATACAAAGTTTTCAATGTACGTTGAAATTTCTAGTTTTGTAAATTAGTATATTTAGAGTGCACTTAAATGTTTCAGGATTCTGTGTAAATTGGTGAAATTAATAATTTATTGCCTTTCACTGCACTTGATTTTGGATAATTGAGCACATTTCTACGCAACAGACAATCGCGAACATCGAAAAAAATTGAGGGTTGAAAACTTGGAATAAATGAGTAAATAAAGTATTTAGGGTTTCTTTTTTGATATAAGGCCGCAGCAGATTAATTTTCGCGTATAAAAAGAGGTTTTTTTTGCCACTTCCTTTATTTCATGATCTGCTAAGTTTTTCCCAGGAAACCCGATAAAAGGATCTCTAATAAAATGTAAGTCCTTGGACATAAATTGTCCAACAGTAGATTTCATTGCTAGTAGCAGCTCTTTTTGTTGAAGAATGAAATTGCAAAAAAACTACATATCCCTATTCAAAATAATTCCGGATCTTATATCCTTACTTAACCGAATCAAGAAAACTCAAAAAAATGTTATGTTTCCAAATTCAACTCGTTGAAAAAGCACCAGCTTACGACGGTTGCAGAGCAGAAATACTATGGGAAAATTGGGTGGAAAAGGAAAAAGCTTCCCAAGAAAAGCTCGCACGGAAGAAGCTCGCCCTGAAAAAGCTCGCCATACTGGAATTAAGTCTGGTTTGATAACCAATATTTCGAAGAATGGTTCAAAAATGTACTGCTCTCAAGATTAGAAATGTAAAAAGACAATCTCAGCTTTCATTGAACATTGAACAGTTTACAAAAAAGATCTTCAAACAACGAAGAAGCCAGATTTCTTAATGTGAGATTAATAAACTGTGAGAAAATAAACCCCGCTAACGACAATTCTGCTCAGACTTCATTTTCGGCAGAGGTACCTTACCAAGGACCGAAAAAAACCTATTCCAGCGCCAATTGTAAGATTTTTAAATACCTCTGACTGTGATAATGGAAGGGAAAGACAAGTTTCTAGTGCAGAGAGCTGTGAAAGTCTCTACTCACCTTAACTATTAGAAAATTAAAATCCAACAAAAATTCAAAGCTTACGGGCCCACATAACATAATTAAAGTCAATGTTGGTGATTCCTGGATTCCTGGCTGTTAGTTATGATAACCAACTTTACCCAGGTGAAGTAAAGACTTTAGATGACGATAGAGCTTGAATATCGGCTGGTCAAAAGTTGAACTTTTTGGGAAGGGCTTCCTCAACCAAACTGAATCTGGTATTTCAACCACAACGTAGGAAAAGTCAGTGATAAACACATTCAAATCACAAGGAAAGATATTTTCCAAGGCTGTTTATAATTTGAATTATTTTGAAGAAAAAAAAAACTGTTTTCGTTTGTGTTTAAGAAATGTTTTAGAAAAAAATAGAAAAACCTAGAAATGGTATTTCATTTGTAGCTTCAAGGTTGTAGATTAACTATATTAGGTTTGAGTTCTTCCACCTTACTTAGGATCCTAGGATATCCATGAAAAACTAAGACAGCACAAACTCACCACATGACTTGGGCGGGAATTGTGGCCCAAAAAAAGTTTCTCCATGGCCACTATTGAAGGACAAAAAAAATTTTTAAAAGTCAAGCAAGAAAACGTTGCTATACCTTCCAAAGCTTGACTGGATTCATTGTTCAAAATAACGTTAGAGATCAAAATTTAAATTTTATCAAACTTTGATTGACGCCTGATTTCCCCAACCAAAAATTTTGATTCTATATTTGAAAGTCAAAAGTATACTGAACAACATCCTTATTTCTTCGAAATGACTTAAAAATGTTGATAAATTCAATCATCTAAATTCATTGAACCTGAATAAGATGCTAAGCTACTCTGTTCTGCAACCTTATCTAAGTTCATTATCATCATCGTCATCATCATCATCAACATCATAATAATTATCCTGTTACGATTAAGAGACGATTTATGGGGGTTCCTTTCGTGGAAGTATAGCATTATCGATAAATCCCTTAGCGATGATTTGTCACAATAAGTTTATGCATTTCCACTTCACTGAATATAATCCTGACATGAAGGTAAGCAGAGACTCATCGATACAGGCAAGCAGGAATGAATATTTTGTGCTTAATTAATCGATAAGTCTGGGTAGGATTTCGGGAAAATTATCAATTCCGTGTAGAGATTTTATGCTCAGTAGGAAAACTCTCGAATGCATTTATATGGAAATAAACATTGCTAGTATTCATTAGAATCATTAAAGAGTGAACCAAGTAAAATATTGAAAATTAATAAATTATGCATTTCTATATATACAAAAAAAAAGGATAACGAGGATGGTTTAAATTTGATTTTAATATAATCAAAATGCTACTGATGCATTCATTTCATCTTATTTAAAAAAAGAGCAAAAAAGAGAAATCCTTAGTCAGTTGTTGATGCATTATTTAGAGTTTCTGACCATTTTGGTTTTGCTAATATTCATACCAAACACTTCGTGACGTCCTTTATTCGGAGAAAATCTATGATGCAGCAAAAAAAGAACCCCCCAAATCTTTGAAGCGCTCCTTTGTCAACGTGCCAGTCTAAAAGAAGCGGAGAAAGGTAGAGTATAATCATTTCCAATTTATTATGACGAATTATTGGAATCGTTTATTTCAACTTGAATGATGTAAATGAATTATGTCATCGGAAAAAATTGAGGGAAGATTTCACGATTCAGCGTAAATAAACCATCTGCCAATATACACGGAGAAGGACATACTATTGGGCATCTCTAAAAGAAGATCTATCATAACAGTATCGGCAAAAGTGACGAGAAGAACCAGTACAAAAGCTAACCTCGTGAAATCCAATGAAAGAAGTTGATTGTCAAGTTGATTGTCAAGTCACCATTGACTAGAGCTCGTGTTTGACTAGTTATTGCAGCAAAATAACGATGGTGGTGACGACCGCAACCATAGTGACAAAAAGACAAAAAATTCAGGAAGAAAATTCGAAGTCAAAGGTATATGTATGAAAAAGAACTCCGCAAGAATTCTGGTCACGTGTTGACATCAGGCAACTAGCCTTCAGAACTCCAGCATTTGATTGTCACTGCCAGAAGATCCTTAGGATCACTCATAAAGGTGAAACTGGAAAAGTATCTAAATTAAAAAGAGACCTCAGTAGGTATTTGTAGAAGAGTGTCCAAGTCACTGATTTCAGCAAAAGAAAGGAAAGCCCTTCTCCTCATATTATCATAGCACGTGCCAGCTGATATTCTCATGGTAGAAGCATGTGACTTCTTCTTTACAGGTGGGAAAATCCAAGAAGAGTTGCGTATAAAACTTCTAGCGGCTTTGCTGGAAAATTTATTCAACAGTCTGCACATGAGACCATTGAATGTCTGAACGTTCAGGGAGACTGATACTGATGGTGTGTCATCCGGTGGTGAATTACAATAATGATCACACCTTAAAATATCGGAAGGTTACCGTGATGATGACAAACTCCGAACAGAATAACATGTTTTGAACCATTACGAACGCGGAGAACATGAGACTCAAATGTCGCACCATTCAGAGGAAAATGTTGTCGCCAACAAAGGTGTGGTTCTGATGTTAAGCAGGTGACAGAGCGATGCCAGTTTGTTAAAGCTTAATTTATACTATTAAATAAAACCACCATTCAAAGACGTTAAACCAAAAGATTTTGAGCTTCTACTGTTCCCTACTTGGCTTCTACATTCATCACATCGAGTTTTGAGCACCTCGTTCTCTTGTGTTCACAATTTTCGTGGAAAGGGTTTCAACATCTTCATTCCTAGGTATTCGTACCAATAGTTAGTTATAAGAATGTTAAAGGTCATTATACCGAACTTGATTGAGATTCATTTGGCTGGGATGTTTTAGGTCTCAACAACAATCTCATAGTCCAGACCTTCTGCTTAACACCCGCAATACCGAAATGTGAGCTTGCTTGTGTTCTTATTTCACCTTATTTGAATTTTTGAGTACCAGCTTTCTTGACAGTCTCCTTGGAATAAATGAATCATTTTTATAGAAGAGATTTTGGTTTGGTTATTTGCTCGCCAGCTAAAATCTTGAGGAAACATTCCTTTTTGTATTTAATGGATGCGAATGTCATTAACCGAGTTCAGTTCTTGGTCTTTTCGTGAACATTCTTCTATTTACCTTTTCTTTCTCTCCATATCATTAGTACTGTCGGATTCCGATAGTTCGTCCACAATATAAATGAGGATTTTCGTGCTGGACCGGTGAGAATACGTAGTATGTCCATTATATCCATCAATTTTTCTCTGTGGAACACTCCGTTTTACATTTTAATTTTGACTTGGGGCTGGACCCACCTGGTCTCTACATATATAACAGAAGGTTCATCACCTGTCACTAAACACCGAAATATTTGAAACTAAAAATATAATAAAATATTAAACTAATACCTGAAATGCTTCCAGTTTTCACCCCCTAGGCAAATTCATGGGTGGGCATCCCAAAGGTGTTTGGGATGATCACAATTTATCTAAGACCGCTGATACAATTGATGTAGTCTTCACATACTCAGAATTCGATATCCACCATACATAATTTTGCAAAGCATCATATTTCCTCTAATGAAGATAAGAAATTCCTTAAAGTATATCTGAGTGACTCGCATCGCTTCAGTTCTAACTTGTCCTTCCTTGCCTAATCTGTTCGAACATATAATGTAAAGTATTTTTAGTTAAGTCTTAAATCTAGTCCCTCTCAGGGATCTATCCTAATTCCACTTCTGATTTTTAAATTTACAAACGAACTACCATCAACGTCAAATTCTAGTTGTCTGGTTTTTCCTAAAGAAGGTAAGTTATTTGGACCAGCTCTCTTCGAAGCGAATGCTATAAGCTTTTTAAAACGGACTTCAGCATCTTTAGACTCAGAATTATCTTGTCAATGATATTTAATGAAACCATTCCGGTTAGATCTGATTCATTTCACAGTAGGATTTTCACAGGTTTCATTTAATACTAAGCTTCGATTTCTTGGTATCCATAACAATCTTAAGCTTGAAAATATTCCTACCAATTTCTGACAGATGGAGCCGTCAACTGAGTACTCATCTAGAATGCTTGTCAAAACAATAGAATCAATTTTGTCACTGCTAAGCAATTTAAAATTTTCCCCACAGGGTGTAGAAGTAAATTATGTGGTTGTATTTTAAAGCCATTAGGAAGCTTATCAGATTTATTCACAGTATTTTAGTGCTATGAAATTAACAACAAAGGAGTTTGGAGGAAACTACCGGTGGCAGGCAATAGTTATCTAAAACGCCTTAAAGCCAGCCGGAAAAACGAAAAGAGAATGAAAAAGAATAAAGGAAACTATTGGTCATGGTTATTCCAACCAATGGAAGCAATGTCCTTTTAAAATATTGATAAAAAAAAAATTTAATTCTTTTGTAACTACTTTTTATAGCTTCAGGAATTACCTTTGAAAATTATTGCACAGATAAAGCCGTTATGGTTTAAATATCTTTAGACCTGAAAGTACTTAAGGATATATCCTATGGGAAATAAATTATGTCGGTGAAAGAGACCCAACGAGTACGATAAAATTACAAAAATTATCTTTTTGATCAGGGAAATCTAGTTTCATTCTTTTTGAACGTATGCGGTTTGTTTCGTAAGTTTAGGCCGTATACGTTTGGCTTCGCCTTGCATCAGTATTACTTCATCTCTACTCGGCAATAGTTCTTAGTTTTCTAGAGTTTCTGTTGGCGCAAGGGGCAAAACATCTCTATAATATTCCTGGTTTACTGACATTTGGTTGTGTTACAACTGATGACGTTGCCAGCTGTAATTACTTTCAATCAAATTTCTAATATTGGCAGGGATTTTCGATAGACTGCTCTGTCTATCGAACATCAATATTTTTTGGCTTTCGGGGCAGATTTATTCTCGATCGGTCCGCAGAAAGGCTCGCTTAAGGAGTATATTCACGGTTGTTTGATCCGTAAAACCATTTAAGTCCCGAAAACAAGGAACCGCAAGCTCTCCATTTGTTTTGTTTACAAGCTCTCTATTTCGCAAAGCTCGTTATGCTTTTGTGATGACTTACTCTGTTGTCTCTATATTCAGCGATCCTATTGAAGTGATTAAGTGTATGGCTTTGCCGCCGTTCTGAACACTTTTTTAACCTTGTTGAAGCATTTCCATGGTTAAATCATTACGAATCGATTACATATATCTGGTTGTATATCGGCTATATATGTACATTCTTCGGATCTTCATTTTGCTTTGGCAAGGTCGCACTGATGGTTAAACTTGTTCCTTGATTTCGCATTTTTATAATTGACATTTAACGTTCTGTTGATTTGAAGGGGGGGGGGGGGGGTGATCCCAACAATTTGGACTTTTATCCGGTTTTGAACGCTTTGGGAAAATATTGTACTCAAAAAACCCAACTCCAAAGTGTGAAATTCATGAACAATTCTGAATCATCCGTAAAATGTCCGATTTTGAGAACTCGTCTTTCCACTGTGAAAACTAAAATCCCACTTATGACGTAGAGGCTTAAGGTGATATTTCAAATGTTTTATTTTTCATAAATTTATGAACTTTTAAGAACTTTAGACCCTTTAGAACTCTTTAGACCCTTGTTTTGAAACCAAAAACAAAAGCCGTCAAGATATCGACAAAGAAAGAAAGAACATAACACAAATACTGATTGGTCGCTTTATTGAAGTGTGTCAAGTCGCTACTATCAGGTAAACTGGTGAAACACAGGATCGGAAGAGAACAGATTCTTTTTTGTTGCAACAAAGTTAAATATCATTGAGACCTGTCACACAACCATATTATGTTCTAAGTTTACGCGGGTAGGTGATTTCTTTTCACGCTTGACCTTAATGATTCCACCGGGGAATACCTGTCACTGCTAAGTGTTCTAATACTTTGACACCTAAAACACTAATTCAAATGACACTGTCACCAGTGGTATTCGAACCCAGCAATTACTGCGCAGAGCGCCAGTATTCGATCTACTATGACATGCGGAATACCCCTTGGTCTGTCAGAAAGTCTCTGTACGTTCGATTCTCAATACAAGTTTGACAATTGGTATATCTCCTTAGACTAGTTCCTATACCTTAAACAGGTGTTAAGTCAAATATCTATCTGTACATGGTCGACAAAGTCTTACAATTGTTTCAAAGACATCGATCACCAAAATAGCACCAGGACAGACTTAAAGATTTTGATAGGAGAAACGAATGTTAAATGTCTCCAAATTTGTGGTTAGTTTGAGTTCCGTTTTGAAAAATGATGATATAAGAAGTGGAATGATAAATAAAACTGAAACAAAGGTTTCCAACGGTTGTAATAACAGTGGCATATGGTCTTGAACTTTTTAAACTATCAAATCTAAGTCATCTATCATCTAAATTCCAGCTCGTATTATCTGAGACGTATTTTCAAAATTTGAAGAACTTACAGAGAAAAAAGGAACGTATTCGTTGTTTTCCTTCTTCATCCTGCAAGTTTTCCCAGCAATCTTTCATGGTTTCAATTAATGTTTAGACACCTCGATTCACTTTAAAATTCAGAATCTCCTGTAAGAATGTGCACCTTGAAACAACATTTAATCCCGAAACATTGCTGAACATCTTCCCGACAGTACTTAGAACTTTTAATGAGTTCAATATTTTCCGGCTCAGGTGATGAAAACATGAAAATTCCGACATCTTTTCATATCGCTAATGGATTCGTAGTCTACAATCTTGTCTCGAATTCATCTCGATTGCTCATATCATAAATTTATCTAACACATTCAACTCTCAAATTTCATTTCCGGAAAATGTAATTTACAAACATGTTCTATTCTTCCTTGTTAAACTTAAAGAGGACACAACCGACACCTCAGATCCAGACGGAATTCTTTCGTTGCCATGTGGAGCTAGAAGAAGGATGTAGGTGTTCAACGAGAAATAACAATATCCATCAACAGGTTACAACCTATATGTAAGGATCTAATACTCTACACCCCACACGCACACCGACAGGAAAAACTCATTGCAAATTTAGGAAACATACATATTTCACTGTATTCAACCACGTCTTCATTCCGCGGGGTGATGACGGGTGGTAGACGGGTGAGTGGAATTCACCAAACAGGGAAATGACGATATGATGGATATTGAACGAAGCGAACTTGTTGCTTTTGAATGAAACACTTTTCGCAATAGGACGAATATTTCTCTTTTCGTCTCAAATCTACTGTGAAACTTCCTTCATAACTTCTTGTTAGAAATTTATTAGTGTTTACCTAGAGCCATTTATTTTTTATACGATGAAGGAATGGGAGATTGTTGTTGCTGTTAAAGGAAGTTATAAAAGGATTTGTTCGTCGTATTCATTTGGGGAGACCTTTTTTATGTTGAGGCTTATTTCTGAATTAATAAAGTTTAAAAGGATAAATGAAAAGAAAGTTTTGAAAACAGAATATTATTCGAAGCAAATAATGATCAGGAATAACATCTTGTGTGTTCGTTGAATGTCATTTCGGAATGAGTTGGTAAACAATTATATTTGCTTTGCTTATTTTTTCCATGAATTCCGTATTCCTCGAATTTTCAGTTGAATTAAAACTGGAATACAATTGACAGTGACCTATAAATGGCATTGAATTCAAAATTGAGGATCTTGCATACACGCAAGTGTTAGTGGAAAAGTCAGAGTTGTAGAATTCAGGAAGAAACGAGGATAGCGGAAAGTTGAATTTTTGATTTCTTGGAACATTTGCCGTCCGCGTGATGGAATTTGGACCGAGTACTGGAAAAGGATGCTTATAAGGTATATGCCAAGTGGAAAGCCCGTGAAATTATCAAGTGTCGGTGGATGTGAAAAACTAAGGAGGATGACTTAGAATGCAGTTAAATGGGTTAGTTCAAAATTAAAAATATAAAAAAACAAATAGATGCGTTTATATATTAAACAGCACGTTATTCTTCTGCGATTTCCACACTATTTTTAACCGTTGGGAGGTGAAGAAGTGGGAAATTCTTGCTGCTGTTTATTCTCTGACTGTGAGGTTCCCAACAGAGGAAGGCTTGCAGCTTACTATATCCTACAAGCATCTTCCAAATCACCTTGAGAACACAGCCTGGGACTGTTTGCGCAATTATATTAGGCTAGGCATCTACTTCCTTGCCAGTTGGCGCCTTCGCTTAGAGAAGTCCTTTTTTCAGTCGGAGGGAGCAAAGTATGTAGAGGTTACTGAAAAAATGCACTCTTTTATCTACACTTACCAGAGGTCCAGCCAGAGATCCTTTGTCAAAAGGATTACTTAAGATTATTATTAGCTCAATTTGTCAATTGATGATACCATATCCACCAGACTTTACGGAGAGAGTTCGTCAATTCTCTCACAAAAAAGAATATGCCCTAGTGATACTTATAAGGGTTACTTGGTAATACGAGTTTGAGCCTAATATAAAGGACAACAACTTTCAATATTTTCCTGTGAAAAACGGGTTTATAAGATGCGATTCTGACTCCCATGGTGCCACGGAACAACGCTGTGGTAGACAAAGCCTAATTTGATGAAAAATGTTGAATTTTACACGAAGTAATCGTTGGGTATGAGAGGTGGAACGGACCTGAAGTAATCAACATAAAAGAATTTTTCAGGGAAAATGTCATTACCAACATATCAGTGCTGCCATTCGATGCTTCGATCTAATTGATGTAAGAAACAACGCTATACGTGGAATTTTGCTTAGATTGGTGATTCATTAGATTGGTGGCGTAAAAGCCGAAAACCTGTCTCACATATTTTAAATTCAACGTTACTCGTTCTTTTTCCTTTTCTGTCTGAAATAAACCACCGGTCGAGTAAATCACCAGAAAGAATTGGCGTTCTTTGTAAAGTGAGAGGCGTCTTCTTAAATGCATAGAATTTTGAGTTGGCAGTACTTTTTCATGCTGCGTATGGTGTGACAGTTGTGACGCCATTTTGTGGTTAGTTTGGTTTATAAGCATCAATAGGTGGACAAATGAGCAACGTCTGTAGATCGTTCAGATTTATTTCGAAAAAAAGCTTGATACGAAAATTCTGTTTAGCGGTGAGACTCATTTCTGGTTGTTACATTACAAATACATTGCAGTCAATGATCACCGTTATAGAGCCTGGTTCAATGATTTTTTCATTTCGGAATTGACACGCCGTAATCTAGGAGGCCTCTGGTTTCAATAGCATGCCACGATAAGCCATGCAGCTCGTGCGAATGTCGACTTATTCAAAGAAGAATTTGATGAACACATTATTTCTCGTTTAGAACCTGTGAACTGGCCTGCTAGAGCTTGTGACTTAATATTATTGAGCTATTTCTTGTGAAAATATGTCAACTCACTCGTCTACAACGACAAGTTTAAGACGCCTGACCATTCGAAATTCGATATTTTCCGCGTTTTTAGCGAGATACGGCCCCAAGTGTTGGTTACAGTAAGGAAAAATTGGGCCTCCAGTTTCGGTGTTCCTCGTGCTGGCCATGGCGCTTAAATCCCCAAAATCGTACTAAAATAAAAAAGGTAAAGAATAATCGTTCCAACAAAACCAATTTTATGACAATTAAGACAATTTATTGGTATTTTATTTCATTTTGGATATTTATACCTCTTCAAAAAAGTAAGCGAGCGCTTACTCTGAGTGAACTAGTGTCATCCTACCGGATAGCATTGCCAAATCTAGGCATAGGAAGTGCAACACAATATGAAGAGTATCATTCCTACAAAATGACCGCCGGATATTACCGATCGTTTTTATAAATTTTGACCGTGCTTTCAGAAAGGACAATGAAAACGATATATTCGAATGTATTGACCGAGTTTTGTATGGGAGGGTTATGTTCCTTCGGTATGTTAAAAAAAAGTTTAAAAAAAAGTAGTTGATCCCTGGTTGGATTTGAAAAACGAACTGTTCATCCTATAATTAGACCTAATATGGGTCTACTATTTATTCAATGAGCCTTACGAACCTTCTGAGCTTTAATTCAAAAAAATACCAGGGGATAAAGTATATCCTCTGGTTAAATCAACACTAAAATTAATTACAAAATCAACATAAGGATGGATTATTCGTAATATCTTTAGATATCATACTTTAAATGTGTCAGAGAAAAAGCCGTTCATCACTTAGAATTAATTGCATGAGAGAATTTATCCAAGATCACCCCAAAAAACAGTCATTTATTTACAGATGCACCTCACTTAAGTACGCGCGCAAGATTTCTTTAATCTTATTCGTTTGAGTTCTGTTGATCTCGTTCCTATTTCTATGATTCAAAAAATGATGAAAGAAATGATTCAAAAAATTTGACACTATTAGGAAATGATGGTTAAAAGCGCTAGCAACATTTTTAAAGACAGGTCAGGACCAAGAATGAGCGAAGTGTTAAACTAAACTCTGACCAATAAAGTGTTCCTTGAGGCTATATCAATCCTTTTTCATTATTTATACTTTTGTAACTCGGCCGTATTATGCAGATTTATCTACACGATCTAATGTAATTTCATTCTACTTTTATCTATTTAAATTTTTTGAAACTTAGAGACTTAGAGAGTGTTTTTCAGCGATCCGACCAGTACCTGTAGGAAAGAGGAAACATGGAAGGCAAGAAATTCAATTTAACGCCTTTTGGGGGCGCAGATCTTTCAAAGTTTTACCGGTAACCAGACGAAGTGCTGCTGAAGTCATGGCGAGCTCATGATTTCCTCCGGCTCATCTATTTTCCGATGACAACTCCAACATGACAGTCCTTTCCGATGACATGACAGGCCTGCTGTATTTTGGTGCTCAGCAAACATGACTGAAAGACCGAAGGGAGTTTCACTCAGTGTTCAAGGAGGCAAGAAGTTTTTGCACTCGCATGGTAGTCTACGGAATATCATACTTACTTCTGAAGAAAATTGTGACAACGAACTCAGGTGGTCGTAGGAGCTCGTCACCAATTTTCAGAAAGGGATCGAAGGGAAATAGGTTATGGTAATGATAACTTGGTAATGCAAATGGTCTGTTCATTCATTTCTCACGGATGATAGAGAGCATACGATTACGGTAGAGGAACTGGCTGAACCAGAGGAACCGGAGGAACCATTGCATCCATAAAAAAACCGGAAGACAACACGACCGTATGGCATTCCGGTTCAGGATGTAACAGCGCTTGCTAAGAAGAGGGTTTTTCTCACTACATTGGAAAGTAATAAGGCAGATATTAAGTAACAAAGGGAAGGAACAACCTGAGCTACCATTCTCAGACCATCCACTGTGTATACTGGTTGATAGAACGGTTCCGAATAAGCTAAACATAAGACGTTCCTACGAAATCAGAAACGCTGGAATCATACTGGTGTGGAGATATCTTTAAGGCTTCCAGTCTGGGAGATCAACTGTAGACAAATAAAGAAATGATGAATAATATTCGGAAAACGCTCAATCCAAATCGTGCCATTCGAAACGTTGTATATGAAGAAGGTTTTCAATCCCTCAAAATGGAGGGATGTTATTAATGTTCTTCAACAGAACTTCAAAGGTCCAGAATATTCGATGAGAGTATTGGTGGAGTGCAGGGTGTTGTGCGACTCGCAGAAAGTACAACGCCCGGTGCATGTGACATCAGGAATCGCACAACGTTCCATTCTGCGCTCATATCTATTGAATGCTTCGTATAAAGAGGGTTAGAAGTTCCAATTGCCGAAAAGGAGTGACTTATTACCTACGCGAATGACAAACTCAAACAGATTGCGAAGATTCAACGAGAATATTGGTGGAGAAACAGTCGTGGAGTCAGTCTGACACAGGAAAAAACCGAACTGACCGCCTCTAACGAAAAAATGGATCCTGGATTGAGTCCAAGAACGGAGGTACGGAGTAAGCGCTTGTGAATAGAGCGTAAACGTTCTCCGAGCGAAAAAAGAATGTACATCTAATTCACTGGTGAACATCCTGAGAGTCCTTACAGAACATTTGAAAAGGTAAACATTTTTTTTGACGACAACTTGGAAGACATTGTGCGGAAGTTACTTCTTGATATATGCAATCATTTAGACATAAGTCATTGCAGCTAGATTAAATAAAAGAAAAGGACTTAATATAGAACAAACCAAGTATTTTGAAGACTTATAGACAGCAACCTATATGTTATCATCTTTTGAAATTACTTTTCCATAATACAAACTAATACCAGTAAAAAAATATGAAATGAGATCACCCACTAACAAATTATACAAACATTAAAATTCCCAAATTGTTTTTTGCACCGCAAAACGAGAATCGTAATCTCCTTGTTCACCACATAATCCTGGCTGGTAGAGGTAAACAATCAAAAAGTCATTAAAAAATTGCACTCATACTCGGTACTCCCTTTTGACTCCACCACTAAAGAGGAGTCATTTGCACAAAATCACGTTCTCAAGTGTTTGCCCACTGTGAATAACAATTAGTACAAAATGCTTTTTCAACTCGTAAAGTCCTGGAGCGGATGCATAAAGTGAGAATAAAGTGAAAAGAAAAATTAGCCCGAATGGAATTAATTTCAAATTTAATTAGTCAAACTTTTCAAATTCTTTTGATCCTTTCAATTAGCCTTATCAAAAGCTTTTCGGTTACGGTTACAATTTTAAATTATTTTCACTTTTTCAAAAAATATCGAGTCAGTGGAGTGCATTTCGTTAAAAAAAGATTGAAGCGCTGTTTCGAAGTTGTTGAAACTATTTTAGATAATATGGTAAAGTATATTTTTTATTAAAAGTAAGTAAACAAAATTGAAGTACTGTTCACATGGTATAACTTATGAAATGCATATGTTATATGTTAACTAGGAGAATTGAGAAATAGTATTAGACTTGTTCGTTCACTCCAGTTAGGACGTGATAGTTGCGCTTGCCTTCTGCGTGTCAGGTTTTGGGTTCGAGTGGACGGAGTTTGCCTTGTGACAGGTAGATTTGGCCGTATATTTCATAAGATATATTACAGAGTGTAACCATATTTTATAATTAAAAAGGTGACAAATTCAAAAAATTATTAAAAATTGCTGTTGCTATTGTGAGAAAACTCGGGGCTTGAAACTTGAATCTCAAAATAGATTGAAGAGATGCCTAGACCGTTAGGAGCAAAAGTGTATAAAAGGATTCTTAACCCATTTTTTTACTGACTACTCTGGTAATGACTGAGATCGTAGGAGGCATGAGAAACACGATACCAAAACAGAAGGGCTGTAGCGCCTTGATGATAAAGGAGTAGCAGGAGTTTATCTTCATAGAAACAAGATCTTTGCGAAGAAGTTAAAATGCTTTTATTGATCGTACAAAAAGGCGCTTCCATCAAATTTGATTTCGTCAAATGCTGAAAGGTGATAACGAAAAGTCAGATAGACACAGTCAGACTGTGGACTTTATAAACATATTCCTGGCTCAAAAGAGCGAAATTGAAACATCCTCGCTCAGAAGTGTAGCCGATTCTGATCCGTCGAATAACGACTCTTAATCTTTTGTGGGTTTTCTAGATTTTTTATTAAACTTAATATTCTTTTTTGATACACTTTGAGCTTTTCCAAATTTATTTTTCGATCATTTTAAATTTTTTCAGGGCTTGCGCTTGGAAACAATTGAAAAACAAGTCAACTAGTTTCCTTTTAGTGAAAACCTGAAAAGAGTAATTATACTCCTTAACTGCTCTTTGTAGAAGTTGATCGAGAGGACATGACGGATCTTCCTTTTTCAGATACTTCATTGTTTCAGTAAGTAATATTGTTTGCAAGCGCTGTACCTGACCACAAACTTAACTTTTGTACGGTGGAGTTTGAACATTTTAAATTTTGGGCTCGTCCTCCATCATTGACATTAAGGTGGGTGAACTCCTCCTACATTATCGATCAATACGTTTTCTGGTATGCACAAATTGAAAAACATATCTCGTAGAGCACTTTTTAAAATCTTAACCGGATTTTAATGCAATTTCGAATTTTGAGAATTTATTGACTGTTAGAAGTTGGAACGCCATGTTATTCCGATGCAAATAAATCGATACGGGGTACAGGTCTTGGATACCATTTCCTTGGTTTCACTTAAGGCAGGGGTTAAGGGATGATAGTCCGTGAATATTCTGCCCTTTTTGGAAACGTCAGGTGATGTCACAATTAATTCGGAACCAAAATACTTGCCAAGAATTCATTTCCGTATTATATCCGCAAAATTCTCTTCAGTTTTACTGAGAGTTCGGGTCAAAAATGAAAGGATATAGGTCTGCCTTCTTCAGACAAAACTGCGCTAGTGGCAAAATTAAATGCATCCGTTGCAGAAAAAGTAGTATCGCGGTATGTCATGAACGGAGTTCATGAAGTGAAGAATACTCCCTTGGGTCGATCAAGTAAGTAGTAAGCTCATTCCAAAAAGTTAGTTGTTTGAACGACACCCATTTCTTAAGCCGTCTAGAATAATTGAACACCCATAAACAACGTCAACCCATTTTGGAATAAGAAAGTGGTTTGAAAAATAAAAGAAAATCAAGTACACCGCATGGGGTCGAGACAAATTCAATTAAATACGGATCACATAAAGACGAGAAATATTTTGAAAACCAATTACTTGAAAAAGGACATATTACTTTTACTGCAAAACCCATAATATAAGAAGAGTACATCTTCGGGACTGCACGATTATTGTGAAGGTACCGAGTCTGTCCTATATCGAATATGAACACAAAGATCGGAACCAAAATCATCGCTGAATTTCAGACATTCAACTTGATAGTCCAAATCATCTTTTTCGAGGGGGATCGAGCTCAATAGGATCCATGCATTCCGTCCACTTCATTAGTGAGCACAACTGAGTTCAATTCGTGAGACAGGTGTACGTGAGTTGATTTTGACGCGGACTTTTCCTTTTTTAGGATGTGGGGTACATTTTCAACTCTTCAAAATGTTTACCATCAATTAAAAAGGCAATAGCAACATTCTGAGAAGTGATCTGAGTGATCCTTCTGAGAGAGTGCGTGGGCCCTATTTTTGTGAAATAGCCACAAGCGAATCATCACAATCATTTTAGACACCAAAAAAATGGTTCTCAAAACGGACGATGTCTATTTGAACTTTGTCCAATATTTACTGCCATACCTATTTATCATCCAGAAATCCATTTATCCAGAAACCCTACTTCACAAAATGGCAATAGGAGCTTAAGCCAAAATTTACAGGAGCGTAAGGCAAAAAAGGATTTGCTGTTGCAAAAATATTTAGCCGCTGACAAGATCAGCCAAGGTAAGCCGGGTTAAAGAAAAATTACGAGATTATGAGGAAGGGCTGTCACCGGTTGAAATCTTCATGCCCAGTGCTCAGAAGTTATGGTTTTTTCAGAGAAGAGTCTGCTGATCAGAAGAAGTTCTGTACAGTTGACATTTTGCTAAACGTAAACTAAATGATTGAATACCCCAAAAATATCCACCAGTATCAGAAAATTTTGAAAATTTGATGAACAGCGTAATTTTGAAATTTTCTGATTCTACTTTGACGAAGCTATGGAGGATGTTACAAAGATTCGAGCTTGGTCATTCCGAATCCAATTTACATCACTGATGGAAAAGATGAGGAATCTGGTGGGTAACCCAGTGAGCAATGCGGCTGTCCAGGTTCTGTAGCTCTCAAAGCTCCCTTAATCGATGCGAGCATATATTGGTGTCCTGAAGGTTGAACCAACAAGCGAGGTCCACATAGTTCATCAGTTTCTGTATTCTCACAGGAACAAACGCTGCTTGCTCCCCTGATGTGCCTTGTCAAATCAGTGAACTGACAAACAGAACTGGGGATTTGTCTATAGAGGTTAGACGTAGATGTCAACGATTAAAGTAATATTTTCTGAATCTAGTTTTAAAAAGCTTCGAAAAATACTACCGAGAGTTTGTGGATTCAAAACATGATCGCTGTTGGATAAGATGAGGAATCTGGCCACCAAGCCAAGAAGTGGCGAAGCAGTCGAGCTTCTATTGCTCGCAAAGCTCCCTGTCCCTGGATACGAGCAATTGTTGGTACTCTCAAGATCTGACTAGCAAAGCGAAATCGAGGAAGTCGATCAGTTCGTGGGCTTGGGGAAAAACACCCTGTTCGATAACGCCCACTGGTAGCACCGAGGATACGTCCTGTCAAGTCAGTTAATTGCCCAACAAAATTGATGTCCACTTTTTCTGCAAAAGTCAGACGTAAATACCAACGTTCATTGTAGAACAGGTAGTCATTCAACTGATGGAAATTATGCATGGATTGAATCTCCCCAATCTTTTTCAAGTAATATTTTTCAAGGAACAAACATTTTGCGAAAAAGTTTTGAAATTTCCGACTACACTTTTTCCAGAAATAATGCAATGTCACGACGTTTAAGACCCCTTTGACTTAATGTTCCTCGCTGGAAAAAATCCCTTTCACCATACGCATAAATGGGAATGACCAAAAGATTTCAGTTCAACGGCTCAAGGCGGCATTCATCCCTAGCGAGGAGGGGAGCCCCCATGATCCAAAAACTGCTCAAGAGCTGATTTAAGATGCCCTACATCAACGAGAATTGTGAGATTTCAAACCAAAAAACTGCTTTGCGTCACAGTTTGCTACGTCTCATTGCAAGCAAAGATATTTTCTTGACTGTCACTGGTGAGGAGTAAAGTGGCATGCCTGTCATTTGAATTTCCCGCCGTGTTGATCTTGATTATATCAAAAAATAAAAGAAAATTAAAGGTTGATTGCAAAGACTAACTGAACACGCGTTTTCATTATCGGCTTAACAGAATTTCAGATATTTATCTTAATAGTCGGAACATGTCTGCTGACGGGATCCAGTCCCTCAGGATCCATACACTCCGTCAGTTATAGCTTTGGAAGGGGTAGCTCTCATGTTTGAAATTACCCAGATTCATTATGGATATTTCCATATGAGTAAGGAGGAGTAAGGATCTGCTAGTGAAAACATTACGTTTATGGGATTGTGTATCAGGAAATCAGCATATATGAAAACTAATTATAAGTGACTGAAAATCATCAAAAAACCCAATAGGGGATAAGTGTCCAGTGTTACCACTTGAGATCCTGGGGACTGAAAGGAGTTCCTGTCAAAGTTCTGACAACTCCATGGATTGCAATGAGATTGGTTGCCATGAATACCTCTTACTTCATAAATACTATACATTGCCTTGAGGCGAAAACTCAACGAGAATTCCTAGAGCCTTGTTGAGAAATTATGATCGTCTAGAATAAAAGATGTCCTTTACAATACGTTGCGATTGTCTTATGACGATTCCGGACAAATTTGTCCGTAGTACAATTGGCCAACTTTGTCGTCGTACAACATCACATTTCCTTCTGTTGTCCTAATCCTGATCTAATAACCTCTACGTCGTTTTGAAACTAGAAATTAATAAATTATTCATTCATATTTTGGAAGTAGGTAGCCTTCGTCACAATCTTATCTTATCTATGTTTTTCAAAAGAGACTTATCCTTGCAGTTTTGTGCCTTATTTGGTATAAACTAGTTATCACCCCTTGAATTCATATCAGCTGAATGATTTCCATGGATATGATTACCTCAGAACAAATATTCTATTTTCAATGCATCTTATCGTCATGTTTTTGTGACCTAATTTTCGTTCACAAGGAAGGATCTCATTTCACTTTCTCATAGATTCAACGATTCTATATATTCTTCAATATTAAAGAACTTACATGATGAAAATAATGGAAGGAATGGCACAAATCATTCGAAACTGACTGCCATCTATTCTAGACGTCCATGCTAGTGGTTATAAGCATAAGAAGGAGAAGTTTAGACAAATGGAAATATACTTGTTCTACGGACCAAAACTCGACTTGGGCTATAACACCATTGATGATAACAATAAAAACTTTTCATGTTTTAAAGATCAAACGATGAACACAAACAACACAGTGCACTACCTGTAGACATTTCAAATAAATAATCTCAAATCGTTTTACTCTTAAGACCCAGCTTAGCTGCCAATTTGCTTCTCCTTGCCTAACCTTAAAAATCTGCACATATTCTGTATAACATTACTTTCCATTTTATATTTAATTCGAATTGTACACGAACGACTGAACTTATATTTGCACTGTGCCACACCAGGCATCGCCAGATAGATGAATAGACGTTATCTGTAAAGCTGTGGAGACATATTGTACTCCTTGTAGGAGTTGGGGGTAACAAATAAAAATTTTCTGTAAAATACAAAATCAAGATAAAAAAAAAAACAACTTGCATACAAAATTCATCACAGCATTTATCAAACTCACTTTTGATGTACTTGCTATCAGAGAGTATCTAAAGGTAGAAGATATTTTGTTGGAGAAAATGTTGAATCAGTAGCGGTGGCTTGATTATTGCGAATTTCGATGGGGGCATCTATAAACTAAAGTCCTTTGTAGGTTTTATTTGAGTTATCGTTGTTTTATGTACTTGTTTGGTGTCACAAAGTTTATCATCTACTGACTATCACCGATTGATTCCATGACACGTATTCCTCTTCAAGGGAAGTTCCTTTTAATTGTTCCGGTCATGCGGGTTTTGACGGTGAGCAAGGATCTGTGGTTAAGTTTTACTACATTTTCCTTGTTTTGCCCTTTTTTGTAGTTAAAGCAATCCTCGTGTTCGGTCATTTCATGTTTGCTTGGTATTTTTGGGCAGCTTCTATTGGACAGAGACAGAAAAAGTACAAATAGATTTATATTTTTAACCAGACTCGGATCATAACAAAATGAGACGCAAAGACTCCATGTAGCAAACAAAGCAAGCTTTGCAAGATAAACAGCGTGCAAATTTAATGACGTAAAATTGTGGTGAGATGGCTAGTTATCGGAGTTTAGATGCATGCAAGAGTGGTTTTTCCGTAGTAATAGTATAATTGACTCATTGTGTATCAATACAAAAAGGAAGAGAATGTTCATTCACAACTTTTCGCTCCATCATCTTGTATTCTGATTCTAAAAATTTTTACTTAAAAATATCAGTGCATCTGGCAAATTGGCGCTAAATACTGTTAGATTTTGATGCTTGTTTGATGTTTTAACGCTTGTGAGTTCTAATGCTTTGATTGGCAGCTTGAAAGCTTTTTGTGAGAAGCTTTCGCCAACTCTACTCATGACAGAACTCTACTCATTGACAGAAGACGCACGTCTTCTGTCAATGTGGAGCTCATTTGAAATGTTAGCACTTGTCAGAGTTTAAATGCAAATCTTTGCAAGCAGTGTTCCTCTTGTATAGGAAAATGCGTAAAAATTTAACAACCCAAATTAAAGATAATTTATTTCAGTAGAATACTGTAAGATCGAAAGTTTTTAGCTGAAGCTACGCTGTGATAGCGTTACACTAATCAATCAATCAAGAAGACTTTTGATGAAGGAGAAGAAGGAGATTTGGTTTAATGAAATTTTTTCTTATGTCATTTTTTATGGAATAAATAAAGTGCTTGTTTCTGATGTTATTTATAATTGGTCCTTGGAAAAAAGTCTTTTGATGCTTCCAAATGTCAGTCTGAGGTTCGGTTGCTTTGTTTTAAAGGCAAACTCTATCTATAACTTCCTTTTCACTATTCTCATAATTGGTATATTCATTTTCATTGAAAATATTTTATAGTGACCTGAACTGGCGATAGTCTTATAGTCAATTTCGGGAGACCACTTTGGATGAGACAATGTTTTCAATTCAAATCTGCAATTATTTGTGCGGTTATATTTTCCACTTGTGGTTCAAGGTTTTGGTAGTGACAATTTTCACCCATTTTTTGGTTAAAAGTGGATGTTTCGTTACATTTCTGCAATCAAAACTTCAAGCTGTAGACAGTAAGGATTTCAGTGCACTTTCAACATTTCAGTGCACTTAGTCATCCGGCCCTCCCAATGTCGCTACAAAATAAACTTCTAATGCACATCAGATTTGGGTGTTGATAATGGTGTCTCTCCTATTTAAATATTTGCCCATTTTCTTATTACAACATCATACAAATTCAATTTCTAACTTCTGTTTACCAAGTACTACAAAATTGGTCCCTTTTTTTCTGGCCAGAAAGCTTTGAAAGACTTATACAAAACTTCCTCTAATTTGTTTGTCTAATTAATTCAGTAATCACCAAAATTCAAAATTTGGACATTGATTTAAAAAAATTTAAAAGTAGTTGAATTGCCTGGAATAAAATTGTGCGCACTCATCAAAAGTATACAAAACTAATGACTGGCAACGCCATTTGTGATATGAAATCAAGAAACGTCAGATCTGATGATGTCCCGTTCTACTTGTTAAAAGTTTTCAAATTTATTGTGCGTTTGTTCGAATATAAAAATTGAAAATAAGAGAAGGAAAACTGAGAGAGGGAGAGAGAGAGAGTTCTGAACTTGCTTCAGGAAAATGAATCACACAGTGATATTGGTAGCATAGTTGAAAGAAGGAGAGAACGAGAGACAATTTAGAAAATATGACTTGCGGTAGGGAATGACAAGTTGTAGGGAACGTAAATCGTATTTATGGTTGAAAAGAATCTAAATGTAACCTAAATGGCAATATTAGAACAGTTTTAAAGTAAAATGAAGAAAAAAAATCCATGCAAAACGATTCGAAAGGTTATAAATAGATGTGGGTATGATTCACTTGTACGTGTTATTAACCCATATATAAGCAAAACTAATAGAACAAAAAGATTCGAATTCACTGATCCGATTTTAAAGAAAGAAAATGCCTTTTCTCAATGAACAAGTGATTTTCTCTGATGAGAAATAATTCCATATTTTCTAATCAAATGGACGCATCAGGATATGGAGAAAAAAGCAATGAAGAATTATTACTGAAGGCTTTGCAATTACTGTAAAGCATGAGGGTTGTATTGTAAGGAAGTGGAGTTGTATGGGTTAAAAGCAAGTACGGTAGTTGAAATTTATTGAGGCCATCAAGGATAAATCTAGCTATCTCCAAATATTAAGAAGCTGTTTCAAAAAATCGGGCGAGAAGCTTAATTTGCGTCACAATTTCTACTTCCAAGACGATAACGACCCAAAACATACATCCGAAGTTGTTCGTATGTGGACTTTGTTGAATGTGACGCACCTTTTCCACCATCATCCACCCCAAAGCCTGATGTTAATCCAATTTAACATTTATGGAATGTACTAAGTGGCGCAGCAGAAATCATAAAATTGCATCCAAATCACAATTGAAGTTATTAAAACTGAAAGAATGGCCGAACATAGACAGATAACTCGATACCTGGTTACTTTCGAATAAATTCGATTACAGGAAGTTATTCGTCACAAACGTTGTCCTTCAGGGTATAAACTCTTATATAACTATGCATTCCGAATCTAATTCGAATAAAAAATATATAAGTGTTCCACAATGTTTGTCCCCTGGAATACAATAGCTTTGAAATGAATCTTGTTATATTTTCGTTTTGTTATCAATACTAGCGCAAAATTTCAATTTGAATTCAATACAAGCAGAAATAGAAATACAAAATTTGCAGGATTTACTTTGAACCTTTCACTAGTAAGTAAAAATAGAAATCAATAGGAACTAGGTTCAGAACTTTTTCTTGCAATGTATGTGCAGATGTATGTAAACATTTCCACGTATATGGAGTTAAGGTAGGACATGTGGTGATCATAGCAGTTTGTTGCTGTCGATGGTGATTTGTGTTCGTCTTTCAAAACAAATGAAACGAAAAATCAACCCAATGAATTTTCGTAAGCAATTCTTGCACGTTCAAGCTGTTGCTGTGTCTTTTTTAACTCTGTTGCTCATGTTTCTAAAGCTTGCGATATGTTATATCTTTTTTGGAACCCAAACAACATACAATGTCTATCGTACACTTATTTTGCACTCCTATTGACAGTTTGACGAGAAAAATCAAACTGACCGAAATACGAAAAAAAACAAATGATAAGTAATCGAACGAACTCTAATCTAACTGTTCAAACCGGTACTAGGCCATTAGAATTCTTGCTTGGTTGATCGACAACACATCGAAGTGCTTGTGTTCAAAAACGACAGAACTTTCCATTATGTCCAATAATTTATTAATGCATTTATATTTGAAATCTGATTTGAAAATAATCCTGGAATGAAAATACTCTCACGTCCGATTGAAATTGTTGTTGCGCTTTGATTGTCACCTATCAAAGTCCCGGCTAGTTTTTAAGAAAAAGGATAATAATATTGTAAAAAAAAATTAAGATTCCGTATCAGCTATAATTTTTGTGCGTTGAGTTTTTATTCTGATTTTATCATATGAGTATTTTGTGCATCACAGAATTTTTATCATTCATGGACAAATTTCTTGCGTTCAGTTAGCGAATTCATTTCTGATGGAATCCACAGAAATCAATGATATCCTTTGTTTTAGGTATTTTAGGTAATTCAAAAAAAAAACCAGTAAAGACTTTTCCGAAAATGAAAACGTCAAATAAATGTCCATAACTGAAGACCATACATTCATAGGAAGCTTCGGTGAGTAAGCAAAATTCTTTTGGTGAAATGAAGTTATTATGCGATTTTAAGCTGTCTATTTCGCAGGATCTGATTCATTTCCTCTTCCCATACACATCTGTTCAACAACGTACAGCCGCGTTATACTCAAGCTAAATAGCAGAAGGCCATTTTATGTACTTCTAATAAATCCTGAAGCAATGGAAATCAGCCCCAAAGTTTCACCACCACCTTTGTACCTAAGAATTCATGATTTACTCTACAACTAGTTCAAATCTTATTCCAAGTAGTTAGGAGTCAGACCGTAGTCAACGATGTCGAAATCCTTGCTGATATGCGTTTACAAAAAAAAAAAAACTTATACAAAGGCACCAGAAAAAATTGAATAAAATATTTGAAGCAGCTGCAAAGAGCATTGCAAAAGGAAGTACGTCTACCTCGAATGGTGGAGTCCTTGATAGCATGTTTTACTTTTGTGCGCAATCTGTTGGGTACTATGTAAGTGTCTGATGTTGTAACGACGACTTCCTAGTTTCCAAAAAAATATGTAGCCAAGCATCATAGCTACATATTGACTAATACATTCAAATGGGATCAAATGAATTGTTTTTCAATACTCTTCCTTAGCTCCGAATAAACGTTTTTAGTCAGAAAAGATTTTGGGCTTTGGCAAATGAAGAATTTGTTTAGTTTTGTATGTTCGATATTGAAGTGATTTTTTGTAGTATGTATATTCCCACACGTTTGTAATGTTAAGTGTATTTTTTTTCTAGCATGTAGGTGGTGTAACTTTTCTCCCACATGGGACGCACAGAATCACCGAGAAGTGATTTTGATTTGTTTGGATAAGTGTAAATGTTCAATAGTATTAGATGAGCGTGGTGTAGACGAGGGAAATCAAGAGGATCTCATGGTCTGAATATTTTTGTAACACAATTGATGTCCTATTTCATGAGGACATTATCCAGGAATGTACGCACTTCTTTGCATGCATAATTGATAACTTATCATGAAGGATTACATCCCGTTGGGGAAATTATTTCTGGCAAGTGCATCGTAGGCGTTTATTTTCTGCGTAGTTTTTGTAGTGTCTATTGAGGGTATCAATTTAGACTCTTTAAGGATATGACTATGTCAAGAATCATTACGAACTATAATACTAGAAAGATTTTACTCTGCATTCAAGAGAGAATATCGGCAGGAATTCCTACAAGCATAAGAACAAACTATTTAAGGTCCATTTGGCTGATTTCTAGCGAAAACACGTACCGGATTCTTGCAGACATAATGTGTAAGGTCTATCCTTTCAGAAGGGGATTTTGATGGGGTCCTGATGCACGAGATGTCCGGAAATAATGAGTTTTTTGCAGCCTTTCCCTGCAACGATGCCCGCAGTAGGCAATCATTGATTGGGACTCTCTTGCTAGATAAACACAAACCTTGAAACCCTTCCAGCAATCTGAGGACACCTTTTTCTATTAGAAGTGGTTGAATCTACTCACCAGTATGTCAGAAAGTAAATACACAATCTACAGCACTTCAGTGATTATCCTACATCATCGTGACGTTCTTTTTGCCTTTATAGATAAGAATATTTCCCCAAGGCTCTTATGAGAGGTGGACGTTTCACTGCACGGCCTCACCGCAAGTCTGAGGACTGAAAAGGTAAAGAGCCCTCGAATTCCGACTTTTTTTAACGTCTCGTATGGGTGGAGTAATCCTTTGGAGCTAAGCTTCCGTATGATTAGTTTGCAGTCCAAGTTCCATGTATCCCTTTTCATGTCGTTCAGAAGATCATGCCGATGTCCAGAAGATCAACTAATCTTATTGATGGCATTTCCTAGTTGATTTATAAGTTGCTACTCTGGTGCTCGACACTTGTCAAGATCCTGCTCGCTATATCTCCCGTCGGGTGTCCTGTTACACAACCTTCATATGTGAGATTTCAGTTTGTTCACAGTATATTGGAGGCGAAAGAGTACGTCAAAACAGCGATCCGAATCGAATTCTCTATTATTAGTGTAGTGGATATTAGTGAGTTTTTTGTATTGTTTTTTTCCTGAATATTTCGTTCAACAAGAACTCCCTTCTTATAGCTGCTATCCAGGGTGGGGCAAATCAAACCGTGAAGTTTTGAAAGGTTGGTACTTCCCGAGCGATTATGATGGTTTCATTTCGTCTGGCTTTCGTCATGCTGTTACTAGTCATTACCATGGTTTGGTGTGGTGAACTATGGGGCTTCACCATCCGTACGTTTTTGAAAGTGGT
Organism: Stratiomys singularior; assembly: GCA_954870665.1. Taxonomy (NCBI): domain Eukaryota; kingdom Metazoa; phylum Arthropoda; class Insecta; order Diptera; family Stratiomyidae; genus Stratiomys; species Stratiomys singularior. The sequence goes on from OX940879.1 coordinate 14,098,269, forward strand.
CGATCTTACATCGCAACTCAGCGAGCGTTCCGGGTGGAGCTTAACCTTATGCGTCATCATACCATCCCTCACCGTAATATAATCGCGAATTGGGTGCATAAATTTAAAGAAACTGGTTCTACCCTAAAACCTTGGTGTTCAGGAAGACCCAAAACGGCAAAAACACCCCAAAATTTGACGAGAGTGAGAGAAACTATTGTGCAGCCGCCTACACGTTCTTCCCGGAAGCATTCAGTTGCATTGAGCATTTCGAACCGCTCAGTTAGGAGGATTTTGCATCAAGACATTCTTCAACTCCAACAAGATTATGATTGCCGAATATTGAGTCCACTCGACTATGAAAATCATATGAATTGCTCACAAGAAATTTTGAACAGGATCCAGGTGAGGTCAACATTTTTCAGTAGTGACGAGGCTCACTTTCATCTCAGGGGAGCAATGAAAAAAACAAAATTTTTGCTATTGGGAAGAAAATAATCCATGGCCAATTCACGAGAGACCTCTTCACTCTCCAAAAGTGACCGTGTGGTGTGGGATTTTAAAATTTTGGGTGATTGAGCCTTATTATTTTGAGGAAAATGGACAAACCGTAAATGTCAACGCCCAACGTTACGTATCCATGTTGGACAATGTTTTTGAACCTCAATTGGAAGAGCTAATGGAAGAATATAGGAGACATCTGGTTCCAACAGGAAGGGGCTACGGCACATACTGCTTGAGTTTTAATGACGAAGCTGCGACAGATGTTCCCTACGCACCTGGTCTCTCTAAAAAGTGATGTGAGGTGGCCCGCGCGCTCACCGGACTTCAGCATTTGTGATTTTTCCTTGTGGGGCTACCTGAAGAAAAAGGCTTTTCAACATCGGCCTCACACCTTGGAAAAACTCAAAGAGCGAATTAGGGAGGAAATTGGCGCTATACCAGTCGAAATGTGTAAAAATGCGGCAGAAAATGTCAGAAATCGCCTTCATCAATGTATCGCTGCTGGCGGCCATCATCTTTTTGATGTCGTTTTTAGAACTTGATACATAAAATAACATGATATATTGAATCAAATTTAATAAATATAATTTCTGTAAGTTGCGTAGTTTGTTTTCAATAGCCTTTCAAAACTGCACTGTCTGTTTCGCTCTACCCTGTATAAAAACAAATATAAATCAACTTCTGATATTTCTATCTCTTTCTACAAGACATCATCTGAGAGTATTCTCACCATTTGTTCTTCTGACCACTATATCAGAGATTTGCCATAACGAAATCTAAGAAGGAACATGAAAACCGTGTATTTGATAAAATAATGATCCTAACCACGTTTGAAGCTAAAAAAAACCCTTCAACAGGTGGTGTAGCCTGTTTGAGTGACAACCGCACCATTGACACTTACTCAAACGTCTTAAAGTCTGCACTCCTAGTATTTGGAGTAATTGTTAAGAATATGTCAATTTAACGGACTCATTAGAGAACGTCACGCCCCATCGATGGAAAAAGAGAGGTTAGTCAGGTTTTCAGTATGATGTGCCCAGCTATTAATTATCTGATAGAGGCATGAATATTAGTATAGTACTCTAGCGATCACTTAGAGTGCCAGTCATTTTGCCTCAATTTTTCATCAATTAATCTGTAAAAATAATTTATTTTTGAACATATTTCACCAGACTAAAAATGTTCAGTTTAGAATTTGGCTTTCGATCAATTATACAGACTCGAAAAAAGACGGGATTTTTTTTTCAGCCATATGGCCCGATTCTCAAGTTTCAATGCCTTGCTGTCATGCCCTCTGACATTCCCCTCTGCATACCAGTACGTAAGACGACATTCTATTGGGCCACATTCATAGCGGATTCTATTGATTCTATTGACGGAGTGGATTCTATTAGACAGAGATAGTAAAAGCCCAAGTAGATTTATATTTGTACCACGTTTTTATGCGAAATTTTTCTTTGTTTTACTCAAAAATTTGAGAAAATTTACCGATCCAAATCTTACCGATCCGGTACGTTTGTTTACTGTTACATCGAGAGTTAAAACGAAAATTAAGCGCTGTGTGTTGCGCAGTTGCCGTTAGATAGACACTAAAGTGAGTGGTTACCAAGTACTGAATTCAAATAATTCAATACTGAATTTCACTTGAATGCTCAATATTCCCAACCATAATACAAATAAATAATATAAATAATATTGAAAAAGGTGGAAGAGCTCAAGCTGGTTTCGAACACGCGTCCCTGCCGCATCTGAAATTAAATATAAATAATATTTCCAGACACCAAGCGAAATTGAGCGTGCTCTGATGTAGTTTAGGTTGCAAGATAGGATTATGTACGGCAGTTTATTGACTTTGGTAAGGATACCAGAGTAGCTACACTACAGCGCTGACTCTCTGAGAAACTTCTCTCTAGAAAAAGCTCAGGTAAGTTTATATTTGTTTTGTGGTTTGAGAGCTTTGAGATGGGTAACCTTGTTTCACGCAAAAATGAGCGGAAATTTAAAAATACGAATATAATTAGATTTATTTTGGTTGAATACTTCTAGATCCGAAGTTTATTTGATGCGTTAGAGCTATGTGATGCACCTTTGGGCTGGGGTTCTAGGCAACCCCGACACGTTTTTTTTCTGTGTTTCTCTTATAATTGCCTTGCCTTTGAGAACCTTTTTGGCATACAACTCAGTGGATCTGTTCTTTGCACTCGTTCCTATTATTTCCAGCGTTGACAAGTTTTTATGGCTCAAGGCGCTCCAATGAGTTTCCATAAAGCCCTGTATGGTAATGCCGTACTCCATAGGAGCAGTCAGACGGAGAGCTACAGCGCCGCTCTCCACAATGAAAAAACTAGTGGGGAAAACCTGGGGAATAAAACCCAAAATTGCCCAGTGGATCTACACAACAGTAGTGAGGCCAATAGCCACCTACGGGGCATTGTTTTGGTGGCAGGTATTACAAAAGAAAACCATTGCAAAAGAGCTAGAGAAGATCCAGCGAATGGCCTGCCTTGGCATCACAGGTGCCATTAGGACTACGCCAACTGCTGCAATGGAGATAATACTAAATCTCATGCCACTCGACAAAGTCATCTTCAGAGAGGCATCACTTGCGAGCATCAGATTAAAATCCACATATGTGATATCTAACCGCACTCAAACGGAGCACCTATGCATTTTGAAAAAAACGGAGAGAATGGCCCCGTCAAGTAAAAGGGAGCTGGATAGAATTCAACCAATATTGGACACAACAATTCCATACAAAATCAACATTCTGACCAGAAAAGCGTGGAAAACGGTGCAGGATTTCACATCTGGAAGTGTGATCATGATCTACACCAATGGTTCCAAAACAGATGAGGGAAGCGGCGCCGCAATCATTTTCCCAGATCACCCGCAACTCAACCGAAGTCATAAACTGGAGAGCCACACAACAGTTTTCTAGTCGGAAGTGTTTGCAATAAAAGTGGCTATAGAAGCGGCAACAAACAACCTTAGTGGAAGAATACAAATACTCTCAGGCATAAATTCGGCACTGCAGGCGCTTGCCTCTAAGCGCGTAGTTTCACAACGGGTGCAGGATTGTAGGCAGGCTCTCAAAACCGCAACAACCCGAGTAAATGTAAAACTGACATGGATCCCAGGACACAGAGGTGTAGAGGGAAACAAAAGAGCGGATGAGCTAGCGGGAGCTGGATCAGCCGACCAAAATGCCACTAGAATAGACACAATTAAAATGTCTAGACTAGACGAAATCCTCTGGAAAGAGACAGATACGGTTCGCAATGACAGGAATGACGGCAGGATAAGCCGCGCTCTTTGGCCTCACCCTAATCAAATTAGGATAAAACAACTCCTAGGGAAAATAACCGAAATGGCGTTAGAACATTGGTGGCAGTATTAACGGGTCATAATCTTCTAGGTCGACACGCCAAACGAATAGGAATCCAAACGGCTGACACCTGCCGAGCTTGCGGCGAGGACGAACAAAGTACAGATCACTTCCTCCTAGACTGCCCGAATCTGGCCAACAAACGCCTTACTTGGCTGAGGTGTACTGGCGCAACGTAATTGGAACACTTGGCGTCCACAGACCTGGGGGACTCCTTGGCACATGGGGAGCTAAGGGCCGATTTCTGGCTTATTCTTATTTCCAGCAAGTGGACCCCAGTACAATGAAAATAATAAAAAAACATGTAAGGAGCCTAAGTTCCTCCCTTCTTCAGTTTCCTAGAAAACAATTGACTCAAAATATCTGACAATTTTCAATCAAATCAGCTTTATTTTTCCGCCACTTCTTTATTAGAGGCCCGATTATGACAAAAATGTTTCATATGTGCATGTTAGACTCATTCATTTTTAAGGGATGGTAGGCTGTTTGTTATGCTATACTCCGTGTTTTATCTGACAAGGATTGAAAAGTTGTTTTTTCGTTCTCTGAACAAAGTTCTGTCGTCTTCGGTCTGTTTCTTTATATGATTCATACACGCGTTTCAGCGGTGTCTCCATCTTTGGTCTGTGGTTCAATCCTTGTTTTACTATGTCATCAGAGGACCAAATGGATGCCTCTCCTTTCTAACTTGTTGGTAATGATGTGTTTTTTTTACATATACCGCGCAGCTTACATTTTTCTTTCCATTGTACGGCTTTATAGCCATTGTTCTTCGGAAGAGAATGGCTTCCTTGATTGGATATCAAATAAAACACTACAAGATTGTCTATAATCTAGTGAGTATTGTTCGATGACAACCAAGATATTAGACAATGAAGATAATGGAGATGACGAGACCAAAATTGATAGTGAGGAACATGTACAAGAAAAAGAAGAGAATTCCGATACAGACCAAGACGTTGAGTGGTCAAGAATTTTTCAAAGATAAGGACAAAACAAAATCATCTAGTAATAATCAACTTCATTTATTCTATGATGAACATCTGTGGATACGTATCAGTTGACACTTTTAATGCGGAGACTAGTGTTCAGTCAACCACAAAATTGTCGATTTACCAATGGGAACAGAGGTCTTTTCTGGCTTCTTTGACTTCTAAGATGTAGGTTCCTGAACTTCTTTTGGGAGATTTCGGAGAACTATTTACTTAGATTATTCCCAAGATACAAGAAATTAAAGCTGTTTGATTCTCAGTTAAAGTGGAATAAAAAAAGAAAAGTTTCCGGGAGAACATTTGACTGCATAAAATTATATCGGTGAGAGTTATTTCAATGTCGCCGGTCTGTCAAGATCACTCGCTTAGAGTTTTTTCGATAAAAGTTTCAGAAATTTCGGATTTTCAACAATAAGCCAAGGACAATTCGCAATCTTTCGTGGAATATTTAACACATGAGTACACCCAGTAACGATAGTTTTTTGTATTTATTTTATTTATTATAGTTAAAATTCTCGTTGATTTGACGGAATTCAAACTTTGCAATGAATATCTCGAAAACAGCATCATCGATTTCAAGTGTTTTATGTCGTAAATTAATAATTTCTCCCAAAGAATTTAAACGCACTCGTTTCTTTTCCCATGCCTTCTACTTTTTGAGATTCATATGTGGTATACCTATATCTACGGGATTCGTCAAATTGATAGGACATCTCGAAAATCACGCGTAGCTCGAAAATAATCCTTATAATTTTGCTTCGCTCGTCACATTATTCATCCAATAGGAAGTACAAGAGTGAGAGTAATGTCTTTGTGTTCTCCGTTTCTAGTTTGACATCTCAATCGTGCTTCGGAAATGTAAACTAAATCGGTTCATTTTACTGGAGAACTTACTTTGGTCTATTTTGGAACTGTTATTTCTTATTACCGTAAATAAATCAAAAACAAAAAGAGATCATCAGTATCAATGCTGCATTTACGGTGTGCGAACGTTTATAGACGTTTTAAGATTCATACGTTTCGACAAAAAAAAACCATAGATCTAAATGATTACAAACAGATAAATTTATGCTGATATCCGAAGAATGGGGAAAATTTACAACAGCCGGGCTTTTTGTAAGCCACATGAAAACATCTCAATAGATGAACAGTTATTTCCAACTAAAACTGGATGCAGGTTTACGCAATATATGCCAAATAAACGTCACAAATTCGTCATCAAGTTTTGGTTAGCAGTTGATAACGAATCAAAATATAGTATAAACGGTTTCCTTTATTTGGGGAAAGATGAAACCCGAAACGCATAATCGTTGCGTGAGTTTGTCACATTGACATTAGCCGAACCATACATAGATATTTGGAGGCAGAAATATAACTGTATTGAATTTCTTTACAAGCATCTCGCTAGCTCTAAAACTACTTGCAGAAACTTTATTTAAACGTGAAAGCAAATATTGTACAATTTGGAGTTCATTTGAATAAATCGGGTTTTTTTTAAAGAAAGTGGAATTTGTTTCACACGTCAATTTGACGGGTACCATTTAGAAACATCGGTAACAAGACGTTTCAAGTCCAGAAAACAGGACTTAACATAATCTTAAATATAATTCTAGTCAAAGAACATTAAGAGAAAAAGTCAGTACGTTCCCAATGATCTTCGCAAATATTTCAGTGCATAATTTATCAGTCAATAAAATGGAAAAAAAGTGGAAACCATGTCGAAAAAGACTTCCTTTTCCACTTTTAGTTAACAGCCAGGATTCTAAGTACCGTTCACGACAAGAGTAAAATTTTACGGAAATTATTTTTTTGGCCGGTTGCGAAGGAGTTAAGGTACGCCAGCATACATAAACATACTGATACGAAACGAGTAATATATCAACAAAGTTTTTGACTGCTTTTTAAACCCCTAAGCATGTATAAATCCATACTGTTCGTTACGAGCAATATCTTCTTTCTGAAACTCAGCAAGTACTGAAATGTATGGAAAACAAATAAATTTCAGTTTATGGGCGAAATTATTATCCTCACCACCAACAGGAGACAGCATGTAATGCGAACGATAGCAAGTTAGTATGAAAACATCACATACGAGAGAATGATAACAAGCTGCTGTAATGTTTGAAAGAGGTCCTCGAAATGCCAACACACACCATGTCAAGTAGGTTTTGAACTTTGACTCGTGCTGACTTCCATTTCAGTTCCATCCTCGAATATCATTCATTCATGCGTTGTCTTTTGTACATAGATAAATGTACATGTACGAAAAGTCTAACACACATGAACTTATTGTGCAGATACTATATTACCTATCCATATGTTTGGCACAGAGTATGAGTTCGACTGGATATGACTTTGTAGTCGGTGAACAGTTGATGGAAAAAATGACTCGATGATGTAAAAAAATCGTTCAATGGTTTCCGATGCGGAATTGGTTTTGAATGGACTTCGCGTAAATTTGCTCTTTTTTTTACCTGATTCGATTTCGAAAGCACTTTGTACGATTCTAACGCCCCGATAAATCAAAACTTTATAACCTCAATTTCCAGTGGAGGAGGTGTGCTATGTGGACTCCAAGACTACCTTGATATGACATGAAAAGATGTAAAATCTTATATAAAATGGCACAAATAAAAGAATTAATTAATATATATTCATTGAAGTATCTGAATGTTTTTAAGGGCGCAGATCCTGATAAAATAGTTAAATATGATGTTGAACTACTTCAAGCAATGCGTCAAGTCCTTTACCGCAAACATCTCGTTCAGAACGCCTTTTTCGAATGCAATCTATGCTGAGCCATTGATTTACATCAAGTATTCCAAATTATCCAGCAAATAGAAATTCAGAGTTGTCCATTTCACTGCTGAAGTCAACGGCGATTCCCAGAGGACCGTGATTGCCAAAATTTTTGGCTGCGTTGACTCTAAGCTTCCCGCTTATTAGGAGCTTATAACCGCTTGTTAGGAGGAATCAGAAGAACACGCTACAACCAGAAGTAATCTTTCCATACATGTGATTTCTAACTCTAAATTGCATCCGAAAAACCATGACACATACAGTTAAAAGAAGTTATGTCCTGCGTTCACGTCGATATGTCAAGAAAATTTTGTGAACCATACATGGATCATTCACCGAATGCTATGAATAAGCTTATAGATGAAACACTACAAGAGGTGCAATATATGTTCGTAAGAGAGGGTCCTGTTCCAATGGAAGCTCAATTAAACACTTACCATACGGAAGCCCCAAAGACGCTCTGTGCTTATGAGGTGGAAAAATAAAGAAGCGGCTCTTGCTGTGACTTCTGTTCGTTTCGATGCGATGTAACACAAAGACATTCAATCATTCAAAATGAGAAAAATGGCGGTTTTGGAAGGCTCCGTAGTAGAAATGTCATGCTACTAATTCATAATCTTCGTCCTGCTATATGACTTAGAACATTTAATGCCTGTCATTAAGGCGACGCATTCTCGAAATGATAAAGGGTAGCGAAGCTTAAATTCATCATTAAGTGTCAGTAAAAGCCGGAGCTATCTCCTATATATTGGCTGTCAAAGTATGTTAAACGGCTCAGAGAAAGTGCTTCAGGAGTAAGTATGAGTGAAAATCGATTAGGTGGTGTAGGCTGCAAAGGGGTTTTTTTCCGTGCCGTACTAAGGATCAATACTGATTGATCAACCATTGGTTCAATCACAGAAGTGATGAACGTGGCGAAGCAGCCCACTAGTTAACCACCTAGCAATCTCAGCAATCTCCTCAATGTAATTCTAACCCAAAAAAGGATAAGTTTTCTTAGGTTTCATGAAATAATGTTTTGACTAAGTGTAATGACTGGTGCCTAATGAAATCCCGCGATTATATCAGGGCGGCAACCAACAAAGTCTCTGCTGGAGCGTCAACGTTCTGTCAACTTATGCTCAACGATGAAGAATTCGATTTGAAAAATCCTGACGGCTACTCAAAGGCTCCGAAGAAGTAATCATTTTGTATGATTCAAGATATCAGCTTTAATCGGGATTTGGACTGAAAATAATTGATGCTAATGCGAACGCAGGAACTTTTGGCATTGGATCGTTTATCGAACCGGTGAAGTTTTTTTGAGCCGGGGAACATTTTCCTTGAACCAGAAGCATTAATCATTGTAAGGCCAGGTTCATTGTGCTTTTCACTGAAGAGAGAAGCAGAACCCACATAGGTAAGGGAGTCGCAGAGAGAAGTTGTACTTGCTGAGCCGATAAGAAGGTCTCTCGTTTTGTACAGGAAAAACGGGTAAACACAGTGTGAGTCAATGAGTCGTACATCTCATCGTGACCACTAACTAGGTAGTCTACATACATTACTTACACTTCGAACGTACTCCCGATGTCACGGTATCCGTGACGGTATGGTATCTTATATTGAATAAGTGTAATCATATGTGGATAAGTAAATTTGCTTTCAATTTTGCGTAAGATGAAATGATATCTCTCTCTTTCTCTTGCGTCGAACCACAATACAAATATAAATCAACTTGTTCTTTTGCTATCTCTGTCTAGAAGAAGTAGTTTCAAAGTATTACGCCTGTATGTAGCTACACTGCGATATAGCTTAATCAAGTCATCTTCGAGTACATAATGAGGCTACTGGAGCTCTAAAGTAGATGATTAGGGGATACGTTTAAGGTCTGACCTGCATAAGTAAGGAAATCAAAAAAAAATTTTGAATAAAAAGACCTTTTCAGTACAGAGGGAAATGCGTCAGTTTCGAGAAATATTTTTTCTGCCAGTCTGTCTGAGCTGAAGGGAAGAATCTCTCTTACTCATTTGTGGTTAATAGAAAGACAGGAGAGCCTCGGCCCAGGGGAAGCTACCAACTATTTCAGGCCAAGTTCTCCGTATTATAAGATTGATGTTTGGTAAACATTCCAGTTTCATCATGCATTTTGCAGTCTTACACCTAAGGGATAAGGAAGGATGGTTAATAGCGTAGCTTACCCAAAAAATGCAATTATTAGTTTGAAAGACTATTTTGCCGACTGAAGAGCTTGTTGCTTGGAATGAGCCTATTTAACAGGCATCCGTAAAGACTGCGACTTTATTCCTAGAGAGGTAACATTTAGCATTTGCCTCGGTAAAAATATTGAGTGTGTTAATTTTGCAATATTTACAATTCTCCTCCATTGGGGAATACTCTACACGGAGTCGAAAGTCTGCATGCAGCCAGGATTCGAGTAAAGATAATTGAGTTTTAAATGTTTCGACGTTAATGACACATTTCTCAGAAAATGTCCGTTGGGATTAAATCTCATTCTCATGGAGGTGATCAGTCGGACCATTCTTGGGCAAGGTCTAGCTCCTTCATGGAAGTTTGGAGGGCAATTGTCCTGCGTTAAGACCTCAAACGAAACACGAGAAAATGTTTGTCACTAACCGAAAAAGGAAAATTATATTGTTTAGTACTATGTTTACGAATTTGAATACTTAAATTTCCTGTTGGCAAATGATGGGACTTTTCCAAAGGATTAGCGTTCTGCGCGCATGAGATGTAGAATTTCATCAAAGCATCAATGCTAATCATCTCTTCTGTACAACTCAAAATTAACTAGAAATAATTGAATACAATTTCAGAAGAATTTTACATTCTACTGTTTAAGTCTTTCCTCACGTGAGCGCTTTCCTTTCCGAAGGAAGTAACAAGCATATCACATCAAGTATGAGTCCTTAACACACAGCTCTCAAAAAGCGATGCTACGTAATGTGAAAAGAACGTAAAGCATTTTGACTCTCGCAAGGATTAAATTCCATTTCGGTGGCAAACACATAGAGACATCGTGCAGTGTCAAATCTTAAGTGCTTGTTGGCATTATGTTCCATATTGAAATGACGGCCCCAGAGACTATGTCCTAGATACTTTGCTGATGGTGGTTGATGAAGTCAGCCTTCAAGCATGAGTCGGTCACTATCTACTTACCGCACTACAACATATATTGTAGTGTACTTCTCGACGTAGATCATCCCTTGATATCCTCTTAAACAAATATCTCATCAGGGAGCTGTTTAGGCTTGTTTACAGGAGTAATCAGGATATGATGCGGTCAAAGGCTGCAAAGGGACTTCACCTAGGCGGATTATTCCTCTCTGGATGGGCTAATTATAGTTTGAGAATTGTAGGCATCACTAATGTCTGAATCTCGATATATTCCTGTGTTAATGCATTTTCCTCTTAACGATAATGGTAATTACGCATAATCGTACAATCTTGTTTTGTGGTTAGTTTAGTGTTTGTGTGCGGCGAAGGATTGTGTGGTTTGACTTGGCAGCACACATTTCACACATTGTATGGATCTGAAACTAAATTTATTGAATTATCCTTTGACCTAAGCTTGAATGCTTTAAATTTCGAGCAGAATATTATTCGTCTCGCTGAATTCGCTTGTTTCAAATTTAATTGAGTTTCATTGTCAGTCAAAATGATTATTCGTCAAGGAATTGAAGCCTGGCATAACATTGTTGACTAATAATATTATGTAAGATGCCGAAGTCTGAAACGAATGAAATTCGATTTGATATTACTTCCAACGTGTTACCTAACACTGAAAAGTTATTTCTTCATGTAGGGAATTCAGGATTAATTAAGTTTTATTAGGTTTCTAAAGTCTAACCTTGATTTGGGTCGGCAAAGCGTGTTTGATTTCCATATATATTTATACATGAAAAATCATAGGCGAAATATTTTCTCTTCTGCTTAAAAAGTTTGTTCCTCAGACGAATATGCTCGTAGACCTCACAGTCCTAGTCTAAGAAGCCAAAGGTGTCACAATTTTCATTTGTAAAAAGTTTCTAAAGTTTGGCTCTGGTTAAATTGATTGGGGAAGATAGAAATGTAAAATTCCATTTAGAACCTTTATGGGTTAACCTAAAAGTAACGTAGAGTTCACTCTAGCGGCTGATGTAGGTGAATTTGACAGCTGTCAAAAACAGTTTTTTCAAAACAAAATTGTGAAGATCTGTCCACGCAATATTTAGATTTTATGTATCCATCTTGTATTCAGAACAGGTTCAATGTTGTGTGGTTTTAAATTTGAAGGAGTTTCCCGAAGCGTACCGAGTATAACGAAAAAAGTCCGTTTAGGGCGCAGAAACTTATTTGACAGTGATATTTGGGTCTCTTAGGTGGCTTTGTGAGCCAGGTTGCACTCGTTCTGTCAGTGTTCTTCCGGGAAAGATCACTGCCTTTGCTTGGCCATCTTCATCTTATAGACAAACATAATTTTATGGGAAAATGGAGAGTTTTATTGAGAAATAACAAAAAAAAGGGTTTAATACTTCATATTATTATTTAAAAATAGTCCCATAAATAAATAATTGAAACTAAAACGAAGGAGGTTTAACAACAAAACAATCAAATAGATAGAAAACAGTTTAAAATTGATCACGGATTAACCAGAACCCATCGCCTAACGCAATCCGGCAGTATCCTCATGTCTGTTTATGTCCACATACAAAGGTATGTGTATGGTATGGTATTTTCTTTTTCTATTTTTCACACAATGTTGGTGTTTTGATTTGATTTGATTAAGTATTAACTTGACTTGTCGTTCGTATTAGCGCTACCTTTCAATTAACTTTGAAACATTCAATTCAATTAATAGCAGATATTTAATTGTTTTCAGATTCCTCTTTTTCGTTTCAACGATGTTTGCAGTGGCAACTTCATAAGTAACTTTCTTTTCTCTAAGAAAAAATGCTCCTTTCGCCTTTACTTCGAAAAAAAAATCCCACTTAGAATTTAGTCGACCGCTTGCCCCGTTCACGAGCTCAACCCACTTTCTCCTATATTCACCACTTACTCTTCATTCCTCCGTTGTCACGTCCCATTGCTAATGACAGTTCTCTCTTGCTCACGGGCATTCAAATATCATCTTGCTGTCAAGATCAAGTTCCTCAGAGCGGTTTGAATGTGATGTCAATCACCCTCAAGAAGATGAAGCATGCAATAGGGTTTAAAAGCCTTTTGATGACCTTTTGAAAAGCCACCGTTTATCCACCATGTGACAGAGGTTGCTGTTTACGGTACGTTCGTCTGTACATTTGATTGTAACAGAGACTTCTGTTGGTAATAATACGTGAATTATATGAATTATGCGGAAATTTAAACACATCTAAGTGTCTATCCACTGTTTGAGATGGTTATTAGGATATGTATTGTGGAGAAATGAAATGACAGGTGAGAGGAATAGGTGAGTAATCAGATTAATGTACATCCACTTGACGTTACCATACGCACAATGCTAAGTAGAAAAACAAGCAAACATCGTGGATCGCAACATTCTGGACATTTGTCGCGGAGTAGCGTAAGAGCAAAGAAAACCTTTTTCATATCTGGCGTCCACTAATTCGTAAAATTCTAGAATTTTTACCAAGGAGTGCGTTACTCTTGCACGCTTATTCGTAGGTGCGCATTCATCATTGAAATTTTTGTTGCATCAGTTACGAATACTTTTATTTATTCAGTTAATAAGGTGAAAATTAGCTGAATTTCAAAACAACATGCAGGTAAATGTTGAAGCGAACTCAACAGCATTTTTTACGATATTAGGATCCAGCCTGTCATCTTGAAGCCTCAATTCTTGATGCTTGGGAAAGATACTCCTGTAGGTTGTTTTGTAGAAAGTGGGATAGAATTGATAAATGCACGTTTGAAGTAGTTTGCTTTGTAAATTGAAAACAAGGGAGCAGACACTACATTGCGGGGAAATTGTGTATTTCCTTCATGAAAATCTCCTTCATTTGGAACCACCCGCACGCGATCTACATCAGAGTAAAATGTCTGGACGTTATATTCGTCAAGATAAATCCCTTAAATTGTCTGAAATAATCCCAGAGGGTGTGTTAGTTCAGCACGATAATATGTATAACCATTACTGCATCGACCATCAAAATCTAACGCTATAATTTTCATTGGAGTCTAGTTACCTTCGATTCCTTTCCCAGAAGAGTCACTTCAGAGAACATTTTCTGCGACGAATTAAAAGAGCTGGCAAAGGACATGATTTAATCGATTTGGACGCGCGATAGACATGAAATATTCTGCTTCACTAGTATTTCTTCGTTGTCTGTTGAAGGAGAGGCATGACGTATCACATAGCAAGCCCTTTGTGTAATGTTTGGTAAAGTGAAGACAAAAATATGTGGTCCTTGGCACACGTGATCCTTTCCCGAGATTGCTTCACTATGACCAATTTGGTTTTTCTCAGTCCAATCAGATTCGTTCATAAATAGCAATGCGTCTAAGAGTACGGTTCCCATTACTTTGAGAATTGTACAGAGTGAAATGTACAGGGTGTTAGCACAAGGTAGCAGAAAATGTATTCTAGGACTGAGTCATAAACTTTAAAGTGTCAAACTGATGTTCAACATTCACTGTGATTATTTCGACCAACATTTTTGAAGACATATGGACCTATGATTCCCCCGACTCATAGAGAAAATCAAACAATGGCTCATTACTCAGAATATTGCAGTTTTGTTAATTGCCGTAGCCATTCAACAAACTATGAGCCTCACCGGTAAGCAACATTTTCTTGTGAAATTTGGGATGTGCAGCAATTTTTTCTTGGGCCCACACATATAATCTACGCGATGGACGTTAGTTTTTCGGCTTCGATTCGCACACAATTTGGAACAATTTAGGTGAACCATGATCCTTCATTTAAACATTCCATACTGTGAACGGGCACCGGTTTCATTGTTGAGCACAATGTTGAATAGACTTATTTGGGGTCTTCACCAATACTACGCTGTACAGCTTCTATGGTGTCTCCAATACGGACTGAACGACATCTGGATGGATGCATGTTATCAGTAAGAGTAAACGTGATGTGGAAACGATCCAAAGTTAATCATGAGTTAATCATTAGATGAGTTTCTCGAACAGAATCGTTTTATTTTCGAATGAATTCTGCAAAATTTGCAGACGTTGCTCAGCTGTCAACCTAGTCATGATAAAATCAAACCAATCGAACTATAACACGTATAGCAGCTGTCATTAAAAAGTGTTGCCAACTTAAAGTTCTTGTTAGTATATGTGAGTAGTTGAGTATAGATAATAAATTTAAGAAAATATTTAACTGGGTCCAACCGCAATTACGTCTTTATGTCTTATCTTCAACAAGTTTTACAGATATGTCCGAATGCACCTGGAAACTCCGCCTAAATACACGGGAACATACAGTGCTGACACTCTCGCCCGACTTTTGAAAGACTATACGCATGTTTTCAATAGATATGACTTTTTTTAATAGGTCAACTTATAGTGTTTTATCTAACCTTAGACGGAAATGATGATAAAACTCATTTGGGGACTGAAGCTGAACGTAGAACAGAATGCTTACCACGGGTGGAGTTCGCCCCCTAAAGAGTTCCAACAGACTGATCACAAGTTCACTAGGAGGACTATCCGCGAAAAATTAAGCTGCTTCTATGTGCAATATTATGAGTTCTCATTAACCGTGAGTTCGCAGCAGGATTTACAATATTTCACATTCAAACGTAAAATAGTTTTAAAACAATCGAAAAAAATACAAACAAAATTCAAGCTCAGTATTTTGATGGTAATCTTAATTAAAGTTAAGCACGTAATTGGAATATTTTAAATGTTTTTCCTAACGTTGCCGACATTAGTATTTCAAAATATCATTCCAGCTAGTTCTCACTTCAACCATGTGTCAGCAAATCACTTCGGATAAAGGATCTCATCTCTATCCTTCTATTCTTCCCTTCCCTTGCTTTCAATTCAATTTTCTTTCGCTGCAGACCAAGTAGCTGAACTACACATAAGAAAATTCCATTATTTCGATACGTTCGAAAATTTGTCTGATTGTCGGGAGAATGCCACGTAAGGTAACTATAGTACGAAAGAATTCTCCAGATTCAATTTACTAAGAAACATTCCGTGGGTGAGATTCTACTTCTGAGCCAGATATATCTACTGGCTCATACAAGCATATGTTGTCAATCTTTTTCTCGAATCTAATAAATACCAGAGCGAAGTTGAAATTTTATCTCTTCAATTTGTGAGTGGTTGGGTATGTGGGATCGACTGAAGCAGCTCAATACACGACTGTTGCACTCTACATGCATCCTTACACATGTGATTCAGTGCAACCCAATATATTCCACATGTACATCGAATTGAAGTACTTTGCGAGCACTTATCAGATTAGAATTGAATTAGAATTGCACTATTTACAGCAATTAGGATGTAGAGTTTTCAACGTGGACTGGCCATTGAATTCAACCGCTTCGACACAGTACACCATGAAGTTTTGATGGCCATCTGAAAATCGAGCAAGTCTGCAAGTTACACATACTACACCAGAAGTAACAACAAACAAGACAGCGTGTATCTATAAACATCTCAATTCACGGTATATACTTTGATTGCTATCGCAAAACCGAAAAAAAAACGAATTCAGAAACAGTCCATTGGAAGTCCTTCAGAGCTGGTAAAATACAAACCCGTCGTTAGGACTTTGCTCATACCAATCAAATCCAAATGCATGTATCATATGAGATTTTCAATTGGTCTTTAATAGCAATTGAACATTGTTTTTGCAAACGTGGCTTCGGAATAGTAGATCCCACGTATTTTGAACAATTGCGCGATTTCAGCTGAATTAAAATGGATGGGAAGTTTTCAGTGCAATAGACTTTTGCGGCTGTACAGATATTCGTTAAATGTACATTTCCATCCGCTAAAGGATGCGTAGAATGCATCATAGATGTGTCTATCAATTCACGGTTTTAACCACCATCCTTTAGTTCTAAACATTTTCAACGCAAATGACAATGCCTCAAAGCTATTGTGTCGTTTGGCGGGCGATGAAAAGGAAATTTGCAATCAATTGGAGACTAGCACAAAATATTGCAACAATCCTTTGAACTAGAAGTTTAAACAGAATAAACAGAGATTTGGCGGCCCCCTTTTTTTTCTCTGCATGTATTTTTTGTTAGTTATTACTGGAAACATAAACGTTACAGAATGATTGGTTGTCTCGATTTCGGATTGGGCCCTTTTATTTAGCATTTTCGAAATTTAAGCTCATTCCTTTAGGCAAGGTGAAATATTGCCATTATTTTTATAGCCACCACTACCCTAAAAACGTCGAAATCCAAAAAAAAAATCGGTGAATACATTCATTAATCGGTATTATGAGAAATTTCCCAAAGGTAAACGATGATGTTATCCTGTCTCCAGGTTCAATGTTGTGTATTAAAAATAAATGATGGTTGGATTGATTGAAACTGCTGTCTTGAAGTTTACAAGTAACTTCCTTTCTTTTATTCCCTTCCATCCAGCAAGTATTTTTGCAAGAAGAACCTGCTTAATCTGATCTGTCACCTCTGTGTTGCAGCTTTCTTCTTTTTTCTACTGAAGAAAAACAAAATTTAGTGTCTTTTCTTGTAAACGCTCTGCTCTTTTCTTTTCTGAAAAACACCATTAAGCCACATTCAATCTAATTTAAAAAGAAATTTTGTCTTATTATTTGAAAAACTCTGAATTTCCCTGAATCCAAAGAAAATTTTTGGATGAATTACAAGTACCTTATTGGTCAATTACTGCAGTTATCACAAATTTATGATCTAAATAAATAATAATAAATAAAAAAATAAATCTGGATAGCTCAACTTTCATCGCGGTAAGGGGAAGCAAATTGGTGGAGTATTACAGGAAAATCAAAAGTAAAGGGACGACGAAGTGCTTCTGCTTCGAGAAAAAACCACATACATGTCCCCTCGCAGTTTACCAACGGACATTTTAACCACCAGTACCCACGCTGCACAGATATCATTCGGTTACAAATCACAAACCTCTTTTCGCAATTATTATCGATAGCGTAAATAATAACAAAGAAAGAGTGTTGCGATCTATGATTTTTCGTTATTTTTCTATGTAGCAATGTGCGGATTTTGACACTTATCCCATTTTCACCTTTCCCTTTCACCTGCCATATCACATTCACCTTTTTGCCCACAGTTTTTATCCACCTCACTTCGAAGAGTTGGCTTACAAGCTGATTCGTGAAGCCGAAAATTCTACAAACTAAAATTTTTCTTCTTTCAATGGTATGAAGTGTTTACCATAGATGAGCGTAAATGTAAGGATTGCGTTTGGCGGAGCTGCTTGACGTTCATTATTGAGTAGCTCATTTCAAGCACTTTTGTATTGTAGTGGTTTGGGAGCAGTATTTGGGAACAGGGTTGTGGGGTCAATTTTAGAATATATTTTTTGTATTTTCACCTGTTGGTTAGTTCAATTTCTGTAGAACGATTGGTGTTACATATTCAATCCGCTTTGAAATATTTGAACTGAGATCCACGGAAAAACCTTTATTTGCAACCGAACCATTCGGGTATGGATCACGTTTTTTGGGCCTTTTTGCCGGAAGGTTTTGTGGTGTGTAGATATTGTAGAGTATCTTTTTGGGAGATTGTTGGGCCAGCTCAACAATAAGTGGTAATAATGGATTTCATCACATTAATTATGGGAAAGAGAAAAAAAGAGCAAAAAATAATGTACAAGTGAGTTCAAAGACTATAGTCCCAGGTTCAAGTGTATGACTTCGAGATAGAGTTGGAGGTATTGTATATGAAATTAGCAAAAACTTAAAATAAAAATAAAAGCTGTTGCTTTGTTTGCATTTTGTTGGTATCCCTTCTGCATGCAAGCCAGTTATTCTCTATCAAATAAGGTGCAGAGATTGAAATCAGGCTCATTTTTCATTAACCTTTACTTTGCCCAAATTTTCATTCTTTCATTTTATTAAGAGCTGTATTGTATCTCAATTTTATTTATTTATTAATTATTTTGTTATTTATCCATCATATAAATTTCTTGTGAATATGGTTATCTATCTTCTAAATTCAAATCTGTCTTATTTTTGCTATTCTTGCTGATATGAAAATATTTCTCTTTCATTTCATTTCTTATAGTTCTGATCGTTTGTTTCCTTCCTTTTATTTCGTATTTTTCTCTTTTAATGATGGGTAACATATAAGTGGTTGAATACAAACATAGACTCCAACAACAAGAACCTCAACAAGCTGGAAAATATCAATACTATCCAAACAAAAGAGTTTCAATACAATCTAACATCGTTTTAAGTCATGCAAGATGTATTCAGTGTTATTCAAGATAATTTAGAGTGAAAATCACAACTGAACAAGCTGCGAATGAACAACAAACTCAATCTAGAACGTTAAAGATCAAAGAAGATCCTATGAGGTCATAAATTATCAAAATCAAGTTCATTCAATATAATTTAAGGCGCAATCAAGCTCATGCAATGTAAATTCAAGGTCACTCCAAAACAAATCAACGTCAATCAATTGAAGTCGGGGTTACTTCAGGTAATTCCAGGTCATTCAATGTCATAGAAGGCAAACAAATGTCAAATTGGGATCATTCAAGGTGTCTAGAATTGATACATGGCAATAAAGGGGGGCCAATTTCCACCAAAGCCGTCAAAATTTCCAGACCAGATGAAGATCTCTCAAATATATTCAAGGTCAAATCAATGGCATTCAAAATCATCGGTAAGGAGTCATACCAGGCTTATGTCAATCAGATCGGAGTCAGATCAGTCTTACATCAGGTCAGGAACAAAGGCTTATATTCAAGGTCAAATATACGTCACCAAAGTCGAACAGAAGTCAGTTAAGGTCAGTCACGGTAAGTCAAGTTTATTTATGGGGTTAAAATTGACCTTTAAGTAGAATTAAGGTTTTTCAAGTACAGTCCAGAACGATCAAGGTTTTTCGAGGATCATTCTATCGATATCTATTTCAGGAGTGAAATAGATATCAGGCAGGGTCATTGAAGATAATTCGGAGGTAAGGCAATGTACAATGACAAGCGTTAAAAACAACTGAAGATAAGTAAAACTTAGTCAAGTTGTTCAAGCTCATTCAAGTTCATGCAAGGCCGTTCAAAGTGAAAACAGGGTCAATCAAGATCATGTAGAGCAAATGCAAGCTCACTCAAAGTTAAATGAAGATCATGAAAGGTCAAACTTCGAAAGTTATGGATTTTTTAGTTCACTCCTCGTCATTCAGTTTCATTTAGAGGCATAGTTTAAACCAGGCTCACTCAAGATCATTCAAGACCATTAGAATTCATTGAAATCAACCAAAGGCAGTCAAACCCTTTGAGTACCGATCAAGGGCTATTTTAGGCTGCTTCGAGAAACTCCGTATTCAATTAAGGACAAACTGATGGCGAGGAGGATAAAAATAAAGCCAAAAGAAGACCACACCGGCTGAGTCAAGATTGATCAGGGTGATACATGGTCCTTATAGGTGCTTGAACATCTCTCTAATATGTTCATAAGAATCAATATGGTCAATACAATGTTCGCTAGGGTCAGCCAATATACGGCACGGTCATTCAAAGTTGTTCAAGGAGAATCCCAAGTAAAATTAAGGTTTTTCGTAAGAAGATCACGACAATAAAGGTCTCTGAGAAGTAAATCAATATAAAATGGCAAGCAATTAAAAATAAAATAAAGATTACTAAAATTCATTTATGGTAGTTCGACATCATTCCAGATCATTCAAAGTCATTCAAACTCAAGTAACATTCATTCAAGGTATTTTAAGACCAAATTAAGAGCTTGCAATTTAAATCCAAGTCAAAGCAATACAAAACCGGGGCCCTCCAGGTCATTCAAGGTCATTCAAATAAGTTTAAGGCAACGTAAGACTACCAAAACCATTACAAATCAATCAAAGGCTTTGAAAATCAGTTCAAAGACTTTCAGACTATTGCAAAGCCAAACCGATGGCGTGAAAGATAAAGCAAAATTCGAAGCTAGGCCATTTTGGCAAGCAAGGTCGCAATCATGGTTAAGGTCTTTCGAAGTCAGTTGATGGACATTTAAGTCAAGCAGAGTCTTTGTTAATATGGGAAAAAGTATTGATTTGATTCCTTCGAAACGAAGGAATCAAGAAAATTCCCGGCAAGTTTTTGTTAAAGTTCGCTTTAAAATATCTGAGGCAGCCATTTTATTATTAAATTAAACTCTACTATTTCTGTGCTTAGAATTGATTGGAATCCAACACATTAATGAACACAAAACCATATAGATAGCCTTGTAACAATTTAGCATGTATTCAGATATTCTACATGGGTTAACTTTCACGTTAATCCTCATTATCATAAGCCTATGTTAAAAATCAATAATCAATATATTCAATATGTACAGTCTACATATTCTTTCTTTACTATGTATGTATTCTGTTAGTGAAAATTGAGCTAGTCTCGAGCTTAAGTATTCAATTAATATGCATATCCCGGATTCCTATTTGTCGCCATCTTGAAAATGTTAGCACAGCCACAACTATGTAATGACGGCACGAATTGGCTACACTGTTATCCTCTTTGCCATACTGGCGTCATTGCCATGCAAATGATTAGTCCTGCGACCGAAATAAACGTCACGAATAAAAATAGAGCTATACCAACATAAACTACAGACTCATTTTAATGTGCTTTACTGTTTCCAAAAGTGTTGCAAACCCTCAAGCGTAGGGAAATTCGTTTGCTTTTAAGGACGTCGGGTAGTAGAATTAAGCTGAAAATTAGTATGCAAGTGGCGATAGGGTTCCCTATGTAGTGCAGTATCCCTAAACGTATAGTTGAACCACATAGGTATAGTGAAACCGCATATGTGAGCTGGCTACACCGAGTTGTTTTTGGTATCTGAGTACAGCTGGGCTTGAGCTAAATGTATCTTACTCTTAGTCCTAGTCAGCGGTTGTAAGTTTGAAATACGCTTGCTAGGATTGTGGCTATTGGCATTTGATTGAATTTAGTTCGATGAGATAATCTAATGGGCATAAGTAAGGACTCATTTTTTTAAGTTGAATTAAAACGTTTAAAGTTTATTGAACACTATGTTCTATAATGAACAAAATCTAGTACATGTTTCGGAAACTTTTTCCATTATTGTGACCGGTTACCATAACGTTTAAAAGCGTGAGGAGGAAAATGGGTGCTTTTCGTGAAAAATCATAATCAGAAGAATAACCAAAGTACAACTGTTTTGATAATGATGATGCCAGCAGCTACTTATGTGAAGCAAGAGCTGCAGATAATGGAGAGGAACTTTTTGTTTAAATTACAGGACCACATTGTGTAGGCCGAGGAGTCCCATTACAGCCGTCAGTAGAGCTCACCGATCTTGGAGGACGCGATTACCAAAGGCTGGTAAGTTCTTAACATGGGAGAAAATTTTGGAAATCAATCTTCAGAACGGCTTTTATTGCAATACTCATTAGAACCGTTGCTTGGTGGTTCAACAGGATCACTTCAGCTCAAGATACTTCACTTCACAATCAACAAAGAGCACTTTTGAGATTGAACGCCGATTGGTAAAATTTCTATGTCCTCTTCTGCCAAAATGCTAAGGTTTCCAAAAGGGGAGGTGGATAAAGCCATTGGTGTGAAATTATTTTGAGGATTCCTGAATGAAAAATGGTCGCCACATCCTTCTCATTCCTTTTTTTTCAAAAATATATATATCAAAGTTATAAATTGTTGCTATTCGTCTGACTTCTAGGATTATATTCAGAGTCAGAGGCCGTTCAAATTGTAAAAACCCAAGGGTCAATGATATTTCGTTTAAACTTTTGGTTGGCGTTTTTGATTTGAGACAATATATAGGGTCTAACGGAACAATGGATCATTTTCCTTACCAAGAAACAATATCAAAAATATTGAACGGAATTGGAAACACGGCGAAAATAAATAAAACGTGGGCCTGAACTAACGAGTCCCATTTGTAATTGAGGTAGAAGGATAGTTCATGATAAGTCAAAAGTTGCGCTTGTACCCTAAAGAGAACGTCAAACAATCGCCAAGATAGTAAACTAATGTGAAAATACCGTTGGTAATGCTCAATGTCATTGTCAAAAGCAGTGTGTATTCTGAAAAATTACCGGTGATCACAACACTATAGCAACTAAAACGTCTCATCGAAAATAATCCTAAAAAGGCTTTCATGAGCTTTTCAATGTTTTCAGAAAAGAGGAAAAGTTTACAAGGTGGAGTTGATGCTGTTTAGTCCATTCCATGACATTTGTCTGACAGCTTCTGTCTAATTTGTATCCGCAATGAGTAGTTTGTTATTTTCCAGTGCTGAAGCAGTGATGACAGATTTCTTGTGTCGGTCGAACATCATAGATTTGGAACGTTGCTTCCAAAATATTTTTTGATTTAACTTACAAAATGTGCAAAACAAGTTCATCAAATGTTAGAATCAATATAGTTTAGTGATCTGGTTACTCTGAAGACTGTTTACATCTAAGCGATTTAAATACCAGAAAGAGTTTGCAGAAGACTAGCAATGGTTTGAACGTTCACTGACCTCAAACACAGTCAAAAACGCTCAAAAATTGGGAAAATTTGATTAAACAAAAAACGGACTAATATCTGTTTATGAACATCTCTTACAGGTCTTGCAAACCGATAATTAGAAAATGAGATGCGTGTAAAAAAGTCTTTTGACTGTTGAACATAACAAAAATCCTGTTCCAGTTCTGTGAAACTCGAGGGATTTTGTTGAACGCATTCGGATTTTATGGCTGAAATTATAACAAGAGAGGAAGGTTGGGTCTATGGCTATTACTCTGATACGAAAGGTTGGGTCTATGGCTATTACTCTGATACGAATACTAGAGCTCACAATGCAGCACTCCTAACTCCTCTCATCGTAAGTAATCCCGTCACTCAAAGTTGAATATCAGGAAAATGCTCAATGTCTTTTTCCGGTAAGCAGGGGATACGGCGATCAGAGTTTGTTCCGACGTGAAAAACTATGATTCTCGAATTTTCCAAAGGCGATAGCCGAAGCTAAAGCACTTGCAAAACGGTGAACGAGCAAAAAACAATTGTCTAATAACTTTATTTTTCAATCAGAACAATGTACAGTGCTTCACGCCCTTCTGATTCAATTTTTCTGTGTATTTATTTCGTCCTTACTCACCCAGATTCTGGACCATCTTCAAAAATGATATCTGAGCTCAAAATATGGTCTCAAAATGGGTTCCAAAAACCAAAAAATTAAAACGTCTCAAAACCATTCCTGGCGTTAAGGTGGCCTGAAAAGGGTGGCTGAATGTTTTTTTCGTGGAAGAAGGAGCTATTCAAAAGAGCTCATAGCTTTGAAACTAGGGCTTGTGGTGAAATAAGGTCTCAGCATTTTCGTAATTAAGAATGACACAAATCGTTGTTTTTTGTTCTTCAAACGGAGTTCCATCATTCTCCATTTATTTCCTTTTATCGTTCACATGCCCGCCCTCAGGTGGTCGGGCTTAAGTGTACATTACAGATCCCTCGTATTGGTTGGTAGCGGTCCTTTTAAATAGGCAAAGATCTTTCCTTTTCATGCGGGTGGCTAAAAGTTAGTGATTTTTCTATTTTGGTGAGTTCTTTGATTTGGTCCCACGCTCCTTTGTACGCTATGATTGGGTGGGGTGTTGCCTTTTTTGCTTTTTGTAAAGTTGTAATATTGGTTAGAAATTTTTTTCCAAACGAAAATTTGTTTGTTCGTTTATTACTAGTCCATTGAATTTTTTTTTGTATATTTCCATGTTTTCAGGTACGTTCAGATACCGTCCTTTATGCTGTGCGCCCTTTGTTCTAATCTGAATTGGTCTACAATTATTTGAAGATCATTCAAGATCAGGACAAATTATAGGAGACATCAAAGGTCCTCAGAATAAATATAGGGAAAAGACTCCATGCTCTAGGATATGTGGCAAAATTTGATGTTTTAGGACTCCTCGAACTTTTGGAAACAAACCAGGAAGACAGAATGGCCTGGTGTTTTTCCCATCTTCCTCATCAAACTAATGAAGGATTTCACCGGCGAATGGTAAGTGGAGAACAAAAGAGAGTCCCATTCAATAACGTGAAACAGTGATTGACAGTCTAGAAAAATAATCAATCACCAAGATTCACTTCCAAACAAGGCCTGTATCCAAGGAAGTTCTTATTGTCAGTGTAGTTGGATTTTCGATGAGTTATTTATTGCGAGCTTCGGGAAAATCAGACGTCAAACGCGTACTTGTACTGAAAGTTATTGAAGCGGTTTAAACAAGCAATGCTTGAAAAGCGTCCTGCTTCACCTGCGTCAATCGTCAAGAAGTCATTCTTCGCCATGACAATGCTAGATCGCATACAGATGCAGTTTACCAGCACAAACTTAAGGAGATTGGTTGGAGACTTTTACCCCACGCACCAGATTTTTTCAATCTTCCTGCAACGGATAATCACGTGTTTCGGTTCCTTGACAGCCTCCTGCAGGAAGGGAATACAATTATGAATAGGAGCATCGTAGAGGAGCTTTTTTTTGACGTTAAAAGGATTGATCTCCGGAGAGGGATGCAGCTGCGTCTAGAGTGTTTGAGATTAGTCATATATAATAATGATGATCAAATATTAGTTAAGTTTAAATAAATTAGAGATAAAAGGTAATAAATTATTCAATTCAAAATGGAAGACAAAACTTCAGCTCAAACACAAAATTTTACTGTCTTAGGAAGATTTCTCTGATGGAAGTCCTGTAGGTGCACAGTGGAAACGGCAGCCAAATCACGCCCGATAGTCTTCCTATATAATAAAAATATGCATTTTATGTTTGAACAAACAAAGGCCACCACGAATGTAACATGATTTTTGCTGTAAAAAATGGTTCAAAATATTTGACAGTAGCATATTGACACGATGAGTACCCAGCATACTACAGCATATGCTACGGTGAGTGTTTTTTGAGTTCAATTTTTACCAGAGTCATGCGCTTTTTTCAAGTACGAAGAGAAGGTGCCAAGGATGAAACCCAACTTGGGCGCCGACAAAACAGATGAGGTCTTTGAAAACGGTCTTTGAGTAGTGTTAGACACTCGTTCAATCAACATCAGAGAAGTTTTTGATGATTCTTGCATCACGTTTGATCCATTCCAGGCATATTAAAGGATATTTTAAGCATGAAATGTGTATCGGTAGGGTAGAATCCAGGGTTGATTGAACATAATGAACATTACTCAAGACCCTGTAAATGATGACAATTGTAATCCTGATGTACTAAAAAGGGTTATAATAGTTGAGAAATGACGATGGTTTGTTGATTGCTTCGGAATCAAGCCAAAATCTCCAAATGGAAATCTAGAGAAGAGCATTTCAAATTCGATCAATTACCGAGGTTTCGCGCGTTGCTTATTTCGGCTATTAATTAAAAGTTGAAAATTAAAAGCTCTTTTTGTAGCTGCAAACAGTGCTAAGACTCATAAAAACCTTCGGACCAAATGGTATTCGACGGAAATGAATCGAACATTATTCGAATCGACAAATTTTCTATCACTTTTTGCGTAAAAGAAGAATCCTCCTCTAATAGTGTTGCGCAATACGCAATAAAATAAATACATATTATACTTGTGCATTTTCTATCTCTGTCTAGAGAGACGCCGCTCAACAGTGTTAGCGCTGTATGGTTTAATGCTTTGCTCGAAAGCTACATTCTCAAAAGGTAATATACCTTTAAGGTAATGCGTTGGTTGTGTAGAACGAGACAATGAAAACGACCTGGAGGTGTCAAAAAACAAATTAGTCGATTTATTTTAAAAATAAACCATCTGACCTCACATTTTTGGTTTTGAGTAATTTTCTGGCTAGAAACGACATCATAATCATGTTCCAACTGTCTTTTTGCTACCACGAGGTTTTGTCCCCATCGTTTTTTTCTGTCCCTAAAATCGAAGAGACTAGTCAAAAAGGAGAGTAGTCGAAAAGCCGATTGATGATATAAAGACTACATCGCTGGAGGAACATGAAACTATACCAAGAAACTCTCATCAGAATTGCTTCAAGGATTTTAAAAAAGCGGTTGCATAAGTCTATTTCAACTGACAAGGACAACTTTGAAGGTGGTAATGAAAATATTGCCGAGAAATAAATATTTTTTGATATAAACGAAAATCCACTTTTTCTAGGTCACCTCTTAGTATAAATAGTAGTAGTAGTAGTCTAGTATAAATATCAACTCGTCTTCATTTTTGGGTTCTTGCTTCTTGTTTTTCTTAGTGTTTTTTGAATTTAAGTAAAAAATGGATTGTTTATTCAATTTGTTTTTCGAGTTCAGGTTAATATTCGACGAGGAATGTTTGTAGTTGTAACTATTTGCTACAGAACTTATGCTTAGGGGGTGGTTGGAGCCACCTCATACTACTAATACCACTGTCAACGACGGGACTGAAATTTAAGATCTACTACGCAAACCATGAGTGCCCTAATCACTAAACCATCCTGGGAACTTAAACTTAAACTTATAGTTCTTAAAAAATTGCTCGGAAAACATGGATTTATTTGTGTTTTTTTCGATCTATATACATCCTTGGCAACATAATCGCGGGCGATATCCCGAATTAAAATAGAGATAAAAAATATTTTTGGATAAATTTTATCGATATTGGAGAAAAAACTAAGCAGCAAGCATTGACGATTCGGTTAAAGTTGTCAAAATTTTTGAAATGTAGTTAACATTGTAACATTTGATATTTTTCATGCAAGATAAGAAAAACAGGATACATAAATTCTTCGTGCGAATTTTCCGCGTCATGTATTGTCAAAGTCCGCGAGAAAAATTGGATTATGCAGCACAAAAACTTGTTGATATGGTAATTTTTGATGCCAAGCTTCACGATCATCCCGCACGGTTCATGGATCAACTCAAAAATCCTCATGGTGGACCCTACAGTACCCCAGAAGAACTGTCTCAGCAGAATTTTCTTCTATTCCGAGATAGAAAAGTCCTTGCGGAGCATTCAAATCAGTCGGGATTACATCGTCAAATGGTTCTTCACATGGAAATGGTTGAGACTGAAAAAATGTCAGAGGGAAGAAAGTATGCAAGACGATGGATGTTGAAGGCGAATATTAAATCTGATTCAAATCCAAAAGTCAGGACACGTTTTAAGGTGGTGAGTTCTTTGAAATATTCTATCATCAAAGTCTCAGATACAAGACTGTATTATTTCAGTGAATTTAATTTTTTAGTATAACGTGCGCGCGAAGGATCATATAGCAGCTGCTGCAGTTGCAGTCATGAAGCATGAACGCAGCACTGATAATTCACCAAATCTTGATTCCAAGCTTCAAAAATCATTTGCTGAAACCGATATTCTGAACCCTCAAAACAAGACTAAGGGGTCACAAAGTAAAAGCAACGATTCCTTTTCCATGTTCTTGAGTATAGCGTCACCAAGTGCTGGATCGCTGGCCAAAACTGATTACCTGTCGGTAGTATCATTTCCAACAGTAAGATCGGATTATACCAATGAAAACCACCATGACTTGTAATTATTTCCTTAAAAAGCAATAAACTAAGTTCATTTCGGACCCTTATTACGTCCTTATTTTAGACGTAAACCGACAATTTCAGGTTTCCTCAATGAATGAATCAAAGAAGAAAGCAACGATTTTGTCAGCCAAAGGGGTCATTGTCATTGATCATTATCCTTAAAGTATTATTGCTTATGTTTATTTTTGAAAAATTGAGAATAAAAAGATTTCCTTTTTTTGAATTTTTTTTAATCAAATCAAATCAGTCCTTAATGTGGTTTTGTTGAAGGCATTCAACAAAAACCGTTGTTAAATTTAGAGACTTCAGGATTCTATCTTTTTGTTTAACTACAGGATGGTAATTCAAAGTTTGGTGAAGGCCTCATGTAGTAGTTAAGCAAACGAAGGGGTGGTCGAAAGGACCAACAATAAATAGAGTCCAATAAATTAACCGTGCGGTTAGTGCAGCTGATTTACTTGAGCGTTTTTTGAAGAGTTATAAAAAGTTATCCAGGATATATATGAAACAAATGTTTGTATTTTTGAAATCAATAGGTACCAAATTATACTCATAAATTTTCATAAATAATGTCCTCAAGATGATGCATTACTGGAGCCGATTTTTTATGTTTTGACCACCCCGTTGACACATTTCGCGGCGTATCACGTTTACTTCTCCAGCGATTCGCTCCCTTAACTTTAGCAGGCTTTGAGGGCGACTTTGGAACCCGTTGCAACACAACGCTTGGAATTCGCAGTCGCGGTCACCAGAACGCCCTCCTTTTCAAAAACATGTGGGATATCAACTTCAAATCGTGATACGGCAAACCACACTATTATTAGCTTAAGAGAATGCAGTGTTCTTTATGGAACAATTAGGGGTTTGTTTTCTGCCCATTAGCGAAAATTTGTTTATTCAGCATCCCGCTTAGGTGAGAATGTGCATCGTCGCTGATGACGAATGCTGCCTTAGAAGGGATCACTGCAAGGATTTTCTCACACAGATTTTTGTGGTTAGCGTAATGGGCTGAGTTAAATTTTGGAACCAAAACTATTCCAAAGGAATGAAAATTCAATTCTAAATGCTGAAATATCCTAAAACTGCGCTCTAAAACCCTCAATGCAATAAGGTGCCTTTGGGCAGAACATCTTCGTGATTTTCTGCTCTCACCATTTCCACATTTCCTGGTGTTCTGATGGATCTTCGTTGGTCATGGGTACTCGTTCTTAGTATGCTACTAGTTTCCTTGTTTCCGATTAGGAACAGGACTATTGCGGGGAATGTTGTCTCTTCCCTGTTGTAGACCCTGAAAGCTCTTTGTGTCGCAATCACAGATTGGATGTTTTAGTAAAATGCACACACGGTATAGCCTCGATGAATTCCCATCCAAACCATGTTAGCTACTACAATGGGGATGCTGACAGAACAAGAGGAGATTTAGTACAGCTGCTTGACCTCACCATCTGTCAAACACTTGCCCGTCCAAACTGCTGCATTGGTTCTTCCGTACCTTGTGTGACCTGTCAAGGAGTCTTAGCTGAAAACACGATTTCTACTCATTTTTCAACTTCAAAATGTATCAAGTTATGAGAGTGCCTGTCTAAATAAATGCAAGTTTAACAGAGACTCAGACGCGACTTTTAATGCATATTCTACCATATGTGCTTAAAATTTAAACCAGTTTGTAAATTTCAACCCGCTTGTTTGCTTGTCAGCATTGAAACAAAGGATCTACTTATGCCAGTGAAGAGGTCTACGCTAATTGAGAGGTCAAATATTGTCAACACGAGCAATAGCTCGTTTGCAGAAAATAACACCATTTTCATGAACAACAATATCCTTTAAAAGTTTGTTTTGTCTTGTAATTTTGGAGAGTCTTTAATTGAATTTCTACAAAGTGCGTTGTCTTGATGAAACAAAATTTTTTTCTTAGCCGTTTTTTTTTTCCAATTTTTGCGACACTTAAACGTTTATTAACGCTTTGTTATTTTCGCTGTTGAAGGTATTCCAATTCTTAAGATAGTGGATGACTTTTATTGCAGGCGGATCCCATAATATTGGGGCCATAACCTATAAGCCCAACTGATTGTTGTGTTTTCGGGCGCTTTGGCAGAGATTCATCAGTTGCTGTCCACTCAGATGACGACCGCTTTGATTCCGAAGTGTAGTGATGGATCCGATTTTTTATCCATCGTCAGATATTGACGCGAAAATTTCGGTATGTTACATTTAAAAATGGCCAAACCCTGCTCAAAGTTATCGACACATTGTTGTTTTTGGTCAACAGTGATGAAACTCGTATAGCTTTCTCATGGACAAATGCTCGAGCAATATAAATCCAAAAATTTCTTTTGATATCTTGACGAGGACAGCACACTCCGGGAACTTCCTTTTCCGATCGTTCAAAACGATTTTTTAATGTTTTCGGGTGTTTCCGCCTCATTAGGACGCCCATCAGGGTTCGCTTCATTGGTGTTTCTATGCTGAATTTGGTCATTGTTTCCGATAGAGCGTCTGCATAGCTCTTTTCAGGAAGTTTCTTTATTTCAACGGTATTTTTTTTTATAGCGAAGCAGTGTAAAATTAAAACGTGAAATTTTTTTATCCATTGTTTCAAAATAATGAGTATAATAACAATATTTAGTAAGAAAAAAAAGCAAGTGCAGCATCACTTTTAACACAATAACATATAAACGAATGCATAGAATGTCACTTTTGACAGGTGTCTTTTGAAGCTTACAACCAACTGATAATGAGGTAAATGAAATAAAAATAGCCCCATCTATGTGTTTGGCTCGAGACTTTTCAGCCCATGTATTGCAATGAAAATTTTATCTAATTAAATTTGTATTTGTCCAATGAATTTCTGTAGAGTCTATCTTAATTTTTACAATTCATCTGTCAAGGTGAGTTGCTGGTCTGACGTAGGTACTGAAAACTCAAGTCTTCAAGCAATCCCATATAGCTCTTGCGTTTCTCAAATTATTCCTTTTTAATTTTCTTTTCCAATTAAAGGAGTTCCTTTCCTACTTTATCCAACAAACACATTTCTTTCCTCTTAGTCTGAAACGTAAACAGCAGCAAATCGAATAGCCTGATTTTACCATTCGAAATAGCATGCTTAGAGGAGTGTACATTTTCAGTGTTCCACAGTGGCTTGTCAGGATTAGTTCAACTTCAATTATGCAAACAACCATAATAGATTTTATTTCCATTATAAAACAGGAAGCACAACTGACACTCTTCTGTTTCAAATGCTTATCAACACTTGAGCTCTTGAACTGATGACAAACTACTAAATTAACTAATTTCAGTGAAAAGTACCCAATTGAATTTTATTGCATGCCGACCAACTTGCATGTCACAGACAGAAAATCTTCAACAAACTGTGGAAAAAGGATCCGAATGAAATACGTTGATTGTAGTAGTTAGCAGCGACTACGCTTTGAAACTCTCAGAACTGTGGATGGCATGGATAAATTCAAAACAACGTGAAGTTGCAGAAGGCGTGAAATATAACCAGCTCATAAGTAATCCCGACTGCAGCAGAACTATCTATGCAGTTCTAAAGAAAAGGATACGTGGTAAGTGCGCTATGAAAACAGGTAGATTAAGGTTTGGCTGACACGACCAGTTGTTTATGGAATTTAATTAACTTTATTTGGCATAATTATTCCTTTTTTGTGTTTCAAATAAATGTTTTTTAAAGGGTCCTAAAAGAAAAAAGCAACGATCTAAAGTAGAATGAAATTAAAGGCGTTGGAATAAGAGGCAATGGTCCTTCCGATTCGAAATTGAATCTTTTCAGCTTGCAAGGAGCTGTCGTGTTATTTACGTCTGTAGTTTTGTATGTACACTTAATAATTCTATAGATTTTCATTGTACTTCACGCTCACTCGACATGCAATCCTTTTTCTGTTTTCAAACTTTAATCCTACCCGTTGGTCAGTGCTAAGGCCAAGTGACATTTCATTGTGACAAAGAACCTAACTGAATTTGCTAGACATCTTGTGCAGGTACTCTCTCTAGTTCAACCACCTTGACATTTGAAACATCACACTCAACAAATTGTTCGAAACAACAATGTCGTTTGAAACTTATCGTCGCGTAGGTATAGAAAAGAATGGAAACATATGAAGACAATAGAATTTAGATGTTATATGGTTTTGTTGTAAAAAGTCAACTCTTGTTTGGATTGAAAGTATTGAATGAAATATTTATGTTTTTTTCCATTTCCGCAATTTATCAACCTTTGAGAACGGTTAAAGAAGACTCATTAAAGGCTAAAAAGAAAGAAAGAATTATAAGGGCTGGAAAGTGATTAAGAAACCTCACACGCATTACCAGTGAGCTGATGGAGGCGTGACTATATTTTGACATTGACATCGTGATAAAACTGTTTAACAAAGTAAAATCATCAGAAATCTGGTAATTAATTCAGATTCAATAAAATTAAAACATATTTCCATTACTCCAAATGTTTATCGTAATTAACTGTTGCAGGCTATTCATTGCCTCTGATTCCACTAATTTGGACTGTCATTATTCCAGCAAGTGCCAATAGTTCCGAAACATTTTCATAATCTCTCCATATTTTACTTATGCAAATCATTCATTGAACAGACGAGAAATCACCGGAACATTCTGCTTTACTTGTTATCAAGGCAAAAATCCATTTCACACTACGGGAGACGCTCGACTAACAGTACATTACGTCTTTTGCGTGCACGCTTAGATCAGTGAACCGCAACATTTTCTTGCCAAGTTTTTTAGGAATATTTTACGCTACGTTGATTTGCAATTCCTAAATTTTGCTGATTTTAATGACCATATGGCGATATATCTTGCTCGCAGCTTTGGCTTATAAATTTTGAATTAATCCCACTTTGGCTTAGCATTTTTTAGTGAAATTTTAATATGTAAATTTAATGTTTTGTCAGTAGTTTGTTGAGAATTTTAGAAGGTCTCTAGAATGAACCATATAAATATAATGTGTACACTTGACATGACATTTGATCTTAGAAATATTGACAAAAGTTTAAAATCGGAACTCAATTTAATGGGCAGAATAATACGTCAAAGAGACGAAATGCTTATAACCTATCTGTCCATGTAATATATAATTGAATTAAATATCTGAAGGCTAAAACTGACCGATTCAGAGCTAAGTTTAGTAAAATAAGTCAAGAAATCTATTTGAACATTGGAAATGTTTGAAAATGCCTGTTAAAAAGATGCTATTATTAAATAGTAAAATGTTGCTACTAAATAATGAAAATAGAGTTGAAGAATATATTGTGGATTGAAACTTTTAAGCCAGGTTCTACCATGATCACCCTGGGAAAAGGCTAGAACAATACCAATGCCGAATTGCCAATTAAGACTAGCGCAAGAATCGTTAGTTTTTTTTCAAAGTAGCCTGAATCCTGACTAAAGAAAAAAAGCCTTGGCCCAATTGTAGTATTATAAAATTGCTTTTGGAATCTGTTTACTATGTGTACGAGGAATGTATCCAAAATCCTGAAAATAGTGCTATATTTAATTAACGCAGAACTTATACGCAATCTTAATTATTGCACTATCTAGTGCAATTTTATTCAGTCTGATTTAGATGTTCGACTGACATGGACACGTTTTCGAAGCACTGTTTGTAACCATGAAAAATGCTGGAAAATCTCAAAGAACAATATTTTTTTCGTGGAAAGAAGGTGTGAAAACATCAGAAATCATTCAGCAGTATTTGGTGAGTCTTCTGCATCCAACTGGAGCTAAAAGACGATCCACGTAGTCCCAAGTATAACGGTAAATGAGAGAAACATTACTCCCGTCGAAGGCCTATTGTAAGAGGACGGGTGAATGACTGTATGTCAAATTAGTATGCATCTAGGGATATTTACTCGAAAAGCTGATGACGTCTTGCACGATTACTTGGGCCTTAGTAAGGTTCCGGCGCGTTGGGTCGCAAAGCGGTTAGGACCAGAACAGAAACTCAATAGGTTTGATACTTGCTGTCAACTTCAAGAGCTGTTAGCCTATTAACGTGATGAATTTTTAGTATAAATAATAACCAACGAAGAAACCAGGATCTCTTGGTTTATTAATCAGACTAAAATTCAATCTAAAGAATGGCGCAAACCTGAAGAATGTTCTCCACTTAAGATGCGTGCAGTTCTGCTTGTTGGAAAGGTAATGTTTTCTGTGCTCTGGGATTGCGAAGGGATTATGTCTATAAATTATTTTTCAAAATGTTCTACAAACGAATGCAGAAAATGATTCAAATTTATTATCCGAACCATTGTCAAAAAACAGTCTGGAAACGATGTATGTTTCGAAGGACTTACGATGGGAAGTGCTTCCGTACCTAGCTTATTCTCTGGGCCTCACACCCAGGGATTATCATCCGTTCCTATATTTGAAAAAGTCCTTACAAGGTGTTTGAGTTGAAAGTTTAAGCGACGTAAAACGTGCCATAATCAGGTGGATTGACAAGACACCGAAAAAGTCCTTTGAGGACAGGCTAAATGGGGATTATGTAGAAAACTTCAGAACTTTGGAAACATACCTTGTACATATCTTTTACGATAAAGAACGCCAAGATGTCTCCATTCAATGTGAATTAAACTTATATTGTAAGAAATCCTACACGTCTGATAGCCAAAGGAAACAAAGACAAAATGCTTGCACGTGCTCCTGATGACTGCAGCCCCCAAGCCGGTTGGATTTTTTGAACAGCATAGCCGAAACCATGTGTGGCGCAACAAACAACGGATCGATGGCAAAAGCCTTAAACTCTTGGAAATTCCAATTATGAATGACTTATTTGGCTAATGAACTGTAAAGGACATGCTGAACTTTACGGTGTTCCAAATAGTATAAGGTATATCCAGATTCCACCATTAGAGCCCGCATAAGCCTGCTTGCTCTGCCTTGCCTTAGGTTTCGGTTTGCGATTTTTAAATATCTTCTTGGTAGATGGTGCATCCGGTTGTAATACAGGTGCCAAGAAGAACATCCAGTTCGATGGTAACTAGTCATTGCAATTTTCCTGGTCAGTTTCTTCCCAAGTAGAGGTAGGTTCGAAAAGACTTTTTGAAAGTAACCGAAACTTTCGTTGTTCATATCATAGGTATGACATGCTAAGGTTTTCACCCATGTCCGGTCCTTCAGTTATTTAACCAAAAAATTGTGTCACAACTAGAACACTAAACGAATTCCTAGGAGCTGATTAGGACTGAACATCGAGCTAAGAGCTGTTTAGGCTTCGAGTTAGTCAATTTGCTTTTTTTTTCAATATTTCGTAAATTTTTGCCATTTTTTTAATTTCCTGCTAGATCCACATCAATTTATCCTGCTTATCCTAACTCATTGAAAATCAGTGTAATGGGACTTATGCCAATTTCATTTCTCTTTGGTCAACTGAAACTTTTGATGGCCTGCCCACAGTCTTGCTCTCGCTGACGGACCCAGTAAGCCGAGGCCGATTCCTGCGGTACTGCCTTGCCACCGCGAATACGCTGGGCTAGCCCTTAAAGTTAGTACTGCTAGCGAGTTGCCATTTCTAAGGCTACCGTAGTTGGCTCTCCAACTTAAAGCTTTGGTTGAGTCATACCGATTTGAATAGTCACATTCGTTTTGGAGCGCATAGTGAAGATTGAGATATAACTATTTGAGATACAGTTTTACATCATTTCCTATCCCCGAGAATTCCCAAGAACTGTGACTGCTCCTATATGAGGAGTCCAGAATAATTTATTATTAAAAGTAACCTTTAACATTTTCACCTCAATAACCTACCTTAGATGTCTGTGCTCTGCATTTTGGGGTGCAATTTTGGAAGCCATTCTCTATTTTGTTGGCAATGAGATTTAGTCCAGCTACGCAATGGTGCAAATGCGGCCTGCGCGAAATCTGACACTGCCACCTCTTTTCCTCGTGAATGTCCTCCTCCTTCTACATTACTTCCAGTAAAACAGTGAATACCAAATCAACCTATGTAGACCTATGCTAAAGACCATACAACCATTTTGTGGTGAGCCCATTCTTATCTTTATCTTTAAGCTCAGGTGTTTTTCGGCCGTAACTTTTGTTTAGTTGCAGTATCGTCATCCATATGGTGAAATAAAGTTGATGTCCTTTTCGTTGGTCTGTTGCGACTATAATCTTTCCTTTGGCATTATTGTAAGATTTTACGATCGAATGAAGGTCATCAGGGTCTATTCTTGTTTGAGCTGTTATCCCATCTCTTGTACACGCGCTGAAAGATATGTGTAACGGTTGGGACATTGTTCTGTGGCCTTATGATGCTTATACTTGCTGAAAAGCGAAAGCGAGTCTACTTACAAAGTTCGGAGTCAGAGGGAGAAATTGTAAGGCGGGAGACTAGAGGAAAAAACCCTTTGAAGAAATACTTGTAAACGAAACCTGAGGCCAGTGGAACGCATGGATTATCAGTGGCTTCGAGGGGTGTCTCCGCAGAAAGTGTGGTAAGACTGATTATTGCCTTACGTAAATATTAAGAGGGCACGGATATTTTGAGTTCTTACCTAAAAGCGGTAATATTACCGTCCCCTTTTCGCTTGTTCTGTCAGGGACCACGGATGCTTCCATACCTTCTTTGCATTAAGAAGATGGGCCAACCTAATTTTGCATCACTCTCAAGAAATAGCCGTGCTCTCTCTAGAAACGGTTAGGGGAAGTATGTTGACAGCTGGAGACACTTGAAGCTGTGTCTTACATTACGTGTGGACGGTTTATTTTATAAAGGAGGGCATCATGGATCTCTTGAGAGAAAGGATAGTCTAGTAGAAAGTAGAAGAAAGGGGGTCTCTCTGGCTGTAATCTTTACCGCATCCTTCCATTCATATTGGAAAAACTTTTTTCTAACCTGAAGACACTGTTAGGTGAAACCAAAGAGGCCTAGTCTCATGTTATTTAGCAATGTCCAGGCTAGGTTCTCGGTGTGACGGGTGAGATGTTTTGTCGGTATTCCGGTCGCCACTAGGAGTCTGAAACTCAGGACAATATATCATTCATCTCCTAACAAAAGGAAAATCATTTGCTGGGATTAATTGTTGGAATCACAGGCCAGTAGCGGCTCTTATTTCCTTGCTTATCGGATCCATTCGTCATATAGGAACTATCAGGGTCAACTAGTTCTTTTGGCACGAAGTGGTCCAATTCTTTCGTATAAGTAGTCTTCAGCCAAGTGAGATGTTTGTCGGCTACACCCGGAAATTCTAGAAGGAAATTTTCTGTACTTTCTCGCCGCGACTTGGAGTTATCCCTTTTGACTGCCTTTCGTTTTGCGTTTGGGCTTAAAAGATTGTGGGCTGTTATTTTTCCACCAATGTTCCTATCCCCTTTTTTTTCCTTGGCTGTATCACGTCTTGGTTTACAATATATTTTCGGCTCTATTCACTTCATCGGAATCCGCCTTTTTGATTGAGAGTTTCAGTATATATTTATTAGAGTCCCTTATTGTTGTTCTGATCACATTCAGAAGGGTGATTGAATATGCTTTGTGGTTATTAGCTGGTTTGTTATAAGACAAATGTGTTAATACCAAGAAGATTATGTCCTTGTCATGGTCTTCCTTAAGCGGAAGCTATGGGCGAGGAGTTTCACTGGTTATGTAATCATTAATGACTTAAGTTTGAGTCCCCTGATATTTCTGTACAGAGCTCTACTTGGCAGTTATGGTTTTCTTCAATATTCTTGCGAAGTAGACTCCATTATATCTATGTATCCTTTCTTAGAGCTGACTGGATAGTTCATAGTATAGGTCTTATAACTGTCCCAACTCATTCATCGGCTTCTGATTTAGTTAGCTTAAACAGCCTTCTAGTATGCCGCTTCACTTTCTTATTTTCTTGTTTTTAATAGAAGTTAAATAATACTTTCCTTGCAGAATCTAGATATCAGAAAAGAGTCTCATCGTATGTAAGCCACAAAGGACCTGAAAAAGGGACACGAACTGAAAAAATTAAGGGTCTTCATCAATACTTTTCCGTCTTTAGGCTCGTGGCTTCACGACTTCGGGTCATATATGCAAATGGATGATAAATTTCAATTAAGTAACGATGATTAATAAATTTGTACGGGCCCTAGTGAGAAAAGGAGAGCCTCAGTGCTCGGTTGAAGATTGAAGTTAAGACGTTCTATAGCGCAAACTACACCGCAAAAGTGTTCCCCGTTTTTCACAAGACTCAAACAAAGAGTAATTAATTCTCTTTCGTCGTATAAGAAAGTTCGTTATAAATATTTTATTTTTATTGATTTTTACGTGCCAATTTTATATTTTTTCGGGATTACTTTTCAGATTAAAAATTTTAATCTGTATTTAAAATAATTTTTAAAAAATTTCCAAAACAAACTCCAATCGTATTCCCAATCTAGTCACAACCGTATCACCATTTCATTCACGTAAGCCTTATCCAACATCCCCAAAAGATTTGTAAGTGAAATAGGAAACAGCTCATAACTCTACCGCCACCCACCCCAATTTTTTTTTGTCCTGTCATAATGAATAAATGACGAGAACTACTACGTTAACGTGAAAAGCATGACAGTGGCAATTTTCACGTTGAGTATTCAAGAGAGTTGTCTGTCAATTTTCCGCAGCATAGAAAAAAAAAATGAGTGATTTAATTACGCGGACACTATGACCACAAAGAATTTTCTTTCGACAGGACATAACGGGATGAAGTATAAATGAAAGTTGCATTGAATCATGGGAAATCTTCCAGGATGGTGTAGGGACGAACGAGTGCTACCCGAATCTCTATCAATGTGTATACAGTCTTTCAAGCATGACTATGCTGAGTGTGTAGAGTTGTGGCAAGGGAAGGTTTAATAAAATGGGTCTCGGGAGTCATTAGTTTTTTTTTCAAACGTACGGAAGGTGTTCAAATGGATTACATTACTTCTTGCATTTGATATAATGAAATTTAGATGACTTTAAGCGTATCTTAAAAGAATTGAAACTATTGACCAAATTTACTACGATGGTCTTTTGCCAGCTCTCATTATAATTGTAAAGGATGCCGACTTTCAGTTTTGCTTACATCGGAACGATAAGCATGAACAATTTATTGCACCCTGCGGTTTATAATAGCAAAATGAGATAATTTTGATTCATAATGGTGAAATTATGCGTCTCAAAGTTTTAACATAAATTACCTCATGTTTATTCTGTCTCTGTCTGCTGGAAGACGCCTATGCGTATTGTTGCTGTCTTCATTGACACCATATAGACCATAGGCATATCGAATACAATTATGGGAATGAAGCCTCTGGTTCCAATTATAATCTCATCAATTATTTCGCTTACAACTTGGACTAGCGTCGCATATTTGGAAAAACAGACAAAAAAAATCAAGCGGTATTAACAGCATCCTTAAAATAGTAATCTGACCCTTAGCACCGGTTACTATTTGAAA
The DNA here is from genome assembly GCA_954870665.1 of Stratiomys singularior. Lineage (NCBI taxonomy): Eukaryota > Metazoa > Arthropoda > Insecta > Diptera > Stratiomyidae > Stratiomys > Stratiomys singularior. The sequence continues at coordinate 14,137,947 of OX940879.1, forward strand.
TCATTGTATATTGTCTAATACTGAGTTGAATAATTCATATGTCGTTTCTTAAATGAGGGGAAAAAGTCTAAATTTTTCGAATCACTCATACATAATACAACACACAGAAAAATTGGACGCTTTTTTGCCCTAAATGCCTTGTCCTCACATCAAAGAAGTTTTCGATACGATAGAAAGCCGAATTGGACGCACTATAAGCAAATATCAAGAAAAGAAGACAAGATTTTCAATCTTAAGTGGTTCACTACAAGGATCAATGTTTGCACCAATACCTTTTTCGGTTTTTGGTTCTTGCCATTTGATCAGTTTTGATTTCGATATTCCACTTTCTAGACCATGGGCAGCTTTTGCTAATGGCCTGATTGATTTGAAGTCGGAAATATATACATGGGTGGTCCAGACAATATTCTTTCGAGAAATTTTCTTTTCTAGAAAGGTTTAGATATACTTGAACGCGGGTTGTTCCCAAATAATGAGTCTAACTTCTCACTCCAGTGAACATGACGGTCGGTGACCTATCTATCCAGGTGCATTGACCAGAATGTCAACTCTTTTATTTTATTACAGACCAGGAAGGTCTTGTAGAAACGAGGTTATTACCATATGTTTGATATAGACCTGGTTTTTCTGAGGTGCAAGGATCTTAGCTCGAAATAGAGTAAAACGTCGAGAAGTAATGTCTTTTGTGATTCATGTCTTGAATTCTAACCGATACAGCTTCTAAGGCTATGGAATCGGAAGAAAGTACTGTAGTGGCCATGGTCTAAGGAAGGGTGGCATTGCCTTTCATCGTTAAGAAAAGCTATATTCTATTGACATGTATGGAAGTTAAATTTCTAACCTGTATTCTGTAACTGCGCGATTGCTGGCGAATAACAAAAATAGGGAGGACATCAAGGCGAAAATGGTCGATCAGCTTCCAATTTTCCATTTTGACCAAAGTTCTAAGCAAACCACCAGGTTTGCGGAGTTGTATCCGTTGATGGAATGGAAAGAGTTTTCTATCTCTTTCTGTGAGAAACCGCCGGGGCGTCTACTTGCTACGTACTTATGCGTTCACTTTCAAAAGCTTGGAATGGATGTATTTATTTTTATCTTTATATGAGCAAAAATAATTGAGTTTAACAGTCATTCCACCCAGTCTATAGGTGCCTCCCAAATTATTTACCTAATCAGACTCAAGTTTTTATATTTGTTGATAGAATAAAACTGGAATAGCCTCGAAATTAGCGTGTGAGACAACATGAACAATAGAGAGATAGTGTATGATGAATTATTGTGGATTGATGATGATTGTGAGCAGTCCATCTTCCTTTTTCCTCACGTTCCCAAGATTGTTGCCATTCGTCAAGAGTGCATCGTTTTTCATCACAAACAACTGTTTCTTTGTTACTGTCGTGCCTTCGGAGGTAGATTCTTGTACGCTCTCTAGCATAGAGAGCGATGAGTATCATCCCTGCAATTACTAACACCGCTGACTCAGAGATTGTCCGACACTCAGTCGCCTTTTTGTTGGATTTGGTCCCGCATGATTTGCCATTAGTCGACTAATTACTGAGAGCTCTGATGGGGCCTTGTTATTCGTTGCCTTGATTCGCTCTGAGAAACTCAGTTTAGAGTCTATCAGGAAGCGCATATATTTAACTGATAGATTCGACTCTACTTATGTGTCCCCGACTCGAACCATTCTTACTCTAGGGATCCTCTTCTTCATCAGGAAGACCACTTCAGTTTTTTTTAAAGGCTAAGTTTAATCCATGAGTGGTAATCAAGGTCCCTACACGGCGCATTAGCACATTTAGCCTTGATTGCACTTTATCAAACGAATAAGCTTTCAACCGTGAACGTCAATTGTCATTTCTCTTCTGTCATATAGTGTGGTGAAGAATCACGAGGTCCGCTGTAGATGGCAGAACTCATCATACAGGAGATGACGTAAAGTGTGGTGAAAACTGGTCTGAATGGTAAAACACACCATACAGTACAGAGGTTCACTAGGCGTAGAATATGACTAGAGTAGGTCATCGCCCGATGCAGAACGATCAGAAATTCACAATTAGTCATCGAAATATACCATATATTAGTGCAACAGTTTCTTTATATTTTTTTGTCGTACCTTTTTTGACACATTTTCTTCATGGGTAGTAAATCCTGTTCAGTCATAAAGTGTGGTCCTGTTATAAGGTATCAATGAGAAAAACCTGTATTGACGTGTGAAAATTGACAAGGTGCAAATGGACAAAGTCGCAAGTGAATTTTGATTCGGAAAGTATAATGCAGAGTTTGAAATTTTGTTGGATAAAAGACGAGCCACGGAGGCTATCTCATCAGTACGCAGGCTTAGGCACACCTAAATGTATTCTCTTTTCCTTATTATATATCTATCAATAAGACTTGGATGAAATATTTTTCAATTAGTATTTCAAATAAAGTTTAATGTTGTATACCGTATTCTCAACAAAGGGTCGGTACGATGATAGAGCAGGCCGTGTACTATGCGTAGACCCATAAAACGCGCAACTTCTGGTCAAACTCCAGAAAAGGATGAGTAAGTTTTCCTAAGGGGAGTGCGGACGAGTCCGTCGTATTTTCACTTGGAGGCTTAACCTGGCTGGCAGTCAGCGAGTGGTGTTCATCCCCATCACCCACGGACTTATCGGAGCTGAGGGCCCAGGAAGTAAAGATGAAAGACAGGAATTTTTTATATGATAACACCCGTTTCCTATATTAACAAATTTAGTCTTATATTTCCTTTCTATGTTTTCGTGGCGTTTGATGAAAAATTGTAATGAAACATTTTATTCAATCGCAAATTTTTAAATTATATTTATTAAAAGCTTTAGTGCCAATTTAAAGCATTATCAACAACATGCTAATCCCACCCAAAGACAAAAACCCAACAACATGACCATCTTGAAGGAATCATTTCCGATTAGAAACTCATCTAACTAATGACAAAACTCATTCAATAAAATCCTTTTTTCGGTTATCTTGAGTCCTCTGCGATAAAAGCAAACAAGTGATATTTCACAAACATTCTCAGTACTTTTCTTCTTGTGTCTCCGTTCTAACACTTGAAATTTCACTTTATCCTGCTTCGGTACCAGCTCATCGTCACCAACAACCAACATCACCACCACCATCATCATCATCATCATTGCCATAAGTTCCTTTTGAGTTTCATTGAATTTTCGAGAAGTCACTCTTAAAGTGCTTTTTAATTAGGGCAAAGCCAAAATTGTTTTTCGGGGTGATTTATGGGAAGTTAATGAGGGACCAGATTATTGGCGATGGCTGAAATGCTCTTGAACAGAAAAACTGAAGGGATAGAGTACTAGAATAAAGGTTTTCAAAACCACACACCTCGTGAAATGAGAGTATTTCAACCAAGAGAGTGAGAGAGAAAAAAACGTTTGTTGAATTAATGCCACGAACTTTTGGTCAATTCTCTTCTTTTTTTTTTTTGAAGAAGGACAAAGAATGCTTTACAATTTGCTAATGGATAGGGGCTGGTTGTGACGTTAATCGTTTTACTCCATGATTCGGTAATTATAAAAAAAATTTATGACTTTATCTAGAGGTATTTATTGGTGAGCCTAGAAAAAAAATTCCAAAAAATCAAAACTAAAACTGAAAATTTGAAAAACGTGAAAAAGTTTAGAGTAACAAATGGTAGAATGAGAACTACTGAATATTTGCGGGTTAAATTATTTTTTTTTCCAAAAACTTCGACGATATATTATGTGCTTCAAGTTATGTCCGAAATACGAAACAAGTTCCTTGGCCAGACGTTATAGGAAGACGTTTATTCAAAAAGGAGTACAAATTCATCAAAGTCCAAGTAGGCAAAAGATTAAACGCAGCATAAATCAAAGCTCGGGAAACTCAGGAAAGGAAATTAGTCCATCAAGTGTACAAAACGTTCAAAGGACATGAATTTGAATTGAAATGGTCTGCTGGAAAGCCATAGAAAGTGCATTTTAAATTTATGATTCCGTTGCTAGGGGAGCCAGGATAACGATTGCTTGACATATAATTCTATATGGCTTCAAATGAAATATCCAGCAATCACAATATTTACAAAAAAATGAAAGAATAAAAACACAAATAGTGAACATTTCATCGTTTTATTATGCCATAGCAGCCTATGACCTGTAAAGTTATCACATTCTTGCATCTCCCACATTCGTATCCGAACCATTCGAAATAATAACAATAAAGGGACTACAAAAGGAAATCCAGTGGGCGATTTGTTTATTATTGTATTAAAAATTCATAAAAATATCGTTAGCTGGTGTACCCTAGTTACAGCTTCACATACCAATTGGGGCTTAGAAAAGTAAACTTTAATTATTGAATATAAACCAAATATCATAGAGAACAATCAACCAGCGGATCCGGATGTATTTCACTGCGAAATTTTACGTACAATCACCACAGACATAAAACGCATGTTAAATTATTTTGAAATCTACCACAAAACAACAACAAAATTTGTAATTTAAAATGGTCACGATATTCAATACATTTCACATTATAATGGAAGCCTTGAGGTAAACGTGTAGATATGTTTAAAATTAAAGGATTCTGCATTCGTTGTCAATCTCTACAAATTACACTTATATGTTATGTACACATAAGCTCTAAACATGTAACTATAATTGGTACATAAAACGATAAAACAGGTTGTTGGCAAAGAATTTCAGATGAAACAATTGAATAAGTTTCGTTCAAATTTCAAATCACAGTCAGTCCCGAATACATCATGTTTCCATTGCGTTTAAAATTGAAGAAAATAACGGAAACTAATTACCAAACCAACTTTGAAAAAGGAAATGTTATCCTGCAGAGTACATCGAACTTGTTCCTTGATGTCCTATACGGGTATTTAAGCAGAGCAGGCCGAGAAAGCCTATCGATATACTGCTTACCATTCTTATCAATGTTGCACAGCCCATTCTGAGGCACACTCAGAAGGTGGATTGTCCGGAAGGTCCATTACATCTTTGAGGTTTCATCGGAATACCTCCGAGAATCTCCGTCGTAGGATCTCCCCTATACTGCTCGTTGCAGTAGGCCCAGGGAAATCTGCTGACAGGCCGGACTCAAGAGTGCTCACTCACGCCAAGGTGCGAAGAAATAAAGTCCTCGACCCCAAAAATAATTAGATGTTTGCCATAGTTGTTCGGTCCCTAATGAAATAATTAATTTTCTTTTTTAAATCACTAATTTATTTAAGCTGAATTTAATATGTATTGCAGTTTACATTATTATATATGACTTGTTTCCAACGTTCTTGAAGTTGCAGTATTCCTTTCCTGTAGAAACCGTGCCCTTTACACTCGAAAAGTTTGCTGGTCCTGTAGGTAGATCCTCTTCATTTTTATATTCCCGTCCCTGCAGGTAGTTACCGAGAAACTGAAACAAGTGATAATCCTTTGGGAAATGGTTGGGAAAGTTATGAGGGTGGTATAAAATATACCAACCAAACTCGGTTAATTTGCGCTGGGTCATTGCAGCTGTGTGTGGTCTCGTATTGTCGCAGTGAAACATAATTTCGTAACGACTGACTAATGTATGATTTTTCTGACGCATTGCTTGTGGACCCCGCTCTAATTGCTTACAGTTTCTATTAAACATTCAACTTTTAATTTCGTTTCACAAGCTCCCAATAAATAAAATCCCATAAACTCCACCAAACATAGAATAAGATCCATCAAGGATACTAGTTTGGTTGTGACGAGGATTCAAATCTTTAACAAACTGTCCAACCATGTTTGATGCTGTTTTGCAGGACTCACTTTTAATTTCCAATAATCATATGTCAAAAAAATCCTTGGTTAGTTTGATGAGCCAGATGGGAAACACAGTGGGTCATTCTGTCTTTTTTATGTCCTTTCGAGAGTTCGTGTGTACCCAAGCACCCAACTCCCCACATATCCAAGTGCATGGATTCTTCTTTCTATAATGATTTTGTGGCCCTAAAGCTAGTCCAACAATTTTTGCGGTCTTTTTACCGCCTTGTATGGCTTTCGAAAAACCATCATCTGTCACTACCTCCAACGATCATGACTGATCGTCTCGAGTTATCTTCAAACTCTAGTTTTCTGTAATGAAAGCGCTAAAAGTACTGTTGACATGCTCGGTATGTAAGAAAATATTTTCCGGAATTATGTTCTACTTATCATGTGAATGCTTAAGTGTTCTTCCAATTTTTTTATCAAAAAAGTTCATAATATTCTAGTCCAGCCAGACACAGAGGATTAAACGCTTATGCTGAGCTTCAAAACTTTATAGTAAACAATTCCACTCTAGTCTCACCAGCCACAGACGATGGTCTTCTTGCCGAAGCTATTTGGCTTTATTGTCACCAAGTGAAAGCCACGAGTTTTTCCGCTTCGAGTTTTCAAAATAAATCCATTTTTCTTTCCTCGTCACAATTCGATGCAAAAATGGTTTCCATTCGTGGCACAAAAGCAGCATTTTAAAATTTACATTGCGATTTTCCATTTGACGTTCATTCAAATCGTATGGGACCCATTTACCGATTTTCTTGATCTTACCCATTGCTTGTAAACGTCTGCTGATCGTTTCCTCTGACACATTTAATGCTTCTGCTAATTGCCGTTAAGTGTCCAATAACTCCTGCAACTCTTCCTTTTCGCATTTTTGTGGTCTTCCAGAGCGTTCACAGTCATTGCACTTTCATTGAATTGCCACTTTTGAATTGTCAAACATGTCTCACACGTCCTAGTTGATGGAGCGTGTTCATCATATGTTTTTACCCGCAAACGATGACGTTGCACAGCCTTTATCATTTGGTCAACCGAGAAAAGCGATGCGTGACGCAAATACTCTTTTTCAGGAACCAAATTGGAAATGATTGATCTACATGATACAATACGCGCGCTAGTTTATACGAACAACTTGTGTGTGTTGGTCGTTGAATCTCAGACGATGGAAGTGGCATATGTGTCAAATTTATACGCTGTGTAGTTCTCGGTGTCGCCATCTCTTAGTAAGCCCGCAAAAAAATTATGCCTCGACCTGATATCATTAACGGACAACACTTGTAACGTTCCAGCTTAGTGCTTAACATTTTGCAATGTGTGATCCAATTCCTGGCACTTATACCATATCGCCTGATCGTTGCGAGGGTGTTACGCTTACACTTGTCCGTTTAGCTGCGTTCACTTCACTTATTTTGAGAAGAGATTACTCACAAGTTTTGTTGGAAACGTTTTAAGTTTAAAATCAAATATCACTTAACGAATGAAATTCTTGAGGTCTTTGGGCGTGAGGGATAAATTTTTGTGTATTTTTTTCATCTAATTCAATGAATTCGAACTCCATTTATAAAATGCAACGCTTGCACTACAAATTCAATAAATTTGAACTCATCATCTCAAATATTAATATGAAGTAATGATAATAAAATTGTTATGTCCTTAATGGAGAACTCTTTACGACTTCATGCTGTTTTACAAATTTTTACGAGTTGATTACGACCATTGGTGTATGGGTAGAGAACAACCAGCTTTCGTCGCGAAAACCTCTTATCCGTAGCTGCGAGGCTGAACGTAGTAATAGTCCTGGAGAAAGTCTCTAAGCGTACTACAATACAAAAGATTGTAAGTACGATAACACGTGGTGGAAATTCGTATGAAAATTTTACAATTTATATGGGCACTGTCAGAGAAAATTAACGGTATCGGGAAGTTTTTTTGTTTTTTATAGTTGTACATTGCATGTGTAGAACACTTACGTTAAGTTCATGATCAAGATAGCGAAATGCTTTTCGCGAAAGTCGGTAGGTGGCAACAGATAAAAGGTAACAATTTTGTGTTTTGTGTACGTTTTGTTGCTGCTCATGGATGAAACGTCAAAGTTTCTGTGATTTCGCCCGGGGAAGTTCCAAGCCCCTCTAAAAAGAAAGAGGATGATACTAAGGCGAGTCGCTTGACTGCCCAAATTGGCGAAGAGTACAGAAAAAAAACACTTTTCACGTTGCAGAGGTCATAGATGCTTCCATAATTTCTCCCATCGATCTTAAGTAGGCTACTACGAACTTTGAAGGTATAGGCTATCAACTCTATTGTTAAGGTACGACCCCAAACTAGGTGTGTTGTATCCTCAAATCCGATGTTTAGAGGAGACGGTGGACTCAATCAATTATTTTAACACTGATACGCGTTCATTGGTGACAGTGAAACTCATTTTGGAGAGTTTTTCTACTGGTCTTTGTATACAGATTTGCAGCGCTTGAAACTTTTACTATGGTTCAGGGATCTTATTTCCCGGCCCTTCTGCTTAACTTTTAGATGTGTCTTTATGGCTCTTGTTATATGGTATTCCCAGATTAGGTTTTGTTTATCGAACGGCGTGTTGAAATCTGATAGAACGCGCAAAAGTCTTAGTTGACTAGATAGCAACTGACAAAAATAGACTAAATTCTTCGATGCCACATCACTAAAATAACTGATGGCAGATATGGAGATTTTGGGAAGTTCTGGTGCAAACCTGGCCTTTTGTGACCGTCTTCGCATTCCTTTGGGTTCATCATCTGTGACCTCAGTGCAATAGAGTCACAATCCTCTATGGAAAAGTTCTGCGAGCAAAGTTTCTCCGCTCCAAATGTCACCACAATAAAATAGTTTCTCATCAGATCTTGTTTAGTATAGCAAACCAAATCTGTTATACGCCAAGGACTTACAAGCATATTCACACGTTTGTCTTAGGGTGCTAAAAAATTCGAGTCAACATATATAGGTGCACCCTTGATTTAAGGGCGCATAAGTTCTGCTGAATTCTATGCGGTATACGAATGGTCATCAGGGGCTCGTCTCAAGCCGAAAATTTCGAAACGCTTTTTTTTGGTGTGGAATCTACGAGTTGATCGTTTGATTATGGTTAGAGCGTAATCTTCAGGAACGTCAGTAGAACTTATGCGTGTTCCACGTAGCCGCTCAGCCCTCTAGAAAAGAATTCTGGGCCTATCTCTTCAGATACCGATGGTAGTCACCTTGATTGAGGAAACGAAGTGGTAGCTCTCGATGGTAAATACTCAATTATGAATAGAAGAGAATTGGTAGACAAGAGCCCATAAAAATTTCTATCCTTACGCAGTAAGAGTTGGTTATTGTAATTTATTTAGTATCGTCAGCAGTAAATTTTTAGGGCATCTTTCGTTTCCAATAAAATTATTGAGAGCTTCCCTTAACAAGCAAAGTATAGCGCAATCTTTTGAAAATCTTTTCAGCCAATTGGGGCTACCAATGAATTATTTTGATTTTGTTTTTCTATCCTTTACCACGATCCGTATAACGTTTGAGTTATAGCTTTGTTTTACATAGTGGATCCTTTCGTTCTGCGCTGCAAATTTGTTGAAACTGTATGACAGCCTAGCGATTTCGAAACCAAACCTGAACGGAACCAAATACCTTTAAGGGTGCGTTTCCTAGTAAATCAATGGTTTATTCTTGAACATTTTTCGGATAACAATTTGCATAACCGATTTCTTTGCATTAATAATTCTCTCTAATCTTGGTTTGACCTTTGCTCCACAGTGCAACCAGAGCAAGGATACGGGCCAAAAAAACTGGAATTTACTCTGAAACACTGAAGTATTACGTACTGAATCCTATTGGAGACTGCATTTAGGTCTCCAGTTTTGGTTGTTACTAAAAACTTCCTTTTTGAAAACTCTATCAACGATAAAACTTCCTCAGTTTCCTTTCCTCAAATTCAAAGTAGGTAAAAGGCACATAAACTCCGTAAACCAAAAGTAAAAATAATGTTCACAGAAAACAAAAACACCTTGTATCCGTATCCAAGGATCTGCCCCCACTCAGAAAAAAAAACTTTCCTTTCATACCTAGAACAAGCAGAATGATGATAAGGTGATAAGGAAAAATTTGTTGGTTGTTTCATGCTATATACATTACCATTATCGTTAAAAGGTAAGTGGGCAAGTTCATTATTAGACTTTCTGTCGGTGTCGTCGCTACAAAGATTGTTTGTATTCCAACACCCGCAGAGGATGTTCTAAATTAAAACGTCAGATGCAAAATTGAGTAGCTGGTAGACTCTGTGAATTTGCCTCTTTGTTCTCCTAGTACAAAACACTTCGAGATGTTAATTAAAGTCATTTATCAGATACTTTTTTTTCGCCATGTACTTTTCGACGGAACACGAATTCATGTAGGCAAGGATATTATTCAATGCAGCATTTTCTGCGATGGTAAAGTTAAGACTGTGACCATGTTGTTGGTAATGTCCAGAAAATTTTTAGACGTGAAAGTAATTTTACGTGTTATCTAATTGATCTAATTTTTTGGCGGGCTTTTTTTGGATGATTTTCACAGAATTAATGCAATATGACTATCATTTTAGCGTTTTTTTGAGAGACAAACTCATTGTGACAGAACTTCAATGTAGGGTTCCTTCAATGGTGGATTGTAAAGTACATGAATATGATAGTAATCAGAAAACATTATGAGGATAATGTATAGTTATCCGTGATAGTAACGATGCGTTCCGTCACGCAGCCAAAAGAGCTCTTGGAGATAAAGCAGCTGTAGCCTCTCCCAAACTAAACACTCGAAATAAGGGACATTGACTGCGTGAGCGATCTTCCCGAAATAGAGGATAGCATAAAACGCAATGTCCCTGTACTAAGCCAGATGAATGTCTGGTTGACCAAATCAAACAATAGGGATCACCGCATGGCCATAGTTGACCTCAAGGAGAGCGGAGCAAAACAGCCATTAAAGATAGGCAAAATTAGAAGAAGGTGTGTTATTTGTTGAGTACAGCGAAGAGCGATTCCTTTGCGGCATTTCGAGTACCTTCAATACGAGTAACTCGCACAGGTATGTAATGGAACCGATAGACCTTATGCTACAATTGTGGCAAGACAGGGCAGTCAAAGAAAGAATTCACAGAAGAGGCACACTGTGTCCTTTGCCAAGAGTATGATCCGAGACGAGATGATTTGCAACACCGTCCAGGTATAGGGAAGTGTCGGGTCTTCCAAGAAGTCCTAACCAAGGCCAAACCCTTCTCAATCAATCAATCTGCATCGAAACATAATCACCACGGATCGAACAGTGTGCGAGTTACAGGCAATGAGCAACATCACTCCAAAAGCTCACCAACATGGTATTCTGACGATTCCGATACAAGTTTGGAACAGTACTCACTTTCGAATGGTGGGCCAGAGGCGAGGAGATGGTTTTTTTTGGATTCGCTCCATGGGAACTACACTGTTTAGTGTATACCTAACGCCAAATGAATCGTTACCATCCTTTTAACCTAGACTCAATGCTTTGGAGGACACTGGTTCAAGTACAAAGAGCCATGCGCTTATTTGGTGACTTTAACGCTAGAGGAATCGAATGGAGTACGCCACAACCAGATGTGAACGGATCCTGGACATGGCAGTGAGGAATGGGCTGGTCGTATTGAACAGAGGCCACAACCATACTTTCCGCCGATGGAGTTATGTTTGAGTCATTGCTGATCTGATATTCGCATCGGAATGCCTAGTACACAGGATCAAAATTGAAGAATGGTAACTGGAAATCCAAGACGTTGCCTCCCGAAAACCATGCGACCAGTCTTCTGCACTCCGGTGGAATACTGGGAAAGCGGATACTGAGAAGTTCGTTGAAGTGTTTATGGCACAGTCAGCGCTGACAGAAGCTACGCTGGAGAGCGGACTACCTGCAGCCAGTTAGAGGACTAGCGAAGCAAAATATCCTTCAAACTTGGACGGGATTGTAATAGAAGGAGGACGGGCGCCCCTGCCTATTCCGGTGTTTGTACCGAGAAGCAGCTATCGAGCCGATTCATCTCTATCATCGAGGTGGCTGATCGAGCACGCAGCAAGGATGAAGAAATATAAGACCGCCATACTTTCATTTCATTTGCACACTTTCATACAGTCATTTGCGTACGATACAGAAAAGGAAGCAAAAGTTGTTCCTATTAGATCGGCCGACGAAACATAAAGATAAATTATGAATGGTTGAGAACCAGGTCACAATTCACGTATATGGGATTGTAAAAAAGGTGAGTACGTGTCCAATACTGGCATAGAAGATCAAAATTTAAAGCTCTCTGTATCATTTTCTCCCACGAACCCATCATAACGTGAAAAAACATAAAGATAAACAACAAAAAATCAAACAATGGATGCACAATGAGATTGCATGCACCAGAGTAATAAATTTCTAAAAGAAAATCGAAGTACAATTAATATTAGAACAGGTAATCTAGGAGCTAGTGTCTTTGTTGCATCCAGCAGCATCAAATAACCAACGACGATAGGAAACTTCTCCTGCATCTCTTGGCTACCCTATTAAATATGCAACAGTAATATTTAAAATTGCTCTAAGAGTTATCCATCCCCAAACAATTTGATGCATACATATAATATTACAGCTCGCTAGGACACTATAAGGAAAGGAGTTTTCGACGTGAAGAGAGGTTCGTCCTTAAAAAGGGTGCCAGAATTTTTCCCCCTCAGATTTATCGTCGAAAAAATATCGATATAAAGGACACCGCAGGCAATATATATCATAACTTGCAAGAAAGCATTAACTTTCAAAGGCGATAAAAATTATAAACTTTTTTTCTCTCCTTTCTCTATGATATACGAGCATTCAAGTGGATTTATGTAAACTCGTGACCAGAATTTATTACATAGAGTTTGTGATTGCAAGCTTTAACATGCATGAAAGGAACAAAAAAAAAGTTTAGTCGATAGAATATATGGACAAGATATGTTTGGGTGGGAAATATTGAGCAACTGTCAACAGCTTGAAGTACTATGAAATGGGTCAAGGAAACTGTGATGCTTGCCTTCGTGTCTTCCTGACATTTCGAAAGATTTATTTTTCTCACATCACGCCTACGAGACTTTGTAAATGATTCTGTGAATGTTGAATACAAATTATGGAAAGTGTTGAGTCAGAAGTGAGTATCGAAATAAGTCAATTCGAAAAAGTCAGAATTTTCCTTTAGAGAACGAGAATCGGAATTATACAAACCACGAGTAGAATAAAGGATTCTGTAAGAAACATTCATCGGCTGAGGGTTTTTCTTTTGAATTTCATCGGTACCAATGAAAAGCTATTTCGATTTTTCTTGAAATATCTCCTTGAACAAGGCTTTTTTCAGAATCCCCCCATGAGGTTATGGATCTTTTAATTACACCAGAGACAGCAGGTATGGCTAATTCGCTCAACTAAAGTCCTATCGATGAGTACTGAACGCCCAACGTTCATCACTGGCGGTTTTTTTCAAATAAGTTATGTTGCCAGTTCCTACTTTTGAATTTATTTTAATTAAGTTACTAAATTAAATTTTTCATATATTTTTTTTGGAATTTGTACAAAACTTGGATATATTCCCAGATTTCTCTGATCTCAAATCTGAAAATTGCCAGGATAGTATTGGGATGGTAGTCAATTGTGTCAAAACGTCTCCGTTCTTTCAGAGTAACAAGCCAAAAGGCTTTAGTTTTTAAGTCCCTTAGGAATTATTGTTAATAATTGTGTAGCAGGAATTATTCTTAATTTTTAACATTTTTTGAAATTTATTTTAATTTTTGAAAATTTAAAAAAAATTAAAATTGTAGTGAATTTTAAGAAAAATTCCCGCTCCAATCGATATTTCATAAATTATCTGCATGGACACCGTGGCGTTGCTGATCGGAGTGTTAGTTGATTCCAAGAGTTCCAATGACACGATAACGTACATTAGTGTGGCAACGGCTAGGATAGACTTATGTTCGTCTTCTAAGTATCTTACTAAAATTTCCTCCTGAGTTCTCTTTGACATTTCCTGGCTTTTCTCCCACCTAATTAAGGCTGAACAATAATCTGGCACACTATATGTTACATATGCATTACGATGTTACAATAATTCATTTCCAACGGCGCCCCTCGTGATCAAGGACGAAAGAAAAGTGGTCCTCACCATATCAGTGGCATACCTTAAACACACAACAAACAAGCACAGTCAGGAAAGGTATTGAAAACATGGAGAAAGCGAGCTTTGTTAGAGGAAGCTTTGCAGCATAGAGAGCTTAAAAATGTAACGACGTTGGAGAGCTGAGAGATCGTTATAGGCAGCTTCTGACCTTAAAAATATTTATAAGTAAAGATGAGTTTGTGTGTTTGTGTATATATTTCTGTGTTTGCTTATATATTTTTGAAAAACATAGAATACTAACCCACATCTCCTCGCTCTTTCAACTTAATGTCCCATATTTACTTCCACACAGGAAAAATAAGCCAAATACTTTTAAAGTCGTTGCTTGCTTGGATTTCGGAAGTAGTTGCATATGGACAGATTATGGATTTTTAAATATAACACTTGTTAGAAGATACACTGTGTTTGCCAGCTCACAACCCCATTGGGAAATGCATTCGTAGACTATACAACAGTCATAAGTCAAGCTGCCGTAAGATCTGGTGGATAACGTTCTGACATTAAATTGTCAACTAATCATGTATTTACTCGCCTACTACATATGCATAAAAGACGTTAAAGAAGAACAATGATTTGCGCATTTTTCTCCAGTAAATCCCCACACGGTGAGGCTGTCTATTATCAATACCAATGTTCAACGTTCACTTTTAACGAAGGTGATGCATGGGGAAGTAGTTTATCTTTGAAGGTCCAGAAGGTTTCAGGATTTCACGGGACTCCAGCGGAAGTGCTTTAAATGGTACATCATTTTTGTCTCGAACTCTCACTCGATTTATTTAACGTTTATTTGTATGAAGAAATCTTCCTGTAGGGCTCCGAAACATCAAGAACTGCCACAGGACAGGGCTCCTTCTAATTACGCGTCAGAGTTGATATGGGAATGCTAAGACCTAAGTCATCTAAGCACTTTGAATTCAAGACTTTTTAGGTGACTTTTTTTAGGCCCAAAAAAGTCTTGAGTGGAAAACTGGTTCAAGTAGTTCAGACTGCAAGAGGGCTTAATCCGTAGGAATATGGACTTAGAGCAGTTGGCTTCATCATTTATGAAATGTGAGACTTCTTTTTTGGCAGACTATTGAAACTTGCCTGCCAGATTTGTCGCTCTTAGGCAAGTGCAGGCGAACAGTACAGAATCTGCAACCTAAATTGGTGAGCTTAAAAATGGACTGGATGAAAATCCTCGGGTATTAGGTCAGTAGACCCTAAACAGAGTTACTTGTACAAGTGGTACAGATGCAAATCATTTAGCGCGTGCAATGATTTTCCTTTTGAACGCTGGTCAAGAAAAGAAGATCCATATTACCAAACAGAGAATTTCTGATGAAAGTCGTGCAGTTTGTATTAGACTATGATACAAAACTATGGGTTCTATCTCAGTTAAAAATTGTATTGTAAATTGTAAATCCATTCGAACCATTGCAAGATGTTAAAACGTTGAAAAACCTCTCAGAGGACAATGTTGTTAATCGTAGGGCTCGACAACCTTGCGAGGACCATACAATAGCAAACTTCATGTAAGCAAAGACGGTCGTAGTCGGTCACCTGTTGGCATAGAGCGCATTATCTCAGGGATTGTCAACTAAAGGGGGAGTAAAATTTGACGTGAGGTCTTCATTCAAACGAACGCATAGTGGAAATCGTTCAAACTTGAACAAGCTTTTAGCAAGCATAAATGTTATCCGCCTTACCGGCATACAATCAAAAGTTTATGGGGTTCCTGTTGCCTGTAATCCTGGCCTTGCTTTGTTTCCAAAAGGCTTAGCTGGTATTGAAGCGGTTGCTCCTGAAACAGTGATTGGCCATATGCATACAACGAAAGCCTAAGTACGAAATAGTCCGTAGAGGCAACACAAAGAAAGAAACACGAAAAACCCATGCAGCAAATAAAGTGAGCTCTGCAACATAGAGAGCTTTTTTCAAGATAGAGAGCTTAGACACCAAACGACAAACGTGTGTAGGTAGATCATCGTGGCTAGATTCAAGAACAATTTGGAAATATTTTCATGAGAATTATTTTTCCGGTGCATATATATATGAGTCGATGTTCATGAATACAAAATTAAGAAGAAGTTCGATGCACATTTCTCGAAATTTTCACTCAATCATCTTTCTCGAACAAGTTCTGCTTACAAATATCAATGCATTTGGAATACTGGCGTCGATTACCATGATACTGGCAAGTTGTTCGAAGTTTAAGTGCTCTGCAGTGGTTGCCCAATGCTTAGAATGTTTGAAAAATGGGATAGCATGGTACATTGTGCTCTGATATCCCTGTCAGACACTATGCTCTTACTGAACCAAGTAAATGAACTGGAATTTACTTCCTTCCAGTTTCTATAATACCTAGGTAAATCTATGCGTCCGAAGACGTGACACAAATCGAAGATCAAAATATCACAAATGGGTCCTGTACATGAGTTCAGGTTTGAAGGAGAAGTGCAGTCTAGAAGCATCCAACGTTAAATAGTCTCGACCTCCTATTACAGAAAAAGGTGGTTGTCCATACTTTGACAGGTTGTACATAAAGCTAAAAGAAATAATCCTGGGCTACAGAACCTTAAACATCCTACCCAGCACCAACAAAACTTCAATCGAACTTAGATTTGGTTTGAATTAAGACAGAAATAGAAGGATTAAAAACGAAATTTTGCACTTCAAATTATTGTTTTAATTTTTTTAAGGTTAGTTTGAATCACGTTCGGCTTTAATTTATTCTTCGGCAAAATGCGCCGTTAAATATTTTTCTGTTTAGAGTGAAATTCCAAAAACCCATTCTCTTCCTTACGCACACACTCACGAAATAAATCACAAACAGACTATTCCCCGCAAGGCACTTAGAAACTTCCTGATTAAAAATGTCTTTATTAAAAATTTTCCACTTCTCGATAAACTTTCAACTTTTCAATCCTTTATTTTATTTCTCGGAAATTATCTCAACCAGACTTTTAATGAGATTTTCAGTTGAATTAAATATTTTAACATTAACCCCAAAAGCTAATAACGTAATGGACAAAAGTTTAATCGTCGCATCCGTCCATGGAAAGCGCATCCTTTAATGTTTAATTTATTCTCGCTCCTAAGTACATTTGGCGACACTGAAACTCTGTTCACATAAAGGATGAATTCAGTCATCAAGAAATCATGCTGATTATCATCTACCCTTATACAGACCAACATTCCAGCCATAACACCATGTTGAAAATCAGAGCAGACCTGAAAAAGTTAAATTTTGTTGTTGTTGCTGTACGAATATAATAAATAGAAAAGTTATTTTTGGTTTGTCCTGTCAAATGATAAAGAACGAAAGGAAAAGTTTTAATCAAATTTTTTGTTACGTTTGTGAGTTGGTGAGAAAGTAAATCTTTTTACTGCTTTTCCTTTCGGATTAGTTCCTTGTTTTAACTTTTTTTCTCTGTTAAGACGTTGTCAGATTTTACTTGCGTCCAGTGTGTCGGAATGTACAGATAAAGAACCTTTGTTAATCTAAAAGGACAAGTCGAAGGGAGCTTTAGCAACAGCGAGCAACCCATGTGCAGGGTGGCATGCAGTGACGTGTAGTAGAAAAACTTGAAACGGATAAAAACTGGTCCTCCTTCCGGCTTGGATTTTCTAATAACGTGAATTCGATACATATCCCTAGTTTTACCTGCCTAGACATTTCTTTACATCTCCTGAATGTCTTGAAACAAACAGTGAATAGGACGCAGGACAGGATTATTGTATCACCCTGCAAAGTATGGCGAAAAACTTTGCTTGGTATAAGTAATTAAATTTCAAAAACTAAGCATAAAACTTCGGGACCTGCAGGCTTCCAAGAAGGTTTGCGAACGTAAACACTTTGAAAGTTGCTCGGAACATTGTTTGTATTTATCATATTTCACATTGGTCAGAAAATGGTAGACTACTTCGGCAAACAGCAGCAAATCCAGTAAAGCATATGCTGCTTTCAAGGGTGTTCATTATATTAGCAAAGGAATCGATTTGCTTATAATCTCTTATAGTTTCAGTTTGACATGGACAAGAATACAACCAATAAAATAAAGCATTATTGATTTGTGGTATTTATAGAAAGGATTTTGAGAGAATCCGGAAAAATCAGGAGGCAGCGTATACGAGAAGATAAGGAAAGAATATTGCCAAAAACCACTTAACGTAATCAGGATGATACGACCCACTTCAAATTTCAACGCAATCTTCAATGATTTGATAAAAATAATCTTTTAGTCCAGCATTAAATTTTATAGTAAGTTTTATATTTTGATACTTGAATGATACTTGAATGTAGTTTATAGAGTCATTTAAATTGAGCGCCATATTTCTAATGCCTGACATTGAACGAAATAACTGCTTTGACACTTGTATAGTTTGAAGTGTAGATGGATATGTCAAATTGTTGAAATTTGTTTCGGAAAGTGTCTGCAGTCAAAAATGTGCTGCCAAAGATTTGTATCTGCAATATAAACTTCTATTTTATCGCCTTCCTCACTGATTGTGGATGAATATATTGAAACTGGATAAATTTTAATTGTAGCTTGTTGTACTCGCTCACAAGATACGTCGCCATGGAAGAACATTATGTAAAAAAATGACTTATAAACATTCCTCTGCTTCCGCAGTCAAAGCTATACTGAAAAATATCTACAAAGTTCACCAGACAAACTGACTTTTCTATTGGCATTTTCAAAGTCCTGTTTCCTGGTGTATTAAGTGCATAATATTTACATGTCCCTTTTCAAATAGCGTCTTCAACTTTGTCCAACTATCCTAACGAGTCTCTTACAAAATACTTTACGGTGTATTTTTTCTTATCCTCAAGTTGTCTAGAAGTTTTCCCAAAACAAAGTGTGTCACACTTGTTCGAGAACTTCCTGCAACTGTTCGGTATGAACGCGGTACATATATGTGCACATATTCAAGATTTCAAGACGCAGATTCAAGCGTGCATTGAGCACAATTCAACGTTTTTTCTTCTTCACTAGTTAGATTTTAGTATGTTGTAGAGTTTGACAGGGAGTTTGGAAGCAGTTGCAGAAAATCTGTTGGGAATATTTGAATTTCCAAGTGGTATCCATATAAGTTTTATGAAATTATGGATAACGCGGATAGGAGTAGAAAGTTTCACATACATGTATCAATATTTTTCCTGAAGCAATTGTTTTCATTGAGTTACTTCGGTATTTTCGCGTTGATAGGAAAATGCGGTTTCAAGTTTGAAGCAAAAGGAGAAAAATTTATTTGAAACCACGAATATAGTTTTAAACAGGCAATCGTACTCGTGGGAAAAAATTAATTGAATGTGATTTGCATGTTTGACGATGGATTGGTAGAAGTTTTTTCTTTCAGACGCAGTCATAATGATATCTTTATAGCATAGTAGCAAAGGAGACATTAAATTGGGGTCGGAAAATCCAAGAAATATTAATACTGTTCATGATACGTACCTTCAAGTTGCCATCGTAGAAAGTTACGATGGCGAAATTTTAATTTTTGATTGCGTATGCAATGATTGAGTTTCAAGAGTCACCCAAAAGGAATTCCACAGATCTAAGTGAGAGTTAAATATACAAAATTTTAAAGTGAAGCGCATGGGTCATGCCGACTAAATTGACGAAGATGCCGAAAAGTTATTCAGAAAGGATATAAAACAATACTAGTTTCCCCAGCTTCAAAAGCATACGTTATGGACATACAAGCCAGGACTAATCGTGATGAACAGTTGTAGCACAGCCAACTTCCAGAATTTGTGTTGCGTCGATACCATGTCAGGCGGGAAAAATGTTCTGTGAGTCCTTAATCTCAAAACTAAACAAAGCGTGGGCTTTTAAGACTATAACGTCAAAGGAAGAAGCGTTGTTCGGGACACTTATATACTCAGTCTTCCGCCTTCTTGTGGTATACTGGAAAGATGCTCATAGTCTCAAGTTTTTCGACCCGCTTATATAACGTTCACTAACGAACATTTGTCGAGGATAAAAATGCTGACTTCTGAAGGCATAATGTCTTCTCCCAAATCAACTATAACCCACTAGAGGCCTAAACACGGTACGCCTCCATTTATTGATGGTCAAATGAATTTGAACAAAAGGGATTCTTTAGGATCCATCGAGAAACACAACTGGTATGTTGATTCCGGTTAGAAATTGTCTTCACTGGCTGATCAACATGAGGAAGTCTCATTTCTAGGGGTCACTTTGCTATGACATGAAGAGGAGCCCCTAGCTCCTCAAATATTCTGGTGCTGCCATATCATAATTTCTCGTGCTGAAGCACACGTTTCACCGGAAAGATCACAGTCTGAACTACGACATGAAGCAAGATGATTTGGAAATGGTCATCACATTAGATCTGGACATGGTCTCCTTCTTTGTCCAAAACTTAAAGGCGCCAACTACAAAAAGTAGCTCAGGAGCATTCCTGATTGACAGTGTATATGATTTTGTGATTCTCTTCTTTGGGCGAGCGATTAGCCAAAAGCAACTAGGGCATATAACATTACATCTGGAAGTATAAACAAAGTTTTACTCTAGTGCTGGAGAAAACTGAAAGGATATTCGTGGATATGAAGAGAGACCGTTGAGTAAGAGAGATCAGTGACCTAATAACTTATCAGACTGGTCGATTCTAAGTTGAATTTTTCTGGAGAAATTAGGAAGATAACATTTGAGATTGCAACGGGAGACAATTTTAAGATAAGTGGATGTGGTTTGAAGGATGACGTCCGTCACAGCTTTTTCCCACGAAGAATATACAGCAAAAAACGTTATGAACTTATGAAGGAAATGAATGAAATTTTCACGCCTTGAGATCTTAATAAGAAAGAAGACTGGGTTTCAAAGAACTCAAAAAGTTCCTTCCTTAGAAACTCATTTTTAATTTATGTCCTGCTGGCAAAGGGATCAAGTGGGACAGCTTAAAAAGGGGTGGACCACTGTGGACTGGTGTCTCCGGTTTTCAGAAGATGTATTTGGTTGGGAAACACAAAGGCACACGCTGTCTTCGCTAAATGGGAGGATATCGAACATCTTTAAGAAAAATCGTGGTGCATTTCGAACACAAATTTTAAGGCTTTTTGATGTTTTCACTATTTCGATAATAGACATTGCGATTAAATTCAAAATATTCGGTAATGAACATGTCTAGAATAAACAGAATAATTTGTGCTTTATCAACCAAAAGACTTGCGAGTTATGACACTTTAAAAAGGGTTGAGAATGAAATACTTATGTAAGGCAAACTAACGCAGTTGAAGCGAAAGTGAATTTTTCAAAATTAATCGTGGACTAGTTAAAATATAATGCATAGCCATAAAATTACCTTTGAATTTTTTATTCTTAAATTTTATATTAAAAGTCTTTGATTTAGTAGGAATGGAAAAGCTGTTAACACCCTGAGCGCGGCATTCTCAAACGCGTAGTGCTTCAGAACTAACACCTAAATACCCATCCCTTCAAACTGAGGATCTAGACTTGAACGTATTGGCAGAATATTTCGGGCTATACCTCGTTTTCTTTCATCCAAAGGTGTCTCAGGTGCTTATGAAAAAACCTTGTCAAGGAAAGTTAATTTTCTTGTCAAGAGATTTTCATGGCTGGGAGAAACGGGATCATCCCACCTGCTGTATGTCTTGAAGCTTCAGTGTGGCATCCTTAACTGGCAGAACTGTCCTAGCATAATGTCTCAAGCGATCCTATTTCTCAACCATTCTAAGGGTCTCTCTGTTTCTAATTTTCGGGGAGAACTTTCCAATTATAGTCTTTGGGAATCAACGAAGGGGATCAAGATAGATTAGTATTCCGGCATATTCCTTCGAATGTAGGTGATAATGTGTTATAGGCATTCTCGACCTCATGTTTGCAAACAAACGCAGCGGAGGAACGTTAACCCATTATTCTTGTACAGGTTTTATCAGAAATATGTATGCACGATCACCAACTGAGTCGAGTGGGAATTGTGTCACGATTTCTGGTTAGGGATGAGGAGTGCAGTCCACATTCTCTTTGGTGTCGTGATCCCAGTGACCAAAATGATTTGTTTGATATATGCATCGAAATTCTCCCTCACAATCAATTTCACTGGTCCTAGAAGTATTCATACAGTGAAATTGACAAAATTATTTCTTGAAAACTCACCTTCAGCTGCTTAGAGCCATAAAATTCGGACCTCAGTAGAAGTTCATGAGATAAATGGCTTTCTCGGAGCCCTTTTGCCTTCAAAGAACGTTTATCTTTATTTAAATGCTTATATTTCCTTCGAAACTACGGGTGAAAGCAGAAACTAATTTGTGTTCGGAGATAGAGCCTAGAACAGCTCTTAAAAGGAACCATGAGGATGCATTTACTACTGAGATTTTTTAGTCAATTCCTTCCATGTTATTCACAGTCTTCAGGAAATGTATGACGATTTACTATTACGAAAGCATTCTGATTGCTTGTTTCTATGTTGGTCATCAATAGGCCAGATTGTACCGGCTACCTTTAATTACATACTATGCTTCGCGCCCATTTCAGTGGCCCGTAACATTCGAAGCACATTAGAATTTATACTTTTGTGTAGTATTCGTACTGGTTTCGACTTTATTTGGTACAGGTAAAAGTGGTCCTTTTTTATTTTTTGCCGTCGTATCTCAAGTAAATTTTGTGAAAAGTAGTTTTTGCAAGAGTGAAACTAATTAATTCATCATTCAAGGTGAGAACACGCTCTAAAGAGACATTCAGTTTGATTTTTCATCACTCGATATAAGGCATGCTAAAATTCTTAAGTGACAACACCCTCATAGAGACATAACAAAAAGCCATATTATTCACAAATTAGCATTAGCCTGTTGATGGTCTGGATGATACGCTTCCGATTCTTCTTTGTTTAGTTTTGCGACATGTGTGTATCTTATGGATAACACATTCTGTAGTTCCTATATCAACATATTGTAGGATTTTGAATAGGTCTTACAGTAGCAACTTATTATTAATTTTTCTCGGCAAGAGGAAATTCATTCCAAATTCAAGAAAAGTGTGAAAGACTCTTCTGTAATTAGAATCTCCCAAATTAGTGGGACAAGTAACAGATCCTAGTCCCACAGCAGTAACTTTTCAATTTTAAGTTTGTTTAAAGTTTTCCATAAAAAAGCAGATGCCTGACTTAATAGTCAAATAATTTTTCGAAGTCCAATTAGCTTCCTTCAAAGTTTTTCGTTGCACAAGCACTTTACAACCTTTATCCTGGCAAATGATTGTTCTGACCAACGGCGGAACTTTGAACTCTGTTAACATGTTCTTTGACCTGACCTGACACTAGATGCGGAAATTGTTCTTTCTTGACCACAATATGTCGTCGTCTTGGTGTAAAGTTTAATTTTTCTACAACATCCTGGATGATAGCCAATTAGTTCAGTCGTAAAATGGATGAACTGACGGCACTAATAAAATGTTGCACTTATATGCATTGAAAGGAAAGGATGCAGACTGTCGTGTGCATCTCCATAAAATGATCAAATTTGTTGGAGTTGAGCTAAATATACATGCCGCGCTGGTCCATTTGTGTTCATGTAGAATATTCGAATGTTGGGGTCGTCTAGATATTTTTAGGTTAAAAATATGATCTCGTTCACATCCCTTTATAGGATTTCACATCCACAGAATATTGGAAATGATGTCAGTGGAGCAGACACACAGTCGACATTTTCTGTTCCATTAGAGCTTGTGTCCAGCACAAATTCTATTGAAATGGCTGCAGAAGAATAAAATCTTATGGAATCGTTAAGGGCTCAGATGGAAAGGATGTGCTTAAAGGAAATGTAAATTTGCAAAGCGCTGCATTGTTCCGATGAAAAGACGCAAAAATTACCGACGTGAAACTGGGATATTAAATGAAAAATGCGTTACTTTGACTTTTTGAACTCTACTCTATTGTATTCGATTTAATTTGAATGGGGAAATGGTCTACTGTAACATAAGGATTCTCTGAATTTAAAATTCAAAAAACACAACCCAAAGAATTTATTAGAGTGAACGTCTTTTAGTTGTTTGATCTAGATGGCACCAAATTTATCATGAATTTCTGGCTTGTGGGAAGATGATGCATAATTTTTCCATATAATAGATTCATTTTTGTATTAACGATCGTAGATATATTTTGCAAAGCGACAGAGTCCAAAGTTTCGTGGCAAGGATGTAGATAATAGCTTTTAAGAATGGGAAGTTATGAACTCCAGAAAACTTTTGGATCTATTGGTACTGGGAAAAGCCTTATTGCAAAAAAAAAAAAACAAATTTTGAAGGTTTTAGAGCAAGAGTCGTCGTCTCACGATGGTTGTAATGGACAATCCACCACGCAACAGTCCCGCAAGTGAGTATTGCTTTTGCAACGTCAAAGAAGACTTTAGAAAGCGTCAACAAATCCAGATTGAGGATTCTTTACGTTGTGCAAGAAGAAAAAAAATAAGGCCACCCTGCCGGAGAATATAGATCTTTCGGATCTGGTAATAAGAGGAGAGGAAATGGGGCTTGAACCTGCAAACTCAACACGTAAATTAATAAGAACATTACCCATAGAACCCCAGCGAAAATTTACCATGCCGGGGTGGCTATGATTGTCTCGTTTCGAATGTTACGAAACAAAGAAAATACTAGGAAAAGGACAAAATAGAAAACGAAGGATTGTGATTCACGAAAAACCCTAGACTCATAAGAATAATAGCGAAGGGCTTACAACTAGTCATTCCACTGCAGTCTAATCGGAGACAATGGGTCCTTCCAAAGCGAGTGTAATAAATAATCCTGAACTCCCTGTAAATGATGATATGGCTCTTGTGAATGCGTTTGAAAAAGTCCGTTCTGAAAAGGCTAATAGGAGAGGAGGTTAAAGAAAGTTTTTGGGGGCTAAGGAACTAGGTCAACTTAGAATTAAGCTTCAAAGATTTTATTGAAAGACAAAACTCAACATTGGTTGGTTCGAATATCATAAATTTTTACGCACGAGGCGAAAGGATTCCGCATAGCAAAACTGGAATACCAGTGCCTCCTTGGCTTTGAATAGAACGATGACTACAACTTTATGGTTGCATTCGACCTATGTGGTGAGATCGCAAAGAAAACAAAAAAGGAACGATCTTTCCTACCCATAAAAACTGTCATAAGGTGTCATAAGGTGACAAAGCAGCTCGGAATGGTAGAAAGTTGTGACATTCTGTGCAGAAGAATGTTTGAACTCATCAATCATGGCGTTTAAACGCCATCCAAGTCAATGTGAGTAGACTGGCTGCATCAAGTCCTTATTTAGAGCAGCAAGCATCTGCTCAGTCAATACACTAGTAGCGTAGTGTTAGGAAGTCCAAAGACACTGAGACAGGCTTCTTCTTCTATGTGGCTCAGTTGCATTTGTCTTTTGTACGTAGAAATAATAGAAGTAGAAAGTAGGTAGAAGGGATAAAACTAATCCAAAAGCGTGCTTTCCGATTACCTTGATGTCGTTTATTCTCAAATGGTGCCTTTGACAATGCCTTCTACAATCTATAAAGGTGAAAAAGAAGGTAAATCCTACCCTCCTACCCATTTAAACTTGTGAGGCGATAAGCGGTTCGTAAAATGGGATCAATCACCAGCAATTTACGATAGTGGATATTCACTGAAGGTAATTCTTTAATCTCTACTATAGGTTAGTTTGGGAAATGTTTTCTTAGTTAGGTTTCCAAAAGCTGGGGTGATATGTCAAGCGTATGTGTGCGATGTCAAAATTTCACTCATTGGAATGCACATTGAAAGTTCTTATGAGAAAACACGGGATTTCATGTGCGTGATTTGGATCGAAATTGAATGGCAACATTATGTACAACGTTCATTAAGGTAGTGGTATCAAAGCTTTTGAATAGTGTGCAGATGTCAGATAAGTCTTGTAACAATGCTTAGGTCGCCCTATACATCTTTGATATGATCGTAAAACTAATCTTTACTCACAGAGAGTGGCCTGAGCAGTGTTGCGATCCACGCTGCTTCGGTATTTTTCTACGTAACATTGTACAAATGTTGACTTCAGTCCCTGTTGACTAATCACATTTTAACCAACTCTTCTCATCTGTCATTTCTATTTCCACTTTTTCCCCACAGTCACAGTATCCGAAAACCCACCTCAAATTGATTGTACACAAACCGATCTGTTTGATTTTATAAACGCACAACAACAATGAAAGGTCGTGACTTCTTCTTCTAGAAAAATACTGATGCTTGAGAATAATTACGCTTTAGAGGATAGTAGTGGAGTGGTAGTGCTTGTGGACTCCTTAATTCAGGGTTTGATTTCATTGTGGGTCTTATATTCATCTTGTGACCTTTTAAGTCGTTTCATCTACTTCAGATCGACTGACATGTTATTATTGCCACCCTAAGCAGGTCCACCTTACCTGGAAGGTGAAAAGTTAACATCTCTAAGCTAAAAAGAATGTTTGTGAGTAACGGTCTGTACGAACAGAGGGGCGTTTTGGGGCAAGTGGGATGTAGTTGAAGAGTCAACAAAAGGAGAGAAAACAAAAATTAAGGACGAAACTCCCGCATTAGTGAGAAAGAATTAGACAGAATATTATTAATTTTAACTAAATTAATTTTTCAACGTTGTAATTAATTTGAATCCAAAAATTGATTTTGAAATGTGAAGGAAGTAAGATAAATAAGGACCAAATATTTTCCATGCTCACAATTGAATTAAAGTGCAATTAATTTTGACCGATCTTCTTCTTTACAATCTCTTTTCTGACCACGAATAGACGTCTAAGTGAATTTAAGTATTCAACAATGTTTGTGATTCGGTGGAGAAGATCTTAACCGTGGACGGAGAAATTTAGAAGAAAGTATGATCAGCAAGGAATAAGGTTATTGCTGCGTACATCGGATTGAATTATGTTGAGCTTTCGCCGGGTTTGTTGTTCGGTATTCCTTTTTGGTCTAGAATCTAATATTCAAAGGACATTAAAATATAAAAACTCCTTCCTACCCGGAAATCTGATTATGTTGGTGATGTGTATAGGTAAGCCAGCACGGCCAGAGATCCTCCCTGCAAGAATCCTGACAGATTGTGCTCCCTCGGCCTCAATAAGTGACCTGGAGAATGCTAAGATTGCAAAAAAACAAATATTTGCGTTTGCGGTAGTCTTGTTCGCAATACGATACAAATACTCAATCAAGGTTAGCGTTGCATATTCTTCTGTATCATCAAATTGTATGGTCTTGTCCTAATGGTTGATCCTTTGTGTGTGTGATTGAAAATGTCTAGGTCTGCTTAGTAGCTAGGTCAAGTGAAAGCCATTGCATATGTGCGGCTGGTCTACCATTGCAGACTACTGAAAGGCTAAATGTTTATCTTCTGCTAAGCTCTCGCTTCCATGATTGTTGCTGATAGAAGAAAGTTCGGAGTTTTCCATTAGAGACTGTCTGACACCTTAGGCAACGGGGACGATGGCTATCACTCTTACGATACCTGTGATCGTTTTTTCCAGAGCTGCTCTTGTTTAAGATTTCTCAAGAGTCACCTTTTCATTGGGCGTTGTCCCCTTCTCCCCTAAATTTGACACAAAGGGATTGATAACCCAGGCTCAAGCATCGGCCTTTTATTCTTTTTATTTTCATTCGCACTGAGGAGCCTAGTCACCCGGTTAAGAGTTTCCCTGCCGATTTCTACTTGACACAGCTCTTAAGCGGGCACGGTTGTTTTCGGTCCTACCTGTACAAAATTGAAAGAGCACGGTCTCCTAAGTGTAAGTTTTATGCAGGATAATTGAATGACGCCTGTCACACATTCTTCTACTGTAAAAGGTGGAGACAGCAGCGAGGAGACCTCCTCACCGAAATTGGAGAGCTCTGTCCGGAAACGATCGTCGGAGTTATGCTGAAAACAGTTGACAATTGGAATCGCGTGGTGCAATATGCTCGGGCATTGATGATACTGAAAAAAGCTTTATTGGAGCGCAGGAAGGTGTGGAGGATGAATGGATCTC
Organism: Stratiomys singularior; assembly: GCA_954870665.1. NCBI lineage: Eukaryota > Metazoa > Arthropoda > Insecta > Diptera > Stratiomyidae > Stratiomys > Stratiomys singularior. The sequence goes on from OX940879.1 coordinate 14,165,923, forward strand.
TTTTCTAGCACATTCTTCCTCTACCTTCCTTCCCGTTAGAGAAGAGATTCCCATAATACAAAAGCGCCTCTAGGCGTAGGAACACGAGGCCTAGCCCAAAGTAATGTGTGAAAGGGTTCCAGGCTACGTTCTTAGGTTGACAGGGGAGGTGTTCAGTGGGTAGTCCAAAAGCCTTTTGAGTCTGGGAGTCCCACAATTAGGGCGTACACAGCCTTCACCTCTCTACCACCAAAAAAAAAAAACATTTCGTTGTACTCCGTGTTTAGTCCTGTTCTGCGTCGAAATTCCGTCGTAGTTTAAGGAATCGTCGATTTCTTTGTAATTTTCACTTACGCATTCTGATATTGTACCATCTTCGGTGAATAGTTTCAGCCTATTTCTTCCAGTTTAAAATCCAACTTTAAGTTCCAATCCTACTACAAGCAAGCTCAGGTACTTAGCTAATAGTTCCAACTCGACTTATGTTTTCTCGAAGCCTACCTTTCATGTTTTTGCGGTAATTTTTTCAATGTCAGGCTGATCAAATCAGTTTTCGCTTGTGTGAAGCTAGCACTTGCCCCTTACATCAGCACATAAGGCCTTATTTTGCGCCTGGTGATGAGCACAGTGTTAATATCTACGCCACTCCCATGACACTTCAAAAACCAGCACTGTATGAATTTGTTTTTTTTTAGCACAGATTACATTGTGATTCTAAGATAATCCTACAGTATGCCTTAGCTGCTCGTGGTCGAAATGAGGTTTGCAGAACGTCCATCTAGTGAAGTTGAATATCATCCTGACGTCCTACGTCACCAATTTTGGAATCGAATTTGAAATCTAAGCATCATATTTGCAACAAATTTAATTTAATTAAATATGAACTGCTGATCCTGAGCAATGGCCGTATTTTCACTATATTTAATCCCATATACTATTCCATCTCTGAATATATAAATAAATCCATGAATAGTCTTTTAATGAAATTTTTAAGCCTTACTTGATCTCAACGCCAATAAACTCATTCAAACGATAATTTGCTGATGTCCTGCAATGATTTTGCAACAAATAAATGGGATCATCACATCAATTTCATGGTACTAAAGTTTAACAGCTCGTTAAACCATCCTTGACGTGCAAAACTCAATAGTGTACATTTGAATATCTGCATGTCTGTGGACTGTTGCATTTGTATAGAACATCGAATAGGAATGTATTCATTGGATGGAACTAAACAAAAATTTCCAATTCGCATAATTGCATAATGTAAAAGTCGTTATACCAAATGCCAGAGGAAACATTGTAGCCGTCCTTGTAGTATGTGTAATGAATCCAAATGAGCTTCAGTTAAACAGGTACGAGTATGGCTTTCAAATAGGAAACAGAAAATCAATTATGCAAAGTTTGAATGGACTCAATTATACATTTCAATTAGACCATCTCGAATTAGGTGAATAGGATTAAACCATATAATTATACTTTGATCTATTGTCGAAACCACTTCATAAAATTTGATTAGTGTCATTTTGTTTTGTATTTATTTTATTTCCTATATTTGTTTGTTTGATTTGCGAACAAAAATGTTTACTTGCGATGTTTTCTTGAAATATCAACTTAGACTTATTGCTCGATATTTCAATGGAGAGCCTGAAACAATGGCAAATATAATTTTCAATTCCTGACAAATAGATATTGGTACCTCAAAGAAACAGCAGAACGATTGTCATTGTTAGACTACAATTCTTCGGCAAACATCTGAAGGAGGATTTCAAGTGCATGCAGGACTAAAAGTTTGTTGACGTTAAAACAAATAAAACGTTCGATTCCTTTTCAAAATACCTGAATCAATATTTAAAATCTTCCTTGCAACATTCGTTATGCCTATTTTGAGATTCAGTCACAAAAACAAGAGTAAAGATATAAACTTAAAGTTTAAAAAATGGAACTTAAACTAAATAAACCGCGAAATCTCTGCAAAATAAAATCATCAAGTTATTGTGTCTTCTCGCTCAATAAATTTCAATATTTAAGAATGATTAGAAAATTTAAACCTTAACATTGCAAAATTTTACAACCAATCATATTTCTATAAGCTGAAAATTTTCAATGTAACATTCCGAACCCTTTCGAAGTTGTCTTTAGACTGTTTGCTATTTAGGATATTCATTTCCTTCAAACATTGGGTTGGGGAAAAAATTTCGCCTAACTCTGGCAATACCAGTAGTATGGGAATTTGACAGCATTGTCTGTCATTAACATTGTAAGTTTTCATTTTCAAGGGAAAAGTAGTGATCTGTGATTTCAGTTCAATGTTGAAACCATATCAAAACGAGTAAATACATAGAAGAAATAAGATGCATTTTGAAATTCTATTCCAAGAAAAGGACTTAATTGTGAATAGTGAAAGCAACCAATTCACGAGTTCATGGTAATGATGCTTTGACAGAAAGAAAAACCCACAAATAATCCGCAAGTTTGAGTGTGCAAACTATTTGACATGATAGTTTGATAGATGATAGATAGATAGATAGCTACACGTTAGTTTACCTTTAATCGCAGTTGATTCTATTATGAACATTTTTTCAGTGAAATTGACGTATAAGCATTCTTGACATTACTTCAGAACAGAGCGTTTATTGCAATACAGTTTCCAACCATAAAATACGCTTCAAATAAAAACTCTAATTTTTGATTCAGCATGAACTTTCCAGGAATCATTTTGTGTACCGAAGTTCCATCTGAAACATTGAAGCAACAAACGGAGTCAAATTTACCAATTCCTTTGAAAACCCATGGGAAATTGTAGTGACTACCGACCTGAAGATGGTGTCACCATCTTTTCCCCGCAGGCGAAAGTTCAGCGGACAGGTCGAAAGTCAGCTGACCTACGACCTGGCGACCACTTCAGGTCGGAAGAGAGTTTTTTTTTGATTTCCGGAACGGGGAGTTGGGAGAGGACCGGGAGAAGAGACACACGCGGGTGGAAAAGAAAAGTGATCTCGTGGAAAATCACTCGACGTAATTTTATTTCCAAACGTGAACGTATCTGGACAATTTGGTGTGTCTTTCGCGCGCGATTATCTGTTGGAAAATAGAAAAGCGGTTTCAAATCGATTTATGGGTCGGTCGTAAAATATACGGTGGATATACGAATTCGTCGCGGTGGAGAGTAGAACGTGAACCGTCAGACGAAGACGGCAACAGTATCACCACCTAAAACTCTGATTGCAATGCAACCGCAATTCTCGTGTCGTGTCGAATGTGTCGAATGCAATAGATATTTGCGTTGTCATCAACGCCACGAAAACAAGGATATCGCCAGAGGTTTGATGACAGTGTGACGTGAAAACCCAGGCGGAAGTGTTTACGAAAGTGTTGTCAGTGTGTGCCCGTGAGCATAACCACACCGCTTGACAATTGCTAGTTTGCATATAAACCTATGTGATTGCTCAATTGGAAAATTGAAAGGAAACCCTTACCGCTGGTTCCTCGGCATTTCAATAGCAAAACAAACTGTGTGAAAATCCGCCAAGACGTTGTGAGCGCGAAATAACGTAGTGAAGCCACATTGTTATGTATATCTGCCCTTGAGTTTTGCATTTCATTCAACACCGGACTTTTATTGTTTTTATTACAAGGAAAAGAAGCCTGCATACAAATTCAATAATGAACCGGGAAAATTAACGGGTATATTTCGCCTGACGCCGTAATTACATCTCACATGCGTAAATGTGGATGCAATAAGTTTTAATGATAAACAAAGTGCTATGTTACAAAAGTGAAAACGCAGCACTTATGGAAAAAGGTTCTTTGTTCGATAAACATAAGAATCCATTGCTGATCCCATTTCGGCGGGGGGATTAAGGAGTTGTAACAGATTGTGAAAAGAAAGACATCAATATAAGAGCATTGTAGTAGTGCTAAGGAGTCTCAGAAAAATTTAGAAAAAAAAAAAATAATTTTTGTAGGTAACACAAACTCTAAATGAATTTTTTTTATATGCCGATTTTATATAACTTAAAATGTATATTAAAAACATTAATGATAAAGTGAAAGGGTATTCCAATTAAAATAAATGGAATAATGCAAGACGAGGAGAAGTGCCGGCACTCAGTGTAGCGTGGAATCAAACACATATTGGATAATGGCAACTTAAAGATCGCAACGTGTGTTGTAAAATCAGGAAAAATGTTGTAAAAACGAAGGAAAGTAATCATTGCAAAAAAAAAAAAAAGAAAAAAAGAAAAAAAAGTAGAGTTAAGCAGTTGAAAATATATTTGATGGTAAAATATTTTAAATTTAAAATGGATCGCTTCCTCTTTGATTTGAACTCATTGGAGATTTCGACACATCAATGAGAATCAATTTAAGAACTTGTAAAAATTTTTGAATACTTATATTGATAGTGGAAAAGAAATATTCATTTGTGTAAGAATAATGTGCAATTCAAAAGTTTGTTATAAACCCAATGAATGATTAAGAATAATTTTTTTGAAGTAGGTTAAGCAAGTATGTGTACACATATAATAGTATTTCGATGTTTCTGCTTCACTATCGTGCTTTCTTTTAATTTGATTTAATCAACAGTGGACTTAATATAGCGCGATTCTGGTACGTTTGTCTGACTTGTGTGATTTGACCTATAAAGCGTTAAAATTTTTCATAAATTTTTAAGAACCAGAATTAAAATGAAGTGCTAAAAGAAAAACCACATTCTTTCCTTCCAACAACCTTTTCTTTCAGGTGGAAATGGCGCGAAGGTAAGTGCAGGATGATGTAGGGTCAACAATGTGTTTCGTCGCTCGGGTTCCGCGGTGCTGTAATTTTGTTCCGGTAATAATTTGTAGTCGTGTCGCGGACTACTAGTTCGGTATTTTCGGGTTCGCGTGTTTTACGGTCGCAAAATTAAAGTAGTTTGTTTTTAGGCACCGCGGTATATCGGTTCGCGAATGCGCGTTAGTCGGGGAGTTTGATTCTTTGATTGTATCTTGATGGTAAAAAAATTCGAGTAAAGTAACGTAATTTGTTTAGAAACGTCGCGTAGTAAATCGGGCTTTTCGGTGGCTGGTTCAAATGGAACCAAGAGCGGAAGTTCACTTGGGTCCGACCCACGTCCGCAATCCTCGCCGCACTGAGCTAGCTAGCCAGCAGCCACCACGCGAGGGAACTTGCGAGTGGCCGAGTTGTTGACCCACGGGGTACGACTCGTTGCCACGTCTCCAGGACTGCACGTCCAATTGTCGGTGCGAGGCCGACTTTCATCCCGAGTCGTCGCCGTGACGACCTGGGATTCTAAATCCATTACAAAATCCAAAGAGGTTAACGTCAGAATATATTATCCGAAAGAAGTCGTGGTCAAAACGATGTCAATCTTCTAAAATCATTTCAAGCCACGATTGATCGAGAGACTGTAATACTATATTGCTGGAACTGGAATCGTCTACTTTGACTTACCACTTAGACTGTCGTTTGTCTACTCTGGCATACCACTCCGACAAACCATCGATTTAAGGGGTTATACCAGTGTGACACATTCAAAAAATAGTTTATACTTTCAAAAATATCCTGTGTAAGCAGCAAGGTCATGTATTGAATAATTTTTGAATGGCAGCGTTCTAAAGAGTGACCGCTCGTAGGTATAAACCGCTCCTTCTGACAAAGAAGGAATGAATCTCCTCCTATAGACAAAGTTTCGGAGTTAGTGTATAGTTACACGAGCTCAAGGAATGGACTTATCAAAGTTCAAGCACGATTATTTACCGCTTGATAAGGATGTTACGGAAGCTTTGAAACCAATTTATACTGCTTTGAGCTCAAGAGAATAACTAGAGCGATGCAAAGGAGGAAACACACAAAACAATAACGAAAGTTATAATGGGTTGCTATGGCACTTGGCTCCAAAAAACCTTCACAGCGGGATGAAAACGATTGAGCTCGCTAATTTCGTAGCAGTTTCAATATTTGGTGATAGTTTTTATAATATTTTAAAAATGATGGTAGGAATGGGCGCGGTTGTCGGCCCTATTGCGGAAGAATATGCAGTTCACAGAGATCACAGCAGAATCAAACAGGCGGCGATACGTCCCACGGCGTCCTCAAAAGATGGACGAACAGCCCGAAGACAAGCATTAGCCTCACAGAAGGCATTTTTTGGGAAAGAAGAGGGTGTATCAGATGGGTCAGGCATAGTAGAATAACAATTTTTATGGTAAATATAATTCTATCTAGCAAAAATCGATAGTTGAAACTTTAAATGCGTTTTTCTCGAAACGATATTTTTCAAAATTGCTGACGTCATAACTCAACGATGAATTGACCGATCAACTTCGAATCGAAACTGAGTATTTTTGAATATATTTACTATACAATGACCTAGGATCTTTTTGATTGGTTAAAAATCGTCCATTTGGCATAAAAAAACGACCATTTTTTGACCCAAAAAAATACGACACTATTTTCAAAACTACGCCATTTTGTTTATTTTTGAAATTTTTAAAAATCATAGGTCATTGTATAGGAAATATCTTGAACTTTATTAAACATTTTGAATTTTTTTGTTTCACTCCTTCGGCCGGAATCATGTCAGCAGGTTGGGGAACTTTTTTTTCTATATCTATAAGGTTCGGACTCTAAAATCCTGATGCATTTATATTGTGGTACGTTGGTTGCTGTCTTGATGATATTTTACTAGCTTATACCACTCAATGGATGAATTCGGAAATAGGACATCTTGCAAGTATCAATCTAACCTTTGCGTGGTGAGTTGCCAAATATCTTCGACAGGTCACCTCAAATAAGCAACTACACATATATTTATCAGGATATCTTAGGGGGTCTATGTTTTGATAAGAAAAGGGTCAAACTTCGTGCAAGATGTCACTTTGGGAAAAAATAAAATAACGACTCCAAAATTGAAAAGGAGTAGGTCCATGAATAGGCCCGCGAGTTTTTAAACTTAATTTAAGCCTCATTGTACGGTCTTTCAGGTCGAATTCTCTGGGACCATATTCTTGGATATTGCGTAAGCACTAAAAACGCTTGTCCTTGAGCTTGTAGTGCTAAGGATAAATACAAAGATTTACTCTAAGAATAAATGCAAGGATTGGCAGTCGGCGTTGGAACTAACCGGAAGAAAATACTACTAAGATAGACCTCTTGAGACAAAGGTGTAGAGAAAAATGAAAGACTTGATGCAAGAGCAACAGCTTGAGAGAAAGTTTATGCGTTCAATCATTGGTAACACTACTGCTGCACTAGTATTGTTCAGAATTTCGAAAAGGACTAAAACGTAGGCCGTTTTCTAAACCTTAAAAGCTCATATGTACTTACTGCGTTACGCTGGACAAACGGGGACCAGAAATCTTTCTGTCAAGAAGTAAAGTCTAGTCTAGTCGAGGGTCTAAAAATCCTTGGGGAGACATGTAAAATTTTTACAAGCATTTGGATCTGCCAGCCAAGCAAAAAGGATATAAAACGGACAGAATCTGATGTGCCTCTTCTCTAGTAGGACTTGTGTTACCGCGACCCCAGGATGATCTAACCCAATGTGAACAAAAAAATCCAAACTGAAGTCTATAATCAAAAATCAACTTTCACAAAGCATCTGCCATTCGTTGCCGGTGTGATCACATCCTTCAGCTGATATGAGACATTGAAAGAACCCGGTAGGGGACGCTTAGATGGAATCGGAAAGACTGTCGCTACCAGCGATGGATACATTTGAATAATTGGCGTCGTTGGAATTCGAACAAGGCACTTGATTTATGGAACATTTGTCACACTCATTGGCAAACGTCAGGACATAAAGGTCATTCAGGATGTGTTTCAGGCCAGACTAGGGCACCTAGATAAATTAGGAAGACAACCTCGTACACCGTTGATGGCACACATCCGAAATGCATATGTTAACGATACGAGGTAACAGATGGACAATGGCGGTATTTCATTCGGAGAACAAGCAAAAAAAACAAAAAAAAGGAAATATTTTCGAACTGTCAAAAGCAAAGGGCTCGATAGAGAGTGCAGGTAGAGGGGCAGGGCGCCTCTTCCCTTTAGATTATTCGAGGCATAACCCTGATAGCTAAACCGGTGTCATCAGTTATTCTCAAAACGGCCCAAAAGGAATTTTATCTCTGGTTGCGCAACGCATCATAATACGTTTTTTTACCAAAGGACGCGAGATTAAACTCAAATTTGATTTTTTGATACACAGCTAAGAGAGAATTAATTCTCAGTGCCAGAATTGACAGCATGGTGGGCAGAGTATAAAGAAGGACACAGTAATTTTGGAAAATTGTAATCACCGAAGACAGTCCTAGCATTAAACTTGACAAATTTTTTGTTGTTCGTGATCTTGTTGAAAGTTGAATCGGGCTCCTGCAGCACAAATCAATAACAACACGAAATTCAGTGTGTACGAACGTGTACGAACATCACATCGAAGTGTACAAAAACCGCATCAGATGGCTTTGAATTTCAGGAAAACTGGACGTTCCATATCTCCTTGGCCAAGAACACAAAAGTACCAGAATTGCAGTTTATCAAACGTGTCTCCTTGGTTTTAAAAATCAATGACAACCTTTCTTTCAACGGATTGTGACGTACAATAACATGGTCATTCACCACTCCAATCCGAAATAGGAAGAGGACTAAAATGGAGTGAACAATTTGAGAGCCAGTCATCGAAATCCAAAAAACGCTTGTCAGTCTGGAAGCTTCTTATTATGGTTTTTGGGAACAGCAAGAAGTCTTACTCGTATTTTTTCAAACATCCTCACAAAAAAAAGGATACTCACAATTGTGACATTTCCCACTAAGTTGGAGCTATATTTTGGTCAATAAGGTACCGGAAACCCATCGTCCCGTTCCTGTGTCACCGTCAAGAACCAAAAATTGCAGCCGTAACAACCCAAAAATTGGCTAAAATGCATTAGACTGCATTTAAAAATTCCCCCTATAGTCCCGATGTTTCACTCTCCAATTTCGATAGCTTCGGGTCTCTCAAGGAGTCATATTTTCACTCTTCGCTTTCCAAATATTCGGGCCACTCAGGGTGACGTTTAGAGCACCTGTTTTTTACCCTTAGCATTCCACATAATTCCATATCTCAAGGAAACACTTAAGTGGAATGATTTGCAAAAAAAAACAACAGATTGGACTGTTTGTGCGGAATGATACGGATAATTAAATGAAGATTCTTTGAAACTTGTATAAAAAACCTTTCAGCCAATAAAAACATACCAAACGCTCCGACCAACCAGCAAAACTTACGGTATTTACCCCAAGCAAATAGAGCTTAGTATAGGTTGGTCAAATTTTACTCATTTTTGCGTAAAACACGAGAGCGCATCTCAGAATCTTTCAGTGAAAAAAAGTAACACAAATGTAAATCGACTTGTGCGTTTTCTATCTCTTTCTGTGAGAGGCCACATGAGCGTATCTGTGCTAGATGTATTTTGCTGTGCTATTTCCCTGGTGCGATAGCAGGGATGACTAAATAGATGTCATAGAAGAATTTCTAGAAGAGGTAAGAAGATCTATAAAACAGATGAAAGACAAAACCTAGATATACGACCGTTCGGCGAAGTAAATAATGGATGTAGTGCGATGATGAACGGTAACAGTCGACGAACACGAACACCCTTGGTGTGTGGGTTACGTGAAGCAAGTGCGATGGAGCACTGTTACTCCATTCCTGTTTGTTAGTACACTCACTACTCCTTCACCAGAAAGGCTAATCGTTTCTGGCTTGTGTGATCGATCAGAGGGTCGGGTATGAAATTCAAGTTGTGTTGACCGGGACTTTGACGACTTTCATGTTATAGTATATGCGAGTGTCGTCTGTATAAAGTGACATCTGAACATTGATTGGTAAAATTGGGATATCTGCGGTGTACAGATTGTATAATATTGGTGAGATGGATGATCCTAGTGGAACTCTAGCTTGAATGGTTGGTAAGCGCGAGAGTTGATCTTCCATCCTAACTCTAAAGATCGTCCTTTTAGGAAGTTGTGGAAGATTTTCCTGAATTCCAGCATTTTCCTGAATGCCAGGCCTTGTCAAAGGATTTCGATATGTCAAATATAACTTATGTGCTGGACCACCCTTGCTAACTGGCGTTCTGTAAAGAGTTGTTCTCTGAAGTTTTATTGCTAATCGGGGATGATGTGTTTTTTGGCTATCACTTCGTTGAGTCGTACCAGTAATGCTTCTTCTGCTATTTTTAAGATTTAGGAGAGGAGACTAATGAATTTCCAATTTTGAGGGAAGGTTTGGGTTTTGCCGGGCTTGGGTATAACTGTTATGAGAGCCGATTTCCATCTTTAAGGGAATCTACGTAATTGGAAAATTTTGTTGATCATGTCTGTCATTTTAGCACTGTGTTTTCCTCTGTTTAGTTTCCAGGTGCTTTTGTTTAGCTCAGCTTTTGTGTAAGTTCTTTGGTTTCTTTTACGTCAAGTCACCGTATCGTGTCGTTTACGTGAGGTTCGGTTATGATGTTCTCGTTTATCGTGATCCTTTTCGTCAAGGTCTTCACACTGGTGGGTATTTTCTTGAAATTGTTGCTCCGGCATGTCTGCATAGGTTCTTGCTTTTCCCAATTTATGGGATTTAATGATGTTTGGGCCGTGTATGAGTGGCACAACTACCTTATCCTGTATGCGGAAGGATCTGGACATCCTCCAGAAGGCATTCTCGCCAGGCTCGACGCTCTGCATGAAACTCTCGCATTGTTCACTTAGAAACTGGTGGAGACTGTCTCTAATTTCGTTTTTCAACTTTAGCCTTACCTCACATTTAGCTTTCGTTCGTAGCGTAGGATCAACTACAAACGGCGAGAAGATCATTAATTAAGGTGCTCCTAAATAGCGTATCATCCGGAAGGGATTCGTTATAAAAATTTGACCAAAGCGTCAGTTGATAAGAATAATGTTCTTTCTGATTGAAGAATAAGAACACACACACACAACTCCAAGATATTTTGATAGTGTTACATAGTGATAGTATTTTTACTGTGTCCTTGTTTGAGCGGAATATTTGTCTTCCAGTACCCTGCAGTACTGTCAAAAATACAGAGAATATCGTTAAAGGAAGAAATACTATTTCCTTTCAAGTGTTTAGGTCCTGTAAATGGAAATCTTGTTTGTCGGTCTATTGTCCAGTCTGGAAGCCAATCGTGCCTTCAACTGCCTGCACAGTCTGATTAAGATCATAGGATCCGAAAGGACTGTCAGATGTGCGTAGATTAGTAACAATTGTTCAAAAATGATTCACATGAACCTTAAATGATTCTGGTGAAACACGCAACATAGTTGGCTCAGCATAAGGACGGCTGCCATCGGTCCCTGTTCAATGATGTATATCTGGATTTTTTTCGTATTCTAACAGAGTTAGTGGCGATTGTTTCCGCAAAACGAATTGTTTCATGAAACTAACATGAAGAGTTCATCTCACTTTCAAAGATTTTCGGGTAGAGAGTTCGATGTTACGTTTAATAGCCCATGATTGACCATAGGTCCCTTCATTCAACTCCATAGTCTACGACTTCATTAAATTTGGCTTAGATTTCGCTATTTGTGTAAACCAACTCAAAGGACTACTTCTCAAAGAATTGGAAAGTAAGTCATCTGAATGTGAACAGTATTACAGAATGTATTATGATAAGGGAGTATGGAGGAAGTACAACAGACTGTATTACAATAGAGGGATCGATATTTGAAGCTTTAACAGCAGTTTTTCTTTTCACACCTTCTAAAAATCATCCTTTAAATTGAAGAAGACATCAGCTTTGTATCATGCAGGGTTTTTTCCTCGGTACCAAGCTACTATACTTAAACTTCATAACAAGTAGAAGTGCTTCCTGTGTGCTAACTTCTCTAATCCCCAGAATATATTTCCATATTCTTCCCAGAACCAATGCAAACTGACGACGAGGTTACAGTGCTTATTCACATGACGACGCTGTTAAGTGTTTCCTTGCTTCACATATCAGCAAAAGTTATAACGAATGTTGCGACTTAAACCTAACATTCAACCTGCTACCTTACTCTTGCGAAGGATATGTGTGGGTGCCTGAAAAGTACTTTGTTGGCTCTTTGTAACTTTTCTGGTACCATGTAACAGTGATGTGCATGTACAAAATGCTAGTAGCCAATTAAAAAGTAACAGAAAACAGGTTCCAAACAGAAAACAGTAACAGGAAACAGTTTTCTTGGTAGAAGAAAATTGTTCACCTTTTTGTTCGCGCCTGGAAAGCGTGTATGTGTGTATAGTTCGAGGGTAATGCACGCTTAGCATGTGATTTTGTGAAAGCATCCTGTGATGTTGTGGTAAGCTTTTGAGTATGAATTTGTCAAATAAGAAGTCTGAAGATGGTTTTTTGTTTTTTTTATTTCACTATGTTTTGTTTTTCGCTGTATTAAAGATGAGGAAATATTTTGTTTTTCACGGAGTATCGCGTTCACTTCACTCGTTTCCCTTGACTAACATAAGTTGAATTAACCTTTGTTTAGCGAATGTTCTGCTTGGTTTGAGGAGAAGTGGAAAATAAGTTTGAACTCGAATTGAAGTACGGATCAAGGATCTATTAGAAAGTTTAAGCTCGAAAGCATTTACCTAATTCTTTTCATTACCGTTAATATAATTGCATCTTTTAAACAATACAAACTTAACAAACGGCTTTAGTATGGCTTGTCAAGTCGTTCATACTAATTTCTTTTCCAGGAGAAAGTTATTTTAGCAATAATTTTAGGATCTAAATAATAATCACAGCGAGGCACGGCAATGTTCATATTTTCTTGCAGGCATGGGAGTTTAAACGGAGTTTAAACAAACGCGTTTTAAAGCCATAGTCAGGCTCAGTCAAATTTCAATATAAAGAAGAAATGGCTCAATCAGGACTGTCTAAAGCATTACTTCTGGGCTTATCTCATCTTCTATCATCTCAGGTACGCAAATCGAAAAGGAATGAAACATCCTCTATCGTATCACTTGGTTCAATCAGCCGAGGCCATTACCAGTCTATTTAGTGACTGGATTGGACATACGATTTCGTCGAATGCTTTACTGGTATCTAAATGAAGTGAAAAGGACAGTTTAGCATAGAGAGCTGCTGGTTAATATTAGACAGGTTTGTTAGTTTCGATCCCAAAGGACCCAACTGTCATGGAAGTGAACTTTTACAGTCGACATCTTTTCATTAGATCCGTAGACTAATTTTCAACTCCTCTAAATTCACGGTTTAACTTGTGGTTGGTAATCTATCGCTCCAATATCCTCATGCCTTGGCGAATTGATTTTGATTTTGCGACGACTTCCGGTGCCACATAAGCGTAGCCTAGATCTTCGGAAGATTATCTCCCATGATATTCTTGAAGCCTGATCTTCAATTTGATCCTAGTTCAGCATTGTTGAGGACAAATAACTTTTCTGTTCAGTCTTTTTGGTTATAGAGTAACTACCGCTGCTTGAAGAAAGTCTGCATCACATATGAATATCATGGAAACCACGCGAGATTCACTGCATTCTAACCAGTGGATCATCTACCAGCGGAACCACTAAGCCTAACACTAACCAGTGGAATACTAATGTGCTGATTACGGTCTAAAAGTTACTTACATTTCCGAATTGGCATCTCGAAGGATGCTGATCTAATTACCAACATAAGCAGACAACGAACATATCGATGCGGTAATCCTTGACGGCTTAAGTGGAGCCATATCTTTTGGTAAGGAATGACTCAATTGAGACTTGCAAAAGAATTTGGAAATCAACTAGCGTTTTTTCATCCATTTTAGTCCAATTCCATTGAGAAAACTGGTCAAAGAAAGAAATCAATGGTTCTGGTTTTGTTGCTTGGTTCGAAACAAGCTTGGAAAAACTCAAAATCCAACGAAATCCAAAAGAATTAAATGGAATTTCAATTGAAAGTAATAAAATATCTCTCATTTACGTAATTAACAAGAAATACCCTAACAAAGCTTTTGAGACCGCAATACAATTAGAAATCTATTTACACTTTTTCTCTGTCTCTTTCTGCTAGCAACCACCCTGGAGTGTTGCAGCTGTATATCTTTATGCTTAACTGTAGTATAGACTGATTAGAAAACCGATGTTATTTAATTCTTTGTCAATGAAAAAACGATTTTCAGTGTTAAATGTGAATAAGGAAAATTGAGAACAAATGCTTTACAAAGGATGTAAAACATATTTCTCTGATTGTGAAGGACTAAAAGGACTCAAGTAATAGGTATACTATCGAAATGATTTCTTTTGGAAATCGGATTGCATATAAGAAGGTGCCCTTTCTCGTTTGGTGAACAGTTGATACGTCAGCGAATGCGGCAGAGGCGAGTTGGTTTTATTAGATATCAGGATTTCCTTATTCAGTGAACTTTATATCGTTATTTTTTAGCCTTATTCGTCGAAACATAACGCGCTGTTTAAACATAGGTTCATTTTTTTGGATTAAACTTTTACTATCCAAGGTTTTTATTTATGGAAAATGAAATGAATCTGTGTTATTGTGCTAAGCACTTCCTATAGAATATCCTTTATGAAATAGCTCTGGTTCGACATAGAACCATGCATTTGTATTCTGAATAAGTTGTAAAATGTTAAACTTCCTCGACGGGTGATATTGCGAATAATGTGGTCTCACACATTTTAGAATATCCCTGAAACAAACCGGATATGGTTTTTTTTTTTAAGTTGTTTCGAATACGCTGTAATTTACTTGCCTTCAGGAGCAAAATTGATCAAATAAAGCTCTATGGTAACAATAGCAAAGACAGATTTGCTCATTTCCTTCATTTCCAGAAACAAACGTACAGACATCAAAATTTTGTCAAGAAATGAATCAGAATTCATGCAATTGGATCCAATGGGATCCTTTGTAATGCTCCTCTTTTTGACTTGATTGTAAGGATAAATACAAATTCAAAACAAAATATCTCTAACAAGAAATACTAAAATAAGGAACCAAACGCAAGCCTGGTCTATTTAACAACGAATTTGTACATCAAATTTGAATAGTTTTAGTCAACATGCCATTAGGGTCCTGTATTTGACTCTATAGAAGTTCGTTGCTTACAAAATAAGATTTGAAACAACTTTCAGCAGCAGAGTTTAAAACTTATTTAAATTCAATAATTAATTTACCTTCTCGAAAAGAAAACGTCAAAAATAAACGTCATTAAATAGTCAGTGCAGATAATTAACAGAAAACTAAGAAACGTATTCAAACGTTAAAAGGGAAAACGAGCCACTCATTAAATAATATGACTTATACTTCCATTATGCTTTTCCCCGGGAACATTTAAAACTTTCTATAATCTGCAAGTCTCCTCGACCATTTCAAAAGGATGCTTCCGTTCTCGGTACAATTCGACTGTGCAGCACGCAGAGACGCAGACGAAGAGAAGAATATCACTTTTAATTGACCGAAAGAATGGAAAATGGGTTCATTCCCATTTTCCGGAAAACTGCTCCATTTAACTGTGACGGTTGATGGTGCTAGAATTGCTGGCACTACTTTTGTCTGTGCACAACCTTATGCACTTTTCCACCATGTTTCTCGTTTAAGTATATCCTCGCAGTTATGTTACGTTTGCCGGTCTCCAAGCTTAGGAGAAAATTTGGGTGAGGTTGCATTTTAGTAAGGACGACGTTCCGTGAAGTTTTTACGAGAATGCTATTCTACTGATGAGATAGATCTGTATCTGCATCCGTTTGCAAAAGGATCTTAACGATTGCATTGAATGCGCTAGGGTAGGTATGGGCTGAAAAAATATTACTTGGTTGGCACCACTCGTGTTGAAAATGAGCTAGACAGGAAATCGATACAATAAAGAAAGGACATATGATTGAGTCCATGCTTTTAATTGCTTTTTAAATACTCTCCGATGTAACAGATAATATACAGAATAGCTATTCAATTCACCTTAGACTGCGCTATGTTTTAGAAACAAAATTTTCGTTTGCACATCCTTTGTGAGGTTAGTCAGTGTATGCATGTCCTATATTTTGGGCAAAACCGATTATTGATGCATTCTAAAGGCTACAATGTTTAGAACTGATGTGCGCCTCCGAATCACTGGAAATTGAAATCGTGTCAAAAACTGGTACAGCTACTACGTTGCAGAACTATCTTATATTCTTATATTACTGGAGCTTAGGAAGCTTTTATAAGGTGTCCCTATGCGACTTAATGTCAAATTGATGTTCCGAGTGCAGTAGATGAGTTATTGTTTTTGGCTTACGTACGAATTACGAACCAACGTTACTGGAGAGCTTCAGGAACTGTAACTCTCGCCTATCACACCCAATGCGAGCATACGATCAAGTTCCTTGTACAGCAGATCCTGTACGACCGGCGAAACAGCATAATGCCGTTGCTTGATTGGCTTAGCAGTCCCAGTGTCAATGTTGTGTGTAACGAGTGACGTTTTTCCCAGACCAAGCTTATTGAAGGAAGGAAATTTGACAACTACTTGTTGCAATAGTAGCTTTTGCTCTGGTGTCAATTGGTGAAGGGTGTCAGCCTCTTCGGCTTGAAGAGAATTAGGGGCTTTTTGGAACGCACTGACATTTTTGAACGACGCTGGTTCTATCTGAAACGCATTCCAGAAGTCAATGCCAAGGTATAATTTACCGGCGAGGGAAGGGACGACTAAGAACTGCAAAAGTTTAGTCTCGTCATCATATGTGACGGGAACATTTACGTATCCTGCTGCTGGAACTCGCTGTCCAGACGCTGTTTGGACACTGGTTTTCAGGGAGTGAATTTTGAGATTTAAGTCTCGAAGTAACTCAATGGACCGATGTCCTAAGACACTGACGCTAGCTCCACTGTCCATAAGACCGGTGAGCTGATATCCTAATATGATGATGTCACAATAGGGACGCGGATCGTTAAGATCGCGATCGGATACTACCGAACTAATCGCTAGTTTACGAAGGGCGCGTTTCGCGCGAAAGTATTTGATAGCGCGAAGTCTTCTTCTATATCTTCGTGTAGTGGTGAACAGGGGAAAACGGTTGACGGGAGTGGGTTTGTCCAATCGAGTGGTCTGAGCTATAGAAGTCTTGTCATAATGTGATGATGGACTATTCGAACTCAGCGATTGCGACGCCATTCGGGATCTACATTGGTGGATGCGTCCACAGTATTGACTCGAATTTGAGTTGTTGCTTAAGGGTTGAATTTTCGAAAATTTGGAGCGGGCCGACCCCTCATATGCGGGCCGCTCCTGGAATAGTTTCCCGGAGGTTTACACTTTTGGCACTGAGTTTTTCGTACTCCCGGAGTACCGCAACCAAAACAAAACAATCTCTGGATCGGAAGTTGGCATTTACTGAAGAAATGACCTATATCCTGACAGTTCCAACACAAACGGTATTCGGGATCACTAGCAGGGTCCAGAGATTTGATTACTTCTTCGGGCACTTCTGTTGGGAGATTTTGGTAGCGTGTGTGTGACAAGGCATGGACTTGGTGAACAGGACCGAAAGGTCGTTCTACCTTGCTCAAGTTCCAAACAGATTCTATTGAAGTGCAGCACTGTACCAGCTCATAGACTGATATAAATTGCCGACCTGCGAGATGGTCTCTCAACCGACGATGCATATTAAGATACAACAAGTGCTGTATATCTAAATCAGACATGCGTTTCTGTAACTGCAGCGACAACGTCTCTAAGGCATCGAAGAATTCGATGAAGGGTTCACCCTGCGCCTGATGACGTGCATCCATTTGACGCCGAATATCTATGTCTGCTCGAGCACGGGAAAATCGATTGAGGAAAGAATGGGTGAGAGAATCCCAATCTATGGAATGTGGGTGCATTTCGTGATATTTCCAGTACCACTCGAGAGCAGGCCCTTTCAGGAAAATGTGGAAGCACTCTGCCAATTGGTTAAGCGGCACCTCTTGAGAGTCTCCCATAGCTTGTAATCTATACAGGAAAGAGTCAGCTCTCAGGCTAGATTGGCTGCCATCATACCCAATACCCCATTTGGATATTGGTATAGACATTTGGCTTATTGGACGTGAGCGTGCGGGAGAGCGCGTACCAAGATCACGTATATTGTCTCGGGGAATCTGTGCTGTAGTGGTAGCATGGACTGGACGGGAGGCTGGACTAACATCCAGTGATTGCTTCATGGGGCCTAGAACATTTGATTCCAGAACTTGCTCCAGCCGCTGGATTTCTTCAATCAGGTGCTCTATCTTAGGTTCCGAAATGAATGGATTATGACTCGTGGTCACGGGTGTCAGAGTTTCATATAATTCTGCCGTGAAAATGTGGGGTTTTTCAGACTCAGAAGACAAATTACGAAAGGGGTTTGAATCATTCAGTTTTGTATTTTGATCAAACGGACAATCATTTGTCTGCACACTCGAGGGTAGTCCAGTGTCCACAAAAAGTCTTCCTGTCCTCACCGGGACATTGGAAATGGAGAAGCCCTGGGGCGTAGAGTGTCCTGACGGCAAAAATTTTTCCGATGGTGGAGACGACATAATTTGACTACTTTATACTTTTCAATTGTCCTTATTGAGTTCTTAATTCCTTACTTATATTATATGTATGTTTTTATTCATTAATGTGTGTATGTGTGTGCTTGAAGACATGCGTTTCCGGATCAGGACGCGAAGAAGGTTAGAAAGTTAAAGATGAAATGGAAGTATGTGAGCAATTCCAAGGGTTGCTGATGCTAATCCGGCCCCTGATTCAAACTCATAGAGCGATAAATATCAGTCGGCATAGAGTCAACAACACCGGAAGGTAAACGTGTTTAAAGAATATAGCAAAGGAAAACAATTAGTGGTGTTTCGAGGTACGTGTGCATCCGCCTGTTCTCCATTCAAACCAAAAACATATGGCGAAATTTACAAGAGATCAATAGATGCAAACGCTCCTTAAAAGTTGTTGTGCGTAATGTCAGCCAAGTCAACTTCAGGAGAGGCATTCCTAAATACTAATTCCTGACTCCTAATTCCATAATCTTAAAAGGAGAAACCAACCACCTCCTTCGTCGACCCTTAACGCTCCGTCTCAAAACTCATCGAGTCGAAATCTACGGAAGCGACAGCTAACATCACTCACGGAAACAGGAAAGAAGAAAGATAAGAAAAGAATACTTTTGGGGCGCCAGCTGCAGATGCAAGCAATCGGCGCGATATGTACTGAAGCGATGGTGCAGTGTGCCAGCGGAAGAGCAAAGATTTTATTTACGAACTTCAAAAAAAAACGAAATCCTCCGCTGCCACACATTGCCATCACCTTGACCGAACAAAGCCACAAAATTGGGCGCCATTGTTATGTATTTGCAGCTGGCGCCCCAAAAGTATTCACACATATTTTATATAATATAAAAAAAAAAAAAAAAAAATGTCCCTATGCGACTTAATGTCAAATTGATGTTCCGAGTGCAGTAGATGAGTTATTGTTTTTGGCTTACGTACGAATTACGAACCAACGTTACTGGAGAGCTCCAGGAACTGTAACTCTCGCCTATCACACCCAATGCGAGCATACGATCAAGTTCCTTGTACA
The DNA here is from genome assembly GCA_954870665.1 of Stratiomys singularior. Taxonomy (NCBI): domain Eukaryota; kingdom Metazoa; phylum Arthropoda; class Insecta; order Diptera; family Stratiomyidae; genus Stratiomys; species Stratiomys singularior. Next base: position 14,185,459 of record OX940879.1, read on the forward strand.
GCAGATCCTGTACGACCGGCGAAACAGCATAATGCCGTTGCTTGATTGGCTTAGCAGTCCCAGTGTCAATGTTGTGTGTAACGAGTGACGTTTTTCCCAGACCAAGCTTATTGAAGGAAGGAAATTTGACAACTACTTGTTGCAATAGTAGCTTTTGCTCTGGTGTCAATTGGTGAAGGGTGTCAGCCTCTTCGGCTTGAAGAGAATTAGGGGCTTTTTGGAACGCACTGACATTTTTGAACGACGCTGGTTCTATCTGAAACGCATTCCAGAAGTCAATGCCAAGGTATAATTTACCGGCGAGGGAAGGGACGACTAAGAACTGCAAAAGTTTAGTCTCGTCATCATATGTGACGGGAACATTTACGTATCCTGCTGCTGGAACTCGCTGTCCAGACGCTGTTTGGACACTGGTTTTCAGGGAGTGAATTTTGAGATTTAAGTCTCGAAGTAACTCAATGGACCGATGTCCTAAGACACTGACGCTAGCTCCACTGTCCATAAGACCGGTGAGCTGATATCCTAATATGATGATGTCACAATAGGGACGCGGATCGTTAAGATCGCGATCGGATACTACCGAACTAATCGCTAGTTTACGAAGGGCGCGTTTCGCGCGAAAGTATTTGATAGCGCGAAGTCTTCTTCTATATCTTCGTGTAGTGGTGAACAGGGGAAAACGGTTGACGGGAGTGGGTTTGTCCAATCGAGTGGTCTGAGCTATAGAAGTCTTGTCATAATGTGATGATGGACTATAGGAACTAAGCTCTTTCCCTGTGTGTGTGTGTGTGTGTGAGTTGCATGGAAGGATCAGGGCCTAAATGAAGTCCTAACCCCCACGCCCACGCGGTGAACTAGTCGGTGGAAAATTAACTTTCTTCGGCCGCCATTATGCGGCCTTTGTATTTTCAGCTAACCCTATAATCTTGTTCCTTTCTTTCGCTGCAGGTGCGACCTATCGGTTGCCCAATTATTATTTTATTATTAATTATATATATATATTATTTTATCAATTTCCCTTTGAAAATACATAACAAAGGATGCATCCTGTTCAAACAAAATTACGAAATGGCTGTTTTCCATTTCAGCGCAAAGGAATACCTTCCAATAAGTAGAGCAAACAAGCGGAGTTTATTGTGTTATGAGTTTTTAAGTGATGTGAATCTTGTGAATGAGCATCGCCTAATTACCCTTTTTAACTCTAGATAGGATTCAAGCATCAATTCTTCCGCAAAGTTTGCGAAGAAAGATTATGAGAAAGCAACATGGTTTTGACAGTTGTATTACATTTATATTCAAGAAATTTTGAAAATTTTATTCATGTTAAACGAAATAATGAGAAAATAATTACCATTGCCGATAAAAGTCTTCTAGTTTTTCCGTTGGTCCCGTTATCTCGTTTGATTAGATCGCTCTTCCCCTTAATTTTTTGACAGAGAAACTTAAATAGTGAGCATAAAGCATCAGCACGTTCCAGCGGCTGCTCATAGACAGAGATAGAAAAAAGATTTATATTTGTATTATGCTTATGCGCAAAAGCTTTGGGAGAGATATTTGTACGAAAAAGTGAGAGAAACTGTATCCATACAAATTTGGTTCCACCTTTGTTGATCGAATACTGTTAGATTTGCAGGATCAATAGAATTTTTCGAAGTATTAACGCTATGTATTTTTACGCAATGTCATTACGCCAGGACTGAGTTTCCTTTTTAAATACGAGGTTAAAAACTTAAGCTAAGACGCCTCCAATTTTTCTCACAATCTTATCAAAAGCAAACTGGATAAAATCTGTCCTTTTCCCTTGTTAATTCACTGCAGGATACCATGGCTGCCAGCAACGATTATTTGGGGGTCTGTTCTGATAACCGGAAAATCGTCGATCCAACCGCAGCATGGCTAGCGAATGTTTGGCCATGAAGAATGCTTTTTCATCGTTTGGAAAAAAGGAAAATAATGCTGAGAGCTAAGCCAGGAGGAAGGAGTGAAGACTGACAGACTGAAGGAGTATGGGAAACTCAAAAAAACAACTGCATTTTGTGGTTTTTCTGTTGCACTGATGCATTGTCTAGGTGAAAGAACACAAGAGCTGCCCAAATGATTTTTTGGTAGGATTTTTTGGAGTCCGATGAGTAAGAACTATGACATTGCTGTTCCAGAACATGACAAGCACCAGGTTTGCAGCACTTATCCGAATTGTATTTGATGGTGCTGAGTATAAATGTTTTGATTGGGTGCTGGGATGGTCAATACCTCGTTTCAGGATTGAAAAACAGAGTATACGTTTCACAAATTGTCAATCCATTTATGTCATTAATGCCATTTATGTCGTCAGGACCTGTCAAGAATGCTCAACGATATACTATGTGAATACGTCACTTTTTGCGACTCATTTTGAGGAAACTTGTCGCATGTTCAAGTCAACCCCATGTAGGATTCTGCGCACAGATCCCACGGAATTTTCGACTTTGGAGGCAATGTATTCTACAATGCTGCGATGATTCTAAAAACAATTTTTGACACTCAATTGATCCTGTCGACTGTTGCGAGGTTGAAGTAAATATGACGTGTTGGCACACGTTTGTTTCTTCGAATTGTTCCACGCATGAACGTATTATTAGTTCAGAATCAAATGCGATTTCCTGCTTTTTCCGACACATAGTTTTTATTTTTAGGCACACGGTAGTGCTAAGTATGGTGAGTACTTCTTACTTCTATATTACTAGTAAACATTATTACCGAATTATAAACAAAAAACTCTTTCCATCTTCCCTTCCATCCTCCCTTCCATCCTTCCACTGCGACCTCTGCTTTAGTATTTTGTTTTATTTATTTTGTTTTATTTATCTAGTATTATCTAGTTGAACTCTGCTCGAGTATTTTGGAAAAGCCTTGCCAGTTGTTACTTTAGGAAGAACATTTAATCCAATCCAAACTATTCTGGAAGCAAGAGATTTATCGTTGTTCTATTTTAAAATGCTTGAAAGCCCCTAAAAAGTGCTTGAAACCTCCAAGTGCTCCAAGTGCAATTGGTTGGTGCAAACGATTGGTCTTGTAGAAAAAAAGGTGGCATCAACAGGACTCACGGCGAAAGTTTTATAGTGAACTGTAGCGCCATAAAACTTCAATCCTATTAAAATGCGTGAGCAAAAATACAATGATCAACCTTGCATTCTATCGCTTGCAATATATTCTTGTTCATTAAAACCTAAGCAAAACCACTGAAAAGTGCTCAAACATGGGAATTGCATCCAGAAGAAAAAGATACGAATATCCCGTAAGGAAAATACAGCGAGCTTTGTAGAAAAGAGAGCTTTTAAATTATACGACATAGATGAGTTTGTTTGAGAATAATAATTCCGGTGTATTATTGTATGTAAGTTGTTGTGCATAAATACAAAATTAACGAGAATATTACTGGGCTTCTCTCCACGGCTTAGTATCCTGGCCTCAAAATTTTCACTTCCAATTATCAATGCACCGTAAAAATTTCGGGAACAACTGGTGCAGTCGAATTGTTGGAAGTATTTACGCTATCCATGTTAAAAGGAAGATAGCCACTAAGTCCTCGTCTCTGACCTACGCTAATTTAGGTGTCTTGCACCTTGACATACAAGAATTCACTTAATTTGCTGTATGTAGTATTTGCATCATTTTTTCCTTATTCCTCTCATGAACATATGCACGCATGAATGATAATACTATGAATATTCCACTAGGGCAGAAAATCAAAAGTGCCGAGGAGTTTTCGCTCAATCAGAAATATTTGAAGGAGTACCACATGCTCTCGAATATAAGCTTCTTTCTCTGTAATAACGTCTCGTTTTAATGGTTTGGGAATATTCTGATCCTTTCAGGGAGTTTGTTTGTCAGCCGACAAATGTTCCTTTGTCTGTTGCGATTACGTGTTTTCCAAGTCCATCTCAATAGTCCGTTCCTCCTTTCAAAGATATCAGTCACTATTGCTAATATCCAGACGATGTTTTCGTCTTCAGTGTAGTTTACTGAATTGAATAGCTCTTCATTCATGATGTAAATATTCATGACCAGAGCATTACTACTAACTGGCATTTTCACTTTAACGATTTCCTGACTCGGCTGAGAGTGCTAGAATCCTTTTCTTATTTATTTTCTCATTGCATCCACATGATTTGATTTGATCAAGAATACATTCTTAAGACACTCGGTTAAAACCGCATTATCTTATTTATACAAGCATGAATTTCATATTATATGCTCTATCTCTTTCTTTACAATACTTCTGAGAGTCTCAGTACTCGTTAGCTGTTACACTATGAGTATATCATAGCGTAAGCACAAGACAGCGAGAACATTTCTAAAATACTTCAAGAATCAAAAGAATTTTATTTGAATTCCTGGATTTCCTCTCATTCTCGCCTGAAATAATGACACCGAAATCAACTTATGCCTTTTCTTTCTCTTTCTGATATAAGTCACCCGAGAGTGTACTCGCTTTACATGCTTAAGATTTGACTGCAGGTAGATTTTGATTCGTTCTGGGGTTTGGCTTGTAGAAAAGTTACAATAATAGAAGGTTAGAATATCCTTATTTTGTTGCTTTTGCCGAATCAAAACAGAAATATTTTTAGGTGTACATTTGGCTTTCTGTAGAGAGAAGCGCTAGTGGTGCAAAAATCAGTGATTTGAAGACGGAACTCATGCTTGAAAGGGAGCGTTCTCAGATAAAACCGAAGCGAGTCCAGGCGCAAATCCCGAGCTTCGATCCAGAAGGGTATGTTGTGACTTTTGGTTGAAAGGAGCAGTTTGAAATGATCCAGACATGGACCTATTCTTCAAATAATGTGTAGACTTTGCGATATAATCATTCAATATTTATCTAGTCATGCGAGGAGCTTGCAGTGCAGTGCCTGACCCATGCCATGGATAAGACGGTTTTTTTTACATTTTCTCCAGAAGCAAGAAGTTCTAGTACTAGTTGAAGTGTTAAAAGTATTACTGAGTTAGTTAAAAGGAGCTTTTAGTAGAAGTAGGTATATTAGCAGAAGTTATTATAGTAAAAGTAAACTTTTCAAAGGATTTTAGTTCAGATAATTATACTGCACCACGTTTTTGCGAGAGCCTTTCGCATTGCCCGACAAATTTAGGGTTCGACAGTATTTCCTAATGCCCAAACGTAAGGATAATTGACATCTCACTAATATCCATGAACCAGTTGTATCCTAGATACTGTCTAGGATGCAACTGGTTCAAAACACTTTGAAATCCTCTGACTCACGAAAGATAGTGCACGCATCCTTGCATATACCGCAACACGTTCATCACTGTCAGCTATAACCAAGTATGCACAAAGATGACGGATCGAAATTACTTTTTACAGAGAATAACATCTTTATAGGGGATAACTATTCCAAGCATACCGTGAGGACGAAAGTCGAAGAAAAATTTCAAAAAATTTTCAAACAAACTTAGTCTTACGTGAAAAATTCAGAGTTCAGCATGTAATCTGATTTCTCAGAGGTATTTTTTCATCTTTGCATAAATCAGGATATCCAGTGTTGAAATCATTGTTTTGTGTTTTTACTTGGAAATCGTTCAATATTTTCAATTTAAACGGATTTTCCGTGTATTACGCACGAACAGCTCGAATGGGTCATGCACCCATTTACGAGTGAATTCAAAGCGATATGCGCTGGTAGTCGGCAACAAGGATACTTTGTGAGTTATTCATACCTACAGGTATCAAATAATTAATTGAGTATCAGCTCAAATCCGTATGAATGCTATGTGTGTATGCAAAAGCGTGTGCATATATTTGAGCCTTTCAACATTGAAAATAATGTTTTTGTCTCTACTAAAAAGAATCCCCGTGAGATTTGTTCATTTTAATTAATCAACTAGAGAGTGAGTTTCATAGTGTATAGTGACAGAACTTTTTAACCTTGTTTTGGGAAATAAATGCCATAATATTAAAGTGTGTGTGTGTATGAATGGATTAAAGCAAAATGCAAGGATATAATATGCACAATCGTACAAACATACTAATACGAGTTTTGTTTCAGTAGAAAATATTGCATGCCGTAGAGCTTTGTTGCTTTTGTACATACCGGGCGAAAAAAATAACACACATATGAAATTCAAGGATACTCGTTTGTATAGTACGTGCAATATGATTGTGCTGTGCGGACGTTTTTAAAATTTACAGCTTAATTCGTTTTATTTCCAGCTCGTTGATGCTTACCTAGGAAATACGAATATCTAGTTGAGTTCTGAAAATTGGTTAAAAATTCATGCGTTTGTTAGGTGCATGCTCGCTGTACATTTTATACTCAGGTTTCCTTGTCCCGCCGGAACAACTAGTACGTACCATATGAATTATTACCACCTGCCGAAAAATTTGGGGGAAAAGCCAAAAACGTGCCATCCAGTTCGTACCATCCATGCATGGCTTTGTAGATGTTAGTAGTGCTCAGCTCAAGCTTCGCTGCATTTGGTGGTGAAAAGCGCTTTCCACTATTTGAAAATTTTATTACTCTTAGCGGGATTTTGTAGAGAGGACGAAACTTCTACTTTTTATGTTGTTGATGCGTAAAGTCCATTAAGTTAGATTTAGATCTCTTATCTGGAAAGGTGTTAAAATCGGTTTTATTAGGACAAGGATCTAGCTAACGATATCCTGCCGCACATATCATGGGATTTTAAATTGCACAATACATTTAGGTAACGCTTTTAAAGCGGTCAGCAGTTTAGTCCTGATGGCTAGATGAATATTGGTTTTTTTTTTTTAATTTTTAAGCAAGAGAAGTCAAAGCGTTGCTTTGGCTAGCGCACTTGCCTTCTATTTAGTTAGTTTCGTGTTCAAGCTCTGCTGTAAGTAGGAGAACACAAAACTATGTCAGTAAGTGTAACTTGATGGTTGGTACAATAACTCCTAATAATTAGCAATCGGACTTCCTAACCAACCTGCCAGTTTATGAACAAACTTCCTTTCCATGCACCTGCTCGAAATAAAGGATCTCTAATTCGCATTAATGATGAGGTATTAAGAGGACAGTTTCACCATCAAATGTTTTTGTTTCAAAATGTTTGGCAATATTTTAAAAACTAACTTAAAAATTTAACTACCGACATTGTTTAAAGACATTGTGGAAGCATTTTTAATCCTTTTTGCTGAACAAACTTAGTTAAGACTCACAGGTTGGCAAGTTTGGTAGAGCTTTGTCGAATCGAACTTTATGCCCGAGAGAAAAGTTATTTCAAAATATGCGTCCTGGCTGGCTCCCTTTAGATGCCAACTTCCTGGCAGCAACACAATTACATTTAAAACAGTGTTGATTTCAATCAGGCTTTCTAAACAACACCTGAAGTTAGAAAACATTGCCAACCGCTTAGCCGCTTGGTTTCAAATTCTAGAGGCTTGAATGGCATTTGGTTGGGACAAATAATTTAAATTGGGACAAATAGTACTTCGATTGGAAGTTATTAATTTTTTCACCAGGATTGAAACATACACTCATACATACTATTGTTTGTCACTCAAAATTTTGGCTGAGACCTTAAATTTAGATTGGGACAAATACTTCAGTTAGTTACAACACTTTTTTGTTGGTTTGGGGGGTGAAGGCAATTTACGCCCGGAGTGTGGGACTCCTAGTAGCGCATGCTCGTACAACACTAGTTACAACACTTATGTTGGGACATACTATTGAAATTTAGTTGAGCAATTTAGCTGGAATATGAAATAATTGTTATTATATTGCTGTAGAATATAGACTGAGATATAAATTGTTACGTCGGCACATAATTTAACATTGGGAAGAAAACTAATGACTAAGGACTTAAAACTAAAGATAAAGCAAAAGATTTCAGCTGAGTCTTTAACGCACGTTGAGGCAAAAAGTTATTCAGGATAACTTGGGAGATAAAATTTGGATGAGGACATCAAATTTATACCGTTTCACAAATTTTAGGACGTAAAATTTAGATGAAATTATAAAATTTATATCGCTACATAAAATCTAAGTCATAAAAATTAAGGTCGGACTTTATGCTCTGATTGGGTTGTAAAATTTTTATTGTGGAATGGAATTCGGGCCAAAAAATAAAATTTTGACGGGAATTTAAATTCATGAAATACCTTGCGTGACATTTTTCTGGTTAAAATTTCGTCTACTTCATCAAGATTGCCGGCAAAGTGCAATTCATCTCGTAGCTGGAGCATTAAAAGTTTTTCGCGCAAGACAATCCATAGTTTTGGGTGCAGAATGGGACTCAGTGAATAATATACTGAATAATAGTAACAATAAAAATTGCCAAAACATTAGCCATATATTTTTTGTTTATTTATGCTTGGAATCTCAATAAAAACTCAATCAAATAAACTCAAACTTGGATCAATCGTACAGGTTTTCCTACAAACCAAGGAGGCACCTGAATGCTAACTTTTTCGAATTTTCCTGACGACTGAAAACCTACTAGAACCGAAAAACTACTAAAAAAACAAGAAGAGGAGCAAAAGTAGGTGTTTTTTTTCTTGTTTTTCTTCCTTGCTGATTAGCACGAGTTCTACCAACTTCCAACACTTTCAGAACACTCCTTCACGGAGACATTCATTGAACAGGCTGCGGAGCATGTGAAGACAAATCTAGGAGACCATCTGTAGAACCTCTCCTGGAATGCCATAGTTTTTTGGAGCCTTTCGGCACTTCAAAAATAAGACTGCTTCCTTCAGATCCCTTAGACCTAAAGTTCTAAGTGCGACATGATACATTTAATCGCTCAACTGTCCAACTGAGCACATGGTCCAATGAAAACCAGGCAGTATCCTCCGAAGTATTGAATCGAAATTGAAAGGGTGTGGCATTGTGTTTTGATTGAAAATTTTAGATCATGGTCAACGATCCTAAACGAAGTAATGTCTTCCCCCATTGTATCGCTCTTGAAAGTGAGCTCTGTCCCGAAACCTGGTGGTGGCTCTACCAGATTCGTCAAGATATTATGCTGTACACTCTTTTCGCCCATTGTTTTCCCAGGGTGTACCCGGGGGATATTTCTACTAGAATGTCAAAACATCATGTTGGTATACTGCTGAAGTGGAAATTCCTCCTGAGCAGAAGTGAGCTAGCTTGCCTGTTTCTCGTAAACTATCCGCTTAGATTTATGGTAATTAAGCTCCGATGGCGTTTAATTTGAAGGATGCAGATTATTGCAGTATCATATTGGCCTTTATTAGGGCTCCTTGAAAACCCAAAATCCTTCTGTCCCAACTTTATGCTTCAAGTCGTCTGGTTTTGGGCATGACTCCTGGTAAAGTTTGTTTCTTCTTTGTACACTTTTCATGTATGTCCTTACTTGTCGAAATAGTTGCACGGACAGTTTCTTTCGGTCCTCTTGTATACCCATAAGAGATGTCCGAATCCAAAACGCTTGTGATCCAGAAGAGGAGTTGCTCTTCCCGTGTCAGACAAATTATCTACCTCATTCTGGTTCTACCTTTCCTCATTAGCTGTTCGGCTTCGCCTTCTGTAAGGTCATGGTTTGGTTTGGTCGTTGCACGCTTTTTTGACTTGGTCAAACTGATATTCCTCTCGTTTAGTGCAGCTAAATCACAATTTAATGTACTTTATATTTCTGTCGAATCCGTCATTCCCTAAAGTTTTCTGATTTTGAGCATGGCTTTAGGCTCGCCTGAGGCTGCGATAGCTTTCACGTTATGGACTTTTTGAAGGCGTCACAGACTTAAACCTTGTTTGTTGCATCTGGTTTGAAATCCACAAGGAGTTATACAAGTTGGACGTAGAATTTTGTTCGGAATTTGCATGTATTCGGGTGTTTGATTTCCAAGCTTAAATAACGAAGAACCTGGGATTTATCGTTGGTTGGTACCGTCCAAAAAGTTTGCAACGCATTTGAATCTTTATTTCTTCAATCACATCTGATGAATTTCGGTTCTAGTGTAGGTATACGATTTTTCGTCCTTAATGCTACATTTTTGGCTGTTGTAGAATGTTCATACTCAAACTATTTCGACGCGATGCGGTTTTTCACTGCTCGGTCATAGTCTTTCCATCGCTTATCCCCATAACGCGTGATTGAGCTAAAGGCCGACTACTAGTTGATGGTAGAAATTGAGACGACCAACGCGCTGTCATAGGGTTCAGGTTTTTACTCCGGTTTCACCTTAATCCACATACATGTGTAGTGGCCTTTTTGCTTCTGAGGTTCATTTTATTACAGGATCCCAGTATCAACCTCCTTGCTTGGGTTTGTTTGAACATCACAGGTGGTAATGAGATGTTTCAGAATGTTATCTACTTGAGGGTAATCCTTTTCTGCTTCTAAACCATTCAGAATGATCGAGTGACTCGGCGTCTTCCCAACAGGAAGTGTTTCTCGCACTTCAGCTTATATAGTGGTGATAGCCACTATCGTAGTTATATCAATCTCAAGTTTTCTCAATCTCAAACCATACGCTTTGCTCTACCGTGTTCGTCTGTGTTATATTGCAGAAATGCTCTTCTTTAGTTGTTTGCTGCCTTTCGTGGGGTATTCCTGCTACACTCCAATGAGGTAGGAGTCTATGATTGCATCTGTTATAGTACTTAATAACTACTAACCTCAACTTAGCAAATAAAGGAAACACACCGACCTTTGTAACGAAAAATAATAAAAAAATTATAACGATTATAAATATAATATATAATTATAAATAACAAAAAAAATAAACTAACAGGGGTACACCACAAGGCGGCAAAGTATCACCACTTGCCTGAGTACTCAGAGTTAACCAAATAGTGGAAGACCTCAACGGGAAGGGTTTCAAAACGACGACGTATTTGAAAGCGTATGCTTTCAAGCGTACGCTTGACGATATCTTTATACTGATAACTGGAAAGTTCCTGGAAACCATGTCGGAATTGATGGAGACAAAACTCTCACATCTTATTGAATGGGCGAAGCTAAGCGCACTGCGCATCAAGGCCGACAAAACGGAGCTCATGCTTTACACAAAGCGCCATAAACCGGAGACATTTACACTCCCGCATTGACGGGAAACATATCAGTTTAGTAAACAAGGTGAAATACTTAAGAGTAACCTTGGATAGTAAACTAACTTGGACTCCACACATAGGAGCAGTCAGACGGAGAGCTGCAGCGGCGCTCTTCACAATGAAAACACTAGTGGGGAAAACGTGGGGAATAAAGCCCAAAATTGCCCACTGGATCTACACAACAGTAGTGAGGCCAATAACCACCTTTGGGGCATTGGCTTGGTGGCAGGCATTACAAAAGAAAACCATTGCAAAAGAGCTAGAGAAAATCCAGCGAATGGCCTGCCTTGTCATCACAGGTACCATTAGGACTACGCCAACTGCTGCAATGGAGATAATACTTATCTCATGCCACTCGACAAACTCATCTTCACAGAGGCATCACTTGCAAGCATCAGATTAAAATCCACATATGGGTTATCCAACCACACTCAAACGGCGCACGTATGCATTTTGGAAAAAATGGAGAGAATGGCCCCGTCAAGTAAGAGGGAGCTGGATAGAATTCAACTAATATGGGGATAGAATTCAGTCAAGCTGGATAGAATTCAACCAATACACAACAATTCCATACAAGATCAGCATTCCAACCAGAGAAGCGTGGAAAACGGTGCATGATTTCACATCTGAAAGTGAGATCATGATCTACACCGATGGTTCCAAAACGGATGAGGGAAGCGGCACCGGAATCTTTTTTCCCAGATCAACCGCATCTCAACCGAAGTTATAAACTGGAGAGCCACACAACAGTTTGTCAGTTGGATGTGTTTGCAATAAAAGCGGCTATAGAAGCGGCAACAAACAACCTTAATGGAAGTATAGAAATACTCTCGGACAGTAAGTCAGCACTGCAGTCGCTTGCCTCTAAGCGCGTAGTTTCAAAACGGGTGCAGGATTGTAGGCAGGCTCTCAAAACCGCAACAACTCGAGTAAATGTAAAACTCACATGGGTCCCTGGACACAGCGGTGTAGAGGGAAACAAAAGAGCGGATGAGCTATCGAGAGCTGGATAAACCGACCAAAACGCCACTAGAATAAACACAACTAAAGTGCCACTAGCAACGGTAAAAAGGGAACTAGACGAGATCTTCAGGAAAGAGACAGATACGGCTTGGAATGACAGGAACGACTGCAGGATAAGTCGAGCTCTTTGGCCTCACCCTAATCAAATGAGGACAAAACAACTCCTAGGAGAAAACCGATATGGCGTTAGAACATTGTTGGTAGTATAAACGGGCCATAACCTTCTAGGTCGACACGCCAAACGAATAGGAATCCAAACCGGATGACACCTGCCGAGCTTGCGGCGAGGAGGAGGAAAGTACAGAACACTTCCTCCTAGATTGCCTGAGTCTGGCCTGAAAACGCCTTGCTTGGCTGAGGTATACTGGCGTAACAGAATTGGAACACTTGGCAACCACAGAACTGGGGGAACTCCTTGGCTTCTGTAGGCCGAAAGGATGGACCATCTGTAAACAATAGTACTATACATGGGGAGCTGGGGCCGATTTCTGGCCTATGCTTTTTTCCAGCAAGTGGACCCCAGTACAATAACGTTAATAAAAAAATGATTGCATCTGAATTTCTGGTTTTCGACTACCCCTTTTCGCCAGAAACGTTGTTATTTTTCCTTTAAAATATATTACGGGTCCTTCCTCGAAGCAACTACTTCCACTCGTTTGTAAAGTTAATTTAATGACTATTTTTGCAAATCACGGAAGCCATCTGAGGAATGGCAAAAGCCATTGGCCCACAGAGCTTGACCAACGTTTACCGTGAGTCCGTCTGTCCCAAAACTACACAATCAACTTAAAAACGCGAGCTTCGAGCGTACTCTGTGGCTTGCCATGACTTCACGGGGAAGGATATAGCAGGAGCTTGGCCACTTAAAGAACGTATTCGGATATGTTTCAGCACTTCAAAGAAGGTGCTTGCAACATTAAGAATTCGAAAGCCAGTGGAAGCTGCATATGAAACCCTTAGGACATTAGTTCGATTGGATGATAGGAATTTTTACCTATACCAAAAAAGGCCTTCCCGAGTAAAATTTAAGTAAGAAGAAGACAAGAAAGGATCATTTCTAACTGAGCTGAACCTTATATGCACAAATTTTCCGAAAAAAATCACTAATCCAGTTTGAACAATAGACAAACTAAACCTCTTTTAACTCTGAATTGAAAGGAGAAGTTAATGTGGCTACAATTTCCATGTCGGGACGAAAATGTAGGAGTTTTCATATCACATAAGCACTCTCTTCTTACGAAGCCTTTAGTTAACAGGCAAAGTAGAGTAAATGCATGCAAATAAAGGCATGAAGTTAAATTTCTTAGAACAGCGTGAAAGTTTTTGAATCTTTTTTGTTTCAGGACCCATCCGAAGTAGCGTTCCACTGTTCCCAACCCCCGAATACCGCTCTCACAGTTGCATATTATGCCTGAAACTTTCCAGAAGACTATCATCGCTATTTTCGCAGCCATCTACGCGTTTCCTAAGCATCAATTTTCCTATTCCTTGAACTTGTTCTACGAGCTTATCTTCCTGATGTTAATGATTATTATAGCCTGCAGCAGCATGTACTTAGCTGTGAAAATATTACTTTACTTCTCCCATATTTCTTTCAAATTTATTTTGTTTGCTTGCTCGAATATGACACATTTCAGAAGCAATTTGCAATTTCATACCTGGAACTTGTTCTAGATAGAGGCCTAAAATTAAAGCCCCGAGAGAATTTCTTTAATTCAGGACTACCGACGGACAAATGGAGAACGACTGGTTGACCCAAAGCGAAATCGAGAATGGCAATGTACCTGTAAAGGACATTGCAGGTGTTACATAGTAATAAACGTGTCTAATTGCCCTGAAACCATGACTGGAAATGGGACAAGTGTTAAGGCTATTTGAATAAGAATGCTGCAATGATGTTAAACATCATCTAAAAAAGCTGAAGAATGCTTGCTGGAGACCGAACACGTTTTTTTCTTCAGAAACAAAAGGAAGAAAGAACGTTAACTCTGAATAATGGTGGAGTAACGTGTGAGTAAGTGAAAGTATGTTTTGACGAGAAAAAAGAATTTATTCTCATTACCATGATTCAATTTGATCGCAAAGGAAGAAAATCTTGTTGATAGTCAAAGACTTTTGCAAAAACATCTACCCTTAATTAAGGCCTTGGATGATTTCTGCTAAGAGGATTGAATTACATTGCGGTGTATACAATTTTTCGCTGCCAGCCATTTCGAACACGGAAAGAAAAACACAAGAAAATTTCAATTTAAACTCGCTACCACAAATTCCGGAGAACTTCTCTTGAATGTGGAGCAATCCGTCCACTCTTCCGCAACACGTTACCTTTCAATTTGCATTAGACCATCCAGCACGAATTCAGTACGAGCAATTTTTAATCCGCTGAACGTACAGAATGGCAAAAAACAACATTGATCCTTCGTACAGACATATCTTGCTTCCAGCATATTGTGCATTAATTCTCGCCAGTACTTTTGGCATACAGTTCAGACAGTGTCGAGGCGGTGGATACGACTAAGGACAACTGTTCCTCGAATGGATTCGACCCGAAATCCATTTACACTACTTCGGGGAGGCATCCCTTATGCATTTGATTGTGGAATTTATGGAACAGTGGGAGGTTGAGAATATGCATATCTTTACAATTTCCAAAGGGGATTTACCAAGGCTTCTGAAGCAATCCCGGGTCCTACGTAACGTATGCTGTATGTAGGTCGAGGTTGTGTGGTGGTGGTTCGTCGAATTGACAAATTTCCAACATGTCTACAATCTGCTTCAATTATGGTTTTAGTGTACGGACCAATTAGAAACGTTGAAAAGGATTTGTTTGGGAAAAATATTGGCTTAGGCTGAACAGTCAATGTTTGGTAACTGGAAGCGATTGTTTGACGAGTCTTTAAAGTTTTAATTAAATTCTACTGGTTTTTTTCAATTTGTCACTAGATGTTGTCGGTGAGCCCGAATCCAAACTTCCCTAGAAGTGAAAGTAGTTCAAAATGAAAAGATAATACAGTCATGAATATGAAATCGAACACATTTCAAGCACGCAAGCAATCTATCTATGAAAAAATACACATCAAATCAAAATCACATCAAAATCATGTAACACTTGCCAAACGCATGAGGATCAATTCAGCATTTAATCGGTATCCGTGTCTCATGTTGATTAGACCATCTTTTTCACTTTGAAATTATTTTGTTTTCTTCATTTCGTTCCAGATAAATAGAGCTTCGGTCCATCACACATCGCTCACACTTTTCATTCAGTTTCAAATTTTAAGAATAATCCATAACGTTAGTCAACCCTTGATGCGTTATATTCAACATCCTTATAAAGTTGGTCCTTTTGTTTTCATGCATCTTGTACATTTCTTCCCACAAATTCTTTGAATTTCCCCTGTCTACCGGAATTCAATTTATGGTCATTCAAAATGAAACTATCATTAGGCAATCGCGAGTTGAACTATATTCAAAAAAACCTTCCAAGCTCAACCACAAATGTTTTCACAGCATGCCCCACTAACGCTCAAACTCAGAAGAAACCCAAAGAGCGCAATAGCTTACCGACAGAATGTCCACGCACAAATACTAAGCCCAAGGATTACCAGACCTAGACTACCAGAAGAGTTTCAGTCTTTTAGGATAAACGTAGAAAGGATTCCTTGGCTGTGCGGTCAGCCAAGAGCTCAGCCTTGTACTTCGCGATTCATAAACCCAATCTACTACAATATCGTGGGTCTAGTTCCCACAATTATGGAGTTTTGTAACACTCCATACCTCCAACGCTCCAACTTGAAGAAAAACGTGACCGTTGATTACTTCATTATTCATTATTATTCATTATTCATTATTATGTGGTGCGTTGAACCAAGATTATTGACCATCTAAATAGTCACCAATATTCTAAAGCCATTTTTGTATTCTCTGGAAGTTATCTTATCCTCGTTTTGTCAGGATGAGGCCAAAGAGCTTGCTCTACTCTTCTGTTGTTCCTGTGATTTCAACGAGTCCCTATCTTCACCCAGAAAGTTTCACTCAGTATCCTTTTAAACATTGGCTGTTTGTATATTCGTGTATATTATATACTATTTTATAGTTGGGTTTTATTCAACTGACCCAGTTGTTGCTAGATTATCCCATTTTTGTATATCTTTCTGAACCTCTATGCAAATGCGGTTTTGCGGGCCTTCCTAAAATCCTTTGGTAGTCCAGATGGTACGCGGTTAGGCATAAGCCAATGCGGGGACACCTTGTTGTTCCAGAGTACTTGTATTTTTTCGGGTTCAGGTTGCGTTTTGGCGTTTTTGCGCCATTTTTTTATTCGAAAATCTTCTGCCTAGAATACTGTGATATGGTTCTTAAGCTTGCTGCTAAGCTCGATTTGTAACCTTGGTGGAAGATTCCGGGACCATATTCCTCTTATATTTTCGAACCATCGCCGTATATAAGGATTTCACTTCTCGATTCCTTCTCTGGTATCTTATCGTAAGCATGTTCACTAGAGGATGCGGGGCTATTGTACGCCCTACCGATTCAATTCTACCCTGAAGACTTTTATGAACCCATTTTCTCTCATTAGTTCCAGAGATGCCAGTTGAGCGATAGTAAGATAACCTATATACGACTTAAGGACAGTGGCTTGGAAGTGGTGTCTCCTTGAACTTTTATTTGTTGATTGGTACGAAATTGAACATTATCCTCATTGCAGAACCAGTTCAGTTCTGCAGTTCTGGTCCTGATTCCATCAACAATACCAAGTATATACGTTCACTTGATCGTCTGCAGCCCTTCAACAGTGGTTTCCTATTGAAGTCCTGACGAGTAAATGCATATATTGGGCAGTTTTAAGCATTAGGTTCCAAAAAATCCCATCAGTCTTTTCATGATAAAAAAATAAATAACGCTCGTTATAGCGTTGAGTCTTATTCCTCGATCTTATATCTTACTGAGAAGATGTTCACCGGTCATAAAGCAAATACTAAGCTCAGGGATAGGTATCCATGATGGAGGAAATCAAAGGACCAATGCTGTACGTTTATATGTGTATAATGTGGCATAGCTGGCCATGTAATTTCTCCATGATGAAGAGTCCAAGATACTTTTCCATGCACGAATTCTTTTAGATCTTTAGAAATTAGAAATTAAAAAAAACCAAGAAGTTCAGATGAACAGTCAGGAGTCACAATGTTTCAGATTTTCAAAGACCTTGTGCAAATCGCAAGGTCTGTTACTGCTGTACCAATGCGAGTTTCATTTGACTCCACCCAACCGAAAGAAGAGAGAGTGTGGTCTTCATCAGGACTATGATGCAGGACTGACGGTGTTGTCAGCGTCTGCTATGATAATCAAAGCCTTTCTGTTTAGATTTTCAACAATTTAGTTAACTGTGGGTATTCAAACTAAAGGATAGATATTGTTCTGATTCTGATTCTGTTCTAGTAGATATTCTGGAGCCCCGTGCTGGACCAAAGTTTGAATAAATTTTCAAGATTAGATCATTTTCTTGGGGAAGGATCTTCCTTTTTGTTAGTAACATTCGTCATTAATTCCATTTGTCTGGAATGCCTGCCTCTGTGCTCTCCTATAGTGCCAATTCTGTTGAGCATCCTGGAGATTTGTGTTTGCTGGAAATACCGTCATACTCTTTGTACTTTATTTATATGAACCCACTATACATCTCGACGTTCCAACAATGTGCATCAACCTAAAAAACATAAAGGTGATAGATTAGTCATTCTTTGGAAGATGACTTCTGCTCGCTTTCGTATGAAAACTTTTATCCTTAGACTACTGATTACTCTTTAGCCTACCTCCAGTGTAAAGGAATATATCCTGTTGGTTAAGAAAAAAGTTCTTGATAATATCCGTGGTAATATAGTGTGGGCCATATAAAATTTTAAATTTAAAAAGTCAATAAAAAACGGCTTGATATTTTTCAAAGGTTGAACATTTATTTGAAAGGTTATTTTATGAAATTTATTCGTGGAAAACAATTTCGGACAAATGACCATCACGGCTGAGTTTACAGTAACTCATCCGATCCACCCAATTTTGGAGTACTTTCTCGATGGTTTCAGACCTTATGGCAGCAACAGCAGCTTGAATCTTGTACTTTAGATCTTGAATTGTTTTTCGATGGTTGGCGTACCATTTATCTTTAACAGTTGCCCAAAGAAAATAGTCCAACGGCGTTAAATCGCAGCTTCTGGGAGGCCAAATCACATCACCTCTTTTGCTGATAATGCGATTTTCGAAGATAGGGCGCAAAAGATTGAGTGTAGCGTTTGTTGTATGGCACGTAGCGCCGTCCTGCTGGAACCAAATGTTGTCCAAGTCTTCCTCTTCAATTTGCTTGAAGAAAAATTCGGATGGCGCGATATCGCTCACCATTGATGATTACGGCGGCTCCTTTTTCATTTTCGAAGAAAAATGGGCCGATGATTCCACCAGACCATAATCCGCACTATACAGTGACTCGTGCTGGGTGCATTGGCTTCTCGACAATTACGTGCGGGATTTCTGTACCCCAAATGCGACAAGTCTGCTTATTAACGTAACCACCGAGGTGGAAATAAGCCTCGTCCGAAAAGATGATTTTTCGGTAAAATTGACCATGCTCGGTCAAACGATCTTCCGCCCAATCTGCGAACTGTAGACGGCTCGGATGGTCAAGTTGCTTCAGCTGCTGCACCAATTGAACTTTATATGGCTTCATAGCGAAGTCTTGTAGCAAAATTTGTCGCAAAGTTGTTCGTAGAATGTTCAATTCTTGCGATCGACGGCGAGTTGAAGTGGATGAATTCTGACTAAAACTTTCAGCCACCGTTGCAATATTTTCGGTTGAACGCGCGGGAAATCAACGTTGACGTTTTGGTTTATCTACCAACGAGCCATTTTCACGCACACGCTTGACAAATTGTTGCACAAATTGAACTGACGACACTTTTTGTCTGTCCATTTTTTTGCCTAATTTCTCATAGTTTGGGTTGAAGACTAACCACTTTGGCAAAAAATTATTTAATATTTCCCAGTTTTCTTCTAGCGAATAGCAACCCATTTCGTAAATTTTATACTTCTTACTGAATATCTGTCACTTTCCGAATGGTATTTGACGTTTCCAATTTTGAAATATAGATAGTTCAAATTTAAAACCTAGGTCGCCCACCCTGTATTATTGCTTAATCATTCTTAATAATTGCTTAACAATGCTTTGCATGGCTCGATATCATTAATGGAATCATGTACCATTTTTTCGTTTACAAGAGGACGTTTCCTTTAGGAAGAGGAAGAATGGAACGGAGTCGCGTTCGTGAAGCGATCGGTTTTTTCATCCTCTGTTCGATCTCTGTTTCGAACCCTTGCTTTTCTATGTGTGACACACCATCCCTTAATGATGCTACAGAAGATCTAACACTCCTTTCCACTTTTTTAACGGGTTCGGGGATTTGCGTAGTTTGACTAACTTCTATTCTCCAGGTAAAGTAACAATACCAACCTTGTTCACAATTCCAAATAAATAGTGTAGTTAACTTTGAAGTGAGTTTTGTAGTGTGTAGTTTTGCTAAATCAGGCATGCGTACGGTCCACTGACATAAAGTGTCGGTTTAGTAACATTTCAAACGTATTTCGTGAGAAGTTTGTTTCAGCCAAGTATCTACACATTATTCAGCTGAATGAGGAAGTTTGTAGCTGTATCAGGAGTACGTTTCGCTAACCCTCCCCTCTCTTCAAAACACCAAACTTGGTATACTATCAAACGTTTTTGAATCTAGTTTTCATCATTCAATAATAAATGAACCCAGATCCAGCTAAAAGCGATATAAAATGTAAAAGTAGTGAACATACGCAAGAACCTTGAAAAGTCGTGTCTGTTGTCAACAGCTTATCTAGACTATGTACTTTACTACTAATGTAGTAAATTTACGTATTTCACGTAAAGAACTTGATTTAAAAATGAACAAGATTTAATGACTAGGAAGCAGCGCGGTGACCTCTTCAGCGAAATTTGAGAGTTTCTTCACCGGAAATATATTCGGATAAATGCTGACAAATGGAATCACGTGGCACAATAAGCTCGAGCAGTGCTGACTAGAGCGTTGGGAGTCGTCAGGGATGGAGGAATCTCCTTTTTAGCACTTCCTTCGTCTCACTCTTCCTTCCAGGTAGAGAAGTGATTTATGTAATCTGGAGGGGCCATCAGGCGTAGGAACACGAGGCCTACCTCGAAGTAATAGTTCCAGGCTAGGTTCTCATGTTGGCAAGTGAGGTGTTTCCTGGGTAGTCCGAAAGCTTTGCGCATCTGAGAACCGTAAAATAAGGGTGGTAACAGCCTTCGCCTCCTTCTCCCAAAAAACGGAAGCTTTGTAATTTCAATCGTTTGACAAGTGATAAATTTTCAGAGAATCCTCTGTTTCCGATCTTAACTTATGGTAGCAATTTATATCGTTTCCGCTTTAACGCGTACTTGATTTAATAAAATACCCATAGTTGGGTCAATAACAACCCCGAAAAAGTTCAAAAGATCTCATTACATCTCTACAAAACAAAACTTTGGTAAATTTTATGGGCTCGTAGAAAAGTCTCTCTATATTGGTTTAAACATCGTGGCAACC
This sequence comes from Stratiomys singularior, assembly GCA_954870665.1. Taxonomy (NCBI): domain Eukaryota; kingdom Metazoa; phylum Arthropoda; class Insecta; order Diptera; family Stratiomyidae; genus Stratiomys; species Stratiomys singularior. The sequence continues at coordinate 14,206,121 of OX940879.1, forward strand.
TGAAAAGAAATGTAAATGGCATCCATTATAAAGCCATAATAACGGGCTGCTTGTCTGATCCATGATCTCGATGACATTTGGTTTCAACAAGATGGCGCCTACTAAACACAGCATGTGGAAGTATAGCTTCACGGTTATATTGTTGGATAGCAGAAACTGTCGGGAAAAATGAATTTTACGATAGTTTTATAGTTCTAAAGAAAGTATCTTATCATGATTCGCTCTATTTCATAAGTGGATATGGTTATGTTCTGAGGCACATACCTTCTTTGCATTAAGCCTGAGCTTCGATTCCCAACGGTGGCCTTAAAAGTTTACTTTGGATTTGGGTACGTGATGATCAGCGCGCAATTGTGTGCGTGTAATAAGGAGCTATATAGTCCTGTATAGCTGTATAGTGTGTACCTTTGATGGTGGTCATTGATTGAATTTAACAATCCAAAAAACCAATATTTGATCTTCCGGGGGAGTTTATTCTGCAAAATCGAGATAAATAAGCAACAATTTGAAAGTAAAGATCTACTCGGCAAAACTATAATAAGGTTACAAGCATCAATTTCATAAATCGAGCCCATATTCACAACATAACTGATGGATCGAAGAACCAATGTTCTTGTTGTTGCTGCTGAGGCGAAACAAGTTTCTACAGATCTTTGGACCTGAGGATGGCTTGAATATACCTACTCCAACATGGAAGGTACAGGAGGAGGTGATCTAGTCTGAATAATGTTTGAGCTTTGAGTTTGATAAATTCCCCGAGGGTACCGATCAAAGTTGTGCGGACTACAAATACTACCCTTGGGCTGGACCCTGGCATCTATTCCACGGATAGGGACTCTTCTAACTAATACTAAACCCAGAGTAAAAAAGAACTGACTTTGTCAAACATCAGAATATATAATTGAATCAATTATAATTAAATTTTAAACAAAAATATTTGCATGCATTACATTTTTCCCTTATTGTTTATTTTCTGATGGAAAGTCTTAAAAATTTTACTGAAAAGATTGTGCGGAACCGTATTACACGTTATCCTGCATGGATTCCTGTGATATTTGCCGGCTCAATCGTACAATAATAAACGAAATTTAAATGCTTACACAGATGCATGTAACTGTCGAACATATTCAGACTGAGAATTAAAACCTAATTCCATTACTAACCTCAGCATCACTCTTTATCAGAAACAAATGCATGTTGCGGTGACCCACTACACCACATACATACGAATATCTCGTCATCCTGAACAAGCAAAAAACACAATAGTGACAGTAAATGCAACATGCAAAAAGAATAAAAATATTTATAAAATCCTTGAAAATGTTGTGAGGTTAGCCATATGACTTTCTAACATGAATTTTCTATTCCATATTTCAAAAGCTGAATCGGACTAGGAAAAATCCACTTGAAGTTGGGCTTAACCAACACAAAGGATAAACTTTTGATATTTATATATAAGAAGTTTATCCTTCAGGATCCTGTTTTCGCTACCCGTTCGATGTTCACTCACTCGATAGAAGCTTGGCATAGTCATTGTAATTTCAACTGCTTTTCACGTGCGTGCTCCACAAAGGCAGGAAGTAAATGTGAGTCGGACGAGAGAAAAAGCGGAAAAGGAAAGAAAATCTGGAGAGAAGCAAGGAGAGAAACAGAGAAGGACTAGAGGAAACTATTATGCAAAGGTTGTCTATCATGCGAAATATTCAGGCGACCTTTTGCTGGGTAGTTGGTCGCAGGATCTCTGTGGGTAGCCATAAAAGAGAAAAAAAAATGTTTTTTCTTGTCCTAAGGTAGAACTGGTGAATGGTATTTAATACCCTCTTAGATGAGGACTTCAAGCACTTTATGAGCTTGCTTTGAATAGGCGCCATAAAGCATCGTAACTATCTCGTCAATTCTTTGGAAGGATCTTCTTAGTGAAATAGGGATATAGAGTGTGAATTTGCATGAATGAAATTTCCTCGGTATTTTAACATGAGTGAACTACACATAAAACATGAATCGGATTTATTTTTGAAACTGAGCTTTAGACCACATTTGGTGTTTTCGTTAAGTGGTTGCTGTTGTTCTTTTTTTGGGTGAGGTGGATAGAAAATATTATTTCAGTATCACTTGGTTTTCAGTTTGAATTCTGCATATTATTTCAAGTGAAAAGAATTTAAGTTTATATATTTAAAGTATACATTACGAGAAAGAAGTTGAGGCTCAAGAGATTACTTATTGACATTTTCTGATAAACTACAGAATGTTTAAGTCTTTGCTATGGGGTTCTGAATTCAGTACAATTCAACATTCGTTATCCTTCTTGTTCTTCTGCAGGTGCTTTCCTGCCTTATCTTCCCTCATATGATCCCTTCAATAGGCTCCATCCTTCGACCGCATCCAGTGCTTGGTAAATCCGAAAAGTCACTCCCTATCTTCGTAAATCAAGTCAGACCAGTAACTTCTTGTTTTTCCCATTGGGCCTTTAGTTGACCGTGTGAATACTTGATGTGTGCCCCAAGCATGTGCCAACTCTGTGTATTTCCCCCAGTTTCATACTTTTGGCACCTTTAAAAACCTTTGGCACGTCAAAAATTTAGTATGCCTCGTGATTGTCTCACTCATTTCTCAAAAAACAAAAATTGGTTAGTTACTAGTATTCTTTACAAAGGATTTTTACGACCAATCGAGGAAACCTAAGAACTTGCACGAGTTGAAAATTATTGTAAATTGGATTGTAAAGTGCAAGCGTTCAGTAGTTTATTCATGTCCCTATTACATAAAAGGATAAATGTGACTCATAGGACGGGACTATGTGTCTCATTAGACCGATCAAAGGGTAAATTTAAAAAACGAGACCAATTTGAGGAAATTTTTTTTGAGGAAGAGGAAATCTATAAGGACAGTAAAAATTATAAACATTTTAAATACCTCTTCAACTGTCAGGAATTCAACATGTACAAATAAATAGCACAAACAGCTTTCCCAAATAGTTTTTAAACTCAAAATACCACCTTTTGCACGGAAATGTTCAAAATAAAACAACTATCGACGAAATTTCTTCTAAATACTTGCTGTTGATCGCATGACAGGTATTAAAGAGTAATGGACTTAGGTATATTTTAAGGCTTTCTGTATGCTGACTGAATATTTCGTTTTTTAAGGAATGATATTCGAGTTTCAATTTCTGAATTTTTCCAACACATTAAATTGATTTTTTGGTTGGCGAGAAACTTACAAGAATTGACAATTGAAATAAGATGACTTGTGATTCTTACAGTAACCGCATGTCATCATATCAAAATAGCAACGATTCGTCCATACTGACTTTATAGTTGGCCAAGCAATGTCGATTTCTGTTCTGGGATGTGAGACAATCTATCAATGCTTGCAAAATCGAAATTCATGCGGAAATGCACGATTGAGTCAAATAATGACAATATCAAGACTAATTTCATGGAAAGAAAACAACAGCTTCTGACTCCAGAAATTCACAGTCAATACATTGAAGCCAAACAATCAAATACGTACTAGCCAAATGCAAAATAATAGACACAACTCCATAAGAATTCTCCGCCATTCTTTTATCTTCTTCCCAAAAGAGGATCTAAAATACTAAAAATGAAACACTGACATAAACAGAAAAAACAAAAAAAGACTATATGCCGGACACTATCCAACGACTCTATTGATTTCTATTAGACATCAAGAGCCAGCAAGAAATGCAGAAAAGTTTACCAGCGCAGGAGAAAAGTTAACCGGGTGTGAGTCACCAGGAAATAGGGACAACATTCTCTCAGCGATTGGCGACAGTCCTGAGCAGAAGGTGGACTACATGGCCGAACCTTAGTCTGAGACCGTGACTAAATTCTGTAAATTATGGAACTAATTTCTCCTTCATCTAGCTAGTGAGCGATTGAACATAGTCCTGGGAGCGCGACATAACGGGAAGGTAGACTACATGGCCGAATCTTAGCCAGAGACCGTGGCTAAATCCAGCAAATAATGAAACCGATTTCTGCTTGACATAGCTATTAAGCTGGTGTGTATGCTTCAGGTCTTACATTCAGGAGATTGATTGGTCGAGACACCAAAACTGCATGACAGCTACATGAGGTCTACTGGAGCATCAGGAGGCATCATCGATGTTGAAGTCTCTTGTCTAGCACTCATATTCCCTCCATGCCTCAGACAAAGGATTCACACTATATGAACTGGTAATAGGCATAGAAACGCAAAGGCTGAGCCGAAGTAATGAGAGAAAAGGTTCGAGGCTACGTTCTCACGTTGAAAAAGTTGATATTTAGTGGGTAGTCCATATGCATTGATTCGACGATCATGTTTAGAGCGTAAACATCTTTCACCTACATGTTAAAAAATGACCAACAGAAAAGCTAATTCCAGTGGAATAAGGCTAAATCAGCGGTCTGCCCGTATTCCTGGTAAATTTTTATTTTATCTTTCACAAAATGGACGAACATCCTGAATGTCCACTCAAACCTCTCAGACAGGGTGGTAAGAAAATAAAAAAGATTGTATTAAAGCCTTCAAAATAACATTTAAAAAATAGAATAGTGTTCCATCCCCTAGAAGTCAATAGGCACAAAATTAACTACAGACAGGAATCAACTGAAATGCTGAATTATGCTCGCTCCTTATACCGCTTACTCCTATAACTCTTTACAAGTAAGAAAAAACCACAGACAATTAAGGAGGACCAAGATTTGACATAGGGTTTTTCTACTTTTCTGCTATTTATATTCTCAAATATAAAGTAGGAATCGATGTTCCTACTTTTATGGACTAAGCGCGTTCTTTCGTGACCCTGGCGCTACAGCATATTTTTCGCCTTACTATGCCGTCTACGGTGTCCCAGTCTTCGTCAATTGATCGCGTCCTCCAACTGGAAAACCTGGTTGCTGCACTTTATTCATTCATTAAATCTAGAGGGTGTGTAACGAAAATTCGTGTTTGTACACGGCAATCAAGTAGAACAAAACCTTTCCATTAGTTTAGAATGAAGAAATTGGTGAGTGTTGTTGATAAACTATTGTCTGTATGAAATTTTAACATTTTTAAAGACATTCAGGAATTTTCAGACTCAAATTCTGGTATTTAGAAGTATGCGAAAGGAATGGGAATAAGATATTTCACCTTAAGCCTTCGGTGAAGCAACTGAAGATTACTTCGGTGAGGCTTAGAACCCTTAAATACAGAATTAGACAATCTACAACCAAAAAATAATGATAATCCAATTTTTGTGGCATACCAAAAATTAAAAAAACTAAATAAATATTAAAAGTTTTGATAACCTCACCAGCTCACGATGAAATAATCAAACAAATGGATGAAATCGAACAAATGGAACATTAGTCTTTGTTCCAGCAGTCTTTTCCGCAATATTTTTATGTTAAATTATTGAATTTTGAAAAAAGGAAGTAAATACTGTTCCTGCTATTAAAAGCTATGTCTGTTACAGATGTATAAAATATCTTAGTGCTTAATTACATACAGCGCTTACATTGTAACTAACAAGGTAATAAGTGCAATTATGTTGACGCAAAAGCTCTGAGGAAGGTCTTCTTATGTTGCCCGAAAATAAGGTAAAAATTTAACCAGTTGAATTATACGAGTAGGTGCACTTATTTTGGCTCAAAACCGTTAGAATGGGAATTTATTCATTGTGTTACAGCTGCAAATATTACACAGATGGGCCTCACAAAGAAAGACATACGAATACCGTTTGTAGCAAATAATGCGAGCTTTGCAAAATAGAGAGCTTTTAAATTAAATAACGTAGATGAATGGAGAGATTGCAATAGCTAGTTTTCTGGACATAAATTTATGTGAGAACAATTCTGTCGACATTTGTGTTTCGTTCATCTTTATGTCCATTCTTCAACAAGTTCTGAAAGCAAACACCATTGCACCGGGTATGGTGTACATTAGACCATATTTATGTACATGAGTCTGTTTTTTTCCATCGTGTAAATATGGCATAATTCCTGCATCGCAAGTGGATATTCAGTTCAGGGAATTATTCATGGAACGGTAGAAGTTTACAAAATGTCTTCGGATGTTATTATTTTTGATACTGCATGATTTTAACCTAAAAAAATTTCGGTCAAATATCGTTAGATTTAGAGATTGTTTGTGGTGTGAGATCTTGTAAGTAGTTACTCTGATTATCTCTGCTCGTCAATATCGTACAGATGCTGAATAATGACCCCAGGATTTTAAGTTAGCAAGAACATACATTGAATTTTCAGAGTTACTATGGCTGCGTATCAAATTTCCGTTACAAGGGCAAAGTCAAAAAATTTCAAATCATATACGGGTGGCTTGGAAAAGGACTATTAAGCATCCATCTGTAGTTACAGGCTCCGACACACTAGCATCCACCGATTTGTTACCAATGCGCTCCAAATATGAGAAATACCAGCAAAGGACATAACGAGTTTACCATGCAAGGGTCGATGTTGAAAAGTTCTAAGCTCACAAAGAATCCTTTTTGAGTCCGTTTTAAAATTGTAGATGAAACAAAGGTTTTTCAACTTTATCCTGACATCGAAGCACAATAATTGATTTGGGAAACGATGTCCTAGCTGCCAAATAAAAGGCCATATAATGCTCCATACCAATCAATACTGCCGATATTGAAGAAGCACAATTTCGCAAGACCTATGGAGAGGTTTATCGTATCCTTTTTCATGGATACTGAAGAATACTTGGAAAATATCGAACTATTCACTACCTCACTCACTACCCTTTTTTTCCAAATTCAGACAAGTGATTCCTCTTTTTTTCCTCATCCCGAGATAAAGCTTCCTGGTAGAAAATTAGAGGATGATTAGGAGATGATGAAACTGGCGTTGCAGTTTTTTGGGTACATTATGATATAGATTTCTTCAAGGGGGTATCATTTGAAAAAAAGGGAAATCTATCTTGTTAAGCGGGTCTCTTGTACAACATAAATATTATATTTAACCAGGACCATTGTTCTATCGACTAGTACGCATGATGCTTGAAGAATCTTCGGGCCAGTGACACCAGGGATATATTGGAAGCTTTGTTAAAAGGACCAGTTGAATAAAATCAATAATGTCTCCTTGTAGTGATATATGTTAAACTATACAGATGATAAAGGTCTGGCAGGAAAGAATGAATGCCAAAAATCGTCTAACCCAGCAATTTCTAACTAAATTACAAAAGATGGATCCGATAAAAAGTTTTGCAGATGATCGGCGATGTATCCAGCTTTTGAGAACAACGTTCGGTCCTGAACCTAAGCTATAGGTGGAAAGACCGAGCAAAAGCTGATAGCTGATTCCTGTAAGCCGCGGACCGTGTATAATGCCGAAAACCAGGCTGTTCGATTGAATGGAGGGAAGCTGATTAAGACCTCTTTTACTTGCTGTTAGATTAGATAGATTGGGACGTCATAATGCAGGGAATGTGGTCTTAACTAGCTATCAAAATATGCAAGCATTTTTTCAAACTGACAGTAGACAGACAATAGACAGACAATAGACAGACTTAAGTCAACATTCCAAGCCTTACTTTTACTTGAACTTGGAATTAAAGTTTTGAAATTTTAAAATGAATGGGAAAATGGAACTGATTCCAAATAACTGTCGTCCATTTTGTGAAGATATCCCAACACTTCTTAAGTAATTCAAGTTTCATTTGTGACATTTTTTAATTCCGTATTGAGTTCAAGAGTATCAACCAAATATTGAGTAAATTTTACAAGTACGTCTGAAACTAATATGTTACCACAAACGAACGAGCCAAAGGTCATGCCAACAGGGATCCTCTCTTCTTCGAGTAACGTCTTGAACAACAATTGCTATCATTCCTTGAACGTTATACATACTTGCGCAATAAAAAAATCGTCTGCAATTCAGCATACTTGCAGTTTTTGTAGTCCGTTTTTTTTTTCAAACCAACACCAGCATTCATGTGTTGCTTTCCTCAGGAAAAACTATTAGAGCATGGAAAAATAATAGCATTGCAGCTTTTCATACCGATCGATATTGCCTCTGATTTTCTTTAGCTTTTCCACTCTAGTTTCACATCTTAGCCGGATTTAATCAAATATGGGTTTTGTACGGCGAGACATTGAATTTATTCCTTTCAGGAATATAAAGTGCGATAGTATGTCGGAGCATGTGTACACACAAATGTATATGTTTTGTCTATTGTGTCAAGATAACATGCACAATGTAGCATGTACACTATGTGGTTGTCTACTAATGCATTCATGAAAATTCCTGGAATGCTGGAGGATAGTCAGATCTGTTTTGTAATGCAGGATTTGCTCATGAATCAGTGGGAGTGTATAAAATGTCTTCAGATGTTATTAGTTTTGATACTGATTCGATTTGACTGACATGACTGTAGTAGTAGACGCTATTTTAATTTAATTGCGTCAATGAGTCCTTCTTGTTGGTGTATTTTAATAATTAAATAGGGTAATCATAAGGGACTGATGATGCAGTTAATAGTTTTGGTCAAGTTGTAGAATGATTTGATTATGGTCTGAACGAACTGAAGTTAACGTTTAACGCTTTTCCTTTTTTAAGAACAGCCTTGCTTAGTACTCTTGTCAACTATTCTCTTCATAAAAGTAGGGAAGCAAGTAAACAGTCAAATAGGATTCGCATTCAGAATCCTAAAACAGAAAATCATTTACATCCGAACAAATTATGATGTTTTACCTCAACTTTGAATAGACTACCAGAAATTGTAACAGATACTCGCAATAGATATTTGTCATAGATACTCAGCTAGTTGAAATTTACAAGGGTTCGACTGAGCAAGTCATCGTTACATGTTTTTCTGGTTTCAATACACTTTAAGGAACGATAAATTAGCTCTGAGGCTTCCTGGATCCTTTTGTTTTCCCGCTAACCCGGAATTCATAAAAATTCCATCTCTACTCAAACGCCTGCAGCGTGGGTTGGCATGATAAGTTAATCAACAGATAAAGACTCATATTATAACTAAGATATTCAAATTTCAATGTTACCAATCGTTCGTTCCTGCAGGATTGCTGACCTTAGTGGACATATTCCTGAAACTGGTGGAAAAACCTGATATAATAGATGCCATATTCATAAAGATGGTACACTATGTGCTCTTGTACGGCTTCAAGTTTAGGCAGAAGCTCTCGGATAGAAGTCATACGGAAAAAGGCTGTCGCGCACACAGCAAAAAGGAACATTGCAGACAAGGAGTATAATTCCTTTTTGTTCAAGAGCCAACGCAAGAACCCTTTCTTAAAGATGAATTTATCGATGAGCTGGAGAAGAACAAGGTCACCCAAAAGTCCAAAAGAAAGACTCGGCTTTTTTTTTGGTAGGAAGAAGTGGCTAAACAAACTTGGTACCCCACAAGAATAGCGTAAGCACATATAGAAATAACATTCTTCGAAGTTTTTTCTTAGACAGAGATGGAGTAGGGGTGTAGTTGTATTGTGATTTAATACAAAAAGGACGAGTCTTATGCGTGTTTTACGATAATATAAGGGAAAATCTACCATTCCAAGTGAAACTCCACTCATTTGGGTCGATTACCGTTAGAAAGGAAATTCGTTTGAAGTGTTAACGCGGGCATTTTTTCTACTATGCCGTAAATTTCTTCAGTGACCTGGATCATGGTTCAGTCAAAGCCATGGTGAGACTGAGTGTTACCTGATGGAAATTTTAGGTTTCATGAATGTTTTAAGTTCAATCTGCATTAGACGGGAATATCGCGGACCTTCCGTTGCTTGTTTTTCATTTGTCCCGTTCATGTGACGGGATCTTTCCAAGAATACTGATGTGCCCATACTTAATAGTCCAGTTAAAGCCCCTCATGGTTACCCGCCTTGACGTGGCGAGGGACCTACGAACTCCAATGAATCCAGCGACTACACTGCCGGAGACCTTCGGATCCAACCCAGCAGGTAGGCAAAGCGTGAGAAATGAAGCAAAGAGGTAACCAAATAATAAACATAGATGTACAGAGCAAAGAAGCACCCTCAGTACTCGACATACGAGGGGAGAAATCTCCGGGGACCGGACAACTGGCGTGACGGCACCAAGCACCAGTTTCCCAGAGCTACTGGACCAGAAATGTGCACTGAGGTTGCAGAGCGTGCATTTGACGAGTGACTGTAACAATACAAGCGCAATACAATACGATGGCAGCTACCGCACCCACTGGGAATACGGGAGCATCGGCCAGAACGCTAAGAAGAAAGGCGCAAAGGAAACTGAAGCGTCAACACAAAATCGGGGAGAAGAGCTTCCCAACGAACCCTGGCACCAGCGAAAAAGCAGCAGCCAACCAAGGGAAACCTAGGAAATTGGCTGCTGCTGCCAAGGAAGCTGTACCATCAACCGCAAAGTAAAAGGGTTAAACCGGACTTTGCTTCATTCAGAACATGGATACTTTTGTGCTAAGTTTTGGACTCCTAGTGGTACACGATAACAGGAAAAACCTCTCCTGATATACGTGGGGCGTAGCCCTGAAACTTTTCGATAAAGTATTAAGACTGTAGGTCTTAAGCCTTTCTAAATGGTATCTATAGATTCAGCAGAATTTGGTTTACGGAGAATGAGAGTTCTTTCACCTATGCACTACTAATATCGATTGAAGTTGCTTGTTTTGTATTTGTCCTTTGACTCCAGTATTTCCTCCTACTGGGTATCTGGATATACCCTCCAGGATGCCATGTAATCGCCTATTCTCTCTCCGAGAAGTAAACTTGTCTCACTGAACGTTTGTTTGTGAAGATGGTGTGGGAAGTATGTTCCGAAAACCATGGGAAAAGTAGTCAGTCAGGGGACCTTGATTTCTCCTTTTTCGGTCGGGAAAATAACGTAGCTCCTCATCGGACATAGTAGAAAAAAATTACCCCATAAGGGTGAAGTTTCTTCCTGTAATACATATTTAAAATGCTTAAGTTTATAGTTCGGTTCGTTTTTGAGGGATTAGCCATGTCCTTAAATGTAAACCTCTGTTATATATGCAACTTTTTTTTAATTAGTAGTAATACCATATCCAACTAAACCAAGTTATCATTCACTTCGATGTATCTTTGTTCGTACATGCATCTTACTTTTCATTTCGAAATTTTTGTTGAAGGCTAATACTACATAGCTCCCGCTTGTAGACCGAATGATATAATAGTCTGAGGACTCACTATCTGTGCATCCACAACTTTGTCCATTGTTTATATATGAACTCCATCAATTCGGACATTTAGCTTTTCAGTTGCGATATTTCAAAGGTTTTTCATTACGTTCATTGCCTGGCTTCATTTAAAAACGAAAAGAAAAGTTGGAAGTTGGCAAAGCGCTTGTGAAAGCAATTAGCCGGGCGTGAACTGTGTTGTTTATTTTTAATATAACTCAGTTTTAAGGCTCTTGGAGCATTATGGAAGTTCAATCGATTGAGGATCATTCAGAAAAGGATGAAGTTGCGCCGGTAAATGAACTTAAAGTAAATCTGAATTCGAAAACACGTTGTACAGACCCTGGCATGCCAAGCGAAAAGCAACGTAGATCGGGATCCTGGAAAACAGATGTTGAAAAAACAGAAAAGTAAGAAGAGTGCGTTTGAAAAGATTTATAATAAAATATATATATAGATAAATCAGAAGGGACAGGCAACAAAGATTAGTTTCGCAGACTTTGCAATCTCTAGAGAGTCAACACGAAAAACGATACCGCAGTATTTCTGAGACAAAAGGAAAAGTTAATGACCCCCTAAGGAAATGTAATTCCACTTGGCTCTCACCTCTTAAAAGCTGGGGGCTGTGACCGATTGTACCCGAGCTCGGATCTTTCAATTTGAAACATGTGTGGTAATTTTAACAAAGGAAACCCAGATACCCAAGTTGTTCACGAGTTTTTTAGAAGAATTTCCGGTGATAACTTCAACATTGGCTACGACTTGCCCTGTATGGGCACCTGTTGAACATGTTCCAATTCAGTTCTAGCCTGAGTCAAGAATAGAGGCTGTAACAACCGAAAAGAAGGTTGAGCTCACGGCACACAAAATGAGGATAGACGCATTCTACGAAGAATTGAAACAGGATGACAACGATACGCTTACACTATGCTACGATTGCCAAAAAACCTGGTGTTGCCTAACCTCTCCGATTATGTTACGGATCAACTGCGTCAAGTGTACCTGTACCACTTCGCAGTTTTAGAAATTTAAAGAAAGAAATTTAAACTTGTTTCAAACACCAGAAAACGAAACTGATTTTGACAAGGGATCCAACCAAATTACTGCTGGTGGTCACTAAGACCTATGTCAACAAGCAAATTTGGAAGGCATCAAGAAGATCCGCTGATTTTCAGAGGGGTTTGGGAGACAAAATCAGAACAAAACTATATTTGACACGTAAACGCACGGGTTCAAATTGAGCGTGATTGAATAGCCTGAAATCTACATGGACATCACGAACAAGCACGCAACGCAAATCCTTTTGAAAAAGCATCACAGAGATCAATGGAAAGAATCCGGAAAACTGAGCTTCTTCTCGACTGTCTTTAAAAGACAGGAACGATTTGTAATTCATAATGGTAACGATACACATGATGCTAAAAATCTTTTTCAGCCAGTAGATGAAGATGATGTTGAATATTTGTCATATTTAATTTTCATTTACAGATAATACCAACATTTTTGGTCTATGCAGTCGCTGTAAGCGCACAACTCAGCATAGACAGAGGATACAAAGGCAAAACTATAGCTATAACATCCGATAGCCAAGCAGCCTTAAAAGCACTGAAATCCACGGTGATTATCATCGGCAGCATTCATCGGTCCTGAACCCTGAAATTAATTTCATTTAAAGGGCCCTAGAGGAAACTGAGAATGTCGAAGCTGTTCCTCGACGCTTATGACGAGAAGAAGTTTCGAGCATGCATCGAAATGAATAAAAGAAAGCTAAGGGTCCTGACTGGGATCTTCAAGGGGCACTGCACAGTCGGAAAGCATCTCAAAAAAATGGGATTAGCAGCGAACGACGAGTGCAGATTTTGTGATCTTGCTGAGGAGACATCAGTGCATCTGCTGGCACACTGAAACGCACTATCCCGCAGGAGAAGAGACAGTTTAGGAAGCTGCTTCCCTGTCGAGGAGGAATTGGGACGCCTGAAGCCGAAGCGGATCGTTGACTTTCTCAGAAAGATCGATCTGCTCGAGGCGCTCAAGGCGCACTGGAAGCGGGGGCATAATAAACCTGTAAGGGTTGACGTGCGTCATCCCCGACAGCAAATCAATCAATCAATCAATAATACCAATATACTTTAGTATTATTTACATTGCTTGTTATAGAAACAAGTCTATCGTCATACCCGTCTGTCTATCATTTTTACGGACAGTAATTATTTAAAATAAGACTTGTTTTTATTTTTAACCAATATTTTTTATATTCAATTTTTTTTTTACTGCCATGATTTTTTTTATGTGAGAACAAATACCTTAGCATTATGATTGACTCGCTGATGAGCTTCTTCGATCAAATCATAGCGTCGGCGAACAAGGCACCAGATGGAGTATCGGCGTTCAGCTGTCTAATGGCCAACATTTGGGGACGCACCGCGACCAGGAGACGCCTACTGATGAGCGCAGTGGAGTCAGTGCTGCTATACAGCTCCGAGGCTTGGGCTGAAGCTCTCAGAAAGGAGTCGTACCGGAAGCGACTGATGCTGGTGCAAAGACGAGGCGCTCTGCGGGTTGCATCTGCATACCGCACTGTCTCTGAGCCGGCAGTGCTGGTCATCACGGGTACTACACCTTTTGTGCTCCTTGCTAAGGAACGGAGGAGGCTCTACCTGTGAAGGGGAGAAGAAGATAGAGAGGCTGCTTCACGTGAGGAGAGAAGAAGGACTCTCGCTCTGCGGCAGGAAAGGTGGGAAAATGAAACACGGGACAGGTGGACTACGCGCCTAATCAGGGACCTGGAGCCGTGGCTCAACCGAAAGCATGGCGAGACTGATTACTACCTGACACAGCTTCTCAGCGGACACGGGTGTTTTCAGTCTTACCTGCACAAAATGTGAACGTCATGGTCGCCTGACCGCCTGTTTTGACCGGGGATTGCGGATGATACTTGCCATACCTTCGTCACATGCAAACGGTGGGTGAGACAGCGTGTACATTTCAGGGAGAGAATAGGGGAAATATCTCCAGATAACCTGGTGGAGAAGATGCTGGTGTCTAAAGACAAAGGGAACTGTGTTTCGCACTACGCTCGGGCGGTTCTCATTATGAAGAAGGACATCGTCGATTGCCTGTCGGCGCAGAGGGAAGAGGGCTCGCTCTCTCAGTAATCTCTCTCCTTTCTGTCCATTCCTGCTGAGGAAGAGATCTCTCCAATCCGAAGGTGCCGGTAGGCGAGACTGAAGAGGCCTAGTCCGAAGTAATGTGACAATCAGTTCCAGGCTAGGTTCTCGGTGTGACAGGGGAGGTGTTTAGTCAGTGGTTCAGTTCCTGTGTGCCACTGGGAGTCCGACACTGAGGCGTAAATAGCCTTCACCTCCCCAAAAAAAAAATGTGAGAACAATTTGCGAAATGTGTGGTTAAAAAATTTGAGATGGCTTAGCGAATTTCTTATTTTGGTTAGCAATATTCAAGACTATGAAAAAGCTTGTTTTTAATTGCGATTATCTGGCTTTAGGAGTAATTTGTAAAAGGTTTTCGATGATTCAATTTCCGCCATTCAGTTTATGATGCTTTTAACAGGTTTTGAAAGTGAAAGACTCACTTATAAAACTCCATACTTGGACCTTAAAAGTTCTATTCAGTCTGGAAAACATGATAAAAACTCTTGTTTTGGAAAGACTCATTGTCATGCACTGATAAATATATTTTGGAAATAGAAAATTGTTAACGAGGACATCAACTATTTAAGCAACCAATTGGATGGTCGTAAATGTCTATAAATTATAGATGGCTACAAGTTTTTCAGACATTAGAAACCAAAAATCAGAAGAAATTATTATAATATCAGAACACAAATCAAAATCGCAATATTTTATGTCTCTCCTGCATAAGATGTCCTTTTTGACGAATGATTGCGAGTGGTCAAACCTTCAATCATTGTTTTGACGAAATTACTTAAAAATAAAAAAACTCCGATTTACTGATAATTGAAAGTATTCTTCGTGCCTTAAGTCTAAGTTTAAATTTTGTTTATTGTAAGAGTCTGGACAGAATTAAATTTTGGATAGATGTTAACACACTCAAGTCCATATCCATCATGAAACTGTGGACAATACTTTATGTCCATGTTGCTAAGAACATTCTCGAATATTTTCGTTTTAATATATGCTTGAATGCGGTTTAATTTGTTTCACTATGAATCAAAAGCAAATAGCCGCTCAACAAGATTTCGAATTATCATGATTCAAGTCCTCATTTTTCATTAAATTTAATTGATATTGGTAATATATACTTTGCCGCGTCACTGATATGTTATTCTATTTTTAATTCCGAATGGAAATTGTATACAGTTGATGGGAAACATCTGCGAATCGAATGAAAATCGTAATTTTTCAGAAAAATGAAATCATTCATCGTTCATACCTGAATTTCATTTCAAATTTAATTCAATTCCATAACGTTTCCTCCTAATTAAATTTCTTTTGATAGCATTGAAAGGAAATAAACATTTATCCCAAATTACTTCAATTTCAGTCGAAATTGTAATTTTCCTCACATTTAACATGAAAGCCGGCGCGCACAGAAAAACAATAAATAAGTCTTGGCATTAATTAAACTCTCGTCTACCACGTACGATAATAATTTGCCAAATAAATTACTTTACACTTGATTTCCGTCGTCTATGGCGCGTTTCATGTCGTTCGTTGAAAATGACTTCCATTCGCACGCACTCACGTCCTTAATCAGGCATTATCCACAAGCTTATATCCTTTAAAAGGTCGTAAAATGCCTTGAACATTACCAAAATTTCGTAATTATGTAACCATGGTGAGCCTACATAAGATTTTGCCGCAAATGATGTAAAAAGATAATTTTTTAATTAATCAGAGAGCATTTAGAGAAAGAGCGAACATTTGAATACATTAAAGAGAAAATATATCCTGGATTTGGGTGGAAAATTCGTGAGCTTGTAGATTTTTCATTAACTAACTTCTGGTGCTCTTAATTCCTGGATTAATTAATAATTTTTTGTTAGCCAGCAACCCTAAATTTTGAAAACAATCCCAAAATTTCAGTTGTTATGGTTGCATGCAATTCTCCGAATTTGTTTTGAATATTGTGGCTGACAGTTGGATATTTTCATTTTATTTCCATTTAAGCGGCATTTTCTATTTTCATGTGATGCCTGACAGACGGAGGAAACCACCACAAACAAAATAAATAAAGATTATCGCAGGGTGTATGCAGGTTCATGTCAAACCTAAGTCAAATTTATTATTAATTCCTTATCCACATATGCATGCATGTATGTACATAAACACGTATGTATATCTCGGGCGACATGTGGGTTATATTTTGGGAATATGCGTGGTGTGAAATTTTAAAGAGCTTAAGCCTATATGATAGCGCCGTGTTAATTTTAAATGCAGTATGATGCGTCCTGGGATTTACAATAAATTATGCATTGTAGTTAATGGTAGCATCAATGTATTTTCATGACTGACACAGGATTTAGGTCTGAGTTTAGCGCGATTTCCTGACAGCAAAGAATTTTATCAAACGCTTTAAGCTTGGCAGCAATTTAAAGCAGCATTTTGTACATTTTTTGTTTTTGTACAACTCCTTGGTTGATTTGGAGTCAATTGCATGTTTGGAAAGGATTTATTTTCCAAAGAATTGTGCAACGAGTGGGAATTTCGTAAAGTTACATGAAGGATATATCCGAATTATAACCGTGTAGGGATATATCCGAATTATGCGACGGTCGCTGTAGCAAAGACTTCTCCATAGACTTCTGAGCAACTGGTTGGCGGCTACTACCGCTACTCATGCTAGAACAACAACAACTACAACAAGAACTACTACTACTACTACTACTACTACTACTACTACTACTACTGTTAATCATAATAGGTACATAGCGGGAAAATCCACTGAATAAAGTTAAATAAAGTGTATCGTCTGACCCGAAATTAAGCTTCCAGCCCTTGTGTGCTTCATTTTTCTTACATAAGAAACTCATTAAGGATGATAGTATGTTCGGAGAAATGCTGAAAATGATTGATAATAAGCTTAGTTGACAATACACTCGGGCAGTGCTGATACTTAAAAATGCTAAACTGAAGTGCTGGGAAGCATCGGAGATGGGGGTATAACTTTTCTAGTACTTCCCTCCCTCCGTCCTCGCTGGAGAAGGAAAATGAATGCACCTTTAAGCGTAGGAACACGAGGCCCAGCCTGAAGTCATGTGTCAAACGGTTCCAGGCAGTGTTCTCATTTTGACAGGAGAGGTTTTCACTGGGTAGTCCCGGTACGTAGTCCCGGAAATTCAGAAGATGTTCATTCAAAATTCAAAATTTTCATTCAAATTTTATTTCATTCGGAAATTCAAAAACTGATTTTCCAAGTTTGGGATTGGAGCGACTGGCTTTAAGCTCGTCTGACACAAAATGGGAAAATAAATTGAATAGCAACAGGAAGAAGTGTCGCCGGTTGAATATATTTATCGGAAACTGCCAAGCAAAAGAACAACAAATTATTTTATTTAAATTGTTGGTTTTCTGAACGAACTTCTATCGTTTCCCGTCTTTTATTCTTTTTTACGTACGCATTTCGCTGATATGCCATTTTTAGTGTGTACTTTTTTTCAAGCTTCATGGCATCCTGCATCCTAAACCAACCCGAACTCTGCATAGCGAATATCTGCTTTGATAGGGGAAGGCTAGAACTTGATTCATTTCAAACCTGAACGGATCCGGTAAGTACTTCACAGTGATCATGAAACGATATTTATTGAAAAAAATCATCCAAGGGATGATGCTTTCATAATTCCGATTAGACAGGAATATCATGAGTAGAAATTCAATAAGATAAGTAAGTGAACCATATAACGTTTTGTCGATGTTCGCATTTGCTCAGTCGTGTCCATGAACAGGACTACATTTACGATGAAATGAAAGGTATCTATTCGTTATATACGGCCTTGCTCCCAAACAAAAAAATTCCTCCAAAAAGGATTTATGCCCACTAGACAAACTGTCAACGGTCAGTATTACGCGAGAGTCGTCCGTCATTTGAGGCGTTGAGTACGTCTTGTTAGCACGGAGAAGAAAGAAAGTCTAATTGCTTTGCGAACTGAATGTGATTGTTCACACCTGTTTCATCGGCACTTAATATTTAACACAATCCAGTGGAATAAAGATTCCGTAGCCACGCTTTAGCCCTGACTTTACTCCTAGTTTAATATTTATAAAGAATTGTGGAAAGAGCTCAAGCTGGTCTCGAACACGCGTCCCTGCCGCTTCTCATCAGGTGCCAACTCACAGGCTGGGACGCGTCGATTGGCACTACCAGCTTAGGTGGATGTCGACTGGTTATTTACTAGTTATTAATATTGCTCTACAGCTTTGAACTTTTTCCTATATTCCAAATTGCCTTTGGTCTGGCTTTATCAATTTCAGAAGTTTTTGGTAGATCAATTTTCCCTTTTCACTTACAACTTATAAGTGAATTATACCCTTGCTAAGCTAACTCAGCGAAGACTCATGGGTGCGGAAGTTCTGATCAAATGTTTCGAATACCTCGATAGTGAATTTAATATTTATAAAGAATTGTGGAAAGAGCTCAAGCGTCCCAGCCTGTGAGTTGGCACCTGATGAGAAGCGGCAGGGACGCGTGTTCGAAACCAGCTTGAGCTCTTTCCACAATTCTTTATAAATATTAAATTCACTATCGAGGTATTCGAAACATTTGATCAGAACTTCCGCACCGATGAGTCTTCGCTGAGTTAGCTTAGCAAGGGTATAATTCACTTATAAGTTGTAAGTGAAAAGGGAAAATTGATCTACCAAAAACTTCTGAAATTTACTCCTAGTGTTTTTTTTTTTTTTTGCTCTCCCGAATGAAGAAAGGCTCTTTCAAGTCTCGGCAGTTTGGCATCGAAGCAGTCCAAAACACTTCGAAGAAAATTTGAACAGTAATGTGATTGAGGAGTTCTAGGAAGGACTTTGTTGGCATTGGTATGTCGATTTTCATGACATATATTTCGAATAATTTCAGTCCGATGTTTCACGAAAATATTTTGTTCTGAGATCAGTCCTTACTTTTGTCTCCTATATCAATTTTTTTCTGATTGGGAAAGCCAACGAGAAAGTGAGGACATGAAACACCAATCATCAAGAAGTTGCATGGCTTTCTTTGTGCGCATGTATTTATTAGTGATTTCAGGAATAAAATCGTTCAATAGTAGCAATTGAAGGTAAAGGATTAAATTCCGGTAACTCTTTATTGCCGGAATTCGATCCTTTCATAGTGAACGAGTGAAGTCAGAAGCCAATGGGTGGAGAAACTGAGATATTTCAGCCCTGAGGATCCACATGCCTGTTTCACAAAAGTGAACAACGAAAATCCTTAAAAATGACAAGTGAACGAATTGAATCTTCATGTTGCAAGTAACCAAATTATTATCTTAGATAAAGCAGGGAAAGAATAAAACGTTCCAGGAAAGACATGAAGAAGGATTTAAGCGATGGCGTTGATCATATTGCTCTGATTACCAACCAAACCTTGAGAGAGAGAGATCCAGATACTTGTTGAGACCGTTGAAGCAAACGTTTTCAAATCTAGTCTGAATGACCAACCCGCTCTTGAGTTCAAAAAAACATAGAGGTCTTACCACATACTGGCCATTTATCTCATTGAATATTTCATGAGCTATAACGAGTTGTGCCTCGAAATAAACAATAAGATATCAAACGGTATAGACGATATGAGAACTTTGACGTTTACCTGAGATGGCTCTGATAAATTATTGCATATCGTTAAACAATAAGTTGGATTGGTCCGAAAATATGTTGAACAGATCTTTCAACCAACTAGTGGAAAATAGCGAACGTGTTCTAGATTATAAAGAAAGGAAAGGACGTTTCATATACAATGAGCTATCGTCCACCCAACTTATTACCAAAAATAATAATATCAAAAAGGTATTTGAAGTTAAACATAATCAGAAACTAAACATCCACATAAAAAATGTGATTAAATCACAGTGGTAAAGTGGCAGTTGCGATTCCAAGGAAGGCATTCGATTGCATGCACTGCCGGTCAAAAGCTTGAGACCACTAAAAAAAAATTGAGGAAAAATATAAAACTCAATATTTATACAACTTTTTGAGAAACAGCTTTTATTTTCATGTTGCACACAAGATTTAAAATTAAAAATTACATGAAGTCTTGATGAACACACTGTTTAAAAAAAATTCACAAGAGATTCCACACACATTTTTCATCAAAATAGCCTCATTTACATTTTATGACCTGTTTAACCAACCTTGGCATGTGAGTTATTGATTTATTTATGGTCGCTTGCGAGATATTCCTCCAAGTTTCTTCCAATGCATTCCACATAGCCTACTGAGAAGAAGGACATTGTCATCGAATGTTTCGGTCAAGCTCTTCCCACAAAAGGTCTATAGGGTTAAGATCGGGGCTTTGGGGTGGCTATGTCATGTTTTTCAACAATTTTTCAGGCTGGTCCTTGTCTAAATAGCCCCTTCATAATTTTGAAGTATGCTGTGTATCATTATTTTGTTGGGAAATAAATCTTTGCAGATTAACTTTAGCCCAGAGGGAATAGCATTTTTCTCAAAAATTTCTTTATACTGCTCCTTTTTCAGGATTCTTATAATTTGGACCAGATTTTCTGTCCCAAAGCTTGAGAAACAACGCCAGACCATAACAGATCCGCAACCATGCTTGACAGTTGGGACTACACACTGTGGTATCATCTTTTCTTCTGTGGAACGCCGAACGAAAATTCTTCTTTTTGAACCGAATATTTCAAATTTAGATTCATCACTTCAAAGTACTTATTCGAAATATTCTTCGGTCCAGTCTAGAAGGGCCCATTGCATCCGTTTTTTCTTATTCTGCGGTTTTAGAAGAGGTTTTCCAACAGCAACGCGACAAACCAACCTGGCGTCACGCAATCGTCTTTCAACTGTATGACATCGACACAGGATTTTCCCGAGCTTTGTAGATCCAACACGAATTTCTGAGGCTGTTAGGCGTTTATTTCGCTTGCTGGTTACCACAATAAACTTGACTTCACTAGAAGACGGAGCCAGTTTTTTGCCGCACTATAGTGCGATGAACACAGGTCTTCGAAAACTTGAGTTGAGATTCAATCTCATGTTCAGATTTGCCTTCATTATGGAGAACAACGATGGCAGATCGCGTTTGAATACTATTTTTCCGAACTTTTCTCATTTTAGAGACGTCTTGACTGTAGGAATCATAAAATCGGACTAACGGCGGATATTTGTAGATAACCATGAAAATATCGGGTTAAAATAAACATTTAAGAATTTAGAACAATCGCATTGTAAGTTGATGTAAAATAAAAAAAGTCAGTTGCGGTAATGAGGTAATAAAACTTTTACAATCAATTATCGGACTAGCTCTTCTTCGGCTGACATTGAAGTTTGGGAACAATGGTTGTTTATTGCCCTTTATTTGCCTTTATTTATATGCCCTTTATAAATAATAGAATATGCAGGTATGCAGATTACTTTTTATCGATAATATTTTGAAAATATTTACCAATAACAAAAGTTTTTTTATTGGTGGTCTCAAACTTTTGACCGGCAGTGTATGCAGTATCGAATGTAACCTCAGACCATAACACACTTGCAAAGTGGCATCACACAGAAAAAGCAAATAAATCGAGCTTTGCAAGGCAGAGAGCTTAAAAATTAAGCAATGTAAGTGACGAAACAGATCGTGACTAATAACGTTTTAAGCGTAAATGCTTATGAGGATATTTCTTGCGGTTTAACAGCATACGTGAGTCAATGTGTCTGGAAACAAACTGTGAGAGAATGGAAATGCTCATCCCTCCACACCCTCTTTATGTTCTATCTCCAAAATGGTGTGTGTACAAACTCCAAGGCTTCCCAAAATTTGGCGGCAACCGTTTAAATTTGAAGTCTGGTGGTTAGATTTGGATTGATTTATTTGTAGAATTATTAGTAACGCTCTACCTCAGATATCTGTTTGAAAATTAGCACCAATGAATGCATTTGAGCGTGTTTCACTGATCTGCTGAAAATTTTCAATACAGTATGGTTCGATGGATTCCTTTTGAAGCCCCTTCAAGACAAGTTCTCTAGAAACATGGTGGCCAAGATATGATATGCGGTGTTCAGGAAATTAGCTTTTGTTACAGATGGAAATCACACAACAATGGAGTGGTAAGAATTTCTTGGAACTTAGTCCAAACCACAAGAAGAATGTTCGAAGATTTTAAGGCCAGTCTATGGTATATTACAGTATGTGCTAAGTACATGCTAATGCCGATGAAGGGAGCACCCGTTTTTTTTTTCAAAATTCTATTCTATTCTGCCCACTCACCATATTACAGATGCTTGAAGTCCACCATTATTATTGTAAAGTATAGTTTTTTGGAAAAATGAGAATGGTTATCCTTACATCCAAATATTGGGCATTGATTTGCTTTCTGATGGGCACGAATAGCTTCTTTAGTATCATAGTATTGTGGACTTTTACGCCACTTTTTTTCAGATTTTCTTGAGGTAAGAGCTGGAACTGAATCCAACTCTCACATACATCGCCATCTAGTCTAAAATTGGGTCTTTATTTCCACCACAGGGACGCGAACCCAAGAACAACCCTAAACATGGTGCACTTCCTATTGCATGGCATAAGCCTTCTTGGCACCCAACTTTGGCATGCAAATGTAATCGTAAAGAAAGTTCAAAATGTCTAAGTTGACACAAAGATCCTTTCTGCAAGCTGGTTCTTCTTTTCAAATAGTTGTCTTCCGAGATGAAACTGCCACCTTACCACGCAACATTCAAATCTTTTCCAATTGAATCTTGTTTTATTCGAAGAAGTTTTGCTGCCTCATTCTACTAGATCCACAATAAACAGAAGCTGTGTCTTTTAAAATATACTCAGTGGTCACCATCACAATGAATATTGAAATCTTTTACCCACACACTAATGAGAACATCAGGAAGTGCAAGTTAAAAAATTGTCCCTAGTTTCCACTTCATCCGAGGTTTTGCAAATTCTTTGACCGAACCGCCCTCCAACCAATTCCAAAAATTTTGTCGTTTCAAGTCAAAACCTTTTTTGTGAGCGGATAATGTAGCATATTATATTATTTCAATCCTTGTAACTTTCTCAGTTTATTCGATGGAACGATCGCTAAGACAAAGAGCGGCAGTTTGCTGCTTCTTTTTGGGAGCAGGGTTTTGGGATTTTTCAAAAGCAATTCCGGGTTAGGCACATTATGCTTTGCAATGAATAGGTGTGAAAAACCATTGAGAGAGCGGAATAAATTATATTGGTAAGTCTAAAAAGTATTGAGCCTTTTTTTGTCATTTTTCGATTGAATGTTTATTTTATTTCAAATGGATTTTATTTAAGTACATATTGTCCATTACTATCTATGAACTTTTACCATTTTTTGGGGAGAGCCATTATTCCATCTTTGTCGAACGTCTGTAGTTTATCGGCTAGAAACTTGGCCAAGTGATTTTCACAGTCCCTTTTTGAAGTGAATTTATTTTCATTAAGGAAGTTTGGCAGAGACCATAACGAATAGTAGTCTGATGGTGCAAGGTCAAGACTATACACTGGGTGCATCAAAACTTCCCAGCCAAGCTGTGTCATTAAAGATATGTGGTCTGGCATTGTCATGATGGAAGATAACGCCCTTTTTATTCATCAACTCTGGCCGGTTTTTTTGAATTGCTCGTTGCAATCTGGTCAATTGCTGACATTACAGTGCCAATTTGAGTGTTTGGCCAGGTTTTAGCACCTCATGATAAACTATCCCTTCTAATCCCACCATACACACAGCATAACCTTATTTGGTGTCAATCCTGCGTTTGAGGCCGTTCGTGATGATTCACCTTTTTGGTCCATCCATCTTCAAACGACAGTCTCAGACTGACAGTAATGGTTTGCTTCAAAAATGGTTCGATTTCGTTGCGTTTTATTAGCATTTCGCAAATGGGAATTCGATCGATCAAATTTTTTTTTGTGTTAATGCATGCAACACTCAAACGTCGAGCTTCTTTGTGTATCCAGCCTTACGCAAATGGTTCAAAGCTGTTTGGTGATGGATATTCAGTTCATTAGCAATGTTATGGCTGCTTATGTGTCGGTTTTCTTCAATTTTTTGTAAGATTTAATCGACTCTTTCAGTGATTCGTCGACCTGAGCGAGGTGCACCTTTCACATGAAAATTGCCCGAACGAAAGCGAGCGAACCATCTCTTGGCTGTGGAACCATCTCTTGATAATGTACCTTTACCGTAGCCACAAAAATTTTTTCACGATCATGTGATGCATTCTCACCTTGATCGTAGTTATATTGTAAAATATAACAAATTTTTTCAGAAATTTCAATCACTGTTAAATGAATACAACTTTGAATACAACAACACGAATGACGAATTACAAACGTGTCCATATGAAAATTGTAGACGTTAACCTTTCAAACGCATGTCAGTTTGACTCAATCTAATTAGTATTGCCCGATATATAACAAGGAACACCATCTAGTGACAAAAAAGGCTCAATCGTTTGTAGACTATCCAATATATCCTAGGTAAAAATAATGAATCACTGTTCCAAAATACACATTCCTTTTCCTTTGCTGTTCTTGCATTTTGTTTGCATTTCATTTTTTTGGGCCAACTCAGTATGAAAAATATGAAACCTGCTCATGTCCTGGAGGATTTCGAGTCGGTTGTAATCTAGGAGCTAAGGCTTATGCTTAGAGTCATCTGCCGTTGCTGAAAAATCTTAAATACTGGTGCCAAAATTTCTTCAAAAGTTATCCCAAAAAAGAACTCGCGTACTTAAGGGGCACGCGAAGACAGTGAAGAAGGACAGAACCAGGCTTAACCTTAATCACTTTCTCGCAAATACCAATATATTAGTGTTCTGATGAAAACAAAATAGATTTTAGGATGGAACATATAATATAATTCACAAAAATGTCCCCAAGCCCCGTCACGCATTTTCACATAAAGCTACCATGCCCTACTTAAGTTGTTTGATGTTTGTTCAAGGTTACTCTAATAATGTGAACTTAAAATTCTACAAAAGGAATAACCAATTTTAACAATTATGTCATGCAATTATCGTATTTTGATTTGTATGCGATAAAATCAATTCCCATCAAAAGCCGCGAAACTACCAAGGAATAAATATTTGTTCATTGCAGCGCCATCAAGTAAACACAAATACATGCAAATGTTTCAATTTCGTTCGGAAATTAATGAAACAATACACATTTAATAAAACAATTAAAACCAAATGATGCACAGCGTGCATATCAATATTGTTTTTGAGAAGAGTCAGGACTCAGTCGCGGTGAATGATTGTTAAATCGTTTTTGAGTAATTTATGGGAGATAAACAATTAATGAGGTTGCAGGCAAGCTGTAATATCATATGTTAATTTGTTTCCGAATGCATTTTCATCAGTTCAAAAGGAATAAAGGATAGGGAAGATTGAAAGCTTGGCATCATGACGAAAGTGTCAGGCATAAATTTTCTGTTCCGAATGGAACCTTTTTTTTCTGTGAGGATAAAAAAAGATCAAATATATCATGAACTAGGACACACGCAAATTATATTAGTGAATTAAATAACAGCACTTACTGGAAGTTTTGAAATTCATAATTAATTCTTTCCACCGATGTGCCAACTGGGAGATCTTTCAGGACGTCGACAGTCGACTGGAATGATACGAGCTTCATTAAAAGATCCTAAATAGAATTTTCACAAGCATTCATCATCGTGATAAACCGTCCGAAATGTTGTTCAATTTTCATTTTGTGCCGGTCCTGAAGATTAATTTTCGAGGCTTCGGAACTTTATCAAGCGCATAATGAAATTTATGGTAACAACCAAACAGGCACAAAAATATGCAGCGAAAAAAAACTACAGGAATGTCAAAATGGGAAATGTAATGGGAAATCGGAATGAAAAACCGAAACAAAAACGTAATACGTCCTTCTACAATATCGTAATATTGGAAAAATGCCTTTTCAGTCCTCTCAAATCGATAATTCCGAGCCTTTCCAATTCAATGATTTGCAAAAATGATATGGATTGGATGTAATACACAATAAAAATTCTCTTGCGTTGTTAAGAGTGGAACTCTGTTATTGGTTGAAAAGGTTTTTTTTTTTTAAATAGAGGATTAAAACTTCAACGCTTAGTAATTGAACAAGTAGCCTTAAATTGGACTCGACTGCCACTGAACATGAAATGGTTGCGAACCATATCCGGATACGTGAGTTGTTTAAATGCTCTAAATTACGTTATGTATACATATATCATATGCGTATGAAAAAGGACAATCAAATATTGAATGTATGGTTGTTTTGGAGTGATGTGCTTGTATCCGAGATATCTAAGCACAATAAAGGTAACACACACGCACAATAAGTTACAATAAAGGTGCCAACAAAAAATCATGTGGACCATATGATGATTGGTTACCCATCTAGGATAGGAAAACGAACTTTTTACAACCAATGAGTCAGGTTAGAGTGAGAGCGATTGCGCGTTTGTCAGTAAAGCCCTGAGAAGTTCCACATTCAGTTAACCGAACAAGTTTGTAAACCCTAACACACGACAAAAATTAGCAGTCCTAGATTTTCTTTCGATTCCAATAACTTGCCTTCGAATCTGCCTTCGAAGGATATGTAGAGTAGGCATTGTTAGAGTAAGAAAATAGGTCAAAATTCGAAGTAGAAGAAATTACAAAAAAGAGGCTTATGTAAAACCAAAGGAATGACACGAATTTCTTACTACTCCCGATCTACTCCCTACTCAATTTGCTACGCCTCATTTCCCCCAAAAGCAGATAAGAATTACCCCTCACAGTTACTATATTGCCTCCCTCCTTTGCACACAAAACGACACCAAATATTACCCAAGCAATAAAAACTAACGCAATGATTGTGAAGACTTTGCCTTCCTTTAAAAAATTAGTGTCTACCCTCAAAACATATGCGGAAGAGTAGGAGGTAGCACTTCAGGACAAACTCCAGGCAGAATAAATGCTAAAAGAGAAGTCGGAGCAAAACCAAAAGATGACGTGGATTCCATATACAGGTCAAAACCAAAATTATTCTCTGCTAATCTACCAATTCCGGATAAAAAACACAAAATATGACTTAAGTAACAAAAACTACCACAATTACAACAGACCAACCAAAATGGCCTATAAGTGAAATGGCCAAAGAGACATAGACGGTCTCCGTCTCCAAAGACGGGGTTGAAACAATGTGTCAATTGCCACCCCCAAGTTCTGAGAAAAGTTTCAATCCCAGGTCGCAATTGTCACCCTTGAATGAATGGTGAATGGTCACCTTTAGCCTTCGAAATCATAACCACCACGTTTCAGCCAAGAAAAGGCTCCTCGCCAGTGTGGAGAGGGGAGGAGTCTGACTGTAACGTGTAATGCCTTACACCAACCCTTGGTTCAGACAAATCTTTGATCAGATTGCGCTGTTCTACAGACTTTAAAAAAACTTTGAGCTTTTGCTCCAGACACACGGATGCTCCCAAACACTGAATAATATTCGACTAAATGCCACACCTATCCAGCCCTCCTGCATCACCTGGAGTCCATTAGCACAAGTCTATAGGGTCCAGGTTGACAACAGTCAGACCATGACATTCGAAATTAACGGCACATTTTACTACGACATTTTCAACTTCCACTTTTAAGCAAGTGTACTTGTCTCGCACCACCCCATCAACAAAGTTGATGTGCTCCATGGGCTACAAGAAACAAATGGGTCAAATCGGCAGCGTCATATGTACTAGATTCAGTCCATCCCTCCAACTGCCAACCTATACATCAGTCTCTCACATATTAGTTTTTTTACCTTTACAGCGGTTTCGAACAGTTTCAGGGAGACATTCACAACATTAATCTGTATGTCTGCTTTCATTCCAACGTGTTCACTCATAAAAAAGCCAAACGAATACACGTACAAGAGCGCTTCAAATCCACCTTTTGACGACCTTACTCGGCTTCATTTCAACTTTGTTTTTACAGAAAACTCCCTCCTTTCTTCCCTTCAACTTTAGACAGGCTTGAGACTGTCATGATGGGGTTGAAAAGCGAACTCACACCAATGCGTGGTTAAATGAGATTAATTGGAATTCAAATGATGCGTTGAGAAAACGAACCGGCAAGCCATAAAAACCCTGATAGAAAAAGAAGTTACCACTTGGCTCTGGTTGACTCTGAGGAAGAATGGAACTACAATACTTGGCCTTCATGGGCTAGCATCGGAGGACAATGCTATTTTGCATTGCATTGTGAAACTTTTACTTGGTAGAATCATTGATGGTGCAATACGAAGTAAGCCTTAATAGTTAATGAAATTCTTCCCCTCAAAAAGGGACGCCTGCCTGCAAAATAGCTGCAGTATGCAATCCCGCCGGATTTGAGGTTGAAGGCCAGTCAACCCCATTGAAGAAGCTCCACATGGAAATTTCTGGCTCAGGTTCGCAGTGTTATGTGTGGCGCGGTCTTTCACTTCACCCAATGCAAAAATACCGAATGAGAAATCCAAATGCGTTCACTGCGACGTAGAACATTCCGCGAGTAATGGAAGCTTCCCTTACATTTAAAAAAACACAAAAAAACTCCAAACAGGATACTGCTCAAATAAAATGGTCTTAACGTACAAGTCATCTCTACCCAGTAGCTAACACTATCCCATGAACCATTGGTAATAGATCGTTTAGAGGCCTCAACTCCGGATGGTGTAAAAGTAGAAGTACTCGCCAACGTGCAACACGTTCGGGGTTCAAGTGTCAGTGCGATATTTGAATTTGTGTATCTGGTGTCGAAATATCCGTCCGCATAGCTTTGATTTGTGCCTTCGGGGAGATTATTAAGAGCTTGAATTTGCCATGGATACCTTCTCATGAACTTTTCTACACGTTGTTCTGAAGTCTTATACGCATCGTGGCCCATGTTCTGTAGCCAATTTTTATGTCAGAATGACATAAGTCTACACTCGCATTGCAACAGTTATAGCTATAAGTAGACTTCCGAAATCTTTTATTGTTCGAAATTTTAAATTGCGAACTTGCTTACGAAAAAATTCTGTTTGAAAATAACTACGTTCATGGAGGAACCCGTGGGTTTTTTGAAGCAAAAATCATAGGTAATTTATACAAAGTGTATTACGGAGTGCTTTTTACGGTTATCGTAAGTAAATATCGTAGAATAAATAGCAAGACTTCAAACTGGGAATTCAGCATTTTGATTAGGTTTGACTCGCATTCATGAGTGAAACGTCAAACTGGCTGCAAAAATGTGTTTTTTTAGAACACATCCCTTTGATTTCATCTAAGCCGGTCGCAAGTCCGATTGTAGAGAAAAAAGAGGTACGCGGGTGAGTCTCACCGTTCAAATCACAGAGGATTCATCTTTTTTTCTGTAAGTTCTTTGTTTAAATCTTTTTGTTTTTGAGATTGAGCATCAAGCTTAGATTCCCAAAATTGTTTTTAAATTCTATTTGTTGTTTTTTCAGCTTCGTTATTAGGTCTGCTAACTTTTGTTCTACCCTTATTTCCCTTTCAACTGATTGTTGCTTGCTCATTTTTTTAAGCTTTGCTGTTGTATCTTTTGACTGTAGTGCAGACTTTTCTTCATGTTATATTATTCCTGGGTTAGCCAACTCTGCATGTTTGCTTATTTTTTTAAAATTATGATGACTTTTTTGTCATATCATCGGGTTTTCACTCGTGTTAGTGTTTTTATGGTCGTTCGTTTTCATCGCTCAATCGGCGGAGGACACACTCCTCAGCTACAAGTGCTTCAGTTAACGACTGATTAGACGTACCATGCTGCCTTCGTTGCAGACTTTCCACTTCTTCGATTCTTCCCTGATCTTAGGCAAGCTAAGTGATTTGATTTCAATTTCGCTCATGATTTCGATCTTACATAAACAACAAACTCAAAAGTTATTTTTTAGTGGGCTATGTCCGCAAGAATTCAGGTTTTTCCTGCCGAAAATTCTCTCAATTTAATGCGTTTTAAACTTTTAAACTTTTTTGATTCGCTGTTAAACTTTAAACTTTACTTACTTTTACTTACTTTAAACTCCAAGCATCGAAATCATGTCCTTTCTTTTTGTTTGTTTGTAATATTTCACATCTTTTAATTTTAATTGTTATACAGTTTAAGTTTCAGTTTCTTAAATTGAGAAATTATAACAATTGAAAAAGTGTCCCACTTCTGACACCAGCTTTGCTCAAATCACGAACACTTTCAGTATCTGTTCTAGCGAAAATGAAAAACTGTCTTTAAAAGTTATATTATTAAAGATAGAAAAACTATCTTTAATAGCATATTATTGACAGATATTACTTTGGTCCTTTCACTACTGACAGCTGAAAGATTGGCTTGTTTTTGACGCCCACCTTCAGTGCATTTCTGTTATCTATTGACTTATGAGACAATAATGTACCGAGTGGATGCTTCACTTCCACTCGGATTAAATGGGAAGTGTACTCGCCTTTCTCAGCGGATATCAACATTGTCTTGCGGAAAGCCAAACATGTCTGTATTTAAATTAATTGTTCATTCAATAAATTTAAAATGGAATGAATCTTAGTGGAATTCCCAAAAGAGAAATGGGAGAACTGTCGATGGATTTTGTAAGCAAATTCTTTGATTCGAAATTTAATTTTCGAATTTCACGGAGTATTATGTTTTTAGGAGGAGATCCTTGGAGATGAATGTCAGATAGATAGCCATCCTGACTTACACTCCCACTTTTTTTTGTTTTATCACGTCCCGGTCTCTTTCCTTATTGGAAAGTTCCACTTTTTTTTGTTGTGAAGCCTACTCTAGGTTTATTCGAATTAAAGCTTTGTTTCTTTTGATCATGTATCCAAAATTAACTAAAAGTCTTTAAGTAAGGACGTATAAGGTATTAGGTATGCTTAATAGGATGGTACCGCATACCTGGAGTCGGTGGGTTTCAGATGAGCCTTGATCATGTATAAACAGATTCCAGGTAAATGATTTAAGTTGGAGTTTAACTTTTGACTTACAAAAGTCACAAAAGTTACGAAAATTCCCGCTGTGAGTTCTTCGGTAAATTTTCAGGATTTTATTTTAATAAGATAGAACTCTGATATACAAGAAGCGTTTGACATCTTGTATAATGGAAACCCAAACAAATGCACAAAATATTCGTCTTTATTAATGGACATACATTATTTTGATTTGATAATGCACACCTTCATAATTATTTTCTATTTGATGTTTTCTATCCTGTCACACTTTGCATATCCTTTCATTTCGCCAACTATTCTCTTCCGATTAAGCTATCACTTCGTTTTTCAATTACATTCGTAATGAATAGACCCTGTTCTGATAAATGATAAAGAACAAATACGAATCCTTGAAGTCTTCATGACATATTTTCAAGTCTTTCAAAGCACCCCTTCAATTTCTTTTATGGAATCATTTGACAGCGATGGGATGTTCATACTTCTAATAAGTAAAGTATAAAAAATTAATTCAGGACGAACTAAAGAACATGATTCATAAAATGATCCGCAATGAATTGGTCCCTTCCTTAAAGTCGTCTTCATTTGAAAAACGACCGTTTCGCTTTCAAACGTGAACAGGCTATAATAATTTTATTTCCTGACCCGACGTCTTTCTTTCGAGATCCTTGAGTTCCGGCTCTGCCCCAACGATGATATAATTTTCGGGTACGGAAAGACCGTCGTCCTCTAACCATAATTGTATTTGGTTTTCCGGAACTTGTTGTTCCCACATCGCAAGCAGCATGTTTAGTGACATTATCTATTTTGAGTATGCTTCAGAAAACATTTTTCCAAGGTATGAGCTTATTCACATTCGCTTCCTTGCGAACTCCCAATGGAATCTTTACGATACGTGAATCCTTGTCGCATCAAGTGCTTTCGATGCGAAACGACATGAGCCGTGTAAAGTGCAAAATTCCACAAAAAAAAAATTGAAATTGCCTTCGGTGAATGTTATCCAATACGTACAAGTTCCGGTACCTTCGCGTTTTGAGCATACACACACACACATGCATGTGTGGACCTGGTGTGCAAATATTGCGCGAAATTGAATACTTCACGAAAATGTCTACACGCGGATGGAATGAAGATTTTCATTGGAATTTTGAAATATGTTCTCAATATTGAGACATTTTTTTTCAATATTTCTAAGGGAGTTATTTAATAATTTGAGCTGTGGAATTGGGGATGGCATGACATACTTCGATTGTTCTGCTCTGTGACATGTGTGTTATGTACATCCGTCTTTCCTGGGCATTTCTGCAACTCTCCGCGTTGCCACACAGAGAGCCATTTACAGCTGCTACCTATGGAAACTTTATTCCTCAAAGCGAAAATCAATTTGGATACTTGGAAATTTTTGTTCGCGGGTTTCACAAAAGTTTGAAACTTTCATCACCAGCCCTGCCCACAGCGAATGCGTAATGATAAGCAACGGAAACGGTTTTGATATGTTTCAGCAGGATAACGAGCGCATTAGCATCATGTCCAACAATAGGTGAGTATCATGTTACAGTTCACCAGGCGAACGGGAAGCAGGACTTCGGATCCAGACAGAGAGAGTTGCGAGTGAAACTCCTTTGCGCAAAAAAACAAAAAATAAACTTTTGCTGGATCTGTTTCGTCCTAATTACTAACTATTACGTCCTCCATGCGACTCTGCACTTAATTGCTGACCCAATTTACTTGTTTTTAATGGTCCGACTAATTAAAGTTGATGAAAACTTTCGTTTATTTAACCCTTTCTTGCTAAGTTGGGTGTTCGACGGCAACGCCAATGACAACGCCAATGACAAGGATGATATCAACAAAAATGAAAACTAGAAACTCTGGCCAAGTGGTTATAAGAAAAGTTTGATACTTGGTAAAGGACGAGACAGTGGTTAAGAAAGTTTCTGATGAAGTAAATATTTCCCGAAGGTAGAGTTCAACAATTATTCGGTTGTTGGTTAAGGACAATCAAAGGATATTTCAGCGGGCAAAGTTTCAGGTTAGATTAGCAAAGTAAATAATTAGTGGTTTCAACTTGTTGGCGGATGTGATAATTGCAATCATAAAAACTCAACTCCAAATCGATGAAATTGATTCCACTGGTTCTGGTTCAATGACAAAGGTAAAGGATTTTCAAGTCCTAGATTTTTCATTAGGATTCTGGCATAGCTTGGTTCGAAGAAAAAAGATTCAATTTCTTCATGTGTTTCTGCAAATTGTTGAAAAGATTTCAAAAAAGAAAATTATGAGCTTTATAACTGCGATGAAATTCATCATTTTCAAATGAAAAACTGAACTTAGCAGTATCTTTTAGCGAGAAACATATGTGCAGGTTCTTGGCTGGAAAAGTTGGATTTTCCTAGAAAAAGCCTTCTCAGCATCATCAAATGTGTAACAGCCTTAATTTGCTCTCCGAGGCTCTCCTGTTAACTGTGTTACCGGAAAGTCCACCTAGAAGTTTTTACATTAAGAGCGTTTCAACATTAGCAGCGTCCTGTGACTGCTGCTTAGCTTACTCCCTCGTTGACTGCCCTAAAACATGTCCTTTCAAGTAATTCTGGTAACTATTTTATATTTTGTGCACTTGACTGCCCACAAAGCTCATTAATCAACCTTTATCATTATCAAGTCGTTAAAAATGTTTTAGGATTTTCTGCTAACCATTATTTTAGGAAGGGGTCATTAGGTGCTGGTAAGAGAAACCCGTAGCTGCCGAGGTAGCCTCATCCACCACACGCAGTTTTCCAGGGGTTTAGCAAATAGAGTTTAGCGAATAGGCAAAATCAATTCAAGAATAAATTAGACACATAAGGACCCGTCTTTTGCTATAGAAGGATTTAATGAAATCCCTCACTAGTTCAGTCATTACAGCTACCCTAACTAGAGCAGCTACCCCTGGTTTTATCTTAGTATGCTCAGAAAGCTCACACTCGAAACAATTGGAAAATACAGATGAACAACCATAAGCTCTCCAATAAGGATTCCGAACACTGTTGAGATCCTTTTCTTGGTATAATAGAGCTCAGATTTCTTCAGTTGCGTATTAAGTTCATAGAAAGTCATCAAGGTACTCACTACTCCATGCATGGAGCCTCAGCCCGAACTGAACGCAATGGCATCTTCACTAGTCTTTTCGATGCAGAATGGTTCAACGCAGTCCACGGATGGAAAGTTTTTCGCATACCTGATACTGTTTTCAGTTTCTTCTGCCCACTTCTAGGTTACGCTTGTGTCAACTATAAGGACTGATATACAAGCTCTTTATATGCATAATAGAGCGTCTTATAACTACCGAACTAGAACTGTTTGTAGGATTTAATATGATGACTCCATTGTATATCTCAAAAAAAACATAAACGAATTGAAACCACTGCGAAACGTCTGAACATAAGCGCTTCAGCCCCACCAATCCTTTTTGACACAAGGATTAAAGAGTTAATTGTTTATTATTATAATAAAAACACTATAAGAAACCAGTGTGAAACAGCGCATCACAAAGCCTTCAGCAAGACACTTTAGTTTTACCGAGCAACTCTTTCTAATTTTTCACTTTTTTCAATGTTTTCGTTGTCATCTTACGTGAAAATATGGGAAATACTTGTTTTCGCCAAACCGTTGAGCAAGAGGTTCAGCATATAAAATCACTCTACAACAACTGATCACGGATGCGAGGCATGGTCCACCTGCCTCGTGATTCGTTTACGTTTTATTTCACCTTGAAGATAGGGGTCCTTTTTATCCGGATCAAGTGATACCATCTATCTACAACTCCACCTTAGATAAATAAAAACCCCTTTCAATCTTCAGAAAGCTGCACAGTAAGAATTATTTTCAAGAGAGCTAACACTACAGATACTCACAACCGTGGATCACTACGCCAACCAGGACATTAAACAAGGTGATTCTAGATCAAAAAGGCCTCATTTTTTCTTATTACCACTGGGAACCGCTGGAACACCGCTGATTTACTTGACTAAATATCATACGTAGTTTGCGTTGAACTTGGCGAAACTATGTGTGGTCACAAAACATGTTTACATCCTGAGCAAAACCGATTGAACACTACTCATCAGATTGCTCGCTAGTCGCTTTAGTCTCAAAAGGTAGTTATATATACAAATAACGAACAGGACATACCCCTGAGGACTTCATTATTTGCACCAACTCTAGTGTCATGTCAATACTTCGCCAACCAATGATATGTCGAACAAAAGCTTCTAGTTTTGGACCTTTTTTTTTCCTTTAACAAGTTATAATCAATCGTGTGATCCTCATACCAACCATTGAAACAATGGATCCGACGATTTTTGACCTTCCTAGCCACACAATATGTCAATCGGTTCGGCAGTCCAAAAATCAAATCCCTTGAGTCCTTGTTATTGTCATTAACAAGGTTTTGCCAGCATTGACGCTTGCTTTGTCTGTCCGATAAGCTTTGTTATTGTGGCGCAACAAGCTATTTAAAACCTTGGACGGGAAGCATGTTAGAGCCATGTTGATACCAAAGCTACACAAGAAGGTGGTTTGAAGAAAGATCCAAAATGTGTACCAGTATTCTAGAGTATAATTCATTTTGATCACCAGAACGCTTAGCTTTACACCGCATATTATGTTGTTTGGCGAAGCATAGAGAAGACACAGGCAGACTTGATTAGGCCCAACAATGAAATCCACCATGTTTTCAACCGTGATTTCTCAGAGCCCCGATATTTTCCGCCGCATGATTTCAAACCTTACAACTACCCCAACGAACTCTTTCCCGTCAATTTTTTCGTCCGATGGGTGAAAACAGGCTTACCGCGTGTCACAGTATATTCTCAACAAATTCAAATATAATTTGGTGGTGATATTTTGCCAAATAGAGTGCACGACACTGACTCCGTAGCTAATTTCACGCCTGGCATGAGTTGTATCGATCGAGTCAGGAGAAAAATCGGTATATTCCACGATTTTTGGCCATCAAAAATCCTAGAAGCAATTTTCAGGATTAGTTTCCTTCTGGTTTCAAGAGAAAGTGTTTCACATGCAACTTCCATGACACTGAATACTCCCTCAACACAGATCAATTCAAGGATCTTTCTACTCACAACTGTCATGATATTGAATTCACCCTCAATAGGAAGGATTCACTTTTCAGTGTTAGAGTCAGTTTACTCAGTTTGTTGAGCCTGTTCTAAAATGATAACGATCCTTTCTCAGCATAAGATAGACATTGCCAATGTTCACTACTGAATTCTTGATCAGCACAAAGTCGCGTATCTTCACTTTTTTTCTGGAAGCGTTGCAGAACGCTATTGCATAGCAAGGTGATTCCAGATTGGTCACACAGCTAAGCTCTTTTTGTTCTGATCTGATTGAGGCAGTAGGAAGACCATCACATTATTCACAATTAACCACGGCAAGATTAGTGCGATTGTGCTATGGTACAAGTTATCTGGTTATCCGGAACCTAGGGTACAGTCCTTCAGATCAACTTGTACCAACTACGTTTCCTTGGAGAGCCAAGGGTACGGCCTTTCACTTCGTAGAACATGAACTGAATTGCACACTTCAGTAACTTGAACATTCCCCCAAAATACTTCTTACGGCATGTGTGACCTCTTTTGCCTTGTAACCAGATGTGTCAAATTTGTGACCCAGGGTACTTCGGTCGTCATCATTGTGTTTAAAGTGTCAGATCCAGTATCCAAAATATGTAGTATAAGGGTAAGGCTCGGATGGAGTGTGGACCACCCTTCAGCGATATGCTATAGACGGCACAGCCAATTACATTCAGGCCTACATTCAGCTGATAGTTGCATTACGTTTTTTTCCTGAGAAATCTGGGAGTGCAACGTTTTAGAATTCAGGTTTGCTGGGTGACAGTCCCGCTCTGACGTCGTTTAGGCGAACGATACACTCAATGCCTCAGGTTTTCAAAAAGAGCTTTTTTTATGGTGTGGAAGTTAAGGCTGTTTGTGCCCTGAGTGTGGTGGTGCCAGGCGCGCAATACTTCTAGACTACCAACCAGCCACCTCATCCAGCAACTAAAGACCCTAGCCAGGCACAGTGCGCTAGCGTTGAATATTTAGTCAAATCGCAGCTTCTGAACCAAGCTGATCCTCGAACGTATTTTTAAACAAGCTGTTACTTGTGGACGCCATCCTGGATCCCACAAAAAAGCCGGATCACCTGCCCTTGTTGTCTATTCGTATTACTACTTCTGTTTTCCCAAACACCACGTTTTATCCCAAACAATCTTCAGAATGATAATAGCAGCAAAGCAAGTGGTAATATGTTCCTTCGACTTGCAATAAATATGGATCTTCGGGAAACGGAATATGTTACATTATTACAAACTGGTATGAGTCAGCGACATGTTGCTCGTTCATGTGAAGTAAATCGTTCAAGAGTTCAATATATCTTCAAAAGGTACTAGGAGGCTTGTGGCTGCAAGACTTTAATCAATAAGGCAACGAAAACCGTCTCCAAGGAGCCTGCAACAGCTGAAAACTGCTTTGGTGAAGGGATAGAAAAACATACTGCAGTCAATCATCAAAAAGTTGACAGAACCCATGAAAAGAAGAATGGTATGTGTTTCCAATTAGAAGCAGGAGGCATGTCTCTTCCTGGAGAAGATTAAACATCAACGAGAAAAGTTATTTTCTTTTTTTTATCCACAATGCAGTTGTTGTGATTTATGATTGTTCTTTACTCTTTCGGTGTTGTTGTGTATTGGTAATAAAATAAAGTTGTTTGATTTTGTTATGTATTTTTTTTTCGAATAATAAACAACGAACAATTGATACGAAAAATGTTTTCACTATATTTATTCTTAAACAC
Source organism: Stratiomys singularior (assembly GCA_954870665.1). NCBI lineage: Eukaryota > Metazoa > Arthropoda > Insecta > Diptera > Stratiomyidae > Stratiomys > Stratiomys singularior. Next base: position 14,244,222 of record OX940879.1, read on the forward strand.
AGCCATCATGACTAGTTTCGTAGATGGCTTAATTTTTTCGTCTTCCAGTTTAATTTAATAGAATTAAATTTAATTTAATTTTCACTATCTGATGAATGCTAGCTTTGGAAAAGTTCTGGCAAAAAAGGATAACAACATTTTATCTACTTGACAATTTCAGGATGCGCTTTATGAAAATAAAGGCAACAGCAATCACTGAAAATCGCTTGAAGTCAATTTGTTCATGCAAGTATCCTTGCATCATTACTTGGAAAATTAATCTAATATTAGGAGTTATAGTTACTCCTTCATAAAAGGAGTAACGTTCAATTTATTGCCATTTGTTGCAAAAAGAGTCCTAGATAAAATGATTGTTAGAGATGGTTTGAGTTCCGATGTAAGATATTCCACGTTGAATTTTTTTACATGCAACGAAAATAAGTGAAGTTTGCCGAGATAGATTTGTAATAGTCTGTCTCCACTACTATTAGGTGTATAAATATGAAATGTGGATTTTACTAACATATGGCATAACCATTACATATGGTTTGTGTCGGGGATAACTAAAATGGCATTTTGGAGGGTAAACATCTGTCAACAAATTTCAGAATGTCATAGGTTTTGATTGTACAAACAACATAGTTTTTTTTCGCTTCAAAAATGTTGAATTACGATCCAGAAAAAGAGGTTTTGCGGGGAAGACTAATAACCTTCTTTCATTTGAAGGAAACGGCAGCAGAAACTTATCGATTGTTAGTGGAAGCATATGGTGAACATGCTCCACTCCAAGACACTTGTGAACGATGGTTTAAAAGATTTAAAAGTAGCGATTTCGATGTCAGCAACAAAAACCGTGGAAAACCACCAAAAAAATTCGAACATACAGATTTGGAAGCATTATTGGATGAAGACAACACACAAACTGAAAAACAGTTGGCAGAAGCGTTGGAAGTTACTCAGGCAGCCATTTCACAATGTTTAAAAGCCATGGGAAAGATCCAAAAAGCTGGAAAATGGGTGCCGTATCAACTGGAAGAAAGAGACATCGAAAGGCGAAGAACCCATTTGTGAAATTTTGCTTGTTAGACAGAAAAGAAAAGGTTTTTTGCATCGGATTGTTACTGGTGATGAAAAGTGGATTTATTTCGAAGACCCCAAGCGGAAAAAATCATGGGTAGACCCAAGCCAGCCATCAACATCACAACCAGTGCGAAATATTCATAGAAAGAAGACTTTGCTGTGTATTTGGTGGGAAAGTAAGAGACCTTTGTATTACGAACTACTGAAACCTGGTGAGACTGTTACTACCAAACGTTATCGACAAATTGAACCGCGCACTTAAGGAAAAACGACCAGAATTTCACGAAAAACATGATAAGGTCATCTTTCAACATGACAATGCTCGGCCGCATGTTGCAATACCTGTCCAGAACTACTTGGGAAACATTAATTGGGAAGTTCTGCCCCAATCCGCCGTATTCACCAGGCTTGGCTCCTTCTGACTACTACTTGTTTCGATCGATTAAGCACGGACTTTCAGAATAGCACTTCCATTCTTACGAAAAAGTTAAAAATTGGCTTGATGAGTGGTTAGCCCCAAAAAATGAGAAGTGGTACTGGGACGGAATCCATCACAGAAAGATGGGAAAAAGTCGTAGCTAACGATGGCCAATACTTTGATTATTGAATTCATTCGTTCTGGTGTTCAAATAAATGCATATTTCAAGCAGAAATATCCGCATTTCATATTTATACACCGATTAACTATTCTTTAATTTATTGTAATTAATTGTTCTAATGACTGGTGATTGCAGTTCACCAATTCAATGTTCATCACTTACACTAAAAAATAGTCGTTTTGATTCCTTTCCACTCCGAGCAAGTGAAACGAATCACCTACTCTTGTGGTTGACCCAAATTCCTATTAGTTCTCCTTTAGAATTGTGTACAATTATTAAATTAAGAAACGATTCGTAAAGAACAATTGAGCGTTTTCTTTTCCTACTGGAAAATGAAGAAAATTGAAAATAATTTTCAACACATCGTCCGAGAGCACATCATAAACGTTAAATCCTGGCGTGTAAAATTCAAAATGCAATCTTTAGAACCGAACGCGCTAAAACTGGCTCCTTCCTCTGCATGAATTGTTTTGTCCTGATAAGAGAAAAAATATCTGCTTCACGCATCACCCACGAATCCAACGCAGAATTTTGTTTCCAAAAATAAAGCATCAAAAAACTTTTACGGACAAACGCAAATGGAAAAGTTTTCAAAGATGAAAACTTTCATTATCTCAAGGGTATTAGATAAAGCAATACACTCACCGAGCATATAATCCTTCTTGGAATGTCATGATAACAACGGCAACGCGATGATCTGAAATACTTTGGATCTCATCTTAATGAGGGTTAAATCGGGTATGTATGAATGTGTGCGTGTGTAAATATAGTATAGCTGTCTCCTTTGCACGAGGATATGCATAGAATAAATCGATAGGCAAGTAACTAGTTCATTTGGCGCATCACGCGGAAACCTTCTTCGTTATGTGAAAATTGAGGAAGTCAATTGAAAAAGGAGAGAAACGATAAACCTTCGATTGGAATGATAATGAGAATTGTTATTTAAATGAAGACCCGTTCCAAGTATTTCAGTCGATGGATTAAAGCGATGAAGTGCATTTATTGAGTAATTTAAATTCTGCAATGATCCGAAAAGCCTGGAATAAAGAGGAAGTCGATTTCGTTTGGAACTATAGGAGAATTTTCAATTAGCACGGACTGGTCACAATGGCGGCACTTTATTGTTCCTTTTCACGGTTGAAAATTAGTCAAACTCCATTTTGGCAGAAACATGAATTTAACAATGAAAATAATATTGTATTCGTGTTTACTTTGCTTCAGGTGGGAAAACACAATAAATTCATAATTTATTTCATTCAGAAGCAGCTGAAAAATTGGACAATTTATACGCACAACAAAGCCCAATGGAATTCCTGTTCCGGAATTTAGAATGGTTTTACCAACAAATTCAATTAAACTCGAATAAAAACGGATCTCGTCTATATATCTCTATTAAATGCATTGAAAATGAGAACATCATAATTAAATTTGTATATTTGCGTACTTGTAGGATGGGATACAGTCAGCAAAAAAACATTGTATCCTGACTTCAATAAACGTTAAATACTACACAACTTCTTGTTTTCTGATACCTGAAAGAAGTTGGGCACTGTCCTTACTACTTTGAGCACAACATCTGCTAGGTTAGAGCGATTTTTGAATTGTTCTGAAGGACCATAGACAATGAAGACAATGAAGGTAACTTGGCCAAAAAAGACGACAATATTTGAAGGATCATGTTCAGCGAGGTTGAAATCGGGCTAGGCATAGGATCATGAAAATATCTGGCTGATCACAGTGGTTATCAGGGCTACTATGCTACATTACTATATTTTTTTCCAGGACAAAGGTAGATGCTAAGTAGATAAATTTAACTCTTACTTATCACACTAGGTCTCCAGGACCCACCGCTTTTTGGTGCTCAATTTTAAGTACCAAATTAAAAGAGTAGCCAGTCTGAAGCAAAACTTGCCAAAATTTAAGGAGTTTAATTACCCTTCATACCATTTATAATGAAGCTAGAGCCATTAAATATTCTTTGCAGTCATCTTAAAAATTGTTACCTTTCAGACCCAAGTTTGGCAAACCAGATAAGAAATCAATGTCAGAAGTTTTTGGTAGATCAATTTTTGCATTTTCACTTACAACATTGTAAGTGATTTACAGATAAGAAATGGCTTGTTGGACTGAATTTGTTTTTGGTGTGTATTAGCTTTTGAAGATAAAATTTGAAAATTTGGAAATTCGGAAATTTGATATTTCGAACAAAAAAGTGATAAACAATAAACATTTGTATACAGTTATATTCCTGTCTACACTAACGTTCAATACATCTACAGATGCCCGAAAAACTATGCATATTTTTGACCTGCAGTTTATGACTTCTTTCCCGAAGGGACGCAAACAGTACATCTGAAATGCAGCTACATTTCAGTCTTTTGGTGACCACCTGCGGATCCACCCACGCTAATGCAACGCACTCAGGATAATTCTTCATTTACAGTTTTATATTCGTATCTCTTTACGTTTGTTATATCTTTATGTGTATTGACTACGTCTTCAAATTCTGTATACATTTGCAATAATTATAAATTTACATATTAAATTTAAACATAACAAACTATTTACTTATTGCTTAAAAACCAATAAAAAGTTTATAAAGTATGTTTTACAACACTTAATTTTTTTAGAAAAACAAGAGCATTTGTGTAAGGATTGTGATCCAAAGAAAGACAAGAAGACTAAATATGCTATGCTTCTGATACTTGCGTCGTTATGTGCAGCAATTGCTATTGTTTATGATCAAAATGTACTTTTTCATTATTATTTATCAGTTCTTTGTAGTCTATATTTGAATGTAAAAATTACATCGAATACATACAATCTCGTCAAAGTTAATACAATTATTTTCATGAAAATTATACTTTCATCGTAGCAATACAGCCCCTCTCGTGCCTCCACTTTCTACAAAATAAACGGCTCCAATTCTCTTGTTCCATCAACCGCGTCCTCCAATATCAAAATCCGAGTAGCGATGAATTGTCTTCGTCAACAAAGTCAGACGAGCGTTTCCTTGGTTTCCCTATTGCTCTCCGCCTTTCAGTGCTTCCACCGCATATCTTTTTGGGTATCCCTTGTTCACCCATACAATGCATAGCCCATTCTTGCTTTCTTCTGCAGATTGTCTTCTGACAATCGCTGAAACCTCTGTCTCGTCAAAAATTTCGTACTCATGGATGTATTGAATTCATAATTGATTCCGTCTAACTTCGCTCCACGCATCCGTCTCTTGAAAAGATTGAACATATTTTCGGATGCTTGGGTTAGGGTCCATGTTTCATAACATAACACTGGTCTTATCACAGATTTTTATTTTCCTTTATTTATTTTATTTATTTTCAGATTTTTATTTTATTTATTTTAAAGCTTAATTTTCCTGTGTATGCAGCTGGTCTTCATAATTGTCAGAACAGAATAAAAGATTTCTTTTGCGAGCTGGATTCTTCCGTGTATTTCCTCCTTTTCATTAGTTGTTCTCGTTAATTTGGCGCCTAGATACACAAATTTGTCCACATTTTCGTTACTGTGTACGCCGGCTGTGATATTTTGGATATTGAGGTATTTTTTCTCAACTTCGTCATGAGCTTCGGTTTCTTCTCATTGACTTGTACCCTTACTAGCTTTGTTTTGCTGTCGAGTTCCAGGAAAAGTCATTTGGCGGGTGTTAGCGACCGTGACAAAATGTTGGTGTCATCCGCATAGGTGACCACTTGGCTTGACTTGTATAAAAGTGTGCCTTTTGTATTGACAGGTAAGTGTCTTTTGACATATTCCAGAGCTAAATTGATTAGAGTCTATAATGGTCATAACTATCCTTTCCGAACTGTTCTGCCAATCTTTTTAAATTTTCCTTTCCTTCCACAAGTTCATGTTAAGTTACCACTCGAATCACAAAAAAAAACAGGAGGCCGTATCCTGACACAAATAATCCTTGAAGATATTTGTAGCAATTTTACAACAAAACCTACAATTACTAAAATTTTTAGTTTTTAGTTTCAAATGAGCTGAGTGCTGTTGAGCTGAGAATGAGCTCTTTGAGTGTGAAAACAATATGAACAATCGAACACGAATGACATCTGCGGCTAACTTCCGACGTGTTTTAGTGCGGGAACGTTTGTTAATTTGAACGTATATCACGAATCAGGTGTATCAAAGGACAAAATCTAAACGAACTGCATGCATATGAATACATAAATCGAAATTTTTCCAAGATCTATTTCGAAATCTAGTCCTTAATAATTGTTTGAGTTTCAGTCTGTCTATTTGTTTGGCTTTATGTTATTATGAAATCGGTGTTCATTCTTGGAAAAATCATTAGCCCCGCCCCATGTTCTTCGTATAGGAACAAGTTGACTAGGCTCCGTTTGCGTCTTTCCGAGAAAACCGGAATCCTCTTTCCACAAAACATTTGGAAGTACATGTAAGGACAATTAGAGCTGCGTATTACATTACGTGCATTTGGCTCTTGTTATTAAGACGGGTAGCATGAATTACTATGAGGCGTAGAAGGAAGGGTTATCTCTCTGACAGCAATCCTCTTCCTTCCCATCATTCCTTGCAAAAAGAGGGTGTTTCCCCTAACCTGAAAGCGCTGCTGGGCATCATCAATTAAGCCTAGTCTGAAATAAAGTAGCAAACAGAGTTAGACTGGGTTCTCAGAGTGAAAGGGGAGGTGGTAGTCCGATTGCCACTAGAAGAAAGACGAGGGCCAATGACTTTTCGAATTTTTCGGAAAAATCATTCGTGCTTAGATCGGAAAGTGCGTATGGCACCATTGTTTAAAATTGGTCCTTCCTGGTGTTTTTTACAAAAACCAAGGAGGGTCCTTATCTCTGTAGTCAGCAATTGTTCCGGATCCTCTCAGTAAGTTGTATGTTGCCCAAGCTCAAATGATTATAAAGGTACAGTCTTGTGCTTTAATCTCGTCACAATCTCAGCAGGTGTTATCCTTCTGGATTTCTATTATTTTCGCGCATTTACTTAAGGGACTGTAGAATGACATTTTTGTCACCGGTTTTTTAATTCTATTTTTTGGTTTTCGGTAGGAGTTTATTCGTCTTTGTTTCGAAAGTGTGAGGCCAAAGGGCTCCTTATTGTGGGCTGATTATTGTTCCTGTCATTCAAAACTATATCTATATCTTTACAAAGTGCAATGTCTAGGCCCCATTTTAGTTTCGCTTTTGGTACTTCGATCACGTCGACTTTAGTTCCAGTAGATTCCTAGCTAGAATTAGCTTTTTCGTTTCTTTGTCCACCACTATGTCCAAGGACCTTTGTTAGTTTTACATTTACTAGATTTGCTATGATTGTAGGCCTGTCTACAGTTCTGAAGTAGTTGTGAAACCATGTGGAAACGTGAAATCATCTGCCCCATGTGAAATCTATGATTAAAACGAAAAAAAAACTGAAAGAAAAAATCAGGACCTTTAGTAAACTCATATTGTTCGTCTTCTATTCAATATCATTTAGCCCACTATATCATTGTCATAAGTAGAGTCTTTTACGAGCCACAAGCGTCATCCTTTGAGACGAAAGACTTTGTAATTAAAACATACCTGAGTTTGAATGCCTGTAGACTCTATTCCTGTCTTGCACGCTAAAAAACCATGCTGTCGTACTGCATAAAAGAGTCTGGTCTAAAGTAATCTGAACGAGGATATGGCAAGAAGCAATCAACACACCAGCAACTGACACTCAAAACACTGTGAAGATGACCGGTATGTTGTATATAACTACCAAGTTATAACTTATAATCAGCATTTTTTAAATGAGGTATGACCGTCTCTTTCTACACGATTCTCGTTCAAATGGCGAATCCTTTTTGGTGGCTATGCAATCCCTAGACTCGAAACTCTTTTATTTAATCGTATGAAATTAAGTGGAAATTTTGTGGATTGGTAATTTTTTTCTATTGCCGTAAAAAAAAATCAACCCTCTCTAAGCTATTGGCTATATAACCCTCTCGAAATCCACTTGTGCATTTTCTATCTCTGTCTGGGAGATGCCGCACGAGAGTGTTAACACTGTATTCACGTACGCTATGAGGCTGTAGATGAAAAACTTCTTCTTCTTCAACCCATTAACAGCATGCCTGGGGATGATTTCGATCTCTCTGGGCTCGTCATCACCTGAGTTCTAGTAACATTGACCAGTATAGCAGCCTGCACAGCTACTGATGGATCAGGTACCTACGAAACAAAAAACAAAACCCGTTAAAAAAACAAGGAGGGTCCTCTCAGTAAGTTACATGTTGTGCAGGGATGAACAGTTTATTAGCTACAAAGCTAGTTAAAATTAACTACAAAGTCCTTCTTTTTCACCAGTATAAAGCCCCTAAACACGCGGACGGATCTCATTAGATTCTCTCTTTTGGATCTTAGACGTCGCTAGGATCATTTCTGCAAATGAAGAAAAGTGTAGGACATAAATTCTTACGTTGATATCTCAGACCAAGACTTCCATGATTAGGTGGATTTGAAAAAACATCCTTCAGTGTATTTTGGATAATCAAAATTAAGTGTCAAACTTTCAACCACAACTATAACCAAAATGGAAACCAACAGCCGTATTAAACCGAAAAAATAACAAAAACTACTCTCTGAAATGTTGTAATGTTAATTTTCGAGTTTCAGTGCATTATTTATGGAAATATTATCCCGAGGAAAGCGGAAAATCCAATCGTAAATAATTGTCAAACTGGTGAATTGCCAGAAAATAAAAATATATTTATATGTATAAATGTTTATATTACACCCAAATAAGTTGGTGGTTGCGTTTTATGGTATTTGTATGCGTGATATTTTTTATGCATTATTTTCTGTATTCGTTTTTAAATCATGAAAATTTATTATGAGCCTTGGCAATCCGAATTTGGTCCGTCATATTTCCACTTTTCATCAAACACATACGCACAACCCCATTGGCCACAAATGGGGATGTTAATTGTTCCCGTGAGAACAAACAGTTTGCATCCACGTGACACCACTATTCGTCGCGAAACTTCTGTTTGGGTAATTTTTTTTTTGTTTTACATGCAAGTTAATTAATTTTTAATTAATCGAAATCATTACACGGCCAAAGCTTAAATGTGTTCGACTTTAAAACGACTGAGTGGTTGGGAGTGTTTGTTTATTTTTTTATTTTTAGTACGAACACGCTTACACATTGTAAATTTATAGGCAAATTAATAGCAGACGAGGGTGCAACAAGAAATGAAATAAATTTTATACGGGAACTTGAGCTCATAAATGAACAAACAAGGAAACGTTCCAGCAAGGGATAGGTCGGATATTGAATTTACTTGAGTAAGTTTATGAAGTTCTCCATGTAAACATAAGGCAACTGCAAAGATAATATTTACTTCCGTTGCAACATTGTCGAAGATATCATATTTTCCGCTGCGTAAGCTATAATGATAAATGCATTGCAATTTCATTGTCTGTTATGGATAAGGATAACATTAGCTATAGCTTTAAATGGCTCTATATTGATTTTCTTGTTAAAATATAGAAAATATCTAGAAAATACTAATTGGGTACGAGGGTGAGACGATGAATTAATTTAAGTTATCAGCTAAGAAGTGATTTACTATATTCCCAAAATTATTCGAATATTTTATGTTGAGATTAATAACACAAATTTGCTTATTATCTTTTCTCTCTTCACGCTCGTCTGATTGATGGATGCCAATTACTTTTTTTCAATATTCATTATTAACTGATGATAAATGGAATTTCAACGTTTGGCGTCGAATTTAAATTTATTGTCAAGTTATTACGACGCCGGGTATTGTTTCGCGACTATTCGTAACACTCGTTGGCAAAATTTTAAATTTTTTGTCAAAAGAACAAAATCTTTATCAACTTTTGAATGCATGGGGGCCTATGTCAATGAAAAAAAAATTCACACCAGAATGAAGCATCAAAATCAGCTTCTACATCGGCCAAAAAGTCTTTTGGTTGACACAGAGGTGGCGCCACATATTCATTGCGAGTACCAACCTTAACTAAGAACTTGTCAAAATGTAATGACGTTTGGCTTAATAATTTTCAAGTTATAGTTTTCGAAGTGACACTACCTCTGAATTTTTAAAAACGTTTTGAAAACGTGTTTTTACGAAACATTGTTTTTAAACGGGGAAAAATATGGTGCAAACAATTGTATCGCTTGATATACATATGTTGTAATACATCTGTTATATCATACTCAATCATTAAGTGTTGGTTTGCTGAATCTCCTCGTGACAGCAAGGGAAAAAACTCAGGGATTGTGTTCAATAGTTGCAAACTTAAGTTGAGTTAGGTAACTCACATTGTTGGCATCTCAAAGGAATGCTCTGCTTATACAAAGTGTGTCTCAAAAGTTCCCGGACTGGTCGAGAATAAAGAAAACTACAAATGATTTCAGCAAAACGGATTTATTTTATTCAAAGTACTTACCTTCGGCGTCTCTTCAGCGCTTTGTACGGCCTATAAGCGTGTCAAAAGATTTATTTAAGTCATTCCTTGATATGTTTAGAATGGTGGTCATCGGATTTAGGATATCTTCAATGTTTGCAAAACGGTTTCTTTTCATGGTCAAATGGAATTTTCTGAACAAAAAAAAAGTTACATGCTGTTAAATCAGGAGAATACGTCGAGTGGTTGATGGGAAGAGTGCCGTCTTTATCAAAAAATCGGTCACAAATGTTGAACGATGAGCCGGCGCATAATCATATAACAAACGCCAACTTCCACATTCATGATATTCAGGCACATATTTCTCTTCGCGAAAGCAAACGCTTCATAACACCAAAATAAAACACGGCATAAACCGTTTGGCCTTGCAGAAGGAACACTTTGTGGGCAATCCCCTTGGTTTGGGGTCATCCGGATGCTGCCATTCTACTTTTTGTTGCTTGGTTTCGGGATCATCTTGGTAATACCATTCCACTGATAATACTCGTCACCCGTTACAATGAATTTTCGGTAGTTTGAGTCCTATTTGTCTTCCTTAATCAAGTCTTTGCAATGTTGAATTTGAAGCAATTCTTGGTCATCGGTCAGCTTATTAGAAACGAATCATGCCCAAATCTTTCTGAGACCCATTTTCTCCGTCAAAATGCGATGAATCGACTCACAGGACATATTAAGCTCCATTTCCATGTAACGCAATGAGGATTTCGGCTCAATTTTAATAAATTCAAAGTTCATTTAGTTCACAACTGATCTGGACGGCCAGAATGTTCGTCGTCATCCAGCACAATCCGGCCTTCTTTATAACTTTTAAACCACTCTGAGATAGAGGTGCGATATAAACTCTCAGTACCATAAGAATTTCGAATATTTTGATGCATCTGGGCCGTCGTTTTAAGGAGTTTAAACAGAGTTTAATATTCGCTCTTTGTTCAAAATTCATTTTCCGACCGATGTTACAAAAGTACTGTCACTTAGAGCGCAATAACTTGGGTTCTATTCATCCAAATGTCATAAAATTGAAAAACAACGTCTATGATGAATGTAAGATTAAATGTCGAAAAGATCTAAAAGATTGCAGCACCAGTTCTGTTTATTCTTGACCAGTCCGGTAAACTTTTAAGACAGACCTTGTTTCATTCATGAATATTTACACTCGTTTAAACTTTGACATCTACTGACAATTGCTCAATCGGGTCGATAAGATATCTTGCAGTAAGAACTAAGCACTGGATAAAAGAGCTCGCTCGATAACACTGGGTATGTTTGCCAGTATAAGAACTGAAATTTGATCGTCATGCTGGACTTTGATTATGACTCCAGTGATCCAGTTTTCATCTACAATACCATCAGCTATGCAGTCGTCCTTTTTTTTGCAGAAGAAAGGTTAGTAATGTAACTATTATACCATTCAGGTAACAACAGCAACAGGATAATCGAAATTCGGATGCTGCACTCAGATCCACGCTGTTGAAGTTAACATTCATAAATATTTTCTACAGCAAGCATATGTTCTCTTTTCAAATAATATTTCTACTTTTGCTTTACTAAACCAACACTCACTGTCAAAGTTAACGACATAAATCATTCAGCAGAAAAATTGCATACTTGCTTAGCTTTAGGATTGACTCGAAGGACTCATCTTGTAGGCACTTGGCACATTGCACACTTTATGTGGGCCACAACTCTCTGGCGGCGTCAAAGTTACATCTGTCGCGAATCCTCAACTTGACTCATACAAATAAATCTTTTGCAAGGATCTGCATTATTCGTTTGGCTGTATCTATGAAATTTTGTTTCAAACATCCTTGGGCGTGAGACCAACAATGACGGAAATTGTTACTCTCGGCCACCGCACTGTCTACTTCTTGTCTTTCGCTACAATGTCTTTCACAAAGCTGATTTTGCTGGCGCGTAGCTTCTTGTGACCTCTATCGTCCTGCGGTTCCTTGCAAATGCTACCATACCATAAATCTTACGGCGAATGCATACAGCGATGGCTTAAACGCAAAAATTTTCAAATTTTCAAGGGAAATGACGATGACGACAACGACCATCGATGGGCAAAGAAGAATATGCTGCCTGCCAGGATTTGCTACATAAGGCGTTCAGACCAAATGTTGTATATTTTTTCGGTAATGTTTAAAGGATATTCTCGTATTCCATGTTCTTTCGCCCCCTTTAAAATGTTCGTAGGGTTTCTGTGCTGCTGAATTTATATCGAAAAATTGGTTATTGCAAGAGTTCTGCATGAAACGAAAAATATTTATTCACCACGACAGGATATCAGCAACGTTCTACTTTATCATGGAATGGAAGTTTCATTTGATTCAGTTCTTATTTAATTTTCAGCATCCATTGATATGTTAAGGGACATACATCGGCAACCCTAAAGTACCCTATCCTTTCGTATTATTTTTACTACATGCAAATTCTTTTAAGGCTGCGACCAAATTCATACATTCATACGTTTCCACTTAAATCGTTTTGGTGGTGAATACAAATTCCGATAATTGGAATAAAATGTTCTGAAAAGATTTGATTTAGCCTATACCGTTCATATTTACTTTACACGAATCAGCAATGAATATATTGATCCAGAAACGCTTCAGAATAGGGGAGTAAGGATAATTTGATTTGTACATTATTTTTCGTGAATCCTCATGAATATTATAACGCCATTCAACTCGCAAATCTGATCTGTTGATGACACCTGTGAAGGATTTTCTTTATTACTTGATTTACTGAGTGAGTCGATGGTTTAAATGGTTTTTTGAGTCCCATCATCTACTAATGCTTTTCCTACATTAAAAGTCTACTTTTTTGAGGCAATCGATTAGTCATGTAAATATGTGATAGCAAACTCATTTTGAAACTGAAGAAAAGGAAGGAATTATAGTGTCCTCATGACGCTTAATGTTAGTTGTAGCGCAAAAAGTTCCCGTCTCAGTGCAGTGCGCTTGTTGTTCAATAACAGAAACACAAACCCGAGCATTCCTGCTACCAATAGCATGTTAGTTCGTCCTTTTATATTGCAGGTACTCTGACCATCGACACGTCCCGACAATCTTGTACCACTTTCGCCTGAAATTCACATACAGGTTGATGACAATCTTTTTCATAATAAGTCCTGCAAACTGCAAGGGGGCATAGTTGAAATGACTTCATACATGTGGGTCCAAAAATTTTATGGAAAAGAAGCCAAAAAATGTGATTTACTTCGTTCAGTTACTCTCCAGTGTACTACATATTGTGAATAGAAATCGTGATGCTACAGAAAAAAAGGTAACATCAAGTCTGCAAGAAGATTCCAGAATTCGAGGAAGTGATCAAGAGGTCGTGAAAGTCGAAGCAAGGTATCTTCAAGATCATGACCCGAGCCGGCTTATACAGCCTGAAAAAAAGCCAGCCAGGAAGGCTAATAATTTTATTATTGGTTTTAAATTTTAATTTATTTTATTTTTAATGGTTCTATTTTCTACACCTAGTGAATCCTTGACCGTTACCATTCTGTCCTGAATGAATGAATTTTTGTAGAAATACACTTGAGAACGAATTTTGTAGGACCTTACGCTGGACTGTCGGTTTATTAGCTGGAAACCAAATGAAATTTGTCAGATGACTGACACCAAAATATTATCTGTCCAGAGATATGGAGCAAATAGTGGTAGATACAATCTTCAAAATCCTATGAAAAAGGACCACAATTGATCATAATCGCTACTATTTTGTTCCAGGTTCTCCTCCAGTACTATTATTCTAGCGCAATCAACAGGCCTAGAGGCTGTAATTCGTGTTAGAACAACCTTATTCAAGATCAAAGGTACACGATAAGTCAATCTGGTCAGAACCACGTTTGTCCTTGATATTGTCCGTGAATGCTAGACACTGCGAGATGGCTTTATATTTCGCCATTAAACACACAAATTCAGATATCATAGTCACTATCAAAACTAATTAAAAAATAAAGTCAAATATTAAATCAACTAGACTACTTTTAAATATAAATTAATTATTATTATTATTAATTATTAATTATTAATTAATTATTATATTGATTGGTTTCACGGTTTTGATTGTGAACCGAACAATTGACAAACGAAGGATATCTATGCTTCACCTCTACCGAGAAAAAAACAACAAAATAAAAACCCTCAAATATAAAAATCAATTCAAAAAACTAGGCCACAGGTTAAAAATATTACATAAGTGCGAATAGCAAGAACACTTTGGGACCGACTCTTGTAGAAAGAGATAGAAAAAGCGTTTCTACTTGAAATTTTGAGAGGAATGTTCTTGTTAAACGTAATAATGAGCAATATTTTAGCAGTAGAATTAAAATTCCACATTGTGCGATTGTTTCGCGGTAGATAAGGGGTTCCAAGTGTTCAAAGGTTTTTTTGTTGTCTGGGGCTGTTTTTGTGAACTATTTGGTAAATATGTGTGGATACTATAGTGAAAGTAACAATGCATGCCAGATTTAATTGCGAAACCATGTAAACGATTTGAAAGTTATTACTGCTGTTAAATTTTCGGACGACAGCGACTGAAAACTGCGGGTAAGACCTTCGGTGATTGAGAAAAAGAGAGAATCGTATTCATATTATTTAAAAAATGACAGGAAATTGCCAATTTACTTGTTCGTTATGATGGTTTTCCAGGTTCATTCGGCATAGACTTGTTTTAACTATGCTTCCTCCCAATCGTTTTATTTTAAATTAGGGTCCGTTTTATCACTACCAGAATCAAAAGAGGTCCTTTCATACTGCACTAATCATGTGCTCCAGCTTTGTGATTTTGCTCCACCCCAGCAATTGTATATGCTTTTGACCGCTCGAATCTATGTGCTTTTGAAAGTTCAGGCAGTCACTTTCCTTCTCCTTCACACATAATGGCATTACGTACGTGTTGTCGTATCATGTCACGTGTTATCCAATCGAATGCTGAGTCTCCTTGAACCATATGTTGAACTAGAAATTTTTCATGTTTGTAGTACATTTCCGGGTTTTAAGATATTTAAAACTCGACCTATGACGTGATTGCCTCTGAGCAGTTCATCTGAAAGTTTGTCATACATATCAGGTTTTTACACTTTTTACCTCTACCTATGGCAAAATTGAGTCTCGTTACCCAAAGATCCAAAACCTTAAGACCACGATCTTAGAGCCAAGACCTTTAAACTGAACTTCAGACCAGACAAGACCTTAAGACCTGAGCGTTAAGACCTGAAGTCCATTTTTAAGTAGAACGGCTGCTGGTTATCCTGTAATATCCTCCGTGATTCTAATTCCACTCTATGGTTTTCTCGATAGTTTACCTGATTTCATTTTTCAAAGCTGCTGGGGACATGAAAAATGTCTATCTCCACGAGGGAACCAGTTTTTGCTAACTCGTAACTTTCTCGTTTTACTATTGGCCCACAGATACGGAGCTCCAAGGTTCTTTCACTTTCTCCTGTATATATCAATGTTGAATACAAGCAACGTTTCCCCATTGGAAACAAGCACCTGCATTGCTGGTTTACCATCCCTGAAGATGTGTACGCTACCTATGGGACTGTCCATTGCAATCTCTGAGACCAAATAGATCAGATACGAAAAGAATTTGAAATATGAAGGGAAAGAATCCTAAGTACATAGACGACACTTACCTCTATATAACTTGGTGGACAAAGGTATTATAAGCCGAAGATTATCGTTAGTTATCCTACACCACTGACGCACTAAACCCAGTAAAATATTTTCTACACTCGGCATCCGAAATTCTGCCATCGAATTCCTCTCTAAACCTCTACGTGATGCTCTATGGAATTATGGACTCCTTATGGAAGAAACATCAATTCGATGTTTCACTGGAATGCTTTGAACTGGATTGATAAATCATTGGATAGAAGCAATCTTGAAACAAGCAGTGGATTTATCTTTTGGGATTCAAAAAATTAAGATTCAAACTTAATAGGGCGGACTTTGTAAGAACCTCTTCCGCAGATTCCAGAATTAACAGGAAAGAGAAGCTAATTGGTAATTCAAGGTTTGCAGCCAATTCGGGACTGAAAATAAAAAAATCCAAACTTGGCATCTGTCACACAGCGGGCGAATAATGTCATTAAATACACTCCCCGGAATACAACTATCAATCCGGAGAAAAATATCTTTAATAGATTTTTAGACGACTACCGGAGTGAGTTGAGGATCAAATCCAAGTCAGTATTGATACGCTTCACTGGGAAATATCAGACCGACAGCTTGGTGAAAAACAAACGATCGGGTACTGATGCAATTCCAGCAAAACTCATTAAATAATGAAGTTAACAGCCGATGACCATAGAATTGGTTGACAATAATTGGAACCAAGATGCCGCAGTAGAAAGAACAAGTAGCCGCAGGTACGGGCAAGCTTCGGTGGAAAGATTACAAGAGTACATCGTTAATTTTTACGTTCTACTAGAACGTGAAACCAAAGAAATTCCCTATAATGCTGTCCTTCCTTGATTGATCTATATGGATTTGGCAAAACGAATCTGAATCCAAACGAAATCATGCTTCCCATCGGAATACCAATAGACTTTGTGTGTTTTCCAAGAATGACCATGTAGGCAACTGACAGAAACTCAGCTGAAAGAACCATCGAGATCAAAATTCGAACTCCGGTAGAGTGAAAGGCGTGGGCTTTTCAGTCTGATTTGACATTGGAGTTCATCATCAGAAAGCTTCCAAATGACAGCAAGGGTGTTGTGCTTTGCAAGTCTTGTACAAACTACAACTAGAAACTCAGCTGATGAAATTAACGTCAAACCGCGTTCCCCTTTTTCTGTAAAAAAGATTTTTCTGGATGTAATATCATGACAATAAACGGTGTTGAAGATGTAGATAACTGAAAATGAAAAAAGCGATTTAAAATGGATGAAAATTGTGATACAAATGAAAACAAAAACTGAAATCTTGAAGAAGAACAATAAACGAATTAGCATATGTGGATAACGCAATGAAGCTCATCACATGGTTAACGGGGGAAGAAAGGGAGTCTGTCAAGACTTAATTAGGAATCTACTCTAAAATCAGGTTTTGTCCATCTCTGACGATTTTGGAACCCATCTAGGAGCAAAGGAAAGTAATTCTCATCATCTAGAAACTCATACGACGGCTTATTTTATGGCACGAATATGACCTTTACCCATAGCGTAAGCACTTTTGACATAAAGATTTTGTAAAAAAAATCCCAATCTAACGATAATCCATAATCAACCAATTGACTATTACACCTCTCGATTCCTTTGCGTAAAATTGTTGTACTAATATAAATCTACTCGTATTTTTACTGACTGCGTCCGAAAGAAGATCCTCGAGAGTGTTAGTGCTGTATGTAAAGAACACAACAAACGAACTCCCAATCTAACGGTATTTTATCCCAGTTTTGCAGATACATTGTATTGGTAGATAAAACTTTTGGAGATAGGAGATAGGGACAAAGAAGCACATTTTCTTCTTCTCTTTAATTTACTGTATACTCGTATACAATGACCTCATACCCCATTGATATACTATATTACGCTGGAAAAATTATTCTCTCTTATAAACATATTTATTAAGGCTCAGAAAGCTAGCCATCACGATCCCTTCCATTACCTTCATTATGAAACTTCTAAGCTCCCTATCCTACAAAGCTCGCTTTATTTGCTCGCTTTATTTGCTACACGGTGTATACGTATTTTTAACTTTGTGATGCCCTTCTTGGTTTTTAGTGCTTAGCGCTTACGTTAGTTACGCTGTAACATAGCGACACCTGAAAGAGCAAGCACCCGAAAAAAGGAAGATATAAGCGTGCTGAGAAGAATCGTTGGAGCAAAATATTATGAAGAAGAAGAACGAAAGATTAAAGCTTATTAATAAAGCTTGAAATCAAGGTTTGAATCGAATCAATGAGGACAGCATGATCGATTAACGTCGGAGATGGTGTATCGAGCTGGACAAAAGAAACTTAAACATTACACTAGACATTACCTTGGTTGAACCCAACCTTTGTTCAAACCACAAAACACGAAGCGAAGTTAAAAATGTATATTAGCATAGCTTAACACTTAGAGGGTGCTAACACTTCGAAAAAACTACCAATCTATCGGTATGTGACGTAGATTTTCCTGATGAATTGGTCTTAGTGTTTTTGGACTTGTAGTGGACTTTGTAAGCAAAACATTTTTAAGAGTTAACATAAAGACGAAGATGTGGGAAGATACGCATGGACATTCTCGCAATACTCAATAAAAAAATCAATAATAGATGAAAATCGCAACACTTTTAGACATTAATTGCGTTTTCAGGTTGTGCCAAATGATAGCATTTTTCAATTCAAAATACAGATGCGATGTGGTTTAACTTTATTCCTTTTTTTTCAGACCCTAATTTAATAGTTAGGTGAAAAAACAATTTTTTCATCGACAGGGCTCCAACTCAGGCATTGATTCGGTTGAAATAGAAATATCTTTCTGCAGATATTTACTTCCACGGAGTACGAATAGTATTCCAGAGTTGGAAAGCGTTCGTCAGTTTGGCATCTACAATAGCTTTTGTAATATCAATTCAAAGATGTTGGATTGGATTGAAATCCGGAGTCTTCACAGGTCACTATATGAAAGTAATCCTTTTTCCTTTTCTCCATATCTTCACTACTTGAGCAATATATTTCGGGTCATTGTCATGCTGGTACACCCACTGAACAGCCATTTTTTCTTGTACATAAGCCAACATAATCTCTTTTAATATTTCTACATAGGCTTGAGCTGTCATTGTCTCTCTGATTTGATATATAAGACCTACTCCAAACCAAGAAAAACATGACCACATCATAACAGATAACCCTCCGTGCATAACCGTCTCTATTGCGTATCCAGGACAGTATTCTGATTGGCCGTGGAATGAACTTTGGGAATGCAGTACTTCCAAATAATTCAACTTTCGTGTCGTCATTGCAAAGAATGTTTCTGCAATGACTTGGTTGTCAATTGACGTGGTACTGGCAAAGTCTAATCTTTTGCTCTATGTTATGGCCGTAGCAGTGGTTCCTATCTTGAACGTTTTTCATGTAAATTAGCATCTAACAGTCGTCTTCTTATAGTTGACATTCATTATTTTTGGTTGAATAGGCAATTTCGAGCCCTACTGCATTCTCCATTTCTCTCGAACCCATGATTGAATTCTTTTTCGCTTTTAGATAATTTGTCTGTCTGTCAATCTGCTAGTGTATCTTTTTCTATCACGAATTTCTTCACACCCGATCTTTATAATTTATGGCATTGACATCCTTATTTGCAGATCATCCTAACAAGTTTTGGATTTCCTTGCATGATTTTCCTTTTTTTCACCATTCAATAATGTGCTTTCGTTATTTCGAGGTACAATGAACTCCGCATGCTCCAACTCCAACTCATGCTAAAGGATTGTGATGAAACATTATTTCTTGATACTTGCAGCTATTTCAAATTTTCACCCAGACTAAGTCCGACATAATATGTATTATTTACTACTTTTCTCCACGTTATGTGGATCTATTCACCAACTCTACTATAATTTTGCACAACAAAGTTAGTGATCAAGCGAAGCAAGCAGTTAACAATAAGAGATGTCTTCTTTAAAAATATCTATGACGCAAATTTCTGTCATGTGTAAATCAAGTTTGTAATGAAAAAATAATGGGAATCGCTAGTGCGCTCAATACTGCATGACTTCTGCTCTTGTTTTGCACATGGCACTATTTAAGCTCAAAAAGTAAGCCACAACAATCTCATCACTCACCGACGTTGTTTAATTCTCAAGCTCTCTATCTTGCAAAGCTCGCTTCATATGCTTCGTGGGGTGTTTATATCACATTTGTGCTGGCCCTAGGTACAAGTAACGCTACTTAATGGGTACGAAATGGTCTTAGTAGTAATCAAATTCTATCAAAAATTCGAATTTCTGCTTATCGAATGAATGATTTGCAATCATTCAGTAAAAAAACGTATACTAGTGGCCAATTCTTATCAACACTAATTATTAAAGCTCGCGAATATAAAGTCTTGAGTTAAAAGGAACAAAATGCTCCCATAAATGAATGACATCCATTTATTCGTTTAATGGAGTCTTAAAAGTTACTTCTCAACTACATAAATTTACTGAAATCTCTTTTTGTGGGAAACACGTATGTGAATTATTTTCTCAAATCTTACATTTTCAACGTGACTTTATTACGACTTTTTCTCTGTGACATTCCCGAGAGCTTTTAAGTGAATTCTTTTGTCAGGTGAATGCATTCACCCTTTCATTTCCTGTACGTTATTTAATGGGCTAGGTGTACTCGATGCTACAAGAGCTGAGATATGAACGAGGGTCGCAGCAAAAGGATCATCAAAATGTAACGTCATGCCAGATGCATAATATAACTATCATATAGTTCGTGTAAGGCTGCAAGTGTGGTGTTTTTGGTGCTATTTGAAATTTATACTATGTAAACTGAAAATAAACGTTGAAGAATTGTGTTTTTAGAATTTCATTTAAGTCATAAGGCAGGATCATTGAATAATTCATAATTTAAAATTGGTTTACTAAATAAGAGGAAATTGTACTTATAAATCACTCATGTTTAATCCCAAGAAAACAGAAACCAAAGTTAATAGTCTTTATGAGGAATAACTCGTGATGTTTCTGTTGGAAATCGTCCTATACTCGGAAAATTAAACATGTATTATTATCATGTGTTATATGAAAACAATTTAGCGTCTATCATATCCTTCTAGAACGTCGTAGCCATATACTCATTGCACAAACAATTTATTTGCAATAATTTAAAGTGAATTCTATCATCTAGATATGTAAACTACTTACGACTGTAACTGCGTAAATTTTTAACATGTGGTTATGCTAATATGCCTCTGCGAATCGTCTATCTTTGGCTCATCCTTCAACAAAACACAACGCTTAGTACGTGTGCGAAGGAACAATTCAAGATAAACTCACCGACAAAAACGGCCCCGAAGACACATTCCTCCATTTTATATTATTGCTCATAAAAAAAGTTATCGCGAAGGCAGAAACTATTTCAAGCGTTTTGATAATATACTTATTTCTGGAATCCTTCTTCCTCCGAGGAAGCAGTCTGCACGTTTTGGTCATAATGTCACAACAACGACAAGACAATTTGCATGCTTAAAACGCTGTAATTTTGCCTTGTCGTTGGGATGCATGTACTAAAGTGTTTCATTAAAATGAGATAGTGGAGGGGGATAGTTATTCTCAGAGAGTAAATATTTCAGGATAACACATGACTAAACTGTACAAAAGGGTTCAATTCTCTGAAAGTATATCAATGATTTCTCAAGCTGAGAATAATTTTACTATCAAGTGAACCTTTAAATGCTCCTTAATAATAGTTTCTAACTTTACGGTCTAGTTTTACGGTTAAATAGCTGAGTTGCGAATTGTTAGTGGTGTTGATAATATTTTAAGGATATCCAAAGTTCTAGGGTAAGAATCATTATGAGAACGTCTAATGACCAATGTAATCGCCTAGTAAATTTTGAGTTTAAGTAAAAAGTGAATTTGATACTGGCCAGCGAATTTCAATTTTCAAGGATATAGACCTGATAATGAGAGTCGGTCAAAATGCTTGTAGAACCTGTGTTATTGCAAAGGAAGCAAACTATACAAACTATTACATACACGTTCTAGTTCTAGAACTATTTAAATGTTCTAGTTGTTAGAATCATCAGGATATATCCATAAAATTTCATAGAAATCAGGTCATTATTAATTGCGAGGCGTCCAAGAGATAAGTCGATCCCGAACAATATTTTTATTCTGCAAAAAATTCGAATTCGTTCAGTCAAAACGTTTCTCCCTAAGCAAGGATTCTTGAACAACAAACTAAAAAGCTGGTATCACGTCCCCTTCGATGTAGGGTTTGTCCTGATCAAACTGAAACTAAGTCAGAGTTGAACAGAAACCAGGACCAGAATCGAAATTTAGAACTCCGAATGGGGTGTAAAGAGGCATAAACGTTCCCAAATGAGGAACTGTAAGTATAGCAATGTATCGGACTACCGAACCGAACTACTACCACCTAGTGGTGCACACTGGATACTTCTACATTTGGTAAAACACTAACATACGAGGGTGGAGACGGGTTCTCTGCTCACTCTAACGGCATCGATACTAATACCCATGATAACAGAGGGCAGGTTTGGCAACATGCTAACTACCTAGCTCTAAAAAAGAAACATTTGCTAATAATATGCTAGAAACCCTCGTTAAGGATTAGAACTGTGGAAATAATCTTCCAAAATAAAAATTACCCATGGCTTTGAATGCAAGAATTTCAGATCATCGGTGCCCCTAGGGAGTTATTGCGGCAGGTCAGTCAATTTAAATCAATTTGCTTTCAGTTCAAGGAACACAATGGAGTGGAAAGAATGTGTTCCGCATGAAATCATAATTGTTCAATGAGCAAGGAGCCTGCTGGAAGACAAGAATTTGGAGTAGCCTTCATAGTGGAAAGGGAGTTTAAATTGGGTTTAACCAATTTTAAGGCAGATCAGTGAGTATTTTTGTGTGATTTGCACTAAAGTCTGATTAATTAAAGCGCATATCCTGACGGAAGATCAGGACCTGGTTCTGATCGTTCGACAGTCAACAACGTAGAAAGCGTTCTACAGGTCCTAGAGGAGACTCTTCGTTTCATGACGCCAAAAAATGGAGAAATAATTCTTTGTGATTTGAAAGCTGAGATCGTGAAGGAGCAATCTCATCGGTGGACTACTGGGAAGGCGGGAGACCACACGACAAAAACCGTGATAATGGCCAACAGCTAAGTGACCTCGTATACAATAGAAATGTAGTATACCCTCAACAAGCTTCCCGCCCCGATGCACATACAAGGTGGACCATCAGTTATTTTTTTTTTATTGTGATATAAAACACACCTTTTGTAAGAGAAGATCTTTATGAAGAAGATCGGAAATCTTTATTGACTATGGCTAAAGGTTGGTCTATGGCAATTATGTATGGAACACAAAATCGCACATATGCCCACCGCGGCTCTTTTTACAAAAATCCCAAAGATAATAATCAAGAGCTGTTTATTCACACGATCTTGGATCACACGAATTCCTCGAAATTATGCGGTCCGATAATTTTTCGTGCAAAAAGTTGATGATTTAGCGAGGTGTGTAAGATGCGGCTCCGTCTTGTTGAAAACAAAGATTGTTAGCACCCATACAACTAATTTCCGGCCACAAAAAGTCCTTTATCATAGCCCGATAACGTTCGACATTGATGGTAACAGCCTTTTCTTCAGGGTTTTCGAAAAAAACGGCCCAATGATACCGCAAGACTAAAGACCACACCACAGAGTCACACACAGCTTTTCGGCATGCAATTGTTGTTCATGATATTCATGAGGATTTTCAGCCCCCAGATCCTACAGTTTTGCTTATTAACATGACCACTGAGATAAAAATGAGCTTCATCCGAAAAGATGATTTTGGCTGAAAACCCCTCATTCTTTCAAGCATCCAATTAACGAAATTTCGACGCTGCTGATGGTCTGCCAGCTTCAGTTCTTGAGTTAACTGAATCTTGTATGGACGTAGGTGGAGATCAACATGCAAAATCTTCAATAATGTGGTCCGAGCAATGCCTTATTCCTGTGAACGATGTCTTGTGGATGTGATTGGCGGTTGACGAACACTTTCACTTACTGCGGCAATATTTTCAGGAGTACGAACCGAGCGAGCATGTTTATATGGTATACGACCCTCTACGGAACCAGTTTCCTCAAAACGTTGGCTTTGTTGGCCATGAATGTTGACCATAATTATCCCGAAGTTTTTGAAACGTTTTTTTTTTTTCAGAACGACCGTTTTCGTAAAAAGTTTGCATAATTAAAATGCGTTGTTGTGTTGTTAAAAAGTCCATGTTCACAATTAACAAACCTTTGACAGTTGATACATGTATATCACATGACAGCTCTCACATATGATATGTCAAATATTGTTGTTTAAAAAAACCCACTGATGGACCCTCATATATAAAAAGAATAAGGCATCACCGGATTTTGACCATTTTCAGACCCAAACAAAAAATGTACCAGAAACACACTTGATGTCCGTACGAGCTGAGGAGTCAATTGTCATTCGGACCATTACTTGCTCAAATTCATGTATCCATTTATGCGTACTCGACATAGACCAGTTCCAGACCTGAATGCAGTTAGCTTTGAAAATATTCACGGAGACCCTCAAAAATCAGTCGGTCCCCATCCTTTCAGACACATTTCTGTAAACAAGCAATAAATAGTGGGAGAAAGTGAAGGACGCAATCAAGACATAGGAACATCAAACTCGACGCAAAGAAAAAAATTGTATTTGACACATATTTTGGGCTAAAGCAAGGGGACGAGCTGGCCCCAGTATTATTCAATCTGGCTCTGAAATATGTCAACAGAAAGCCATCTATCAGGAACACTACTCTACAAGTCGAGAAACAATATCCTACCACGCTTGTTATCGAAAATGAGAGAAGAACGATGAGAGATGAACGAGAGAACGATGAAGTTAAGCAAAATGGGCTTAAAATTGATGAAAAATAAAGAAAAATTAAACCCTAGTCCAGGAATAAGCTCAGTTTTGAAAACGTTGACGATATTTTTATTCAGGTGTCAAACTGTTGAATGAAAAAGACGAAATACTTCGAGGAATACCACTCGCAAAAAGATGTTTTAAAGGACAATTCCGCCGAAATTGATGATTAGCTCCACATTCAGGAAAACAGAGTTATAAGTACATAAAGCAGTGATAAGACCTGTGCTTTCCTGTGGGTATGAAATTTTCACCATCACACAAGCATTTTCACATATACTGGATGAGCATTGACAGGAGCATGAATACTAGAGTGAAACGAGACTTGGACCGATGGTAAATAAGAGATAACCATGAGCTTTATGAAATATTTGACAAGCCAATATAGTCTGAAAGGATCGAGCGGATTAACAATTTGTATACAAAAAGGTATTAAAAAGGGAGAACTGAAGGGCGACTGCAGGTGAGGTAACCATGAAAACGCTAGAGTGTATGTATGTAATGCAATTTCGAAACTGAATTTCGAAACTGTAGGACATGATCAAGGGACTGAGACAGTTTGCAGCACTATTTACGGGCAGTAAAGGCCTGACCAAGACTGCAATGCTCTGAAGAAGAAGAATCAATTGAAGATTAATAGGCATTCTTGATTGAACAAACTTGAAAATCACACAAGACAATCTGAAGAAATTCAAATTTTTTTTTGGTTTGTCGTTGGGGGGGGGGGGGGTGATCTTTTGGCCTCTTTTATTTAAAAACCATGATATTTTTTCTAGTTGGCTACAATGAACTGAGATTATGATAATGTTCCCAGGCAGAGAACACAGTTGTGACAGCTGCTGTAAAATTTATTGTCTCAAAAATAGAACATCGTACTGATACCAAAGCGTTAGCGCAAAACATCAAGGCAGAACCTTCAGGCAGAAAGCTCAAGGATAAATAAATAAACTTATAATTATAGTATATTTTTACTGGTCATCTAATGTTCAGTATTCAACATAGGTAAAAAGTTTTTGCCTTGAAAAGGACATGTATCTATGTAAACGGGTCTTCTGACGTAGAAAGAGTCGGAGTGTGAATTTCTCAGCCAAAGGAAAGGAGATAAACCCTTGATTTGTGGCAACAAACGCAAGTAAATGAAGGGCGAGGCAGATGGACCGCAAGACTCATCAGTGAGTCGGGGCCTGGGATGTGGCCAGTGACTTGGCACCGATATAATTCGACTATTTTCAGTCCTGTATAAGATAAGAAAATCACTGTTCCCTAGTTCCCTGGTTCCCTGTTTGCTGGTTCTGCTCAGGGACGAAAGATGACGCCTGCCACATCTTCTTCGCATGTGGAAGATGGACCAGCCCCCGTTTGCATCTCTCCAAGAAAATAGGCATACCCTTTCCAGAAAACGTCACGGGTAAGATGATGATATCAAAAAGGCAGTTGTTAGTGCGTGTCAAATGACGTGCGGATGGTTCTTCTTATAAAGAAGGATATCCTGGATCGCCTGGTAGCACATAGGGAAGAATGGGTTCTTTAAGAGTAGTCCTCTTTGGTCTCATCTATTTTTGCTAAAAAAAAGATTTTTCCCAGGTCCAGTCCGAAGTACTTCGACAAACAGGTTCAGGCTAGTTTATCTTTGTGTTAAGCCGGTAGTCCAGTTTCCACAGAGATTCCGACACTAAGGACGTATAAAGCCTTCACCTGTCAACCCAAAAAAAATTTATTAGTATTTTGTGTTCAAAGAGCTCTTATTACAATTTTCCACACCTTGTGAAAATAGAATTGATTCGTTTCTAATTTTTTGGAATATTGGAAATCTTCGAATTGTAAAATAAGAATTTTGTTGTTTTGGTTATTTTTTGAGCGTTTAATCAGTCTTGCGCGTTTTGTATGGTTAATCTGTAAGTTCTTTGAAATTGCGTAAGTTCAACCTTCGAAAAATGTTCCTTAAAGTTGTTAGTTCCTTCAGAGATCATTTCTCGGCTATTTCCCTTCGGCGACAAATTTAAGGTGTCATATAAAATCAACAAAACCGAGGTCTCTAGCTCTCGAGAGAAGTTCCAGTGGAGCCTGATGGCGAGAATAAAATGTTTATTGTTTGCTTAATAGAACTTAGGAAATTTCCTCTTAAAAATTCTTTACATTCTCCATGTTTTATTCTAATCAAGACAAAAGAAGTCACAGCGTAGTCAAGGTGATGACCACAAAAAAATCATTGAATTGGCGCCCTCAATCCTGCGGTCAAGCCACTCCAATATGGCTGGATATGGCAGTTTGAAATGAAGTGTCTAGTTGGCGCTGAAGAGACAAAATTTTTTGTTGATTATAAACCGGGTCGAAACCCCAATTACGCATAATACTCCTTTTTTTGAAGCTTGGCGTTACTGGAAGCCATATAGTGTGGTCATGGCCATAATCTGAAAAGTAAATCGATAGTATGTGTAAAATGTACAGTCATTACAGTCTTGTTCGTTTAATTCAACTTATGTATGCCAAAACTTAAAGTAAGAGGACGAATTGAAGCATATTCATTTGACAGCAGCACTGGTCCATCAGCAGCAGGTAAGGCCCGGATGTGACAGGTAGGTAACTAGATGATTACCCATGGATTAAACTTAGAGAAACGTAAGATTTTCATCTAACCATAGAAGAAGATCGCTAGAGGAAGGCTGGTTAGTGATTAGATGGATACATCGGTAGTGTCGAAAGCCTGTTTAGTATCTGGGTTTGGTTATGGACTGTAAGCAGACTTTCCCGCACTAAGTCAGTGAACCAACTGATAATAGTACCCAATGGTAGGGTAATGGTCTTTACACTTCTATACGAATCAGACGAATGAAGTGAAGCAATCAACAAGGAGTCGCACCGAAAACAGTTGTTACACATTGAATAAGAAGACTGGATATTCTTTGAATCAGCTGTGCGTTACTCACTTGAGTGATGCCCATCGTCCTTCTTCCAACATAAGCCGGGTTGCTCACCAACAATCTAAGACCATGGTTATCAGACCTGAAATAATGATAAAACAGGGTAACATCGAGTTCTACTCGCCCTATCAATGCAGCAGACACCACTGTCCACCTAAATAAGATTAAATATTCTCTATATGAGAGAAGGATGCACCTTCCCACTTTTCATGCGATTGATGGGAGACACGATGGTCTTGCTTAAAAATTAGGAGAGCTTCGTCTGGTTTGACTAACGAAGAGATGCTTACCTTGCCTGATAAATCCAACAAGGTAAAATATTATCGTCAGATCTGCCTATCGACGACAAATGCCATGTTTGATCGACTTGAGGTGCCGAGGCTGGACACATCCTTTCATTAGCAATTTACTCTCCTTACACTTTCCTCTATAGGAATAATTCACGTAATAGAAAAAGAAATAAAAATAGACATAGAAATGGTCCAAAATAATGCGTAAAAACGAAACCAGTTATACGACAAAGGAGGTGTTAAGTCGAAAGTTCAGCAGATACGGCCTCTGTACTCTTTCGATTAGAATCAGACCTTCCTTTTAGTTCTGTATATCTAGAGCACAATATTCCTGGAACAAAACGTCTAAAATATCGATTCGGTCAAATGCAATTATCAGAAAAGAACATCTTTCAGTCATTGCCAAAAGAAAGAAGTCCTAGAAAGAATAATTCAAAAATCGAATAATTTTTTCACAAAAAATATCTTTATTCAAATAATTTAAGCTTCGATTATAAAGTCTGATGACAACATAATGACACTGAAAGAATTCTTCAGCTTTTTTTATTCTTCAGTATCCTTAAACTATCAAACCTTAGGCAGAATAAAAGGCTTTACAAAGCAAAAGAAATTCAATAGGCTGCGTTCAACAGAAACGATCAATACATAAAGGATTCAACACGCCATCAATACAACATTTGATAATTTTACTTAATTTCAGTAGCTGTAGATTAAATATGAACACCCTGTAAAAAATTTCGCATATTATCTTTGTTATTAGTTTCACTTCGTCAAAATTATTTTTAATAGTATCGATTAGATGCGTTTTGTTTTTTCTTTCAATTTGATTTCTTTTTAGAGATTTTCTTCTTTGTTTTAGAGATTAATTTACTTTTTAGTGTACTTATCGACATGTAGAATTTATTTATTTACTCTTATTTAACAACATTACATTTAAGACAATGCTAGTTTTAGTATCATTAATAATTTCAATAATATAATTATAATTTTCACTGTACTTAGATACAACAAATCTTTTATCTCTCTGTGTAATTTTCTTGTATATAAGTGAGTTTTCCTTTTCAATAAATTGGCTTATAAAAAATTCGAATTTTTCTAAATACTCGTAGATTTTGTTTATTTTTCTCCTCTTTTTCACATTTTGGCATAAATTTCACTATTATCTCTTAGTTTAGTTAATGTATCTAGATTTAATCTACATTTTTCATGGTAAATGAAATGATTTGTTATTTATTTATCTTTTTTTTTGTCATTTCAAGAAATCTTTAGTTTGGAATACTTAGAAGCTATTAACACGATTTGAAATTTTGGAATGTTTTTATTTGATGCTTGCAAATAAAAACCATTGACGAGAATTTCGTAGCTTTCATTAAGTATTTTATTTCCGATATATTTCATATGAGTCTAGTAATGAACGTTTCAATTTTTCTACTGGCAATTTTCCTTATTGTGAATGGAAGGATTTTATTCAAGGGAAGTGGGACATTTCTAGTGGGTTCACCACTCTTGGATTTTGAGCTGATTGTTTTAAATTTTTGATAAAGCAATGTTGTTTTGTTGTTTTTTTTTTAAGTTTTATTTGCAAGAAAATGTTGTCTGTCAGCATTCGTTGACAAACTTGACAAATTTCCAAAAAAAAAATTTCAAAAATAAAAAAAATTAAAGCTGTTTACTTCTGAGAATATCTACCTTACATTTTAAACAACGTAAATTGATCAAAATCAAGGGAATGATCGCAAGGACCTCGGAAAATCAAGACGAAATGTAGTTCCTTATTTCTGGAGTTTGTACGGATGACTTACACGCAATCAGGATAACTACACTGATCATAATAAACGCAAGTCCTTGAGGAATATATTTTCTTGGAAATATTCAGTATATTTATTATATTACGATGATAAGGACAAATCCAAAAGTCCTAACTGAACATCAGCCAACCCAACATAAATCCTTTTTATGAAGTTCATTTAAAACTACTTAAAACAACCATTCCTTGGATATACCCTCGAGCTATTTATATGTATAATTAAATTGTTTACAAACTTTTGTATAACAAACTCCTTCAGTTTGAGCTTAAAACACTTTTTGGAAAATTTTAGTCCCTGGGTCCACTGCTAGCCAACTTCATACTTGTAAGTATGAACGGATTTTTCCCACCCTCTCTTCTATCCATAACATGAGTTTCATTCTCATTCTCATTCTCAATTTTCCGTTCTTGAATTTCAACTTGTCAAAACTTTTACATTGCTTTCATGTTCGCTAGAAACTTTAATTGCCAAATAATTGCCAACCGCAATATGGAATATGCACAAAGTTAGTAAGTGTGCGTACATGTAAATATGCATATGCAATTATTCACATTTATTATTTCAACTGTAGCATTTGCAAAGGGGTCGAGGTGGGGCGAGTTGATGAGAATTCAAAGAAAATTGAAGCATGTTATCATTATTATAGTTTAACCCGTGATTGTATGGGAAATGCAGGGACTTGCTGAATAAAACCGAAAATTAATCATTCGAAATACTTAAATAGTTTTCGAGTTTGAATTTCTTAAACTGCTCTAAACAAATGAAATAAATTACTTTTATGAATATGCTTGGTAAGGCATTCATTTCTGGTTCCATCGCCTACAAAAATTGTAACTTCATACTTGGCACAACAACAGTGTTAGAACATTGTCTGAATACATCAAAAAAAGCGCTCAAATTGTGTTGTTTGTATATGATTTTGCCCTTTATTTGGAAGATTTAAGCCGTCGTACAAATTCATCACTATTTTTTAAATGACTGTACCAGCTACTTAACTCAGGGTGAAACTACCAATCAGCGCTGACACTCACAGGGAGCAACTCGTAGAAAGAGAAAGAAATACCCAAGAAGCATGTTAGGTACACCCGCGATCATGAGATCGTGAAAATTAAGCAACGCATATGATTGGAATAAACACGATTGCTAGCCATGTAAATATCGAAATCTACTGTAAGTAGAAATTCTCCCAAAATTTTGTATGTACGTCATTGCATAAGGATACAAATTTTAACGGAGCCCTAATAGATATAGTAACGCACCCTTGTCTTTATATGGTATCTCTATCTAGTTTCCTTATAAATACAAACGCAGGGGATGCAGGATGAGCGACCGTTGTCATCTTCAGCTGGCTATCTTGGTATCCAAATCAAACATGCTGACTGTTCCTTCGAAACTCAACTTTGGCGAAGTAAATGATCTCCGTAAATCTTAAAATTTTCACAGGAATCAAGATCCAATAAGGCTCAACAAAAGATTGGAACTAATGAGCTGGTGTCAACCAGGTAATAGACTTCGAAAAAAAAACGTTGGCCAACTTATTAGGTGGGGAGATAGTAGTATAGGCTACAGGGTGAATTTGTGTTCTGATGACAGTTGCAGCGTAAGTCCTGTATTACACTGCACCATCATTGCTTGAAAATCTTATCACAATCTCCGAAATTATGAATTGTACCATGTGATCCCTGAGGCCTTTCATCAAAGCTGCGGTTGGCGAAGAGTGACGACAAGTTTTCCACGTCTTAAAACGAATAAAATTTACCAGTCAGGAACTTTAGGTTAAGATAAGGCTAATAACCTTGAAAGACAACAATCATTCAGAAACCTCACAACTAATTTTAGATAGGGCAGCAAGAAGGACAACGATCTCCTAAACCAAATATGGGCCCGTTCATTGATCCTGGAATCTATGCCCATTATTTGAAGCAGCCAAAATGAAAGGCTTGAGTTCGACACCAAGAAAAGTATTTAGTACGTAACAAAATATTGGCCCTCTTGACGATTGAACCAACGAACCTACTAGGCAATGAGATGTATCTATCAGGTTCGGGCACAACTTGCAAAAGAGGTGAACTGGCTGGATCCTGGCTATTCGGCGTTACATATGTCATCCATAAGGAATTGATTTACAAATTTGAAATCTTCCAATAATTAATTCGACGGCATAAAGAGCCTAAGGAACGATAAAGATGATACTCTCTACAACGTCTTATAAACTCACTGTACCTAAAAAAGTAGTAATAAAAGCTCAAGACAATTCAAGAAAAACGCAAAATTATTTGTACGACTCTAATAAGGAAATATTCGATAAGAAGTCTGCAAGAAAAAGGCTTGGAACAAACAACACAATGAATTTAGCATAATGAAGGAAAGCTCGGGAAGTAATATCTTATAATCTACGTATTTAAATGAAAAAAATCTCGAATAAGGAATCAAATTGAACAAGTTTGTTTGCTTGGATGCAACAGGCTGGTATCGAAGCTGATATCGAAGAATTTACGAAAAAACAGTGATGAATATCTTGAAATCCCTTTGAATCTTGCTACACTGATGTTTACAAGCGCCGATACCAGGAAAAAGCTTAAACCTTACAAGAGCTTTTAAAATTACAGCCATTATACAAAATGTCAAATAGAGCCTGAAGACATTAACAGGTAATAAAGCACCGAAATTTAATGGCCTTTATAAAGAAAAATTTAACGAAAACTCACTGAAACTGTTGCTTAAGGTCTAAGAAGAAGACCATTCGCTGGGATATTCTCTATTCACTGGGATACAAACACATTATTTGCCCAATTCTCATATGAAAAGGTAAGGAATGCTGTAAAAATTTTAAGGAGGTCTCTCTCTTGTGCACAACATACAAAACTTTAGAAATAGTTAAGAGACACCGATTAGGTCCATTTTGGTGATGTAATGCCATCGAATAAGGAAGTCAGCAGCGGACTCAATTTTCTTCATTAAACATCCCAGGAGAAATGCTGAGAGTACTGAAGGGATTTAAATAAAACCTTTGTAATACAGATAAATCCAAGCAACCATACAATTGAATTACCCACCAGAGTCTGCACAGGACCCCTTTTTGAATTTGAAATACCTCGATGGTTGCGTTCAGCTTAAATAAAGAATACATCGAAGACCCCGCGGGGTAGCCAGCACTTCAAGACGAAAATAAAACCAGCAAACGAGTTATATAACAACACATTCTGGTCTAAAACAGGCTGTACGTACTTATGAGTTTAGTGCTTTTTAATTTTGTATCAGGATAATTGATAAGAGAAACACGGGTCAACATGAAAGGAACATTAGCTAATAAAAACCGTCAAAACTAGCCTGCATAGATGATATATACATTGCAGCACGTCCTGAGTAAACCATCCTAGAAAATTTGCACGTAGCAAAGAAAATGTTTAAGTTAACATAAAACAAAAAGAAGTCAAAACCTACGACACACTAAAATAAAGACGACGCAAATTGGACGGCATCACTAACAAGCATTAACACTTCAAACAAACTCCCAACC
Organism: Stratiomys singularior; assembly: GCA_954870665.1. NCBI lineage: Eukaryota > Metazoa > Arthropoda > Insecta > Diptera > Stratiomyidae > Stratiomys > Stratiomys singularior. The sequence continues at coordinate 14,277,477 of OX940879.1, forward strand.
TAACGAGATTTAACCAATGATTTCCAGACGCAATAGTATTTGAATAACACAAAGCTGAAGGCACAGCGTAGCTATGTACAGCGCTAAAAATCTCTGAAAACCTCTTCCAGATAGAGGAAGTGAGAGCACAATCAGGTTTGTTTTTGTATTGCAAAGCTTTGACTGCAATATTTTCGTTGTACGCAAAAACTGAGAGGGAATTCACCAAACCAGATAAAGTTTCATTGGTGTTGGTTGAATATCTTTGATCGGGACTTTGTTCGAACTGTCTTGGCTAATAGGTTTTCTGTGATTTGACGTTTCAACGCTGATGATACTCGTAGCTACGCTGTGACTTGATAATAAAACCTGCGACGCCCAAACAAGTTTAAATGATTGGGGGTCACGATGACATACTGTAAGGACTTAAAAAATGATATCAAAGAACGGATTGTGCTTGTAAGAACTATTTATCTTTAATTCAAACAATAATAAGAACTTATTAAAGGATATGCCTGAAGGTTATCGAGACGAGGGAAGGATAGAAAAAAGGGTCACAGTTTTTAACATGCACTAGTTTGAAGGCTCATTAAATGAATACATTCAAAGTTTCACAAACATCAAGATCATTATTCATTAAGTTGGAAGTAATGAAAAAAATGAGTCCGAGGGATCATTCGCAACAAGGAAATAAGGAACTTACCCGCAGTCATTAAGTTCTTTATCACTAAAAAGCTTCTTTAGACTCAAAACAGTGGGGTTGTATTTATGGTGAATCCTCTTCAGGGAAGACCATGGTTTAAAAGCGGACCATGTTTTTCAAGCCAGGTAGCTTTCTAAATCGAAGTGATTTTCGGCTGGTGTTCCTTGTGGAGATGCACACAGCGGATCCTGTTGACTAATTTGAAAAATTATATTGAAAGCCGGCCAGTTCAACAAAAGTAAGCTTTCAAAATGTATTGGAGTGTCAGTTGCAACTATTGTGAACATCCTGGATGAATATACTGATATTAATGAATAATATACCGAAAATACATCCACCACGCTATAAATCACGGCATTTTGAGGGTTTTCTCAAGGTTTTACCTCTATGCAGGACACATTCTTGCACCGTAATGTGATAACAGATAGAGTTTAGCTAATCGTTTTAAATCTGATTCCAAGCAGAACTTGACTCATTGACATCAAATGGCGATACGACCGATGGAGATCAAAGTGATCCTCTCGGGTTGGCTACTCTATTGAACTCCTGGCCACTGTTGTATTCATGCAGATCACTTTGGTATTCAGGGAATCCCTTTCTATGGACCAAAAATTGCATTGTTTCGCCGTAACTAAAATGTATTATACTACCTTATTAGCGTGTCTGGGAAACTCTTTGAGGGATAAAAGGCGGGGAAAAAAACTTTAAATCTAAGCATTCGTAAACACAGCTTGTCAAAAAAGGCTTCAAAATGGTGGAACATCATGTTTATGTGCCAAACAATGATCACTTCTTCCCAAAAATTCATTCAAAAAATAAAAGGAAGTCAAAAAAATACCAGGAAGACAAAAAAATTGTTGAAAAACGATCACTCTGTCTAGAGGAAAAGGATCAATGCGAACTCTTGGCCTTCTTAGAGGTACATTTGACTTATGATGGATATAAGCAATTGGAATGGATTTTAATTATTGATTGGATCTTGTATTCCTTGCAATACTAGGCCACAATAACAAAAGTTTATCTTCTTATATCCTTTTATTGATAGTAAGTTGTAAGTGCTACCAGATTCAAAAATTCATAAAGAAAAAGTAAATGTTTACATTTAATTCATCGATAGATTTCATAAATCATTCATCATGTTAAGTCGTTCATCAATGTTTTAATTATTTAAAAATTCAAAAAATAAGTACAAAAAAGTGTTTGAAGTTTATGTTCAGCTACTATGTGAGGTTTTCTATCTTCTTTATTTATTTGCAAGCTATTTCAGAACTTTGGAAAGAAGTAAACGAAGAATTATAAATCATAAATTTCACTAATCCGACATTCGAACAGTCCATACTTGCTTATACAAGTTAAGGTCTTGCATAACCAAGTTTACGAGGCATGGTTGAGCAAAATGTATGATATCATAATAATTTTTTGCAACTGACTTAACTTTTGGATCCTGTTTCGAAAATGAAAATTGGGCGTCTCTTGGGATGACAAAACTTTTAAGGTTCACAAAAGCCGCTTGGTCTAACGCTTCAACGAATATAACCAATACGATTTTTAATATTTAAGAATTGAAACTATAAAAAAATTAATTCAAAAAACAAAAGAAAACATAACCCGGTTGTTAATTTTTTATTTTTATTTTTTCAATGCAAACACCGCGGTGTTTCGGACTGTTTCGCATACTCAAGCGTTCCTCAACGCCATTGCAGTTGAGTATACAATTAACAACAAAAACAAAACGAATGAAAACGAAACGTGTTTTTAAAATTATAATAATTTTTCATAGTGATTTTGGTATTTCCCAAAAAAAAAACAAAATTCTTGCAACACTATTTACATTCAATTTGAACATCCTTTTATGACCGTTTTAAACACTGAAAATTATTCAGATCACGGCTACAATCAAAAACAGGATAGCAATAGAAACAATCAAAACTTAATGCTAATGCACCTGTTTTATTTCTAGAATTTTTCGGATTCAAAGTAGATGATTTACAATTTTGAATTTAAGGACAATGAAACAAATTATTTCATTACTTACCATGTGAAATTTCTTCTGTCAACAATCAATGGAAGATAGAAAGGCATTTATTACCTCGTTATAATAATGCATAAAGATGCTCATTTATATGTAAACTATGAAATAATTTAATATCGATTTGAAAATCTATGTTTTAACTCTATCATTTATAATGTTATATATAAGATGATCTTAACATTAAATGCTTTCTTAAAAATGATAAACGAATAAACGAAAATACATTTTAATAAACTTAAACAATAAAGCGAATATACGTTACTTTTATATATATATATATTTATTTATTTATATTTATGTATTTACGAACAGGACCACGATTTTCATTTCATCATTATTATTTTATGTATATATATATATAAATGTGAAATAATTTTCCTTGTTTTTGTTTTCATCCTTTTCTATTTCGTTAATGAATTATTAATTTAGTTTACTTTTAACACATACATGCAATTATTTCACAAAATAATACTAAAACATTGATTTGTTATACTTTCCCGTCGATGTCCTAAATATAATACAATAATTGATGATAATAGGGCAGTGCTTAGTGAATTAATTGGACTATCAATTTTCATAATACTTAGGGCGCTATTCATTATGGGTTCCTTTGGGTAGGTGGTGAAATATTTAGTTTCCGTCCAATCGCTTAGTCCGGCTGAATTACGTGAGGCAACACGAACCGCATAAGTAGTGTTTGGTGTTAAATTGTTTATTAGGAATGTTACCCCTGTAACGAAAGTATAATCATTACAAAATATTATTGCTAATATGAAGGATTCAAAGCAGCATTGAGAGTATTGTATTAAACAAGAAGTTCTCTTCGCTGTATTTGTAACATATTACCACAAAAGAATTCGTACCATATGTGAGCATATGGTGCATGCAACAATGTGAGTTCTTTAGTTGCTTGGTTGCTTGATATCAGTCAAATAGGGGACCTAAAGTGACATTCATCCTACATCCAACATCATACATCATCCTACAAAGACATCAAACGATCTCTTGTATTTTCATGCTCTCGTTCAAGGCACTGGCGAAAACATAATGCTAGGCTAGCTATTCAGGTTTTCAACGAAGATATCAACCAAGCAAGCAGAGTTGCTGTAGTATAACACGCATTTCGACTTGGCTTAAAAACGAAACAAGTACATGTTGCATGCTTCATTCATCTCCAAAATAAATTTGAATCAATGTAGCCAAATACCATTATCTACAAACTCCTGTCCTGATACCACATTCCATCAGTTTTCGTCAAACTAGCTTTTTGCATAGGTTTTCTTCAGTTGATATAGTGAACACATACTGCAAACTTTTCAGTGTTATTCCGTAAGTGCCTCGAGGATCTATTCTTGGGCCACACGTATTCAATTTCATCCTCCATATTATCCTGATTACCCAGCCAGTAAACGTTCCATATCATTCACATAGCACATACCGTGCCCCCTTGCTTCCTGTCCGCCCTACCTTCTTTGTAGATGAACTCTCCTTCTAGCAGTCGAGAGGACCATTATACCAGAGAATACCATAAAATACATTTAAGCGTTCTGTTTCACTCAATTCAACCCACATGGTTGCGCAGACACCATTTTGAAATCACCCAAAGCCTTTACCACTTCTCTCCATTAAATCCCTGAAAATCAGTATAACATTGCCCATGTCCAAACCCTGAATAAGCTTACAATATCGTAATGCTTCCTGCTTTGGTTATCGATCCCTCTTGCTGCTCCCGATGGGCTATTGATTTACAGAAAATTTAATAAAAATTACAATCAAACCAATTCTAACTTATATGATTGAATCAAGTGCCAAAAGGTTGAGTGAATGGTAAGCCCACGCAGAAACCATCATACATGTCCTGTTATTTGGAACATGCCACTAAACGCTTCTTTGGTTTATCTAAGCTGTCATCAAACTTCTCTGCTCTAGGCTGTCAACAATAATGTGTCAATGCTTCAACAATTTACAGGCCACGATTTTATGATCAGGCCAAGTCAAGTGACTGCAGGAGACCGAAGATAATTATCTCCTAATGACTAATATTCTTCGTAACTACTCAACTTAGGGACAACATGTGTCATCGGAGAAGAAATTAGCCACAAGTCAACCCCAAGTCTCTTATTCCATAATTGTGGAATATTTAGGCTCTTACGAGTCTTGCTTTATTGGAGCACAACTCAGGAGTCAAATAGAAGTAGAATTAAGTAGAATCATGGAGGCTATTCAGATTTAAGCTAGGGTTGGATCATGTAACAAATGGGTAGAACAAATAAAAGCCTTAAGGATCAAAATACCGATAAACACAACATATTTGTCAAATCAGGAATCGGTTGCGACCAGGCTTTTATTTTCCAGTAGTTCTTTGACAATTGTTGTTGTCTAGCACTTACCAGAAGTAACTTACGCACGGCATGCATGAATAAAGCCTCAATGAACAAATCTATCTATCTATTTATCTAGCTATCTTTATATCTATCTATCAATCTATCCATCTATGTATCTATCTTTTTATCTATTTAGGTATATTCTTATCCATCTATCTTTCTATTTTTCCCTCCATATATTTATCTATGTATCTGTCTATGCATCTATCGATTGGTATGTAAAAATTATTGCAGGGTAACTTTTCATACATTTTTCTGTGGTGAAGCAGAGCGGACTATTTATGCTTTAAGGCCTCTCAGTTGCTTAACGCGTTCGGAAGTACTAGGGAAACTACCTCAGCTAAACCAGAACCTGAATCTAGCTTTAAAAAGATGGACAGATTACTTTAGACCGTTGCTTTCATTTTTTCAATATTCTAAGGCCCCCTCCAACAAAAGCTAGAAATATAAGGGAGTCGAGTAGCTCATAGGAATTTCCACGACCCTCTGCTCTTCCCAGAGTGAAGACTCTAAATCCTTTAACAGTGGTTTCATTAAAGCAATTATTTAATTATACCGGACCAATTCGGCATTATATCTCACTCTATTGTCGGTGTAATATATTGTCTGCAATTTTCGTTTTGAAAAAGGACCCGGAATATAATCGAGAAGCTCATAAAGGATTTGCTTATCGACAAATCTAACGCTGCTGGGTATCTACGAGGCTTGTTCAAAAAGTATCGCGAATTTCATGTTTTTTCAAGAATTATTTATTTATTCATGAATATCTATTTTGTCCCCTTCAAAGTAATCCCCATCAGACATTATACACTCGTCATAACGTTTTGTCCAATCCTCGAAGCATTTTGAAAAATCATTTTTTGTGATCTTGTTCAGCTCCTCCTTCGATGCCGTCTTCATCTTCTCAATCGTGGCGTAGCGTCGTCCTTTCATGGGCCCCTTCAGTTTCGGGAACAAGAAAAAGTCACAGGGGGCCAGGTCTGGGGAACACGGTGGCTGCGGCATTATTAGAGTGTTGTTTTTGGCCAAAAATTCGCGCAAAAGTAACGATGTGTGAGCAGGGGCGTTATCATGGTGCAAAGGCCAATTTTTTTCTTTCACAAATCCGTGCGTTTCTGGCCGATTGCTTCTCGCAAATTGCGCATTACTTGAAGGTAATATTCCTTATTGACCGTTCTACCCTGCGGCAAGAACTCATAATGCACTATGCCCCTGCAATCGAAGAAAACTGTCAGCAAAACCTTCATATTCGACCGAACTTGGCGTGCTTTTTTCGGCTCCTCTGAGAAAATTTGGTACCGCCGATAAACGTTGCTTTTGTCCAAAGTAGCTTCGCCGTATGCAACAGTCAACATTCTGAATGCACCCGCGCATTTTAAGTTGTTCTTCACACAAAATTTAATACAAATTCTTTGATCCAGTTTTTGGGATAGACGTATATCGAAGACAAGCTAAAACACGTCCACGCACAATAACTGTCAAAACTGACTGGACATTCAACATGGCCGGAATTATCAACACAAGTGAGGGTCATGAGTACCAACATAACACCACCAAAAGATCGAAAATCGAACATATGTAGCCCGCGAAAATTCAAAATTCGCGATACTTTTTGAACAAATCTTGTGTCTTCCCGTAAAACTGCATTTCGAGTAGAATTCCTTATTACAAGTGAAGTTTTGGAAGTGTTAAGGCTTGATCAACCCAATGAGAAACACTGAAATTGTATTCAGCAAGATTTTGTTTTTTGCTGGTTATCATTAATTTTGAAACGTCTTCAACCCAACCAGGTGCCAAAATATCTTGGAAACCATAATCAACTGTTTTCAATTACTTGATTCAGAATGTCAAAAAAAATAAGCTTAACATACTTTGATGTTAAGCTTAAATGTTATGATGTTAAATGTCTTTGATGCCAAGAAAAGGTGGTGGAAAAAGGAGTAACCCTACGTGTTGTACATGATTCGATCCTTAAACTGGGAAGTATTTTTTACGATGAGATATTGAGCCTTGGACTATCAATTAGGGCAAACTTTCTCAGCTAACATTGCACCGCTGGTCATCTCAGACCACATCAGTCACTCAGAGATTGTCACAAGTGCAGAACGAAAGAAGAACACAATTACAACCAGGACTGCATAACTGCTATCCGATGACATGAAGCAAGCATTTTAGTTTTTTGACAAGAAAGACATTTGGTCGGAAGGCAAGAAGCTTATTCTGATTCTGAGCTTATCCTGATAGAAGACTCTTCCCCCACTTAATACCAAACACTTCCAAGATGCAGACTTTTCATCAAGGAGTATCTTGGAGGAAAAATGCTTCTTTTCGACCTAAAATACCCTTCAGCTTCCTACAACAAAAACGTTCTTTAGAAATTATGATCAAATATCTCTTGTTATGGAGTTCCTTGGAGAATTTTAAGGTCTCAAGATCTATTACGACTGCTGTATCATCTACTTTCTTTTGTCATAGTGAAACAGACAGACAAAGTTTTCTTATTTTCTTATAGAGTTAAAGTCCTGCTAGAAAATGAACTTAAAAATGTTTAATTGTATTTCTTACCTTCCTGCAAACTAGCTCTTAAACGTCTAATCATTTGTTGGTATCTTGTATTCCCAATCATCTAGATCTGATTATCAATCGTCCTGATTAGATCAACTGTGAAAGGATCTCAAATTTCATTTCGTATGCTAACTCAAAATTTTTTCAGAGTTAAATTTCTCTCCATTTTCGCAAGGATTCGTGATACTTTTTTTTGTTTACCAGCTCAGAAAAATTCAATGATTTTTCAAGAAACTATCAAAATTTAGCCTGAAAGGTGTAATTGATTCTTAATTTTTGACAATATATGATTACTAATATGCTGTGTGATACGTTGAAGAATTCTTGATGTTCTTGATGACTTCTTGATGATAAGAATTGATGAAAAGTTGTTAAAAATTTGGTCTATATCTGGCTGACTCCAGCATAATATTTTCAGTCCGCGATCCAATATTTATCAGAAAGAGATAAACGTGATGAAAACAACAACCAGCAACGACAATCCTAAGAACTAAATAAGACCCAAAGGCAATAACCCCTCTACTCATCCCTATCCACTACACATAAATATTGCGCCATAAAAACGGTGCATATTGCCCCAATGACTCTCGAACGAGCTGAAAATAGGTGCGTAAAATTCGCATCGTAGGGACCATAGAAACAAGGCCCGGTCTACCCAAACAACAAAAAGCAAATTTTCGCAAGCAGCAGCCAATAAACGAACTTCAACCATTTCAAATAGTTCAGAACGTTCAGAACCTCAAAGGAAGACTTGCTGTTGCATCTCATTTTCTGTGCAACATCCATCCATGCTTTTAAGAACCTGCAAGGATATTGTCCGTTTTGTTGTCGACGCCGCAAGTTGTGACCCTTTTTTGACAGACTTCATACCTGTCATATGTGTACTATGGATCTAACAAGGATTTTAGATAAGACAACAAAAAGTTCTGTGACAGAGAAACGGAGATACGACAGAGATCTCTGAGATCAAGTTCGAATTTCACCTTAGTAATTCAGAGAATGAAACAAGGATGAAGATTTCAGAAGAACCGGGATTAATGAAGTGAACGTCGGTTTTTGTCTTAGACACTGAGGAAACGATATGGATACCAGGATTGATATTACTGATAATGAAGAAACTAAGCGTAATCCTCTATTACCGAATCGACCTCAGATAGCAATGTCCCCTCTTAGGACAAGGTTTCTTTGGAGGTATGAACAAATCTCTAAATGTCGTCCAAGTCACTTTAAAGCAGATATTCCGTTACAATACCACGACGAAATCTGATTTCTTGAGCAGACACGTCAATTGACTCAGAAGGATTGAAGGAATCCTTATTCTCAATAGACACAATATATTCAAAATCGAGATGTTATCGGTGATTTTGTGAAGGAACAACGAGAAATTAGGCTATGTATAAAATTAAGTATATACAGCAGAATTCATCAGAACTAAAAGATATCGATATTCCTGATTTGATTGGATTATCACTGCGCAAAGCTGTATCCTTGAAGTGTCTAAGCACAAAGACGCAGAACTCTTATTTACAACTGATGGTAGCGGAAGAAACATTATTAGATGTGATATGCCTAAAGCAGAGTTGTTCTGTGCTTGCTTCATCGTCTTTGATTTGACAATGCACTTGACAGAGCAAACGTTTGAATACACTTCTACATGACATGACGTGTAACAATTTTTATTCTTACAATTTCCCAAGGCTTCACTACAGAACATAGGCTTCGAAACAGATTGGAGCTGCTTCGTTCGAGACCCAAAGGTACAAGAGCACATAATCGGTAAAAGATTAGAGTTGGTTCGCAAAGGTTCACGAGTGGATGATCTGGCCAGGATCATGAATAAACTTCAAAATGAAAAAACTTCCTTGAGAATATCTTTGACAGCTAATTGATCGGTGACTATGGATGACACCTGAAACACAAATTCAAATAACACTACCGGCAGCGAGAGTCAAACCTCAAGAGACTCAAGGGTGAGTACTTTAACTACAACATCATCTGTAGTAACGGAGAGTGTGACAATCGATTTTGTCAATAGAACTTATTGAGGCATTGAAACAGACCTATGTAGGACCTGGTTCAAAAGGCGTAACGAGCAATCGCTCCAGTGTTCTTTCCTGCTACAAAAAGACGACATAAATCCAATGATTGTGGTTTTACGAAGGACACGTTATTGTCCATGTTTTCGGCGCGGCGAGTTGTAACTGGTTTTTGACTATGAATGCGCTGGGATACAACAAGGACAAAAGACAGCAAAAAAAGGTGTGTGATAGAAGTATAGCATTGACAGAGATATCTGATCTGTATAAATGTATCGACTTCAAAAATTTTTTTTATTAATTTAGAGGATGAACCAAGGAAGAAGATACCAGAGCATTCGAGCCTGACGATGTTGGGGTAGATTTGGTTTGAGGCACAGTACCCATAATAAGGATATTTGCATTGGACTGATAAGCGATTATTTTAACTCCTTCATTGCATCATAATGTACAAACAGATGCAAACTCAAGGTACGCACAAATAAATGAATTTCGTGCGTGAATGAAACACAAACGAAAAAGAAGAAATAATATACTGTCCTGTGAAAATTTATTTGTTGAATGAAGTTCCACTCTTCTTCATCTTTTATGTGATGAACATGTGAAGTTCAAACTGATAAATGATCCTTTTTGCATCACTCTATAGTTGGTATTATATCAAATGAAGTGAACTTTTCGTGACCGAAGATAGCTCCGTGAACTTAGGATGTTTGGAAAGGATACTCGGGTTTGATAAACCAGAGACTATAGCAGATCAACTTAAGGTACTCAATACACAAAATCTGTCATGAGCTCCTTAACATGATGGCATGATAGACATCTATTTCGTGTCAACCTGAACCAAAGAGAACATTGAAATTAAATGCACGTCGGATCTATAAGGCTAAACAAACAACTAACGTGCTAATAAAAGGCATTAAAACCATATACGCTAGTTATATAACTTGATCCTGACACCCACGCACCCGATACTAATTCAAAAAAAAACTCCTTAAAAATGAATGACGGTACAGATAAATTTTGGTGAACATTTGATGGAAGCGAACCCTTGCCAGCCTCCTTCATGGGCGCTTGCAAATAAACTTTCAAAGTTTATAATAGCTAATTAAAAGCTTACGTGAAATGTTAGCGCCATACCCTTTGTCTTGACCCTAATATAAATTGCTGAAATTCCGAAAACTTCAAAAAATTGTTCGACCTAATTCTGAAGCTCTATACGAAAAATCACTTTACTTACCATCTTCAAAGCCAAAGTTAAGAACCCTTGCTGTATCCCATTTCTCCCCGTTGGATCGATATTCCTGTTCGGGGATGAGCTCGAAACGGTATCCATTTATCTCCATCGGTGTGCGAACATTGGACGTACGCACAGCACCTACATCAATGTCGAAAGTATCCGAATTGACTCCTCGCAGATTGAACTGAGTAGGTGTATCGGGTTTGGTTCCTTCCTTCAATGTTACCACGCGCTCCAGTATACCCATCACATTTGCAGCCTTGCAATTATAGTTGCCAAATGCCGAAACATCATTGATGGCTATCTGAAGCATGGATGTGTGGTTTCCAGTGAAAATCGCATGATTTTTAGGACTCATCTTCTTGCCGTCACGCGTCCATGTGAATGTTGCTTGTGGCTCTGCTTCCGCTTCACAGGTTAGATTAACAACCCCATTCATGTAGCCATATTGCACGTCAGCACTAGCCTTGTGAGGGGGTGCGATTGGTTTATCTGATAAAATGTAAGAATGATTAGAGAATGGAATTTTTTTTAAGCAAGAAGAATTCAAAAACTAAACTTTTATCTATTTTTCAAGGAGCAACTAATTTCATGGAAGCTTTTTCTCTCAGGAATTTTAAGTTTGTTTGGTCGTTGCTGCGAAATTTGGCTTAAGGTGGATACAGAAATACAAAAATTTCATGTTTTTCTACGAGATGAAGTAGTTCTCAGCCATTAAGTGGAGTAGAACATATTTTTAGGACGGTAACGATGTTAGGTATACTAGACATTCAGCTGTTACCAGGCATCTAATGCCCACTTCTCACTATATAATAGATACAGAAATCAAATCGCCTCAAGGATGTTTGAAATTCAACGCAATTGCTTTTTCATAGATTGAGTTTTCCAGGATTTTTTGAGTACACACAAATAATAAACACATCCTCTAATTCGCTCCTGCTCATCAAATTCATATTAAAGATTACTTTCTCCAGTGATAGGAAAATTTTTCAAGGATTTTGGAAATGCGAATAAAACATTGTTGAAAATAAAATCAGTTGAAAGCAAGGAAGGATCAATTTGACACATGATGTTTTCGTTCGATCCGAAACAAGCTTTAACGATGTCATTAGCAATAAATAATTTATGCGTTTGTGCTGACTTTCATCATAAAGTAGTTAAGAATCAAATATTGTTTGGAAAATTTTCTGGATCAGTAACAATTTATTTACGATGGACTCATTCATTCAATTCAAACAAGAACACGTTTATGGATGCAAGGATCCAGTAGAAACTGGGAAGGAATATGTCTTAAGGGTCTGAATTGTGTATTTGATCCAAATAGTTACGGATATTTATTCCTACGTGCAATTCAGTTGGAGAGAAGTTGCCACTATAACCAAAAGAGAAAACTGTTTAATTGTGAAAATATAACTTACGGAGAAGATTAAATTAAGTTTCAGAGGATTATTTGCACAGAAATCTTTTATAATCTAATCACATACAGGCCTTAAACAATCATCATCATGCTTCTGAAGGAATGTCCAACTCCAATTTGTGGTATTCACACTTTATCACAATAGACACATTTTCAGGTTCAACAGGACATGAGTTCAATTCTCGGCAAGCAAAAGTCATTACTCAACATTCAATCCTTCTTGGAAGACACTTTGAACACCTCAGTCGAGTATGCCTTGATCTAAATAAATGAAAAGCAACTCATGAAATTTTTTTTGTTTTTTTTTGTTTTTTGAAAATTGGTAGACCAAATCCCATATACCATCCGTTTGTTATTTCTTTAGAATCCGTCGAAATTCTCTTCAACATCAAACCTTTTGGTCTAACCACTCCTTTTGGCATCTGAAAAATGAGTTCTAGTGTCCTGGCAGTCTTATAACTGTCGCGAACATTTGATCACTGCTAATTTTTTTGCAGTGGCTTCTTTATAAACCTGTCAAATGAGATCAAACTCTTCAAAACAGGACAGCGCAACTTGCAGGATCACATACTAACAAGGGTAGTTTTTGCCGTCATAGGGTAACTTGTAAAACGCTGCATACCATTGCTGCCGCCGTCGCGGATTTTTATTGGGCAATTATATTTTGATCCTCAGGGTGGCTCACTGAGGCCAACTACGCTCAGTCTGTCTGGGTTCATTTGATACATATCACTGCCCGTACTTTGCCACCTTCATTCATCACTAACACAATCACGTATCGGAAGAAGGAAGAGGGGACGAAGGTGGAAAATCTACAGAACTCAAGCAAGCAACTGTCTTAGGAATTTTATTGCTATTCACCACTGGAATATAAATACTCTAAACGTAAAATAAAGACAAAAAGGGAAAACAAAAAGTTTTCAGTGCTCAAATTCTAAAGAATATAAAAGGAACAAATTCAGGAAAGTAAAAAAAGAGAAAAAGAAAAAACCATCAAAAGAAACCACGATCTAACAAGATCAGATACGGTTTGCATTCAACTATAAATACTTTTAATTCATTTCAATAACCTATGACAGGAATTACAAAAAAACCACAAAAAAATTTCAAATGTACACATTTTTACAGGATTTATATGAGTTCATACTATAAGCCGAGCCTCTCTAGCACGTCCAAGCCAACGAAAGGCCACACATTGTCTAGAACAACAAACGTGATATGAGAATCCTAATTGGAAGTCAATTTAAACGAAGCTCGCTATAGTTTGGAGAAAAAGGTCAAAGGTGTCGGTGTGATTTTATTTGATTTCGTGCCATTTACGTTGTTGATGTTATGAATTCTTTTGTGGTAGGGAGCTGAAGGGTACCCTGTCCTTACGAATCCTTGACCCACAAGTTGTGGGCCACAACTCTTCTCTTCCAAAATTTGTTTCACCAGCTCCTAGAATGATTCATGGCTTCAGGTCAGAGATCAAGCCTGGATTTCACCTCCGATCTTTGTATTGCACTCACAAGACTCCAGCCAATCACTGAAAGACGATGAGTTCTTCGAAGAAATGTTGACAGGCTATTTCCTGCAATAGGGAGGAAAAAGCTGTTTACACTCTGCGTTGGGGACTCTAGACGCACAATAACTCTCGAGCACCCACAAAACATTCCCCTTTTCCGATTGACAAAATTGCTTTCGGTTAGACCTCGTAACTCCATGCTTACAGGCTCCTTCAGATCGATTCTATAGCAAAAATAAGAGAGGCACAAGGAAGAACTACTACCACTTACGCGTCCTGACGCTCCCGTATGCCTTTTTCAACTGTCAAAGCCCGAGCTTGAGCATAATGTGTGTTACGTTTAAGGCATTTCAGATAGTTAAAGGCATTTCTCACATCACAGTTTACAAAAATAGTTCTCCAATTTCGCTGAATAAGTCACCTCCTTTCTAGCTCTACTTTTTCTGGCAAAAAATGTTGACACGGGTTATTCATCTTCTTTATGAAAAACAGATAGCTTTTGCACATGGTATACTATGTTTTGGTGCAGAGTGTCAATCTTGTGCAGGCTAGACAAAAAACATCCATGCCCGCCCAAGTGCTGGGCCAAGTTGAAAACAGTTCCACTATATACTCGATTAAACCATGTTTCAGGGAAGGGATCAGATGTTCATTCCAGCTTCCCTTTACATCGCGCTAACAAGTTCCAAGAATTATTGACAGGACTGCGGGTTCAGACAGCCGTTCAAGAGATCGTTAGATATTCGTGTCTGATATTCTGCAACTGTGTGAACCGCTCCCGGTGCAATTTCTTGCACAGCGCTCATTAGAAGTCATCTTCTTAATGCGGTGGAACCTTTATATATCCCTACATGATCTATTTTCCAAGTGGTTGGCGTTACACGCGCTATAGCCTTTTCAAGAGTTGCTCTGGTATGCTCGGAGGAAACTTTTCTTGGAGGCTAGAGAACCAGGTTTTTTACTGCTGGTTTTAATTCGACTAGAGCTTCTCCAATATTGATAGGCCTCACTATGGGAATTTGCTTCTTTTTATCAGGATGACTACCTTGGTTAAAAGTCAACAGATTTAAGATATGAATAAATATCTTTGTGAAAAAACATATTAGATTGTCTAAAGCATTTTTTAACTTTAACTACACTTCCACTTGTTCTACTTCCTTCAAGTTACGTTTAAAAAAAATGCAGATTGGATGAGTTCTGAGGCTTTGGTTAGGAAAGTCTACAGATTATCGATATATTTTTAAATTCAGGTTGCAAATAATTCCATTTATTGATGACAAATTTCTTAATTTGACAAAAAACAATTTGGCTTTTATCGAAACGCAATGTTATCGTAGGTCAATTTATCAAATGCATTACCCATAAAAATATGATTTGTTTTTGTTTGAAACTACAAAACCTCCAAAAATCTGCAGCATAAACAGTCACTCCATGCTCGACGTGGCTTACAATGATGTTGCCATGAAACATATGTCGTTTCGTAGGCAGCTTGAATGTTTGCTGGCTGTCAACTGTCAATTGAAGTTTATTTGCGCAATTGACGTCGAGGCAACACGTTATAATAGGCACATGGCGTTAGAATAGGCGTTTAAAAATTTCACGATATGTTTCGACATTAGCGGAATATGTCAGGAAAAAATTAACAATGCTTACACGGTATCATCTTGTTCATGGTCAAATGGCAACTATTGCGTGTATACCACACTCTGCCTACAGTTACTTAATGAAAAAGTGGAAAGTTTCGAGCAAAATTGACAGCACGGTAAGTGCTTCAAGTGAAAATTCAGTCTTTGGTTTACAATCCGCTTATAAATGCAAGCAAATGGTCACGGTGACTGCGTAATACGGGTAGTTCTTATCATCAGTAGCATTGTTATTTCACCTTAGCCAGTGAAAAAGAACGGAAGTTGTCAGGTAAATTGTTTAAGGGTATAAGTTACCGATAAATACTGAATATCGCACTTTCCGGTAATGACATTTTTAACCAAGAAGATTTGACGGTTCCAGCCATTTTCTCTCCTGTGCAATAAAGGGAGGCTACTCATATCGTCAAAGGTAGGAGCTACCAAGCTTATTATCGCGTATGTCCCCTTTGACGCCCATTCAAGTGAACAAAAAATATAAAATAAAATCAGCACTTTGTTGCAGACAATTCTTAATGTCAGGAAGCTTGATAAAGAGTTTTGGACATCAGGTCTGTTTCGTTGCAAGCTTGAAACGGAGAAATC
The DNA here is from genome assembly GCA_954870665.1 of Stratiomys singularior. Taxonomy (NCBI): domain Eukaryota; kingdom Metazoa; phylum Arthropoda; class Insecta; order Diptera; family Stratiomyidae; genus Stratiomys; species Stratiomys singularior. The sequence goes on from OX940879.1 coordinate 14,293,565, forward strand.
AAATATACAACATGTTTCTACGAAATTCGTGCCAAGTCTCTTGCTACATAGATTACAATAACATCACAGTTTGCTAGAAATTATAGGATTGTTTAGTAGATGATGAAATCTACTTGACAGGGATCCAAACTAGCCATCGTGGCCTTACCGCTATGAATTTGACACAATGTCCTGCTGTGCCAGCTGGTAAGATGAAATGTCTAGAAAACCGACAGCTGGATTCAATATCTAGATGAGAATGATACTTTTCGTTGATCACCAGGGGGTTGTTCAACTTTTCCTTTACAGGAGGCCAGACATTCTACACTGAAGTTCTGAAACGTTCGGGGAGATATTCAGCTCAACAGACCAGAAACGTGAAGGATTGGTGACTTTCAATTCTTTTAAACAGTCTCAGAATTCGTAAATTTCATTTTTATCCAGACATTCGCTCACATATCTTAGTCACCCCTGTAAGTAAATCTTAGAAACCTCTAAAAAAAAGTTTTGTTATGAAATCGTAGGACATATTTTCTGCATATACCTTGCCTTCTCTATTCCAAAAATAAGCTTTAAAGTGAGCAAAAATTTTATTTCAAAATGAGCAGAGTAAGCCATGTGACGCATCCTTAAAGATATCAAGGCTAGGAAGGATAGAGCTGCAAGACGGGAGCAAGGAAGTGGTTCAATAAACGCATAAACCTTAGAAGCTTGATTCATTTAAAATTGCATTTAAAAACATAATGTTTGAAGTACATTTAACATTGATTATCCTGTTGTAAATGCTTTAAACATGTCTTAAAGTATGCATTTTCTGTCTACCAACGATCGTCAATAAACAGAATCCACTTTAAACTCATCAAGTGAAACTACTTCAAGGATTTCAATGTGGTTGAATAGATTGAGTGCCATACATCAACCTGAAGTGCGTATTATAGGAAACATTTAATGGTGAGATTTCAGATTGGTTCGATTTAGGAACAATCTCAATAACGAGGGAATATGATTCAACAACTGCATCAACTACGAAATGTGCGAACACACAATGCATCAATATATTTCCGATATTTGCGGGAGACTCAGATGCCATTTTGTCTAGTCATGCCCTCCTGTCTGGACTTACGCTCTTCGTAGACGATTCCCTACCAGCGCTGGTAGAAGCATTAAGGGTTGGACTAACAAAGTCCTACATTGTCCACAGAAAGTGTGAACATGGATGTAACACGTATATCGCCTTATCCAAAACCTAAAGAACGTGTGACGAGCTTGCTCTTGTATCTGTCATATGTCTTTCAAGGATAAATTGAGGTTTGCAGGTAGTTTTGTATTTGTTGGTAGTAGGTTATACTTACGTTGAACATTAAGACGGATTGTCTTCTCTCGAACGTTGCTGATTGTCTCCGAGACTTGGTACGCCCGGCACGTATATTCTCCGCTGTCGTTCCTTGATACTTTTTTGATTAGCAAACCATCAGCCAGCTTGGTAAACTTCGCATGCGGCACTGTAAGTACAAGAACGAAATATGATTCTGAAGGAGAAACGTCAAGAAAGAAATACACGTCGTTTACATTAGTATGAGTGGAATACTGAAATGTATGACAATAGTACTGAATGGGGTGTCAATTATAAGGTATAAAAAAACACCTCTGCAAGGACGAGTTTAAACAAGATACCGAAGACATGCTTGCAAGTAACGGATGTTTGTGTTGTTGCCTCGCGAGGCACGTGAGACAAAGTATAGGGTCCTGGAAACCATGTTCATTGTGTTGGACAGCATATGGCAGCTGTTCTGTCTAAATTGTCCTTCTCTTTTAACACGTCGGGATAGCGTTTCAAAATTACCTTAAATATGTAAATGTCACCACAGTAGACAGATATTTCGATGAAATTCATGAATTATATTTTCTTTGAACTCTAATAATTCAATCTCTTTAAATTTTCGGGTCGACCGTGTCATTCTACTTGGAATACATTATAAATCACTTAAAGAAATTTGAGCTTCGAACTTTCCGGACGATTAACTGTGAAAGCATCTTGAGAGATACAAAGGCCGAGGACATCAGAAAATATGAAAAGGAGCGAAATTGCGACGGATATTTTTCGCGGTGTCATTAAAAATAAATGCGAATCGTGATAGGCTGTTTTGGGTTCGAAAGTAAATGCTACATTTACAAAATCCTAGTTAATTTCCCCAGAATCCAATCTGCAGCACAAAGGCAGCTTACAACAGCGCTCCTAAATAAACGCAACCTTATTAAATCCCTTTAGCAAAATCTCTCGTAAAACTTTACTGCTTACATACTTACACACAATGCTCTGCCCATTGAACGACCACGAGACCTGCGGCTCTGGATCACCTTTCACCTCACATCGCACGGTCGCCTCGGATCCTTCCACGTACGTTTGCACAATCGGCGTATCCAGGAAGGTTATCTGCTCTGTAATATTCATAAACAACCATATAGTAATAAAGTTTAGTGCTTAACGCGTGGATAAACATTCGATAAGATTCATTAAGTTTCTGGGTGAAAACTTACGGTTCGTCAGCATCTTGAAGGATTTCTTCGCCTCGCCACCCTTAGCTCGACACGTCCATTCGCCCTTATCGGATAGAGCAATATGCTCAAAAACCAAAGCCAAGTGACCTAGACAAGATGTTGAAAGGTATGTTAGAAAGGTAGACAAGTTGATGGTGTGATTGGATAAGAAGTTTGAGATTAGGCGAAGTTGTGTAGTTAGGCAGAGGAGTTGTTTATGAGTTGGCCTTGAAGCGACAAGCTATAAATTTAAGGGGTTAATGTGATCCCGAAACAAAAATTAATCTCTATTATAGCTCTCCTGGGAAGCATACACTTCCTTGCAATTTGTCATGCTAATGAGCTAATTTCAGAAGTAATGGCCGCAAACTAAGCGGCAGAGATTTGTTGACCCATTATGCTTATTCGCTAGTTTAAAGGATAATTACACCCTTTAATTGCTGGCATATTTTGAGTCCTTGCTAATTTATCTAGTGAAAATCTCATTCGGTAACAGCTTGCAATCACTTTCATGCATCAATAGTCCTGAAACCGTCTCAAGCTCATCTCACATTCGTAAAGGACGCTCCAGTCAATTTGTCTTACATTTTATTATTTCCAACAACAGTTCAGGCATTTTTAGCTGTAGTCAAGCTCTTTCTTCTAAATTCCACTCACTCAATTCGTTTTTATTTGAAAATATCCTTTGTTGATTCCATTGATTTCATTGTCGTTAGTAAAAAATAAACATTATTTATCACGATTTGACTCAAAATTTATCAACATTTAAAGCGAAGACTTTTCGAAAAAATCACTAATTTTCGCGGAATTCTCACTCCTAACGATAGGTAAGTGGATCCGAAAATTATTACGTTTCGAAAGTCGGCCATCCCGGTTTAAAGATCCCACGAATGTCAGCACCATTCGACCCAAAATTTTATTGTAGATTCATTAAGCATCTTCGGATAAAAGCATTAATTTTTGCCAAATCTCACCACCTCAAAGGATAATCGGGCAGGAAATAAGCAAACTGCATTAAAATTGGCTGAAAATAACACAATATAAACATAAAACCATGATTTTTATTGCATATACGAAGGTTGTTTGACAAGTTTTCAGAATGGGCTAAATGTGGTTGCACGTATCACAGAATGATTATGACGGTTGGTAGCACCAGCCGATTTAGAACAGCTGTCAAATTTTTAGACAGATGTGTCATATAGTTCTTGTTTAAGCAGACATTTTACTGAAGCAAATTAGGCACATTTGCAAGAATGGAAAATATTGAATTTTATACAATTATTAAGCATTTCTGGACGAATGGGAAACATTTAAAATGGATATACGTGATATTTTACAGAAACTAAAAGGCCCCTCCACACCTTAATTTTCGAGTATAAATTTCTAGTTGAGTGGATTAAAACATGGTCGTACGAGCAACGATGTGTGTATATTCATGTCGTGGACGTTTAAAAATGGCCCCAAGTTAGGAAATGGTTGCGAAAATACATGAGGCTCATGTAGTCTAGTCCTTGCAGGTACTAAATCAGGATTGCTTGTAAAATATTTGCCCAGCAGCTCCATCAAAACTCATACACTTTGCACATATAAAAATTGTAATCTTCATTATTATTTGGGAAAATTATTTTCTATTTTATTGCGTATCCTCTATAATTTCAAATTTTAATGTAAATAAATGAGAATACCAAAAAGACAACTTCAGCTTCGAAATAGACAAGATGATACCTGTTAATGATGGAACTTACTTAAGTAGTCTAGAATAGACCTATGCATTGGAAGGACGAATCCTTTGGATTGCAAATCTGCATTTTCTTAGCTGGCTCACAGCTTTTTCTCAGCAAGGCATCCACTACAAATAATGTTAGTTATGAAGAAAACCATTTAAAATTGCCTTGAATAATGGTTCGGAAAGCAATTAGAGTATTTGATGTAAAAAAGGATCAATTTAGCTCATCTAATAAATTCAAAGTGCGTAACAAAACGGATGCGTCCACTGTAGAAGCTCCTTATCGAATAAGTAATTTTTGAAGAGGAAACGTAAGAATAGTTATAATAAAATTTAATTTTCAAAGAAAGCAACCATTTTGAAGTAACTAATTTGCAGGGAAAGCAAAGATATGCCACCGGCAAACCAGAAATATCCTATTCTATTTACGGATATATGTCCTATCCGTATTCCTTCCCAAATTGTTTTCAACTTTTCATTATGACGAAGTGGGCTCGATGTATCGAAGGACCAATAAGGACAAAATACCGTCAAATTCTCAACTGTTTTAAATGTGGAAAACATCAATTTTACCTCTTTGTATCAAAAAAATCCATCTGAATTGTCAGATATTTTGGATTCTTTATCTCGCGACGCAACCATGACGAAAAAGAATGAACAAGACCCTTCTAAAATATCCCCTCGTTTAGTCTCGACTCTTTCACCGCGTCCTCCAATATCTAAAAACGAGTAGATGTTGAAAAGTATTATCCGGAGTGGAGTCTTTCCATCGGCTCTTTGATTCGTCTAGTATCCGTTTTCCATGTAATTTGTCCTGCTGGATATTTTGGGATAAGTACGAGGTTGAATTGTTTGCCTTTTTTGAGCCTCATGCATACAAATGCCTTTGAATCATCATTAAATGTTGTCTACCCATTTTTGTACCTTTTTTACATTCTACCATATTCTGTTTTCTACTATCTTCTGGATTCTACCTTCACGATCGATGAATCGTCTAAGGACTTACCTCTCAAAGTCATTGATTAAATTTACAGACGCTTCGGTTTATGTCCGGTTCGCAGCCATAGCATAGAACTGATCTGAGTTATCCATTGATCGTAATTTTGGATCGTCTACGTATTCCTTTTTTTAATTATTGCAGTCAAGTTTACCACTCGATAGATATATTTACCTGCGCATTAAATGTCTACTTCACCGAGGATTATAGTTTGCTTATTGAATGTTGAAGCTACTCTTGAGTTTTCTATCTCGGTCTGAAACAAGGCGCCCGGGAGTGTTGACGCTGTATGTAGCTATGGCATGGCATCCACTAAAATTTGATCAGGACAACGTGGAGAATGACAAAAACGTGGGACACTAATGTGTCACCAATTTGTAATCTGAATATTCTGAGCAACGTCTACTGATCAATAGTTCACAAAAGTTCCCAAAAATTTGATGTGCATCCACTTTTTACACCCAGCATTTATTCAAGGATACTTAACAGACAAAATGTTAACTTTAGACTAACTTTTCTGGTGAAGTATGAATGTGATAATCAACAAAAGGATCCACCGCAAATAGACTTAGCCGATGTTTCAAAGTACGCGTCAAAAGTATGTATGCCGCGCTTAAAAGGGAGATTTTCTTCGCAGGACGCTTTGTTGCCGATTTATATTATTTATAATTTTATAATATTTCTTCCTCCCAGATCATATGAGCAATGAGCAATTTTATAGAGCTCTGCCGTAGTGCTTTTTGCTTTCGGAGGTCTATAATTCTTCAGAGGTCTTCAGAACAAGTTTGAATTTTATTATACTGTGTAGCGGTTCTAGATATGCCCCTATTTATAGTTGTTTTGATTTTGAAAGTTAGTCCAACAGGATCCAATAGCGTTTCAAAATATTTGGCATGATGTGTTTTATACCTTGCCATCTACGTCCTGTCAAAGACGCGTGAATGCTTTATTTCATTATTTCTTCTCCTGATTTGTTTGTTCCTTCATTAGGAGGACCCTCAGCAGCTACTTCTGGAGTATTCATCCATTTTTAAACATCTTTAACTTTGACATCACTGTCATTTTGGCCTGGATCAGAAATCAACATCTCTCATCTGTCATTGAGAGAACAGAAGATCCTGCTGACACAACTGCTAATCTGCTGAGTCCTGAGGGAATTGCAGAGTTATTCTGTTTACTTACCAAAATATGCTACTTCAAGGAATATTATGGCCTTGAAAACGTATTTTTTTAAACATATAATGAAGTGTTTTTTTTCAAAGGAATCAAACCTACTTTTGAAATTGACTTTGTGTTGTGATTGCATGAGCAGGACATGGAAATCCGGAAACAATAAAATTCATAATTCTTTGTACGCTGCTAATGCCATTTTAAGTTTATCTTTTTTATAACTATCAAACTAAACACTCAATATCGAAAATTTGTAACGTTTTTGGGTTTCACTATAAATAAGAACCCAACGATGGTATGTTTTGAATCCAATAAAAGCATTAAAGGACAACTTGTATTCCTTTTGTCAACTCAATGAACTGGGACGTCTCCTAATTAATTTCTAGAAACGACTCCAGATATATCTAACTCAATTAACTCGCTTTACAGTGAATTTCGTTCCCTTTTAATCAGGCGTTAGCAAACAACCTAACTCTTTTTTTGAACACAATAGAGTGTTTAAATGTCCTGTAGAATATGCAACCTGTAACATGCAAGCCCATGAAAAAGGCAACTTAATTATATCATCACATAACGTGCCACCCTTACCTGATGCTATGGCTTCCACATGAACTCGTCCTTTCTTATCGGAAACGGGTTTCCCTTTAGGATTTACCCACTCGACAACCATATCCTTCGCACCAATGCATGTAACGATGTGTGATTCATTGACATAATGAATAGCTTCCGGATTCGATGGACTGATAATAAGCTTGTCATGGTGATTTGACGTTACAAAGCCTGAAAATAAAGACAAGGCGGGCATGATTAAATGGAGATCAATTGATTAAGATTATTTTGGATAAAGATGAAGCTGTGAAATGTTGTTTATCAAGAGTATATTAAGATTTGATATGAGAGATTTTGCCGTGGGTTATTGTGGTTGTTGATTATATAAGTGACGCTTGTGTGATGTCAACAGAAAGGATCATTAACTACAATCTTAATCAAATGCTGATACATTCATTACACTGATGATTGAAAATTTAATTGAATTTTGAATCAGTTTACGCACCAACCTTTCGAAGTTTCGACATCTGTTTTGCGTTAATTCATTTACATTGTACATTTTGTAATTTTCTTTGCTCTTGTAATTAACAATGAAACAGAATAACCAACAAGTCGTTTTGATATAACAACTTCAATATTTCCAACAAGATTGTGAAGTCACGAAACTAACTACACTTTCCGAACTACTCCATTGACAGATCAGCGGCAACTGTATTTTACATTTTACGATTATGATAATTTCAGAAGCTATCGCAGGAGTTATGTTGTTGTGGAAGCGTATTATTATATGTTCGGCTGTGTTGATCTGCTCTTATAAATCTGATCGCCTTGTAATTGGTTCCTGAATCTCTGGCTGTTGTCAAAGTGGAAATTGTTCACGTTTGTCTGGTCGTGCTGCTGGTCGCACAACCATTCGTCTTGGCAATTATTGTGGTAATGACTCTGTCAGTTCAAATGCGGGTCTCAGCCGATCCATGGAAGCTGTTGTGCGTTTTCCATGAATGTCGATGATAAAAGTTTGCTGTACTCCTGTTACTACTATAAATGGCTCATCGTAAGGAAAGTGAGGTTTCTAGAGCTTTTTACTATTCTTTATGTGATATTAGACAACGTTCTTGGGGGGTTGATAAATGTAGGTTTTAAGGAATGCTGGAAGGACGTACATGTATCACATGTGAGTTTCACGTCCATACTGTATGATGTACGCTAGCATAAATTGAAGACAATAGAACGATCTTGTTATTTACTTAGTTTGTTAGTTAGAAGACAACCAATAGATGGAAAATCTTATAAGCATGAGCTGAAACCATTTTCCAAAAAAAAAACGGATAAATCTTTCACTTTCACTTCGCAATTCAATAATTTTTACCTCTAAGCACTTTTCGCTAATCAATCACTTTTGCTTTCCAAACGCTTTTGATAAACTGATGACTTTGTAGTTTTCGCCCCGATTCACATAGGCTTAATTGGTCAAACCATATTCTTTGAAAGAATTTCAAACGACCGGGATTTTCCATTGCTCGTGAAACTCCTTCAGAATACTAGAATGAAAATGGAAAATTCCCGAAGTCCCAATTTTCACAACCAATTTTGTTAAAAAATAATGGGTGCTTACAAAATTCTGAGCAAGGACTATACTCCCACGAGTGCTACTTTAGCCTGCAACCTTTTTCTAAGAAAATCGATACTCTAACCCCTTATCAGAGGGGATGTTATATAAATAATTACAATACTCATGAGATGAATTGAAATTTCGGATTTCAAAGAATGTTCCCGTGAAATATAATTGCACAACATGTATCTTCAATCTAATTTGATTATCTATGTCAAAGCTCTTAATGAATTCCCCAATTTGCATGTGTTGTAATCCTTCACCGTTCGTACCTAACGATATTACCGAAAGCAGAGCTAACTGAATCCAATTTGAGTTGTAGATTTATCTGGGCCCCATGATATTAATGTTGTTAATTTACGAATTCTCCCGAGTCAATAAATTATGCAAGCATGTACAGAACTTTCTCTCGTATTTTTCCTTTTTTTCTCTTGTTGGTTTGTATCCGCATTTCGTAAGAAATTCGAAGAATTTCAATTCAGTCAGGAGGTGTGGCGAAATGTTGTTTCTTACAGGATTCCAAAGGAAGTGCCATATCTGCAGTGCAAATTCAATTGTATTGCAGTACACCAGGTGGAGAACGAAATTTATTTACAGGTAAAGTCACTTTAATTAAATAAATAAATGAGATTACTGAAACTTTACAACCAGATTACCGACTTGTAAGTTGCTGTTGAATAAAACATTTCGCCACGACCACTGGCACTGTTCTGGCACAGTTGTCGCTCGGATCGGTATATCAGCAACCAGTCAGGACATGCTACAGACGCCACCTATGTTGTAGTTACCTGTGAAGTTGTTACCGCCATTGTATGGTTGCTTCGACATTTCCTTTCACTTGATTCCTTAACTTTATCATCCTATTCACTTGAATCCTACACACACCAGCATACATTCAAGCATTCCTGCCTGGTGAGTTTGTTAGACATGCTCGAGTATGTTATACCGCAGGCAGGATGTTTAGCAACCAACATAACTTATACTTCCGGTGCAACGTAACATGCGACAAATTCACCAAAAACGAGAACACATTTGAACATACACCGAAACGTATTAGAAGCCTGTTGGAAAATTCAAATTGTGTTGGGAAATGTTCGCAACTGAGCATGGAATATGATATTATGATGCAATTGTAAGCCAGCAAACTCAATTTGGTTATTCAGTTCAAGAGTTTAAGTGAATTGTTCATTCTAAAATCTTGTTTATCAACCAGGAAAATTATTGACAATGTGGCAATATGTGGTGGTAATCGAGTTGATTCTAAACTTCATCTATAGTTGCGTAGGGTTTCCGTAATACACATAAAGACAAGAATTCATTAGGAGATTCAAGAAACTTTCTGAACGAAATATTCGGACAACCTAAGAGAAGACGAATAGAAACACCGAGAAAAAGCAGATTTCTGAGGGCTTTTCGAGGACCTTTTGCTTCGTAGAGTGGTTTAATGAGACCTATGTGCTTTGGCGAAATTATTTTCCCTAAACATACTCTTTGTATTAATTACAAGATGATGATGAAGGACACGATGTTAGGAATCTAGTCCAAAGTACGTACGCAGCGCATGCTACCTTGGCTAGACAACGTCTGGCGAACCATGTTTACATACTCAATTGGAATGCTTATTCTGATGTTCATGAGACCGGCGAGCTAAGGTGATGTTGCACCATAAGTTCGATACTATCCTCAACCAGGCAACTTTTCTGAAGCTCGGTTCGGTGGAGCATCTTCGATTTCCTAAGTTTAATCTATACAGAAATCATACATTAACAAGCTTGGGCGGAAGAAACGGCTATTTTCGACATGAGATAGCCCAAACATAGGTCATCTCCTTATACACACCAGAACTCCATTAGCTCTTAGAAAAAGATCTTCACTCAATGTTCGAAATTGAAAGATCACTTCACTGGTGATTGGAGATTTCAATGCACACCATAGACACTGGGGTGCTGTAAGAGACAACCAAGCAGAGAATGTCCTGCACGCATAATTAATAAATAAAGAAACACAAACGCCTACCTAATGAGCGCACAATCTACGGACCAATACCCGCAAGACCAACAACCATACACAATCTCCCGATAATTCGAATCAAACATACGAATAAATATCCTCAACGAACTCTCCTCGGATCATCAACTACTGAAGTTATTTATAGTGGAGGTCTTTAAAGATGGGCCCCTTGAAAACAAGGAAAATAACCAATTGGCTGACTTTCAGCTACATTTGGCTGACGATTTCAATCAAGAGTTAAACATAGCCTAAGACATCCAGAACATATAATAAAAATCACAGGCCAGAACACTGTTAGGAGAGGATAACACAGGAATAAGTCCGACAAGGGAACACAACACCTATAAACTGCCTTACGACATCAACGAAATTATATGTAGAAGAATTGATACAGGAGAAGAGCTTGGAGCAGGTAGATCCTAGACTAGAAACGAATGCTAACCAGTTGACAAATGCAATACGAAACAGAATACATCAGTCCCGGAATGACCAATGGGCGAGTTTCTTCTTCTGCAGAATGTCTAAATATTTCCGTTTGCGAAATAAGGCAGTTGTGCCACCATCATACGGCCCAAATGGCATCAAATAGAGGGAAACATATTTTGGGAGGAATCCTCGAATTGTGCACGAAGTTAACTAACTAATGAAAGCTGTGACCCAGATTGAATAAATAATACGGCCACCATACGCGCATACGGAGACACACAACTGTTACTAAGATATACAATGCAAAACGTCCCCGAACAGGATACTTTCAGAAAAAATTCACTGAAATGGATTCCTGACTATATCAAACTCAATCTAAAAGACATTAGTAACGAAATTCTCTGTCAGCGAAGTTTTCTTAAAACATTAAATTAACCATCATTACGGTTCTACCAAAATCTGACACAAATTATACCTTCTCGCAAAACTGGAGACCTTTAAGCCTGGTATCACTGGACCAAACCAGACGAAATATAAGCAGAGAACCGCATAATTCCGATTACAATTAAATTATACCTTGCAAAAAGCCTTCCAACTTAACATAGAAGTCCATATTTAAGTTCAGCGAGTGATTAAAGCTGGAGTTCCACAAGGATCACCTATCTCACCTTAATTATATAATCTGTACACAGCAAATTTCCCTCTTTTACCAAACAATGTTCAAATACTATTATATGCAGATAATACCATTATATACTATACTTCAAGACAATCAAAAGTCACCTCTTCAAAATTGCAACAATCTATCAAAATAATCCTTGAATGCTTCGAATAGTTGGAAATTGTGATTAATAAAAAGAAGACACAACCTGTTTTCATCACAATTTCCCAATACAACGATCGAAATCAGTACACATTGACTCTGAGTTATCGAATGAGACACAATCGTCAAATATTTAGGACTCACAATTCATCATAGGCCGACATGGGAAGGACAAAGCCAACAAAAAAGAATTCACTGCATAGTCAGCTTATATTCTTTGAGTCCTCTAGAGCGAGTTGCTAGTGTGAACACAACTAATTAGGCTGATGTTACTATACGGCTACCAAGCGGTCAAGGCGCACCAAAGATTACTCCAAGACTTGTTAAAAAGGGCTTTACCGTCGAGTTTTAGAACCACATTAGGATTTTCGGAACATCATGAATAGGGTCAAGCACAAGGACCTTCGAATGAAACAATATAATAATTCAAACAATAGAAAGCACTTAAACTATACGACATAATAGTTGCGATTCCAAATCGTACCACAGAATCCCTTAAAATCCCGGAAACTGAAACTCAATGAAATATAAAGTTCCTTCTAAAGTAAGTGGGGTGTTTGACACTCACAGATAGAAGTGGACCATGTTTGGCGCCTAACGCCTAACAGGCGCTTAATTAAGTGGTTAGGTGCCCTAAATCCACGTAAACTAACTCAAAAGAGTTTATTTTAGATATGAGACTTGCCAAAAGTAAACCAATTCTTATCAAATGACTCACGCAGGATTTTCGTTTATTTCGTTTAAATCTTTCATAGTTCAATATACTCACTCTATTATTACTCCATCTAACTCTGCCTGACTATTATTATCGGTCCACTTTACTCTATCATTACTTGTTCTTGCACCTGACATATGATGTCCCTTATAATAACTTCTACTAGGTGAAGGTGATTGGTGACGTCTTAAGTCACTTCCACTAAATTCACGGTTTGCAGCTAGGAGACATGCATAGAAAGAGCAGTGAACTTAAGTGATGTCCAAAACAAATTATTCACCAAAAATAAACAAGTTTGTACTCAGTACACAACAAACGCAGGAGAGGAATCTCAAACGTCCGGTCAGCTGGAGTGACAAAAACAAGCAGTACCCAAACTGCTTCCATTGGCCGAGGAATGCATGCTCCGGGAGCAGAGGATGCATTTGATGAGCAACTGCAACAGCAAAACAAATGAGATCATGTTTAACATACCCACTGGGTTTCAGCCAGTATGCTAAAATGAAAGACGCTAAGCAAGCCTAGAGAACGAAACAAGGGCAAAAGACACCTGAAAAACAGCGTCTCCTAACATTGGACCCAAGAAAAAATCAACAATCGATCCAAGAAAGAATGATCCACAGGAACTAACTTTTGTTGCCAAGGATACCGCCCAGAAAACTTTGCAAGCACCCGGCTGTAATGGAAGCGTTCAGAGAACATCGAATAAGGCATGGGAAAAATAAAGGATAGCTAGTGCCGGAACTTTTTCGCCGCCAACCTCAGCCCATATTGTATAGGAGATGAGGTAACCATCACACCTTTTGGCTGTCATCCGCACCGACGAGCGTTTTTTAGCATATGTGAAAACATAGGTCACTAAAGTTATGAAAATCCTGACGCGTACGTCGTCAACAAACGGAACGTACTACTGTATTATACCTCCAAAGTATTTCAGCTCGAAACAAAGAAAACACCGGACTCTTTGAACTTATGTAGATAGTATCATAGGATTAAGCCTTGTTGTTTCCCATGCCAAACGAACCTGGGATACCAGAAGAGTTTGAGTGGTATGGCTTTGGGATGACCAGATCCTTACACATTTTCATCGGATCACTTTTTTTCGCAGTTGAAATATAGAACCGCTGGGTGTACGCCTGTGGAGCGTCTTCGTTGCTGAGTCTTCCTCTAACAGACATTAGATTTACAGATAGAAATTAATATTTATACTCTTCGTTGCAGGAAACAGCCACTCCATCGTGGGTCTTCCTATACCCAAGGCAGCAAGCCTTTGTCAAAGGTCCCTTTACTTTACCTCCTCTATGAGGAGGAGGAGTTTGTCGATGAAATCAAAAATCGTCACAATCTTTTGTTATCTCAAGGAAAGGTGTAGGATGGACCCGATTATTTTTAACAACTTGCAATTAACCTTTCGGAACATAAAAAAGAAAGTTCTTGGCTTTCCTCTTCACTTTCAAGGGTATCGAATCATACTCCATCCCAGAATGTCCTGGCTCGAAGAACGAATGTTTGATTAGGTGCAATGTGGTAGTTTTTGGTAGATGAACCCACAATGCACCAACGAGCGAGTTTTTATTCTTGCCCAAAATAAGAATCAGACATCATTCTAATTTTTTGAATTTCTGAGGCCGATGCCAATGTTCAGCTGACTTTTGACGATAAAATATCTGACACGCACTGCCCTTGAAAACATTTAACATGACCTATAGATGAAAGTCAAATGACAAACAGTGATTGTATGGCATTCTGGGCAATTTTTTGGTGGAATTTAATTTTTTGAAAGTTCTGTCGTAATTGATAGACCCCAAGTTCAATATTTTCGCTGAATTTCAACCTCTGATGCCCCTTTGTCATCTCTAGAACCCGCTCGATACACCAAACATTTGCTAAAGTGATCCTTCTTTAGACGCAAAAATATAACATTAAACTAACTATCCGTACACAGCGTTCTATAAGTACTCTGCACATAATAGAGAAATTCAATGTTGCATCTAGATATTTTGTACTTAAAGATAAGATTTTAATAGAAGATCACACATCATATTCCATCTAACAAAATAGTCTTTATAGGAGTATGAATTCCTCTCATGTCTGGTTCCACTCTTTTCGTGGGTGAATTTTTTATCGCTGAACTACTAACCAAAGCTTCTGAGAAGTCCAGAATGGCTAGGAAAAATTACGGTTATATTAGAATTTTTGCTCATAAATGAGATAGTAGCGTAGGACGGGTGGCATCTTCCACACTTCTAAATCCCAAATATGACACATCCTTCAATTTCTTCTCAAGAAGAATTCCTCAGATGTTGCTCAGATGTCAGCATATTCATGTCGAAATTGCAAACCAAACTAACCATAAAACGCATGACAGCTGTCACACCATACGTAGCATTAAAATGTAACGATATATTAATGGACCAATATGAAACTTTTTCTCGTTCCAGGTGCCAAAGTCCATTGTACGCACAGATTTTCAGTAGCACACTTGTTACTATCCCAAGATATGAATCGGTATTTCCGTGTGTCTCATGTAGGTATCACAGTTTACATAGAAATGACAATTTACGTTTGCATTTTGCCAAATATTGCACCACAATGTACCCATTTTTACTCAAGATAATACTAAAGAGCCAGTTATGATGGTAGCGCGAAAGTTAAGGCACTGATGATACCAGATGGTCGAAAGAAAAGTGTCCTGCTGTAAAAGTTTTCCATAAAAGCATATCAAAACAATTGTCAGATGTTTCAGCAAACAGAAGATGTCCTAATTCATAACAATTCTGGTGTAAGCACAGAAGAGTTTGAGTAATTCACAAGTGTAAATCCAAATACGACAAATATTAAATTTGAAATTTGAAATGTAAATTCCAACGGACTTGATAAGACTAGATCAATTCCACTCAAGTGTCATTTGCATTCATGCTTCCAAGTATCAATGTCACTTCATAGTAAAAAAAAGGGCGGTCTTCATATCAGTCCAACAACAATTACTCTGAAACAGCGAAAATTTCTCTTTTAACCTTCCATTCTATTCGCCACCATTGCGGTTGAAGCGAAGTGAAAAATTTTTTTTTGTCAAAGCCAGCGCTTAATGCCGGGAAAACTTGTTAACTGCTCTGTTTGGGGTTAACCTCAAACGGCTTTTATCCTATCTATTACGTTAAGTGGGAAAGTCGTAATGTCAGATATTTTGAATTTCTTGGAAATTCATCACTTTGTGCGACCATACGTAGATAAGGATGCGTGGTAGATTGTTGAACGCTGGAAAGGAAGATATGGAAAGTGATTCCTCACTGTAGTGGCTACCAGCAGGATACAGAGGAAACAGTGCGGGTTACCAATAACTCGGAGAATTTAAACACAAAGTAGATACATTCAAATAATCGATTTATTTAGACGATGAATTTCTTTACTTAATAAATGTCCAAACTTACACCAGATTTCCGATGACAGTTTTACATTGCCAAAGCCATAAGTTTATATTGCTGAAGTTATTCTTGGTTCTAGAACTTCACGCTCTACAAATCCAGTGTCTCTGCAAACAACGTCCATTTAAAATGTACCAACAAAGTCCTTAACTTGAAAAGCAAATAGAAACTCATTTGTTTATCTCCCATGATGCCAAATAAAATTCCAAATAATAATTTTGGTTGGCCGAAAAGCTAATACACTTCGGGCAACCCTTGACCAGGAAGCACTCTGCTAACCAAATAACGAATGAACCAGTCACCGAAAGCAAGACTACAAAAGGATATAGAAATAAATAAATGCTGGACGTAACCCATAAATTCCCAAGCGTTGTGAATGTGACAGAATGAAAAAGCGTCCATTGAGAGAGATTGTTTCTTGTCTCCTGCATTTTGTTGGCTACTCCACACTCGACAGTGTACGAGGCCATGGGGGAGGAATCAAACAACGAACAGGAAGTGTTACACGGAGAAGGATGATGAAAAACGATGTACCGACTGTATATAAGCGCGTTTATATGGAAAAAATCTAAAGAAGATCGTTCTTGTCCTCAATCTTACTTTCTGCTTCTGAATGTATCATCGTCAGGACAAAAGTGTTCTACAAGAAAAATTCTTTTTCCTTTTTAAGCTTGAAAGATAGTGTTGTGAGGACTTTCTTTTCTCCGCTCCTTTTTTTTTGTTTGCCCGCCGTGAAAGGTGCAATGCAGTAGTTCAGTTTACATTGCTTCGAAGACAGATATTATACGAACGCCATAAAATCATCCCCTGAGATTCTGGATGCATATCGCAGTCATAGAGTTGAAGTTTTAACATCCTTACGTTTTTGTTTTTCAACGGTATGCTGGAAATATCTTGTGCCAACAAAAACTAATGTTAATAATAGAGTTATTCGAGATGCAAACTCAAGTAAGATAAATGTACAGGAGGAATTTTAATTTTTTATATTGAATTTTGTTTTAATGTATGATGTTGTTGCAAATGGCTGGCATTTGAGTTATCAAGGGATGTTAACGAAGAATTTGATATTTCTACATGTAAGATCTGAACAAAATTAGTAGATTAAATACAAAATTGCCAACAATTTTTTTGCGGATCCCATTGCAAAATATAAATCCGGATTTTTGTTTTGTTCTGCAAACTGATAATATCATGACTATTTAAAATAAATTCTTTTTTTTAATTTTAACTGATTTTTTCTATGGCTTTGTTCAAGTTACAATAGATTCCCGATTATCCGAGTCAAACAAAAGCGGGGATATTCCACATAATCGAAATTCCAGAATATCGATTTCAAATTCAAATCAAACAATAACAAAATTTTCATAACTTTTTTGTAAAGAAGGGGTTATAAATGCACAATTTAGACGATACAACATTTAAAAAATTACGAGTAGTAAAGATAATGAAGAACATAATACCCATGTAATTTAAGATTCGATTCGTCCTGTCTTTCAAATCATTTAAATGCAACAACCAGAGCTTCAAAAGTGTCTGTGTGAGATGGTACTTGACATTAATAACTCTTCTTAATCGTCCTTTTCGCGATTTCTTCTTCAGTTAAAATTTAAAATCCAGGGATTACCCTGTAGCAGTTTATCGTTGCATTGATATTTCCTTCATGATATCTTTCAGCAATGCTAAGAATTGTCATTTCTTCTGTTCTCCCTGACAAGGTCCCGGATTGTAGAGGTTATTGATTCTAGAAATAGTGAAAATTGAATTGAGTGGTTGGAGATTGGAGTTCCCTGAAATTATATATCTCGAAAAACCAAAACATTCTGAACAATTCATCCCAAAAAGGGCAGCAACAAGTAGAAGCAAACCTGTTTTAGCTCTCATTGTAGTCTCAAGTAGCTCTCATGACACTCCCAAACACAGCAATTTGGATAAGTCGTTTGCCTCTCGGACTTTAGCTCGTCAAAGTGATACCAGAAGCGTGCAAAAACGCTACGGTGATGGTCACAGAAAGACCGTATCAGTGCCTGGGGTAGTCGGGAAGGAGAAGACTCGACTCAACAAATTGCATGTCGTAGCGGTGTACAAATTACTCGTGAAAATATCGAAAACAATGATGCAATGAATATTGAAAACGAGCTCAAGTTAAAGCCTTATAAACTCCAAACAAAAAGTTAAGCACGATTAGCGAAGCACGTAGTTGATGAAAATTGTCATTTTCTGAAAATATCTGTATGTTTTGGTGAGAAAAATTTTCCGCTTCAGCAATTCTCAGCAAGTGCAATAACTCAACTGCCACTAGAAGTCAAGCAAAAACGCTTATGACAGTTTTGGCTGTGGTGACGGTGGTTAGCCGCTCTCTGCTTCGGCTTTTGGACCGTAGCAGCGAGGCAAATGCCAGTATTTACCACGAACGAGTTCAAGAAGGTATTTTGAAGCCGTGGGCAGCAAAAAATGTTGGTACCAGAGAGTGAACTTCCCAATAGGACTCTGCAACATCACACAGAGCAGGCGTTAAACAAATAGTGCTGCGAGAAAATGTTCCATTCTTCACTTCAGCCGTACAATGGCATTCATGGTCAATGGATGCGAGTCCACTGACATTCCCATTTGGAACGTTTTGCAGGCGCAGATTGGAGCAAAATAGTGCCGTGCTTTTGATGCACATATGGCAGCACTTTTCCATGAATGGACCAAGATTCCAGCCAGTGACGGTAGCGAAAGACCTTCTTCAAACGTTTAAGAGCCATAGTCCGGATCAAAGGCGATCAAATCAAAAACATGAATTGAATCACAAATTTTAAATGTTCCTCGACATTTTTTTGCTTTTATTCAATAAAATCTGTTGAAAAATTAACAAACCAGAACGTTTTGGAAAGTTGCAGTTTGCCTGGGCCATCCTGTACATTTTTGCGAACTTTTATCCTTGTCATAACTTCATTTTAAAAAATGGAGCTCGAATTTGTTGCATTTTTGCAGATCTGTGTCAGCGGTGAATATACTTAAATATATTTAAATATATTTAATATATTTAAAATTCCGAAAATTCCAAAATTCGTCGCCGGATAGAGAAAATTCATCCTGATTAAATTGTGCGGACTGTGAAAACCTTTCAAATTCATGGGCTTATCATGCATCATAAGCAAGAATACTGGGTGTCTTTACGTGGTTAAGGACAATACGACAAAGAGAGGGACACATTAAAAAAAATCGTACAAAATCAATTGCTGCGGCAGTTCAAAGAATAGTTTCCAAATGAGAAACAAGCCGAGATCGATCTCCCTTCCATATTGCCTGATATATGCAAACCCATTTGCAGACGCATGCTGTCTCTATGTTGTATTGGCCTGGCAATAGTCCTGACATAGTTCCAATTAAAAATAAAGTCAGGATACTAATGGATTTTTGGGAACTAGTGCAGAAAAAATTGGCGAATGATGCAACCAGCCAAATGTGGGTTCATCATGCACAAATATAGGATACTAAAAATGGAATGTTTGTATGAAAGTTACACAACTTTTTCCTTTGAGCAAAATTTTTTGAAGTTAATTCAATTTTTTTTCACTTGTAATTAAACCTTTATAATGAAGTAGATTTTCAAATATCCGGATTGAGGATGTTGGTAGGTTTTAATTATGTTGGCATAAAATTCAAAGAGCTTCAAATAATTTGGCCAGAACCAGTAGGTCTTAAAAGTTAGCGACAAACGATTGTGTTATCAAGCTGCCATAATGAGCAACATCCATTGTAATGATATATATCATTTTTAAAGGATAATGACCCAACAGTTGTGAATTCGGGCCTTAAAGCGAAGCGTTGTTCCTCAACAATAAATCTAGGATTTTTATTTATTCTTCCAAATAATTATTTTCTGTATAGTTTGCAGACAATTTTTTTTTTTTGGTTGGGAGGTGAAAGCTATTTACGCCCTGAGTGTCGGGCTCCCAGTGGCACACAGCAACTGAACTACCGACTAAAAACCTCCCCTGTCACACCGAGAACCTAGCCTGGAACTATTTGTCACATTACATCGGACTAGGCCTCTTACGTCTCGCCTACCGGCACCTTCGGATTGGAGTGATCACTCCCTCAGCAGGGATGGATGGAAAGGAGATGGATTACTGAGAGAGTGAGCTCTCTTCCCTCTGCGCCGACAGGCGATCGACGATGTCCTCCTTCACAAAAAATAGTTCAATAAAATAAATAATAAATGGATTTTCGTTTTTCTGGGCACAGGCACCTTTACCTTTGTGTTCGGTTTTTGTTCACCTAGGTGTGAAGGAGCTTTAGAGGATTATATTCAAGCACGCTTTTGATTTACTCATGAAGGAACACCTTAATTAGCCTTAAGGTTTACATATTAATCCGATAAACAATTATTTAAGATTTTTTGTAAGTAATAATGTTATCAACATGAAATTTACATGGTTTGCTGGAATGGTTTTATAAACAAGACAAGGATTCATCAGTTTTGATTGTGTAATATATTCAACAAATTTTATATGTCATTGAAGCAGGCATCAGGCATTAATTGCATAAAGAAACTACTTTTTGAACGAGAAATCGATTTGCAGAGAGGTTATCGATGGTTATAACTTTCAGGGATGTTTTCCCACTTGCTTAACTTTTTTTGGTTTTTTGTCGAAAAATGTTGATGAACAACCAAAATTTGTAAAAACACCAAAAGCTCCAGTTATATCGAAATTTTCAACAGTATTATCTACAGTCATGGACATGCAAACAGCACAAATCCAATCAAAAAATTTAGTTTGAAATTTCATTTAGTAAAACAATAAAAACGAGAATAATCTTTCTTTCATTTTATAACGTGACTATTAACATATCAAATTCATTTCGAAACTGAGCAAAATGATTCATAGAAATAATATAAGAACTGAGAAATGATACCAACTTCGAAAATGTGTTGGACACGTGAATAGCACAATAAAATATTTCCTGAAGTTAAATTAAAAATTCGTAAGGATATTAACAATGAATTTTGAGTTTTATCTTAACCCTTATTAGTTATTAGTACTGAAGCAAGAATTTTTGATTACTCTCTTTCACACTCTCGACAAGCTTCTGACGTTAATCCTTTGGAATAGAATGCCAAGCTTCTTTCGCACCATTCAAGAGTTAATCAGAGTCTTTAAATTTTTTTGTACCAATCCAGACCTCGTTCCATGTATCTTCTATTGGATTAAGGTCAGGACTTTGAGCTGGCCAGTCTGAAACGCTAATTTTTTTTAATTATGTGAGCTGAATGTTTAGGATCATTATCATACATAAATTTCCATTTTACTGGCATAAAGTCAACCACATATGGTTCCATCGTATTTGTTAAAATGCTCAGATATTGAAATTCATCCATATTTCCGTTTATTTTGACAAGAGGTCCTACTCCATGCCATGAGAAAGTTCCCCACACCATAATATTACTCCCACCGTGTTTTATTGTCATTTGTGTGTATTTGGGATTCCTTTCGGACGATGGACAATTGTTATACTATCTGGCCCAATTCCGTTTACTTTGGTTTCGTTACTCCGTCATTTCTCCAAAATCGGTAATCCTTATTGTTGTGATGTCTAGCAAAGCTCAAACGATTTTTAATCTTTTTTTTGACATAAGAGGTTTTTTTCTACTTATGCGTCCAAAGAGTTTAGCTTCATTTAATCCTCTTCTCACTAATCTATCCGATACGTTTATGTCAAATTCTTCATTTCTTTCACGCACAATCTGCCTTGATGACTTAAAAAGATTTTTTTCACTTTCGTGCTTTTGGTTCCCGTTTTTTAGTTTCCTTTAAATAAATACAATTTATGTTTGCCATGTCATCACCATGCGATTGATATGTCACCAGTTGCAACGCTAAACTAATTCGTGAACCAATATATCGTATACCACAATTTGTGCCTACTCAATACTCTTGAAACGCAACATACTCTTGAAACTAACTGAAAGTATCGCGTGTAAAAACTTCTGAAAGATAACGGTAAAAAAATTTATTAGAATTCAACTGCATGCTCGTGGTAAACAGTGGCGTTCATTAAAGTTGGAATATATGTCATTATTTTTTTTTTAAATTTGTGTATTTAATCTTCTTACGAATTTGTGTGTCCATGGCAAAAATGATTTATATTTCCTCAAATTTTAAACTTATTGACTTTGGTTTCAATGAGCCATACTGTTGGTCACGATAACGAACCGATCTCAAGTCCTGATAAATCGTGTGGCAATGCTCAGCAGAAGGTTTTTTTCTTCTGAATTATCATTTTCACCACTTGATCTCATTCGTGATGCGAAACTGAAACCATGCATGAACTTCGCAAATTTCTACATTTTCTTATCATTAATCAATGTAAAAAATTGCAGACGTGCAAGGACAATGTATCTAACTTTTATTTCAATAAATTTCAGCTGCCATATCGCGAAAAATATTTTCTAGTATAATTTAGCAAAATATTTTCTCCCAGCTTTTCTAATTTTTAAATCTCTAACCGAAATAGTTGATTTCTTAGACAGTAGCAAGGACTTCTGTTGAAAGTGTCAGAAAAAGTTGAAAGTTCCTTTGCAACTATTGAATAAAATAAATCAACAAAAAAAAACATTTGCCTTTATTGGTCTGAGCAGATAAACCTTCATTCCTCGTCCTCATGATAGTCATAGTTATGTTTGAAAATCCTCGCAAAACTGGACAGATACCCACGTCGGAAAAAAAACACAAAAAAGGCTGTATCACGGAGAACACAAGGTGCACTTATTCGACCACAAGTGCACGTCTATAAATCATCTTCATTATCGTGTTAAGCGTTTCTGTAGCTGGTTTTTATGTCCTCGAAGCATCGCCTTGTGCAAGGATATACTTTCATTTCAACATATCAGTGAAGCGCGGTCCTGTTAACAAGCTGGCAAAGAATACGCTCATAATAAAAAAGCATCGTAACATTTGCAGGATAGCGAGGCGAAAAAAAATGTGTTCAACATATATGCGATTATTAGTTGTGTTGAAGCTGTTAGCGGGCTTTGTGAAACTGAAATAAAACAGCCTTAATAAAGAAATGGAAGCAATGTGGTTGGCAATTTCGCTGGAGTTTGGAGAACGTCAAAAATATTACACGCCATGAAAACGCTGCCTTTATTTTCATTTGCTCCATTTGAACATTTCTCGTCCTGCTGAAGCCTTAACGTGATTCGATATATTCAATTTTATTGCTTCAATTGAAATGAAATTCTCATCCCTCAATGGGTTGAACGAGCCTTGCATTAACACTTCCCAGCATGCCAAAAGTTATCAAAAAGTGTCAGCCCGAAATAAGCAACGACAATTCTCCGATAATTTAAAATTTTCCGATTTTAATGAGCTTTCGCTGATTTAATCATCAAAACCATATAAATATTTAATCCTGTAACGACTTTTTGAATACATAACAACCGGTATCTGTAAAGTTTTCTGCGTAAATATTTATAGGGTACCAGCATTTACGTTTCCTGCATACATTTAGGAATGGAAAATTCGTAGAAGACGCAGACCAGCCATACATACAGTTTTTCACATGAAGCCCAGAGAAACATTTCTTAAAATATTTACCTCATTCGTCTAGTTTTCCGTAAAATTTTCATAGAGCACTCAAGACAATTTTCCTGCATTCTTATTTGTTTTGTTTGAAAACAACACAAACAAGTCGAGGACATTGATTTCAATTGAAAAATAAAATGTGGGAAGAATGCAAATGTATCAAAAGATTTTTATGTATTTGGAAGTGGGAGTTGAAAAAAATAATATATTTGCATGTTTTGATAATTCTATTTGTGAAGTATAAAGATTTAATCTTAATCAGAGGAGATTGAGAGCACGAAAAATAAATCAAAGCAGAGCAGCGGATAGACCTCCATGGTTGCAAATACAATTTGATATGTTTGTATAACGTATCACCAGTCCCAGAAATTGATTTGAAATATGGACAATATGCATAATTTTCCTACTATAAATAACTTTACATTACCATAAGTATCATAACAGCGTGCGTAATGATATCAAAAGCACAGATAAGCAATAAGTATTTTGTTTTGAAATAAATGTCGTTTTTCTCTCAGACTAACCTTTAATGCTGTTTTCTGCTATTTTTCATGGGAAAAGTAGCATTACTTTTTCCCATGAAAGTAGCAAATAAAAATTCATTGCATTTGAAGTCTCGGAATAACATCATTTCGTCATACGCGTACCAGAAATTGAGATTCGACTTCCGTTTCTGCCCCCAGTCTGACGTTAGATCATTCTGTCATTCCAAATACATCTTGCGTCTTGTCATCATGTCAAAGTATTATACAGGCCGTCCATCAGCTGATAAACAAACTCAAGTAATGCTGCTCAACTAATTAAAAAAAATTGCCCTTACCTCATATGGGTGTAGGGGGGTCACCACATTAAAAAGACGACTCCTAATGAGCGCTGTGTAGTCAGTTCTACTCAATGGATCAGAACTACGGGATGACGCTCTCAGCAAGGAGTTACACCAATAGCGGTTGGCTCGGGCGCAGGTATCAGAAGTGTTGCAAATTGCATGCGCATATCATGCTTCGGGACGGCAGCGCTGGTGGTCGTAAAATTGATACCCATCTACTTCCTTGCGTGAGAGCGCAGAAATATTTAACCTGCACTGAAGTGAACAAAAGAGGAAAGTGGTCACCAGGAAAAAGACACGAAGCTCTGTAAGAGATTGGCGACAGTCTTCGGAGCAAGACACAATGGGAAGCAGGACTACACACCTGATCCCTGATCAGAAGCCATGCCTTTATCGAGGCTGATTTGAAATTGACTTCACTCTCAACCGGGCATGGATGTTTTCGGTCTTACCTCCTCGTAACTGCATGTTTTGTACAGAAGTGGTGGATGACGTTTGTTACTCATTTTACATGTGAAAAGACAGATTAAGCGACGTGGTGACGATGACCACTTCAATGAAATTGGGGAGCAAAAGCTTTGGTCGGAGAGAAGCTTAGGTTGGTTGAAAAATGAAATCGCGTGACATAACATGCTCGGATGGTACTAACCCTTACTAAGACGTACTGAATTGTCGGGGATGGAGAAATCTCTTTTCTAGCACTTTTTTTCATCTGAAGAACTGATTTCCGTTATCTGAAGGCAACTTAGGCGTAGGAATACAAACAGCAAAGACAGGAAATACGGGCAGCGAAATTATGCAGTGCTTATACAACTGAAAATATGCAACCACTGATAATTATACTGAAACAAGACAGAGTATAATATGCTGGATGAGGTTTGAAAGGGATGAACCGCACAATACTTTTTGCAAAACTAGTAAGGAAGACAATGCCCCACTTAAGACAATTTTTTTATTTGGGATACAAAGAAGGCGTAAAAACCTCGGGAAAATTAGTATTTTGTCACTGTATAAAAATTTGAGACCCATAACAAGAGAGAAATATACCGAAATTATGAGTTACCCGCCTCACATACCCCCTACCAGGTGTATGCATAAGGTTTTTCCCATTTTACTAAGAGATGGTGCCAGAAAAAGTACGCACCGTATTAATTTGACACATATGCCATTTAGATTTTCTGACATTTAGCCACAAACACACATGTTAAGGCCGCCATAACAAGCGGCTTTGTTTCATCATATTGATCAATCATGTCGCACTTTGTGCCTCAAAACGAATATTTGCGACACGCATTGCTTAACCAAAAGAAAAAGGCTGTTGAAAGTCATCAGGTATGCTTGTAAGAACATACATATTTTCAACACACTTCATCAATTAGAACATGTAAGATATAGTTTGGAAAATTAAAAAGTGCTAATTTCAAAGTGGAAGAAAGTGAGTACTTTGGTAGACCACAAAAAACTGTGTTACGGTGTGGGTTCGCTGCCCTCGGGGGAAGCTTTCACCACGCAAGGAACCCGGCGAACGCGTCTTCCGGGAGTAACGTAAGTGACGACGAAGCAAACAAGTAAAACCACTACCCTCCGTAGATCCGCGAAGTAGAAGTTTAATTTGTTGCTCGATAGCGAAATGTGCGAAGAGAAACTCGTAGAAAGCTAAATTTAAGTTATTCAGCGATTAACCGAAATATTGTAAGAAGAATCATAGAAGCTAAGAAGGGAATTGTGGTTGAAATTAAAGAAATAAAGTAATTGTATTTATAGAATTGTAGTTAATTTATAAGGGTAGCAGCGAATCAACGGACTAGACATACGAAATCACTTGTAGATGGAAGCCAGCGAGCAGCGCAAGAATCCACCGACACAAACTTCAAAATAAGGAGCTACCGAAACGAGCTCAACCAGTTGTATGCCGGCTAATCAAACCGAACCACACACTTAGCCGCGAATCTGGCTCACTTTCGCGATTCGCGATCTTTGGCTGCGCGTAAGGGACCATGGACACATCACAAAACAGGTACTTACCTCCATATGACAAACAGTCGCAGCAATGAACGAGCAATAAATAAATAAACAAACTCAAACTTAAAACACACACACAAGCTTAAACATCACATACTCCATATAACTCGCGCAAATCGCTCGAAGTGTACCTCCATACCACAAACGGCCGCGGC
The DNA here is from genome assembly GCA_954870665.1 of Stratiomys singularior. NCBI lineage: Eukaryota > Metazoa > Arthropoda > Insecta > Diptera > Stratiomyidae > Stratiomys > Stratiomys singularior. Next base: position 14,320,112 of record OX940879.1, read on the forward strand.
AATGAACGCTTAATAAAAAAGTAAACAAATAAATAAACACAAATAAATAAACCAGATGTCACAGGTCATCTGTCAGCCGGCAGTTGCGGCGAAGTGTGATGCGATTCAATGTGGATGGTGGAACTCGCCGTATCATGATTACAGCGATTCCCGCGAATGGATCGAAGCTCGGGTGGGTCATCGCCCGAAGGGTGAACGGCCGCAGCGGGAGGATCTCGAACCGCTAAATGGACGATGTTAAAAGGGAGCAAAAAAGAACGGACGGTTTCTTTTTTGGTGTCAGACGCGGGACGGTACGGGAGTGTGGAAAGATATAGTAGGAGTGCGATTCCTCTGTGAATATAGCTATGTTGGTGAGCGAGAAGAAGTGTAATTTTTGAGACTAAATAATAGATTTAATAAAAGATGTAAAAAAAACACTAAATAAGAAAAGACTAAATAAGACTAAATAATTGAGACTGAAGTGTTGAGGCGGTGCAGCCCACGGCGGTCGTTCGGGTTCCGGAGACTGGGTGTGGAACGCAGGCGAAGACAATTTGAGTTGGCGGAAGCACGGAATCGCGGGAATCGCCACCGTCGCACAAGTGATAGGCTTGTAATTACTATACTATTACTATTACATATAAATTATTACTATTATATAGTATCTAATATTGTAAGTACTATATTATTACTATTATATATAAATTTTTACTATTATATATTTTCTGTTATTACTGTTCTACTATTTTAGCATATCAATAGAGTCTAATAAACTAAACAACACGAGTTTCTCTTCCACGGGTGAGACAGGAGCAACGCGGACGGTAGTCTGTCCTTTGTTTTCAGGGTGTTTTCCTTTTCGTTTACTTTTTCTTAGATCAACGGTTTCCGAGTGGTTGTGGAGGTTCCCTACGAGGAGAGCGGTCTCGTCGCATTCTCGCTTGGCGACGTTTCGGGGCTCGGTAAAGCGAGTGGCGCCCACGCCCGTCTCCGACGGACCTACCGGGACCGAGGGCCCCGGCCGTTACCTCTCCGTACAGTAACGACTGTGGGGGTGCATCGTGCCCAACACTTCCCCCAGCGACTTGGGTTGAAGGCTGGGAGTTCAAGGCCCACCCAAGGAATTAAGTGTAACAAGTGAAGAAGGGAAACCGCAAGAGTTTTTGATGGCGAGCCAACTCAAACTCAACGGCAATTAGCAGAAGCATTATATGTGTCGCAGCAAACAGTATCAGCACACGTTTACGAGCAATGGATAACATCAATAAACTCGGCAAATTCGTCAAAAACGATAGGAATGAACTTCTGATGGAAAATCGCAAAGACAAATGCGAAATGCTGCTTCGACGCCACGAAAGGCTGACAGTTGACGAAAAACGGATATATTTTGAAAACCCAAAGCGGAATAAATCGTCGCTTTCAGTTGGCGAAGCCGGTCCTTCAACATCAAGGCCAAATTATTTCGGCAAGAAGAACATGCTCGGTCTCTGCTGGGACCAGAGTGGTATTGTGTATTATGATCCCATGAAGCCCGAAGAAACCGTTAATATATAAGGTCATCGTATACGAATGATAAATTTAAGCCGCGCATTAATCGGAAACAACCAGAATGGGCAAGAAGAGATAGCAAAGTGATTTTGATACACGGCAACGTGTCTTCGCACACAGCAAATCCAGTGAAAGACACATTGAAATCATATGGGTGACATATGCCTTTGCATCCGCTATCCTTCCCAGACTTGGCACCATCTGACAATTACCTCCTTGCATCAATGGAGGACGCACTCACAGATTAGAACTTCAGCGATTTCACGACAAATGGTTTGCCGCAAAAGACAAATAGTTTTGCTGGCATGGTATTCATAAATTTGCAGAAAGATGGGCGAAATGCCTAGAACCCGATGGCTAGTATTTTAAATAAAAACAGTATCTTTTTTCCTAGAAAATTATGTATTTTTTACCAAAAAAAAAACCGAAAAAAATTAGACTGGTATATCCGGTGGGCAACACAGTGCATCGAAGTGTAGATTTAAATTGAACCTTTCGTTCCATCGATTGAAGTTTCTTGAAGTTCCTTGGTCTGATTCGATACCATCTTTATCTCCAAAATTTTATTAATATTTTTTTTTCATTTCAGTGAAGCAAATGTTTATACAAAAAGGGTATATTTCTTCGCTTTCCTCTTGACTTTATTTCTTATAATATGTGATTTTTGAAAGTGTTATAAGGTCCGCTTGGGCCTTAAAATTTAAAATATTTTTAAAATATTTATTACAAATATTTTCAATGATTATTATTTCATACTAAAATATAAAGGGGTAAAGTGTTGAAAACATCACATGACTTGGTTACTGTTGGCGAATTTTTTGAAATTCATTCAATTGCAAACCCTTGAATATCTCGGTACACAATATAGTGGAATTTTACCATTTCCAAAAGAACAGCTTACACGAAATACAATAATAACGTTTAATAAAACAAAAGAATATGCATGGAGCTTGAAAATTCCGAGGAAAACAGGATTGTTTAAAAAATTCCTACTATGTGAACGGCCGGCGCTTATATTAAATGTAACGACTGACCCAGTAAGTTTTATTGCATTCCTTTCATTTATATAAAAATTTCACTTCGGCTATCCAGCTCCTTGTTCAACTTTTCATATAAATTCTATCAAATCAACAATAAAATCAAATGTTAAAATTTGTCTTTTTGTCTTTGAACAAATGAAGAATCAAATCTATTCAATTTGCCACAAAAATTTCGCCGGAATTCTTGCAACATTCAAAAAACGACCCAATTGTAAATGGTAAAGATCAAAAAGTGAAAAGAACTTTACGAAAACAAAACGAAAAAAACGAAAGGAAAAACTTTCTTGCATGGAAGTTCTCCATTTTTCATTGGATGTATGTAGATGGGCAGGAATACTTTTCTATAAGAACTTTGAATTGCTGGTTAGTATTCTTAAGTTGATCCGTTGGCCGACTATATATACAAAAAAATTTAACTAGGACTCAGGAAGAAAAAGGAGGACAACCTCAAGTCAAGATACGAGAAAAAATAGAATAAAATGTAAGGATGCAACCGGCCCCCCTTTAAGCTTATCTCACCATACTCAAATACAATTGCAATGATTGCAATAGCATTTATGTAGAAGGGAAAACTTTCCCCATTTTATTTCCGTTAAAAGAAAATATTGTGTATAGGGATTTTATATTGTACATTTCACTTCTTTCTGTTCCAAAGTTGTTGCCAAGCAGTTCATGTTCTTTTATAAATTCTTTGCAATTTATTTTAAACATTCAGCTAAAGTGGAGTAGTTGAGGGAAAGTTTAAGACTCAGTTCGTACTAAGTTTTCAGTTTCACCGAAGCAAAACAATACGAATTTATTTTTTTCGTTTTTCGTCTAAAGTTCAAAACTTGAATCGTTTCGGTAAAAAAAACGAACTTAAAAAACTAATTTCATTGTGCACAAGCTGACAAATTTCAGTTTTTATTCTTTTGGCTGAAGCTCGCGCATTTGACTTGAAGAAGTTAATTTTCCATTTGAAATAAATCATTTAGTTGACACATTTATTAAGCAGCTGGAAATGAACTTTCATATTTGTTGTTTTCTTTTTTAAAGCTAATTTTTTCACTTCTTTAATGTTTTTCGTTAATTTTCAAAAGTTGAATATAGAACATGTGACGCACTTCTTTAATTGAAGTTACTGCATTGTGAATCTTCTCACTTATCTTACTCATCTGTTGTTATCCGTTGGAAATTTCCCTAGAAAGACACCATGAGAAATCCTTAAGCAAGTTTATACGGCGATTTTGAACTAGTTAATGGTCACATTGTCTAAGGTTATCTTTTTCCTGGCGTAAAGGAAGCTTCTGCGACCGGACATCCACCTTAAAAGGCAATCAGAATCCCATCACTTTACCCGGGTCGGTCTCCCATTCAGACTTCTCATTAGTCTGAAAAGTTTCCTCACCCCACTGCTCTTTTTTTTTTGGTTCCATTGGAATCTAGTATAATCAATGATTGGCTGAATATGCTTTACCAGCGTTATGACTATCTGTTTTCGAGGTTTTTCTCGGTTACGAATCAATTACAATAATTTTTTTAAGGGCCAATTTCATTAAACTTAATTTCATTTTATTATCTTTGACGTGTCCCCAAAACTTTAGGAGTTGCTATATTCCTCTACTGCAGAATTCTTCCCCCTTGACAACGAAAAAGTTTCAAAGCTCTGAAATTCTTTAATGAAGTTCCTTTTCAATGTACCCTTCTCTACAGTGGATCGACTAAAAATGTGACTGGGCTTAAGGGCTTAAGTTACCAGTCGATTTCCGTAGATTTGCGCTGGGTGATTCCAGCTAACTGTAGTCTCGCATTTTTAGGATAAAGGATGACTCCGAGAGTATCGACTAACACCAACTACCTATCACGCTTCATTGCTGACAAAAACCGCTTCAATGCTAACAGTACAAGTCCGCATCTATCGTCGACTTTCGACCCACAAGCCCCAGAAATAACTTCCCAACAATTCTCACAGCTAGACATTATGTTAATTTCTGTTGTACCCAAACATTAAACTTTATCACATATCCTACCACATTGATTAATCTCACTATATTAGTTACCAAAACTATTCAATTGGTCACATAAATAGACCTGAAATCTCTCCGATGGTTACCTTAGCACTTCTTTATAGAAATTCCAATATGTCATCACCGGTATCAAAAAATACGGTGAATGAATTTTAATACCGGATACTGTTGACGCTACATCCATGCGTAGCGTGATCAACTGAGACAGGTAGGGGCAATTTGTAACACGTTCGAACTTGTCAGTCAGCTGCCAGAGCTGCTAGAGTGAGGTTGAGTTTATCGTGTCTCTCGCGCAACATGGATTTCGAATAACGCATTAACATTAAGTTTTGTTTTAAGTTGGAAAAGAATGCCACAGAAGCTCATGAAATGTTGATGAAAGTTGGGTCTATGGCTATGACCCTGAGACCAAAATGCAGAGTTCCCAATGAAAAACCAGTGGACCCCCTCACCCTAAAAACGCAGGTCAGTCAAAATCCAACATTTGGTTCATGCTCATTTTTTTCTTCGATAGTGAGGGCGTAGTGCGATCAGAGTTCGTTCCAAAGGGCACAACTGCAAACTCTGAATTTTATAAGCGCGTACTGCAACGTTTTAGCAACGACATACGAAGAAAGCGGCCAGAAAAATTGACCAATAGCTTCCTTCGTCACCACGCCATGTCACACCTTGCTTCTACATAGTTCGTGAGTTTTTGGCAGAACAACATGTTCCTGTCTGTCCACATCCGCCATACGCACCGAATTTAGCACCATGCGACTTCTTGCTCTTCCCAAAAATTAAAACTGTGCTTAAAATAAAACGTTTGTGATATTGAGAGGGCCACGACCGAGCAGCTGAAAGCCCTTCCAAATGATGCCTTCCAGAAATGCTTCCAGTCATGATTTCAACGTTGGGATAAGTGCATTGCTAGCCAAGGATAGTACTTTGAAGGAGAATAAACCAGATTCTATGTAAGAGTATTACATTTTTTTAATAAAAATTATTCACTGTATTTTTTTAATCACACCTCGTATATGTTAGTTCCGTTTGCACGTTTTCTCCATAAATTCTGCTTTTATACCGATGAACCTTCATTGCGCGATGTCGCAGATCAAACTCGTACAGAAAACCTAATGAGTACTTATTCGATTCCATGTTTATCCCAGACCTTTTGCTTGAAAACTAAATTGCAAATATAACAAATACGAATACAATGCATAGTGATATGAATAAAAATAAACAGCTCAAGGCTGTTCATATTTTTCCCCCAAGTAATTCTCGGAAGTAATTGTCATGGCTTGTCAAGTAGCTTGAGCTTTCTCAGGAAACAGTTCAATGGATAGAAGAACGAGACATTAGATACTCTCGTTCTTTTATCCATTATCATCGTTTATCCATCCAAATCGCAAAAAACGAGTTTGGCCGCTGGAAATAATTATAAAATCAGCAGCCGTTTGGCATTGCTATGTGATATTTTGTGTAGATGAGTTTGAGTTTTTATGATGAAGTTTCGAAATATGCAATCTATACTGGCGTTTATACTAAACTTGGAAGCTCAACTGAACTATATACTACCATAATAAGAATTTTGGCTTGGAAGTCTTGGAATGTCTGAATGTATGCTACTATAAAAATTTTGGACCAAGTGAGTTCTTTGTAGAAATTCTGTGAAGTTTGTTTATTCCTGAAATGCTGCGAGGAAAAAAGGAAAGTGACGTTGAAAAATAAATAAATATTAAGTCTCAACCAGGACTCTATGGGTAAATTGTGGGGAATTTGAATGAGGAAAATCAACTTCCAGGAGAAACCATTTTCTACGCATTAATAGAATACATACGAAATATTATACTGCGTTCATAATTTTTCACAGTTTTTTATCTACATTTTTATGATTTCATTTGTTTTATTTAAGATTTTTAATTTTATTTATTAAAAATAAAATTTTGCTTTTATAAAAGAACCAAAAATGTGTTTGAGTTTTTATTTTTTCAAATCACTGTGTGTATTAACTAAGGAACCCTAAACCATTTGCCTTAGTATGATCTCAGCATGAACACATGTAAAAACTATTTTGAAATGAAAGTTGTTTTCGACTTTATATTAAGCCCATACAATCGCAGGAAAATCGCAGTCAAATTACGTTATTGCATTGATTCCAAACAACCCTCTGCTTCCATTCCTTCTTTGGACGCTTTATGCTCATGGAAGGATCCTAAGACATAACAAACTAACCTCTTTGCTACGATAAGCCCAGTAACTCTGTTAAAATATCTCTGCTCCAATCACCAAAAACGAAGTCTGTCAATCTGACCAAATATATTTACACTCGCATGCTCAGCTCTATTCCTCTTCAGATTTCGGACTTTTAATGTAATGTCAAAAGAGTCGGTCAAATCTCAAGATGGTTGACTGAAAGATAAGCTTCTTCAACGAAATCACGACCTCAGTGGACAATGCTTCTACAAGAGTGTCAGCTGTCTGTCGGCCAATACTAGCGATTTCTAGTTTAAAACGCACTTACTAATACTAAGTGCTATTAATTCAATGTCTGTGCATGAGTTGACGCTCTATAAACTTTGTAGCCCCATTGTGACATAGTGGACATACCAACTGGATTATGTTTCACCTATCTATTGACTGTGTCATACATTTTTGGCCTACAAAGGAGGCAACCGGAGGCCCTTTCGCGCGAAATTCAAAAGCTTTTTTGATAGTTTATTCGAAATCGACAGATCTTATTAATATTTATATTTTACTAAGTAATCCTGACAGCAAACAAAAAACCATCCTGAAACGTTAGTAGGTCTCTATAGTTGATTCCATCCCATTTCCAGCCACTCCTTCTTTTCTAATAGATATTTGAGAAGTGATACACGACAAACGTAATCTTGGAGACAATTATAATGAATGAGGAAAATCAAAAAATTAGAAAAATTTTGGTTAAAAACAACATTCCATCGCCTTTTATGACTAAACAAACCAATATAGCTTCGTCAAATTATCTTAGTTTTTCTACATTTTGTGTAGTAATGATCGACTTTAGTTTCTCGAGAAGCTAAATATGAAGAGAAGCTCATATGTTGCTAAAGGTATTATCATGTTGTTGCCAATATTTTTTGCAATATCTCCTCCAAAACACACGCATGTCTATCATTCTTCTGAAATTAATCTCAAAAAAATCTCTGTCAGCTTAAATTCTGAGTCAAAAAGAAATCAGGATAAACATGTATTGAAAAGAACCAAGCCTTAGGACATGCACGAAGCCCATTTTCACTCTGAGTCTTTCACTCCCTCAGGACTATTTTTGAATACTGAGAGAGCGTGGTCTCTCCTTCCTCTTCTTTTCTTGCAGGACTGCTATTGATCACTGGGGGAGCATTGTCTCCCCGATTTCGTAACCATTCCTCTGTTGTTTTTGATTTTGCGTAGCTAGATATTTATTTGCACCATAGAATGGAAAAAATTTGTTTCACTCCTGCGATTGCTAACATCACTGACCCGCTGACCGTTTCATATTTGCATGCGATACGCAGCGCTCTTTGTTTTCACACCTCTCTCCTCTCTCCTTAAAGCCTTATCCTACAGTTTTGATCCATCGATTTATACGGACTATATAATACTCATCACTAGATGACTCTGCTGCGTTAACTACGTTGTTTTCCTTATATTGTTATTTCTCATGCAGTTTAATGAGCTATGGTACTTGCTTGTTGGATAAAGATCTATTCGATGGTCATCAATTCATGTCCTCCTGATCCTGACAGTTATTACCTTAGTGTAAATACTAAAAACTGTTGACAGTTTAAAGGAGCTACATGACAAACGAAATAAGATTATAATTCATTTATCTAATAAAGAAAGCTTTTCAAGATAGAGAGCTTTTCAACATAGAGAGCTTTTTAAGATAACGGTAACAACAATTCTGGTCTTAACTGTATGTGTATCTAATTTTCCCGTCATTTCATATGAATACAAAATTCAGACAATGCTAAACAGTGTCGCTACCCACCTTCGTATTCAAGCTCTATGTGCAACGAGTGGTACTTACAAATAGTAATGAAGTTAAATACCGTTAGATTTGAAGTATCTTTCAAGCGTTAACGCTTGTTAGTGGCTACGCCTCTGTAATTGATATGGGTATATGGGACCGATTCCATTCAACACCAGGCTGAACACTTTCAAATGCCTTCGCAACTATCAAGTGCTTTACTCAGCGAACTTGCATCCCTAGGTTGAGTTGTGTTTGTTCAACTATGCAGTTTTTTGACATTCATTTAATATCATTTTGACATTTGACTTTTTTAAGGGAAGAGCATTGATTTTGTGATGTTATGATGTGATGTTATGATTTTGTTTGACCACAACCATATGGTTATTTCATTTTAGATTATCTTTTGAAATTTTCTGTAGTGTTCATGTAAATAAATATCGAGAAAATCGACTCAAAAAATCTGAGTTTTCTCATGTGTATCTTTTTTGAATTCTGCATAAAGGTACTCACAAACTCAAAATCATTAACTACGTTTCTTTTTTGAAGAACACCATATCCAAGAATGGACAATATATGAAGGCCATTATTAAAAATGATTAAACTATGATCATTTTACATGATCAATTCTAACAGAAGGGCTGTTTTAGGGCTCTAGGGAGTTCATTTAAGCATATTATAATATTCATGTGTATTATCACGGACGATAGCCGTTTAAAAATTTTCTATAAATCTATATAACCTGGCGTTTATCTTCTTTCTAATGAAGTCTTCTGCCTTAATTAGAGTTTCAGGCTTTATCATTTCCATTTAATACAAATCATGCCATTAAATTCATACTTCTTGTGCCAAAAGTTTCTACGGATAGTTACAGAAGCCATCAAATAGGGAACACTTTTCTAACCCTCGCGAACCTAGGTTCGATTACCCTAAATGGACAGATTTTCCAATGCTCCAGAATTTTTCAAGGTGCTAATTTATCGAATGGCAATATCGGGGACAATCTCAGCGACTTGATGGTTATCTACGAGACACCAAGGATAGGCAAGGCACCAAATAGACGTCAGCGCTGACGCAAGGTTTAATTTTGAACCTAGAACCCTAGAACTACTTGTATAGTGAAGTTCTAGCTACAAGATGACAGACAGATGACATAGGACCATGAGTCACCTAACATACTGTTAACTTGTCGTGAGAACGTTAAAAAAATTTTTAGTGCACTACGCCAACAAAGTCAACAAATGACCGACCCTTGATTGAATTTTAAATTCGAAAAAACTGAAGCCGTCAATCTGGTGAAACATCGAAGAATTAAGTCTATTACTCTTAGGGTCAAAGATTTTCATACCATGTCAAAGGAATCGATCAAATGTCGTGATGATTGACAGACAAATGGGTTCATCAGCTCAAATCAGGGCGTCAAATCCTGACGTCACAACTTCAAAAGTGTCTGCTGTCAGTCAGTCAATACTAGTGGATCAATTTCTAGTTGATAAGGCAACTACTGGTAACTAAAATTCAATCAGTGTCCTTGCACGTGTTGGCGTTTTCTGGAGAGAAAATAACTAACTTTGGAGACGAAAATGACGAGCTTAATAGATTGGATGCATACTGCATTGTCGCTGATCTGGCAGTGCTTGTAGTCGTAAGAGTAGTCTTTCCTGCGTTTCTTATACAAAAGAAAAATATTCTTATGCAAGTAGAGTTGAAGCACATGAACGCTTTCAAATCGTAAGCACAAACAGCGAGAATACTCCCGGAAGACTCTTCACCGAAAGAGATAGAAAGCATAGAATTAGATTTACATATGTATTGCAAAACAGGTAAGCCACCGTCTTCTGATTGTTTATTTTGATCGGTGATGACAGATGCCACGCATTCATCTCATACTAAAGATGACCAAGGCTGCAATTGATTTTTTCTGAAATAATAGGTAGGCTCTCCTATTATTTCTATTAATAGACAGTATCGTGGATGAGATGTTAAATTCGGTGTAAAATTGAACTGCAAATTAATTGTATTAATTCTTCATCTAAAGAATGGAGTCCTCGGTCACTTGCTAGGGAAAAGGTAGATAGGTCTTTCTGAGTAATCACTGACCCATTTATTCGTGTATGCTGAAAAAGGAATTGCCCTCACATGAAGAGTTCACTTGTCGATACTAATGGGCCTTATCCCAGAGTAAATTAGCAAGAACTTTCTAGCTATGCTTTGATGTTACAAGAGGAGTGGTTAGACAGGAGTCTAGGAAGTGAAGTTGGATGTAGAGGGAGCTATAAATTTGGCGTTAGAGATATGATTAGTATAATAAGGAGTACGTGGTTGGTTCGGCGGGAAATTATTGCATAGAGACCATATCCTGAAATTTACAGGCTTGGATTTTCCTAGCTTTCTTGCAATTGTTTTCATGACATCTACTTGCATCCTTCAAAGAGCATGTTAACAATTTGTTTTTTAAGTGTTTCCAGACAATATTGTTGTTTTCTTCCGCTAATAACGCAATGAAGGAGAAATGGATCAATGCATATTTATTCTACATTCTTTTGCTGTTCACAACAGAAGTCTCCATCAGCAGGGAGTATATTATGATTAGGAATTGCTGTCATACAATACTCGTATTGACTGCAATCACAGGACTCCGACAAACAGGATGGTAAGTGGGTAATAAATTATTGTTGTCTCGTAAAATTTCAATAATTTGTTTATACTCTTAATAACAATGGGTGGTCTCTTATTCCGCTTGAATGCTGCACAATTTCCAGTATTTATTCAACAGTTCTTTTTTTCAATGGACTCGAGAATTTCACTAAGACGAGGCCATTTTACCCTCATTTTATCCTTACTTTCACTCCCTCGCTTGATATTATTCTCCTGCCCCTAAACAAAATGAATGAATGCTTTTATTCAATTGAAATTATTCAGTGGCCTGGAATATCTCCAACTCAAGCGTTTTTTTATAGCTCTGTTTGTTACCTACTTACCCTCGCGAGTTCATCGAAACATTATTTCCGCAATTTCTCTTTGTTATGAAAATATCCTTTTTGAGCTTATATATACATCTTTGTTTTTTTCCGCTTTTTGTTTTCATATTATTCATTTTGTGTTGTTTTTAATGTTTAATACAGCTGCACATTTTTACGCGTTTTTATGCTATTTGATTTCAGATTAAATTTCCCTCGTTTGTTGAAAACGTGCGGGCATAACTTTTTTTTTGAATTTTCAAAATGTTAAAAGTAATGACAAATTAGTTTCTTGAATTTAGAATTCAATAAATTTGTCACAGGCTGCTTAGACTATAAATATAATGCAAATGCTGCGTTGCGTGCCATTGTTGCGTGGCCTGCAAATTTTTTTCAATCCGAAAAGTCTGCAGATTGATAAAGTTTCTCTTTTGGATTACTTTGTCTTCCCACTTAGGAAAAAATGCTTACTATGACGATGGCTCACCAATGCTCGTTTTGCATTTAATATTGTTTACAAAACACCGAGGGATTTTAAACAAATAGAAGTGCACATCATTGAAACTCGAAACAGAATAAAGGCTATGAAATCGAAGGAATGTGGCCATAAACTTGATTGTTTTTGCATTATAATGAATTTGGAACAACAAGTCCTGGAAAGGATAGATGTTTTGTAGCTTCAGCAATGATTGGTAGAATTATAATCTGACAAATGTTAACATAAAAGGAAGTTACATTTCGTTGGTTCCCTATAAATTCCTATTAGAAACTGTGTATCAGTGATGTGTTTTTCATTTTCCATATACATCCTTTTGCTAAATTTTCAGTGCATCTAAATGTGAAAGCCGCCTGACGGGTGATAATAAAGGACAACACGTGATACAAATCCAATCGCCATTGGTCTCAAAAATAACTGACTTCAACACAAGTCCAAGTTCCAAAAACATGTTAAGCAATAGTTAGGAAATTTCTGAAATATACAGATTATACATAAATATAAATATATAAATATACAAATAATACATTTCATGCTGTAATTTGTCCCTTTACGAAGGATAAGGGATGACCGATACGTCCAGTTAATCTGAGCTTTCACCATCACCCTTAGATCGAGAGTCAAACAATTCCTACCAAGTAACGTTCCTTCTAGCCCACCTTCTGGGTCATCGAGCAAAGTGGCTGGAAATTCAAGCCGATAGATTAGACTCTCATCGAAACGTATAAGAAAGTTTGAACAGTTTCTTTTAGATCGCCCAAAACTGAAGAAAATTTTTAGAGCCTGACAACTAGATATAATCCCTTATCGGCAATAAAAGAAAATCTTTGTTTCAAAGATATTACTCTAGAAAAAAGTGTTTTTTAGAGGTATAGAACTTGAAGTTGGCAACATTTGATATTGCTACGTATGATGTGACAGCTGTCGTGCGTTGCATGGTAAGTTTGCACTGCCATTTTGTCATCAATAGGTTGATAACTACGAAGCGCCTACAAATTATGCAGACTTATTTCGAAAACAGCAGTTCTGTTCAAGCATCTCATCGTGAACTTCATCAAATTTTATCGCTAATGTAAACACCCAGAAGAATAAATAATTCGATTAACGTTGGATCGTTTTTGCACCATGTTTACTCTCACTGATAACATATTTCTCTCTAAACGTTGTCTAGTCCATAATAACTGCGTAGAAGCGGTGTATGGACTGGAGAACAAAGCACTGCAGATCCCGAATTTCATAAGAAAATTTTTTTTAGCGATGACGCTCATTTCTTGAATTCAACCAGATAAGCTACGTTAATAAATAAAATTACTACAAAGTTTGGAGTGATGAGGTGCATAAGGCTGATGATTAAGCGTTGTTACATCTGGAAAAAATCACTGTTTATGAACTTTATAGAACGATAGAACCATTGGTCCATATGTCTTGAAAAAAATGCTGCTAGTGACCGTGGTCAATGGTACCCCTTTAGGCCCATAATCAATGACTTTCTCGTTCCGGAATTGATTTGCCGTAATGCAAGAGACCTCTGACTTCAACAGGATGGCACGACAAACCATACACTTCCTGAAACCATCGACATACTGAAAGAATCATTTGACGAGCGCATAATTTCCCGTTTTGGGCCTGTGAACTGGCTTGAAAGATCTTGAAACTGAACACCGCTGGATTATTTCTTGTTGGTAAACGTCAAATCACTAGTCTACACCGACAAACCCGAGCTTGACCATTTAAAATATAACATTCGCCACGATATTTGCGAGATACGGCCCCAATTATTGTTCAGAGTTTATTGTTTAGAGTAATTGAAAATTGGACCTCTCGTTTGCAGTTATGACGTTCACATGCCTAAATCCGTATTCAAATAACAATGGCAGAAATCTGTCTCTCCAAAATACCAATTTCAACGCAATTAAAATAATTTATTTGTATTTTATTTGATTTCAAAGCCTTATACCCCTAAAAAGCACCCAATTCATATAGGTTCATACCAGAAAATCGTCAATTTGACAATTTTTTCCCTCTAAAATTTTGAAGAGAGTTTGAACTAGATTTTACTTCAAAATAGTTTTTTTAGCATTGTGCCGAGGAAGCAGAAAGCACAGTATATTCTTTCTTGATCGTTGAAAGGCAAGAATCGTTCCCACATTAAGGTTCTAACCAGATTAAGGTTTAACCAGATTAAGGTTAAATCGTTCCCACATTTAGTGAAGAAAACGACAATCACAGAACCGGAACAATTGGCGACCAATGCTAAGGGACATCCTTGCTTATATAGGATGATAGGATGGACCTACTGTAAACAAAAACACCACACGAAGGAAGTTATGGTCAAACCTGTGGTCATGGTCAGTGAGCCCAATAAATTATTGATAAAAAAATGACAAAAAAACTGGAAGCAGCAAACATATAGACTTAAAATGATGGAATTCCTGAAATTCCAAAGAATTACGAATTAAAAGTTCATGCCAATGATTTGTCTCATGAGAAAATTAGTTCTTTTTCTGGGAAACAACAATTTGATTGTTCAATGTATTGGCTTATTTGGCTCAGAGGGAGAAAAAAGATCGTATAAAGTGTTCTTGCCAAAAAATTTCAAAGTTGGCCACAGAACAACCTACTTTAGTTGTAGAACAGGCCGAGAATGTCGATGAAAACATTTACATTATCATTATCTGATTAAACGAGATGGGTTTATGGCACGAACTCGGACATATCCTTCAAACTCAAAGGTAAAGTGTGCGCAAGAAGAAATCATAAAAAATATACTCTAGAGAACGGATTGGCTAGACAACAATATGACAGGATCAGATAAGAAACAAGCTATTCAACATTCAAAAATCAAAATCTCCATATGGCTTGGAAAAACGTTGAAAAATTTCTTGTCGATGCCACAGACAGTAGAAAAACGTGTATGACAACAGGATTTATCTGTCACTTGTTGCGACTTAGTACAAAGAACTTGAAGGGAAGAAAATGAATTTTATTTTGAATATGGCTATATGTTATTCCCATCCCTTTCATTCAATTCATCAAAATTCAACGCTTTTGCTAATTGTCATTGAGTTTGAGTAGGATTACCACACAATAACTACTGGGATTCATCCTCTTCCCATTTTTATGGCCTACCAGAGCGCTCACTGTCTTTCACATTAAAATTTTCCAATTTTTAAGAGTCAAAGCCATGTCTCACATGTTCTAGTTTATGGAGCGTGCTAATATGTTTTTTAGCAGCAAGCGATGACTTTCAACAGCTTTTCTCTTTTCATTTCACGAAAGATCAATGCGGGTCGAAAATGCTAATTTTTAAGTACTAAATTTGATATGATTTATCAATACGGTAAAACAAAAACGCTACTTTTGACGAACTCAACTTGTAGCTCTACTTGTAGCTAAATGTCAAACGATCTAAATGGCGTCAAAGTAATACGCTGCGTCGTTTTTGCTGGCGCCACCTCTTAGTAAAACTGCAAAAAACTAAGCATGCACCTGGATAATGTCCTTAATTTAGACGAAACCAACGACGAAGCCATCGTGATTTTTGTTTCGATAGCCAATTGCCTTCGACTGCCAGTTGTACTGATCCTATTTTCTTGGCTCATTGTTGTAATACCGTTGCAGACGGATTTTATTGTTGCCTTTCAAAAATATAAACAATAAAAATTAAAAGCATCACTATCAGATACATAAATAAAACAACTGATAGCAGCAGTGGTAGTTGTGTTCCATAATCCTTACACACACAATTTAATGCTATTGTGCAGCTAGTGCAGCTTCAGACCTGAGTAGGAAAAAGTGCAGTAAGTGCTTTGTCCTTCTTGTGAGAGAAAAAATGTAGGAGGTGGTAAATTAATTACAAGAATGAAGTGTGCCCAGTCTGACGTGCTCTGGCATATTCTATGTAGTAACTATGTAGTCACATAAAAATCGTAGGATCCATCCAAACGTTCAGGAACTTCTCAAAGATTCCTCCCAAAGGTTGGACGCTAATAGGCGTTTCTCTGAAGCGATAGCAGCTCGTTTAATTTAAACTTGTGAATCAGTCGATAGAGCACTTATACATATAGCAATTTGTGTACAGACATGACTGTTGCCGTTTCAAATAAGGATAATGTTTAAGGACGAACAAAATATTTAATCCTTGAGAAATAAAAACTAGTTAACTAGATTAAATTCTTTAAAAGGTTACAAACCTATCATTTATGTTCAAATGAATTAGTGTTTTGTAGGATGTTCCGACGCTCTATAATGTGATAAGGATACACTTTTCTTTACCAATTAACTACAGACTCCTATTTATTATTCCATTCTATTTACACTTCTCTGCATAGAACACTTTCATTAAATCTGCTGGAAATTTGATCAGAAACTTGCAACTTGCTCTCGACTTACCTACATAAAAAGTGTAGGAGCAATTGTTCACTGAACAATTCACTCTTTCATGATTTGTTCATTAAGTTTAGAACATGCCAGAAGCAGCTTAGCCTTCCATGTCAAGTAGATGGATTAGATACATGAAGTTTTAAGGATGTACTTGAGCGCTAGAATGCAGTAATGCCTCAAATAATTCATGTAATTCCAATATTTTGCTTCACATTCTGTCCTTAATCGACTTTTTTTCTGTATGGCATCGTAGTAGTGGTAGATGGTATTGGGAATGCTATGCCTCAGGTAAGCGCTTATATGGCAATTGGAATGGGGTTTCTGGTGAACGGAGGAAGAGGAACTCTTGGAATCGATGCAGAACGTAGTTAGGGTATTGCTGAAAGCTCACACATTATCAAATAAGCAGGAGCAGCTGACTTCTTTAATTTACTGCATTGAAACAATGTCGGATTTAAGGACTATGTGTTGTTCTATAGAAATCCTGGGCATAGTTCATGAAACTTGAAGTAGCATGTTGTGATGTGGCTGAAGATTGTCGTTAAAAAAAACACATCCATTGTGGTTAATTTGTATATGTCAGCTGTTGCGGCAAATGTGATTTAGACCTGGGACATGTAACTTGATTATAATGTCAAATAAAAGAAACGAGACCTCCTAATACTTAATCGCTTCTTGATCCTTTTTTGATAAAAAAAAGACAGATTAGAACCATCATTGGGTTGAGATGGTTTTATGGTTGTATGGTTATTTTTTGGGAAGTACGTACGAGCTGATGCCTTACGATGTTTTTGACCTCCATTTTGTGAGTATTTAAAAATCAAAAGTCTGAATCAACAGTCAATAAAACACTTTTTAAAGAAGGAATACCTTCCTCACTGATTCACTTAAAGAAATCTACAAGAGATTAAAAAAAATTTGAACATATCATTGAAAATCTACAACAAAAAGTCTCGAATCCATCTTTACCTGGAATTGCTGAAAAACGAAGCGAGTGCCACAAACTAGAACAAAAGGCACACCGAGCTCGGACATTGGAAGACGCATGTATCCAATCAGCAGCAAGTCCAGCTGTTGACCATACCTGGTGAAAGACGTGAACAGGACATCTTTGGGGCCTAGGCTTCAAAATAGTGATGCGGAATCTCGCTGCTTAAAGTTCGCTTCACTCATACGAGGCAGAAAAGATGGACTAAATTGTGTGGGCTCTTTTCCCTATCAGCCCGGCCATCTTTGAAGCCTTCCACAATGATATACCAATGGAAATCCTACTTCACGCGAAGATGGAATTGAAGAAAGCAATCTTAGCTTTGAAGACAAGAAAGGCTCTAGGACCAGATGGGATTCCAGCTGGTGCTACAGATGGTCTTCGACTTTTGCCTTGCTCCCCTACTAAGGGGAGCGGGAATCCCGAGGCACCAGCTGTATACCACCCACTGTGTATGCTTGGTAGTGCCGGAAAAGATTTCGAAAAACTTATCAGGAAATAACTCGCTGATGTGATTCGTTACCAGGCAGCCCGGGCTCAAATCATTCTTTCAGCTTCTGGTGAAATAAGTCTTCGCCATAACTTACTTTTTCAAAGGTTACCGAAGAGTTTACTGGGTAACTCACTCCCACCAGTCATGCGTGATTTTTTTACCAAAAACATCCCAATGATTCGAAAAGCGTAAGGTTTGTCACCCAAGCCGTATATCTAATATTTTGATAATATCCTGGTAATAGAACACAAGGCGAGTCTCGAACTCCTTCCGCAGGAACATCAAGTTTTGTATGGAAGCCGAGAACGAAAATATTCTAAGATGGTGTGAAGTTATATAAGCGTCTATATTAAGCGTCTCTTATTTCCTTAGTTTGAACTCACTTCACCCACACCAACGGACACCAAAAGGGTAATTGCCAACACCTGAAAAAATTTCCTTTAGCACAAAGTTGCATCACTCAATTATTTGATCCACTTGAGGCTCCCCAACACTCCCCATCTCTCCGACCGCACAGGAAAAACAATACAGACATTTTGACGATCGCAAGATTAAATAGATACCCCAGTAAAACTATGTTTAATATGATAATAAAACAAAGATGGCCACTAAAACGGACTACACTGACGAACCAAACTATGCAGTAGCCTTAACCAGATTTCCCCTTTGGTGAAAAAGAAAACAAAGGCGCATGGATTTGAATTGATTTTTAGCACCAGTGGCAACAAGCTTAGGACTCTATAAGGATCAACCAACGACCGAATTGCAAAAATAGGAAAATCTATACTCCGGATTTTGCTATTTGATAATCATTTGTCCTCATTGTAACAAGATTTATATCTGAGCAAGCAGACACGCCTCAAAGAATAACTTTGGGAAGCGGAAATCACCAAACGGAGAACCAGAAAAGACTTTAAGTCAAAAGAAGTTTCTAGAAATTCAACTAACTAAGCGACTACAAGGTGTCCCCACAACACCGGTTTCGAATCAACAAGATGCAAACACCTACAAGTATAACAAGGATTATACGCGACTTTTTTGCTTAATCCAACACTCATTGAGGATACCCACAAGTAGCAGCCGAAATTCGAGTTTGTGTAAAGGAATAAACAAATAATGATAGTTAATTCATTCATTATTTCCTATCTCCATCTTATACATAATTTTTAAACCCAACTTTCGCGCGATTTTCTGTATTATGTCATTAACTCGTAGTATCCAAATCTCTTACAAACCTCAATTTAAAATTTTTGTAGAGTCATGTCATAAATTTCTAGCTTTCACCCTTTCAAAAATCGAGTAGCAACCGCTCGATTTCCTCGTAAGTACCTTCAACATAAAATTCTATTGATTTTTAGAGTAAGTGGTCTAATCAGTTGGGCAATGTCAGGAATTTTGACAGGTAGGCAATGACAGTTCAGGCATCTGAGACGCACGTATCTGAGCAGAGACGTAAAGTCAAGCGTTAACCTGGAGTAGGTGCTTACCTTTGGGCAGTTTTCCTCTCTGGCGTTTTCGAATCGATCGACTGAGGTTCCATAGTGTGAAAAATGTCAGTCAGAAATTCTTGTTCTGAGGAATACCGTTAACCAGCAACACTTGCTTCTTGTCGTGAAAGATCCTTGCCATGAATTTGCCAGCAAATTGAGTTTGTTTAAACTTTTTCATGATTCGGTGAAGTTGAGTATCACTTTTCAGGTTTTTGGTTTCAGGTTAAAGGTTCAGCTTAAGTAATTTGGTAAGCCCATGTTTTGTCACTTGTACCGATGACATCCAACTATTTCACCTTGTTTCTAGAATGTCTACTGTCTCTTGTTGCGAAAATTGATGAGCGCGTCCAATACGCGTCTGCTCAAAGCGTCATGTGGGCAATCCTAGCTCATACCGTGCATTACCTTTGGGACAGGCCAGGTTATCGATTAAAATCTTGGGAGCCCGAAGAATATTTACAAACTGTAGAGTAAAATACTTGTAGATCTACTAAAGGAATTCAGAAGAATACGGAAGCATGAGAATAGCTGATCCTCAAGTCTGCAAGCAGTATTTTTCCGGTCTTCCAGCTTTTCGGCGTGAAACTCCTTATGGTGGACGTTCGACCTCCACTGGATTCTCAGATAGGACATTCACAGACATGATGAATAACTTTTCTTTTCCTCTATAAGCTTCGGTTAACGCAGGATGACTATATTTAGGTTAACCCCTTTCCATTTGAGTAAAATGTGTGTTTGCATCTGGCAAAAGGAGGCTTCGTTTTGTATAGACATATGTTGACACTCATCAGTGAAGCTGAACTTACTACAGTAGATAATAAAGGACTTCCTGCATGCATTAGTGTCACCGAATATCGCCAGGCACATTTCCCTTTCCCTCTGCTGGTTTAGAATGCAGCGGTAGAATTTAATCAAGTTAGAAGCCACTCTGAACCAAATGGGTGAAGAATATCATTGACAGGTGATGGGCATACACAAAATTTGGTATAACCCACAATGACGTTCCGACACCAAATCAGTCTGAACGTGATTGTAATTACAAAAGTACGAGGCTGCATTTTAAGATCGCGGAATGGATGGATTTAGTATTAAATAAAATAATTAACGAATAGATCATGTATTTACTAACTCATTACCAGAATAAATAGGAAGTTTTATCTCAATCAGGTCAGTTATTCTCGAAATATCGTCGTTAAAACATTTCAACCTGGAAATTATTATAATCTATGGAAAATATCGATTATCACGCCGTCATAAAGATTCTTACTAAGGAAGCAAAATCAGTCAGCATCATACTGAAAGAGACAACATACGTTTAAGACTCTCGTCCGAGTAAAACCATGTTTTATAAGTATCAATGTACCTTAAAACAAGGCAGGGACCCACTTGAAGACAAATCACGGCCCAGATGGCCGATAGATGTGATTTTTTTTCGCATGGGACTCAAAAAGTCGAAGAATTACTAAAGGACGATACTTATAAATAAGACAGCTTGCAGAAATTGTTGGAGTTTCGAATACGAAATTTTTTTGAAGTTTTCACGATGATCTTGGCAGGACCAATGCCATCCCTAGATGGGTGACACCTCAGAAACAACATTGCGTAGAATGTTCCCGCACGATCCGGAAAAATATCAAAAATTTTTACTGGAGACTAAACTTGAGTTTACGATTACGAAGCGAAGTCCAAATAGGAAGATTCCTAGAGAGTGCGATACAGAGAGTCTCAGTGGTGCGATAAGGCACGATAAGGCACCCAGGAAATTAAAGTTATCACAGTCGTCTGGTGAAATTATGGCGACAGCCTTTTGGAACACAGAAGGAATCCTGTTGATGGATTATAAAGATAAAGACGTCCTCATAACTGTAGAATACTACATTACCATCGTAGAGAGGTTGAATGAATGTATCAAAGAGAACAGAAGGGGATGTTAACCAAAGGTGTCAACTTTCCACACGACTACGCACTCGTTCACCTGTTGGGTTGGCTTCCCAAAACAAAGGGTCTTCAATATTTTTGGCCGATCGCCCACCCTACAATCCTTACCTGGCGCTCATTGATGATCATCTGTTCCCAAAGCTTAAAAAAGAACTTCGTGGGAAGATGCTTTCCAACTATAACGAAGTGAAGGACGCTGTTTTAGCTTTTCTTTCGGATAAAGGCAAAATTTTTATAATGAGAGTACACACAAGCTAATTGAAAGTTTCGAAAAAAAGGATCAGAATAAAACTTAAATATATAGAAACCTGAAAATAGTTTTGAATTTTTATTCTCACTTCATATCCTCCAGTCTGATAACGTTAAAATCGCCCCTGCATTGAAATGTCCTGGTAATTATTAAAGAAATTTGTCCAAGTTAAATGACATTATTAACTCGACAGCAAACGTCTAGCACCAATGGAAAGAGGAGAGAGGATTAAGGATCAGGAGAAGATGGAATTTTTCTAGTGCAGGGAAGAACGACGCGACAGGAAGAAGGATATCCACTCCTAGACCAAAAAACTGGAAAAATCGAATCAAGAGGAGCTCGATACATGCCAGAAATATTATCTGAGAGTTCTAGAAAGCACATTTTCGAAGACTTAATTTCTCTATGTTAAATCTGAATATATATCTCCCTGGTTCGACTCGAATACTAATAATTATCAGATAACGTTCCAAAATTGAACATTCTTTTGTGGAAAATTGAATATTCATTTTTGCTTGTGATATCAAGCTACTTTCTACCTAAAGGACACTGGGTAATGGGCAAAGTTTACCAGTCTCAATATCAAGATTTGAACTTCAAAATGATACAAGCTGAGTTGTCGCCAGGATATAACGCGAAAAAATAGTAATTGAAAAGGATTATTTTGCAAAAAACTGTTTAAAAATCTGTTGATGGACTTTTCAATATGAATTTCAAATTTTAAAGCTTTTTAAATATGGATCAGCTTGATAGTGATATGTCCAACTGAAGTGGCCTCTCGGACAACACAATAAGGGCAGAGGAATAACCGACGTCCCGGGCGATAAAAGCTATACATTTCGATATGTGATGACAGGCTTCGTATATCTTGCATGTTGAGCACAGATTTTTTCCAGGCATGCTGATCCATCATACTACACACGCTGAGCTAAATTTTAGAGAATATTTATGATATTTTAATCCGTCTTCAAGTGAAAGAAAATGTCATCATTAAAAAAACTGTGTTTATACGTTCAATCACTGAAAGGTGTTAAGGGACCCCGTCATATCCTCATATCCTACTTCAAAACTGAACACGTTGTCAAATGTCATTAAAGTCTTCATAAATCCAGTCCTGGCGAGGAGAACATTAAAAATCCATATTATTTCTGGAGTTGTTCACCTATAGGTTTCCACTCAAAACTTGCAGGTGGTTGAAATTCAAAGAGGAAATTTCATATTCGTGTCATAACTTACTTTACGGCTGAAGGGAACGGACATTTACTATTTAGGTCACGTACAAGCACAAAGAGCTCCTCGGTTTGCTTCCAGGCTAGGATATAATCCCTTTCATAGGAAGGATGGATGAGCAAGGAATGGCATGAACTGTTGTTTCCTTTCCTTTTGATTGGACATAATAAGTATTCCACAACTGCATCAACTAATCTCGAAAGGACAACAAATAAATTATTTTTACTCGACAACACAAACTTAAAGAGATAATTTTAAACAATTGTAAATCGATCAGTTTCCTTTAAGCAAGGGAAAGGCGTAGAAGCTGCGAGCAAAAGTAAGTTCACGATTTGTGGACGTGATGCGAATCTTATCAATTCATTAGAATTAATTGATGTAGTGGAGGGCAGTGGGGAAGGTGGTTGATTGGTTTTTACGTCCTCTTTGTATGTGCGGCAAAAGTATAAGGAGTTCCTCAAATTGCCATTAGAAGTAGTTAAGAAGTTCAACGAACGTGGGACTCAGTTATAAGCTCCTGGAAGAATGGACACCGTTTTTTAAGGGAAAGTTTTGCGATTAATTTTCCTCCCCAGAAAGAAATTATGGCAAATCAATTTATAAGCTTTAGGACTTATATCAATTGGAAATTTCCTGTAATTTTTCATGAAAGTAAAATTCAAAATAATTCAAAATTGTACTGGGAAGTTACAATGAATGTAGACATATTAAAAGTTTAATGAAAAAATCCTTATTTTCCGCTCCACAAAACTAACAAATTACTTCAACTGCATTTGATTGCGCTCCTCAACTTGTCTCTTTTCAGTTTATCACGCTCAAGAAAAGTTAAGCTCTCCCTCGACTCGTGTAGTATCTACGAACACAATGTAAACACTCCGCTTGAATTTTCGTCCTTGGAAAACACACAGAAAAATCCCGACAACAATTTAACTTGTTTCATTTCAGCTTAGTTCGATTCATACGAAGTTTATATTCCATTTAAGCCAAAGCAACGTAGTACGAAATGTACAGGAGCGAAAAATGTGACAATAGAAAAAAATCCAAGGATGAAGGGAAGGAAGTGCGCTGTTTTTTATCGTTTAATCAGCACAGCTAGTAAACAAGCGACAGAAAAATGCAATGTAAGTACAAAATAAAGGAATATCAAAAGATAAATTTTTAGCGTTTCTCCTTTCGTTCAATTCGTGAAGCAAAGGAACAAATGAGACTAAATGCAAAATCAACAATAAAAGCAAAAAAACAAGTGGAAAGGAGTAAAGGAAAATAAATGTGGATAGTTGAGACGCGAAAACAAAATACCATTCACAAGGACAACTGCAGTCAGTCAGTCAGATAGACCAGCTATTTTCTTGCAAATTACAAGCTTTACAAAAGAAGATTTCATATTAAGAGGGCAAATGAAAAATTTATGAGATCCTGCCTTATGATAAAAAAACAACTCTACAATGGCGAAGTAAAGGCTGCTCATGATGAAAATATATGCTCGTGTTTGGGATTATTTGGCGAAAAATGTAGTTTGCTGAATGGAGTAAAAAAGGAATTGCTTGATAAGCGTTATTTTCAATTTATGATTCAAAGGTAGATTGTTGCAACCATCATGTCATTATTTAACCTACAGCTTTCTTGATAACTTGGCCATATTAAGGATGAACGGAGTTCGAAGTAACCTTCGAAATATTGAAGTTGTTTGCAAGGATGAAAGGAAGAAAAATTATTCTACTTTTTTTTGGTCCAAGGAAACGATGCATCGCATATCCTGAATTCAGCACAGACGATAGCATTACGTGAGATTACCGGACGAATGGTGTGAAACCAAAAACACATTACATCCTGACATAATATTTCACTCAAAATATCATCTATAGCTGATGGCATCATCACTCATCTGATGATGAGCTGATATGAGCTGGTCCCGTGAAAAATCTAAATATATTAAAAAGTGGAAGTGGCTGATAGTTTATATCGCTAAGATGTGTTTTAAAGGTAGGATAGTCCGAGTCACTGAAAAATGTCTTACATTTGACGTGCTTCATGTTTCCTTGTTTTAAACTACTGGAACATAAACGCCTGAAAATTTCAAAAAAAACTGTTAAACGTTAACTTTGAATGTTTCTCTTCATTAAATTACATGAAATTCTCAATATTTGCCTTCAGGTTGGATACTGTCGCGAATCAAACGGGCCTACCATAAAAGATTGGGTAAATCATTCAGTGTGTGGTTACTTCTTGGACATGAAGTAACCACACACTGGCCGCAACAATACTTTAGGACATACCCCGCTCATTTCAATGATTTGAAGGGCAACCGAGTAGGAAAAGGAGAACTGAGTACATGGAATAATTAGTTCATAAGGACTGAGCAACACTGTTAAATATGATTATCCTCCGGTTATAACTTCTTAATGTTCCTGGCCTTTTTATTGATGAGGGGTCCGAAAGACGCCTGAAAATTACATTCACATGCGCAACTAAACGCTCAGAATGTCATTTCCATAGTTTGCTGAAACCGTCGAATTTTACATAAGTGTATTGAAATGGTATGTTGAAAGCAAACTCTAATAAGTAAACATAAATGAAAACGTTTGAAAAAAATAATGATTTGCAAAGATTTTCTTCCAGAAAACCGATTTTTTCAAGAGTTTGGTTGGCTGATTATTTTCACTGACTTTACTACATCGGAGTTTAATAACATTTTGGAACCTGTGTGAAAATCCATGACATCCTGAATGTCGGGCTGACGGATTTTGTGCCACTTCTCTACGACAGCGACAGCGACAGGGACAGGGACAGGGACAGGGACAGCGACAGGGCGACTCTAGCGACAGGGCAACGTGCATTTTCATGCATTACCCTTAAATTGTCTCAATTCAATTCCCCAAATTTTTTGTAATCCGGTCTCATAACGCAGTGTGTCGATTGTGATGCAGGGAGCGAACCTCGTTTCCGTCTGCAAACACGAAAACGCTCACTTGGGCCACATAAGGCTATTCAGCTCTCATCTGAAAACTGAACGTTCTTCAACTTTTCCACAGTCCAATCACAATAATCTGGCGGAAAACCAAGTCTATATCTACGGTGTAGAGGGAGAAGTTGTTCGGCGCAAGCTGCACGAAAAATCCTTAAACCACTTTCTGTTGCTGTTATTTCAATCGTATGTTCACGTAAAAATGTTTGTAACATTTCTAACCCCAAAGAGACTAATACAAACATCAGTAGCAGTGCAAACGTGATTTATCAACTTGTTGCTGATAATAAAGCGCAATGATTCCTGCCTTGTCTTGGCCATCGGGGTCTATTAGTTAGTCCTTTGTTACCATCTAATGGCATCATCAAGCATTCGAACGATGTGACGTTGAACGCACCCTGGATCAGCTAAAGTGACAGCCCTAGCTGAACCAATCATATCTAGTGGCATTTTGATATTCTCAAAGACTCTGAATAATCGCAAAAAAATAAAATAACTTCTAAGCACTATGTCACGAGAGAAGAAAAAATTTATCTCGATAACTTCACGGTAAAAATGTGAAACCATGACAACAACAAGAAATAGCTCAGCGGTGTTAAATTACACGATCTTGCAGGCCAGTTCTCCGATCCAAAACAGGAAATTATACGTTCATCAAATGGTTCTTTCAATAATTCGATGGTTGCTGCGCCATCCTATTGAAACCAAATATCCTCTGCATCTCAGTGAGCCGATTTCGGAATGAGAAAATCATTCGCCATGGTTTTAGAGCCATCACCATTGAGTGTAATTTTAATCTCAGCAACATTTTAGAAAGAAATATGGACCAATTGTTCCATCGGCCCATAAATCACATCAAACAGTGACTTTCTACAGATGTTACGATGATCGGACAACCGTCTGTTGTTGCGCATCACTTCAAATGTGGCAGTTGTATGAATTGACGTAGCTACTCAACTGGAAATGAACCTCACCGCTAAAAAAAATTTTTTAAACCGAATCTACACCAAATCTGCGCCGTTATAACGTACTATCCAAAGTCTGGAAGAATGCATATCGTCGGTGAGAGTAAACGCGGCGCGGAACTGATCCATAATTAATCAAATTAATTGTTCTGTTGCACCTTTACGGCAGCGATAAAATCAACAGACTACACGATGAGTTTCTCGTGCAGAATATTATTTTTTTAAAAATGAAAGTGAGTACTTTGCGGACGTTACACAGTCATAAATCTAATCATGATTAAATGGCAAACCAAACTAACCATAAAACGCATGACAGCTGTCACGCTATACGATGCATTAAAAAGCGTTGCCAACGTAAAGATCAATGCCTTTGAAAACATCCTTTTTTACAGTTAAAGATGCAAAATCTGCAAAGCAGACATCATGAAATTTAAAGGAATATATATTAAAACCTTTTGAGTTCCGATCTTGTGGACATTAAATCATTTTATACGCATCTATTTTGTCTCCTTATAGCGATTAAAAATAAAATGAAAGTACTATATAATCTCTGGGTAGCTTGGGTCCGCCGAGCCTTGCTTCGTGGGTCTCGAGGACGCGTTTCGGCTGCATACAGCCATCTTCAGCTCGTTCAGAGTTAATTGTGGCCTGCGGCAACATCAAAACGAACTTTACTATATAATCTTTAAATTAACGAATATTGCCAATCTTTTGAACGAAACCATAATGGTAGTGATGAAACGGCTTGAGTATGTACACCATTAACCCTTCAAACAAATTTCGTATTTAACGGTACTTGGTCAAAATATAGGAAATGATATTTACATTAGTAAGTTCCCGTTCATTTTTGCGGTCAAGAAGATTATCCCTATCGAAGCGTTTTGGTATGATTGAAATACAAATATACATATCCTTGTTATTTTTCTATCTCTTTCGGTGAAAAGTCACCCGAGAGTTTTGTTGCTGCATGTGACGAAGCTATAGTAAACAGTCAGTAAACCCTGAAACACAGCCAACTTTCATTGGGACAGCAGATGATGTCTTTGGCTTTTTCAGTATTTTTGTTTCTGACTTTGAAATTACCAATTGACGATCTTTTGGATCATTCATTGTAAAATTTGGTAATCTAAAATTTCCTCTGAGTATGGCGGAATCAATTGAAGTTACTGCGACTAGAGCGAACAAGACCAAGAACAGGCTTATAACCATTTTCTGTCGTATCTGAGTTCGTTACACTTGTTAACTATTTTCTGAATGTCAGTTCCTAAGAATGACCCCTATGCTGGGATAGATGTGAGAGGTAACTTTCCCGCTCCCTTTTATAGTATATAACTCATATTGGTCCTTAAATTGACAAGCAACTGTAAAAGAATTGATTCGCTACTTTCACAAGTTTTGAATTGTAGATCAATCCACACTTGTTTGAAAAAACCGTCTGAAACGGCTGCAATGTGATGAGACCTCTCGGAACCAATGAAAAGAGAGACCGATGGAATTAAAAAAGGATTTTGAAGAGTTTTCAAGTAAATTACTAGCTTATGATAGAAGGGATGGGGGTGTGTTTCATGTTTGGGAAAAACTTCAAACTATGCTTGGAATTTCAAACGATGGGTTTCTAAATTTAATTTTGTTTATTAAATCTGAACTTAAACCTATGAATACTATACTTAAACGATTAAATAGCCTGAAAAGAATCAACTAATCAGTCTGCCAAATTAAGATGCTTCGGACTTCCAATTTTATTTCTGATTAAACCTCAATACTAAATGTTACTTCGACCATTCTTATAACTTTCACAAGATTTTCGGTTATTTCTATTTATAGAGCTTCGCTGATCAATTCTCTTTTCTGAGCAATGTTTTCTGTTTTCCCGGAAAAATTCATATCTAGATATATTTGGAATAAGGCAAATCATATGGCTAGAACTCCTCTCTGTTTCGTTTGAAAAAATATTCCTCTCCATGAATTGAATTACAACCAAGCGCATACATACAATGTAGGCTTCATACGTATAACATTTAAACATAAGGATAAATATAGCAAAAAATGTTCCTCTCGAACATTTTCACTAATAATTTAACATCAAGACCCCTTTTCTACTCATTTCCACGCAAATAATTTTTTTTTTCGTGCATCATTCCTTCAGTTTTCATATAAACACTTACACTTGCCCTTGTGTGTGTCTGTATTTGTGTGTATTCACATTTCTAAGCGCATTTATAACATCTTCAACCCAGATTACCGTGAAAAAAGTTGAAGCAAATAATCAAAGGAGCGCAAATAATTTTATCCTACTAGAAAAAGTTAGTCGACTCTCTAGAAGTTCCGAACAGGGTTCTTTGCTTGATCCCTTGGATTTCATATAGTTAGATATTTGCACGAAAATAAGATTTCCAAGAAGTATCTACACACAACGATTCATACACATACTTAACAACACTGGACGAGTTTGCTCCTTTTTTTCATATCCACCGTGCGCTCAACCTCCCTCCCATAAAAGCCAAAACTTATAATGAGTGTTTTTAGTTTTGCAATCTCCTGGCGTAGGTTTACGTTGATGAGCAAGAAGATGAAAATGTAACCAACAGTTATTAGATTTTTGCTAAAGATGCAGGATACATTATAAGGATCCGATGTTCTTGCTTGCGCCATGGTATTTTGCTGTCGATGTATCTCTTCAAGGTAGGGCAAATTATTGGTATTCACGATGATATGGTTAAACTATGGTTTTTCCGAGATAATTTATATCCTTCGCAAGGCAAAAACTATCCGTTCGAGTTGTATTGGACTTTGATTAAGGAATATAACAAAACATTGATAATACTGCACAATTTGCAATGTGTTAATTGGATTTGTGTGTGTTTTTGAACTCAAACTTATCTACTAAAAGTTGTTGCTTTTTCTCAAATAATTAAAAAAACCGCAGATGTTGCAAAGAGTTTTGGTATTATACGCTAAGGACCAAGTATATAGATATTACTTTATGAAATGTTAATTCAGCAGCAAGTGGATGTAGAACGATTGGTTCAGAGTTAAGTATGTAACTACTTAAGAAAAATGAATAACGTGGTGGCCGGTTTCTGGATTTGTCTCTATGTAAGAGTGGGTTCAGCAGGTGAAACCAGCATTCCCCTTCAGGAGCTGTCAACTGCTAGCTGCTTTGGGTGGCTCTACTGTCAAAATCTACTTCAAAATAATGTTCAAATAGAGTTAGAGCGGCCTTTGGTGTATCTAGCAGTAGTAAATCCTGAAAATGGGCTTTAGCTCCACTGCTGTAACCGAACAGCTCCTCTTTCAAAAAAAAATTTGAAACTATCTTTCCATCGCATGGAAAATGGGCTATCAGATGGTATTCACATATTAGATTATTAATTCACCGTAGGATCGCTATAGGAACTACATCAACACCTAACAATACTATAATGTATGTTCCTCACTGGGCACATTTCCTCCCGAGTCTGTAAAAATCCGGGAAGTTAGTTCTGCTTACACTTGATTTTAATTACTGTATATATTTTACTATAGCTAGGCATCCTGGTAGACTTGCTATTAGTTCTTCTATTACTCCTACTGCTGCTTCTACTACTACTGCTACTACTACTACTACTATTACTACTACTACTACTACTTCTGTTTTTAACGTAAACACTACGACTATGGCTCGAAATTGAGCATGGGTTCTACGGCATAGAAAGCAAGTTTACTCGCCGCAACCCCATCAGAACACCTTGAGGAACACAAACAGTTGACAGATTACTTAACCTTCGAACCTTCATACTAATCTCGCTGAAAAAACAACCAGCAAAAATACTCACACAAACCAGAACAAGAGAAATCTGTCAAAATACTTAAAACTAGAAACAAACAACGAAATAGAACGTTTATACAGTTGTATAAGCATACACAAACTTTAGTCAAGGACAGCTTGACAAAGTGACATCTGTCAATACATATTTCAACTGACATTCAAGTTTCATTCCATTCGACCCTGTTGATTTTGAAAGTTAGTTGAATACACAGAAAAACGAAGTTTCGGTTAAAAAAGTATGTAATACGATATTTACTAAACAAAGAACTTACAACCAAGCCATAAGACTGCCACTATTATAAGGAAGACCTGCACTAAACTAAACAAACCAGACAAATAAAAATCGCTCCATAATTCCTACCTACCATTAGAAGACAAATAGAGAAAATATTCCAAATTCTCTCATACGTGAGAAATATAGACATTCTGAAATACATTAAAATAGATATAGTTGGCAAATGAATACGTGACTGGGCCCTGAAACTACAAGCCGGAATCGACAAATGCGTCGACACTACTATGGAATTTTTTTGACGTTCAGACTCGGGGGGACAGCAGGTTTTCAGATCCTCATTTGGATCAGTTAGAGGATAAAAAGTTGAGATAACCTTCTTGAGAAAATTAAAGATCTCAAAGAAGAGTTTCTCTGAGCAAATCAAGGCAATGGTAGAGAAGGCTGCTTCGGGTGAGTCGGCTTATTTCGACTTATTGCGAATGTAAGGGCAGCTCAACCCATCAAGAAGACGCCTCTTGATGAGTACCGTCGAGTCAGTGCTTCTGTATGGAGCAAAAATATAGGGTGACGCTCTCAATAAGATAACTTATCAAAAAGCGCCTGGCGCAAATACAGAGAAGAGGAGCACTCAGGGTTGTATTGTCATATCCCACAGTCTCTGATTCCGCAGTGAGAGTCATTGCAGGCGTAATACCTAGTTCCTTCGTTGCTAGGGAGCATCGCGTCATTTACCTGCGTAGAAGCGAAGATTTAATGGAGAGACAACACTCACTCAATGATTCGCAGCAGTCTTGGGTGAATTGCACAAAAAGAAGATGAGCGGCGTGGCTCATTCCGGATCTGAGGACATGGCTAAGTCGAAGGCATCGTGAGATGCCTGCTACCTCACCCAGCTGCTGAGTGGGCACCGGTGTTTTCAGTCTTACCTGCACAAGATATGTAAATAACCAACTGCGGCTGAAGATTTTGCCCAGTAGAGACGCTTGCCACACAGTTTTTGTATGCAAAAGATTGGACAGGCTACATCAGGACTTATACAGGGACACAGGAGAGCTGACCTCAGACGCTTGGATCGGTTGAAAAATGGAACCATGTGGCACATTATGTTCGGACAGTCCTGAATAATATTGACTCACAGCACGGGGGCGTTAGGAGCGGGGTTTCACTTCTCTGGCAATTTATCTTACCTCTTCCGTCCTGCCTTCCTGATTAAGGAGTGATCCCCCTTCCTGAAGGTGCCTCACAAAAAAAACGAGACCAGACCAGAGGTAGTATGTCAAACGGTTCCAGGTTAGGTTCTCAGGTTTACAGCGGAGGTGTTTAGTGGGTTGTTCCATTCTGTAATTACGAAGCGTATAGTTCCACGATCATATTCGTAAAATACTAAAGAGCCACGAAAAAAGGATCCTCAGAAGAATTACGGGGAAAAACGTGTTGAAGGCTTAATGATGAATGTAGTCCTGGCTGGACTCGTCACTAGAATCTGCATTCTTCACCCACTACGCACTGAAGATGTGGTGCAAAAGGCATTGATCGCTTAGTCTGTGCTTAAATTTTGATTCCGGTGAATTTGAGAATAAATTTTGTTCCCACAGGTCCTAGAAACTCAGTTAAATTGCTTCAACCGCTATCTTCGTTCAATATTCGATCTTTTTAAACACTTGTATTGGGACTACTAATGCATCTCGGTCTGCATTCCTTTACCCTGGCGATATATTTAACTACTACCAACAACTGCGAAGACCTCACCTCTCTCACTTGACTGGATTCGATTCTTTACGAAGTATTGTGTTGGTATAGGTGTAAATCCCGGTAATCTTTCCCTTACACTATTAGGAACAACTAGGTTCCTCATCAACCATTTGAAAGTACAACATCAGTGGTGTAAGCTGATATCTCAGTACAAGATAATTTAAGTCGCTAGTTGCCGAATTTCAACTTATGTCTCTGGAGACTGTAAGGGCAAACCAACTAATGGCTTAAATTCACAGTAAGCATTGAAACGTTCTGGTCACTTTGAGCGAATGGAAGATTTCAGAGAACATAAAAAATATTCGACGGGACAGGGATGTTATATTCTCATTTGGGAAACCTTGATAGCGCTGGGCTGATTGAATCATAGTAGAGAACACAAAGCTCATGGAAATAGTTGTGAAGGAACACAGGGTAGAGGTTTTGACGCAATCAAATCTATTGGCAAACATAAGGATGTTGTTGTTAATTTTTGAACTGCTACCAAAAAGAGTTAGTAAATTTACCTTTGAACCATGTGGGAGAAAATTGTGATAAAAGTACCTAAATATTGAGAATTCCAAAAAATGGTAGCACGGGTTGGTTTCGTTACCATTTAAAAAAAAATTCATTCTCACATTTTAGTGAGTGTTGATTAAAAACAAAACATATAATTACACACTCCAGATGTAATGCCTTTGCCAAGGACAAGGTTCAGGGAAACAAGTGCAACGCGTTTTTTGCTTTGCTCAAATCTATTTTGAATAATATTATAATATAATTTGAATGTCAAGATATCCGTCATGACATGTATCAAGTATCGAAAGAGTGCAAATACCTAACAAAGAAGTTACATGGCAATGTTTTACCCAAACAAGACATTTAACCTCAGTTGAAAAAAGTGCATTGTGACCATCATTATGAATTTAAGCTAAATATGTCGCCATTTTCCCGTGTTTTGTTTTCTTCTTAGCGGTATATAAACAAAACTTCATAAAAAGTACATCATTTGACCCAAATTGATCTTGATCGTTGTTCAAAAATGATTTGACAAAATTCGAGAGTCGTTTGATTAATTTTAAAGAATCTTCAAAAGAGCGATGACTGGTATTTCTCTTTGGCAACTATTACTCTCATTTGACTTTTAAGGTCCGCAATTCGCTTGAAGACAATGGCGTGACATAATTATGGTTTCTATTTCAGTGCAGTCAGGACCTGAAACCCTTATAGGCCCAGGAGGTGAACAATCAAACGCAGACTATGTCGTTGTATGACACTCTTGGTCAAAATTGAATCAAAAATTTCTTTAATTCCATCCAATGTTAATGCTGGATTTCGCAATAGTTTCATTAACCTTTGATTTCTGACATTTTTGACAGTTCAGAATCCCTACGTTCATCCGTGACTGATGGCCTCTTTGTTCGTTTCACGAAATAATGTTTCATTGTATGACACTAAATTAGCCTTAAAAATCCAATCAAATTTTAGCACGTAAGGAAAAGTGTACATTATCTAAAGCAGGACTGACAAAGGAGTTCAACCGAGATGGGAAACGCAGACACCTGTAGCTTTGACAAAAGAACTGCAACAGGAGGTTCTGTAAGACCATGCCATGAACGGCAAAGGCCTCTAAAACTGAAACTAAGAAGAAGAAAAACAGAATTTGAATAAATACCATATCAAAAAGAAATTGGACATTCCACATGGAATAACATTCAGATAAAATCCTTTAGACGAAATAAAGCATTCTCCAAAGTATGACACTTTAGAAAAACTCTTTCAACGACTTTAAATGTCCTCCATGGAATCACACTCTGATGGAATTCTTTAGACGGAACGGATTTAAAAATACCTAGAATACCAGTATAATACGTAAATTTGACTTTTTTGGAAGTCGAAAAAGACAATAAAAATCATTAATTAGTACCATTAATATAATAAAATAAAAAATTTAATAAAGTGGAAAAATTCAAATTAATAATTATAGATCTACGTTTGAAATATACTTTGCTCTGCTTGTTAAGACGCATTTTTTTGTCATTTTATTTTGATAGGTTTGCCAACTTACTCTACTGCTGGAGGTTATTGGTTATATAATATTTGGGAAACGTTTTTCAAGAAAAAAAGCATCATTCCTATTTTTTTTTGTGAGAATATAAGCTGACACTATGAGGTTTAGAAGGATGTGGGATGTGTTCCAAAAGCAAAAATCGTCTGTATGAAATTCAGTGCTCATTGCAAAAACTCTCATTATTTTTTAACGTGATAACTTTACAATCCTATCTTTGCTACCTTTACAATTCAATCTTTACTTCATTGCGTTATTTTTTTTGTTGAAAAAAACTATCATAGTTTTGGGTCTCTCAACATTTCTCTACAATGGACAAGACATTCCTTCAAATGCCTTATGCATTAGTTGCCCCGTAACCTGAAGAAGGAAATCGAAGTCGCTATACCTGCAGACTATACCTGTACTGACGACGCTGGGTACCCAGTGCGCTGACAACATTTTTGTATAAAGTTCGTTGTTAAAAATCCTTTGAATTCCTTTCGTCAATATCCCTCAGAAATTAGCCACACGCCTGATGGTAACTTTAAAATCAGTTAATTTCAGCACAGCGATTATTCTGTACATTTTCTCCGATGAGGAACGTAGATAGTCCATCTTCTGTGGAGGTTCTAATCAGCAAGAACTCCTTACACTACCTTGAAACTGTCAAACATGGAGAAGGAGAAGTCTCTGGTTTTTTTCCGTCTGACGTTTGTTGACATTCGTTGATATTTTTTCAGAGGCATAAGTGGCTCTTTACTGCGGCTGGATCTTCGTGTTTTTCATGTTTCACTCTTGCAACATCGGCTGTCTGTATTCCATGTAATATAGATTTTAGAGATCGTTTCATATTTATATAATTTTTTCTATAATAATTCTAAATTGCCAAAATAATTTCAAAGACTTAAGGACGTCTAGAAATATCGGATCAACACCATTTGATCACTTCTTATTTAATCAACCATAAAATAATTTCTTTTAGATTTCACAGAAATAAATCGAATATAAATAATCCGAAACTTAAATCAATTTCAACTAGCTGCAGATATCCTTAATACTGCTATCACTGATATGTGGATGCAGAGCTCAGCGCAAGGAAAGCTTCCAACCAGAACACCAATCATGTTGACTTTCAAAAGAAGAATCGTGTCCTTAATTTTTTCCACCCAAATTATGAGAACTATTTCTTGCTTATACATAGTTTATTGATGCATTTGGTAAGTAGGATCAAATTATGTAATCGATCCTTGATGATTATTGTGCAGGAGCTAAATGCTTTACTTTATTATTCATTATTAGCTGCAATTGCAATGAAAAGGAAGAAAGAGTAAAATTAGAATAAGATAAAATAAGACTTAACTTACGAGTCAACTCATAATGAGACATCGGCATCGGCACTTGATTACCTACAAAAATACGTTTCAGCGGTCCGACAAGGACTCCTCCGTCGTGCTCGGGGCATATTACACACTGGACTAGAACAACAGCCGTAATGAGTTCGGACTGCCCTAGCACGACTGGAAAAGTTCCTGAAGTTCCTGAAGAAGGATTCCATTTGGCTTGGCGAAACCACTGAAATTTAAAGGTTTACTCGCTTTAAGTTCAAAGGACTCTCTACTGCCTTGACTATGAATCCAGTACGAAACCGTGCTTTAAATTCTAGCCATTTCGATGGAAATCGATAATTTAACTTACGTCCCCTAAACTTTCCTTCAAATTTGCCTAATTCAATCATCTGCAGCAACTTGATCGTTTTGAAAATAATTCAAACTTATCCTCCACCCGAAAAGACTACAAAATTCCCATTGGAATGAAATGATTAACACCAACGACCAACAATTTCCACGAGAGTATATAATCACGTCATCCTATCGTCCTAACAAACTATTGTGTTTGAATATTTAATTTTATGGGGGTTATCTTCCCAGTATTTTGCAAACAAAAGCCGCTTTCAAGCCTTTAAGCTATTGAATTTACAACTCAGTTCGTTCAGGACGCATTCGATTACGATTAATTCCTTCACAGGTAAATAACAACTTCCAAGACTTCTTCGGTAAATGGAGATGTCTATAATTTTGCTTTTGTTTTCGACTAAATCGTCCGTTTCCAATTGCGATTTAGAATCCCTTTCTCAAACACTTTGGCGTTGAATTTCAGTAGAATTTTGCTGAAGAAAGATTTGTGAATACAGGGCAGTTAGGATGATTTAATCTGGCAGGATATCATAATAGTAGATAGGTAGCTAATGGAAAGCAAATTATTCACTTCAGGTAATGCGATTTTGTTTGATTTATTTATTTCAATCTATTATCTTTCTTAAATGAAATAAATTATGAATAAATCGTTGCGAATTTGAAAGGGATGAAATAGATGTAGAAAGATACCAGTGTTATGGAAAATTTTCTAGGTTGTAATCTAAGTTAACAGGATGCATACATACTAGATTTTGATATTAATGAACTTTGATATCATTGAAGATTTCTTGTCCGTCAGGCCTTACAAAAGAGTCTAACAATTTCGAATCGTTTCTTAAATGATAAAAGGACGCCCGTGCCCGATCAAATCTGCCGAACACCGGGAGAAAAATGTTCAGAAAATAATAATTTAAAATTATAATCAACATATATCCAACAAAGTTAGGTCACAAAAATAAATTTTTAAAATTTCGGAAGTGATTTGATTTGAGTGAAAAGTGATTTTGATTTGTCTGGTAAACCTTTCGCAAATTAGTTAACACAACACTTGTGAAGGGAATTCAAGAATAATGGCTTGAAACCAAGGCTTCTATGACAGCTTCCTGACGCATATTAAATGCAATTCACCTTCAAATCAAAGTGTGTTCTCTTAAACAAGGAAAAAAATGTTTATTGGATGGACTAAGATAAAAGAAAACGGGTCCTACTTTTGATCGTATGTTGATTGTGTTGTTCTTCTGTGTTGTGTTGTTCCAATTGTTCGATTTCTGTTTCGAGAAAAAATATCATCCGTAGTTTTTGAGCCCTCGAATAATTTCTACAGAAGGGCATCATCAGGCCACTACTGATTAAAAATCTTCTTCGCCAGGTACCATCAGTTCTCGTTGCTATCGAGGAATCTACTTGCAAGCCTATAAAGGCCCCACCCTTGACCCAGATGTGAACAAAGATCCTTCATTGCCAATCCTGAAACGATGAATGCCAAGGAAAATTCCAACATTTGTAGAAAAAGCGAAAACAAATGTTAAAACATTTTTGACGAAATTTCACAACTTTTTTGCCGTTTGTACGGCAAAACAGAAAATTAAAAGTCGAAAAACTTTACAGAAACTTAAATCAACAAAAATGAAAAGACTGAACCAGAAAATGAAACAGAATGTCATAAAATTAAGGGAATCAAGGAGACAACCAATTCAAAGTGCTTCAGAACATAAAAATCTTAAATTTTAAAGTGAAATGTTGGGAATGTCGTGTTATAAAATTAAGGCAACCTGTGCTTCAGATGCTGCAAATTTTAGGGGCCAAATGCTTACAATACCATCTAGTATCCTTGCGTTTCGACCACAAAACGCTATTGCCTTTATTTAAATTTTCATTTTTCTAACTGAAACATTTGGAGAGACTTAGAATTTCCGCAAAATACTTTTGCAATATTCCTTTCCCGTTCCACTCAATTGCGTACTTTTTTGTTACTTAATAATGTAATAAAATGTAAACGTTCCACGTCAAATTATTAAACCCAACTTAAACGTTTTTTAATCGGCTACTTATCATCCATTATCCAGTTCGCTTTGAAATTCCGTTAATTTAAAATATTGAAAGGTAAAGTTTGTTAGTTGTGTTTAATTTCAATTCATCATCTCAATACAGCCGCATAAAGCCCTAGCACTCTCGGACGGGATCTAACAGAAAGAGATAGAAAATGCACAAGTTGATTTATACATGTATTGCGTTTGTACGCGAAAGCTTTCAGAGGAGACGTACTTCTTTGACGCAAATTCAGATATGATTTACTAACCCAAATGAAATCTCAATTATTTTGGACGAAAACTATAAGGTCGAGGCTTTTTTGAACTGCTCTGTATGTACTTATTCTTCGTCATAAATATCTTTTTGCTTTCCTCCAAACGCTTTTGAATATTTGTGAATTAGAAGATTAAAGTTAGTTTTCTTTTTCTTTTCCTACGAAGGAAGATCCACCGTTTTCTTCAACCTTCCTTTCGACGGTCTTAGTTATTCTTTTTTATAGGTCCGTTGTTTGTCGAAGCAGATATATGCCCTTTTTATTCAGATAGGAACACTTTTATGCGTGTAGGGGTGTTTTTTCATGCGGCTTGGTGAAAGTCCTTAATTTTTCTTTTTGGAGGGAGTCCGCTGATACGGTCCCGGTTTCTTTTTTTATTGCCATTATGGAATCACACACCGAAGATGGCATACCGTCGAAACGCGTATGAAAGCTTCGTGGAGCTTCGTTTGTAGGACAATAAACAACTTTTCCATCCCTGTCTGACAAATATTTGAACACACCAAAATTATAAAGTCAGTTTCTCTTTTTTTTTGAATTATTAAATACTTAATTTGCTATTATAACACACGAGAGATGTATCTAAATTGAGTGAATACAAAAGTCTAACTGAAAATATTTTGGTATATTTTCCTCTAATTTTTTCCATATCTTACAAAGGTTCTTTGTATCTAAATGCTGGTTCAAAAACTCAATAAACAAATAATTTTCGGTAAAAAAGAAAAAATCAGTCGATTTTAAAGAGGTTTTGGTATCCTCTAACGAACCATTTTGGTCAGGCTTTAGGTCCGAACATTGAAGCATGAATAAAAGTATTTGATATTTGATGTTTTCTTTATTTAAACTAAGACCTACTGTTGAAAACAAGATGTCTGAAGTTGGCTTCGTTGTAAATGCAAAAGTCTCAAACTTTTTCATTTTTTGAATGATTTCGGATAATTTGATTTGGCGAATGTTAAATAACAAAATAAAAACCAACACGTCAAAAAAATTGACAGCATTTCGTTTGAAACGATGCAAGCCTTGAAAGCAACCATAGACCAGGACTGGCCGTAAGTTTGCTGCGTATGGTTCCATTCTTTCCAAATAAATCCTAAATAAAGAAATCCTGCTGTCCTTGGGAAAAACAGGAGCTCTGCAAGCTATATAGTCGCTAAATATTCCAGTTGGGTTACGTAACTACACCACTGACAAGTGAGGCGTTTGTTAACTTGGACGATCCAGAAGGAAGTATTGTGTGTTTTCTTCTCCCTTACTGTAAGGAGTACTCTGTAATTGTTTCTTCTTCAACTAAGCTCGGTATCATGCATTTCAGTTTCTGTTCTTTGGGCGTATTGATACAAAATATGGCCTGTTGTGTGTCACCTGTAATCTGCTAATGCTGACACCAATGTTTTTACGATATTTTTGCTTTTCCCTAGGATTTATTGTCCAATTTTTTTTTTGTAACGCCAAGGAGCTCGACTCATTTTTCGGGCATTGGTGCCACTTCTTGCGATATCTAACTCCTTTAAGGTGGTTTCATATATTTTCCTATCAAATGGAATTGATTCTGTCTTTTCTGGTTGAATTTTGGTTGGCTAAACAATCTTTTTGGTTTTTTAGTTTTCCTTAACTCTCTGCATGGAAACTTATGATAGTTTGAGGGAACTTAGGTGATTGTAGTTTTGAGGTCCTGTTTGCGCTTATCGAGATACTATGCGATTACTAGCAACTGACTGAAGAACCGAATTGTTATCCGAGGCACTGGCAATTCCTTGATCACTTTTCCTGCAAGTAATGAACGTCCAACAGGAAAATTTTTGCATCGCAGTAAAATTCTTGAAAGGATATTCCTACCCAGTCCCTCAGACGTTTGAAGCCATCAGTGTTGATCATGACTTATCGTCCGAATGTCAAATCCTGAACCTGTTTCCACTCTTTTCAGGTCAGTATATGAATTCTGTATGAGGTCGTTTTGCTTACTACCGGTTGAACATTGAATAGCATCTTTGGCTTGACGGATTATTCTCCAATATTGCTTTAGTATCCAGAGGTTTTCTGTCTGGGGGTAGTTAGATTGCTCTTTTTCGAATTTAAAACTGATTGTCGTATGTAATGCCTCGATGATATTGCATTTATTAAGCGACATGAAGTTGATTGTCTCCATCACAATTAAATAATAACAATGAGTATTATTTCTATTATATTCGTTGGCATAGTCCTTAAAGCCTCTGTCAACTTGTACAGACAGGCCATTCACTGGATCTTCACTATTTCTTTCTTTCGTTGTTTTTCGTAGTGTCGTCCTCTATACAAATACTCCTTAAATGGTTATTATTGGTCTCTGTTTTATTGTGTGTATCTTATGACGGATTTTGAAATTTAACTCCCAGGTTATTCTCCATTTTTTACAATCGGAAGCGTGTATTCTAGCTTTTCGACTGTCTTCTCCTATATATGAGGTCTAAGTTATCTAAGTCAAGGATACTCTTAAACACTTTACCTGCTTTACTGAGCTCACGTTTTCCCCTAACAGTCGAAGGTGATAATGTTCTCGATTTTTGGCACTTTGTATAAAGCATGACCTCTGTTCTTTGGTATTAGTGCTTAATTCATTTAGCACTTCTCCGTCTAAAAAGAAGTGAGCGTGCGGTCTGTATAAGCCTAGCTCATAGAGTCTGCCAATCTTCCAGCGATCAGTATCACAATATCGTAAGCAGATCTTTCGTTCTGGAAGTCTTCCTGTTAAGGTCTTTCACTCTCTGGTATGGAAATATTTGGTGGCTCACAAGTCCTTTTTGATAATGAATACCTCACAAGATCTTTCTTTTTACACATTTGTTGGAGGAGTTCAACGGTAAAAGTTACGATTCATATTCCTTCGTTAACGATGTAGTTTCAAATCACATTCCAATCTTCCGAGATGACTGAAAATATTCAAAACAAAAAATTCATTTTTTAATTCTAGTACCGAAACAAAAGGACCGAGAACTCAAAAACTGCGGTTGAAAATGTTCAGATGCAGACAGAAATCTGCTGATTCTTCTCTGAGTATAGCAAGTACTATATTTAGAGAGAAAGGCTACTCATTTATTGTATTGTTGCCTCTAATTTTAACCAACTAAACAGCATACCAATGAGGATATACCACCAGAACGAGTATGTAGGCGAAAAAAGACTGAAATTGGTTTGTAAAACCAATCATAAATTTTAACATAGTTAATATGCTTATTAGACTCTTCCATTGAGTTTTCAGGGGTTCGAAAACGGGTCTTACATGATGCTAATATAAGGTTATATTTTTAAGTAAAACCTTAAAAGGTCCTTAAATCGTTTGCTTGTTTTTCAAAATGAAGCAAATGAAATTAAAAGTTATCGACTTTGATACAGTCAAATACTGCCATAAGCCAGTTATGGTCTTATTGATTATCTTACAAAAAATATTCTCGTCCTGTCCCAAAGTTTTTAAGCCTCAATAAATCGTGATGGCATTTTATAAACAAAACCGACGTTTGAATAATTTATATATTGACTCGGTGCGAAGTCTGTTTCTGGGTGCCTCACGAAAAAATCGCTAAATGATTTTCGTGACAATTTTTCCAAAGTTAATGCATTCTAAGCGACGGCTCCTTCAATTTCGTGTTTTCACTTTTCGCCAAAAAAACGCACAAACCTCAACACACCAATCTCCATAGTCTTCTAAAAATATGATTACATCCTTAAAAAAGTTTTTTTTTCTGGCTTAAAACCTTTTAGCCGCACTAGCCATCATTCCAGAGTTGACATACAATTTCCTTTTTCCATTAAACATATTTCCCCATGCCTTCGTGATCCAACTGGGAGCGCACTTCCCTTCCATTGCCGCTACCTTCATCAAAACTATGAATCAAGAACAGTATTTCGAACCGAAAATTGCCATCTTCACGCCAGGAATTTATAAAGTAGTGTGAGAATATTATCCTTTTATCGTATCAAAACTAGGACACTGACAGCGATGGGAGGCAAGCAACGTACAGCAGGATATTCTGGCGGAATTCCAAGACGATGATGCTGCTTGAACAAATACAACACGCGTCAAAAGTAATTTGCAACTTGGCAACGATAAAGTCCTTGGAGAAACAACATGGAAGCTGCAGAAAAACGGCGACACCACTATGAAAACGACATCGTAACGTGAAATTTGTGTTTTGATTTTTCGTTTCCGCTGGAGGGATTCAAATCGGTGCTCAGCGAATCTCTATCTAATTTTGCATTTATTTATTCAAGCCTGCTTTTAATATTTATGGAAAAATCTGTGGTTAAAAGTAATGCACGGAATTTCGGTTTGGCGTAACTATGTTAGACTACGCTTCAACAAATTGCACAAAGCTGATTTTTTATTGATAGGACACGGTGGGTTGTTACTATGTTGGTTTCATTGTTTTGTAATGGTCCTTGATGATATTCAAGCAATAACTTCACCCAACTTAAAACAAACTTTTATTTTATGTAACGAGAGATACTTGGTATTGTATCGCCGCAAAATTTGTCCATTAAATTTTCAGGTAAATGAGAAGTTAAAGTTCTAATCCAGCCGTTGTGACGCACAAGCTATTCCTTTTTGTACTTCCATTTCCCAGTTCTATAGCCTGTAATTTATTCTCACCATCATGAAATATTAATAATAAATTGTAACACAAATAAAATATAATCTGGTGTATATCAAGGAGGCAGATGATGTTATTCCATACATTAATGATTGTTGGTTACATTGATCCCATCCTCTCTAGAAGGAAAAAGCATAAGAAGAAAAATCAAATCAACGGAATTGTAAAAGAAATGAAGTCGTCCTGCATCTCGCCAAAAGGATGGACCGACTGACTGACTGTGATATTATGACCTAGTAAAGATGGCGCGACGACTATACGGCGCCACATCAAGACAACATGGCGTATGATAAAGTCGACATTGTGCTGCTGCCGCTGCATAAAGGACATCCCGTTCAAAAAATTCAATAATACAACTGCGCACAAATAGATAAAAATGTTCCCGGGAACGCGAATGCCAAGCCGGCAAGGATGTCGGATATTTTCTGTTTATGTATGTAGGTTATTGGGAAACTGAAGTAATTGATGACTTCATATTTAAATGAGGATGTTGTTCACTCTGTGGACTTTACAATAACTGATAAACGTGGAAAATGGTTGTAAATGTAAGTGGTAAACATGTTTACAGAAACGGTTAGCTTGGTGACAGGATGAAGCACATCTTGTTAGATAAGTTATTCAATAAAGTCTGAAATTTGGTTAGAATTGGATTGTATAGTACTGTTTGAATACGAATATTCGTTACAAGTGAAATCTGAAACATTTCTGCTTTACATTATTGAAATCTCATATTTCCAGATAAATTGGTTAATTTAACTAGAAACAGTTATAAATAAGTATTTTTCGCCAATCAGCAAGCATCGGAAATAAAAACATAAAATTGAATTAATTCATTATCCAAAAAAAATTATTAAAAACAAAAAATTATACTCTGATAAAAGAAAGGGATCAAGAGTCCAAAAAGGCGTTTCAAAACACCTGCTGTAAGCCTGCACCACAGCATAGCCACACACAGCACTAAAACTCTCGGGCGTCTTCAGACAGACAGAGATAGAAATAACGCAAGTAGATTTTCATTTGCATTGCAATTTCATACGAAATCGTTGATATGTGTAATGTAGTTTTCCGAAATTATAAGAGGAAGTTTTCCACTTCAATCATAATTCTACTTATTTTGGTGTAATATCGTTGGATCATGAGTTTGTTGTAGTTTTAGTGATGTGTGTACTTACGCTATGACCAACACTATTAAAATGAAAATTTCGAAAACGTACCCGGATTTGAAAATATTCGTAAAAACCAAATATAAATGATTTCAACTCCCTTCTTTAGAGAGCCCA
This sequence comes from Stratiomys singularior, assembly GCA_954870665.1. Lineage (NCBI taxonomy): Eukaryota > Metazoa > Arthropoda > Insecta > Diptera > Stratiomyidae > Stratiomys > Stratiomys singularior. The sequence continues at coordinate 14,364,547 of OX940879.1, forward strand.
AACCCCTACCCCTACCAACTCATGCATGTAGTTTCTGTATTTTAAATAGTTTAAATTAAGTTTTCCTTCCGGCTAAAAGTTTTTAAGAGGGTCTCTAGTAAACTTTGTCATAAGGACGTGTAACTTTTTACATATTCCGATGTGTATGTGACATAAAAACAAACAAACAAACATATATGCAAACAAATTAATAGATAAATAAAATAGAACTAAGTATAAAATTAAAATTAAAACATTTATAATTAGATTTAGATATTTAGTAATATTCAGTTAAATATAATTAATAACAAACAAAAAATAAATAAAAAAAAGTCACAGTAAAGAAATGTTAGAAAATAAAGTCTCAAAAAAAATATTCCCAGTAGAAAAAAATAACAAAACAAATCTTGGAAGTTATTTGGGAAGAAATTTTTCATAGATATGATTCACTTGTTTGTTGTGTACATATCGCTATAAGAAGAATAGAAATTGTGAATCAAAGATGGAAGATGGAAAATAAAGTATAGAAATCCAGTATCAAGTAATGGAAAATAAAATATAGAAATCCAGTATCAAGTGATGGAACAAAATATTAGCAGCTTTTTGAAGTGTTTAGCCTCAGAAGTCCTCGAGCACTAAATCTTTGAATCACAAAGCCCAAGAGAACATTTCCACCGACGCCAAGAAGATCGTAAGCAGGCGGCAGAGGTAGTCAGGAAGTAGCGCAGCAGAAGCAACTGAAGTCCCGAAACCAAGCTGACGTGGAAATTCGTGTTGGAGGAAGCAATGGTGATCAGAGGTTGCGCAGTGGAATTCATTCAAGTCCCAACACCAAGCTGATTCCTTTCTTTCGCTGTAGGTGCGACCAATATCAGTTGCCGCAAATATTCTTTCATTATTATTAATCGTATATATTTATGTTTACTTTTTTTTTTGAAAATACATCACAAACTTCATGATATTCTTTTACAATAAATGTCTTAGATTAACTGTTAGATGCTAAGCATAAAATAAAATTAAATTACTACATTTATAATAAAATTGTCACAAAAATTCTTTCCAGAAATCGATTCATTCTTAGAAACCACATTCCAACAACCTTTCATTCACAGCCAAAAATTCTTTTCCTTTTCTATTGCCCTCTCTCATTATTTATCGACAACATGCAACAATTTCATCTTATTCAAAAATTTTGAAACTACCAATACTACTAACAACAGTCTTCATATCGTCAGCCTGATTGAAACTAAGCTCTCACTTGACATATTTTTGCCTAAAGCCTTTAAAGTGGTGTAACTGACGCGAATAAAAGCCGAACCACTTGATAAAAGCTTACACTTGAAATCGTTTCCAATGAAATATGACCTCAATTTCAAAGGATTATGTTACTTCATGCGGAATATATAGTTGCTAGGTAAATGACCTTCACATTTTCTCTGAACACTCAAAAACAAAAATAATGAGAGAATTGTTTGACCGAAATGTTTTCCCTCAAATGGATGCGGAGGTGGATATCAGATCCCTTCAATGAAAATTCACTAAAATATCCTTTCGAGATTTATAATATTCTCTTCAGTGCCTTAACTTAAGCCCCTCGTTCATCCTGTAAAACATTTAATTACACTCCATCCTGCGAAATCTCTGATCTACACCAGAAATCTGCTATCAACAAGAATCCCCGGTCGACAATCTTGGATAATGCGCTCAACTGAATTATGTTGCTCCTCCTTTCCGATTTTCTCTTTTGTCGTCCGTCGCAGCAACCGCTCCCCAAGCTTTATAGTACGTTGCAGAATGACTTGAAAATAGAAGCGAAATAAAAAACCGGGAAAGAAGAGGATTTAAAACTTTGCTTGAACAAAAACTACGAGAAAAGAGTGCGCTATTATCACCATAAGCATGTCCTTACGGCTTCACCATGGCTTTCTTTTTTGTCTTGCTTCACGGACTAGCCATTCGGTACCTAAAGTAATTATCAAATGAAATGGTTTTCACTAAAGCCTTGCCGTTTAAAATGAGTTCAAAGTTCGAAAAGACTTTTCTTACCGACGGGAAAACTTTCCCGTTACGATTATTAAAATCATTTTTCCCTTTGTACTCGTATAACTATTACAAGTCCTGCCACAACGTGCCCAAGCCAAACAATAAGTTTTAAAAAGATTCAACGGAGGCTGAGACTTTTGGGTTGTCCTTAGGTCCCAAGAAGTCGGAGCAGGTATTCACGGTTCTGAGAAGATAAGTGAAAGAATGCTATTTTTGTCACTTGTAGAACTGTCTTCGTGGTTTTAATTTCGATATTCATCTTTTATGAAAGTGAGCAAAAGTTTGCCTTCAATTCTTCATTCGAATATTTAGATTCACATATGGTTTTCCGCACCAGTTCACACATGAATACCATCGTCGCTCCTCTTTTATCGAACGCGTGTGACTAGCATAACTGTTAAAGTTCATACTCGTGTTGCCACAACCGCAATTGATTTCGAATAGATACACCCAATTGAACATTTTCAAAAGAAACAGATGAGTCCAACAAAGAACTTTGATGTCAAATGACCAAGCATGAACGACGCCACTATGGTGCATTCCTCAGACTGATTCTCAACTTTTGTGTGAATTGCTTTTGTGGTGAATTCAATAGCCACACGCCCGGACCCAAAAGGATGTCATATGGGAAGTTTAATTGAATCGTTGATATTCCGGTCACAGTAGCAGCAAGCTTTCCTATTGTACAGTTTCCGAATGCAAGATACAAATGTCATTCCATTTCTTAGTTGGGATATTTTGCAATGTATTTCGTTATCCTGAAGTATTGCTTTCAGTGTCCTGATGTTTCTTCATACATACATGGTTGAATTTGACTAATTTTTATGTATAGTTTGACTAATTTTCATATATGTATATTTCATGTATACATTTCCTCAGTTTGATGTTACTGAGAAATTATGGAGAGGTTCGGAGGATATGGAGCGGTGGCCTGGGCAGAAAAAATTCAAGCACGCAAGACGAGGCTTGTACTCGATCGAATTCAGCGTTTGACATGTGTCTGTATCACCGAAGCCCTAAAGTCATGACCCACGGCAGCTCTCCAGAAAATCTTAAGACTATCGCCACTTCATTTGGTAGCGACAGTAGCGACATGTACAATAACAAGAATCTTCCATGAAGGAAGAGAAAATTACCTCAGAATTGGGCACAAGGATTAGGCTAAACTAGTGAAGGTGTCCTCATTCATATATGCACCGTCAGATCGCGAAACGTTGGCGTTCAGCTTTCACAATAATTTTTGTGTAGTGCTGAGTGAAAAGAGAGGATAGAGCGTTGTCTCCAATATGCATCTCATAAGACGGAATGCAGTCAGGTGGTGCACGGCTAGTTTCAAGACATTTAAGGGAACAGGAACTGGAGTATTTGGGCCTGGCACTAAATACTACCAACTGGTGGGAAGTGTGGCAAGTATTTTTCTGGTTGAGGTCTATGCCATCGCTGTGAGCGCACAACCTAGAATAGACAGATGATACAAAGGCAGAACCATAGCTATAGTATCCGATAGCCAAGCAGCCTTAAAAGCACTAAAATCAGCATTCATCGGTCCTGAACCCTTTAGCGCAACTGAAATGAATTTCATTCACAGGGCCCTGAAGGGTGGAGGAGACACCAGTGCATTTGCTGGAACTGCACGCACTGTTCCGTAATAGAAGAGACAGTTTAGGAAGCTTCTTCCTTGTCAAGGAGAAATTGGGACGACTGAGGCCGAAGTAGATCAATCACTTTCTCAATGAGATCGATCTGCTTGAGTTGCTCTAGGAGCATCTGAAGTGGGGGCTTAATAAACCTGTAGAGGTTGACGTGCACCATCCCTAACAATAAATAAATCGATCAAATGACAAATTAAATGATGGTGAACGCCCAATTGGACGGTCTGGTGAATATTTGGTAGAAGTCCAACTCAAATAGTCCTCTAAGCATGTTTGTCCCAATCGAGGGTCATGCATTCCAATTAACTCGCTTCGAAGGCTTCGATGGATCGAATTCTGGGAAGATTTGGCAATGTTTGTGAGTGAACATATCCAGTTTGAATACCTCCTTAATATTCTTCGTCACATTCATAGTGTTATGCTCTAGATTGCATTCTTAAAGGAAAAGTAGTCGTTTATGACTTGGCTAAATTTTCTTTTCTCTGATTACTATGGAACAAATTCACTGGTTGAGGCTGTAATCTTTATATTTCAATATCGAATGAACCAAGTTTTTTGTGTTCCCCGTGGAAGTTTTTTTCCATTCCACCTTTAAAGTATCATCAAGTTTCGTTCTCCTTGTAATGATATACTGCCGAGTCCTTTTTATCAGAGCATCTTATCAGCACTCGATGGCATTGACGTGTCTAAAACCCAGAGGGTGTGTTGAAATTATGTGAAACGTTGTGCGTCATCTATTGACGCACTATAAAACGAGAGAATCGTTGTCTAATTCAATGTAATGAGTGCTACCAAGACCCAACTAATTACATGCGATTTTCAAGGATTCTTTTAGGATAGTTGAATGAAAATGAAATAAAATGAATGAAAATGATTGCCCATGATGCTATCGCTAAAAAACAACTCTGGGAGGTGCTATACTCCCCAACTTCAAAACCGGCTACCGAAGGTTTTTAATTTACAGTACTGTGCATGATTTTGTCCTTACCAAGCGTCTGTCATCGAGTTGAATTCTGAAAAAAGTACTATATCTCAGAATAAATCCTTGCTGTAATGCTCCTTCGTAAAATTTAGTCGCTTTTGGGATGGGGTTTTTTGTGGTACTTTCGTATCAGACCTAGAACTTGTCAGTACATTGCGTACTATCCAGGCTTTCAACTTCTTACCACAAGTTTTCTTGATGTGAGCTACGAAGAAGTAATTTCTGGATTTCTTGAAATATCATTAATAATTTTCCGACATTGATGTTGAACTCATACTGGAGGATGATTACAGCGATCTTAACTTGTGAAGTTACTTGCATATATCCACCAATGAACTACGTTCGTTGATCCATGCCGTTTCGATAAACTCCGGACAGTGGATTCACTTCTATTTGGAGCGTTTGATATGTCAACAATATTGTCACCTCCTTTTTTCAAGTTTATCATTAATCTCCTTTTCTTTAGAGCAGTTTCCAAACCATTGCAGCCCATTTTTGAAACAAAAAGTTTTATCACAGCTAAGCCTTTCAAAAATCTATGCCAGGACTTCCCTGCACTATCTTTATCGGCGTTTTGAACAGCTTCTTGACATTTTTTGAAATTTCAGCATGACGCCTCAGAAAATATAACTCAATCTCGTCGTCCTATGATTTTGTGAAATACGTACAGCCAACCGTGAATATTTGTATCCAGGTATAATTAGTAGTCCATAAATTCTTCATTGTTCCGTAGCTCATACGAAAAATATTCTCAAAAATTGTTTTGACAATCCAAAGGACATATTAAAACTGAATACTTTAAACGCATTTTCAAAAAAATTGAATTAAATTCTTTTGTTCTGTACCCACAAATACACATCTTCGCCTCTGTATATTACTATGTTTGTTGATTTGAGCTCAAAATCATGCGGTCAACTTTTGTGAATCAAAACTATGCCAGGCAGCTAACGCCACCTGGCTGCAGTTTGATGCAAAAATAATTGCAGCCAACTTCATTTCTGACATTTCATCTGCACAAACTTCACAGAATCATCGCTACCATCATTATTATCATTATAAGCAAATTTTTAGAAAATTAACGTCTTTTTTTATTAAAAATAAATTTATTAAAAATATTAATTCTTTTTTCAAAGTAAAGCAATATTTTATCTAAAATGAAACAAAAACATTATGCATTTAAGTATGATGTTTGTATTCTGATCAATTTCTACAATACAAACCTCCATAGAGACCCTTCTAAGGAATGTTTCGATACTACTTATGTAAGCTAAGAGCGTGTTTATCATTCGATAACATATTTGAAGCCTGTTCAATACAAAACGAGGAAAATCCATGACTTTTCCAGCCAAATACAAATAAAATTGAGTACATAAATAAGTTGACAAGCTCTTTTCAAAGCACCCCATAACAGATAATCATATGCCAACGCACTCAATAACCAACATATTCCAATCCATTTATAACCTGACATTTTTTATTGGAAAAAATGACAGTATTCTAACAATTTTAACCTGCAGACTGCCACCTCATATGTGCCATCATATGTCTATGAAATCGTACGTAGAAGCCACACTACCAAACAAAATCCAATTACGTTACATTGTTCTCAATATGAGCGATAAAAAACATCCACTAGCTCTCCTTTATACAAGGCAAGCCACCATATCGTTATAGATTGGTGACGATGACTAGAATGGTGGCGAATAGTAAAATGGCAAGGAGCAAAAAAAAAGATAAAATAAGGAAAAATAACGCGAGCTTGTTCCCATTCTCGTCGCCAACGACGATATTTCAGATCGGACAATATGTCATCATTTATATTCCTTCTCGGTTTGTAATTGAATCTCACATGTCCTGCATGTCCACTATCCCGGACATATCATTCATGAGGGCTGAATATGTCACATGTTGAAGTTTTATGATCAGATCCTATTGCAAATACGAATCTGATATGCATTCTGACTGCAATTAAGGTAACTACATGGAGAGTCGAAGTACTCTTTATAATGACTTTATTTTTCATTGTAATCGAGCACTTATACTCTCACATTTGCTCAGGTATCAATTCGTTGAATTAATTTAAATTGAAATCGCAATTGAATTGATTAATCTGAATGGAACTCATTCCACATAGAAAAGTTTTAGATTCATGGCAAGGGGTAGTACTCACATATTGAAAAACAGATGAAAGTTGAGCTGTTCTGTCTCAACCAGAGTGAGCAAAATTTTTTGAAGCTCCAAGGGTTGCATTTTCTTTTTTTTTTCTCGTTTCTCCGATGTTACTTCATTGGATGATCACAAGACGTGAGCAGATACAATTTGAAAAGAGGACATGATAAAATCGAATCATATTCTACCATTTAGAAACCTTAAAAGTCCCTGCATTTCGACAATCTATGTACTGTATCTATAGAATAGATACACCGTAAATGTAAGGACGACGAATAGCAGTGAGTACGGAAGTTAACCAAACTAGATCAACAACTGGTGAAGCTTGCTGCAAATTAGAGCAACACACTGAAAAAATCATTGGGAAAACTGGAAAAGAGACGGAAAACGTTATTAGCACTACAAGACACAGAGAGATAAAGGCAGAAGGCAATTAAATAATGAAGAGCATTTACGCCATTTTGTACGTCGCGATCCGGACATTGAGGTTGAATTGCTGGTGTACCCTGCGTGAGTTAGAATAAAATTTACTAATTTTATGCCCAGAAAAACACAAAGCCTAGTGTACAAAATTTCTATGTCGATTCGGATATCAAAATTTAACAAGGAGCGTTACAGAAAACAAACAGAAAAATTCAAAATATATTGAATATATTGTAGAGCACAAGTTTGCTTTCGCCGTTTTTCCCCAAGCTTGCTGCACTTTCGTAAAAAATAGGTTCATATATTAGTTTGACGGAATTGTCCTCCGCTGCCTACCACTTCTTTTCCGTTTTCGAATCTTGCGCCGTTGAAATTCGCCACTTTTTGATGAAATCCGCGTGCCGATTCAGTTTTTCATATCTTTACACGATTCAGTTTTTTCACTTTTCTCTTTATTTTTCAAGCCACTGACAATAGTCGTGTTGAAAATCAAACAAAGTTCGTAAAGTTTGATTTTTTTAGTAAAAAAATAATCATTTAACTTTAATTTGAAAAAGAAAAATACCGAGCGTCAATACAAGGACTCCTCGTTGAAAAGCTTCTGAACAAGTCAAAATATTTTTTTCTGCATAAAAAAATACCAATATTATCTCTGTTCAAAAAAATAGCATTCAAAAATTAATATTAAGAATTTTTACTATCTAAAAATTTTTTAAAATTAATTAATTTCAAAGTGATTATTAACAAACTAATAATAATGAAGAAAACATAAGTTCTAAAGTCATGCGTGAATATAAATCAGCAAATTTATTAGATCCTGCTTCAATATTTTGTTGTGTCCACTTGCGCTTGAAGGGGTTATACCTATGTGAAGACTAAAAAACAAGCCTTTTTTAGGATTTTTTTTCGAAGATTTTGAAAAAAAAGCTTTTATAAATAATATATCAATATAAAGCGCAACTTTTCGTGGTGCAAAAAATTTTTTTTGTTTTAAATTCAATACAAAATGGCGGCTGTAGTGCACGTCAAAGTCACTAGTATTTACAAAAGACGTTCCGCGGCCAGATAAGTTTCTCAGCCGCATCTGCATTTGGAACAATAAAAAAAAATTTCATAAACTCCATGAGTTTTGCTAGTGAAGTACACAAGATAATAGTTTAATATCGATTTTTCGCAAAGTGGCGACCATTTAACAAAAAAATTGCATTTTCGACCCAAAAAAATGACTTCAGTTGTTTATAACTTTTTTTGAACAAAACCAATCGCTAGAATCGTATGTACTTCACTAGATAATCATATCAACAAGTTACAGTTATAACGGCAAGTCAATCGGATGAAAACTGAAAGAGTTTCGTTTCCGGCAAATTTCAAAAATACACTTTCGAGATAAACGCGTTTAAAGTTTCAAAACCTTATAAAGTTTTAAAAACCTGACAAATTTTTTTACCTTTACTCTGCTATCCCAGCACCATGCAGTTGGCCTTCCAAGACCGTCAATTCCTCCTCCTCGTCCTTTCTTGATGCTAAAAGGCCGCGTCTCACCTCTTTTACAACGTCCAAAATTGAACGCTCAGCAAAAATTTTCTGAAGTATATTAGTATTTGGATCTTTTTGATTTCAATTCTAAGGATTTGTTAGCATACTTCTAGCCAATAAAAAAACCAAAAAAAAATTCACATAAGTATAACCCCTTAACCCAAGCATCCAATCTCCTTGGCATGGATTAATAAAGATTTTAAGTGGATTCTAATGGGTTTATTCGCGATCCAGGAGCAAATCTTATTTAGCGCAAATAACCTCAGACTTACAAAATTTCCTGTCTGGACCATCCCACAAATTTTTTTTATGGTATTGAGGTCCGGTTAAGGTGAAGGATATTCAAGCTCAAGTTCCCGCCTTCTCAATTTCGTCCTGATATCTGGGATCATTGTCCTGTCGGAACAACCAGGAATCAGGTATTACTCCATGCAAGGTTGCAGATTTCTTCCCAAAATTTGGAGATAATTTTCTCTTTTCATCGCATTTTCAATGAATACCAGAATATTAATCCCTAAAGTCGTGAAAAACCCGCAAACTGTCACTGACTCCTTTCTATTTTCAAAAGTATTGAGCAGGTTTTTTGCGTCCAATGCGCAATTTCTCTTCCCCCCAATTTTGAGTGGTTACCGCGTTTTTTTTTTTAAATTTGAAATTTATATTAAATCGAAAATTATCGTAAAACAGGAAACAAACATAGCAGAAAAAGCTCTCAAACACAACTGCCACAACTAGGAAAGGCAAAAAAATCGAAAAGACAATTATGGACGCAAAAGTTGCTATATTAGAACTCTTAGGCGAGGACCACAACCAAGCCCGATACTAGGGCAGACGAATTATTAAATTATAGGAATATAGAAGAAGTAGTAACAAAACAAGGAAACTTAGACAATCAAAAGCATTAAGAAGAAACTAAAAACAAACAACATTCTAACAACGCATCAGAGCAGAGAAAGCAGAGAAGGGAAACACTTTAGAACGAATCAGTAAGGAAGATTGCCTGACAAAAAGTAAAAAACAGATAGTGAAAGTAAAATCCAGGTAAATTCGAAAAGATCTGACGGAAGAGTATCAAACTAGGATCAAGGAAGCAATAGAGAAAGCAATGGAAGTATTAAACCCTGAAATAGTGCATATACTAACTACAGTGATTCTTTCAATTCCACCAGTGATTGCATTAGCAAAACTTCATAAACGAAAACAGCATGCAGCCTATTAGGGTGGTCTGAAAAGTTTCCGACCTAACAATGAGACAAGACATTTTTTCTCAATTTTTTTTCTACGTAGTCTCCTCGTAACTTTACACACTTCTCCCAGCGATGCTCGGGTTAAAGAGATGCTCCTTAATTTCTCTGCAAAATAATTATTCACGAAGATTATTGCCTCCGCGTTCGACGGAAATGTCAGGCCTCCAAGGCATGCTATTAGATGAGCGAATAAAAAGAAGTAGTTTGGGGCTAGATCTGGTAAGTAAGGTCAGGTCTGGTTAAGCGGTTCAAACCGAAATAGTGGATTTTCCTGATGGCATCCACTGAGTTGTGTTAGGGCATGTTCTCTTGGTGAAATAGGATTTGCTTCTTCTGCATATGTGGTTTTTCTGCAATTTCTGCCTTCGACTTGGCAAGTGATGATGCGTAGTATGCTCCTGTAATGGTTTTTCCTTTTTGAAAATATTCGATTCAGATAACTCGGTGACTATCCGAAAAACAGTCGTCATGACTTTTCCAGTCGTTAAAACAGATATTGTTTTCTTCGGAACCAATTTCCCCTTTGCAGTCCACTGTTTCGACTGAATTTTTGTTTTGGAGAATATGATGGTGTGTCCAAGTCTTATCTGCAGTAATTAATCGGTGCAAAAGTGCGGACTTATTGTGCCTAAACTGCGCCAACAGAACGTTGGAAATCTTCATTCGAACACGTTTTTCATCTAACGTGAGCAAACTCGGTACCCAACACGCGGACAGCTTTCTCACGTCTAAATATTGACTTAATATGTAACAAATAAATTCTTTGGACACTTTCATAACCTCTGCTATCTCTTTCATTTTGATTCGGCGGTCATCTAACACCGTTTGGTTAGCTTTAGCAATGTTATCGTCAGTAGTCGCAGTTTATGGACGTCGCGAACGTTCATCGTCCCCAAACTCTTACGCCCACGTTTAAATTCAGCCACCCGAAATTTCGCTGTGGTGAATGATGGTGCAAAGTCCCCATACATAGAATCCAACTCACCTTTGATTTGCATAGGCGTATTGTTTTTCAAAAACAGTAATTGAATAATATACTGTCATCGACACACTCAAACGACTATCAATTAAAAACTGCTACTCCTAAATTTCTGAAACTTTGATGAGTAACTGTCAAAAGATGCACAACTGCATTCTCTGGCCTTTGTCAACAAGTAACGCCATCTTTAATTTGTGGTAATTTCCAATCGGCACGAGGATATCAAGCCGTCAAGCACTTAGCGATAAGAACCTACGGGTAAGAACACCTAAGACCGATGAGCTCCGAAGCGAGCGACCGATGTGCGTATATTTAAGATACAAAGAAACAGACGAAAAACGACAGAACTTTGTTCGGAGAACAAAAGAAAAAAAAACCAATTTCAAATGTACTTTCATCCGAAAATAATGTGTTGTTCCAAACAGGGATGCTTTTCCCATGCTTCTAGAGGCTGGAAATACAGATTATTTTGAGGTTGGTAGGTTTGATGACATTTCCAATGTGACAGAACGTTAGTTTTATGTTTGTCATTTACGAAAAGGGAGGCCCTTCAACTCATACTGTATAAAATTTATGCAAAAATATGATGGAAAGTGTTTTCCAAAACGCAGTTTGTGCATCAATTCAGAAGGTAGCTCGTGAAACTGTATCGTTATTGGATTAAACAACTTGTGTGCGAACTCACCCGATGCTCAGATTATGCGTGGAAAACCATCAACATAAGCTCGGTATGATTCTCAAGGATTAAACATTTCAAGCACTTCTTTGAGATGAATTTCGTAGAAAGATAGAGCAATTTCTTGCTCCCCAAAATCAAAGAGAATGTTATAGATGATATTTGGTTTCAACTTCATAGCAGAAGGTGCCACACAGCCGAGTCAACAAACGATCTTTTGCACACCATTTTCGAAAATTGTATAAATATTCGAAATGCTAATGTTAGTTGACCAAATCTAAGCTACGATTTAACGCTGTTGGACTTTTTCTATGAGGAGCCGTTAAGGACATTTATTATGCTGACCATCCAGAGATGATTGATGACTTGAAACATTAAATCGAAGTTGCCATCGACGAAATACAAGCCATCGAATATGTACTGAAAAATTGGACGAATGGAGCACTGTAATTCAGCCGTGGAAATTCTAGGAATGGAAATTTTTAAAGTAAATGAATAAATGTAATCTACGAAAGGAGAAGAAGATGCTTGACCGAATGTTATTCTGAATATCAAAGAAAGCTGGGTTAATAAGGATTAGAGAAGAGATCAAAAGCATGTATTTGAAAACCAAATACAAAAAAATGATTACCTGAAGACCTTACTCTTTAAAAATGACAAGATAATCGGAATAGACTTGTTGTTATCAGAAGCAAATATCATCGCATCCAATATCCGAAATTAACATCAAACTTACCTCTCTTGGGGAGAACTCCAAATTCAAATAAGACAAGTGAGCTGTCAAAATTTTTCCTTTTCAAAATTAGAATTTTGTAAAAGGGAGAATAAGTGTTAACAATCTATTGATAGCTTATGTTCCTACGAAGATAAATTATTACTAGCATTCCGAACAATAAGGCTCAAACATTAAAAGAATGCTAGCCTTACGTTTCCCTCTTTGTTTTGAATTTCATTACAGGACTCATCCCCGGAGAGGATGTCAATGACTATAGAGAATCCAAGCCTTTATCTCATATTCATTCCAGGCTTTTTGGTAGCCCTCCTACGATTAAGTTGATTTGAAATCTCAACTGCACTCAGCAGTAGACATTTTTGGAAACCCTACCGAGACCTCAACAAAAAGTCATCAGGATATTCAAATGCCCAAAACTTATCAATGATTTATTTGCATAGAGCTTGAGGGAATAATTGTTTTGGTAATTCCATAAAGGCAACATGCAATTATTCTAAGGATCTATTATTCAAAGAAAACGATTAATATGATTGATAATAAATTTGCAAGCAACATTGGAAAACATGAACTCCTCGAGCGCAAACACAAGGAGACATTGCTTACTATCTGTCGGTTTATACTCAAGTACTGTACAATTTAATAGGCTTCATCCTATCTATCTTGCAGGTCCAAGAGAACATATCTGACATAAAGGGTCGCTGCATTCATGTTGGTCTGAGAAATGAAGATGGAATTGAAGTGCATCTTAACTTGCTTCAAGGGTTGTTACGAGTTCAAGCAAAGCCCTGTGGTATAGTCGCATGAGAAGTGTTTTGGGGAAAACAAGTGGGAACAGCATTCAGTATAATATGTGCCGACAAAATATTCAATGCATGCACATATGCACGTATGCAAACTTCTTATGCATTTGTCTATCATTGCAAGTAGGTATCAAATGAATACTTAGCTGGTGTGCATTCAAGTCGACTTAGTATTTTCTTAGCATGCTCGCTGCTGGCGTAAACTCAAATATCCATGCAGGATACTTTGGATGCAGGCACAGTTGAAATTTATGAAGATTCAGATATGTTTGTTTTTGGATTCCAACATGATGCAGCTTTCTAATATTCAAAGGATTTCAGTGAATACATGCATGTAAAATTACTTCAGTTAAAATGTTTGCAGCGCTGATCCGGTTGAACTGATACAAAAGATGGTTCCCTTAGCACAGGGGAGCCGGTCTCTCTGAACGACACAAGATTCAAAGGATATATTACAGATAATGAAGACTGCTTTGATTCAATGGCAATAGCTGCCAAGGTGAGAGGGCGTATGTAGTGCAAATAATTTGATTTGAACAAAAGGATGCAGCTGCGTAATTATACAAACATTAGCTTATTCATAGTAAATTGCGAATTACATTACAAATTACTAAGGCTTGGTGACTCGAATTAAGTAAATTATTGAAACGCCCGAGCAAATTTGACTAAGACTATTCTATGAGGCTTAAATTTTTTCGTCAACAGAGAAATAAAGAGAAATAATCAAAGAAAGAGATGTTCCAAAAACTAATTTGAGAAGTTCAAATATTACCTGTACAAAAAAGTTTTAAATGATTTTTTCAAGTTTGACGCTTTATCGTGTCAAAATTTGTTAGAAATTCATTTTTCAAAGTATTGTCCATCACTAGCCACTACAATTTACGCATCTGGTAACTTGTGGATCCCTCGTCGAAAAAACGACTAATCTTTTGAGGCTATCCACGAAACGATCTAATTTCGGAGTTCTTCAAAAGAGCAGAAGTGCTGTTCCTCAAGGGCATGCGTCATCGACGAAAACAGATAGTAGTCGGAAGGAGCAATGACAAGGGTATACGGCGGCTGGGGTAGGATTTCCCATTTAAGCGTGCCAAGGTATGTTTTGACTGGCCTTACTGGAGCATTGTCATGCTGAAGAATAACTTTATCGTGTCTTTGCTCGTATTGCGGCCGTTTTCGTTTTTAATGCTAGGCTCAAACGCATCAACTGTAGTCTTTAGAGTTGCCCTGTGATGGTTTCACCTGGTTTGACCAGCTCATAGTACTCCAAGCCAAATTCGTACCACAAAATACAGAGTATGATCTTACCGCCGTGAATATTCGGCTTTCGCGTCGATTTTGGTGTATGGCCGAACGGCCCCTAAACGCTTGTGGTTATCGTATTGAACCCATTTTTCATCACCAGTTACCATACAATACCAGTTTTTAAAAAAAATCCCTTTCTTTTGTGCCGTTTCAGCAGCTGTCCACAAGTGGAAAAAACGTCGTTCGACGTCTCTCGGCTTCAATACATACGGCACCTAATATCCTACCTTCTGGATCATTCCCATGGCTTTTAAGCGAACAGAAATGGCTTTTTGAGTCACTTCCAATGCTTCTGCGTGTTGTTCTTGCATTTGGCACGCGTCTTCATATAATAGAGCCTCCAATTCGACGTCCTCAAACTTTTCTGGTCGTTCTTCGTGCTCTTTGCTATCGTTATTAAAATCACCACTTCTGAAACGTCTAAAGAAGTACTCACAACTAGAATTCGATGGAGCATGATCTCCATAGACTTTCTGCAGCACACGACAACTTTCAGTTGCAGATTTCTTCAAATGAAAGTAAAGAGGTAATCCTTCCCACAAACTGGGTTTTGTTGGCACAAAAATTCACACATTCACAGGACAGAAAAACCATGTTGTTTACACTTCAGAGAAATGACACATACTGAAAAAGAAAGCCTAATGGTGAAGCTGCAATATGAAGTAGTTAAAATAATGTCCAATTAGATTTAATGTCAGTGACTCCATCTCTTGAAAATTCTTTATAACTCTTTTGTACAGGTAATACTATTGATAAGAAAGGGAATACTGCAAACGTTTGCCTGTGATGCATAGTTTCACAACAAATTCCGTATTGTAAGCAGTTCCTCAAAACCACAAAATGTCGAGTAAATCAAACTGGCATGAGTCTCTGGACCGATGGTATGCACGTTTTATTTGAAAAAGAAGGAGTGGACGATCTAGGACGAGCAGAGTCAGACGACAAAAATGCAATTACCGAAGTGACACTAGCAAGAGCAAAAAAAGAAGACTAGAAAAATTACATAAGAGACTACATAACATTTGCTTCTAAATTGTCTGAGCCTTGCCAAAAACCGACTCACTTGGTAGAGTCATAAAAACGTAATAGAACTGGACGACCCAGAGTTAAGGACTTCTGTAGGGCAACTGGATGTATCATCGTATCCTATATATCACTCTATATATCATCACCATTCATGATAATATAAGAGTCAATGCTGTGCTATGATTTTTCTAACAGCGGGCCCCATTAAATGATAATAATTACAAGAATTCGCATTGGTATTAAGATATGTTGATAAATTTATAAAAAAGATATTTCAACGAATTCATGCTATTAAAAGTATCCTATGTCGCAAACTTCATGAATCGCAGACAATTGCAGCTGAGATTGATTCGACTTTATACGACGAAGATATGGTAACCAAGCATTTTCCTGGTGAATTGTTGGAAGAAGTTTCAGGAGGAAAAAGGGTAAACGTGCATTGTTGACCGTATTCGCTATTTTATGCGTAATGATACAGCATCAGGATTGATTGATGGGAAGTTCAAATAAGGAAAGAAAGAGGAAGAAGTTCAAAATGAAGGAATTTTCAAAAATGGAAGTTCAAAGAGCGAAATAGGGGTTCAGCATTCGTTGAGATTTACCTGTCAACAAACCAAACTGTCATACGGAAGGTAAAACATACCAGCTTCAGTGAAAACTAAGGATAATGTGGAATTTGAGATGGATGTTGCAGGGTTAAGCCATTAATCCTTAGGAAAATGACCCAGACACTAAAAAGTCTATATTTTTCCTAAAAGAGCAAGATTGTGGCGAAAATTCAATCGAGTTGTAACAGAAACAGCAGGTGATAGAAAAATGTTAATATTGAGGTCTCGAGAAGTTCAAAGTCAAAGTTCAGAGCATAATCCCAGCAGCAAAAACGCACACTCGAACCTAAAAGCTTCAGGCACCGATATGGAACTTAGTTAGGTCTCAAAGAATGGACTGTGATTTTCTTTCTTCTAGTTGAATATGATCTGAATCATTGAATTCACTCAGGAATATTGACTGGGAATAAGTGTCTTAAGTACCATTCTATCCTCTGAATGAGTAGAATGAAACAAGCCTTGTCAGAAGGCCTTGTCTTGAATTATGAAGAATACATTAGCCAACGAGCTTGCAGAAAGAGAATCAGATTTAGAGCAAATTTTGGTATTGGGTAAGCAAACTGACTTACAATGTTGCACGCCTTAAGGAGAAACTAATAAATCTAAGCAAGATAACATTAAATGCTTAATATTTTCAATATTACATATGCTACTCTACTGAATGGGATTTTGAGTAATTAGGAAACTAGTTGACTACTTTCATAGTAAGATTCAAAATTACAGATAGGAATTCATACCACTGTCTCAAATGCTGTCACGCCTGCAGCCTCAGAGCAGCAATAACTTATGTGGCCAGAAACGGTGGACAACCTGGTAAAAATTGGTGATGGACTACCCCCGATGATGACAGATCACGATCTTATAACTCATCTCTCACTCACGAGAGGAGAAGGAAATAAGAGCACCAAGCTATAAGAAGTCTCTGAACTTGGTATCAAGCAAATCTTCTTAATTTTACTCGCAAGTTCAACTTGAATTGGTTAACACTTGCTTCACCATGTGGTAGAATCTATTCCAGAAAATAGAGTGCCATTGCTACAAAGGACCTTAGAAATTATAAGCGCTAACTTCTTAGCTGACCAACATATCGACAGGGTTTTCCTGCAAAACTAATACAGAACATGAAGAAGAAATCTCTTCCGAAAATCCTTACACATAATGACTTCAACAACATCAAAGAAAGTCTTTGTAATACATAATCAACACTTTGCAAGCGAAATTTATGTGAATTAAAACTGAAAATATGGAGGATGCTGTAACGTCTGTCGTTGCTCTTCTTCACACTTATGTCATGTAACAGAGTGCAAACTGCCTTTCTCGTTGACATCACCCCTTGTAAACTGTCAAAACCATGACTCACATGTTCTTATCAATTGAAAGTCTTCACAATCTGTTTCGTCCACCAAACAAGAAAAACGGCGAGTGCTGCAAGCATTTGTTTAGACAAATAAGTCAACATGACCACAAATAAGTCAACATGACCAATGAAACAAGCTGTGGTATTTGGCGGTTTCAAGTTTTTCGTGGTTCTAGATTTAAGCTAGAAAAAAAACTGACGTGTGCGTCAATTGAGGGTTACACGTCATAATAGTTTAGAACTCTGCACTCGCGCCTACGCATACATGTTTAATAGTGATCTGACTTCTGCATCTTCTATAGTCACGCGCCGTAGTGTCCTGAAAATCGAAATTGTCGGGTTATCGCAGATTTTTTGTGATAAAGTCCGCCAGCCTGATACGTAAGGCATTTGAGCAAAGTGTATTTTGCAAAAGTTTTGGGATTCTCGCGTTGAAGTGAGATAAAATAAAATTAAAAAGTGTGCAATAGCATTTTTGAAATAAATGGTTACCATTATGCTCACGTTTCGTTCGTACCCTGCGAAATGTCAAAGTTAGGAGAAAATACGGCAATTTAATCTTGGCAAAACCAGTCCAAAGTCCGTTTGGAAAGAAGCAGAGGATTCTAAGGTACTGCTAGAAGCTTATTGATAGATTTACGACGGAGTGCATGAAATCGCACTTTTCGATAATGACATTTAGGCGCTGATGACTTGATGGGCGCTGCCATATTATTTCTCTTGCTCCATACAAAAGCCAAAATTATCACCAAATATGAGGGCCAATTGACCTAGTACAATTGGCTAATACAACTGGTAAGTTTTTAAGCAATATAATCTTTGCTGATAAGTTTATACTTATGAACTCTTTTTCACTTGTTTATTTATTTATTTACTAAATAACCTCTGATCGTTGATCACTCTTTGAAGCTAATCAGCATACACGTACAGTATGTTTGCAATACACACAATTTTTTCCAAAGGGCCATAAACTTTCCAATTTCGATTGCCAATTATCCGAAGACAATGACCCAAAAGCCAGAAAATCAAACAAATTGTAATGTCTTAATCCTTGGTCAACCAAACGAAACGAAAGATTCCCACTCGCTGATAACTCTTTTTTAACGCCATATTATTAGAATCAATAGTCACTGAAGTGCTTCCGAACATTGAAATAATATTGGAATTTCGCCATAAAAACTTACAACTCATAAAAAACCTTAAAAAAAATAAATCCTCCAAAATTTCCAAGAAAAAATGATAATCGATAATTTTTTCTTGGTAACATCAAGTCAATTTTTCTTCTTTACTTTAAGAAAAGTTTTGCTTTGGACAATATTTTCGCATAAGATTCCAAAGTTATCTACTTGTCTGCACATACATCCTTGATACTCGAAAGAGACAAAGTTTAATTTGATTTTAACACATCATTGCTTTCAAACTCATCCGACACTGTTGTAATAACGACATAGAAGATGCTTGATGATATTCTACGCATCAACCATCCGAAGGATATAATATCTTGGTAGTAAGTTTGACAACCTCGTCAAGCAGAAGAAGTTTATCGTAACATCCTAAGTCGGGAAGCGTTTAAGTAAACTAAAGATAATGCAACGGGGAATGCAACTGAACATTTAGACAGTACTTTTTTAAACTTTTTTAGACAGACTTTATTTTTTCCAAAAAAATACTGATCTGTTGGAAAATACTTAAAATCACGAGGAATTGAACACACGCTTATAATGTCAAGATATTTCGAAATGCGAAAATTCCCCTACTATCAACCTAGCCATTGAAAATGTTTTCCTTAATTTGGTACAACTATTATTACCACTGCAAGTCCTTCCACTACTAGGTGAACTACAATTACTATTACCACTTTTTGTTTTTGGCTACGAAGCCAGTAAAGGTTCCTTCAGACGCTCTTTAGACCTGCCTGTCATCTATTTAAAACGTTTCCCATAGTTTAATTGAAATGCTACTCTTCCTGGGACCACTTATGAATTATTTCAGGACGTTGTTTCAGATAAAATGATCAGAAATGGGTCCAGATATCACCTCTTACATAAAATCAGTTCGCTAAAGGACCAATTCGGTAAAGCTAGACTTTGAATGTGAGAACTTTGCTAACACGATCGAGTCAGGATTATCCAGACTTACATACGTGAAAACATACGTGATACACTCTACTTTCGCTACTGTGGCTACTACTGCTACTTCTGTTGCCACTACTATTACTACTGCTACTGTGGCTACTACTACTACTACTACATGTTCTACTACTTATAGTACTACTAATACTACTACTAGTACTACTACATCTACTACTACTGTTACTTCTACTACTGCTAATAATACAACAACAACAACAACAACAACTACTACTACTACTACTACTTCTACTACTACTACTACTACTGCTACAACAACTACTACTACTACTACTAGTACTACTACTACCACTACTACTGCTACTACTACTACTACTACTACTACTACTACTACTACTACTACTACTACTACTACTACTACTACTACTACTACTACTACTACTACCACTACCGTTAATCCTATTAATTGTTATTCTTGTATGACTAGTTGCTGAAGTAGTAGTAATAATTCTATCATCACTTTAAATCCTCCCCTACGACTGGTCCTTACAACTCCTTACAACAAGCCATTCCTACGACTGGTCCTTACAACGTTTTAATTAAATATTTTTCATTATCCTGTCACATATGTGCATCTTTGAGTGAAAATCAGCTGCAGTTTATTGCTTAGATAAAGTTTATTCATTATAAAGCGGAAAAATATCTATCCAGTCAAGTCCTGAAGTCATAACGTTTCAAGAGTAGGTTAATCGTATACCACTTCATATGTGAGAAAATATAGTTACTGGTTCTTTATTAAATTTCCAAAAGCAGACGACACACACACACACACATACATACATTCGTTGAAGTACTGTTTTTATCCTTGATATCATGACATCGCAAAGTTACTAGTGAAGTCAATAATAAAGTTTTGCAGTTTGTTTGTTATAGTCGTGACGTTAAGAAAGATTAAACGAACCTGAAACGAGAAGAAAATAAGAATCAAAAATGACGTTTTATATAATAAGAAAATAAAAATCAAAAATGACGTTTGGTATTGGTGAAAAACTTTATTGCTTTACACTATTAAATTGTAGATATGAACGAAAATTCTTCGACTTCTGTATAAATTGAGAAACGATTACTGTGTAGTTTTAGCATAGTAGATACTGGGATAAGATTTGTAAGTTCTTATTTGTTTTATATATTAATATTAACATATTAAACATTTTTTTATTTTCCGGGATCAGATAATAAAGAAATTCTGATCTGTGATCAGGAATTATTTAGCATTGTAGTATATACTAACAATAATCTTCAATTTAAAACCATCGTCAGACATCTTTCTTCAGGGTTATGTCTACTGTCAAATGTCAAATTGACGTCTAGTGTCAAAAAGTAACGCTGAAGAAAAGACGATATCAGCCTCAAAACAGGTGTCTGTCAATTCACAAAAACAGTATAATACGAATGTTGAATGGCGTGGGAGATAAAAAAAATCAGTTCCGCCGGTTTTTTTTACACTTTGGTTGAAATCAATTCACCAAAAACACAAGGAATAGGCTCATACGTTTGTTGTCTTTCATTGAGGTAAAGAATGCATCTAAAGAAACAAGAAGAAGGAAAGAAGAAGCTGACTACTGAAATCACTCAAAAAAGCCACAAAAGATTATTTTTTAAGTTGTTAAGGATTGAAATTTTATTTTCTTATACATTTTTTTTTTATTTTTAAACAAGAACAACTGATTTGGAAGAACATGATTTTGAAATTGACTGTTGCGAAAAAATTATCCTCACGCTCAGGTGGAAAGTTACCATAAGAAAACATAGTCACACATAAGTGCATATGTTTGCATATATTTCTGCAAACGTGTGCACTAGTATATGCATATGATTGCGTAAGTATGGTCACATAAGACTCTTTAATTAAATTGAAAAAAAAAAATACATTTGTGATTGACTTTATGAAGTTCGTTTGAAATCGCAAAACCAAGGTCCAGCAGTCCCAAGCAACACTAAAATTGACCCCATCTTCGCAATCAGGCAATCATGCGATTCAGGCTAGAAAAATTAGTTCGATAATGAGTGAAAAGCCGGAAAATCTAGGATCTTTAATTGTCTATATAAATATCCTTTATTGGTTCTTAAGAGCATTATTTTCTCCGTAATGATAGGTTTCAAAGGGCATCTAATTCTCTCACATCTTGTTTCCCTTACAGATTTTGTATCATCAATCGTTGAATCATGTCCTTTTATGATAATGTGCTCGTTAATAAATAAATATGCTCGATAAAGGGAGATCTGCAATTGTTCGTTCCCTTTTTTTTTTGCTGTTCGTACTCCTCTTATTTCATCTCGAATCCTGAAGCTGATTAGTCGTCGTGGTTGCCCGATGTAAACTTCTTGGTATTTTGAGCATTCAATTCTAATCCAGAGTCCGATCTTTAATGTGGCTGAGGCTTGTCCACTGTGGATTCCTGGATGTTTTTTTAATTGTATTTGTTGCTGCAACCTAGATACCGTATCAATTTGCATCGTCACAAGATCCTTTCGCTTTTCAATGTCATCATTTTATGTGACACGTTTCCAAAAAGTTGGTTCTTTACCTAGAGTTATTAATTTTGACATACCTTTCATTTTGCTGTGATCACCTCTGCTATTCTCCTTATTGTTGATGAGATGAAACCAATCGCCTGTAGGTTAAACTATTTTTCCTTATCTTGTAATGCGGCGCGTCCTTCCAAGCCTAACATACGGTTAATCATATCCCAGGATTGTGATACCCTAACTTGTAACGGGTGGTTCAACGAAATCGTCCCATGCGCATGCTGTTGGTTTTTTTATTGTTATTTCTTTTAAATGAAGTTCCCTCGTTCACCATCTGTCATCTTGCATCGTACACATAGGTTTTCAGGACAAAATCACACATCGAATACGGTAGCGATACAAGGAAACAGACGAGGAAAGATGGAACTTCATTCGTAGAGCAAAAAACAACTTTTCCATCCCTGCCCGTCAAAAGCATGAATAGAGCGAAAAAGTCCTCTAAACTTTGATGCTTAGGCAGCCATCAATTTTTGATACTAACGTATCCAAGAATGCTAGCTCTATATTCTTTTCTTCCTCAAATGCCAAGGTGATGTTTTTGTGTAATCTGTTAAGGTTTTTAAAAACGTTTGAGGACTTTTCTTTTCAGACATTTGCAAAGGCGTGAAGCCCAACCCATACCCTTAGAAATTTACTCTTATCTCTGAGTCTATGACCATAAACATATCGCTTAGAGCAGGTTTCCCGTTACTACTCCTTCATATATATACATAAAACATGAATATATACATCAACACAACCACTTTCAAACTTCAAATTTTCTCCCTCAGAAGTTTTACACATGTCAGCACTGTCTTCCAAACATTCCATGCCTATTAAAAACTCCTCTCCAAAAACATTGTTCGATTTCGTTGGCTCGGACTTCTGTTACCATGCAGAATAGTTTCCAGTTAAGTCCTCCTATGATTTGGTGGGAACTAAGTCCTCCTCTGAGACCGGAACTACGATGTCATGAGATTTAGCCAAAATTTGAATGTTGAAAAACTCAGCCTACATCCTGACATATTAACGAGCAACCGGAAAGAAACAAATCGGATCAAATATGTCCCATTAAGGATAAATAATTGGTAGAACTAGATGTGAATTGCGCTGGAATGCAATGACAATCTAGTGCCTGATTATCGGAAAAAATTTTCCCTAATGTACATCATGAACAAACTCTTCGCGAACGATGGCTTTGAGATCAAAAAGAATGTCAGTATTGTCGTAATTTTTGATCTTGAAAAACTCATTTCTCGGATTTGGCAAACTTTAACCCATTTGACATTTGGGTGCTCCGCTTTAGGATAATTTGCATACCACCATTTTTTGACACATAGAATACTATACTCAAGAACATTTGCTTGTGATTAAGTCATTTTTGACAAGTCTCATATATCGGAAACACGTTTCTGGCGTAGACGCTAGTGACTCCGTTTCCACTCACGATTCTATGTTCCTGAGGCAGTTCTTCTATGAACTATGAACCTAGAATTCTTAGTAAAGTTTTTCGTTGAAGCGATGTGTTCTGACGCGGGTGGAATTACTATGGAATGGAACTATTAAGAACGGAAGATGACAACGATGATGGGGCACTCAACGAAAAAACTCTTTGTAAGGTATTCCTTCAACAGAGCTGTAACTTTAGGGATTTTTTCGTTGTTCTAGGTGATTTACGTTCATTTTATCATCTTTGTATGATTCACTTCTCTCCAGAAAACTGATACCGCCGAAAAAACAGGTATATTTAATTACCAAAAACAAGGGAACAATCAGATCCACCGTAACCCACTTTGCCTATTTTGACAGTGATTGACGCATTTCTGCCGATTTTAACGCATCACTTGTTCGTTACTTTGAACGTAAAATGGCGACCTACCTCGCAAAGTGCTAGAAATCTACTACATTTAATCCAATCAATTTTTTCTTCACATAGACGGGAGACTAGAGATGTATCATAATGTAAACATGACCAGGAAGAATACTCCTGGGCGACGTCTATCAGACAGGGATAGAAAAGGTATGACGAGATTGAATTCAGAATTGCGTTTTTCACTCAAAACCTTTGCGAGGGGCATTACTATTAAACACAATAATAAACGCTCATCAACCATATGAAATAAAACTACTTTTAACGAATAAATGAGGGTTTAGATTCCGTTATACCGAGACTTTGTTTATTTTATCATTCACCGGGAGGTGTTATTGCTATTTTGCGCGTAGATATACCGGTAATGCTCGAAAAAAACTGACAATCTATCGGGTTTCTATTCCAATAAGAGGAATTTCGTTTCAACTGACAAATACCCTCTCGTTTTGAGTGTAAAAGAAATATACTTCTCACAAAGCTTCTAATAAAAACACAATACAAATATAGAACTGCTTGTGTTTTGTCTATCCCTCTCTACGAGAAACCGCCTTAGTGTGTCAACGCTGATGTACGTACGCTATCAAAATGCTGTACGCTAATGTGAGAGCATCATTCAAAAAAATAAGGATGATATGCAATAGCACAGTTTACAATGCCTGAGTCATTGAAAAACAACATCCTAGCAACCCTATGTTCAACCTATCCAAATTAAAACGAGAAAAACATCGGAGTTCAGATCCTATTCGAATTGCGATTGAAATGAAAGCAGGAAAGTGGAGATTGATGCGTTCAAGGAAATATGCCAAATTAGATTTTAAAGGCGAATGGATGTTCTTAAGGAAACGTATCGGTTGTTAGGTAAATGCATAAAACACCGTTACATTCATAGCCTAAAAGATTAATGGACCCAGACTGGAAGATCTAAGGCAAGTTAAGGACGGTAATCACAAGGTTTGAGACAAGAAAAGGTTTAAGGTTTGTTTTGCATATCCTATCGATCAAGAATGGATAATACCATTTTGATGAGTCCGGAGAATGTTTTCTTTGATAATTTTTTTTGAGCTTAAAATTTAAATCTGCTTATAGTTGGTTATAGAATCATGGTAAAACTACAAACCAGGTTGCGATATTCGGGAAAAACTAAATAATTTTTTGAAAATTAATTCTGGGCAATGTGAATGGACTGAGGCATCCGAACAGTTTTGACAAGCACGATCACTTGACAGCTAAGTCCAGCGTTTAAAGTTGTACGTTTATTTCCGCTCATATGATCTGTAAATTACTAGTGTGCCCAAAAGAGTCACAACACTGACAACACTGAGGGGCGTCTAAAAAAAACAATGATGGGTACGAATAGAGATTAGAACAGTTGACCATTCCTTAGCGACATGTTCGGAAGCGTTCAGGACTTCAAAATTCAAATCAAGTCTTTTAAGATTTTCTTGTCAAGTAAGGCTTATTTATGACTTATATTAAACTCTTGGTTCTCTAATTGGTGCAATCCAGATTAGCCCGTCCAATGGGTCACAAAACTGAGTTAAATTAACTTGGGAAGCTGTTCTTAACCATAAATATATTAGAAAACCACATTCAGTAGCAGTATACGTCATAGTAGAGCTCGTAACAAATGGGATGTTTGTTTTTCGCCGCTTTCCTCTGTGCCGAATTTTAACCAAGAGAACGTTCTCTGCTGCTTTTTTCGAAGAATCTAGGCGATGTCCTCTCATGATAGAGGATCCAAAGGGACATGAACGCAAGGATACCGCAAGGGAGTCCTATTTTCAAGTAGCAATAAACTAGCTTTTTTGTTATAAATGCTACTTTAAATAGCTGCTCTACACATGTGTCATATATGGACGAACAGGATAAAATCTGTTAAAATACCAATCTCCGCACTTATCAAGAGATAAGTGCAACAGTTGCATTACTTTAAGAATTGGTCGCATAAAGCTAATTCAGGATAGCACTGAGAGCATTATCAAGGCATGATGATGCGGTTTTGTAATAAACAAATTTAACATGTATCAGCGTCGTAACCGTAAAATTTCCAGGCTCTCATGTGCCATTGCGTTGCCTATTTCTTTACACTCATGATGTTACACGGCTCCACACTAGATGCACTGTTGCTTTAACATGCTATCGGTACATGTCCTGCATTTCAGTGCCAGGATAGTTATGCGAACGACACCATTGTTTTCAACCCAAACATTTGCCAAGAGGTGGGGCTTGTTATCTGTAATGCTACGTATGTGAGCATCCTCCCACCACGTACTTGGGAACAGAAATTATAGAGCTCGATGCAGTTGCAAACCATGAGCTCTGATTTCGCAAATACAAATTACTAAGTGCAACACAGCAACAGTACGACTCAGAAAGACGATCTAGAGACAAACATAGACACACATACACAGGTTCATATGTGAAATTCTAGTAACGATAGTCTGGTGATTTGGTTAAATAAACATCAGCAAAATCCACCACTACCATTAACTACATGTTTGAACGGTCTGATGAGTTTTCGGATATAAACGAAATTACCCCATTTAATTTAGTTTATAACATATCTCAGCGATTCTTCTCGACGATGGGATCCACTGTTGTGCATGGTTCAGTACTAAAATACACAGATACGATATTTAGATATGCAACAAATCCAGCCAAGTTGGAAATGTTGCGAAATTGATTCAGTTGCACAAATGCATGATCGTTTTCCGACAGGGGAAATACCTAATAAATTGTGAAAATCATTTGATAATAATCATATTAAAGTTGAGTAACATTTTGTCGAGCGAGAACTCAAAATCCGCCGCAAGTGATTTACTAGGGCTTTTGCGATTGATTTCACATGTGGAGTCACAATGTTAAAGGAGCATGAACATAGTTCAAGGTTGGTATCCTGGGAGTGTTGTATGTGTCGCTAATGGAATCGCTGCTTCTGACATTAGCATGAGATTGAAGTTAAAAGGTATATGTGCATTAGTGAAATAATAATTTGCCTTTATGTCTTAACCACTCGAGTGGATCTTACCCCCGAGATTTTCCACACCAATTTGAAAACTAGTGGATGATACTCGCGGTGTTCTGCAATGCCAACTAATAATTTTCTCGAAAAGTTTTACCATAGCGTTAGTACTTATAGCGTTAAAACTATCGGCGCCGAAAAACGGGTCGGAAAATAGATGTCAGCACACCAAACAAACGCAGTAATATTACCACCGGTAACTCATTTGTGCTAGAATCGAAAAATACCAAAAATTGTGATTCTGCTCTTTCACGGTGAAATGCATCATAAAATCTTACCTACAGGCAGAAGATGTCGTCATTAGTATGAGCCAAAATTAGCATGTTCAAAAAGGACTTCGGTCATGAACACCCTCCTGAAAAGTTACACTATCGCGGATAGGCAAATAGTTGCCAAACGAAGCGTTGATAACCACTGGCTCACCTTTTTCAAGTACAGGCGCTGAACAAACGAGTGCTTCCTCCTTCGTAAGGGAATTGATGAATTTTCTCCAGATAGTATGCTGGATGTGATGAGACACTCGATTGACAAGTGAATAATACACTCAGATGTTTTTTCTGACGCAGAAAGGATTCTTAGACAACTATTGTACGCAAATGGAAGGAAAACCCGTTACAGTAGTCTCTACGCTTATGCTTCCACTATCTGAAAAAGGTTCCTTTTTAATCTGGTTCCTCTATTCCTAGGTTAACTGGTATAAATACGATGTCTAGCCTAATCCCATGTTAAAACAATCGCCAAAATGAAACGGATGGTGTTTAGACGGTAGACAAGTAGCCTTCTGCTCTGGCGAGTCCCTCGGTCGTAAAGAGTTTTATCTCACTACCTAGATATGGAAAAAGGAACGACAGTTGATTTTTCTGATGCAAAGAGTGTTGTTAGACAACTAGTTCTACACAAAGAATGAGGGATAACCTTTATTTCAGCGTTTACTCCAACACTCAATCTGGATGTAAAAGCCTCCTTATTAAACTAAACAATTTAAAAGCATTTAGTGTAAAAACATCATTGCAAAACAATGTATCGAAGATTTTTAAAATCGACATTAGATCAAATTCAAAGCATTCATTACCGAGCTGCCATAGAATTTTCCAGCCGAAACTCCAGCTCACTAGGACGGGCCAGCTTATGCCGAACGGTATGAATTGCCAACAGACTACGGGTTTAGTTATTTTGACGTACCAAAAGCCTACAAAAAAATCAGACATGAAGGACTCATCTTCAAAATGCGTGATGGTGCAATTAGTATATCATTTACTTCAAAATGTTATATCTTCAACATGAAGCCAACTAAAGTTGGAATCCCACAAAGATCAACTATCTCACCAATGTTAGATGTTTTTGCCCCAGTGGGTTCGTCGAACAACGGGCAACTATCCTTATATACAACCAAATGTTCATATCATATAACTCGAAATTGAATACTTTCCCGATACCCTCCGGGTATATTTATGAAACTGCAAAATAAAATCGAGCAGTGATGAAACTCAGGAAGTATTCATCGTCACAAAAAAACTGCCAACATTTCAAATTGATAAGGGACCCTTACTGGAAAGGAGAGCGACTGCAGAATATCTAGGACTAACATTTAATTTCCATCTAACATGGGATAAACTTATACCACAACAGTGGCATCGGAGCTTAGCAATCCTCACCCTCGCCCTTTTTGCTTCTAATCAAAAAGTTTGAGAAACCAGAAAAAGCTATGAAAGGGGACAGTTTTTGAAGTGCATAAATTCGTTGTTTTGAATATTTCGTTGAATATTTTCATGGATTTCATTTAAATCTCGAATTCTCTGGTGAAATGTATCATAAAAATGAATTTTAATTTATACAATTATTAATTAATTTATACATTATTAATATACATACTACAAAAATTGGATACCCCTCTTGCAGTAAAACTACAATATCAGCGCTATTAAGAATAGAAAACTATTCAATAAAAGAATTTTTCCAAGAAAAAAGATTGGAGAAAATGAGAGTGAGTTTGACCGTTTCAAAAAAAAAAGAAAATCGAATAGTTGTTTGTTCGGAACGCAAGGATATTTAGTTTACAAAAAGGTGATCATGCCTGGGCCGACCTCAAATACTTTCATTTGCTGATGCCTACAACCGATTATTTTGCGAGAACTCGATTTTTTTGAATAATTCGATTTAAAATTTTGGAAAATATTATTTGTGTTTTTAAATTTTAGGCTCATTTCTTGGTTTCCATTTCAGTTTTATCATCTCCTTACAAAGTAATAAGGAAAAAAATTGGTAGGGTCGCTTTTGCAGCGATGCGAAATCAGAATACCCGTAACAAATTAGCTTAAGAGACGCTTGTCTTCAATTCAGGTGGTCTGGAATAGAACCGTGGTTAATTTTGAATATGAACAATACGAGACTGACGTTAACTTATGAGTATTAAAAAAATTATGATGATGTCTGGGAAAAGTTTTCAATCAGTTTT
Organism: Stratiomys singularior; assembly: GCA_954870665.1. Classification (NCBI taxonomy): domain Eukaryota; kingdom Metazoa; phylum Arthropoda; class Insecta; order Diptera; family Stratiomyidae; genus Stratiomys; species Stratiomys singularior. The sequence continues at coordinate 14,394,064 of OX940879.1, forward strand.
GCTACAGTTTCCTTCAATTTTTCAATTAATTTTTGTTCTCGGTTTTCAAATATTTTTTAGATACCCAATGCAAGCAAATTTGCACTCTGGACCATGAACCTTCAAAAAAATAGTTTATTTCTTAAGGATTAATCTGATGCATAATTCGACCCGTGCTGCAAAAGCACGTCCTCATTTATAAAGGTTATTTTTTAGACGTGTAGAATTTATGTTGGCAACACTTTTCATACTACGTATGATGTGACAGCCAAAGCTCAAACGTGGCGATGCGTTTTATAGTTAGTTTGCTTTGTCATTTTGTCATGAATAGGTTGGCACCTGAGCAACGTCTACAAATTCTGCTGATTTCTTCGAAAAAACTATTCTGTTTGAGAAGATCATCGTGCATGCCGTCTATTTTACGGCCAAAATAATCGTCGGTGCATGGCCCAAAGAAAAATTGTCTCAAATCCCGCATTTCATAAAAAATTAAGTTCTGCAGTTAGGCTAATTTCTCGTTGAATGGCTACGTCAATAAACTGCCACATTAGGAGGGATGACTTACTACACACAGCTGTCCAAACACCGTTACTAGCATGTGATGGGCTTTATGGACTGGCGGAATCATTATTCCACATGTCTTCAAAAAATCTGCTGCGAATAACATTACAGCCAATGGGAACCGCTCTAGAGCTATGATCAATGACCTTTTTGTTCCAGAATGGACTCATCGTAATGCTGGGTAGCTCTGGTTTCAAAAGAATGCGTCGACATATCGTTGAACCTCCAATTTATTGAATGATGCATTCAATGAGCGTAATATACAATTATATGTTCGGAACAATATTTCTACGAGACCGTAGGGCAGTCACATTCTGATCAGAATGGGTTTCAGTAAAAAGTAAGTTTCTTATATATTTATAGTTATGAACATGTCGCCATCATATTTAGTTCCATATAAGATAGCGCCTCGTGTCATACTGCGAAATCTGACAAAAGACATAGATTTGAAAAAAAATATACCTTTCTCACGATTGCCCGGAAACTGATTTGATACCTACCGGAAATTTCTAAAGAGGCTTGTTTATAGAGATAACCATCACGATAATCGTTGAGTTTCGATCGAAAACATAATAATATTGAAAGCGGTACCCGAGGGTCTGGTTTGGATAATGGATTTGTTAAAGGTTACTCCATGAAAAAGTGAGGCAAGGACATGTTTTATGATGCGCTAAGTTCTTTTTTGTGTAAAATTAAAACTTTTGAAAAAGAAATTCTTTAAAATTCTTTAAAAATAATTCTCTTCGAAAAATAAATAATTAAATTATGAATTTTATATATATTTTAATGTTTTTTTTTTTTGACAGGGAATGTATTTGTGTGGATGTACTATAATTCTGGCCATTTTTCATTATTTCGAAAAAAGGTTAAGTCTCGGTGCTCACTTTTCAAAATACAACACAATACATGAGGCCATTGTAAAATTCCACTTTTTTGGTTATTTCATTGCTTTCAATGCTGAGTTTTATACAACAATGTCTCCTTTTCCTAATTTCTTTCCCTACCTCGTTTTCAGTATGTAATTTTCAATGGCATGCTAGCATTTCTTGAATATCTGCCTTCCAAACCACCTACCAGGTAAGAAGGAAACAAAATCAAAAAAAATGTCAGAAATCTCGAAAATTCAGTCAAGTCAATCCCAAAAAATAAGGGTTCCTAGTTAAAAATTGAGTTGAAAAACTTGAGTCAATGAGAAACATGAGCATAATAAACGAACTAAACTGCACTTAAGTAAATTGAAATAATTTAAAAATTTATATTTAAATAATTTGAAAAATAATTTCTATTGTCCAATACGGTGTAGAATTCATGAGATATTAATATTTTGTTGAATGTTTTTTTTTGTACTAAGGATCAGAAAATGAATAAATAAATAAATTTTAAGATTATGATTTTCTCCTGTACATTCAATTGTATGTAATTTATGTTAGAAAAAGAAAAAGCCAATCACCTTACATTTCATGTCCTCTAATTTCTACTTTTCTACTTTTCTGCTTAGCAAATACTTTACCCTTGACAAAACTCCTGTTCCCTTTACGATGTCCTTAAATACTTTTTCTTCTCTTGCAATAAATGGAAAAAGAATACACTACATTGCTACAATGTTCCTTTTTTTCTGATGGAAAACATATAATCACAAGCAAACGCAAGTAGAAATCAGATCTTTTTTCTTTTTTAACAAAAAAAACACGATCCTGCTTTTAAGCAACACGAAAAACGTTTCTTTTCAAATGAACGATGTTAAACCCGACGTAAAAATATCCCCTTTCAAACAAACGCAACTATCAGAGAAATTACTTTGTAATAAAAGAATTTTCGTCGAGACGACCGAAATGGAATGAGAAGAAAAATAAAGAAAATCATCTCACGGAAAATTGAAATTTTCCTCGGAATAAAACAGCTTCAAATTTATATTTATTGAAACAGCCGTGAAAAACTGTGAGAAAATGTCACGCCTTCTCAAGGCTAAAGTGTGTACAAGGAAGTGACTTCGTCAGCCATAAATACTTTAGTAGGACTGTAATAAACAAATAACGTGTTCATTGGATCTATTGTTAGAAGGAAATCATCAGATTCTTTCTTCGTTTATCCTGTTGAGTGATGTTGATTATGGATTTATCTCCTTGATTTGATGCGGACTTGAGGGGATTTTAGCAGGAAAAAGTTTTATTCGCCAAAATACCTTTTCAAGAGGGCATCGCTCTGTTTATTCTGAACCCTTCTTAACTAACCTAATGGAATTCCTAAATATTTGTAATTCACTTCCTGGACTGCCATGCTTACTGGCCTATAAAATTTTCGAAATGCTGATTGCAACGCACGTGACTGAACTATTCGTGCGACATAATGACGAGGATGTGTGTTCATCCTTAAAACCTGTATTCACAAAGTAGCTGACAATAAGCCAAACTATGCCTACAGAGACATGAGAAAAGGTCGAATGGGATGGTCATGATTACGCGTTGAGACTGTTCCTTTGGAATCGATTTTATTCAAAACTTATTATGCAGTTAGGTTCAGATCATCCTTTCAGAACTGGTTTGGATAAAATCTCAACTTCGTTCTAATAATTTCATCCAATATTAGCATATATCCCTTAAATTGCACTTTCCCAACATTTCCGCTTGGAGTAAATCCATATTTAACCTATATGTAATTTCCTCGCATCACTATGTTCAATCCCAGCGAAAAACTCACTTCTTTTCTTATATATATTTATTTTCCACTTGAAATGTCGTGCGAGATCCGCTTACGATACCGTCCATGCTCATATAACGTCGTAATATGTTGCAGAGCTTTCTCCGTCTTTTCGTTTACTTTACCATCGCGTATACGATTGAGTATGAAACACCTCGACGTATCTTTCTCGACATCAATCTATCTACCAATCCATCGAGTACTTCTGGATACGTAGATCCATAGATAGTCAGATAGATAGATAGATAGATAGATAGATACATAAGTGGATATATAAAAAGGTTTCAGGGTTTTTACACAACATAGAATTTTCCGGTCTGGTCAAATTGGATTTTAGCGTTCGATTTTCGATTTCGGTCACATTGCTCTGGCTTCGCTATTAATCCTTCGAGTTGAATGTGTGCGGTGGCGAGAAAAAGGGATGAGTAAAACGACATGGAACAGTGATGTTGATGGTGGTGAACGTCAAGGCAAACGCTTTTAAATTATCCATTTGGTTTAATGGACAATCATGGATTGATAGATCGATTGCTATAAAATGACTTTATTTTTTTTCTGCCATATATTTCACTTTATCGCATTTGACTCTCAATCAAGTGAAGTATTTCGAAGATTGTCTGTGTATATTTTTTTGCCGGATTATTTGGCAATTAAAAACAATTCATTACTACTAGAGGTAAATCGCTACTAAAACAGGAGTTTAACCGACCAATTAACCTGCGATTAAAACAATTCGATTTTGGCGGGGGCGTGGCAATAGCCGTTAATCCATCCCGCATTCCCGTCTCTCATCCTTCTATCCCTGCTCTATAGAAAACATTGGGATAATGTAAGCTGAATCCAATATTGAGCCTTACGGTATATACTTTCCTGGAACGAAACTCTCTAAGGAAATTATCACTAATCTGAGAAGTGATCTAGTGCGTTTCTGTAGGGCGCATAACAAATTCCTACTTTGAGGTGACTTGAACGCTCGGCATACTCATTGGAATTAGACCCGCAACAACCAAGTGGGCAAAGTAGTTTACGATATGCTACAAGACAACATCTTGTTTATTCACCACCCTCCAGAATCGACCTTCTATTCCCCTCAATGTATCGGATCTACTCTCGACTTTGCCCCTCGGATGTAAAAATCTGACCCTCGGAACCCACTGTATTACAAGCGCTTTCTTCTCCCCATCTTCCCGTGATGTACTCATTAGAAGCAGCAACAAATTCGTCTCACATGTGGAAACGGTTCCACTGCTTCAAAAACGCTAACTGGAGCATATTCCGCACAATCATAAACGACCAAACTACTTTAGCTGTAGACACTCCAGAGCCACAGAGTTCTCTAAATTCAGCGGGAAAAATTGAACAGTGAATAGAGGAGCTTAAGGACACCATTTTGAGAGCGATAGATTGCAGTGGACCAAAATATAGCAGAACAGTCCACGCAATTGAACTCGGCGAGGAAGCTTACAAGCTGATCCGAGCTCGTAATTCTCTACGGCGCCAGTGGCATAGAAATCGTGACGCCTCCTTTAAAACTGGCGTAAACTCTTTAACGAGAGGTATCAAGGCCAAAATCAAGCTCCTCCGAAACAACCACTGGAATAACATACTCACCAACCTTGACTTTAATGCACAAAAAGTTTGGAAGTTAACTAAAATTTTAAAACGTACACATCATGATCTGCCATATGGTCTGAACGACGAAAATGGTAGCCAGATACATTCTAATGAAGGGAAAGCAGAGTTACTTGCTAATAAGATCCACGAACACCATAATATCTTCTATAGAATGAGCAACAACATGGCAGAAGTGATAGTAGCTAAGTCACTACTATCCATCGAAAACATCGCCATTTTACCTCCCGGTGCTCTAATAAAACCGAAACATTAAATCGAGCAAATATAGATGCTAAAGAACGGTAAGGTCCCTGGAATTGAAAGAATACCCAATACGGTCATCAAAAACCTTCCCAAGAAAGTGATAGTTCTAATTTGCCATATCTTCAACGCCTGCCTGAAAATGTCATACTTCCCAAGCTGCTGGAAACACGCTAGCATAATAGAAGTCCTGAAGCCTGGTAAAGACCCGTATGACCCTAACAACTACCACCCAATGAGCTTACTGCCGGCGCTTGGCAAAGTATTCGAAAAACTTATCTTGAAAAGGTTGGCAAATTACATCGAAAACAATGACATCCTCCCTCACTTCCAGTTTGGCTTCAGAAATTGACATTCCACAGAACACCGACTGCTACGTGTCTCTAAAGACATAAAAGCAGCACTAACTAGGAAACAGTCAGTTGACCTACTGACCATTGACATTGAAAAGGCGTTCGATACCGTGTGGCATAATGGCCTAACTCATAAACTTAAAGAGTGTAATACTCCTCCTTACCTGCTGAAACTAATCACATCCTTCTTAAGTGACAGAACATACCACGTGAAAGTCCGAGGTGCAACATCAGCTCCAAAAACCACCCCTGCTGGTGTACCATAAGGCTCTTGCCTGAGTCCGACATTTTACAATATATACACGTCTGACATTCCTATAAGTCAAAATTGCCAATTAGTGGCTATTTCGGACGACATTTGTCTCTACACCTCTGGCAACAATCCTAACCAGATCATCTCCAATCTAGAAGAAATGCTAGAAAAAATTTAGCAATTCTTCTACAGGTGGAAAATCAAAATTAATGTCAACAAGACGGCAGTGTTTCAGTAGAAGAACTTCCCTCAATTTATTTCCCTCGTCCGAAGAACTGACGTATTTGGGTCTAAAACTAGATCGGAAACTTACATTTAAAAACCACATCGAGCACATCAGTTCTAAGTCATTCAAGTCGGTTCTGTCCCTATACCCATTGCTCAATCGAAAGTCGCACATGAGTTTGCGTAATAAAATTCTCATCCTCAAAATGTGCATACAACCCATAATAACCTACGGAGCTCCCACTTAGTACCAATGCGATAAATATCTTAAAGCTAAGCTTCAAGTCACCCAAAATCGTTATTTGAAAATGGCCCTAAACAAACCTTACTATTACTCCTCTAGACTACTACACCAAATAGCTAATATTACCCCTATTAGCAAGCTCGCGGAATCATGTAGAGCTAATCTACTCAAAAAAGACGAATAATCCCCGAATCCCCTCATCCAATCTCTTAGTGATATTTAAAAACCAAAACCAAGTGTCCTCAACCATGGGTCTGCTTAGAATAATTTAGTTTATATTTTAGGTCATAATTACTATAAGATAAAATTAGTTATAAGTTAGATGTAAGCCGAATAGGGGTTTTTGTTAAATTTTCCTCTCGAACTAGTTACTAGTATTACTCACATAAATTATCTTGAACTTAGTATAAATTTTATGTTAAAATAGTTGTAATAAAGTTTCCTTTAAATCTTTAGACATAAGAAATCAACAGTTAGAACTCTGTACATAAGGTAACTCAATAAAGAATTATTTTATTATTATTATTATTATTAAAACAATTCGAATGTTTTTAGGGAATATCTACTTGTAGATGATGAGGACCCTTATTTTTGCCATCCTCTGCAAGAAATAATGTTCGGAAGTCGAATCTTTATTGTGCATACATTATGGAAAACAATTCAGTATTGACCAGGACACCAATTGACCAATAGAACACTTCTTTAGGCTGCTCCACATTGCATCAGCACTCATGGTTATGGTCTATGAGTTCTTTGGGTTTTTGAACTCACACATTTTATCACCTTAAAGCGAATCCTAGACATGCAATCTATCTCAACACCTTATAGCCCAACTTGGAATGCGCTTTATGGTCTGAAGGATTACAACACTGCTACGTTATATTTGCTCCAACGAAACAAATTCACGATTTCGGCTGGCAGATATTAGGTTGTGGCCAACTCTAAGTGCAACTCAACTCAACTTAGGTTGTGGCTACTCAGGACAGCAATACTTAAGAAAAACTCATACGTGAAGGAATAATTACGAGGTATGTTCAAAAATAAATGAAAATGACTATGTTGGAAAGAAGATTTTTTTTCCACTTAATCAAACTTTAGGTTTATGCATTCCCTTTTTAAAAAACTATTCTTCTCGGCGCTAACAAAATCGCTTACAGCTGCTATCACTTTTTCATTATTTTCAGAATTTTCACCACTTAAATACCTCTTTACTTCGTTATGTATTTTCAAAAGAACAAAAAAAATGTATTTAAAAACAAAAATAAATAAATAAATAAATAATAATAATAATAATAATAATAATAATAAAAGGTTAGCAACCAAGAGGGCGCACCTGCTGCGAAGAAGAAAGAAGGTTAGAACGACATTGTTATTTGAAAAAACAACGGCCGCATAATGGCAGCCAAAGGAAGGTTCTTTCAAACGACTAGCTCACCGCGCGGGCTTGGGGGGTCTTAAGACATTATGAAAGCCTTGATCCTTGTATATCACTCAAACACACGGAAAATCTTGTTGTTTCATTTTATACTAATGAAACAAATTTTATATAAAAAATACAAATTCACATATAATCATGCAATACAAGTAAGAAAATATAAAAAATAGTCAATTGAATTAGTCCAGCTGCGTTTATTCTCACCACCTCTGCTGCCTCCAACACGATATTTTTTCTCAGCTCGATTTCGGGACTTCACCTAAGCGTCTTTTTTAACTATATCCTTAACTTCGACTGGAATCGAAAGTATTGGATTGTATTACCTCGAATATAACTTACGGGCAGCCGCCAGAAACGATCTCTGTCCCTTGATGCGCGAATTACTCTGTCCTCAAGATATTTTGACAATCTGTCAACAGCACCTGACGTTCCATTCACGTTCCGAAAAGCTTGTATTCAATTTTCCGCCATCCGCTTCTCAGTATAATAAAAATTATTACAGTTGTACTCAATAGGGGAAATGTGAAGCATTCGCACACACGAGCTCGTTCATACTCCTTATTTGATTAATTTCCACAACCACGAACAGTTTTCCAAATGTCCGTTTTTCTTTTCTTCTCTTTGCCTTTTTCTTAAGCTTTATATACATTTTTTTACGTTCTTTTTTTCTTCATTTTTTTTTACTATTTTACTCTAGTCTATTAACTTTTTCTTCTTTTATATGTGCTTTATCTTCTATTAAATTTTTTTTTTACTTCTTCACGTTTTTCTTTTATATTTCTTCAATTCCTTTTCTTACACTTTATCTTCTTTTCTATATGGACTTTATCCTTTTTACATTATTCACATTTACTTTATACTTTATTCGCCTCTTCTATATTTACTTTATACTTTATTCACTTTTGCTTCTTGTCCTTTACATTGACCTCTATTATAGATGTACTTTATCATTTTTACTTTATTCACTTTCTTGTCTTTTACGTTTATTTTTTCTCCTCCTTAAAGCTAGTTGGTCACAACATACAAGTGACTTATATTCATTGAAAATTTGTGCCGAGAATTCTAATGGATTCTTTTTTTACTGAGACTTTTTTTTCTTACTAAGACTGTGTTTTTTTACTGAGACTTTTTTTTAAATATTACTTAACTAAATATTACAAAATGCATAAATCTAATTATAAATGCATTTATTTTAATTCTAGTCTTAATTCTATTTTTTCGTATGCTTTTCTTATAACATGAAATATAATTATTGCAAATTTTAATGTTAAACAAAACTTAATTATAATAAATACTTAATTATAACTAAAACTTATAATTGTAACTCTTTTATTGATTTTTTCTAATTCTTATTTCTTCATGTCGCCTACACTACGGAAGACGTAATTACTTAAATAAATGGAGCAAATTCACGAGTAGCTAAGTGTGGTCAATATAAGGAGATGTTCGAGGATTTTCAAATGGCAACTGCAGATTTGTACTCCGGTGCATTGTTTTGATAGAAAATCATTTTATTTTTGCGAGTTTTCCTCCACGTTTTTTTACAATTTTCCTGACGCCATTGTTTTGATCGTACTGCAAACACACTTCCTGTTATAGTGCCTTCATGAGCAATGTATTCAATCATTTAAAGTTTGGCAGTCCAAAAAAAGTGTCCATAATCTTATTGGCAAACATTTTGCCTTGAACTTCTTTGGGGTCGGAAAAGACGGTCTTTTCCATGCCATCGGTTATTGTTTTCTTTAAGGATCGTGATGGTAAAGACATGCTTCTCCTGTTGTTATGAATCGAGCTAAAAAGCTATCAGGATCTTGTTGAAAAAATTACAATGAGCTCTTCGAAATCTTGAGTCGAGTTTGCTTCTGTACGACCGTGAGCATTCTGGGAACCCAAATCGTGGATACATTTTACATTCGCAAATGATCACGATCATATTATGTTTCGATGTCTTTTTCTCTTCAACATTGAAACGCACCGTCTCAGGAGAATTATCCAATACAATTGTCAACTTTTTCAAACATTTCTTGGGTAACGTACGAGGAGTGAGAATTCGAGAACGAGGAACATCTTTCGAGATCGGGAATCATCTCGAATCAATGTTATTCCACGTATGAACTCTTCACAGCACGTTGGCACTGTAGAATAAGGCGGAGCATCCTCTCCGAATGTTTGTCGTAACTCCTGTAGAATTTCTTCGGTAGGAAAATTATTTCCATCGAAAATATTTTGTCAATACACGATTTTCAGTTTCATTAATTTTTATCAACACTCAACGACAAGTCGCAAACAATTGCCACTTCATGTGCCACTGCGTTAACGAACTCATTATTTAAGGGTATTCTTACAATGACCTAAGCTATAAGAATTTAATAAGCATTCAGTTCTCATTACTTTTTGACAGACTTTTTTGAGACCCTCAATAAACACAATAATATTAGAAAAGTTTTTCAAAAAGTTGAAACAAAGTTAGAAAACAGACGCTTCTTTTTGCAGAAGTATTTTGTCGAATCTGAAAACCCCTCAACTCGTAACAAAATTGTAGATCTGGAAATGACCTGGAAATTTGGTGGATAGACTACAAGATATGACCCCATGGCTGAAAAGTTTTTCGACAAGGAAGCCAGTTGCCAATTTAATCCTGACGTTTTCCAGAAAACAATGTACATTTTTTTTGATATATGACAAGCATGCTACTAAGAACGGAGCACAGCAAGGAAGCAAGAGGAAAAGCAGACTCTTTGGTCTCCTACGATACTGGTTGAAGACTATTGTTCAGTCTTCAGGCACATCTTCCTTTTCAAGTTTTTTCCCAGAAACTCCCATAAACTTAACCCCTAAGGCCGCAGCTTTAGTGCCATGAGTCGTGTTCTCCCCATCTGCATCACGGTATAGACGCCCAAAATGCACTTGACAGGTTTTCAAGAACTACCACTGTTAAAGCCAACCTGCTATCGTCCGACGACCAACACTAATCTCAAGCACCTAACCCAGACGAATCCGCATTAGATCCAGATAAATGGTCTTTTTATAGCCGAATGAATGGTTGATATTTTTTTCAGTGGGCTTCATGTGTACTTCATAAAAATAATTACTTATAAACATGGTAAGCAAGACAAAATACCTAGGAGCAACCTAGAATAGTAAACTAACTTTGATCAGTCAGACGCAGATCTACAATAGCATTCATTCCAGCCAAAAGAACGTTCATTTATTCAAACTACCCACTGGATATATATGGTAGGTCCAAGAAGAAAGATCCGGTGAAGTAGCTCCGGTGAATCATCTGCAATGGCGTCATTGCAGGTGCCATTAAAGATAACAACATTGATGCACTGGAGATAATGTTAGACCTCAAGCCACTTGACCCATTCAGAGAAGCACCACTAACAAAATCATCTAATCGGGACAACTCTGCATTCAGACATTAAAATGAAGAATGACCCCGTCATAGAACAGAGATCTGTATAAAATTCATCCAGTAATAATAACAAATCGACCAAAGGAAAGTGAAAAACGGTGCAGGACTACATATCTGGAATTGAAATCGTAGACTATGTCAATGGACGAGAGGAGCGAAGCCAGAATTTTCTTCAGAGATAATATGAAATTCAACCGTAATTAAGAAGCAAAGAGACATGCCTTATGCTTCCAGGCAGGAGTAGTTGTAATGGAAGTATCCAAAGAAACAGCCAAGAACAAGCTTCTGATCAACAATTTTTTACGTCAGTTTCTTACGCATAACCATAAAGTTTCACAACGAGTGCAGATTGCCAGGCAAGTCCTGAACGCCAAAGCAACTTGAGACAACATAAGTCTCGAGTTGCCTAATCTTTGATTGTATACATTAAATCTAATAATTAAGTTTAATTATAGTTTCGCTACATGGGCAACTTATTTAAAACTTTCATTATACGAGGGCGGTCCGATAAGTACTAAGCCTCACTGCCTGATGGTGCCACTATCACAAGAGAATTACATTGTAGTGTAGTATCTTCCTAGAGACCGTCCCTGACGGAATTTCAGCAGGATTGAACTTGTAGCTCTGTTCTGAAAGCGTGTCCGTGGATTTGAAAAAAAAATGGAAAAGGAGCGATATCGGTCGGTTCTTGTTTTTGGAATTGCGCAGTAAAATCAAAGAGCGCTTGGATGCAGTGTATGAGGACCCTTCTCCTTCGATAGCGACCGTCAAAAATTGGTTCAACGAATTTCAGCGTGTTCACATGCCGGTATTTGATGAGCCACGCCCAGGTGCCTTGAAACAGCAACCACGTAAGATAACGTGACGAAAATCCACGATCTCCTTTTGGCATACCGCCGATTGAAAGTGCGTGAGATAGCGGAGATAATAGGCATCTCAAAAGACCACGTGGCGCATATCCTACATAAAGTTTTGGGTATGACAAAGCTGTCAGCAAGATGGGTGCCACGTTTGCTCACTCCGGATAACAAGCACAACCATGTGAGTACTTCAGAGCAGTGTTTGGCGCTGTTTAAGAACAAAACGAAGGAGTTTGTGCTTCGTTTCGCAACCGTCGACAAAACATGGATCCACTCGTACAGACCAGAGACCAAAAACAGTTGAAATAGTGGGCTTTACCCGGTACACCTGCTCCAAAGAAGGTAAAGACTGTCGCTCCGGCCGGAAAGGGGATGTTCACCGTTTTTTGGGATTTACAGAGTGCGATATACATTGACTACCTGGTGAAGGTCAAAACGGTCACAGGGAAGTACTATGTCGAATTATTGGGCCGATTTGAAAAAAGTGCTCTCTATCGTGACAATGCATCGGTTGACATCCGCGCACTCGCGACTTTTTTTGTTTCCTAACTTGAAAAGGTCGCTTATCGGGCAAAAATTTCACTCGAATGAGGAATAATCGCCGCCAAGGAGACCATTTTCAAACGGGTTAAAGAAGTTGCATACTTCATTTCTTTGATGTTTTTATGTGGTTGAGCTCTTCCTATTAGAAAATCGAGATGTGTATATAAGGAGGTGCTTGAAGTTCGCATCGTTGCAAACGCATCGCTGTGAAAATTTCGCACAATTCCTAGAAGAATCTAGAAGAGTGCAACAAAGTCAAGACCACGAATAAATTTATCGTAATTTTATGTCAAATTATCCAAAAATCATTCAAAAACTGAAAAAAAGTGGAGACCGTTGCAATTGCAACGATGCAAACCTCAGACACCTGTATAAGGATCAAACTTGATTTCGCATTGGCAATTTCCTATCTCAAAACCCATCTTAGGTTTCTTGAAGACAAAATTGACAGGTTTTTTTTCGGTCCCCACATACGTTAAAGTCATACCATACTTCACATATTTAGAATACTTTACACAAGTATCTCTAGACCAACTTAAATTAGTATCAACCAAACGTAATACATATGCTAAGAAATAATTCACTGTTCCCATTCCTTACCCAATAACATGAGAAATTGAATGTTAAATGATCCCCATAAAACTTAAATTGAGCACTTAGTGCAAAAAAAAGATAATCCTTGACATGATCCCAGGATTTAATTTGGAAAACTCAAATAGCACATTTCAATCCTTATCCTTCGATAGGAATTTATATTGTGTGGGCAACGGACAAGGCTTTCAAATCACCCTTAAAATGATTCCTTATTGTTGCAGTCCCTTGTGGTTTTTCTATCATGGACACAGGACAATATTGAATATCACTCCTTAATCTTATTCGATTTTTCCGAGTTACATTCACCGTCACTCAAATCATTTCATTAGGCTTGATCAAATCGTAGCCCATTACAAAAAAAAAGTCAACTTTCACTCATGCAGAAGATGAATTCAATTCGAAGCAAGATATGTTCTATGGTAGGTGGATGTGTCCTTTGATATTTAAGCTAAAGTATAAAATACACATAGCTGTAGTATGAAATATTCTGACTGCACGATAAACCATAACAACCCCAATACTCCCCTCCGCCCAAGACAAGCCAGTGCAGCTAAGACTCCTTCCGTACGATGAAAACAGTTATTCGTGTCCAATGCATTCGCAAAAGGACATGAAATCCTTGTACTATTCTATTATTCCGAATGACCGATTACAAGTAGAAATAAATCTGCTAAGGTGATGAACTAAGTTCAGTGTAACATTTCGCAAAGAGTGTAAACGAATTGTCAATGGCATAGGGGTCGAATATTGTTCGTTGTTAATAACAACTACCGATCCAATTTCTTGCAGAAATCATGCTGATGTGGGTGTACATGTAACATGACACTCACCATGTATTCGTCATGTTTTGAAGGGAATATAGTTTGTGGTTTTGTTTCCTTTCGAGTTACATAATCCTTTGTTTGTTTGTTTCGTAGCAAGCATAGAAGGTTTCAGATCCTTAAAATCTCCTCTCTTTTCTCGATAAGCTCCTTTTGTGGTTTGCTAAGTCGAAATGGTTACGTAACAGAGACATTTCCTGAATCTTTAAGGAAGGCTTAAGATCCTCTAGACGATTGTCCTCGACGATAAATTTACGTCAAGTAAAGTAAACAAGATTTTCTAAAACCACGCTGTGTTTAGGAGCTTGGTTGGCTTAAGAATAGCAATAGGTGCATGTAATACGAGTAAATAATAGTATAAATAATGAATTGTGAATATAAGGCTATTAAATTTCCTTTAATACCCATCTCGTATTCAGATTTTGTGAATATTAGTTACAGAAATATTTGGAAGTCATAATAAAGAATTGATGATTTTGAGATTTAACACCAATGTGGTCTTCGTAGCAAAATAGATAGACGAGTATATGATTATTGGTAGAACATAGTGTTCTGACATCGCGGTCCTTTATTGATGCTAATCAGTCCGTTTTTGAAGAAACATTAATGATAATGAGAAGATTCCTTTTAGTCTTTGCGGTCGTTTCTTCAATATCAATATGAGCAGATAAAAGGATCGAGCTCAGTTCATGATGTGCCCACGGAAACTACATTTTGCAGAAAGGAAAGTGTAGAGTTCTCTTTACAGTGAGTAAGGAAATAAAATTTATAGCAAAGAGACTTATCACCGCCTCCTGAAGATCATATACATGTCCTTTATAAGTCTGGCGCAATACGGCCACATGGCTCCACTTGTCAAGAGGTGCCACCTCACGTCTTGTATTGAGCACTTTTTGATAAGGCTCCTCGCGAGAATCTCTGCAAATACCACACTGAGTGCTCTAAATTTTCAAAAAATACCTTTCTCTCACATATAAAACACCCAGTCATGAGACATTCACTTACCAACCTAAGCATAATAACATCGTTATTCACTGAGGAACTTCCACTGAAATCAGTCTCCTCTCCTACGTTGACAGCTGTCGTATGTAACATCACCTAGGCTTGCCTTAAGGAACTTAGCTTCGATTTCGTTAGTGTGCACATTATATTATATGCTCCATCATGTTAATATCAGTTCTGATTAAAGAAAAAAACGATAGATCACAACGGTCGGAGTGACAGATTGTGTTAGCTAGGAAAGTGTTTTAGCTAGGAAATTGATAGGAAAAATTTGTTTAGGGAAAATATCATCAGTGGTCAAACCGAGGCCTAAGCCCTTAAATTCTTGCTGAGACTGGCAAGTTGCTGAACATCATTAACTATTAATTAAATTGTCTGAAAGGGGTCCCTTAAATTTAACCCCGCATCCAAGCTCTGTCTTGGAAATAGCGGGAATGGGTGACGCGGAGGGGGAGCTCTCCGCGGCAAAGGCTGCTTTCACGCAGAAAGCTAAGAAAAATCTACGAACGTTTTGTGAAAAGTGTGGAGGGAATGTAAGGAAGGAGTTTTTGCTAGACTTACTAGCAAGTTGCAACCTCCAACTACAACTACCTTCAGAGGGATTACGAATAGGACAGGAGGATTTTCCCACTACCGAAGAAGATGCTCCAGCTGATTTCAACAGCGAGTCGGAGCAAGAGCAGCCAATGCAGACGACCCAGGAAGATCATTCGCATTGGAAAAGACCAATTGTGTCTCCAACCCCAGAGCCCACTTCTAAGCGCTCAGTAAGCCTGAGTGCAAAAAACCCGAAGTTCACACTGCCGTTTCCAAAGCTTCGGCAAGCATAAGAAAAGACGAAAAACCATCCACCCCAGTGCGCTGGATAGCTGTCGGAGCTAAAAAAGAAACAAGGAAGGAAAGGATTCCTCCTACTGTATGTTACAGGCTGAATCTTAAGGCTTTCAGGGAAAAAGTTGAACAAGCATGTCAGAAAAACGAGCTCGAGGCCCCAAAATTCGATGTAGTGGTTAACAGTTCTACACGAACATCGTTACATTCGAAAACGATAGAGGGCCATAAAAGCCTTTTTGATTTTTGAAAATGGGACAAGGTGGCGTGCTAGACCTATACACTCCCAACAGAAAAAAAGCTGACCCTGTTACTAAAGGGTGTGCACTCTTACTACGAAGACAATACTGTCAAGGAAGCACCCCAAGCCATCCTAGGAGAAGATGTTTTGGGAGCCAAAAGGTTCTCAACAGTGGCGTTAAGGAAAGAAATGAAAACTCTCTCGTCCTTTCTTATTCAATTTAAGCCAGACTTTGACGTCAAAAAGGCTTCGAGTGTGAAAACGTTCCTACACTAAAATGTAGACTGAGAACGGTTAGCTAAATCAAACCTCTCGCAGTGTTTCGGTATGGAACCTCGTTGTGTCAAGTGTGACTGTGACCAAAGACTGTCCGATTGAAAAGCAAGAGGTTTTTTGGGTAAACTGCAATAGTAAAGGCCACCTCGCGATTTTCAGAGGCTGTCTTAAGGCCAAAGAGGCTGAGGAGAGAAGACGTAATCTCCAAAATAAAAACGAGGAACGGAGGGATTTTGTCACTGCTTCCTTGAAAAGCACCATAATATAATATAGCAAGGAGTGCAGCCAAGCCAGCTGCGGCTCAGCCTGTACGGCATGCTAAAGCGAATAATTGTCAACAGCAACAAAAAGACAGAAATGATGTCATGAATAACGACTGCAATCAATTCTTCGGGTGTGACTTGTTCACCCTCATACGCAAAAAGCTCACTAATCTGAGTGAGTAAAAAGGCGGCGTACTTAGTCTTCGCTTCCAAAATCTGTTGTCGCGATGAGCTCCATGAAGCTCTCCTTTGTCACATTTGTTCGCTAGCGCTATGTTTCAAAGGAACTCTGTCCAAGAGTACTTGGATATGCATAGACCAAATTTCTTGTTCATTTCAGAAACAAGACTGAAAAATAAACACACAGTTCACTCGGCGAAATATAAGGTCATAAGGGATGACGACCCAGATGAAATCCCTGGAGTAGCTATGGCTTTTAAGGAACATCTCAAAATTCAAAAACAATGTCTTCCAAGTCTGAAGTGTACTGATGTCATGATTTTAAGCTCAGTTCTGGGAGCGTACACATTTGCATTTGTAGGAATATATGTTAAACGCGGATATTCGGGAGGAGATCTCACTGAAGACTTGGAAACAGTATCCATTTTGTGTGAAAAATTTGATAACTTTGCGATAGTGGGTGATCTCGACGCAAGACATCCTTCCTGGGATAATGACGTATCTAATGGATATGGAACGGCTTTTTTCAACTGGGCGCAACCAAATATGGATCTCATTTTGATTGCGCTGAACGAGCCAACTTTTCGAAGAAACTCGTCAACCATCGATTTTTTCATTGTCTGCCAACCTGGTAAATATCTCCCACAGCTGGAGGAATTTTGAATGTGGAGTCATCGATGCCGAGTCTAACCATCTTTTGGTAGAGGTGACCATAAGAATGAAAAAGGGTGTAACGTTAGAGGTAGCAGAACCTTAATTCTTCATCCCATACAAGCGTATCGACTGGGAAGCAGTTAGTGCTGACTTGAGTGGAAAACTTGACGATATTTCAATCAGCAGATCGAAAAATCTCACAACCATTGAAACTGAAGAGGGAGTCACTTGTTTAAATTCAACCCTTAATACGGTCATATCAAAGATCTCCATAAAAAACTCCTCCAGGAATTATCTTTATAGAGATTTACCACAAGACATTTTGGAGCTTCATCGCAAACGTAGCACCCTAAGAAAACTACTCTCAAGAATATACCACCCGAACTTTAATGTTGTTAACTGGGAGTACCAGAAGGTACACCTTCTCATAGTCTCCCTTAATAGAATGATTTTGGGAAGAACATCTGATTTTGCCAATGAAAGAATCGAACAGACCCTAGTAAACATCAGACCTGATGTTTACCTAGATGTTTCCCCAAATAAACAAAAAAGCGTAAGCGCCTGCCAAAGCCTTTACTGCCTCCACCGCAAATCATTTTGCGAAAGTTCTTCAAGGGGAGAAGGCAAGTAGGAACTCTGCTTAGAAAAAGAAAAGAAAAGAAACTATAGAAACTTAGAAAAGAACTATATCAACGTTTGACAGGGACCATAAGAACCTGTGCTTGACTAGATTTTCCGATTCGAATCCGTTAGTCGTTCCTATTGGCAGTACCGAGACCTGAGGGACTCAGGATGCTCGCACTTGAGCAAAATTCCAAAAAAATGGCTGAAGCTGATGGAATTACAAATTTTTTTATAAAAAAACTTCCCCATACTTATTTTGTTCTTCTCGCAATCCTTCTTAATAATTGCATAAACATTTGCTACTTCCCTCAGCAATGGAATTGCGCCAAAATATTTGTCTTTTCAAAGTAGTCCGACAGTACTGACGTAGTCGTGACTCGTCCGATATCTCTTCTGTCGAACGTGGTGCAGTTACTGGAAAGAGTAATCCTTGAAGGCATCACACAGTTCTCTGAAGAAACAGAAACTGTAACGGAAAGACAATTTGGCTTTAAAAAAGCTTACTCAACTGAAGATGCGTTGGCTGTTTTTCAAGCCAGTATAAGAAATTGGCGGCCCAGAAAGGCCGTCGTAGCGTGCCTCATTGATGTAGAAAAAGCCCTTGATTCGGTTTGGATAGACAGACTTATCCACAAACTTATTCAATTTGGCTTCCCGGTGAGTGTTGAAAAAATCGTAGGCAGTTTCATGAAGGGACGTACTGCCTTTGCGGTGCCTGGTGGAGCTAGTTCCGAACCCTTTGGTAAATATTGTAAAAATCAAATCAAGGGTCCCTCAAGGGTCTCTTCTAGACCCCTTCCTCTTTAGCAAAATATTGTATAGTTGAAAATAAAAATATTAATGTACATACACTAATAATACTTCTAAATACATAACAAACATCAATTATTGAGGTCCCACATAGGGTGTAAGTGTTAGCAAGAAGAATTTTAATGTTAGGTCTATTTTATATAATATTTGTTAGTATAGAGTTCTGGGCACAGCCATTAGGCAAAGCCCGTAGGCTAAGTATTAGGATAAGAAATTTGTAAATAGTGATTGCAAATATTGTAAAAATCACTCAACAAAATAATTTGAATTTGATTAACATCTGTTCTCTCTAGGACATGACTGAATTTGCAAGCAGACAGCCGATTTTTTGGAAGTCGTTCTTCTTTACTGCATCAATTTCGCAAATAGCATTAAAGAAAAGCATTCTTAACAAAGGACTCAGCTTAAATGAACAAAAACATTTTCTGTGGTATGGTTCCAAAACTCATTTATTGCGTATTGTATACTATCCTTACAATTCAAATTACAATAGCATAAAATTTGTAGAAAAACTCATTATAACAAATCACACACTTTCTATGTGACTCTCTCTCTCTATAAGTTACTCAAGTTCATTTCAGTCTAAGACAAAACATGTTCATTATACGCTTGGAAAATCGTTTTCCTCATCTCAAAATTACCTATATTGTTGCAGGTAAGAACAAGAACAACGCTACCTCCGCGAATGTCTATCAGTGTACTAATCTTCGCATTACCATCATAAGATTAAGACAAACAAAACATGAAAATTGAAAAACAACCAAACGAACATCTACTAATCATTTGCGTTAACGTACAACGTGACACACAATCCACAAGCAATAACATCCTTTCCAGGATTATCCACATTTAATTCCCTGCAGATAAAGCTAGCGTCAAAATAAAAAAAAAGCATAAAAAAGATACTTGAAGCAAGGATAAGGACTATCAATTTGTCCTAGTTTTGTTATTGTTATCCATGTTGAGCTTATTTTGTTTCCTACATATCCTTTCGGTGTTCTTTATTAGAAATATAAACACTAAAGTCGTTTCCTTGATGCGACTCTATTCTTTTGACACTCTTTAAAAGACATGGATAGGCAGTTGATAGAGACATCCTTTCAAAAATACATACGCAACATACATATATATATGTCGTAGCATAGCAAATGAGGTACACGATCCAAGTGTTGCGAATATACATACCTGTCGCCTTGTGTTTATTTTTAACGTTGACAAAACCAAAAACAAAACTTTACACTTTGCAATGACGAAAATAAATCATACGCAATGGTATATCATAAAGGATAAGGTAGTGCGCACCCCTGAAGCTATACCCAAAGCACATGTTTCAAAGAAGATTCAAAACGTAGGTATAGAAACAGTGAAGGATAAATTCAGCTATGGTAGCTTAGGTAGAACGAATGTCCTTTACTTCGGAACATTGCGGGAGAAGGTAATGAAATCCGGAATTTGTTTGGTTTTCACTTGGAACTATTCTCAATCAATGGCGTAACAGTGACATTCCAGAACTAGGACTTAAGGCGCATGCGAATTTTCTTATTTCAAAATTTCAAAAGAACAGATATGGTGAACTGGGCAAAATCGCAATTAATAATTGTACTGAATAATTCGGAGTGGGCACATTTTTAAATATCTTTTAATGAATATCTGTTATTGCAATGAGGAACCTTTTGGTTGAAGAATTAAAATCTATTTAACATTTGTCAGATTCCAATCTCTTATCCTTCGGCAACTTATAGTTTTCGTCGTTTCAGCACTAAACTAACTCCTAGGGATTGATTTCCACCTTAAAGACCATATAGATAGGTTCGTTCAACGATTGCAGCCTCCAATTCCGAGAACCGAGCAGTTTAACTGTCTTCGTTCCTAGTGTTGTACCAGCATTTTCGCTCCTTTACTACTAGCCTTCAATGGTCACTTTCAACAACAAATATTTCTGAATGTTTTGAACGTAGGAATCGAATCATTTGACATATCATTCAACATTTTCTTTTCAGGACGCGCCTTTCAAAATCATTCCCTTTTTTACGCTTGAGCAAGGATTTATTTCTAGGATATATATCGATTTATTTGTTTACATTCTAAGCTTAAGAACTTTATTGTTGGTCTTAAGTATCAGTAAATTGAGTAAATCAGTAATTAAGATAGAAAAATTTTGATTTCCATGAATAGAGCGACTGTATTTTTTGGCCACTTTAATGGCATCTACTCGTGGTTCCAAAACTTGTAAACGAACTCAAGAATTAATTTTCAAGTCGATTAACATTCCTATGTAGGGAGCTATACTCGAAATTTATGAACATCAAGTGCTATATTATTTTCCTAGCCCTGAATAATCCATTCGCCTACTTGTAGCGTAGGGATGACTTCATATATCACCTCAGTTAATCACCCGGTTAGGATGTCTTCATTGGGATTGTCTATCTGACTCAGATAGTTTTGTTTAATGTGATTTGCTTAGAAACTCTCTGAAAAAATACACACTTGCGCTTTTCCATCGTCAAAATCATCCAATGTCCTTCGATTCCTCATTTTGATTTCCTGTTTTTAAATCAATGAATTTCTGTTGGCCGCTAGTTTAAATCATCCGATTTGTCCTTCGACTTCCTTTCATCTCTTTCCGTATATTATTTGTGGGTCTGCATTTCTTCGCTGATTGTTTCCTGGTACCTTAAATCAAAGAAGCCATTTATTTTCGGCAGGTCATTCATTTAAGACCTTCTTCGGCTATCAAGTTTATTCTATTTTTTTCGTTGAAATGATGTTTTCCGACGGTGGTTTAATTATTTTTTCGGATTCGGAGCATTAAAACGTCTGCGGACGAATCTAAAATCCGAATCCAAAAAAAAAAATATTCAATTTCATTTGTTTCAAAATGTTAATTTAATTCTTCAGCAAACTTACTTTGAAACAAGAGTTTCTAATTTAGATGTTCTTTTACACTACATCTTCCTGAAATTCGAGTAATGCAGACAGAATTTTGCTAAGTAAAGAACAACAATTCACTTCTCAACATAGTTTTGAATCAAGGACCCTAATTTCATTCCAGTAATTTTAGCCGGCTCACCCACAACTCAGAAAGAACTTTTCTTTTCACCACTTCAAGTTCAGGAGGTGTAGATTGATCAAATGGCTCAATATTTTGCGAATTTGGGTCCAACAGGACGAGGCTTATCAAAAAGTCAACTAGAGTACTTCCGCTATTTCGTTTCTTCTCTAACAATTTTTAGTCATTCCATTGCTGAGGTGAAGCTCATAGTTACCCTGCAGTTATTTTTATTACTCTACCACCATCTCATCCTACAGAGTTTCGGGTAACTATTTTATCAAGCCTGCTGGTTCTTCTTGGATTAAGTGCATTTTGGTAGGTGAACCAGCTCTTCACCCGATCTTTTCTAACTCTCTCAATCGCTATATTCAGGAGCTGCCATTAATTCGACTTTCTATCGTTTATTTTCAGCAGTTTTGAAGGTCTACGCGCACCAAAGGTAAAGTAAGCAAGAGAATGACTTTCGGACAACCGCATATCCAGGATTTTAACTTTGCTATTAAAATATGTGGCACAATATGACTTATTTTTCAAACCGTTCCTTTATTGCTCCTTTCATCTTTTGTCCAATCTTTTATTTATTAATTTCCGTGTTTGTGGTTGGTGGCATGCTTATTGATGGCTGACTCCCTTGGGTATATTGTTTTGCTCACTATTTCCCGGTCATAAACATCCTTGTTTATAGATCTAGCGCTTATGCAAGCAAGCTGTTCGTGCCGGGCTTCACTCTTCCTCATTAGATTGTAATATTGATTCCAACTTTTTATACAATTTTGGAAGAAGACCCAAATCTTGGGAGTATTTAATCGATAATGGCTCTTTCAAAGCCTTTGAAACCTTGTTTATGATGGCCTGAAACTCCGGCAGATTTAAGAGTCTACGGCCTATTGATCCAGTAATTTTCGTCACCTGTTCACATCTACTGAAGCTCCAAATCAGCTGCCTGATTGAAACGAAAAGGACCAGGCTGTTGCTTCAATCTTTTACGTTTGTTGAACACCTGTCTAGTAGCACTTACTCTGGTATAGACATACCATCAACATAATACAGAGATTGGGATAGAACACAGGGGACAGAGAACAGGAGACAGAGGACAGCAGTGCGAAGTAAAGATATGGTAGGACCAAAACGGGGAGCTGTAAGAAGTCCAGGTCAATCCAGGTCATCAAAGGATAGTCATTCTAGAAAATTCTCCTGAAGATACCGAAAAGAACAGCTTGTGCACGGGCCAAATGTCACATTGTGACACCCTCAAAAACGTAACGATGACTCCAAAATGTATCTTACCATCATCTTCTTTAAGTCAAAACGACTAATCCTCAAGAAGGTTACCATATTTTACAATTACTTTTAATTTTGGTGGTCATCAGACCTCAGGACCTCGTTTCGGTAACATTAGAACTAAGATGCCTTTTGATCCAACTATCATATCAAAAATGTCCATATTTGTAGTACAAGGATAAGGACTCTAGGACTAGGATAATGTAGAGTTCGATTTTTTAAATTTTCAAAATTTATGTCTAATGCTATATAATAAAATTTTTATTTAAATGTTCAAATTAAAAAAATTATTTTAGCGTCTTTTTTTCAAAATTAGCTCTTGGCAATATATTTTCATAGCGCGAAATCCTTTTTTAATTTTAAAATTTCAAATTTTTTTTTTTTTTTTTCATATTATTTATAATATAATGTAAAAAAATATCAAACAAAAAGTTCCTCCAAGGCAGCACTTTTTGTTTCAGTGTTTCGAGTTTGCTAGACCTGGAGCTCCACAGGAGTCAATTATATCACCTATTGCATATAAACGCGTATAAAAATAATTATACACATGTGTACGTAACATGTGCAACTTTTTAGTTGTGTCTCTGAACTGAAAGCTACCAAATCCTACTGACAAAAGAATAATGTTAATTGTCAACTTCTGGAAGGAATGGACAATTTTGGTATTGGTAATAGTTTAGATTGTTTCCAGCATATAAAAAAACAAAAATCTTGGGATTGCCACCAAGAATTCCTGACGATTCACGAAGAAAAAACAACAAGTATATAAAAAAGAAAGAAATCACAACCGACCAGAAGGTACCACTTCCTTTCCAATATACTAAGCACTGTTTCTAAATAAAGGATGTTATTCGCATGTTTGTTCAAAGCACTGTATGTTTACAAAGCTCAAAGATGAAGAGTTTTCTCCGTATGTATTAAGATATATACCAACAAAACCCGTATGGAACAGTCAATGTGTTTTCGAACAATGACAAGTTCAAATCGAAAACCAACTGGCATTTAATATCTCTTTAATCGATTTCGAGTCCTTTAATGTGACATCAATCGCATAATTTCTTCCATATTGGAATTTTTTTCTTTTGATTTTCTATCGATTTCGATGTGAATAAAATAAAATCGGTGTTCAACAATGACAAACTCGTTACATGTGGCATTTAATTACAACTTTTCGGAAGAAATTCCCAAAATGAATTTACAATTCACTAGAACTAACCCGCTTTTGAATTAAAGTATGCTATTTCATATGCAATTATTCGTTTTCCAGCAATACACCAACTCGGTTACGAAAGGATAACGCTTACTATAAATCATTTCATGCTTTACTGATTGCATACGGATTTTTTCATGAAAACGAAATTGCCTTAGTGACAATAGTACGTTTCAAACCAATGACAACAACAAAAATCCATTGTCCTTCACATCAATTTTCCACCTTTCCTAGTAACGCCTAAAACGAAAATCGGATGCAAAAACGTAAACTCCATTTGGCAGTGGAAAGTTGTGGATTTTGTTTTATTCTTTCTGTTCAAATCCCAATACATTCATAGTTGATGTCAATATGAATGAACGTGATGGAAAAGCGACGCCAAAAAAAACAAAATCCTTTATGAATGAACTGGCCTACTTGAAAATTAAAAATGTTTCCAATTCCACCACTACATTTTTCATTAGTTTAGTTCGCCGAGATAATTCTTTCGACAGTTTTAAGCTTTATGTTTTACTGAAGTTTCATTTTACACTTTCATTGGACTGGAATAGAAATTTGGAAAAATTACAGGATTACAATAACTTTTCGATTTCCATTTCCATTCACTATGTGCTTATCAAAAACATGAATGTGCCTCAACTTCATCATTTATAATTTGTTATCTGATTTGAACAAATACGAAAGCATGAATTGATTAAGACCGAAGTGTTTAACCAGTACTCAGTTGCATCCATGGATATGATCCTTTTTGGATCTATTTATCAACACTTGGGCCGGAAAAAAGTGAGGAATCGCTTGGAATGGATTATGTGGCTATTTGGAAAAGGGAAAGAGTAGCACTACTAGAAGGGAAGGGAAAGTAGAAAGCACTACTACAGTTTTTCCTATTAGTTTTTCACCAAAAAATGCTGAAAATTATTCAAGAGAAGTTTCAAACTTAGGAGGTAACTACAATTCTTTAATGGGTCAAAAAAACTTGTTTCTTCAAATATTTTTTACTATTGTTATATCTAGATCCAATATTGGATAGGCGTAGCCTGCGATTGCACCTTAGCTCCCAAAATCTGGTAAAACTTTTGCATATACTTCGAATTATTTTCCTAAAGAAACCGTGATCATTTCTCATATCTACGGTCATCAGTGGTTCTATTCGTTGGCTCAACCCAACCAAATGAGTTTTGGTTGATCAATGTCGCTTTCTGTCTCTCGCTGCAAGATTGACAGGTGTCACACACCTAGTTAACAATATTTTAGGCACTTTCTACCACATGAAGCTCAGCTTTTTCCACGTCATGTATTTTGTCTTTGACCTTCAACGTATTTATGTCCTGTACGGTGACGGCTTTGACTGCAAATAATTTCAGACGAAGCAATGTGGCATTGTTTTCGAGTACCACCCATAGTTTGGTCTCACTTCTGTTTTATATATCAAGGGGCAGTCTATCTCAGCAGAAATATACATTCAAATCCCACCGCTGTCTTTCGTCCTTCTTTTCGTATGCGTTAAATTCAAGTTACCTCGTCATCGAAGCTTATTCCTAGGTGTTTTACCTTCCATACCAACTTTATATTTGTGCCAGCTACAGTTGGGCATATAAATGTGTCAGGTTTTGTTGCATTGTGTCGTGCATACGCTCCGTTTTGTCAACATGGATATTCAGTTTGTTTAGCTTCGATATGAAGAAACTTGAGTAAGGCCTGATCAAGACTGACACAGATTCTGAGAAGTTTCCACGGATCAGGAAAGTGATATTATCAAAGTTTACTTTGGACCTGAATCCACTACTAATTTGAAGTTCAACTTTTCGTTTAACTATAGATAACCAAGCAAAACGTACTAAAATCAACGATCCTAACGATCAATAACAATCCTATGGTTCACCCCTGTTTGTTCTTTTGATTTACACTGACTTTTTCAACACTAAATTCCATTTTTGCACACTCTATTGATTGCTGCAACTATATTTCCCGTTTTTAAGGACTCCAATTATAAATTTGATGATATACTGTCTAATGAGTTTCATTCTTCGAGCAATGCCGTCTTTGACATACATCAAACATTCTACGTATGCAGGTTTGTAGGTTTTTTTTCGTAGTTATTTATGTTTGGTTGAGACAACGTCCCGTTATCTTCATGGATCACTCTTTATCCGTATTTCCTAGGCGTTCCGATATTTCCACTAACAAATTTCTACCAATACGTCGGTTATCCTTTATGTTGTGATGACTGAATTCTGATAGTTTTCTTTCGAAAATTTTTTTTTGCCTCTCTTTAATTTAAAGAAATGTATCCTTTGGAAAGCTAGGGTCTGTTTATTTCCATCCAAAGCGTTATAATTCGACTCCATTTGTCCAGACGTCATGGTATGCGGAAGCAAAACTTTTGAAGATATGATATGACATTGACTCGATTATGTGGAGGGATTCGCGTTTGAATTTCATTAAATTTTTTAATTCATAAGCAATGACTCACATGTAAAACTACACTAAATAATTATTTTCACATAAATTAAAGCTTGGAAATCAGTATAACGCGCCCTCTCCACTCACTTGCATCGTATACTTTCTAAGCTCTCTATCTTGGAAAGCTCGCTTAATTGTATTCATGCGGTAATTGTATCACTTTCTTTGAGATTCCCATCCGAACGGTAGCTACAGTAGGTACGACGTACCATAGCAGTAAATGGCTTAAGGTAGGGTGCTGAGAAGACTCGTTTGAGCAAAATAACATGGATTATTTTGTGTTTGCTTTACGATGTTCACTAAGGTCAATTTTATTAATGTAAGTAATAGATTTCATTCCAGAAAATGTTCAAACTGATGAAAAAGATACAATGCTTTCTCTCAATTTTGTGTGTCAATTTTCTGTCAATTTTTTAATTTACGAAATAGATTTTCAACGGTAATCGATCGGTCTCCCTCAGCAACTTAGACAATGCTGACTTTGATGAGTCAAGCGGAAATCTGGAAGGAAGCATTCTACTTTTTTGATCAATAATTATATTGTTATCCTGTGCATGCTCGGATTAAATTTGTAATTTATATGGTTTGAAACTATAGATTACATTAAAAACCGTTTCATTGTATATAATTTTTCTGAAAGAAGAACCATGATAAGGAGATGGGTTGGTTACCTATCTTATCGTTTTATCTTTTAAATCCGGAAATTTTGGTTTAAGCTGGAGTTTAGGGTTTTGTATGCTATTCGTTGTCCATGACCCTTCTCTCCTTTGAAATACAGTGTCATCTTCTTTTTAATACTAAGCATTGCAACAGATAATACTCTAGGATATATTTTCCTTACTTTTCATAATCGTTTTTTTTTCGTAGTCCTTACATTCATAATCTTCGTTTATAAAGCGAGTTATTCTGAACAATATTCAATTGTTGTTACTTTGAACTTAAATTTATTTTCCTCATTCTGTTCGATAAAGCCAGAACGATTTGAAGTTATCTTTGGAAGAGCAATGCAGAAGTCGATGACCCCTCGTTTCATTTTATTTCCTGTCATTAGCACCAGAAGCTGTCACAAAATGCACATCCCCATACTTAGCTAAAGTCTTTTGTTATGCCAAACACTATGCTATGGGGAGAAGGTTTCGCTCAATTTATCAATTCTTTAATTAAAACATTATACGGAAATACGATCGACCCGATACCAAATAGGAGGGGCAGCATTTGACTACATGCGAACACAGGATATTAATATGGTTTTTTCATTTTTGACATAGTAAAACCATTTGGCACTATAAGGCATCAATTTGTGGCTAAGGCAAAAATAATCTAAAGCATCATTAAGGCATCAATCTAAGCTAAGAAACCAAATTGAGCTCTCATTTGAAATACAGAAACACCAAAAGAACTTTTCGTATGATAGTTGGCTGTTGGCTACTATCTTTTAGGACTGCAACCAGAAAAAACTGGTGTTCTCCAAGTATTGTCCATATCACCTATGTTGTTTATATTACTTACTGCAGATATTCATTTACGCTTGATATTATGTATGATATTATTATGTATTGATATTATGTAACATTATTTGTTTAAGGATATTAGGCATATTGATATTCCTACATTTAACTAAACGTGAAAGTCCTAATACGCTGGGGACTTCGGTGTATTTTTCACTGGGCGAAACGGAGAACTCATTCGTTGGTGAAAAGTGTTCCTGAACGTTGGATTCAGATTAATTTTAAGAAGACACAGGCAGACAACCTTCATTCAGGGAATAGACGCTTGTAAACAAGGAACAAATAACTTGGAAATGCGTATAAATTTTCATTTCATGAAAAGTCCCATGCAAAAATGAGATCACAATTCGAAAACAATATCGAGCAAATTTTCGACACTTGGTGGCAGTCCTTTTGGAATAGAGCAGTTTGAGAGATCTTTGGAACATCACATTATTTAGGGAATACAGCTTTTCAAAATGACTTCAAAATTCATTAACTTTGGCACAAAACTTTGAAGCTGTTTGACAAAGTTTTGTATCATCAAAGTGCTACCAAAGTTGTCCTGAGACCTCTAGCAGGGAAAGAGTTTCGGGAAAAGTATCGAAATTTGTAACAAATTTGAAATCTTCAATAGAAAAATTATATAAATTAGAGCACCAACTTTATCAAAAAGGTTGGGATGGAAATGGGAACTCAGTGTTTACAGGAAAACAACTAATGTAAAAATAGCGTTCCTGGCCTCTTCAAAATAAAGGGCTTCAAAAGGGGTTTTAAAAACAATAGTTTGCTTGGAATTTATACAAGGACATTCACATTGACTTAAACATGACAGGATTTTGCACTAAGCACTGACGTTTTTTGATGCACTTGACAACCATCCAAATACTACCTTAATAGGCATCGGACCACTGAGAGGAGAGAGATCACGCAATATATGTCCAAATGTGAAACAAATATTGAATGTGTAAAAGAAAAAATGTTTAAGAACAAAATATTCCGAAAAACCACTTCTTAGGATAGTTGGTGGTTAGTGCTCGTAGAATAGGGTTTTAGAAAAGAATCTTACAAACAAGTATAAGACTTATTGTAATTGCACGAGATTGAACTCTCATGAAGAGTATAAAATGGGTCATCTTATCTTACAAGCTTTGTCAAAAGATTATATAAGAACTCATCACATAACTTTTTCTTACACAAACTTTGTAAAACATCAAAAAGTACGAATCAAATGTTATACAACCGAATCTGTACAAAAATTTCCCATATTATTTAGTTGAACATACAATGTTTCTAGTTCATACATGGATATCGATTTTGATGTTCATTTCGACTGAATTCCTTAATTTAATCACACCAATAATTACCAACAAGTAATTCGATCCAGAAGTCTCCCAAATCGATTCCCAACGAAATGATATACAAAGAGATGTGGTCAGTACCACGCTTGAAAAGTATCTTCAATCCAGAAAAACAAATTATAGGAGATAATATATTATCAAAGAAAAGACAAATAAACTATGAAAACTGAAAAACCCAAATCTATCACAAGCAAAGCTGAAAGCGATATACGTTGAAGCGCGTAAACTTTCGCTGACAATTATTGCAAAGTAGGTCCCTGTTAGATTCCTTTGATTTAAAACGCATCCGCGTATGCAATTAAACGGTTAATTAGCGCTAGTTGCAGTATTAACAAAGTTATAAAGTCGTTCCATTTAGTATATACGCATACAAATCTCCCGGGCACGAAAGACAAAAGGATTCATGATACTGAAACTCAGTTTATCGTCCTATCTCGCTTCCAACTGCGTATTTTCTGCAGAGCGGAACTATTCAAAGACACTACTTGGTTATCATTTATCCATTTGCAGTAGCCACCTCACATGTGTATGCCTATCATTTATAAACGATAATACGCTACTCGTACTAATATGTGAATTTATAGTGGTAGCTTATAAGGAATGATTTATATATGGTTGCAAAATGATACACGGTAGATAAGCATTCGCTGCATCCATCGGCAAAAACCGGAAGGGCAAATTAATCTCGGACTGTCTCTATGTTGTTTCAAATAATTTTAGGTCAATAACAATACAAATATCGTCATCATCATCAGTTGCAAGTGATACACACATGAATATCGGAATACATGAACAACGGTATGTATGTGTGCAAACACTAAGTACCGCGTTCACTGATATCAGAATCCATCATGAACATTTTGAGATATAGAATAGGATACTTGAGTCCTATTTAAAAATACTTGAAATTTTATGAATGAACCAATTAAACCATAGTCGTTGCATATGAACACGATGATGGTGGTCTTACATTATTCAAGTCATAATAAGGTTTCCAGGTGGAGAACAATCCATCCAAGGAGCAAGGAGGAAATATCGATACTGAGCGCATGTAAGAAGTAATGGAGTAATTAAATTATGAAGTAAGGTATTAACTAGAGGTTGCAACCATTGTCTATTACAACTCAATTAAAACTCCTACATACACTGAAATTAAGCTCAGTCAATGAGGACGAAGAAGAAGTCGAAGTATGCAGCAGGCAAAAGTTCTTTAAGGAAGATATTGTCGAAGTCTGTTGAAGTAATCGCAAGAGTTTGTTATGTCATGTTAGTTGATGAATGCTCTCTGAACCGAAGAAAATGTTAGTATCGAAATAGATGTAAGTTAACGCCAGCTATGTCTTCAGTTTATGGGATCGTAGTACATAAATGCGAGGCTAAATCAGTTTCAGAAATTCAACAATTACTTAAATTTCATGTACACGCACATTTACGAAATATGCAGTTTAATAAGTTGTCCTCTTTTTTCTAAAACTGGCAACCTGTCAAGGGACTTTAATAAGAATTTCTGCCGTGTTGAAAAAAATGCTTTGTTCAATCCCAAATATTTTGTTTGCATAAACTTCTAACGCTATGCAACCATCTCAGTCTATTAAATATCTGCCATAACTTCCCAACCTTTCTATAGTTATCCAACTTCGATTAAAATTATATCTTATGGCCTTATAGTGTATTTCAACGTAATTATCTTGAATTTTTTATTTAATTGCCTATGGGAACAAGTTTCCTCCGTTGGTACTTTAGGGTCTGCTGTGGTAGTGTTCTTGGAATTGGAAGTTGTATGCGAAGGTTCATGAACGCAGTAGTCGAGATTCCTTCAAAGCGTGAACACCGTTTTCTTTTCTCGTGTTTAAAATGTCGACTTTCATACCGAAAAAGCTGCGTTTGCGGGAAATCTTAGTTCATTTTTATATTCTCAAGAAAAGAGCTGCGGAAACCTATCGTATAATGCCCGATGTTTACAGTGATCATGCTTCATCTTAGACGACTTGCAGAAAGTGGTTTCGGCGTTTTACAAATTGTGATTTTGACGTGACTGATAAAGATCGTGAAAGGGCACCAAAAAAGTTTGAAGATTCACAACTACGAGAATTGTTGGATGAAGAACCACGTCGAAGCCTAGAAGAATCGTTGCTGGACTTAAATGTTGGCAGATCTACTGTCGGTAAGTGCTTGCACGCCATGAGAATGGTCCAAAAAGCTGTAACTTGACATAACTGGACATCAAACGGCGTTTGGCAACGTGCAAGTGATTTCTTCAACGACAAAACAGAATGAATGTTATGCAACGAATTTCGACAGGGGATGAGAAAAAGATGTACTACGACAACCATAAGCGACCAAAACATTGGGTAATGCCATGTAAATCAGGTCCATCCACGCTAAAACTATAGGTGTTTGTGTTTTGTTTTTTTGCCATGACAACATGTTTGGTTGTTAAGGGACCTTACCTTGCTCTTTTTTCCGGGCGTCACGGCCAAGACAACGCCGTCTATTTCTACAAACAGGATGTTTTGTTAAAAGTATAGCAATTTGGAATGACAGCAAATACAAATGAATTTTTTTCAGCGCCCCTAGTGGCGTGGAGGAAGGAGCCTTATCAGAGGACCAATTTCCAACAACTCTAACCAATAATTGTGGCCATATCTCGCCAATAACGCAGCGAATTTTGTTTTTCATATGGTCAAACGTCTCGGATTTGTGGTCGAAGACTAGTGATTTGATGTATCCCAATCTTGCAGGCCAGTTAACTTGTCCAAAACGATAAAATATGCGCTCATCAAATGCTTTTTTCAATATATTGATGGTTGCACGGATTGTATTGCAAGTCGCACCAACCTGTTGAAACCGGAGGTCACCTGCAACATGGTAAGTCGATTACGTAACAAAAAAAGTCATAGATCAAGCGGTTACCATTGACTGTAATGTTATTCCCAGAAAAAACACACCAAAAATTGACTTTCACAAAATTTATTGGTGTTTGAACAACCATCTGTGGTTGCTCATCACGCCAAATGCGGTAGATTTGTTTATTGACGCAGCCATGCAACCACATATGAGCCTCATCGCCTAACGAAATTTTCTTTTCTTCGAAACCCAAAATCTAAGGACTTTGTTTTTACACTGTATCTACGAAATGCCCGGTATCCGTTTGGCTTCGATTCCTGGACAAGTTGGGCTGTAAGCCCGCAAACCAAGCCCCAAACCATTCCATAAAAAGCTTCATTAATTCGAATGGGCCCAAGTTAAGCACGATGTCGAATTAAAACACTTGGACCTTCTACGATACAAAGCTCTACACCTGCTATGGTTCCTTCATTACGCTCTGTATGACATGTCGATGGATGCGTTTTATCAATGACAGTTAACGAAAACGATCCATGGTTAATCAAAATAACGGACGATTACGAAGACCATCTCGAACAGAACCATGGTTTTTTTCCCGAGATAAATTGGAGACAAATTGGAGACGTTCCTCAGGTGTCCACCTATTTGTGATAATAGAAGGTGAACGAAACTAAATATAAAACGCATGACAGCCATCACACCATACGTAGCATTCAAAAGTGTTGCCAACCTGTTACCTTTAAAAGCAACTATTTGAAAGGTGAAATGTCATGAGACCCGAACACGAACTGTTGATATTTGACACAAAGACACATCAAAAAAGGTCCGCAAAAATAAAAAAACCGATTTGGCAGGGAACATTTTTTAAGTGGAGCTACTTAACTGCTAAGAAACCATGCTTTTCATTTTTCCTGATGAAATTTCCTGATTTTCTTTTCACTTATTATTGCTGAGCATTATCTTCTGTAGTAACTAAAATAATTGTCCTACAGTGGCCAGATTAAACCCTATAGACCGGATTTCTTTTAAGTTGAGCGTAGTTGAGAAGCAATCGCAAAGGAATCATATGTAAGTCAAAAGAGTTTTATGTCAGTAATGGAACTGTGGAATTGGAGATTGGACAGGATAAGGTTTATTTTCTGCTTAACATTGCAACTCGGTCCAGACAAAAGAATAACCTCAAACCCAAATTTGGGGGACTCTATTATTAAGCAATGCTGGACTGACGGAGATATAAAATGTAAAATGAACGATGGGAGTTCTGCTCGTTTTAATTTTAATAAGTTGATTGATATATCCTTGACATGTAATCAGAAAGAGCAGGTTGTGAGGCCAAACCCACGGCACATCCGCTGTACAATCTTAGATTGGACATGACTTCCAGGTAGGTAGGACTTCCAACGTACGCCGCATATCTTTCCTGAAAATCTGATCTGATTCTTTCTTTTGTTGGGAAACGACATGGAAACAGTTCACCTACTATACAATAGACCAAATCAAACCCAATAAATATTTTATTATAAATATTCAAGTTGTCAGAAAAGCTGCAAAACAAAAACGTAAGTTCATTTTCATGTTGCAGCTTTATTTTTTCATTAATTTCATAAGTCTAGATTCCGCGTTTGCTAACGTAAGTTTCCTTATGGTTATAATATGGAAAACTATCCCATTGCTTGTATTTGCTTTATCCTTGGAAGTACTCTCATTGAGAAATCCTTCGATTGCTATCCTCATTAAAATCAAACGTGGAAAAGTCTTGCCTCAATAATTCAGTATACGATCCTACGCCTCACATTGGTTAACTCGTTACACAACTTGTATCCTACTACAACCGCCATCATAGAATGAAAATATGCAATTTTTCCTAACAAGGAACTATTTTTCCCAAAATATTTTTCCTTCCCATAATCATTCGAACATTACTCCTTTGGGTATAAATATTTTGCTATCAAATCTTACGCGAACGTACAAAGAAAATATTCCATAATCAATTTTTTCTATTTTTTTTTTTTTTTTGCTTTTTGGAAGAAAATTCTTGAAAAATTGTTCTCTCAAGCTCATTCGAAAGGAAGACTGAAAATAATGTTGAAATAAAATCAAATTTGAATGTTCAATATTAAAAAGTTTATGGTTTAAGAAGAATGTTACTCAAGAATTGCAATTCAAGGATACAATATTTTATTAATTTTGAAAGGAAGCAGAAAAAAACGGGATCAAATGTTAATATATTGAAAGGATAAATTGCAAAAGTACAAAAGAGTTCACTTATTTTACTATGCAAAAATTCCCATATTGTATAGTATAAATAAAATATCATTACATAACAACAGTTTAACCACTAACGTTTCACAATCAACATTTTTTCGCAAATTTCGAATCGAAATCGATTCAGAAATATGTGGAGAAAATATTGATGATTCGAACAAATATTGCGAATTTTTTCTAACCAAAAACTGCCTTCTAGAAGCAATTAATCCGTGAAAAAATCTTTTTTGAATATGAAATTTAAAATTAAATGAAAATTTACATCAACTTGAAATGAAATGGAAATAATTTAATGATTTCACCAAAATGTTGGGAGTACCCTTCACAATAAAACTGAGTAATCCAATCGTTGTGATCCACCTCAAGTGTAGCAACTCCGGCAAGATTGCGCGCGTGAGAAATGGAATGTATCTCACAAATGACACATGCCTTCGGGAACGCACCCGATGTGGAACACTTTCGACAGCCAAAAACAACGTGAGGGAATTTTCGACAAATGGAGACATTTCCTGGCGGAAATTTTGTTTCTTTTCCGTCAGCGCAACGGTTTCAGATGACAGATGCCCAAACAACTTTCGTTCTAACGTTGTTTTGTTGAAGTAAAATTTAAGAATCGGATAGTAAAGTAGAGTTCATTGAGAAATGATGCGTACGGAAAATGAGATTTAATGGTGGCTACTTATAGTAATGAAACCCGAGTGAAAGTCCGTCAATGGTCCAACCCACGCCCGCATACCTCGCTGAACAAAGCTACTCTGCTAGCAGCCACCAACTGGTGCTAGTGAAAAAGACAACCCTCTCATGTGACAACCTTAATGTTGTGTTTGAAGTCGTAGTTCTGTGTTGGCCTTATCTACCATTGCTCCACGATCATTTTACTTTAGTTGAAGTAAATCATCTTTGCTCCAACCATCAAATCTATGTACTTAACACTTTCCGTGTGTCGAGGATAACATCTTCAAACCAATTTGGAATATTTCAGGATATTCACTCTTTAGTCAATTTAAAGATAAAAGTTTTCGAAGCGCTTGGTGGATTTGCAAGACTATATGCTAAGTGAAAAACTTGTCAAACACAGAATTGAATTAGCTGAAGAAATTAGTTTATCAACTTTTAAAGCTGGTCCCAAACAGGAGTCTAGAAATAGATTACGAAAAAGATCAATGGCAAATAAGGTAGAACTACGAGCTTTAAACCTTTTCGACGGCCTAAAGGCCTCCCAAATAATTAATAAATGATGCAACAGTTCAGCGAATAAACGAGGAGCAGATGCCTAAGAATATATTCGTTGGCAAGGAAGAAACCTTAAGCCTAATATTGGGTTAAGACCGGGGACACTTCATCCAAAACGAATGTTTAAATATCATTTGACTGAAACAGCAAAAAGTTTGCAATGGCTCGTCATGATAGTTTAATAATTGCTTCGTATCTGATCACAATGATCTGATTGTTTTTCGGCCGATCCTCAAAGCAAATGAATCAATATGTAATCTCCTGTTATTGTTTTGTCTGATTTCAGCAGCTCATTATTAATCACAACCCTTCAAGTTTATATTTATGTCCAAACACAGGACATGAACTCTAGCCGATATCTATTGTGGTCACGTGGTAGTAATTCATGGTTACTTGCGGCTTGCATATGCTTTTCCCATGTTCAGAATGTCGTAATGGAACGTTTTTCTACCACTTGATGAAAAAGCACCATCTTTTAACAGCCTCTTAGCAGCAGTTTTGTCATGCAAAACCGCCATTCAATACCTCGCGGATGCAATACATATGGCACCCAATCATTTTGCTTTGAATTAATTTTAATTATTTCATGTGCCAGATAATTGTTCTTCGATCAATAACAATTCAAGTTCTTAATACTTTCGACATGAGTTCTCATTATTCATGTCTCAAATGTTTCATCATTAAACTTTTTTGGCTATGCAAGGCGATCCTTAGCAGAAATCTTAAAAATTGAACCGTTTCAATTCATGCAAACCACCACCTACATTTTCATTTCGGTTGGAACATGTTTCGTATGATTTTTTTGTCACAAATGATAACATTCAATGAAACTTTTCTTTCGATTAAAGAACAAAAGCAGTGCTTTCCGTATATGGAGTTTTTTTGAAATGTTGTTTGAAGTTTTCATCGTAAAGAACTCCGATCGAATTGCTCATTCTATAAGTACTTTGACAGCACTGCGACATTTTGATGAAAACAGTGTGGTCAGATGCAAAAAGCTAGTTATTATGTCATTTGGTTATAACAAATTTTTTAAAGCCTTAGTGCCAATATCAGGATTTGGAAGAAATTTAGAAAACGACCAACATACGAAAGAAGGAACTTTGGACGAAAATAATGTTGGAAATTCGCGTGGAACTATTGAGGCGAATAATGGAAGAGAACATCATTCTGAAAATCAAAACCGAGAAGTTTAAAGTTCATCAATGAGAAGATTTATTTAAATAATACTGCAGCGACGGACAAGAAAATTATTTAAAATGATTACAAATCAGAATTAGAGAGAGCTAAAAAATCGACCGAAGAACTGTAACAGAAACTGCAACAGAAACCACAAAATGAAGAAGAGTAAATGCGAGCAATGAGCAGATGTGGAAAGAAAACGAAACGAAACGTTCCAAAAACGAACGATGAAAACGTGGATAAAGGAAACAAGAGATACATGATAAATTTTTGGAGAAATTGAAAGAAAAAAACAAAGCAAAGGCATTGTGAGCTCAGATGCTGTATAAGCTAGTGAATATCAATACGAAGTGAGAGGAAACTGTGAGAATTCATCGCTTAATAATACATTTTATTGTGAATGATTTGCAGAAAAATACGAAAAAGTAAATTTTTTTTAACATGCAATGAACTGACAAGATGGAAATCCAGATTGAACACAGAGAAAATTCTTTGCTTTCACACCATTAAAAATCAAAGGAGAGGCTGCCTTGCCTTCTTTCTTGTAGGACTTTCTAGTGTTCCTAAGCAAGAGAAAAAGCATACGCTCCTCTCTAAAGTATTATGAATCAGATATGGAAATAGGAACGCGACCTGCATGAAATGTTGATAAAGAAAAGCCGCATTTCAAGCGAGTCGGCCAGACAGCCTCATTTACGTGCAGTTTTTGAAAAATTTAAGCCCATAATCAAATAACACATGGTTATTCAATGGATATTAAACCTGCAGTTATACCAGTTAAATTTAAAATATAATCACCAAAATAGCTTGGTAAAGTTCGTTCCAAAGTGATCAGTCACGAGAGAGGATATGGGTCGGATCCTTAAAATGATTATCGGGAAGCTGTGAAAGATTGAGGAATCACAGCCATCTTATGATTATGGCTCTTAATTGATAAAATTATGGGTCTTAAAGACCCATCAGTGAAACATGTCGTCATGTTAGATTTTATTTATAATCGATTCCGAATCCATCGAATATACTTTATAAAAACTAATTGAATTTGAGTAAACCTGTAGATTTCTGATTAGTGTATATGAAAAAGAGCAAAGTAGCGACAAATACGACCTGATAGTGCACTCATTGGACTTGAGTGATGATGTAACTTGTTCATGCTCCGAATAAAACATCCAATAAGATATTCAACCGAATGTGGCTCATAACCATGCTGCAGAATTTAATGTTCATGTTTGTGCAGGACAATCGGATTTACGTTAAAACGTTGTTAAAATCTGAAAACAGCATCTAACCTGATAATGCAGCCAAAACCGTGATCAATAATCCAATGCGATACGTTGTTGTGATGTCTTCAACCATCGTCAAAAGAAGTATTCGTTCGCACTACACACTAAATACCAGGACACTTAACACTCACTAGGAAGAGAAGCACTACAATGCCACTACCACACTACTCGATACTATCAAGAGCACCTTTCCGGCAACCAATGATTGCAACTAATGTGACACACCAAATTCACACACTGCACTCATCAAATAAAATCAATTGACAAATTGCATCAATATCGCACGCTAGCACCAAGATCACCTTATGACCCGCATATAATCACATAGCAGCCGGCCTTAATCAACGAGCAGGTCCAGTAAATATAAACGCACAATAAAATAATGAACGCCACCCACCTTAACCAATCCAATCACTGCACCAGTTACTAATAAATAATAATAATTATGCGCCAGTGAGCAATTAACGGATGCAGTAGCTTCAAGCGCTCTTAAATATTCTCAGGAGGATCCTTTAACTGCCACCTCGATCAAATCACCTCACATCAAAAGATTTGTGACCCGTATGTGTTGTAAGCCCGTACGCACTGTAACAGTTAAGCTTTCATCGTCTCTATGTTAACAATATGTGAGCCCATACATAGAACCATATGTGAACTGTCTCAAATCAACCCGACAACTAAAGAATGCAGCCCTTTCAACCATTCTTGCACATTCCAAACACGACTTTCACCTCGTTACCCTGTGCTACCCTTGTATCGAGGGCTTTTGGCACTTTATGAATCTAAACTTATCGAAAATGTCGCAGTAGCAACGTTAACGTTCGTTTCCTTTATGCGCAACGTTCTGTTGTTTTTCTACAAACATTTTATCTTTATTTATGCAGAACACAATCTGTAGAAATATAAGCTCAAAAATCTAAAATGTAAGTTCAACAATTAGGGGGTGAAGTCCTTGTCTCATTATCCGACCCATATCATACAATAACAGACATTAATAAGTTGTAACGGATTCCACACACATCTACGCTGTTGCTGATACATTCGTACATTCAATCCACATTTGGAATTAACATCCCCTCAGTGAAATTGCGATAGACACTTTTCGGATTAAAAACTGGGGGCGAATTC
Source organism: Stratiomys singularior (assembly GCA_954870665.1). Classification (NCBI taxonomy): domain Eukaryota; kingdom Metazoa; phylum Arthropoda; class Insecta; order Diptera; family Stratiomyidae; genus Stratiomys; species Stratiomys singularior. The sequence continues at coordinate 14,433,595 of OX940879.1, forward strand.
CATGGAAAGTGGAGTAGGAAAACTGAAGCTCGCCTGAAATCGTGCTGTGCAGATAAGCTTTGGAATTCGAAAAGGAGGAGATTGAACTTAAGCTTATACATATTTTGCGATAGTAAACATACTATCCGCTACTGGAAAGGATACGATTTTCAGATTTTGTTTTCAAATCTAACGAAAACTTCGTAAGTACGAGGGTGAAATATACAACGGAAATGTTTTTTCGGCTTGAAGGAAAATAAATAAAGGCTTATTTTCCTAAGCAATCACCTGATTTAGAAAAACAGTTTCATCGAAAGAAGTCGGAGAATGTTCAGTTAATTGCGAAAGTAAGGCCACAACGTCCTTATCGATGTTGAATCTTCGCCATATTCATATTCTTCGGACCAGGTCAGTGATTGTAGCTTTTGTTTCGACGTTCTCACGTTCCCTCCATTTTAGCGCACCGTCGTCACTATAGAGCACTTGCACTCTCTTATTGAATCTCGAAGAAAGAGATGTAACATGTAATACTAGATTTATAGTTGTATCAGTCATTCAATCCGTTTTTAGAGTATTGTCCCTGATAAAGTATTTCAGGAGAGATATACACCTAGATGCCGGATAAAAAAGTCTTTTTTTGTGAAAAAAAAAACAATTTATCAACTACTATTGTATATTCTAGGAGGTGTCATAGCCGATTTTGAAAATATCGATTGGAAATAAAATGGTGACGATTTGAACATACATCGTGGTTTTAAGACCAAAAATCAGTTATTACTACGTCTATAAACCAAAAACTAAGTAAAGCAACGAAAAAAATGGATTTAGGAAGTGTTTTAGACACTTCAGACACGGACAGCTTTCTCATGCCGAAATTTGATTTAATATATGACAAACACGCTCTTTGGACATTTTCATAGCCTCTGCTATCTCTCTCATTAGAATTTAGCGGACGTCTAATTCCATTTGGAGAACTTAATGAAGGTGCAGAGTCCCCATACAGAGTCCAACTCATCGTTGATTTGCGTGGAAGTACTGCCCTTCAAAAACAAAAACTTAATAACAGTTCTTTTTTTTGCAATTCTCAATTTTTCCATTTTCACAAAAATACTCACATTGTCACACACAAATGACTATCAACTAAAAACTGCTCATCCAAAATGGTTGAAAATTTGGTGAGTAAATGTCAAAAGATGCACAACTCATTCATTCTCGTTCATTTCTGTGTTCTCCCTCGTTTCTTCTTTCTTTCATTCACATACAAGTTTCGGCTATGTGCCATATTAGGTGAGTGTTTTCATTCTAAGTTTGTCAAACTGGAGAATGGAGTGCATGGAATTAATGTCGTTTAGCAATTTGACTCCCTCTCAACTGTCTGTCTGGATCTATTTACAGCTTCCAATTTGAAGCTAGTAATTGGCGAATTTTAGGACTTTCGGAGTTTGGTTGGTTCCAAAATGTTTTCAGAATGCACAGATACTATTTTCATGATTGCGTCTTCTGTCAAACAGCTTTAGAGCCTTGTTCCGCGCATACTTTCTTGACGTTTCTACTTTAATTTCTTTGTATATGCCCATGTCTCTTATAGGGTATTGAGTTCCATAGCGTCTTCTTATCACTCGGCTACGAAAGGATCGAAAACTTTTTTTATTTGTCATTATGCTTTGGTAGACAAGCGTCGGTCGTATTATTTGTTTATAAATGATCACTCTGTTTTGCAGGCTAAGTTTTCTCGATTTAAGAAGAGCGAAGAATGTTGATAAGAGTTTTTCTCAACGTTTTTGCTTGTTTTATTTGTCTTATTTCCAAATAAGTCTGACAGCAGGGGTGACTTCAAGATATTTTGCTGTGCATTTCCATTCAATTGGTTCATTGTCGATTGCGATTGCCTGTGAGGCTTTTCGCATTTTCGATTATGAAAATTGCTTGCATCTTGTCCGGTCTGATCTTGATCTTTCGTTCGGGAAAGCAGTCCAAAATAATTTTCGTTGAGCGTAGCAACTTTGACGTTATGATTCTTACTTGTCGTCCTTAAGAGAAGATAGAAGTGACATCGGTGTACGGCGATAGTTTTGCTGTTAAGGGGTGGTTACCATCATCTGCAAGGTTTATAATGTAAAGAAGAGGTGAAATGGGTGGTCCTTGAAGAACAACAGCAATAGATGTGGTAGGTGAACAAATGAATTGGACGATTTGGTTTCTAAGCCTGTTCTTATATGCTGAAACACTGTACTGTCAGCTGAGACTGATATATCATCTGCAAATTCATTGTGTTCCTCATCCAACAAATTTTCTTTGAACTACATTTCGAGGGAGTCCATAAATGCTGTGGCTCTACCTGAAATTTTGTATTTCGTTCCGTTTGGGCTATGGAGTTTTGGTGGTGGTGGTGCATTATACTTTTCAGTGGGAAATATGTGCACACTCTTCCAAAGGTATTGGAACCAGAGTCAAAACTGAAGTTTGTCGATTCTAATTCTACTTTTTTATTGGTCTGACTGGTCCGACAGTATTTAGTTTGTGGGTACAGTACTGTTGCATGCGACATTTTCCAGTTAAAGGGATGAAAATCTCATCAATACTCATTTCCCTTGGACGATGTTGTTCGTGGATGCTAGGATGCGTTCAAATAGATGCTGGATTTTACAAATTTTTTTAAGCTTTTGTTTTATTGTAATTTTATTTTTATTCAGGATAATAGACACATTTGGGCCCCACCTTACGAAAAAAATCTATTTTGGGACATGGTTATTGCTGTAATTGGTACCCTCGATTTTTCTGACCAATACATTGGTATCTGCAGATACGATAATGCGAAGTTGATCATGGTAATTCCAAAATAGACTTTGAGCTCTTTCAATGCAAGCCCCATGGATTTTCCCGTTTCTCAAACATGGATTCTATTGGTACAGTGAACCAAATTGGCAAGAATGTTGTCATCTATGAATTGGTCATAGAATTGGTGCAATTTCCATTCCTGTGTATTTTTTCGATGCATGCTGATTGAATTAAATCATTTGTTCCTAACTCGAGGTTGGCATGGATCCAACTATATTCAACATTAGTGTTTTTATTTTGCCTATTTCTGATAGCGGTCCGTCGGGTGGATAATGATTTCGAACTTTAACTTCGGCTATGGTGACGAATACGTACCCGCGTTTGGGAAATACTGCTGGCTTGTCTTTTTGCTGTTGGTACGTATGACGAAGTATTCAATTCCAAAGGCGAATTGGCTAGGTGAGTGTCCAACGTTTATTCATCTGAGCTACTAGATCCGCTACGTGACTCGTTTTTTGTTGAAATTCTGAATGAAAAAGGCACATGACCACTAAATAATTCAACAGATGATTATGGATTTACTTTTTTTAACACTTTATATTTATATAGAACATAATATGTTAATCCATATTAGCATTAATTTGCTTAGATGTATATTGCGACATTTATATGCCACTGCTATTTCGAACACTATGAAAGATGACAGTTGATGTTTCTTATGAGTTGTCATATGGCAATGCGTTCAGTGATTGCCACTAGTGAAGTTGTTTTGTGTTGCCTGGTTAAAATTAAGCCCTATACGCAGGAGATTAAGAATGAATTTTCAGGGGGGGGGGTGTATACATTGTGCAAAATTCTTATTGCTCCTGATTTTTCGATCCAAAGCAGTAGATTCAAAAGGGCTATTTTAAGCGGCGCTACACTACGCAAAAAAACATTTTGAACTAATTTCTTCTATCCTTTCTTTAAGATGCTTAAACGAAATCTTTAGTCACTTTTCAACAATTTAAAACGAAGATAGATAGAAATAACAATCTAAGAAGAGCTTGCATTACTTGGATGTTGGCTACTACTAACTTGGCTTACATGGAACGCTGCAGCAGGACTTGGAGATATGAATTAGCATGTTGAACTCTAGAAGGAGATTTGCATTAAACGCAAATCAACACAAGCTGAATTTAAGGTTCCTGCCTATAAATCGTTTTGTAACAAAACAAATACGCTAAACCTTAAACCAATAATCATAACAAACGAATTCTGTTTATCTGATTCATATAATAAATTAAAAAATAAAATAATATGAAATTGAAACGTAGAATAGAAATTACAAACCAATGCATGCATGCATGCAATTGCATCCAATTTGATGTAATTGAACAGTTCGAGTTGCCTATAAAGCTCAAACGAATAAAGTCAGTTGCATAATCGAATCTTGCCGTAGTAGACTCGAGTTCACTATGATCAAAGTTCTAGAAGTTTATGCCGTCTTAATGCTGATTGCTCCTGCAATTTGCTTTGTACAAAACCTCTGCTAAGTAAGTTTCTACTTAAATTTCAAATCGTTCCGTACGTGTTTCAGAAGACGAATATTACACAATTCAGAAACTGTATTGGAATCCTGCACGTGGATGAAAAGTACCCAGTCGAAGTTTACGATGTTCAATATGAAAATAAGGACGACTTTGTGAGCACAGTGCACGGCAAGTATAATGTTCGTACGTTAGATACCCGATCGAAAGAGGTAAATTTTCAATTTCCTTTTACAAGGATGCATGCATTGATTATCTGTTTTTTATCAGAAATTATTTTAGTCCTACGATGAATTTTCTTGTTCTGTTTCTCATTATAAATCCGACTGAGCTATTCCTTTCATTTCATTTACTCGCCATTCCGACATTATTGTCCTTTCTTATCACATCGCTGCCATAATCCACAACCAATTCAATTCTCTTCAGATAAAAGCTAATTGTAATAAGCGCTGGTGGTAGAACTAAAATTATTAAATACCATTTCCATTGCAGCTGGTGATAACAATTTTCCACTGTGCGGAACCGTCCCAAGGACAATGCAATAATAATGGGAGGTCTTTCATTGAATCACTGCATTGTGACCAATTCAAGAACGACAATTCTGGAATTTGGTATATGATTTCCAGTGCAATGAGCGGCTCCCATTGCGGCAAAATGACTGTTTGTATAAAATATCTCAAACCGAGATAGTTCAGCTTTACGACAATTTTGTTCATAGTGTCTTTCTGTTTTCTTTCATTTCATATCCTGCATACATATACACCCACATACACAGGGGACATTTGATTTGCACGCTGGAAAATGAGTATCTTATAAAGTACATTACAGATAAGCCGCAGAAAGGACGATATCATCTTCGGATGTTATTTCAAGCGAAATCGGAAACGATTGGCGATGGTGATGTACGTGGTTGTGTTAGTATTGAATTTGATATTCTGTGAATTGAATGTCGTATTATTTGACAGTAATTGAATAAATATTCCAATACTTACACTAAAAATAAATAGTGCGCGTGGATTTCGAAACTTTTTCTAGGAGTCACTGGCAATATGCGAAAAAATAGACTAATTGGTGAATAGTATTCGAGGAATTTATGCGAAAGCGAATGGAAATTAGTAAACACTCAATTTATTTTCATATATCAACTACATCAATACAACTTGAATACAAACTTTAATTTTAAGTAAGAACTCAATCATTCTTCACTTTAAAACGATGTTTATCGGAAGTTTTTCATGTATCATAGTTATTTCAATTTTCGTTATTATATTTTCAAATTTTCGGCATTAAAACAAAGCATCACAGACGTATCTAAACATTTCCCGCAGAGTCCAATTGGAACTTACACCTTTCCAAGAACTGTCAACGTACTTCACCGTAGTTGTATCCCTTCTTTGCAAACCTTAAACCCAACTGTCATGTAGACACCGATTGCAACGCTAAATTAGCCTGCTCGAAACCCAATTCAACAAACAAAAGTAACATCTCTCGCATGTTCCACAATGGAGTCAAGGTTTCAAGCTCACTCGTTTCAAACTCTGATTTTATCAAAAAAACTGCTACTATTATTTCTACTTCTATTACTACTATTACTAAACCAACACCAACAACAACAACAGCAACTAATACTACTACTACTGCTACTACTACTACTACTACCACCACTACTACTACTTCTACTTCTACTACTACTATTTCTACTACTACTACAACAACTACTACTATTACTTCTACAACTAAAACTACTACAACTACGACTACTACTACCGCCACTACGGCTACTACTACTTCTACTACTACTATGACTACCACTACTACTATTACTACTACTATTACTATTACTACTACTACTGCTACTACTACTACTACTGCTATTCCTCTTCCTACTGCTACTGCTGCTTCCACTACTACTATTACTACTACTACTACTGCTGCTACTACTACTACTACTACGACTCATACTACTATTACTACTAATACTTCTACAGCTACTACTACAACAATTTTTTGCAGTAATAGAGAGAACAAATGGCTACCACTCTTCAGACTATCGTCACATGTCTGGAAGTGTGAAAATGGCACTCACCTAAAAAATCAGCCACAGCTTCTGTTGGGAACAGAACGCAATCCAGGATGATTACTTCACGATGGGGTACTCAATATATCATTAAGACATCTCTAAAGTTTCCTGTGTGCAGGCACAGTTTTCAGGTGATGAGTAAGTCTAATAAACATGCCTAACTCCTCTTCGTTTTGAGGATAGACTGAACAAAATGAGCTTAAGTGTTCTATGCATTTTATGTTCACCTTAACAATCGTATCAGGGGTAACCTGGCCATTGGTAGTGTCAAGTACACTCCTCTCCCTTAAGAAAGGCGCTTACAAGCAAAGAACAAGTGGAATACTACGTATATCTGGTCTAGGCAAAATCGGGAAAAAGGTCCTCCAACTTCCCTCATTCTGTACAGATATTTACGGAAATATCCATATCCTGTCAGAAATTGCGAAAGATTAAAGTTCATCTTTCCATGTTTCCAGTTGAACGAAACAATAGAACGATCTTAGCGTTGTTGCTACTTTTGCATGGTTCTGGCATGGGTTTGAGATTCAGCTTGTTCGCTGCCCATTGCCAAACGTCTTCGATATCTTCTCTTAGGTTCGAGTGACAGCAGGCTTACTGCTGCAAGTGGTTCAAGTGACAGCAGGTCTAAGGGGATTACTCCTTCAACAACGAACGGCGCCGTAACTGCGGGCGACTCCTAATGTTCTCTGTAATTGGACGCTAGCAATTCTTTTCCCTTAATTTTTTGGTTTTCTTTCCGACTCGTCTTTTTTGATTTGATTGTTGATGACAACAACCCAAATTTCAGCTCCATACAGAAGTATTAAAACTTTTGCTACTATCAAAAGTCACTGCATCGGTTCTCCTGGGCCACCGATATTAGCCATCCGTCGACATTGAGAATATGCTTTCATTAAGTCAGCTTGGTATCAAGGGTTACACCAAGACATGAGACCGAACTCTTAGTTTGTATCGCCTCAGAAGTAATCATCATCGAGTTGTTGTTAGAAATTATCCTTCAAGGGAGCTACCATCACTATCTCGATTTTGGAGGTCACTATTATCATTACTTGGTTCAGCTTCAGCAAAACTCTCTCCAGTGATCTGAAAGTTATCACCGCTGCCACATCGTCAGAATAACATACCAGGAATATATCCGATGTTATGTCGATTGGCAAAGCCTGTCGTATGGAAAGTTTCAGAGATCGGGGACGAGAATAGATCGTTGCATCTGCAGATCATAAAATCAGAGGAATACTTCGGTTTTCATCCCCCACCCAAAACGAGAGCTTGCGATCGTTAGAAGGTTTACGCAAAAGGTAATTCTGTACTGGGAAGTCATGCCTGATTGCGTTCAGCATATCGATTCTAGCGTTGCTAACAGTACAATGTCCCTTACCGCGCGTCCTTACCGAAATTTCCTTACCGAAATTTCCTTACCAATTCCTAAATACAAGACAAAAGCCAAGGTCTTAACATTGCCTCCTGCTTTCCTGCTGTGCCAGTGGCACAGTGGCCGGCAAGAGGATGGAGATCCCTTACACCTTTTACCCTTATCTATCAGTACTAGCCAGTTTACTCTCTACCGTGAAGGAAACATACCCGCAATTAAGCACGCATTATACATGAACAGTATCAATTGCAGATGGCTTTCAGCATCCTAGAAAGCCCTCCTTCAGAGCCAGGTGCCTTGTTGAACTTTAATCTAGCCACAGCACTTGGCAGCTTTTCTTCAGTAAAGAGTAAAGTAAAGTAAAGTAAAGTCTTCAGTAAAGCACAACTGAGACTTCCTACTTCCTTCTTCTCACGTCAGAAACTGCGAATAGACCACACCCTCCATACCCATTTAATCAATCCCGACAATTGGCTGCATGGTGCCAAGCCTTCGGATAAAGATCGTGGTTGACCTCAGCACACAGAACCCGCCACTTCCCACGCATGCTTCGTTTAATGGCCCGATTTTAATTATTTTTGACAAAGAGTTGTGTTGCATCCCGTCGGCTTGTTGGGTTCTGCATCTATAAGCGAGAGGTCTCCTACAGTCTTCTTCGATTTTTACTGATGAAGCGATCCCGCCGCTTCATCAGTAAGTTTATTTCCAACCGTTCGAAATTTTCGGTCAAGACATCAACGCGTAGCAGGCTATATTAACCCACTTCATAGTTTTTCCCATTCTGGCTTCACCAGAAGGTCCCTACTGGCCCAGAAAAATCGAGCGCGATCATTCAACTTCACTAAATGCATTCTTATCCAGCTTGGCCAAATTCTAACCCCGCAAGTACTGGCATTCGCAGCATTCTTTCCCGCGACATTCTTGAAACTGGAAGATGATTTTGTGATCCCTAGTACCGAGGCCCTCCAGCATCCGCCGACCCCAAATGAAGCTTGCTAGCCCTTCTAGATTTATGCTTATGCCAGAAATGGATTCGCCGAAACTCAGTCTGCAGTATTTTGGCCATTGTTGTGCGTTGAATAGCTCAGAAAAACTAGTAGCTCACAAAAGTTGTGCCTCAACATTCGGTTCCCACGTAGTAATGACACTCCAGGCATCTGCAGCTAATATTCCTGCGTGACTCAAAATGTCATAGGGCTTGAGAGAAATTCTGAGATATTTGCATGGCAATTTGAAGAACCATTTGAAGCTGCAGAGGGAGATCAGTAGCAATCCTAAAGTGCTCCAGATTGCTCTGCAATACAATCATCCACGCCCCTTTTTTGAACAAACCATTGACTTTCATGCACAATCTTAAGAAGATGGGCCTGTAGAAACATCAAAACTACCAATTAGAAAACGTAGAGACACTAATGGAACGGATTTTTGACAACAACCTCACTATCGATAATGACAATGTCGTATTGAAACCTTCACAATAATTACTGACAAATAGTTAGTACCGTCTAATGGTTTCTTATACCGGTAGCCTTAAGTTTTGCGTTAATGCGATAGACTTTTCCGCATCATTATGAAGTGAAGTCCGCGGATTGTTACAACGAACGAAAATATTTGTCAGTTCAGTCGTTAGGCGATCCGAAATTCCAACAAGTTGGTTGCTGCTGGCAGACTAGCTCTGTTTGGCGAGGAGTTCGGACGTGAATCGGACCACCAGAAGGCCGTCACTCCGCTTTTTATTACACAAATTATTCACAATCATGCACGATTTTCTATTTGTGGGCTGTCATATCCAGTGAAATTCTTCTTTTTACTCTACTAAAATTATACTCCTTTCATATCGGAATGAACGATACTCGATTGTGAATTCGTTTTGCCAGACTGTCGCTATGTCTAATATTGAACAATGTTAATTTTCCAAACAAATAACTGTGCTACGACGAATCACAACTGATCCGAAGTAAATGAAGACACCACAAACTCGAGCCGAGGAAGCAGTTCATGGGAATATTTAACTTCCTAGCGATAACAGATGACAGGAGCTGTCACACTTAAGTTAAATCACAATAACTACTCACGGAATCATGTCTCTTATTATGTTTACAGGGAATTTAAAGACTTTGTAGAGAAAGAACTACTCAAAAACGGAATGGACAAGGAAGCTCCAGACGATTGCATCGATGTATACAAACAAATAAGTAAAGTCACAAATATTATTGACTCCGAAGCAAACATGTAACGTCCAAACCAAGTAGCAGCCTAATTACGAAAGAATAGTTTAAAATAGAAAGAACTTTATTACGAAGATATCCTGTAATATTGTGGTCGTGGTAATATTCCAAAATAAAACAAAATATAAGAAACGTTACATATATATTGATTAACACTCAGCTAAAAACTTAGAGCACAAAAGAACATTTTAAGCGTGATGAGACGATTAGGAACTCTACAGAAGATTCCTTTGAGCGTTAATTTTCAATGTTATGTTAGGATATCTATGATACTACAAAAGATGATGACCGGGAAATGTATCTTAGTACTATTTTTTTTACCTTAGTTCCTTTGTAAGGAACTAGAGCAAGTATACAGCAGATGGTTTTGAAGCTTTTTTGTCACCTACTAAAGCAAATACTGGTTTAATCCTGGATATGTCGGTTTCAGTGAGTTTCCTATAGCAAAACATTGACGATCGGATCATAACTGATTTAGTGGTGTCCTGCGAAAAATGCTTACCGACCAGGATGCCTTGTGGTCTATGTATATTTAGGAAAAGGGTATGAAATTAACCGTAGAAGTGTAATTTGCATGTGATGACTTCGAATTGGTTTGCACAAATTAAAAAGTTTTATACTAACATGAAATCCCCATGGTCTAAGTCCAAGTGAGTCCTTTTTGAGAAGGAGAAGTGGAATTCTATTATCAGGTGATGCCTCAACTAAAAAACGTAGATTTATCTCCTAGTTAAGCTTAATGACTCTTATAGGAATACAAAAATTATACATTACAAAGTGATATAAAATTATTGCAAGACGTGCCAATGCTGGCAGAATAAAGTAGATACCGAAGAACATCCGTATTTCAGAGGTCCAAAACTTTACACCGGCTTAAATACACAAATTGGCAGCACTTACCGCAATCTCCAAACGTCGCCAAACGTTTCCTTTGATTTTACGAATCATACACCGTAACCTAAACATTTGCGAGCGCGTTAGCGATCCATCGAGCTTCTGTCAGCTACAAACTTTGATTTAGTAAATTTTATATCTATATTATATTATATTCTAAAAACAGATAATAAGTGAAAGATAAACGAACAATACAGAAAAAAATTTCCTGGATGTTAGAAGTTCATAAAAACCGTTCACGTAAAAAAATTCACACTTTTTTATTAGAGGCTATAACATTTAACAGAGGTAACATTTATTAGAGTTTTTATCGTTCATGTGTGTATATAATTCAGTGCATTATTCTTTTAAGAGTGCGGTACATGTTTTATGTTATGCAAATCAATCATTTCGTTTTTATTGATGCATTTCTGATACTAATGACTTTACCATGTTTCAAAAGATATGATTTGATGTAATTTGCGTTTAAACTTATAAGCGCGTTATAAGCGCTTGTGGCACGTTTCATTTCATTCGTGATAAAAAACCAATACTCAAACGTCTTGGTTGAAGCTAGACTACCTCTTTATTGCAGCGAGTCAATTCCGGGGTGAGAAAGTCATTGATCATGGTTATAGTGATCACCATTGACTGTAATGTTATTCCAAGCAGCCCCAATCATTCCACCGGCCAATAAAGCACACCTAACAGAGACTTTCTCCGGATGTAAAAGTTGTTGGTCAGTTCTCCAAACGTCGCAGTTTTGTTTATTGTCAAAGCCATCTAGCCAGAAATCAACCTTATCACTAAAAAATATTTCTTATGAAAGTCGGGATCTGCACATTGCTCGGGCGTCAACCTAATCATGATATAATAGCAAATCAAACTAGACCATGAAATGCATGACAGCTGTCACCCCATACTTAGAATTTAAAAGTGTTGCTCACTTAAAGATCTATGCTTCTGAAAAGCACGCTTTAATAGATAAGCTCTCTTTATTATAAGTTAGCCATTTGGTTTATTCGGCTACACCAGATCAGAACTCATCTACTGATGTAAATCCGCAGCACGATAAATGTCCGATTGTAGAGGATTGTAAATAGTTTGGCTGATTACAAATTGAAGCCAGCTCCTCGAATTTTGCGTATATGAAGTTGTCAAGCCAATCTACGAAGAATTGACGCATTAAGATGATCTTCTTGCTCGGTGCATCGGCGATTACACTTATGGGTCTCCACTTAAAATAATACATCGATGTTTTTTTTCGATGCAATACATCGCGGCTGCGCATCAATATTTTCCGATGCATCCGTTAGAAACATCGATGTTTTCTCAAAATCGAGTACTTTTTCTAACATTGCATCACAAGCTGTAGTCGGCCTCCTGAACACATTTTTTATTATAGATTACTCCTACAACAGCACTTTTCTTTTTGCCTTTTGTATGTGTGTTTAAGGAATCTATGTTCCTAAAATAACAAAGTCTTTCTTTTTTATTTTAGTAACATAAATGAATGTAGTAGTCATTTATTAAAAAAAATATGGCAATGTGTGACAATAAGACTTATAACCAATGTTATTTTAGAAGACTTTGCAAAAACAAAAGCATATTTAAACGTTTCCCTTTCAGTCTGTTTCGTTGCTGATTGACGATTTGTTCTGCTCTCGGAAATAAACGCTCAGACGGTACTGACGTTCTCACCATGGTCAAGTATTTGTAAGCTATTTTATGAAGTTTAGGAAGCTGAATTTTCAGATCATTCCAAATTTCCAATGGGTTCTCATTGAGTCTTCTTACTAGACTAGGCAAGTAAATAGACAGCTCGTCAGAAGTAGTATCGTCAGACTTCGCCGTTTTCCAGCTCTTGTGGTGATCATCCCATAAAGAAAAGTGATCTTCTGGTTTTTTAGAATGATCTGAAGAATCAGATTCCACCGCGGCCTCATTTTGTATTGTAGTTTTCACAAATTCTTTGACTTTTGCCACAGCTGAAGAGCAAGCAAGTGGACCTGTCAAATGCATTTTTTTAAACCTCGGATCTAATATCGTGGCTATGGCGAGAGGAGTCATTCCCTTTATAACACCCATTCTCTTGTCAATCTCTTTAAGGACCAATGTAAAACCGTAAAACCGAGAACTTATAAAACCGAAGAAAGAATTGATAGTTCTGTCGCAGTAAGCATCGGTGGTGCATTTTTATGCCGAATGATTATGTTATTAACGATAGTGCGAAACTCCAAACATCTTTCGATCATATAATATGTACTATTCCATCTGGTCGGAACCTCTTTTATCAATTTAGTTTCTTTCTGGGTTGCTTTACGTAATTCGTTACTGGCTATATTGCTCTGTTTGAACCATGTCACAATATCTTTGACTTTAGATATCAAGTTTCGCAGCTCAGTACACTGTTGCATAGACTTTTGTGCCACCAAATTCAGACTGTGTGCAAAACATGGTATATGTTTTGTTCCAAAAGCCAAATCGACGGCCTTTACCATGTTGGCTGCGTTGTCAGTCACTACGGCTGAAACTTTATCTTTGTCAATACCCCATTCGGTACAAGTTTGAAGCAACATTTCAGCGATGTGTTGTATGACGTTCACTTGTACTGGTACACTCCAAGAGTTATTGAAAATAATTCATTACCAACACCGAAGTGTGCTGTTATTCCTAAAAAACTTCTCATGCTCATTGTTTCAGACTACATGTCAGTAGTAAGAGTAAAGTTTTCAATATTTGATAACTTTTCTTTGAAGACTTTTGATAATGCTGCGTATTGATCATCAACCCATCGAGTCAACGTCGTCTTATTGGGAAGTTTATAATGTGGCGCAACAACTTTAATAAAATTGCGAAATCCTTCATTTTCAACTAGTGTAAATGGTTGATTGTCCTTGCATATCATATAAATTAAGGCGTTATTTATTTTTAAAGTTTTATCACCACCCGCCGAAAAAGCGTGTATTTCTTGGAAACTTCACTTTTGACGTTTAGGCGCCGAAGGAACAGGAACTTCGTCATCTTTTGAACAGTCAGATATTTTATCAGTTTCTTTAGTCAAGTTTTTTACATCAGCTGAGCTCGTTGACGGTAGCATGTTAGCACCTTTAGGGACTGATTGTGTTTTTTTGTGTATAGTTTCGTTATCCATAATGGGTTTTTTCGAACTTCCAATATTGAACTCCCGAAAAGCAGCCTTATGTATATTTTTTATATGACCAATTAAGTTGGTTGTATTGCCACAAGATTTGATAGGTTTTTGACAAAGTCTACATCTTGCAGAGTTACTGTCTCCTTCAGGTTTATCATAAAATTGCCACACAAAAAACCTTCTGCTAATTAACCTAAAAAAAAAGGTAAATTAGCAGAAGTCAATAAATTTATCAATCGATAATATCACATCACTAATCCTCCCTATCTAAAAAATTAAAAAACTGTGAGTGACAATAGTGGCAAGACTGACGAGTGATATTAATAGAATGACACAAAATAATTATATGTTGAATGATATTCAGATGTTGAATGATATTTAGATGTTATTACGTATTGATTGTATTAATTTTAGCGTAATGATTCGACAAATTGTTAACCTATTCAATTTGTACAATTTGACGAATGATCTCGCTGAAATACAGATAACAAAACATCTTTTATTCCAATAAATTATGAATGCTTTGCATAAGGTAGAATAAGTGAGTTATCCTAACCTTACTTTATTTACCTGTCCATCGAACTTATGAGGAAACGATGATACTTTACTCTAACGAGTATATTATATCCAAACCCAATCCTATTTTATGTTGTTAAGTCTGCACATTTACGACACAAGTAAAAACATTTAACGTTTTTCTCGCACAATAAATCCGACGCAGAACCAAAACAAACGAAGTTTTTTTTTTAAATTCTCTCTGGCGCAGTGTTGCCAATGTCAATTTCCAAATAAGCCAACTAGCGCCAGTAAAACAGAAGATTTAAGTTTTAATTTTATCAAATTAGAGCTACTGAACATTAATAGATGTACAATGTTTAGCTGGTTACCATTGATTCGATGTTTTATGAAAAAATATCGATGCATCGAGTAAATCAATACCTTTTCAAAGCATCGAATCGTTTCGATGCATCGAACTATAAACATCGAGTGAATTCGATACATCGATGCATATCGAATATCCCTAATTACACTCAAAACCACTGCGAACGTTTTAATCCGACTGTGTGGGCCCCGAATTTCAATGGGGCAAATTAGTGAAGAATTAGCTATCTAGTGGTTAAATTGTGTTGATCAAAACTATACATATTGCAGTTTTCCTTAATAATGACACCTTTCCTTTAATTTTGCACATAATGAAAGCAATGGACCTAGGAAAAAGCTCGAGCAGCTACAAAATGTATATATTGACAAACAGCGCACAAAGCTTGCAGAAAGATCGCTGTCTGCAGCTAAAAATGAATGGAGGATCGTTTTATAAAAAAACAATAGGAAAACAAAGATCAGGACATTTATGTAGAAGGGCAAAAGTACTATCCGTTTGACCTTTTGGATTGATTGGTATCGCAGATTGAATGCACTTTTCTGGGAATTTGCATCATTCGCGTTAAAAAACAAAATGTCAAACAATGTCACGCAGCTCTATCTGTTGTTCTACACAATGAAAAACCTTCATCCACAAACAATAAAAATTTACTTTTGTAAACATATTTTGGTAAATATTTTTCCATGAAAGAAATTAACAAAAGTTCTTGTTTTACCGGCCCCTACCGTGGAATTTGAGAGATATTCAATTTCTTGACGAGCAAATGATCGCCCTGTCTAAAATTAATGCATCCATCGGGATCCCAACGCTATACATTGGCGTCGGACTCGAGGTGTCTGTGGTATTCATTTGAGTCGACCGCCAGAGTTGCAGCTCGTAGCACGGTTTCAGTAGGTCGTACACTAGACCACAAATAGTCCCCACTTCGCGCCTTAAATTTTAGCTGTTCCTGTAAAGTCAGGAGGTGGGTGGGTCTCGGGGACTCTCCCACCGCAAGCGTGCAAGTCACTTAACGCTGCTTCATCATCCAACATTTAATCCAAAGACAATATCCTGACAAACAGGTCCACTTTCTATGTTAAATCTGGTACTTTCTTGTTCTCCTTTCTGAGAATGACACAGCACAGTGAAGCTGGAACTCCGCCGAAACGTGTATGCGAACGTTAAAACAGCAAACGACGCAATATGAAAATAAACAGACAATATTTACATCTCCATCGGACAAAACACGAAATAAAGGTTAAATTATTCTTGATTTTCGCTATCTAATCTTTCTTCAGCGTTTGATCCTTTCTACAGTTTGTGACGTGACCCACGAAATGTGTTAAATTCAACAACACGATTCAGCTGGTTGCCTTTTTTTCCTCTTTTGAAAAATATGTTTTCGTGTGATTGCCAACGGCCGAAAAATTTTTGTCAAAAACTAAAAAAATTGAGAGGTAACAACGGAAAATCGTCACAAACTAAATTGAAATCAGACGCCGACGAAGAACTAGCTAGCGAAAACCAATAATGTATCAGATTTTCCAGATAAGCTTTTCCTCAATTTCCTTATTGTTGCGATGTTTTTCGTACGGAAAATTCAACTTCCGATAGCACCTAACTCCCTTAAAACTAACCAACAGACACTCGAAACATTCAGTACAATAAAATTACACTTTATTGATAAATAAATTGATTTTGTATGCTACATGTATGTCGTTTCACATTTGTGTTTGTCTTAAAACAACAATCGAGGTAATAACAAAGTAAAGAAAAGAAAATGTAGGTGACATCTGTTTCGTAATTCAAACAATTTTATTCTCGATTTCGTTAGCTTTGCTCTTTTTAACTGCATCACATAACCATTGAATAATATCAAAATACGTTACCTATTGTTCGCTTAAAACTACATTCATATGAGAATAATATCCATGTAACTCTGATGCGACCAATAACATTTATCCAATTCGGTGTGTGTAATGTCTGTAGATACATTAGTCGAATAGTTTTGTCATCATCTTACGTATGTATAGATCGTTATTTAAAGAATATTCATAAATAAATTATTTGTAACACATTTTTACTAGGTCGTGATTTTGTTTCCCCGTGAAAGAAATAACAAATTATTCTTAACTATTTCAGTTTCGATTTCAATAATTTTTCGGTCCTTTGTTTTTCACGTCGCCGATCTGAATGAAGATTGAATAAAAAAAAAAGACTATTTTGAGTAGCAAAGGAAAATTGTCCTTGTACACAAAACCAATTTTCTTTGTTTTTGTTTTTTTTTTTTGTTGTCTTCGTGTAAACGGTTTCAAAGGTGGGGATTAAACGGAGTCAGTGGTGAATGAAAGATGGAGTGCGTCTTTTCTTCTGAATTTCAATGTACAATAAATTTTTGTCTCATCATTTGCTTAATATCGATCCTCCAAACAAATTGATTTAATATCTTGACATAACAGAAACCATTTTACAGAATCATATTCTGTGGATCTTCGATGTAGTCCTTGAAATATTGCAGCCATTGAGCGCCTACTGCACCGTCAACAGTTCGATGATCGCAACTGAGAGTTACTTTCATTACATTGACTTCTCTGAAGCTGAAACGACGCAACCAAACATGCTTTAGTAAAACTATTATCATTCGTTGCGAAATATTTACCCTTTCAAACTGTCAGGATCAGCAATGAGTTTCTTTTCGGTGGTGCCAGCACCCAAAATGCATGACTGGGGCGGATTGATAACAGGAGAGAATGATTGGATGCCTACAATGACAAAGAAATTTTATAGATTGTGAATGTAGAATTAGGTGGGAAAATTTTACCGAACATTCCTAGATTCGACAAACTTACAGTGCCGCCTTGAAACTCGGCAGGCTGCAGTTTACCATCTCTTGCCTTTGCGGCCAGATTTTTAACTTCCTTGGAAATGTCCACAACACCCTTCCGATCGGCACTGAACACAATTGGTGTGATAAGACCGCGATCAGTTGAAACAGCAACCGACACATCTACGTTGTCATACCTTTAAAATAAACTCAAAATCAATCTCGATAAGCTACAAACTAAGCAGTCATCACTAACTGTCTAATGAATGTTCCCATCCACGAGGAGTTCGCTTCTGGTATTTTCCTGCATGCGGTTGCGAGGGCCTTAATGATAAAGTCGTTGACAGAAACACGAACGCCTTGTTTCTCGTACTTTTTGTTCACTTTTTCGCGTAGTTTAAGGAGCTGTAAGAGAACAGAACGATTTTAATCCTTCGCCTTGGATTATGCATATGTAATTTACATTATCCACTTGGCATTCGACGGTTAGATAGTAATGAGGTATTGTTGTCTTCGATTCGAGTAAACGTTTAGCAATAACGCCTCGCACATTCGATACAGGTATATCAATGTAACCTCCTTGTGGTGCAACGGCACGAGCAGGAGCCGCAGCGGTTGCTGCTTCGGGTTTCATACCTGCAAGGTCTTTGGATGTTATTGAACCATGTACTCCGCTCCCACGACCTGGGTAGGCAAACATTCAGTTTTTCGCGTGCAGTGGAAAGGAGTTTAAAAAATTTATAAAATATGCATGTTAGTAACGTTACAGGATATAACAAAATAACGGATATGAGCATAAATATTAAGTTGACCTCTCAAAACAAATTGCTCAGTACTGCACAATTTGTTTGGAACTCACATTTTTATTAAAGTTCTAGCAAATCGTTTTAAATTTAACATGAATTCCAAAATTTCTGTTGGGAAATGGAATACAAAAAAGAAAAAAAAACTTCATACCTTCAAGTCGAAGCTGTTGCGCCTCTGCAAGCTTCTTGGCCATAGGACTTGCATACACGCGCGGTCCCCGCTGTTCGACTGCTGTCAATGGTTGCGCAGCCGGTGGTGGCATAACAATTTCTGGTGCTGGTGGAGGAAGTGCTGGAGCTGCTGGCGCTGGAGCAGGTGCTGCGGGAGCGGCAGCTTTTGGTTTCGGTGCAGTTGAGCCGTCGTCCTTAAAATCTTTGAATGCCGCTACGTCTTCTTCGCTTTCGACAATGATACACACAAGTTTGCCAATGGCTACATCCTTTGTGCCAGCGGGGATAAGAATTTTTGCTAGATATCCTTCTTCGGGTGTTTCAAATCCCATTGTTGCCTTGTCGGTTTCGATTTCGGCGAGAAGATCACCTGCATTAAAAATAAAATGAAATTTCTAAGGTCTTAACCTGATTTGTTCGACGAAAATTCTACCTTCGTTCAACTTGTCCCCTTCTTTTTTCTCCCAACTGACAATTGTACCCTGCTCCATAGTTGGTGAAAGGGCGGGCAGTAGAACTTTTGTGTGAGATGGCAAATTGCTGCAGTATTGACGAACGAAATTCACGCTGCATGTTGTCGTTTTGTTGGTGTTGTTTATTTTAGTGACGCATCTATGTAAACAAATATGTCGAAAGAGGTTTAAACAAATTAGTACATATAACAATAAGCATACAAATGCATCTTTAAATCTGGTTTATTTTTTAATATATGACTGCGTGTGCAGTATTTTACAAACAGTGTCACAAATTGAAATTTTCACAGGATTAAGTCGTTTTCACATTTGAATGTGCAGACGCAGAACAGCAGTTTACAAAATATTAAAGTATAATCCAGCTCAAAGTCTTTTTTGTATATTACACCAATCGAAAAAAATATTTTTCCGTGATTTGCCCAGTCATTTGGAAATATTTTAACATATACCACGCCTTTCCCACTCCCTGACTTCGAAGTAATTTTTTTTTTTGGGTTGGTGGGTGAAGGCAATTTGCGCCCGGAGTGTGGGACTCCTAGGATCGCATGCAACCAGACTACCCACTAAACACCCCCCTGTCAAGAGACCCTAGCCTGGAACTGTTTGACACATTACTTCGGGCTAGGCCTCTTTTTACTTCGCTCTAGGGCGCCGTCAGCGTAGAGAAATCTCCCTCCAGCAGGAGGGGGCAGGATGAAGGAGGACTGCTGGAGAGGAGAACCCCCCCCCCCTAGACCCCGCGCCTAAGTTATCCATGCTCACTTTTTTGCTGTAAGTATTGCCCGAGAGTAATGTGCCACACAGGTCCTTTTGTCGAAAGTTTTCAGCATTTCTCCGACCAGATTGCCTGGAGAAAGCTCTCCCATCACCTCCCACAAGTCCTGCCGCATCCCGTTCCACCTTCTACAGTTGAAGAAGGTGTGACATGCATCGTCCCTTTCCCCTGGGCAGAAAATGCAGTCTGGGGACCGTGATTTACCAATCTTGTGCAAGTAAGACTGAAAATACCCATGCCCGCTAAGAAGCTGGGTAAGGTAATAATCAGTCTCACCGTTCCTTCGATTTAGACACGATCCCACGTCCCCTATAAGGCATGCAGTCCAGCGGCCATTAGAGTCGCCTTCTCAGGACTGTTGCCACTCGAGTATTGTTCGCTGTCGCTCCTCTCGGTTGACAGCAATATTGAACCCTACACTTTTCGGTCATAAATTCTCCGTCGCTTCCTAGCAAGGAGGGCGATGGGTACCACTCCTGCGATCACCAGCACCACCGTCTCAGAGACAGTGCGGTATGCAGACGCAACCCGCAAAGCTCCTTGTGTATGTACCTGCGCCAAGCGCTTTCGGTACAGCTCCTTACTGAGAGCTCCGACCCAAACCTCAGAGCCGTACAGGAGCACTGACTGTACAGCACTCATGAGAAGTTGGCGTTTGCTCGGTGTGGGCCCACCGATGTTGCACATTAGTCGACTCAAAGCTGAGACGCCTATCGCGGCCTTTTTCGCCGTTGCCCTGATCTGTTCCGAAAAGCTCATTTTGGAATCGATCAATAGTCCCAAATATTTTATTGCAAGTTTAGACTCACTCGTCGCATCTCCGATCTGCAAAGGAATTACCGAGGGAATTCTTTCCTTCCTGAGAATGACCACCTCGGTTTTCTCTAGTGCCAACCTGAACCCGCGGGTGGTCATCCACTCCATCACTCGACGCATTAGCATTCCGATTCTGCGCTGCGCATGTTCGACTGTGCGCCCGGCGATCAGTGTTGCTGTATCATCTGCATAGCCGACCAACCGCGACTCATCTGGCAGCTCAAGCCTCAATAGCCCGTCATATGAGACGTTCCACAAGTCTGGTCCCAGTATGGAGCCTTCCGCTACACCAGACGTTATCTCCATACTGCGACGCCCATCTTGAAGTGATGAAATATACAAAAAGTACAATCAGTCTTTTTTCACTTGATAGGCCAGTATATATACACCGTCGCATTGAGGCTCTTGTTACTATTTTTAAATAACGAGAAAGCAAATATTCACGGCTCAATTCTTCGTGAATTGGAAGAAATTCTTCGAAAACTTCTTTTGATTAAGTAGGCCATAATATATTGACAATTCATATATTGCCATAAATTGCCATTCAAAACACCGAACACACCTCCCCCTCCCCCACCCTTGGTGAATTGTTCCAGTTCTCATCAACGAAAGACAGTCCCCGTCTATAAATGATCGATGCAGTCCTTTTTCTGAACATTAACATTTTCATAGGGCTGTGATTTTATAATGCCTTTGTTCATATTTTTTACTCTGAAGCCTTGAAGCCTTTAGAATCGTCGCATCGCGCGTAGCCGGCAGATTCAATATCGGATAATGATTCAGAGACTCGAAATATCTCTATGACGGAATCTACTTCCATTTTTTCCGTGGAACCGTCATGTTCCACTTGGCATTCCTTTTGATGAATCAGAGGCTACTACTCAGTAAGCATATTTTTCGCAGTGTCCTTATTCCTTGTAGTACTTATTCCTAAGTACCCAATTCATAAACCTTGCAATAGTAAGATAAATGAAAATATCAACTACATTGTCGAGTACCATGCAACAAGCGAGACAGCTACATCGACAACGATTTCTCCAAGAATCATCGTCGGATACCGTAATGCCTTTTGATGCCCCTTTGACATTACTTTGCCCCTTTTCTTCCATTTTTTTTTTGTTTGGGAGGTGAAGGCTTTTTACGCCCTGAGTGTCGGACTCCCGCTACCGGACTACCGACTCTCCTGTCACGCCGAGAACCTAGCCTGGAACTGTTTGTCACATTACTTCGTACTAGGCCTGATTAATTAGGTTAAGGGAAATCCCTCTTTCTGCACGGATGGATTGCTGTTAATTGCTGTTACAGAGATCCCCCCCTCCCTCACCAAGTGATCCATCATGCCCTTCTTTATGAGAAGAACTGTCCGTACGTAATGTTCCAATTGTCCTTCGATTTCATCATTTTTCCCGTCACATTTTCTGGGGAAATTACGCCAATTTTCTCCGAGAGATGCGAACGGAGTCTTGTGAATCTATTACACGTAAAGAACGTATGGCAGGCGTCATCCGTCATCCCTGGGCAGAACACGCAAGTTGGGGATGGTGTCTTTCCCATCTTATACAAGTAAGACTGAAAATACCCGTGACCACTGAGTAGTTGCGTCAGATAATAATCAGCCTCACCATGCATTCTGTAGAACCATGGCCCCAAGTCACTAATCACTTCCCCGTTCCTCTCGGCTGACGGTTTTTCTCGCCGACTCCCCCCTACGTAAGTATATACGTTTCCGTTCCTCTGCAAATAACTTAATAGGAACTACCCTCGGGATTACCAGCACTGCAGGTTCAGAGACAGTGCGATATGCCCCTTTTCTTCCATAAACGCAGATTCTAATACAACAATTTTAAAATTTGATTATAAAACGCGTGAAAATTTGTCGCGGAAGATCCCTTAATACACAAAAAAAAAAAAAAAAAAAAACAAGTAGCCGCATAGCGCGAATAATTTTTCGATTAATATGGCTTCCTAACTCAACCATCTTTGGCATTTTTTAGGATTTTTGTCCTTTAAATACAGCTGTTTTACCACTCATATGGCTTGTTTATAGCTTTAAAATGATTGAGTCATTAGCTCACATTTATATGTGTAAGCAAAGTAATCAACAAACAAAGTAAAGCGACCGTACCAGCATGGCTGTCAAAAAAACTAACTTTCTAACGGTTAAAACTTTTACAGTCACGTGTATAAGAGTGTTCGCGCACCATGGAGGCATATACCGCTAGTTTTCGAAGTTAAGGCTACTGACCCAAAACTTTCGAGCGAAAGATTTTCTCATATTAATAAAATTTAAGGTCCACCAGACATCCACCAGAATGGAGTTTGGAATGAACAACGAAACTGCCGCGAAGAAAATCACAAAAGCGAAAAGGAAGGAATGACGGAAGGAAAGAAATCAACTTGTCAAGCGACATTCTCGAAAAATACTATTATACGAGGGTGGTCTGAAGTTTCCAACCGAACAATGATACAAGAAATCTTTTTTCTCATAATTTTGTTGAATTTTTCTGTAAAGTCCCCTTGTAAATCTACACACTTCGCCCAGAGAGGCTCCCATCTCTTTAGCACGTCCAAACATTACTCGTAGTTCAAATACTACTCGGTGTTTTTCTCTGCAAAATAATTGTTCTCGAAAGTGATTGCCCCCTCATTCGACGTAAATGTGTGTCCTCCGAATGCAGCTTTAAGATGAGGGAACAAAAAGAAGGCAATTGGGGCTATTATTGGTAAGTAAAGCGGATGGTCAAGCAGTTCTAACTAGAATTCGTGGTTTTTCGCCATGACAACCGTTGAGGTGTGAGACATCGCGTTGTGTTGGTGAAACAGGATTTTCTTTTTCTGCAAATTTGGTCGTTTTTCCGCAATTTATGCCTTCAGCTTCGCAATAAATGATACGTAGTATGCTCCTGTAATGGTTTTTCCTTTCAGAAGATAATCGATTAAGATAACTCAATGAATATCTCAAAAAAAGTCGTCATCACTTTTACAGCCTTTTTTTACTTAAAAAAAAAAGAGATTTTGCATTTTTCGGAACCGGTTCCCACTTTGCAGTCCACTATTTTGACTGAATTTTTGTTTCGGGGTATAATGGAGCATCTAAGTTTCAACTAAAATAATTAATCGGCGCGAAACCCCGGATTTATTGCGCCCAAACTTCGCCAACAGAGCGTTGGAATGTTCATTCAAATACGACTTTGATGTAATGTGAGCTAATGTGGCGACCGACGCGCGGACAGTTTTCTTTTGCCTAAATTTGATTTAATGTGATTTATAATAAGAACAAACACGTTCTTTGGACATTTTCATAACCTCTGCTATCTCTTTCACTTTAATTCGGCGGTCGTCTAACAGCATTTACTGAACTTACGGAATGTTATCGTCAGTTTTCGCAGTTCTTGACGTCGCAAACGTTCATCATCTCGCAAGCTCTTATGGTCACGTTTAAATTCAGCTGCCCAAAATTTTAATGTGGTAAATAATGTTGCAGTCTCCCAACACAGAGTCCAACTCATCCTTGATTTGCCTAGACGTATTGCGTTTCAAGAACATAAATTTAATAACACTTCTATACTCATTGTTTTCCGTTTTCACAAAAATACTCACATCGACTCACTCAAACGAATATAAACTAAATCAGATTGGTCGACAATGGCTGTAACTTTGGAGAGCAACTGTCAAAAGATGCACAACTACATTCACTAGCTTTTATTGACGACTTAAACTTTTCAAAACACTCTCGTACCTCAATTGGGGAGCACTTTGACACCAAAAAACTATGGAGAAGGCCTAGGAGCGATCCTGTGGTGTTGTACGTGAGCCAAAAGGTATGGATTTGAAAGCATAATGAAATCAGCGTATGTATAAGTAGGGACAGAAAATTGACACTAAGCAGTATTGCGTCGAAGGTCAATTCGAAAGAATAGCAATAAATGCTATTATATATATATATATATATAATAAATTTCCTTTTCCAGGACTGTATCAGGAAACAAGTACACTTAGTTACAAAAGTCTATGTAACCGCGAAGAATGAGGAAAGTAGAAAACAACCAATAGAAAACTGTATTCTTTATTAAAATCTGGGGACTGAGGAGGTAAGCAGAGCTGCTTTCTGACGCTGTACAGAAGCCTTTCCTTGATAATTCCAGAAGTATGCTTCGGGGCACTATACTGCTAAGATATATAACCTGAACTCATTCCTAATTCAACAAAGTTGGACAAGAAGCTAATTTTGAGAATGTCCAAGCAGACATACCGACCCATAGTACACGCGATGAAATATACTCTACCAACTCCACTGGCCACCATGCAGCCCTAGATCATAACAGAGCCAGCACCATGCCTGAAGGTAGGGAACACGTTTTCTGCTTTTTCTGGTTTTCTCATTGCATCGGCGAGATTTCTGATTCTTCCCAGAAACGTAAAATACACACTTATCTGTGGAGATAACCTAATTCTAAGTCTGGGTCGCACGAATGTACCTTTATGAGAAACTTTAGTTCTTTGACCCTATTGGCTTTGCTTATGAAGGATTTTTATGGGGACTTCTGCAGTTCAAATTCGCTTTTCTAAGACAGCGTCGTAGTTTCTGGATGAACATTCATTCTCAATGAGTTTTCAAGATTATCCATAACGTTGCCGGCACAGGTGTTTGAAGTTTGCATCGTTGCAATCGCAACGATGATGAACTGATGAACAGATGATTGAACTGTAATGAAACCCTTGTAGATTGCAAGGAAGTAATAAAGGCGAATTAAACTTTCAAAAAGTTCAAGTCAATTCAGCCAAAAAACATTCAAAAAGTGATAAAATTGCAGACCTTTGCGTTTGCAACGATGCAAACTTCAGACACCTGCCGGCACTTGATGTCGGTTTGGCTATTACGTTTTTTAACCGTCGATTGTGTTCATTGACAGCAGGAGGTCGACCAAATCTCGGCTAGATTTCATAACTTCCCGTATTGTAGAAATTTTTGATTATTGTTTGTACAATTGTGTTTGCCAATCCTCCCGTTTACGAGATATTTTTTAAGATTTATTTTCATTTTTAAGTTTTTTTTATTTTTTCCCGAACAACTACTGGAATTCCTCTCCTTGTTGGGTCAAAATTCTAGTTCACTACTTAAAATATTCATACACTGCTTTTCACTAAACCCAAGAACACCGTCCCTTCGCAGTGTAACTGTGATATTTCTAACGGCACTTTTCACTTGCCTACCGAAGCAGTTGTACGTAGACTTTTGTACTAATTATTTTTCGAGTTCATCGTTTCGTTTATCGTATTTAAATGTCAATTAAGTGAACATATTTATGTTTTTTAACAACTTTGTCAATTCACATTTATTAGAGATGTATATTGAAAGTACACCAATACAGTTTTCTGCTGTTTTCATTTGAATTCGGTATATTGTTTGGGGGTCCGTTAACTTTAGTGATAAAGTTTACATGTAAATGGTTACCAAGTAGTTTAGTCGTTCCCCCACCAAGGAAAGAAAGAGTGAAGTGAAAGAGCGAAATTACCTACTGTAGCCTAAGCACAATAGCAATAACGCAGAATATTTTGTTTAAAAATAAAGAAAGTTATGCATTTCCTTTTTCGGGGGTCATTTCGACTCCAAATTATTTCTCTCAATATTTCGGGTAGAAAATATCGCTGCCACTGTTTCTTTTTTGATAAATGGCCTTTGAAGCCTAGAAAACTTTTTGGGATTTTTCAAACATTCCCGCATTCATTTTTTTTTGCAGTTCCAATAACCGATTGTCACATTTTCCAAAATTTATCCTAGAATGCTGGCACATAAACTTTCGATAGCACTGTATCGAGCGAATAAGCACAGCTTTGTCCATTCATTAACGGTGACAATGAGATACGCAAATATGCCAATCTCCATTCCAATTGCTTAGATAACGACTTGCACGTCACAAAGTTGCCTCGTACAATGTGTGCACATGACGTGACCGAGTGATACAGATAACAGAGAGCGTGAACCCAAATCTGCTGACCGGTGATTGCAGCAAACTTTACACATGCAGGCGACTGCGAGCGCCGTTCACTAGCCAATAAATCGCAAATCGTGATCGAAAAGCTTTCAATATATTCCCGCGGCCATTAATTCACCGCTGAACCGCAGCATGTGCGCTCTCATGTCCCACATCGTTGATTAGAGCAATAAAAATATCCAATTTGCTCGCAAGACATGATAATGACCTCGAGAATATTTAATCAAAACAAAAAATTGCTCCGGCGATTTACTTTCAGCTGACATTCATTTCGCCGGCAAAATTGATGCAAACACCTCGGCAAGGTAACACTGCCCGGTGGCAATTCGCGAATTTTTGACGTTTCCACTGTTCGGCGATTACACAACAAAACCTAACCTCCAACTCCCCATTCGACTGTCACTTGACCCACGATTTTCCCCGTAACTCACTGAAATCAAGCTAAAATTGCACTTTTCCAATACCTGGCAGCGTGTACTCGTTGCAGGACTTGCGTTGTGAAGGCGCGGGCAGCTGCATTTCCCCGGTTCGATTTGCTCAGGGTGGTTCGGAGCAAACTATTATTTCGCACAACGATCGTTCGGATCATTTTCCTTCACCAATTGGCGATTCCTTCGGGCTAGAGCGCAGGTTAACGTGACGTGACGATGCGAGGACGGCGAGCAGAAGACCGTGAATGGACCCAACACCACTGACAATTCAATTTCCGCCACTGAAAAGCGAAACGAGCACGAAATTCACGAGACGCAGACGGGAACTGCTCTAAAACTCGACGAACTCGAATGAAAATTTCGCGCAAGGTGCAACGAGAACGAATGTGACGATTTTCCTCCTGTCGTTGTGACGACGTCTTTCGCCGACCTTTTCTGTTGACGTCTAGGTCATCCGGTTGACAGTGCTTCCATGTAAACGTCAATAGGAACATGGTCGATCCGCGATGGAACGTATTTGAGTATAAGAACTAAAAAAGAATATTTACAGTGATTGCGAAATCGAAATTACTTGACGATTTGCTTCGATTCGTAGATAATAATTCATTAATTTACTGTTCATTGATTGTTTCGATGAAGAAGTTTTCGAATGTATGAGCAGGGACACAAACCATTAACGTCCTACGAGTCATAGAGGAGTATCAGGGAAAAATGGTAATATTAGCTCACACCAAACATTAGCAGGCGCCGATTTACTGGAAAGACGAGCTCGATAAAAATAACTTTGGAAAAGAGCCTTCCTTTTAATTTTATGTATTTATTTACCTAGCGGAATCGATTTTCGACCGTGAAGACCGAACGATCAAGGTCGAAAATCGATTCCGCAAGGTAAATAAATACATAAAATTAAAAGGAAGATTTTTCTTTATTTTTAGCAAAACGATTTCATGAGGATGGAAGCGATTACAAATATTTTCAAAAAAAATTTGACGATCCAGGAGTTATGCGGGCTCTATTCCCTATCTAATCCGCCATCGCTGAGGCCGTTCCCGATGAAATACCAATGGAAATTCCACTTTACACGAAGATGGAATTGGAGAAAGCACTTTTGTCTATGAAGGCTAGAAAGGCGCCAGGACCAGATAATTTTCCAGCTGAGGTGTTCGGGTGGCCTTCCACTTTTGCACTAACCTGCTCCGCAGCACGTTCAACGCATGCTTGCGTGAATATTTGTTCCAAAGTGGTGGAAGGTGGCGAGACTTGTCCTGTTTTGTAAAGGAATCTCGAGTCGCCAGTTGCATACCACCAACTGTGTATGCAAGACACGGCTGGAACAATTTTCGAAAAAATTAACAAAGGAAGATCCGTTGACGTGATTCGCGCTGCCAGGGACCTATATCCAAGACAGTATGGCTTCTTCGCAGGTTGCTCCACCATCGATGCAGTTGGAGAAGTGGTGAGCGTGGAGACATACAGCATTTACAGATGAGGGGTCGTCCTGCTGGTTACTCTGGATGTATGAAATGCATTTAACTGCACAAGATAGATGGATGTTTTGGAAACGTTTGAAAAGTGTTATGTCAGTTATGTTAAGTACCAGGATGTCTGATGTGGATTCTGAGAGACTGTCTGAAGGACCACAGTCTACTCTACGACCTGAAGGAAGGTAGTTAAAAGGCGATTCTTACTTCAAGTGTCACTCAGGCCCTGTCCTTGGCCCGGTCATGTGGAACATGTCCTATGACGGAATGCTGCCGCTTGAACTGACGGATGAATCACGCTTGATCGGCTATGTGAACAATATCGCAGCGTTAGTCGCTCAACGCACAGCCGATCATGCGCCACTTAGACTGAATAAATATATTCACGAGTAATGGACTGGATGACCGTTCACGGCTTCAGGCTGGCACTGGAAAAAATTGCATCCTAACAAAGAAGAGAATCCCTGGAGTAAGGTCTATGAGAATTGGGGACGCGCTGATTGAATGTGAGCAGTGAAATACCTGGGCGTCTTGATTGACTCCACGATGAGTGCCCAATCAGAGCAACAGCTAACAAGGCTGCATCGTGTGTAACGGTACTCTCCCGATTAATGGCAAACATAATGGGGCCCACCACATTACGAAGACAACTCCTAATGAGTGCTTAGCAGTAGGGGTTAGTTGAGCTAGAACTGTGGGGCGATGCTCTCAGCAAGGAATTGCCCCTACAGTGGTTGGCCCAGGTGCAGAGACAAGTTGTGCTGCGATTTGCATGTGCATATCAAACAGTGTCCAGGACAGCAGTGCTAGTAATCCCATGGGTGGTAGTCCCAGGTGTGAAACCCATCGCACTTCTTGCGAGAGAGCGCAGAAATACGAGGGTCAGCCAGAAAGTAAGTTTAAGGGTGCCAGCGCTCCGCGTAGTGAAAAGATAAACTGATGAAACTTTAGGAGGTTGTTTTCTCATCCAACCTAACTAATTTGACACATCGCCGAGCCTGATAAGTCTATATTTGTGTTGTATACAACGATTTATAATGGAGACGCCGATAGAAGTAGCGTCCAAATATGAAACGCGTAGTGTGATACGATTTTTGACCACAAAAAAATTATCCGCTAGGGGAATGTATCGAGAAATATCGTCTGTATACGGTGAGCAGTGTATGAGCCTTCAAATGGTTACGCCTTGGCGAACAGCGTAACAGTTTTCTCCACATGCAAGGTGTTAGCGATAGTCTTTTGGGATTATTACCTCAACAGAAGGAAGACTACTAACGCAGAGTACTACTGAGGTGTTTTGGATCGTTTACGAAAAGCAATTAAATACAAACGGCCAGGTTTGTTGAGTAACAAAGTGTTTTTGATTCACGATAATGCTCGTCCGCATTCTGCCCGTTTAACCCAACAAAAATTGGCCTAATTTAAATCGGACGTTTTTGAGCATCCTCCTAATTCCACTGAGTTGGTTCCAAGTGATTCCCAGCTTTCCCTGATGATGACTACAGCGTTTGGTGGCATACGATTCGAAACGACAGATGACATTGCCGAAGCAGTCACAGCGTACTTTAAAAATTTGAACGCAAAAAATTTCGACATCGGAATGATGAGATTAGTTTGCAGATACAAATGAATGTATTCGAAGAGTTGGCGACTTTGTGGAAAAATAAAAAAATGTCTGAATTTTCCGAAAGTGGAAAGTGTTTTTTTGTTTTGACCACTTCTTCCCACCCTAATCGAACCCTTAAACTTGCTTTCTGACTGACCCTCATATTTACCAACGCAGAAGTGAAAGCAGCTGAGAGAGGTCACCAGGTAAAAGAGACAACATCTTTCAGCAATGGGCGAATGGGCTGGGAACAAGGCACAAGGGGGAAGTGGACTGCACCTCTGATCCTAGACCTAAGTCTCCCTATAAAAATCTATATTGGAGCGCTGGGAGGCATCGGGGATTGGGGGATCCCTTTCCTAGCACTCCTCATTTCATCCTCTCCGTTGGAGAAGAGATTCCCATAATCTGAAGGCGCCTCTTAGCGTAGGAAAAAGAGACCTAGCCTTACGTAATGTGTCAAACGGTGTCAGAGTAGGTTTTCAAGTTGACAAAGGAGGTGTTTAGGGCAAGTTAAGAAGCATTTCGCGCCTGGGAGTCCCACACTGAAGGCATAAAAAGCATTTATATCCCTACCATAAAATAGCCCGTTGTGGATCATCAATCAACACACCAATATCGATTCACTAAATTATGGACGCTTTCTAGACTTCTCGTTTTTTTTAAATTCACTTCTAGCCAAATTTTCGAGTCGTTTATCTCTACTAGGTTCGTCTTTATGGAACAGTATATATATACAATTCGTCTTTACCCATTTTATTTTATTACGATCGTAGTTTCAAACCTTTAGCTGGGTCATCCCTTGAAGCGAGTCACTAGTAGCCAGGTCAATTATCCTTGTCATATTTTGAGTACTTTTCAAAAGATTTTCTTTTCTAGATTTATTTCTGTCTGCGCGTCAGTCAGTCAGTCATCAAGTCAGGTTATCTGTTTTTATACAACGCAACTCAACATTCAACATGAAACATCAACTACCATTTGTCAACTACTCAATTTCTGAACACATTATTTCATCAACTTCCTTGACTCGTCATCCTTTCCTATCTCATCATCATCATCAACAATTTCTCGAGACAACTGTTCAAATTTTCGTCAGCAGTATCTAACGTTTCACTTCTTTCCTTACATTTCACTATTAGTTGATTTTCACGAAGCATTAATTACAACAAAAAAGCCGTTTGCTATAGAGTTAATAACAACAAAACAACAGTCTCCCTCATGGGAGATTCTTATGGCTGTGGTCGGTGGAATGAACCCCAGATCCTTCCAGATCCGCACCTTAGGAACTTATAAACAACTACATACCAACCAAAAAGTTTGGGTTCGATCAACAAATGTCAACACAGCAAGCCACACAATTCATTCATGAATTTGTTGCGGATGACTACTACCGCATGCTGAATACACAATAAAAAATTTTCGACAGGATTCAGACCACAGGACTTCTTTTTCACGCTGTCACATGACCATTGCCTAATTTGCCTTAGTGAGCTTTAAGTCATGATCAAACGAGTGAATCAAACTTCAAGCAATATCAAAGGACTCTCCGGAATCTCTTAGAATTTTATTCCAGATGCAACACTCTTCAGTTTCTTTATTCGTGACATTCCGATGGTTTATAGCATCAATTCCCAACCACACTGTAATTCCAGAGCATGTTTCTTAAAAACATATTATTTTTTGCAAGTCTTGTCCAGCTCAAGGGAAGGAAACCGTTTTTACAACCAAGAAACATGTGAACTTTGCGCAAAAATACTCAGAAAAGTCTACCATAAGCGTAAACACAAGCAAATGTGAGCTCATATTTTGCTGCAATGCTAGTGGAAGAGTACATGAATATGCCTCAGGTGAGACTTAAAAAATTCTATCTGACCATTAACAATCAAAGTACCTATGCTCTAAAATACCACTTACACTACTAATTTGAAGCAAACAATCAAATGCCTCTCCATCATTTAACATCACAGCTTAAAATGTAACCCGCACACATGTTTAATTGTCCAGTTAGCAAAAGCAGCTGCAATTTTGACGACTCCTTGTCCTCCAAGAAATGCTTAGATTTTGAAACCAAATGGTATGAAAGTGTATGAAAGTTTCCCCCACCGTAACTGAAGAACTACATAGTCTTGAAATAAAGTTGTCAGGAAACCGCTCTCGAAATACAGGAGACAGAACGAACTAATTTCGACACGACAACCTTCTCTAAAAAGAGAAAAAATATTATCCCATTATCCATTATTTGATTGGAATGACTTGGCAACTAGGGCATTCATCCAAAATCGATCATAAACAAGTACAGCGTGAGATGGAACAAAACGAATCCGACAATTATTCGATCAAAAAACATATTTGCTTAAATGATCCTGGCTTTCGATAGCCGTCCTAATGCCTTCCTAATTCCTACTATGTCCTAATCGAAAGCTGGCCTTATATATGCTAGGAGAGGGAGGGCCCAAGAAGGGACCTAAGTAACAACTCACCCGAATTCCACTCGCAACTCCATTCTTTGGCAACTATAACAAGGAAACCGACTGAAAGCTGTCTTCTCACTCCATTCAACATATTGAGATGTCCTAAGTAATAAATTTAGATCCAATCTACATTATCTGAATTTTGTAATAGAAAGTCCTGGACAGTAAATCTTGAAATATAATAAATCTAAGAATTACATTATAGCGACATCAGTATCATTGTCAAATTAGTTTTAAGCTTATATGTATTAGTTTATATGTATCACACATTCCAAAATGCGAAAAGTCTCGGTAACGGTATATATTTAGATACATGGGGCACAGACAGACATAGATAATTATATATCTATCTCCATACCTCACGTTTCACATGACCGGAATTGCATGAGTTTCCTTGGATTTTGGAACAATTTTCCGTGCTTCTCCGTCTGTTTTGTTTCGTCTACGGACACGTTTCGTGATCATTTGTTGTTTTCAACTACTTAAACTTTTAAGTTTTAACTTTTTAATACTTTTTTTAAGACATCATTTTAAATGAAGTTTGATTTCTAGGTGGCAAATTATCCATGA
This sequence comes from Stratiomys singularior, assembly GCA_954870665.1. NCBI lineage: Eukaryota > Metazoa > Arthropoda > Insecta > Diptera > Stratiomyidae > Stratiomys > Stratiomys singularior. The sequence continues at coordinate 14,466,876 of OX940879.1, forward strand.
CTCAAATCATCGAAATTGTTTAAAATTTCCCTGAATTATCCGTCAAACTAAGCGCAGACATACACCAATTGGATAACTTTATCCAGAAAAATTTCCACAAGATGTCTGCGACAAAACAACGAAAAGATTCGAAACGATTATCAATTCGAATTGAAACGGACATCTGATTTTATCAACGAGGACACGTACGAAGGAGAATTAGCAATTGATTCGAAATCAAATATGATTTTTCGACAAGGATCAGGAATTTATCGCACGTATGATGGACAAATATACGAAGGGAAATGGTTGAATGATAAGTTAGTGATTAATGCGAAAATTACATTTCCCGGAAAATGTGTCTTCGAAGGACAATTGAACGATGCTCCAACGTATACGAATGGGAAGTTCACGTTTTCAGATAAAAGTGAGTTAACAGGTGATTTCGGGAAGCTTTTCAGTCGAATGGGTGACGCGGCTGTATTTAAGGACCCTAATAGCAAAGTGTGGGATGTCACATTTCAAGATGTTTACCTTGAATTGTTGTATCCTTGGAATTGGAATCAGGCGGCAGAGCGAGTGGATGAGGACAGTTATGATGAGAAGTAAACAATTTATAGTAATTGAATATTTGTTGACATTCATTTGATTTACCATTTGAAACCTTTTTGAACTTTTATTACTGAATCGAACATGAATATGTGCTCCGTTTTGACAGCAAACATAAGTATGAGATAAAATTACAAAGTGTTGTTTATGACAAATCAACAGACGGATTCCGTTAAAAGAAATGTCAAAATAGTGCAAATTTCATATCATTTTACGAGGGCAGTATAAGTCCTATTTGTTGAATGACATTTACAGAGGCCTCAAGGAAAATGAGGAGTGCGAATGCAATAGGCTGAGGAATACGTTTCCAAGCCTTCAAATTTTGAAGCTGTTCCTCGACGTCTATGACGAGAAGTTTCGAAAGTGCATCGAAATGGGCAAGAGAAAGCTAAGGGTCTTTGGTGGGATCTTGAGGCGTTATTGCAAACTCGAAGGATATCTCAGCGAAATGTACGTGAAAGTGAACGGTGAGTACAGACTACGGTTTCCGTACAAATACTCGCACATCTGCTAGCGCAATGCAAACCATTCCTTCACTGGAGAAGAAATATTTTAGGAAGCTACTGTTTGACGGATATAAATCGGATTGTCTAAGGCCAAAGCAGGTTATTGACTTTCTTTGAAGATTTAATGTGTTTGAAGTGCTCAGGGTGCACTGAAAAATGGTGACTCAATAAACTTTTGAAATTTGACGTTTCCATCTCCTACTGATTCAGTCTGATCTATATTCGGCAGTCGTGTCCATGTTCGGTGAGAAAGTATATAGTTTTTTTTTTATTTCGAATTCTCACTAAACAAGCAATTATATAAATTTAATTATAATTAAATAAAACAAAGACCGAATCACTTAGCGCTGCTGGTCTCGCTCTCCAGCGTTGCCTTAAACATGAGCTTGACGATTTCATTAAGTTTTGGAATAAACCTACTCAATGAATCTGTGCGAAATTTGACAGCTTTCATTTTTAAAATGGCGTTCGAAGTCGATGTACCCTGAAGTAGTACGTAATCAATAGTCTTGATTGCCACCACTCGCACTCATATATGCATGACTATAAGAAGGTTGACTCGTCATGAAAGTTTGGAATTTTCGCGCTTTATATTCCCACGCTGGGAAAGTGTAAGGAAAAGTTAGTGATACCGTGCCATCCCTGCTTGGAAAGAAGTATCCCTTGTGAGCGTGGATAGTGTGTGACTGGTATGTAGTGACTAGCCTATACTTCAGAGTTAAGAGTAAAACAAAGTGACAATTTGTTCCGTGTCAGGAAACATTAGCACTTTACTTTGTCAAAACCTGACCCAAACTCCGTTCAAAAGCAAGTATTCTTGATGGTATTACAATTGTGACTTGAAAATATTACTTTTTATGCAAGAAAAAGAGCATTGGCTTCATCCTATGCATCCTATGCCTCGTTTGAAGCCTAGAATTAATGAAACGAATTTTCTAGAATGTATCGTAAAGAGAAGTACATTCGAGTGAATGGACTCTGAATCTATGCAAACAAATGATTGTCAGTAGGTGTAAGGTCTAGGCTATATGTCAGGTGGGGTAAAAACTTCCCATCCACTTTTGTCGAGCATCTTTGTCCTAATGGAAAATTATTTATAATTATACAACTGGTACTCTGTTCTAATGAATGAAGAGTTGTCTGTGCTGATATGCTGTGATTATTTGAATTAGTGTCAGCAGATCAAAATGCATCATAACGCTTTGATTCCACGTTGCTTAGAAATGTTAAAAATGACGTCACGAATCAAAATTTTGACGCCGAGGAACATCAAAAGTATAGGAAGACTAATTCCTACTTCATTCCGATATTGTGTGAGCATGAAAGTTCCTAGTTCTGAGGGAAGAATGATGTCTTCTACTTTGAAGGAACAGAAAAGTTCTTTCGAGATAAGGTAATCGGTGAGATGTTCACTTTGGTTTACAAAATTTATCCATGTGGCGCATAACGCTTGGGTAGTCCTAACACTAGAAATTGATAAATTTGAGATAAATTAGGCTTTAGAGGCCGTTTATTGTCAATTGGCGTTATTTGGACGAACTAAGATGGCAAACGTTACAGTACCTGCTACGGCCATTATGAGCTGTTATGAATCAAGTCCTTCTGAAGATATAGACTTCAAACGTCCTGGAAATCTAAAAACGGTGTCGCTTCTGATAGAGGATCGATTCTCATAGAATCCTTTGAGATTCGCCGATAGAAAAAACACCAGAAGTACCTTATATCTAGATATTTAGAAGATCTACCAAATTGTGAACTTAAGGGACGTAATCTAACAAGAAATAGATGTGATCAACAAGGTTTAGTTTTTTTCTACGTAGCCCCAATGGGTGGAGATTTGGATGCAGAAATAAATATTTTTATTCAATTTGGGTACTGTGGACTCGGTCAAGGGCTGTGAAAAAAGGACGAAGCAAGTGTATGAATCGGTCATAAAATGTTTTCGGAGCTGATCAAAAGTAGTTAAGCCCACTACTGCCTGGACCTAGTGAACGAAGTGAATAGACTAGCATTGGGACTGTGTTACAAAGCCTTGTTGCCCTATAAATATCCTCATAACAAGAAGGTCAACAAAAATGACGCGATTTTACGGTCTCTCATCCCGACGCACTTTGTGCATGTCAAATCTGTCCATGAGAAAACACCATTAGACAGTTCTTTCTGCAAAAGAGAAGAACTAGGACTAGCAGTTCTTTGCATGAAATCAAAAAAAGGTCCTTGAATGCAGCAGTATTTCTATAGAGATATTAGACTCGGCCCAATAATCTGGCCCTCTACTCCTGCTCTGTTAATGCCTGCTTTCGAAAAGGGATTCGTCTGAGCAATGGAAGCTGCAAGACTTTCGCTCATCAGCTAGAGGAAGGAGAATCTGGCGTTTTCATCAGCATTATTACTGGTTATGCAGGCTAAACACGTCCAGAAAAGAGTTTGAAAACCTCAAAGAGGTATTTCGCCCGATGCAAAGCTATTCTGGAGACCTCAAGAAGCTCATCCCAAACTAAATTAATTTGGAACCCGAATTAAATGAAGGATATATGGCACGATAAGCACTCTGATATATGTCTGGTATATTCTGATTCATGAAACCTGGAAAGATTTACGGAAGATTCTGGTCAGGGCTCCATCCTCGATTCAAGCCTGTGAGAAAACTCGTAGGACGAACTGATAAGGCTTAAATAGCTTCAGGAATACCAGCTCAATGATGTTGTTGCATTTGATAGTCGCAGGACGCACAGTCAATCCACCTAAATGAGAGTGAATGTGTTAATGCGGTGGGGAAGGAGCGGAATAATCATTCCTGAATTCTCACAACTCTGGGTAAACCCAAGCGGTTATCCATATGGATAAGCCGACCGATGAGTTCCGGACAGGATATCAGTGGATATGAAACAATGGGTTAAATAATTAGTTTTGTTGAGAGACTCAAAACTGAGTTTTACAGTGCAATAAAGAGCGAAAGTTGATAAGATCACAGTGAGGGATTTTGACGAAGAGTGGCAACAATTTTGGAAGGATAAGCCAAAACTAATGCGGAATGTTTGGCTAATCAATTATCTCTAACTGTGGACTGGTCAAAAGCGTGGTGATACAGACTTCTAGCGGAACCAGCTATTCAGTGGACTTCAAAATCTAACCTCTCAACCTAACCTTTCAAATCTAACCTGCATAGGATCGGTGAGTTTCTTTAAAGGGTTTTCAGATTTAATATTCTTCCTCTTCCGAAAATAAAAAGAGAGTGCAGTGAACTTAGCAAAAGGCTAGGATAGCACTATCGGGAGGGCTTCAAAGAATTCCTGATTTCGGATGACAAGGCAGTAAGACGCTGCGCTATGGATATCCTAACAACCAAGGAGAGTATACTTAATTGAGTGGAAGTGTTCATGAAGCAATCAATTTTGATATGATATATTCAGAAGCATGAAACTAAGAAAGGTTTACGGAAGATATTAGTCAGGGTTCCATCCTCGATTCAAGCTTAGGAGAAAACTAATATGACGTACTGATACGGCTTGAATGGCTTTTTATAGTATTCCTTATACTCTTTCCGATCAGCTTGAGAAAGGACTACTAGAAGCCAAGTGTTGTATCAAAATTCGAAAATAGAGGCTGACTGTGAAGCAATGTGTCAAACTGTTTGACACAAACAATGTGTCAAGCTAGTTATTCTGGTTAGGAGGACGGAGGGGCGGGGAGGGTTTCGTTTGCAGTACAAATGCTTTCTGCCACTTTTGTTCCAAGAATCAGAAGATAAATAGCTTTCATTTTCAATCTTCTTTTGAAAATTAACAAAGAACTTTTCAGTTGACGGGTTGCTCATTTCCTTATAATCGTATTTTGCGGTGGGAATCAATAAGTGAATGTGGTCTTAGCCAGAAACACAAGTTCATCGCTTGAATGAGAGTTCTTAAACTCTTCAACCTTCAGATCCTAAGAAATTAACATGTTTTGTTGTTTGAATACGTTTAGTTGAGCAATCTCGTCTCATTACTCTGCTATTACCAAATATAAAGCCGGTCTGAATGTCACAGAGAGTTGTTTTTAAAATGTAAGGACATATTTTGATCCTCACAAATGGGTTCGTACAAAATCGATTATTTTTACACGTTGTTCTCGGATAGTAGGTAAAATCGAATTATGTAATTGAAAGATATCCAGCATTTTCATTCATCTCAAAAGCTTGAAAAAAGGATATGTTGAGCTCGAAATTAATATGCTCATTTGACTGTCCTAAGCATTTCAAACCATATGATTGCGCATAAGAACATTCATCTCATAAATGTAAACCAATTGGCGTTCAAGAATTAGCCAGAAATATCGAATCAATCAAATATTCTTCAGTCTTCCTTTATAGCATGCAAACATCGATTGCCACTCCTCTATTTTGAAATGAAGGAAGTGGAAAACTTTGCGTTCCGGCTTTCATGAAAAGCACTCATAAATTTAATATTCACTCTTTCGTTGAACTGAAATTAACTTGATGAAGCCTTTATGAATTACTGGACAATGTGTTGAGACAATGATGAACCTTGCAAATAAAGGGATCATCACAAACAATGGACGAGATCGATCCATTCAAAACTGAAACTCTACACAATTGAAAAGTGCAGTGTTTCTGTTGTGGTCGATCAGAAAAAGGAGCTGATTTCATAGTAGTTTCGTTCTGATCTTTATGAAATTTAAACAGTGTGGAGAATAAAGGCAGTCCTTAAAAAACGGACTCAGGACAAAGACTTTACAATTACAGAGCATATTTCGGTACTATTTTCATACTGCTCATCAGAAAATTATAAGAGTAATCGATTACAACAACCCTCTTCCGTGAAATCAGCAAAAGGCCATTGTTACTTGGATGGCATCCTGCAAGAAGTCATCGGCAAATTATTATGAGAAGATAATCGTTCAAATCCTATACTCGTACGAAACATTCAACACGGCCTGCCCATTCAGGAAGAATTAAAAAAAAAGAAGATAAAAATCAAGAATTAAAGGGTGTACGATGTACGATCTCGCAGGAATAATATCCGTGATGTCTTCTAATGATTGTATTGTTTGCAAGATAAAGCGACTATTTTTTTTTAATTTCATAAATTATGCTCTCACATCTTCACATCATCAAAGACAATCGACGATGAAGGTGGTGCAGCAGCTTGGTTTTGTTTTTAATAATAAAAAAAAAACAACTTGCCAACATTGTATGCAACCATAAAGTTCTGGAAAGGATAAACAATAATCAAGTGAATCGAAAGAGATAGTAAGGAAAAAATTGTATGACAATGTGGCAGGTTAATGGTTACGATGTTATTCTTAACATCTAAACTTTGAACTGCCTTTGTAGTGTTCCGACAAAGAATGGTGCCTGGTTTTCAGCCGAGTGATACCTCTTCGTATTTGTGGTTTTTCATATCGATAAGCTATGAATGCGGAAAGCAATTTCCTTTTCTACCAAGCACATGTTGGTTAAATTTTCTTGTTTAAACGATTTTCTCTAAGCCGTCTGATTAGTAATTTAATTTAAAATTTGAAACCCAAAAAATTATTTTAACTATCTTAGGCCGGCTAAACAATTAGAGCTAAGGGCCCACGGTACGTCTTAGACTGACGCGCCATTGATGATGAAAATGGTTGCAACACTTCGTTTGTTTGTTGAACTACATAGATTCTTGTCCTGTACTTGCCATGGTTGTGCAGGACCTCTCGAGGATTCGCCTTTCGTATGTGTCATACGTGGCCTCTCGTATGTGTTCGGCCTTTCTGATAGGTCCATTGGTCCATTGACCGCGTCCTCCATCCGTAAAATCCAGTTAGTGATTCAATTTCTTCATCAAATTATATATAATTAATGAAGGCAATACTCTAATTTTGTCCTAGAATTTAGGGTCACCCAAATTTCTAGTGTGCACATCATTCATATTAAGTCTTTGTTTTCTCGCTACAGTAGAATTCCCGGTTAATTTTGACACAACATGTATAATTCCTGTCCATTGCTTCGAAAGCAGCAAATTTTTTGCTACTAAGTTAAAAAATACCTACGCTTCCTGGGAGCTGGAACTTCAACTCTACATTCCTCGAATGACGCTCGAAACTGACTGCACAAAAAAGAATGTTTCTCCTCACCCAATCCTTCCTAAATTACCTTTAATGTAACCTTTAATAAAACTCCGTCATATTCGTCGACAGTGTTGAGAAATATTCCAGACAAATTCAACTTCAGGGCAACTAAGTAGCCTTGTCTGATCCATCATCTGAGCTCGAACCTACAATTCTATTTTTGAACCGTGTAGTTATACTGACCGATGCCGGAGGGAAGAACACGATCAACAAAACCAACTGGAAAAAACATCAAATTAATATTCGAAAAATCATTTGGCCAAGATATGCAACGCATTCAAATCTGACTTTGACAACCTATTACTTAATTAACACTATAATTGACACAGTAGGAAATGCACCTACTTCCTTGGTTATGAGTGCTAGCAGTTAAAACACCAATCCTTTAATATATTATGAGAGCTGTTCCAAAAGCTACTTTCAGTTGTTTAACCAAGAAATACAAGAAAAGATACTATGAATTTATCATAAACAACTTAAAATGATTTTTTGCACTAGTTTTCAACATTTAGATTTCATTCAGGCACTTATCATATCTCTTCATTCCTTTTTCTTCTTTTTCTTAGCACTACAGCCCCTTTCGAACCTTCTCTTGCTGCAAAAAGCGGCTCCAATTGTCTGGTTCCATTTACCGCGTCCTCCAATTTTGACATCCGAGTAGCGATGAACAGAGTCATATCAGCGTTTTCACGGTTTCCCCAATAGTCTCCGCCCTTCAGTTCTGTTCTTTCATACGATTCATATGGCACGCCCATTTCTTCTTCTGCAGTCTTACAATCGTTGAGACCCCAGGCTTGTCAAAAATTTCATACAGTCTTGAAAATTTTCACCCATAAAAAAAGTCCTGTCAGCGCCTTAAGACAACCTGCGGCTGAATCTTTCAGCTCTCCGTCATCAAAGCACTGACTTGTCCACAATTTCTTTATTTAGAAATAAAAAGGATGGTTTATTGAGTTCAATAAAAAGAAAAGGATGTCCATACGGAAATCTCAAGATAAACGCCTTTTGAGACCTCATCATACGAGTGAAAAAAAATTATGAAAGGGAGCAAATCATTATTCTCGAGGATCAGGGACAACCCAAAATACATAAGCCAGGGAATACGATGAGAGAAATCGTTACAGCAGTAATGTCACCAATACATTGGCTTGCTAAGTGGTTGAACTGACCAAGCATGGTCAGGCAATTAGAAAACCAATCAGTGAAAAACACCCAAGAATTTTCCCAATTACCCAAGAAGTCTACACACTATTGGATAAACTAAAGAGGTCAAGTCCGTGACCTCACTTGATGTAAAGGCATTATTTCTTCGTATGGCGGTCAAGGAAGCAATCCACCTAATGGAAGAGTGGCTACACCAACTACCGAATTGAGCATTTCTTGTGATAGGAAGGTTCAGGTTGTTCAGGCCATGAGTGTGGGATTCTCACACATCCAATATTTCTGGAAAACCCAATAAGCACCTACCCTGTCATCCTAAGAACTTAGCTTGAAACCGTTTGACGAATTACTTTATGGAAGAAAAGGCATGACCACAATGAAAGATAAAAGTCAAACAGGACATTCGACCCTCTACACTTTGCATGGAAGAGAACTATTTCACTTTCGAATTCTTTGAACAATTAAAAAGTATTGTAAAGAGTTTGTGGATTGGCACATTTTTCATACTTGAAAGAAAGGATTTAGCACGAACTCTGTTCAGACTCAATGGACTTCGAAGACTTAAGCATCACTAGCGAAATCGTGAAGGAAGGATGGCAACCGGTTTTGTATTTTCTGTTGAAAAGAATAACCGGAACTTTTGAAAGGTTCTATAGGGAACCAAGGGACACCAGAAATGTAGTTCTCAGCACCTCTAATCATTGCCATCAGTACAATGTGATTCCTGTAATTACATGATTCACCGAATGCTAACAATCCCCATTTCTCATCAGCAGTCATCATCAAATAGATAAATGTTGAAGTCTGCCAGATTTAATGGATATCCCAGTCAAAAAATCCATAATAAACAACGGAGGAGGATGCTACAACAGGCTACTCTGACGAATCTTACAACTCAGGAGCCATCCTGTAGATGAGTACCACTAATCTTAAACCAGATTTTCTTTTCGTTGAAAAACAAATGCAGATGCAGCAAAAAGCCTGTCTGCATGAGCATACAGACACTTTTTTTTTCCAGGATTCACTTCTTGCAGCTGTCCCACTTGTTATCTTCGACTGATCACCCTATTAGATAAAAGATTGGAAAGTAATAAGGTCATATTTAAATTATTAAAACCAAACCTTAATTTTCACTGATTTCTCTGGTAAATCAATCGCAATGCAGCATGTCGAAGATTTTTTCCCATTTGCTTCCTTAAAGCTAAAAGATATTTTGATCGAATTATGTATATTCACATCTTGGCTGCTTACAATATTGAAAGAGGGAATATTACTGGTTATAAATGTTTCCAATCACCAACACATCTCTCGGTGAAAAGTGATCCGCACAAACGACCGCTTTTCCCAATAGCTTAGATCTACTTTGATTGTATCTCGTCGTTTCGCGAAAATTTAACACGAAACTAAAGAAAAAAAAAACGATTTTTCGATACGAAAATTGATATGAACTTGTTTGAAAAATCAACTATAAAAAAATTAAATTTTTTCGGTCCCTTTGCTCAGTACTAAATGACCCTATTGACGGAATTTAATTTCATTTGCAACAGCTGATTTTCCTTTTGACCATTTGACAGATATTCGAATGATGTAAACAAATATGGTTGATGCAAATTAAATTTCATTATATTGAAGGGAGAAACACAAAATAACAAAATGAAAACATAAAAACAAAAAGCAAAGTATCTACCAAATACTATCTTCATATTTTCAGCTAAAAATGATTTTCCACGAAAAAGCGTATGACACAACATTTCATAATTTTTTTTTTAAATTCGCACTTGATCAGTGTTTATTAGAAAACACTTTTTGTATTGAAATGTCTTCCACTCTGCGATGTATTTTAATCTCAATCCACGAAGTGGATTCGAAGAAATTCAATAACTTATGGTACACAAAAATTGCACGGTGATGAATTTTCAACGAGCACTTTTCAAATGACGTTCAAGGTCAATAATAAAGAGTGGAACTGTCATTAATTGACAGTAACAGCCAATTCTGTCTGTTTTGTTCACGTGTACTTAATCCCGTTCTTAAATGAGCTCGACCGTTCAATTTAATTGTGCAATTTGTACTACGCTCACGTACAGTGTCCGTGAGCGATATAGCTGCTCCTTTATTTATTAGTTCATTAGTTTGGATACTCAGATAGTCGTATTGTAGAGAATCTTTCACTTAGTGTGCAGTACCGCGGCAGTTAACGCACAAATCGGGCAGGAGCGTACACGAAACATAACTATTATCCTAATTTATTTTTCTCCCTTTCCTTCTTTTTACGGAGGAACCACTCAGTGAAGAAATTTCATTCGGGTTTCGAAATATTTCCCTGTTATTTTCAGCTACAGAAGTACGCAAATCAAGACCCTATCACGACTAAGGAAGGATTTGATTATAGAAATGATGAAGTCCGGGATATATAAATACTTTTTGCCAATTGAAGAAAAATTTACAAAGCGTAAAGGAGGAGGAGTATGGAAACAAGTCTTAAAGGAGCTTAAAGGTAAGTGGAAATTGTGAAAGGGAGACAAGGAAGCTTTAGGTCAAATGTAGTAACGCATTTACCCTCAAAAGTAAAGGTTATACAATTGTGGTTACTGCCATCCTCTTTTTAGATCCATCAAGAAACATTTGAAAGCGATTTGAGTAATGATACTGAAATATTCATACCACAACCCATACACACCCGTTTCCAGGAATTGGACACACGAAGCGATTACTAGTAGTTATTTGGAATTGAATAACAGGATACAAGCACTAACGGGTATAAGAAGGACGATATGCGATTTCTCAATTGAGAACCGATTGAAGAATTTGGCAAGTAGTAAGCAACATCAAATGTGAAATCAAATGAAATAATCTATAAAAAAAAAAATATTTTTGGATTTCAGGCAGTTAGCTTCACTTCAACTATTTGGAACTACTACTGTGGGGCATACTACTGTGGGCAAAAAACAGTAAGACTTTTTAATTTAAATTTCGTGCGGAAACTTATTCGTCGATATATTTTTATTATTTTCTAGGTTTGTATAAGTGCCAGTGATATCTGTGCCGAATGTCACATCAAAATTATCATTAATGTTTAGTATTTAATTCGGAGGATTTTTACAATGAGTGAAATTATTCGACAAAAAAGTGCCATTAAATTTTGTGTGCGAAATCAAATTTCTGATGCCAAAACGTTCAGAATGTTGCAAAAAGACTTCGAAAATAATTGTCCTGTCGCGAGCAAGTGTTTTTGATTGGTAAGAATTGTTCAAAGAGGGTCGAGAACGCGTTGACGTTGAATCAAGTCTGGGATGGTCATCAACATCAACTGATGATCAACACGTCAATAAAATCAAGGAATTGGTGCTCGAGAATCGACGATTAATAGTCAGAGACCTTACCAGTATCGTAGGAGTATCGGAAGGATCAATGAAATCAATGAAAACCTATGAAAAGTGAAAGCACGATTGGTTCTAAAATCACTCAATTTTCTTGTCAAACGGCGTCACGTTGACGTCTGTTAAACAATGCTTTCCGACTACCAGGATGTCATTAAAACGTATTATAACGATGACGAGGCGATGAGTCTTCGATTTATGCTTACGACCCGGAAACAGACGATCAATCGGCCGAATATCGTGCCAAAGGTGAGACGAAACCGAAAAAAACACGTGAAAGCAAGTCAAAAATCAAGGTCATGTTGTCATTTTTCTTCGATTATCAAGGTGTGGTGCACTCCGAATTCCTTCTGGCCGGACCAACTGTCAACAAGGAATACTATTAGAGTGTTACGCGTCGTTTGCTCGAAGCTAGTCCTTAAAAAGAAGCAGGAGTCATGGGCATGTATTGATTCTTCGTGAGTTTTTCCTCAAAAATTCAATATCGTTCCACAACCGTATTCGCCTGATTTAGCCCCGTGTGACTTCTGGCTGTTCAGCAAACTTAAACGACCGCTCTGGGGAATCCGTTTTTAGTTAAAAGAAGACATTGAACGTGGATCGCTACGCACATTGAAGGCTTCTCTGGAAATTTACTCTAACAACTATTTCGAGGATTGGAAAAAACTTTGATACAAGTTTATTGGGACCGGGGGATCTCTTTGAAGGGGACGAAATAGATTTGGAAGAATAAATAAAGAATTACGAACAAAGTCTTACTATTTTTTGCCCACAGTACTAGATTATCGCTTAGCGAGAAATATTTATCAAAGTTCGTATGTTAAAAACATCTTTCATGAGTTTTAAATTGGAATGCTATTGCGGGGTTAGATAACTTCTTTCGTCACTTTTTCAAAATGTTGGCGTCCACTTAGGCAACCCCCTAAGCCATACATCCAACCTCCTTTGGCGAAAATTCATTACGGACATCTTTTAATTAGAGACGACAACCAATGCAAAATTGATGATTATAAATAATTCGGTCGTGATGCGAAAATTAAACAATCAAAAATGTTTAACATGATTCCTCAGCGAACGGCGAAGGTAGCTTTTAGCGCGAAAAAGTTGGCGTTTCACCTTTGCTTTAACCAATATCAATCCCAAAAAAAGGTGTGACTTCTAAACCACTCCGAACATGATTGAACAATATTTTTGCAACAATATCATGTATTTGATTTGCGAAAACTTTTCATCAAACGTTTAAGCTCAATTTAACCTTATTTCGTAACCAAACAAATACTTTGGGATACGTCTTAAAACGGTGATGGTGAGACCATCATTGGACACACTCGAACACATATCATGTCAAATTAAATAAAAAAGAATCAAACAACATGCAAAATGATTGTTAGTAAATGATTTATTATGACTGGGCTTTATTAGCTGGAATGCTGATGTTTTCAAAATGCCAACTTCAAGTGAACATCCTACTGACAGGATTATAAATTGCTTCAATTAATTTGAAAAACACCTTTTTTTCCCCGAAACGCAAATCGATGATCCGAAACGCGGGAAAAGCAAGGCCGGGACGTGTGGACGTTACAGGGTGTCCCGGCCGTCCGTGCGTCCGTTCGCCTGTCGCTTTTGTGAAAACCATGAAAAACGAAAAGCGGTTTATCTGATCAAATTGATTATATTCAATTGACTTCCCTCTAATGGATTGGTGATGATCGTGTGTGATTAGTGATTTGATGTGATTTCGTGGTGGGTCTTGAGAAGTTTTTCTTATGACTCGTTTCCGTTGCTGCGAAGGAATGTGTTAATCAGTGTTGATACTTAATCAGATCTAGCAGGAAAAAAAGAAAGGAAGACAAAAAAGCAGGAGAAAACGCCTTGATTCAAATGTTATTTGTTAAAATTTGTGTAATTTTTTATTCAATCGGATGCAAGATATCACTGATTTTAGAATTGACTCAATAGGCCAATAAAATCATGATGGCACAAGGACAATAGCTTACTTAAAAAAAAAACAATAAGTAGGGCAAACAGTGTAGCATTTGGTTAATAATGAAAGTAAACATTTCTCAACGTCACAACATCGCCTTTTACTAAGATATACTTACGAATTTTCAGTAGATTGCGTTCAAAACAAAAATGATTCAGAACGTGAAAATCCCTCTCTTATATTCCCATAGTTTTCATTTTAGAAAAATAAGTCATCTCACGGTCTGTGACATCCAAGGATCTACTGATAGCATTAATTACTCTTCCACTGTATCCTGCGTTCAGTCCCACGTGTTGACCGCTAGGTCTCTCTATAGTTATGAATGGAGCACGCGATGGAGGAGGAAGGACCTGAGTCATCAACTCCTCAAATCAGCAACACAAACATCAGCCTTACAAAAGTTGGCAACTGGTATTTCAAGTTGTTCTATTTTCAAGTTGTCCTCCAGAAAAAAAAGCCAAAATTACATACAAATGACAGGATGTCATATTTTAGATGGAAAAAGCAGAAGCGAGAGCGTACATTAACAGAGAACAACCGTATTGGATCTTAGAATATAACAACACATAACAGGTCTAGTAGTTAAAATCTCATCCTGGATGAAGGTTGACAAAATCTTAAATATCTTAAATAGACAAAATCTTCAACAAGAAACTGCACTGAAAACGGCTGATACAGATGCAGAGACCAGGAGCGCTGCGGATTGCATCAACTTACCGGACAGTCTCTGAGTCAGCAGTCTTGGTAACAGCGGTGATACCCATGCTCTCTTTGCTAAAGAGTGTACCTCCGTCTAGTCTACCTCCGAAGGGACGAGCGTAGCAAAGAAAAAGTTGCTTGCAATGAAAGACGATGCACCCTCGACGAATGGCAACAATCTTGGGAGCGTGAGCTAAAAGAATGATGGACTGTTGGGCTCATCAACGATTCGAGATCGTGGCTCGGTTGAATGCATGGTGAGACTGACTTCTACCTGACCCAGCTACTGAGCGGACACGGTTGTTTTCAGTCTTACCTGCACAAGATTGGTAAGTCACGGTCTCCAGATTACATATTCTGCATTGGTGTGAAGAATGACGCCTGTCACACTTTCTTTTCATGCGGAAGATGGTACAACCAGCGCAGTGATCTTGCTGGTTGCAGAGCTTCGTACGGAGTACGGAAGTTGCAGAGCTTCGTACAGATAGCCTAATCGAAGAGATGTTGAAATTAGTTGACAAATGGCACCAGGTGGTACATTACACTCGGGCAATTCTAGCTACAAAAAAGGTATACTTAATCGGCTGGAGGCGTCGAGGGTAGAGGGTTTCCTTCCTTAGCAATTCTCTTCCCCTCCCCGCTGGAGCAGGAATCCCTGTAACCCGACGGTGCCAAAAGACGCAAAATTGGGAGGCCTAGCCCGAAGTAATGTGTCAAACGGTTCCAGGCTAGGCACTCCGGTTGACAGGGGAGTTGTTTAGTCGGTAGTCCAGTAGGTTTGTTGTGCCACTGGGAGTCCGACACTCAGGGCGTAAATAGACTTCACGTCCTTACCCAAAGAAAAAAAAAACCGACAAAATCTTGCTTATCTTAAAAATTGTAACTAGCAGTAACAAATTGAAAGTGCCAGGAAATTGTCCAGACATAGTCCAAAGAATTTTCGTGGGGAATTTGGGGATTCTTCAGGTAGTGGTTGGCTTAAATTTGCAACGACAGGGAACTGAAGCTGAATGCAATCAACGTAAATTGAACAATTTCAATTGGTTTTTGTCTGCAACACCTTTCCAATTGACCTTTCTATCCCAAAAACCTGACTGAAGGCAAAGAAATCAATGTCAAGGATTCTCTTTAACATAACTTGAAAAATTATTCGATTCCTTGACTCCAAACGGCATGGAGGTTCTTATAATTCTAAAGATTTCAATATCAACATCGAACGGACCAATTTCAATATCAAGCAGCTGGAGGACAAAGTCTCCGCGAAACATCAAGTGACTATTGATCCAGGCAATATGATCCTTTGGAGTCTATAATGTAACATCCTACAGCGTAGTGAACTGAGGTTCTAATTTTTAATCCTGTCAAAGTTGTCTATGGGTACCGAATGTTAAGAAAAAATTAAATTAAATCCACTTCAACCCGTCAGTCCAACAAGTGAAGGATTTTAAAATGAGTCCGAATCCGATATATACAGGACCAAGCTAGAGCGATAATTTAAGATTCCCTGCTAAGGAACTTGAACAGATATACCGACGAAAACTAAAATGAACTGGAGAAAGGAAGCAAGTCAGTAGTTGAGGAAGAAGTTTTTGATTAATTGGTTTTTTATAAAATCTTGTGAAGCACTCATCGGAAAGGCGAAGGTATACTTGCAGTTTACAGAATAACATACAAGAAAGATAGAGAAATTATCAAGCAGGACGAGAAGTGGACATACGACGTTCAAATATAATCCGGAATTTCATAATACAAAATTTGATTATTCAATCATAGAGTCACAATTTTTTAAAGGTTTTCTAGGTAGTCTCCTTTACACTTTATGCATTATTACCCCCTCTCCCGAAGCTTTCGTATGCATTTTTCGGAGTGCAGCAGTCTCGCACTAGAGATTGGAATATCGCTTTGTTTTGATCCGTGGCGGGACCTCCCACAGCAGTTTTCATGCCACTAATTCTTTTCGCAAAGCAGAATTCACACTCTTGGAACTTTCAGTACTTATCCCCGAAATGCACGAGTAATTTTCGATAAATTTTAGCTAATTCTCTAGATTCTAGATTCTCTTTTACCAAAAAACGAACAATAATGCGTTGCGCAACTGACACTGGTACGTCTTTTTAACTCATGGTTATTACCACACTAAAAAGTGAGGTTACGTGGTTCAAGCTGTTCTCCACGTTTCATCAAAGACCAGACTGTTATACAGTGCAGCGATATCTTTGACACTCAATTGTTAGCGTGGTTATTTATAAAATCTGAACCAACCTCGTAGTTAAAATATACATTATTAAATTTGAAAAATTTAACATTGTCTTAAATTTTAAACCAGCTCTTAATAAAGACATATAGCTGAATGTTAAGCCAGTTTTTCATGGTTAAAACCATAGCGTAACTCCTGACAAGCGCTAATACTTCTACACCAATATTCTGGTTGTATTGGTAATTGTACATGTGAAACTTGTTGAAAAAAAGACATTAAGACAAAGATCGGGAGAAATCCGTATTAAATTACTCTTAAATTTTGTATCCATACACAAAGACGTACACACACCATTAAGCCGGAAAGATTATTCTCATAAACATTCAAGCTCAGAAAGCTAGCCATCGCCCTTTCTCACCTACGTCGCTTTTCTAAGCTCTCCATCCTGCAAAGCTCACTTTATTCGCTCCCTTTCTTTGTGATGCTTCTTGGTGTCGTGAATGCTTTTTAGTCTTTTTGCCCTGAAAGAAGGTATCCTGTGACAACACAATCTGGATGATCGTTTTCATTAAATCGTAAACAGGTTAGTTATGTCTAGTTCCTAACTCGGAGTCATTGTTCAATAAAGAGATTTCTGAAAATGCTGGAATTAAGACGTTATAATGTTGGGACTGCGGCCAAACAAGTGCTTTTGGCCAAGAAATTACAAGCAATTGCAGAATTTCAAAAAAAGGTTGGCATATGAGACCCTTAATCTAAATTAGAGATGTTTAAGATATGCTTTAAATATGATCTAAAAGTTTTCCAAATGACGGACAGGCAATTTAGCCTAAAGTGTATATAATTCTGTCCTAGATCTGACAGTTGAAGGAAGCATACATAGAATGAGTAAACATGGCTGACGAAATACTTTCAGAACACCAGGAAATGTGGAGCGAGCGAGAGTAGTACTCGAGTCATCCCAAAAACATTCAGGTCAAAGGTACGCTATTGCATTGGGAGACAACACTTTGCCGAGCATTCTTTAGATTTGAATTCCCATCTCCTTAAATATAATGATGATTCCAGAATTCAAGACAGCAGACTACCTAATCTGCCAAAATCTGCGTGAAGGAATCATTCCAGTGATCCACCCCTGTGGCAGCAATCTTCACCACCAACGAGACAAATTTCCAACTAAGCGGGGTTGTGAATAAAGAAAAAGTTTCGCTATTGGAGAAAAAATTGTTCAGAAAAGATCCTTACTTTCTGCAAAACTAACGGTAGGGGTGCCGTAACACAATTTGATGTTATAGGTCCGTACTTTTTTCTAAAGGAATGTTTTCACCGTGAATCCGGGGCGTTAGGTTAAAATGTTGCAAAATTTTCTACAGCAGCGATAGGGAGTTATTGTTGAAAACGAGGGATTAGGGAATTCTTGGTTTCCACTGAATGGTATTACAGTCCACAGAGCCTAAAATTCTCTAAATGTTTTTCGATTATCTAGTGTCTTTGACAGGTGACGTTGTGTGACCTGCGTTGTCACCCTATTTTAACGTATGCCACTTCTATCTTTGGGGATATATTATGGAAAAATGTGTCCCTTATATTGGTAAGTCTAAAAAGTATTGAGCCTTTTTTTTGTCATTTTTCGATTGAATATTTCTTTTATTTAAAATTGATTTTATTTAAGTACATATTGTCCATTATTATCTATGAACTTTTGCCATTTTTTGGGTAGAGCCATTATTCTATCTGTGTAGAACTTTTGTGGTTTATTTTGTGGCCAGGTTCTAGCACCTCATAAACAATCCTCTTTCAATCCCGCCATACACACAACATAACCTTATTTGGTGTCAATCTTGGCTTTGAAGTGGTTTGTGATCTTTTTCGAACGACATTCTCGTATCTTACCCATTTTTCATCGCCCGTAATGATTTGCTTCAAAATGGCTCGATTTCGTTGCGTTTTATTAGCATTTTGCAAATGGAAATTCAGTTGAACAAATTTTTTTGTGTTAATTCATGCAGCACTCAAACGTCGAGCTTCTTTGTGTAACCAATCTTACGCAAATGGTTCAAAACTGTTTAATGATGGATATCCAGTTTCTTAGCAATGTTATGGCTGCTCATGTGTCGGTCTCCTTCAATTTTTTGTAACATTTCATCGACTTTTTCAGTGATTGGTCGACTTGCGCGAGTTGCATCTATAACATCAAAATATCCCGAACGAAAGCGTGCGAACCATCTCTTGGCTGTGGCTTTTGATAAAGTATCTTGACCGTAGATACCACAAATTTTTTCACGAGCCTGTGATGCATTCTCACCTTGATCGTAGTGATATTGTAAAATATAACAAATTTTTTCAGAAATTTCACTCATTTTTAAATGAATACAACTTATGACACGAATGACGGAATACAAAACTGCCCATATGAAAATTGTAAACTGAAATTTCACCTTTCAAACGCATGTCAGTTTGACTCAATCTGATAAGTATTGCCCGATATATGGCAACCAACACCATCTTGTGACAAAAAAGTACTTAATAATACTTAATACTTTTTAAGCCTATCCAATATCTTGTTAAAGTTAAGGTAGCGAATTGTTGAGCGCGATATTCTGCGAAATAGGGCAACGGGCAAAGCTTCTGGAATCAGCTGTAACATTATATTCCGCCTAACGGGTGCCAGCTTTAAGACATTATTCTTAAAAAACAATAAGTTTGAAGTTGTAGGTCTTGACCTTTCTGAAAATAAAAACAAATTCGTTTCAAATATGCCCTGAATTCTTTATATCGTTTATTTATCAATAAATAAATAAATTAAAATCACAAATTAAAAAAGAAATAGCTCCTGAAATCGTATGAAAAAAGAGATGATTTTTCAAATCTGACTTTCAAACAAATAACTTTCCCAACTATTGGAATAAAATATCACGTAAGAAATATTCTTCCTTTTTGATATGCCGTTTGGTTTTTCTGTTCAGACTCTTCGTTGCAGGAATTAGCAATCCTCCATAGAACATTTTTTTAAGTACCAATTTCAGCACGTCCTATAAATTCTGCTAAAAAAATTATAAACGTTTTTGAAAATTTTGAAAATCGTGTACAATAAAAAACCTTCTTCTTCCTTCCTCTTAGCACTGCAGCCCCTCTCGGGCCATCGCTTCTGGCGAACTAGTAAGGGGTTCTACAGGGACTGGGAGTTAACCGGTCACCTAACATCTCCCGGCGGAATGATGGCCTTCACCCACTTACGTCGTTACGAAGAAGTGTAAGTAGTTATTGGCATGTCTCGCTATTTAATGTTTTATCATCGGGGAACCAGTAAATCCACTATAAGACCCCGAGACCATTTGTTACCATGCATTTGTGGGGTTTGGGATGAGAAGCAGGGGATGAGGAACGTGGCGTTAGGGAAACAAGGAGATTCCTCCTTCTTTCTCAACCGGCCCTCGGACCGTCTATTCTGGAGTATTCGTCTATGTTGGAATTACAATAAATGAACCGAGAAAGAAAAATTAGGAAATTTGGCAGTTTTTTACTATTATGATCGGTAAGACCTGCTAAGCAATGGTTAAATGTAAACAATGGAAATGTAAACAAACAAATGTAAACAATGGACAAAATGTATCAATAGTTATGATATAATTAATTCTAATTCTATCTAATAATTCTATAATAGAATTATTGCATTTACGTACAGCGAAAAAACTACAGGATCTTTTTCAACTAGAAATTCATTTTCCTATACGATAAAAAAACGAAAAAGAATGAATTGATAAATTTATTAATTGAAGGCTTTAAAAAGTGTTGCGGTGTCAAACCAAAATTTTAAACGTTTCATTCATTTAAAGTCCACCATTATAGAAATAAACATAATTGAATAGCGGTTACGCTTCCAATTCACTGAAGGACACAAGAGTAATGTTAAGAGTGCATGTACAATCATAATTGCAGTTAAATATAAATCCTAAGGATTAAAAGTAATGAAAAAGGAGTTCTTTTTCTCCTCTCACGGCGGGCTATCAGTGACCACACAGTCGTTTTTTTTGGACAATTCACTGATATCCTTTTCGAATCGAATTGAACATTCTTCAATAGTGTGCGACAAACATTACCAATCAATGTGCACATTATTTAGACATTTAGGTCTCATCAAGATAAGAAGATAAAATTTATGTTCATGCTCATCGTGTCCTTTCTTACACTTATTCCCATTTCGTTTTACTCGTATCTACGACTGAGACAACGGCCGACCGTAAATGTTGAAGCCACGACAAAAATATCTGGGTTGGAAAATTTTACCTCCAAGGTGATCGTGTGTAAAGGAAGTGCGGCATCTTCCAAAAGTTTTCAATATGTGAAAAAAAAAACAAGCGGTCAACAATTTCCACGTCCGATTGGTGGTGATGCGATGATGATGGTGCAATAGCGGATGCTTCAAACGAGGAGGCAAAGTTAAATATTAAGTCATTAATGTGTCTTATCAGTAATACATACAACAGTGTTCATATAACTTATTTGCTTTTCAGGCGAGTGAAAGAAACGAAAATCAATATAAACATTGGCACTGGAAAATGTATTTAAGTTCTATTTTTTATCTTGTTTATGAGGTGAAGGTATGCGGTTTGGGCATGAGACAATTCATTGGAAATTGCTACGAAGGCTTTAGTCCATGTGTTGATCATCGAATCAACGACAAACCTGGTGGGAAGACTTCAATCAAAGGCTGCAAGACGAGCAATCAGTTAATAGCTCTTGATATTTTATGGTTTCGTATGATTTATAGCAACAAGCCTGAAGCAATTCCATTCCTTGTCATCCTTGATGACAACTCAAATGTTTTCTTTGGTCCAGATTATTACAAACAATCAAAATTAAATCGAATGTGTGGTCACATTCGTTTCGATAGTCGTTTAAGAATCGCGATGTAGCCATCCATGCACATGATAACTTAATTAAGGACAACATAATCCCTTCAGTTAAATGGAAACGAAGCAGAACAAAACGCTTGGCGGAAGATGAGAAGATCTGAAGATCGGCACATTTCAGCTTCTCAGCCAAGTATGTGGAAGCATCCTACCATCGACCAATAGCATATTCAAGGTGGGGCCAACATGAACAACACATTGATGGTCCACTCCCTCATAGTGAGAATTCCACGGCGGCTCCAGCTGCTGCCCAGGAAGGCAGCTAACCCGTTTACTGATCTCTCCGCCCTGCTATTCTTCTTCGAAGCCGCGGAAACACTCAACGAAATTCATCTCCATCATGGTTGTTTTTCTTGTTATTCATTCCGTTCAACGTCTTCTGTGTGTTCTCAGAGTTTTCTTATGTTCCTCGGATGCTGAAGACTTGGACGTGACGCCAACTCCACTGCGTTCCCCTTTTTTCTTGTATCTTGGATCTTTTGTGGCCAGTGTTAGTATGTGCCATACTGCATTCTATAGTCATTGTGCACTATATTCGTTGAATAATTCACTCATACAAGTCCACTTGTAAGACGTTGCCTTTGCCAAGATGCTAAGGAACAATTTATATAAGTGTGATTTTGCCTTAGGTGATTTCCTGATCGTGCACATACCTTTAAGTCATTCAACGTACGGCCAAATAGGCTCCGCTGCGCTTGCTGGCTACCTATCAGCCAAAGAGAGACAGCAGGAGCGCCAAGAATGTGGGGGCTCCGAACAATCAAATAAAAATAAAACAGGAAGATATCGAGGGAAAAAGGAATAAGAAATGTGAGACGAGTAAAGAAAAAGTTACTACTGTTCAATTCCCACGGTGCACGCTGTTGTGTTGGTACATATTTTGCTTTGGCTTTGTAAAATTTCATATTGGAATGCTTTTAAAGAGAGAGAGATAGAGCACGGAGACTAAATAATGCAGGGCATATTTGGTATTGGAGGAATTGGACTAAAAGACTTTTGGAGGACTTGGATGCTGTTAAGGTCGCGAATGTATGTGAGGTTTGTTCAGTAATTGTTTTGTTGAGATGATTCGAAGCACTAATGCAGAAGAAGATCTCACGCTATTGTAACTCCAACTTCAGACTTGAAATGATTATCCGACTATTGCCAATATGCGTACTAAATGATGCATAAGGATCAACAAAATGATATACCTACAAGAACAATTTTTTATAATTGATTATGATATCAAAAAGTCAGTGTAGTAAAATTTTGAGAGTTCGAAAGACTGTCGAATTTGCAAGAGGAACTTTGTCTCAATCGTTTTGCAAAAGTTTTTGTTAATAGCTAACATGCTAACGTCATGAGTGCTAATATTTTCTGAGCCCACATAAGCAAGACCCGTCAATAATTCAAACACCCCCAATACTAAGAACTTACGGAAAATTTTTGACTGAGAACAAGACCTAAAATCGTTCCGAGATATTCAGAATCGCATTTCAATGTCATTACCGAAAAGGTCAACTTTCAGCATAAATTCCCTTCACTTATCTCGATTTTGTGAATTGCATTTCCGATAAGCAGCCGAAAATCACACTATTTTCTTTTTGTAAGAATCCTTCCAGTGTTTGGGCGGCTTTTGTATTTATCATTTTTCGCACAATTCAAAATACTTTTACTGTCTTCATCACATTTCGAATGAGACGCTCGCAGACGAACTTTCACAAAAATACCCAATCCTCGCTTTACTTGACAGATACGTTCCTTTAAACTTCCTGTAAAGTTAGAGTTAGATGTAAAAAATAATAGAAAAAACTCTTGTTAGGGTTCACTAAAACTTTTGACACTGATGAAACACTTGCAGTGACGCCTGTGAAACCGTGGCGAGTTGACAAGTTGTTTGATTGATCCCTTGCCTACGATGAAGATATCGGTACTCATCAGTAGCTGCGAGTTTAGTTGCGCCAATGACATTGAGTGTGGAAGTAGTGCCAGAACATACAATTTTTAGTGAGTTATGTCGTTTTGACATTAAGACGCTCTCTCTTAGGTTCGAAGTCGGTACTAACGATAGTTATATATTTTACATATGATCAAAACATCAAACTTGTAAATATTGTGATCGGAAAAGTCAAAATGGAAAAATGTTTTGATCCTCGCTACAGGGAGGAGGGTCAGACCTTAAACTTGCTTTACTTACAGATGAGCAACGCAATTCCAAAACTTCACACCGATATATAAACCTTCTGGATCAATATAACGTGGCTTTGATTTAGAACTTAAGCGCAGAAGACTCCAGCGGATGAGAAGTAGACGATGTTAGAAACGATTTTATACTAGAAATCAGCGTTAATGATACAAGTACTGATGCTAAGGCCAATCAGCCCTTACTTCCGCTGGAAATTATTTCCGAATCCTCGCCAGAAGACAAAGACGAGGATTTTTTATGGGCAAAAATACATATAAGTGGTCATAAACTCCTCCTGAATGATTTTCAGTCCGAATACCAAAACATAATTTTTCCAATTTGCCTGAAAGTGATGAAAGGACTAATCAGCTGCGGTATCTTGGACTTTAGATCGATTTGCATTCAATTAGTACTAGGTAAGTACCAGGTGGTACTAGTGCCTAGTACCTTACCTAGTACTAGGTAAGTACCAGCAACTATATGCTGGTACCATTTCGAAGTTGTTAGTTTTTTGGTGATTTATGATTTGCCCTCCAAACCGTCGAAATAAGGACTAATAGTCATGTGTTCGAGTGATACTAAGAATCGAGATTTGTAGAATTGTTATAAATATACTGCGGCAAAGGTTCAGACTGACCCACCTGACAGTTAAAGATAAAAATTAATCGTGCCCACTACGGCTACGTGCTACGTTTGACGCAACCTTTACATTGCATAAACCAAAATATCACCTGCGACAATTGGTCTACCTTTATACAGCAGAGAGGGCTGACTTGTGTCGGCACTTACAAAAAATCAAAAAGAAAATTCCTACTGAAATTTTTACTAGCTAAAGCTCGCCTAGAATTTACAAAATTGTACGGATGTCTAAACTGTACGGATTTAATGAAGAAATAACCCTTATTTCTCATGAGCCTAGAAATAGCAAAGCTGTCATTTTATCTTACATATGACAGCTGTATCTCGACGCGTAATCATAGCGAACGTATTGATATAGAGTCCAGAAAGCCGAAAATAATAAAATTCTATAATTCTATCAAGAGCGGAGTATACGAAATACATAAAAAGTGTTCGATATAGACCAGCAGCCATCGATCGAGACGTTGGCCTCTGACATTTTTTTATTGACTTTGGACATACAAGGCTGGTCCGCTATGAAGTTAGCCCCACCATACAGCAGTACCACTTTCGCAAGAGAAGTTGAGCTTACTGAGTACCGTCAACGAGACTGTACTACACGATAGTGCAGTTTATTCACTACACGATAGTGTCGTGTGAATGCACAGTGAACATTCTCGTAGGCGGCTACTGTCAAAATTTTAGGCACATCGGACTGGTGGTTTTAGTTTGACCAAGCGTGAAAGCAGGTGTGTCCGTGCATTTCAGTAAAATGGAGATTATTCTTCGATGTTTCGATTCTTGTTTAAGGAAGAAAAATCACCCAGAGAAATTAAAGACCGCTTAGATGTTGTGTGCGGTGACTCCACCTCTGCAATGGCTACAGTGAAAATTGGTTCAACGAGTTTCAACGAACGTCGGTTTCGACGAGCCTAGCTCATGCGGCTCGAAAGCGGTTACCACGGAGGATAAACGTGACGAAAATCCACGATCTCGTATTGACTGACCACCAATTGAAGGTGCGCGAGTTAGCTGAGATATAGCCATCCGCAAAGACCGTCTAGATCATATACTGCATGATATTTTTGGCATGAGAAAGCTGTCCAGCTGGTCATCTATAAATGTAATAATATTATCTGTAGTTTGATGTATATAATACGTATTCTCCATAAAAGTCAATGTTGTATATGCGGCCTCTTAACACCAATGTTGGTACTAGTGTGACTTAAAAACAACGTCATTTACAAATATAGCTAACGATTTGAAAACAAAAAAATTATGGGAAAACGGGATACTGGATGTCATCGGCCGCGCCAGCGACCTTCACACCCGCTCTGGCTTGTAATGACGCGCCGCTATCTTGTTTATCAGTCAACGTAGTGACCGGCTGGTGAGACCACGCGTACAAACGCCAAAAACTTGGTTTTTGTCAATTTCGTTTCTATTTTTGTATTAAACATCGCATTGTTTGGATGTACCTCAATACCAGTTGTCTAGAACTGATTGAAAGTTATTCTTGTTTATCAATGATTAAACCAGCAGTGACATTAATTCAGATGTGCACAGGAGGGGAATATGGGCTATGGGAAACCCCAACTCACTTGTAAATGAGCCAGTGGAAGAAGAATTCGACGTGCTGGCTTTCAATTTTGAAGTTGTTGGAGTCGATTTGAATGATATTCTTGACATAGTCCCAACGCAAGCAAAATCTGTTGCACAAAAAAGAAAAATATCAAATGCACGTAAGCGACAAACTGCAACGATGCAACGTGACGGAATCAAATATGTCGGTGTTGACAAGCAGTCGGTGACAGTACTAGTGTCACTACTCCATATTCATGCTTCAGGCGCTATCCCGACGAAGAATTTTCAATTAAAAAAGCTTTCTAGACCATCTCGTACGCTATTTAGTAAGATATTTTCATTATGCCTTTTTGTCTCGTTGATTGTTAAAAGTTTTATTCTCTAATCAGCTTTGTTAGAACTTTCTCGTCTCTGCATTTATTGATGGTGTATTGATTATGTATTGAAATTGTGTATACACTTTTCGAGAGAGAAAAAATGTTTTTCAGTTGGAAGAAATGGAAGAACATGAACCTGATAGCCAACGGATTCTTCGATCTGAGCAGCACTGGTACGTTGCCGACAGCATCGCTTGGGCTCCAACATGCAAGGACAGATCTTATAAAGTTCGACAAATCATGGCCCGTATTTCAAAAACCTATTGCTTGAGTTAGGTTTTCAAGAGTATCTCTGCGTTGATGAACAGATCATTCCATTCAAAGGAAAGGTCTTTGCAAAGCAATACGTCAAGCAGAGCTTTGTACTTGGGGAAACAAATTATACTTCGATTTTTTTTTGATTTTTCATTCCAAAATGCTATTTTTTATAATTTTGACAGATATATATTTCGGGAGTAAGTTTCTCGCTTCTACAGTGTCAATCATTTTCTATTTTCTTGTACTTGTACTACTACTACTACTAATTGTACTTCCTCTACCGAAAGAGAGGAATTCATATGATTTCTATGTCTTCCAAGGCTCAACAATACCAATGAACGAAATCCTGGTGGAAACCATCAACAGTGGCTCCACTGGGATTAACGAAACTGGTTCTGAAAGAAGAAGTTGGGCATAAGTTGTTTTTCGACAAATATATTCAGGTGTTCCAATAGTTTGAAATTTTTGAAAATCGAACGCTGCTGTACCAGTTCGCGCCAATCGGTTCACCTATTCAACTCTCCCAGGCGCCAAAAACGGAGGCTGTTTGCGGGCGTGGCTTAAGCGAATAGAGCTTCAGCTCTGACGGCAATGTCATTTTCACTCGTTCGTTTGAAAACAAGGTTAAGTTGGTTTCAATTTTCATTGAAATCGGCATCAAAGACAAAGTGCAACGATAGAGCAAATAGAAGTAAGTATCGAAGTCAATCGTCTTGGTTAGTTCGTTTGTACATTGAGAGCATGGGTGGGGTAGTATACCGACCCGATCTAATGATCCAATTTTATTCAATGCGAGTGATTATACATTTTCACGATATGGCTATCATGGAAGGAGAACCAGTGACTGCATGAAGTCCTCTCGCATTTTATGTGAATCTGAGCGAATTTTTCAGTCAACACAACTTCAAATCCTAGGGCCTTGGCCACGTCAGAATAGGACTCAGGTGAGTCCAGTGATTTTTCGTGTGTCTCACCAATTAGAAAGAAAAAACCGTATCATACCATGTCAGAGGTAGAGGTGGGAACAGACAATATGCTGCATCTTACCATGTTTTTCAAATGCAAAAATGGTAGCAGGGTAAAAATGGTGGATGTGACAAAAAATCCGTCATCATTTGCAAGAATTAACAAAAATTATTTTTATGAGTTTTATTGAAT
This sequence comes from Stratiomys singularior, assembly GCA_954870665.1. NCBI lineage: Eukaryota > Metazoa > Arthropoda > Insecta > Diptera > Stratiomyidae > Stratiomys > Stratiomys singularior. The sequence continues at coordinate 14,494,574 of OX940879.1, forward strand.
AAAGTGAACAAACTAAGTGAATTCAATCTCAATCGATTTCGCTTTTTTTCGGCATTTAAGCTCACACTAACTCATTTTGAGTAACGGTAATTTTACATATTCTAAGAATATATTAAAGATTTTTTTTCAAGAATAATTTATTTATAAATTTATTTCTGCACAAAGTACATGAATTAAATCAACTGAAAAATATTCTCTGAAATTTCGGGCAAAAAATATTGATAATTGATCTGGCAGCCAGTTTTCGCACACACTCCAGAAAAAATGAAGTTGTGCATAACTCATCACTCGATTATCAAATTACAAAAAAACACTAAAAGATTTCGTCGTCTTATAAGTTTTTCTGTGTAGCCAAATAGAGATATTTTTTTTTAACGATTTTCAATTTATAGCATCAATTTTTTAAATTTTCAAGCAATTTAAAAAAAAAATTTTATATTTCTTTATTAAAATCGGCAAAGTTTGTTATTATAAAACGAAATACAACCAATAATAATTAAATTTTTAAAGATTTTCACTTTGTAGTTTATGTACAGAATAAATGTGCAAAATTTGAAGAGGATCGGATGAATAGATTTTGAGATAGAGCCTTCAACGACTTTGGAAAAGCTATTCAAAAAACACGTTCAAAAAACATATATTTTATCCCCTTATACTTGAATTGATAAACAGAATTATCAACTCCTGGTCCGTAAAGCAAAGATGTGCTGGCGAAAATGTCTAGGGCATCCTGTATCTCGTGCCTTTTTCGAATGCAGCCTTCCCCAGTTGCACCTCCAGCTTTTTCCCGTTCCCGCTGCGGAAGCGTCGAGAAACAGCCGATTTTATAACGTGTTGGAGAACAGAATTTCAAAATCCTTTAGCTCCGTCAGCCCGAACTGGATTTTAACTGGACACTCTTGAAGAGTTCTACCAGCAAATAAAATGATAATGAAAAAATGCAAAAAAAAAATATAAAATGTAAAAATATAAAAATAAAATCCAATATATAATAAATGTGTTTGGATTCCAAAATAGTGTTCTGGTAAAAAAGGAAAAGTATAACCATTGGATACGCATTTCTCGTGTTGGACATCACGCACATTCAAGGTGTGAATAGCTCCTTAATAAATTTGAATGCGCTTTTGAGCTCAGTGGGTTCATATTCGTTTTTGATACATATCTTGGAAAATCTTTGACGGCTAGAAATAAATAGTGAACGAAAAGGTTAAGTAAATAAGCTGATATATTATTCATAATTACTAATATATTACTTACTATAAAAAACACCATCTTTTTTCTCACGATTGTAACTTTATTTCCCTGATTTCTCTTACGGTCAGTTTCTCCCTTTTTTGGCTCAACATTGTTTATAGTGCCAGCATTATTACTTGACCTAGCTGAATTCCTAGCGAAAAAATAGGATATTTTAGATTTGCTCCATTTCATCCCCTTAGTTTAACATTCGTTCTCTATTTACTGGAAGCATTGAAACGGAAATCAGTATACAAGTAAATAAAGATGCTACAAATTGATAATAAATAACGAGTCCATCTTCGGCTAAATATAACAAACTTGTGTTAATTATGAACTTTTTTTATCGTGAGTTTTTCATCAGATAGGAATATCTGATAAATGCTTAGACAATTTATAAATGCATTGTAAATTTCAAAATAAGGCCTTTCCTCCAAACATTAATTTTCTAGCATTTACAATAGTTTGTGTTTGTTTCCGAACCGTCCATTCCTTCTAAGATAAAAAGCAAACTAGGAATGCACAATCCACAAGAACTTCCCGCTCGGGTTGTTAAAATTTAATTTTTTCCCCCTGCAATACTTGAGCATTTCCAATTTTTTCCCTTTGATTTTCAACAATTTAACTAAATTCCTTACTCCATTCGATCGGAATTAACTTCCAGCAAATTTTTGCAAATCTTTGCAGTATGCACGCTCTATTTAACTCTTTTGATTCCTTATATCGATTTAAAATGCCCGCGGCGGCGATGTTGCCCGCGTGCATATCCCAACAGTCTTTACCAAGTGTACGAACGCGCTCACTAAATCCTGCCGGGCGAAGTTTAAAGGCGGATAAATGCGCGCAGGTATTTTAATTTTGTTGCCGTTTTACCTGTGCGACGCAACACACATCCAACACTGCACCTTCGCCTGCACCGGTTGGACTCGCAATCGATGCAACAAATGAATGTTTATCCCGTCCATGCATGCCCTGCGGGGACGATTTTCTTTACAAATAGCATGATTATGCACTGTTGGTCCAATGCACGGCCATACGTCTTCTTCTCCTTGCTTGGTAGTTGTTGCCAGTGTCTGTCGTTCATCAATTCGCCGTCTTACACACGATTGCCGCGGTAAATAGTGGGTTTTCGCGAAAATACATTTTATGCAATTTTAGACCGGTACCATGCGATCATCCAAGTTGCCACCAATCACCTGAGAGTCCTCGTCGCATTGCTGAACCGATTCGCTAAGCTGAAGCCTGTAATCAGTGATAATTTCACATGCTTCACTGCATCTGCATCTGCATGCATAATCAGTTCACACTGAAATGCAAAATGAAAGATTGCTTTAACCCATGCACGGATTGGGTACGCAGAATCTCGCAAGGATATACAGCACGACGGTGTGTAGCATGCGTGGAAAACCCGCGCAAACCACCCCTTCGAGTCGAGTAAACATTTTCTACGAGAACGGTTCCTTGCACATATTCAACTTGCAAATTTCCCAGCTTCCTGGGAAATCCTGTTACCCTTTTCCGATCGCTAGATCTCGTCAGAGGATACAAAATCTCACATTCCTCGGGTTAATGTGAAAGTAATCAGAAGCCATTGTCGATTTTTCCCAGGAACGCTTCTTCTCTCACGGACGGACTTCCTTATTTCGAATTAAACTAATTTTCAATTTCGTGTGATTGGTCTGCTGAGATTTTATGTTGCCAAGTCAGTCAGTCAATTCACTTGATGACTTTCTTATTGCCTTCTTTTGCGCTGAATCGCATCCACAGATTCGGAACGTAGGAAATAGTCCGCTGAGCTGCAAAAAAGATTCATTTAAGATAGGAGCTTTATTTGGAGCCGACGGTCACGAACTGTTTAATGCTTGGGATCCGAGACGATATTTTCTCTTTTCCACGACATTGTGTTCAAAAGCTAAGTGAAGATATCTGCAAAAGATAAGATTTTGTTTGGCGACTACTTCGTGATTGAGTAGTGAATGTGAATGATAATAACGATTTATATTGGAATTAGCTTCCATTGCAGGTGTTCTGCTTGGTTCTGATTGTTTGAGGTTGGTTCAAGGATTATCGTTGTTTACTGGGATCAAACGTTGGGAAATTAGAGGCGTTTATTGGTCCTTACCACCGATTTCTGTTGCAATTGCTGGCAAATGGTCCATGCTGTCGCCCAGAAGAGAAATCAATGACCATTTTTCCCTAATTCTGTGATCGCCAATTATTCCAGTTCTGTTTCGTTAGCATTCCTTAGCCAAAGAGTTCATTGGCTATGCTCAGAATATCTAAAATATCTCAATCAGTCAATGAAAAATCTCAATCAATGAAAATCTGAAAGAAAGTTTCCTGTACTTTCTTCGTTCTCAAGACAAGTTCCGCAAGCACCATCCGTTTGGATTCTTATAGGTATGTTCTACAGGATTCCTTCTCACAGTTTTAACTTCAAATTTAACGACTTATTCCAATGCAAGCTTCAAAAGAGTTACTTCAATTTATTTATTTATTTCTTCAAACGAGTCAAACAAACTTGAAAAGGACTAAATTGAATCAATTTGCGTGTTGCACTGAAAACCAGCTGAAGAATTTCAAAGGTGAACTCACCCTACTTTATCACTAGTCTGGTAGCCGATGCACAGTTTCCTTTTGAAGTGCAGCATAGTGCCGTGGGGTTGAAATCAAAGTAATTAATTGTCACACTCGTACTATCTTTAGTGTGTTTGAAGGGCCCTCCAAAGGTCGAGTTTGGAGGTGGATCATGTGAGCACATGTTGCCAAAATGAAACTTGGATAGACATAACGAGAGCTCAAATGAGTATCTCATGGGTCCACTATTGAAACATCCAAAAAACTTTTAATCTTGATATTCAATGCATAAGGACCAAATGAAATTTCCCACTACACGAAATTCCAACCAAACTATCATGGTTTATTCGAAAAAATTGACAAAATGACTTAAATTTGTTTGAGATTTAGATATTTCTGATATAGATGTTATACTAGTGAGAAAATTCTGTGAATGTGGAAAGTATTTAACTTTAGTTGATTGAGTCAAAATTAATCGTATAGGGTATCCTTGTCAGTTCTCCTGCATTTTTAACGTCAGCTCTTTCTCAGGTTTCTCTGGTACTATAACTTCCCCCAGTAAAATTTCATTGTCAGCCTTTTCTCAGGTTCTCGGGTCGTGGCATTTATTATTTGACTTGGTGAACTGCTTCCATTGTAAAGTCTTGACAAAGTTTAGACGTCCGGGCCGGGCAAACCTAATGCAGATTCACTATGAGTTGAATTCACTATGAGTTGAGTGCGGCTCCATTTTTCAACCGAGCCAAAATGAGACATTAGAATGGAATGCATATGAAGGTGCATGTAAGAGGATATTTACTCCTTGCACGGGCTTATTCCAAGAAATTATTTTGGCTTTAATTCGAATTTGCTTCATTTGGGAGCTGGTTGTTCAGGAGCTTGCCCGCGAACTTCTCCTTTTTGAGGGCCCAGAATTCCAAGAGTCCGCAGGTGGCTGTACAGAACCGTGTGAGCCTTTTTGAAGTATGATCTAGTTGCTGTCAAAGGAGTTAATTTTATTTATTGGTGCAATATTTTTTTATAATTGATTATTTTATCAGAATTCCCAATGGGTTGAAGCATTTTACGTATGAAGGATATACCTTATGGGCAGTTATACTCAAGCTCTCTAACTTCTGTAACGACCCATATTCTTGTGTCCTTAAGTGACTCCAATCATATTAGGCGAATGTCCTCATTTTATTTATTAGTATTTTTCTAGTCATTGCTGGGACGGCGTAGTACCAGAATAGGGTGGAGATTCTCCAATTGGTCAAACTAGTAAATGCCGAACCAAACTGTCTCACGTTTCAACCAGATCAGTCCGCCCTACGGGGACATTTACACATTGCCAGGTCGTTCCTAACCACCAGGTCGTGCCCAGGTTTGCCATGTATCATTTCCAGAATGGTATTGGAGTCAGTGAACTGATTTTGCGGTTGGATTGCTAATGATGTCTACGCTGTTGCATCATCCATCGATTGGTCCAGTATATACTCGATATGACCAAATAAAAGTTGAGAGTGAAGATAGTTAGGCTATCCTATACTATCCAAATAAAAATCCTACACTGGAGGTACACAAACCCCATGAATTTGTCGTAGAATCATAGAAGATTTTTTCAATCGTCAGAACCTAAGAAATTGATTGGACAGTGGAGAAATAATCCTAGATGTAGTTTTGATCGGAAAAATGCGATTGAATACAGTGGGAAAATTTTCGCAAAATTTTCGATGAAAACGACTAAAAAATTGAACAAATCACTCGCTCGTTTTTTTTTCAAATTTTTTATCGTCGATTATTGAAGCTGAAGGTATTGAGCATGTGTAAAAAAATTGTGCACCAAAAATTCCACGGATATGATGGATTTGGACTATATGAAGAAGTCAACATGGTCGTTCCTACATTGTGAATATAAAAATAAATGTTATTAAATGCTGATAATTACTTATTTTTTGTCATTTTTAATTTTTTTTTTACTTTTAGCGTCAGAAAGTAAGGGATCCAATAGCCATATGTGACATATCTTTAAAATAAGTTTGCACCCAGAAAAATCCAATAAAACCAAGTAAAAATAAATTCTACTGCTATTATTGGAGAAAATGAAAAATTTCAGAAATTTTATTGCAAAAAAATTTCAGAAATTTCTTAATTTATGTATATTATGAAAAATTCATGTTGGATGGTACAAATAGCAAAATTAAAAAAATTATTTTGGACTTATCAGTGCGAAATAAATATCATCCTTCGTTTTCTGGTGCACATTGAACTCATTACATTGATCGATGAACTTGACAATGTGGTAATCTGTTTTAATTACAAATATATTTCGTTAATCTGCCCTAATTTCTTCTACAGAGGGTACAATAGTCTGATATAATCAGTGCAATGACAGACTGCAGCACTCGTGAAGACGAAATCAAGGACAAGTCCTATAAACAAACGTATCCTCCCGCGGAAAGTTGGTAGTTTGAATCTAGTGGTAACAATGAAGTGACCAAATAACAAGGATAAAAAATCCGGCCGATTATTATTCTTGCGGTAAGCTCATAAGCTTCATAAGCTTTCTATATATGATATTTCTTTTGGAGTTAGCATGTGAAGCGCCCTGAGTATAGGACATTCACACACACAATACTTCTCGACAACCCACTAAACACTTTCCTTGTCAACTTGAAAACCTAATCTGGGAACCTTTGACACATCACTTCACCCATAGACTCGAATTCCTATGCCCAGAGGCACCTTAAGATTACGGTCAGTCCTTCTCTTCCTAAGAAGGAAGGAAGGAAGGGAGGAGGAGAGAATGGACTCGTTTCTCCCCCGACGTTTCATGACTCTCCTGTGTGCCTCGTTTAACTGTCACAACTACCCAAGAATAATCAGCAACTTCATTCCACTTTCGATTGTCATTCGATCAGTTTTCCAGTTTCAGTTGTCATTTCTCCACCGTTCGTTGTTCAGTTATTCGGGAGGGTGGTCATCGAATGTATCAGGTCTATGAAGTTTCCGGAAGGATCTTGTTGAATACGTAAAAGGTGTGCTAGGAAAACAACGGGACATTTGTTTTTTTTTTCTCAAAAAAAAAAAACACATTTATTTAGCCGCCCTCATTAATGCTGTCACCTTCAAAATAGCCCCAATAAATTTTATGCAATTACGCTAAAGCTTCTTCCAAACTTCAAAGCAAACTCGACGTTTGTGACATGCATCAGCTCTTACAGAGACGCGCTTTTAATGTCATCTAGGCTTGTAAAACGGCTGTTTGCTTTTAATGTCACCCATTTAATTAAGGTACTCATTATTTTTGAAATGGGAGAAGATGTATCTGGCAGAAAGTAAGGCTGAAATTAAGGGTATGGTTATTGTGAAAAAATACCCGACTTTTTTTTGTTGAGATTTGGTTCAAAACCGTTTCTTTCAGTTTTTACATTTTTTCACCGGCTGTTGATGTCCTGAGGCGTTCGTGATTTTCAACGTCAACATGGACATATTGGATACCCTTATACCACCCGATACTCTTGTTTCATTTATAATAAATGCACTATTAGCCTTTGCTAACATTTCATACACTTCGATACGCTATGTTTCATTTTTCATATAAAATTTGATACAAACTCTTTGATCCATTTTTATTTGACGCACAAAAATCGCCGATCACATAGAAACATGTCTAACCTTCGTGGCTGCCACAGACAAAGTCAACAATGCCAATGACTGAAAATTTCATCATGTGTCAAAAAAAAAAATATTTTTGTGACAATCAGACAAGTCCGCGAATTCCTGTTATTTTCTGTACATACCATGTTTATTACTTATGGTTACCATTGTTATAATGTATAACAAGGATAACCACCAAAAGTAAAGTTTTGTGTATTACTTCGGTGTTATTTAACATACAGGATCGTTTAGAAAAAATCCAATTTCAACTGATGGCTAACAATTTCTGATGGACTTATCGTGGATTATATCGTGATTACCAGGAAGAAAAAAAAATGCGTTGAAATGTACTACGGTTGGCCTCAGGAAACTTTTAATCTCCTTAAAGCATTCTTTACGAGGGGCAAAGGTGTCAAAAGTTATAGAGATTTTGGGAGATTCACGGAACATATATTAACAATATGAAGTCAGGACTTTGTTACAAAAGCATCAGGGAACATTGTTGGAGTCCCAATAGTTTGAAATCCATTTCACTGTGTTCAAAAAGCGTAATATATCTCCCATACTCTTTTTGAAGGTGCCATGCAGATCTGCAAGTTAGGTATTGCTGAGTACTAGCTGCTGCAATTATACAAAAAGTGAACAAGCGTTTCCTCTCGGTTATATCCTTAATGTATTTTTTGTAATACCAATTTTGGATGCTGTGATCTATAACGTTTATCCGTCCTTGTGCTGAGTAAGTTAGCGTTGTCAATCGGTTTTTCGAAATAGATTGCTGGTGGTAAAGTTATCTCATTTGAAGTTGGGTTGAGAAAAATAATGTGAAGAGGTTGCTCTTTTTCTCACTCATAGGGTTCTCGCTATTATTGCCACAGAGGAAGTTTTAATGTATGTGCCATATATGTCCTTTCGCTGAAACCGTTAATACACCTCCTTCCCTCTCTTTTGATTACAGAAGGATTGTGAATGAATGATTACAGAATTTATAAGTAGCAAAGCAGGTACCCGACAATATTCTACAAGCTTAGAGCATATGAGGGCCCTTGCTGAGAGCCCTGGTAGTACCTATCCGCAGAAACACCAGCGTTCTTCCTATATGTGAATAATACATTGTTCAGTATAACGCATATTTTGAGAATAGTCAGTACTTTCACCTGGAAGTATAATTAGGTATAATTAGGTAGGTGTAAGAAAAACGCATAATAAGGCAGGAGGAGACATTTGGGGAGATTTAGAGTCACCGAAAATAATCTTGACTAAACTTCATGCTCCAAGTTTAAATCAACGGTATAGATGTCCTAGCCTTGCTTTAGTTTGAAATCCTTCAGTCTATTCCGGATGGAAAGAGTATGATGAACTCAGGCTGAACATTGAGTAGTCAGTCGATGTCGTGATCATATCTCTTGGTACGAAGTTTAAAATATTTCGCAAAAAGATTCGCAACCCAGCATCCTCACTATGTTAATCTGAATGCATTGTATATCCAGAATGCAGTGTTAAAAGTGCATGAAGTTACGAAATAATGTTTTGGTAAATATTCTTCACGCAAAGATCGCGGAATGCACTATCTTCTTCCATCTTTATATCTCTTTCAATAATGAGAAAACTCTATGAATGAAAAAAAAGGTTCCAGTAATATTCGCCATTAGGGAGCTGAAACTTTCGTTAGTAAATTCAGATTTCATCGAGTTTTTGTTGAGATTTTGAAAACGTATCCCTTCGCGCTCGCTGAAGAATTCTGTAGCATTGCAATGGTAGCCGGTCAGATGTTTTCGGGATATACGTAAAAGTTAGAGAGAACATTTAACCGAAGATGAAGTTATTAAGCCCTTCAACCTAATATTAGTGCAGTCGCAATTTCAACATGACATAAAATTGATGACAGTCTAACACGAAAGGATATTTCGACATCCCAAAGGATTCAAAGTAAATTTTCAAGCAATTGCGTTTACGGAGATCTTGGATACCAGGGCTCCATAAAAAGGATAACTTCTTAAAAGATGTTGATTCGAAATTTTCGCTGAACAGTTGAGGGTACAGCATGTAGTTTCCCGGTGATGCTCAACTCAAGAGCTAACCTATCAATTGGCGCTTTTTTGGAGGAAATCACTGTATCTCATATGATCCAAAATTAAAGGACCAGACGCAAGTGTTTCCGAAATATTCGTAATTCGTGGAAGGCTTTAGAACGGAGGTCGTCTGTGTCTTGGTACCACGTCACAGAATTTACACATTGGATAGACATGGATCTTCCAACCTAGATATTTTGCTGCTGAAAAAAGTTTATTATTAAATTGCTGAAAAAAGTTCTTTTACTTTGAATGGCAAACTTTGATGAGAATGAAAAGACCAGCAACAACGAAACAATAAGGATGAAAACCTACTTGAAATCAGCAACTGAAGAGAAGACAAATCAAAACAAAAGAGTGAAGAGAGATTATTATTATTATTATTGGAGAGAACAGCAGTTATCAGATATATCTAGATTGGGTGGACCAGAAGAAGAATTGCAATGGATGGACTAGGAAAGCGTATGAAGAGATTTCTGTATTGGCATTGTCTAGAAAAAAGGTTTGAAAAGTCCATCTGAAATTGGTTGCCATTTGAATCGATTTTATTTTCGTCCAAGTTTAATTCGTTTTCTTTAATATAATATGTAAAATGTGAATTTTTCAGAATTTAATTGGATTCTAAGGTGTGTTGACTTTAGTAACCGAAAAACGGAAGCAACACCAAAACATACGGTTGCTAAAATTGATCTAGCTAATGGAGATCCAAATTTACCTCTGTGTCTACCAATAAATTGATTACACGTGTAGCTATAATTTACATAACCATAGCACGGTTTCCAAGTCGTAAGTTAATGAAATTAAAGAAGCCACAGAAAGGTCAATGAAGAACATGAACATAAACATCAACCTATGCATCCTTTTTGGATAGTAAGCCAGGATTGCTAGCGCTTGCATCTAATCGAATGTAGCTTCATAGCAAGGTTAGAAATACACGCAGGCAGTCGAAATTGCAGCTAACCGGAAGAAAGAGAAACAATTGCGTTAGCACAAATAGCTAGAACACTTCCGAGGAGGTTCTTATAGACAGAGACAGAAAAAGCATAAGTGGATCTATACTTATGAGAATTTGTTACGCTCAAGCTTTGAGATGAGTATTTTTAATAAACGAAATAATAAGGAAAATTTCCCCAATTCAAGTGTTCCAAGTGTTCCTTCTTTTGGTTGCATCCCTTTCGTTTAAGAGTTTGTTGTTGTTAGGGGCTACAGCTATGGTTGAACAAACTTGGGTCTTGCGAATATTGAGAGAAATAAAAGAGAGTGAAGGAAGAGGAAACTGTTTTCTTTAGCTTTCCTGTAAGAGCGAACAAACCAGAAAGACTTGGTTCAGCTGGGCAAAGCGTACGATGAGTGGAGTCAATTAAAGTGTAGTTAGGAACAATGAAAAGAATGATTGGCAAATGTCTCTGTAAGGAGTAAAAAAACGGCTTGGATTGACAAAAGTTACTTCAGGAAATGTCGAAAAAATTTTTCAAGCACGAAAGAGGTGAGAAAGGTGGGTAGTATAAAAAGTGACAAACAAAATCTGAATAAATGCTTCTGTGAATTTTCTTGCATTGTCGGGATTTAAATTGACTCTGTGGAAATTGACAAATAGGAAATCAGTATCTAAATTATAATTTTCTGCTTGAAGTTCCAAATAAATATAAAAATATCGCCGAATAGACGTCCAAACTTTTGATTTCTGGAAGAAGTGGATGAAGGCGTTTCTATTTATTCGTCTCCTTTACACAATACTCTTCACATTTAAATACAGAATGTACTACAGATTCTTGTTTCAAACCTAATTTTCAAACTCACCAGCAAGCCCTTCCAGAAATTCTCCATTGGTCCGAGGAACAAGGCGGTTAACACACTCTTTTGTTTGCTTACAGATATTCATGACGTAGAAAGGTATACCAACATATTATATGGCCCCATTGTATATTCCTGTACTGTTTCTGTAAACATGAAATCCTTTCCGAAAATTAGATAAAAATATCTTTTGTACTACTGATGCTTACGATAGCTCTGCTTGCCAGTCTCTCTCGATCGTCCTAATAGTGACTGATCACGGAAGACCTCTTATGCATATTTGTTGTGTAAGTAAGCCTTCTCTCTGAATTTTGACAATTCTGAATTCTTCTTTTGATAAACCACTGCAGAGGTGTATCTGAGGTGAATTCTCTGCAGAGGTGTATCCAAGAGATTGTCATTTTTAATGGAAAGTATGTGAATACAACGCTGGTTCGTTATTCTACACAAAACAATCGTATTACAAATGCTGATAAGGAACTAAAGATTTATTATTTGCTCATGCCGTGATGACCGCATAGAAAAAATGAAATAATTGTTGCTCTCTTCTATGTAGTAAAACCATTTATTGTATTCAAAGTCTGCTGTCATATGCTTTTAGTAAGACTCTTCTGTTTAGAAATCGGTCAGAAAGATAAGGCAAAATCATGTAGACGTCGATAATGAGCACTCTTGACCGGCCAACCACACTTTTTCATAGCGTAACCACTAAGGAACGCTAATACTTAGAACGAATTCCAAATCTAATCTATTTAGTATCTCTAATCCAATTTAGTGCTTGCAAGCAAAACTTATTGGAAATAGGAGGCACAAACGAAGGTGCGGAGAGATGTGTTTTGATATTATCTTAGATCTAGCATTCAGTCACACATATACACTCATATGACGCACACATACTATTACATCGGAAAAAAATATTGCCACATCGATTGAGGTTCAGAAAGCTACCCAGTGCAATTTTTCTACTCACTAACGCCGTTTCATTCCTAAGCTCGCTATCTCGCAAAGCTCGCTTTGTTTACTACATGCAACGTTCGTATCTTTTTCTTTGTGAGACCCATCGGACGGGCCATAAGGTAGTCATGCTTTGCTTGTACTCTCTTCCCCTCTCTCGAAAAGTTGCGAATAGTTTTCAGATTTTTGAGTGCTTTTTTTTTGAGCTTGATTGACATTTGTAATAGCTTTAATTTTCACAAAATACTCAGCATAGAAATTAAAGGATCCCCTTCCCGTTAGAAGAATTAAAATAATAAACTTGAAACAAATCAACTCGTGAATATATTAAAATTAATATTTTTGAGGACAATAGTGTTCTGAATAGAATAGTTCTAGTTTTTCGGGATGTTAGTGTCTGCAAATGAAACAATTGCAACAGTAGTGAGGCTGTGGTTGTGTGTTGGGACTCGATTTTCGTATCCTAGGGACTGAATGATTCCCTAGGAATAATGCTTTTGGGAAATCAGGGACAAATTTTTGTATTCTTAACAACAAAAGCCAAGAACAAATTACGGTTACGAGGTTGAAATCTAAGTGATTTCGTTATGTAGGTGTTCCAGAATGATATTATTTTCATCTTATCCATGCTAAATTGTAAATAATTTTCGTAGCACGTTAATAATGTTCGTGCCGACTATTACAGCCTTTCGCCTGTCAATCGTTTAGACATTTATTCTGCTCTAATCTCATGCTTACGTCGATTAATCGTTGATCTGCGATGGAAACATGGTTTGAACCTACAGCATAGAACCTAACGATCGTTATTCGATAGTTGATGCAATTATCTCCTTTAAAGGCGTTCAACTTCTGATTTATTCGGATATCTGTTTCAATTTCTCAGCTTCGAGTCGACGTAGTATCTTTTCGGTATCGTATTACCGGAAATAGCATTTAAATCGTCCATTCAGATAAAATATGCAACTACTTTTCTGTTCTGGGCTATGTTTCATGGTGTCAAATATTGATATTTAATTCAGTTTCCATCTCCCACTAAATCACAGACCAACAACTAAACAAAACTCTTGGTGGTTTGCTCGATTCTCGCCACACCACCAGCATTTTATTATTTTCACATTTCGAATTAATCAACTAATTTATTGAACAACCATCACCAGGAACTCCCTTCTGAATGGTCGACAATCAAGAAAGGCCATTGGAGACTTTTGTGTAGGCATCATTTGATTTGTATTTTCGTTTGTTCTTATAAAAGCGAAACGTATAAACTATTAGAATAATGTCATCTTTTTTAAATGTCGCATCTTTTCTTATGCTAAAGAATGTCTTATGTGCGCTAAGCAACTTCTCGTTTCTTTGGTCCTATTCTAATTCATATCGCTCTGTCTTTCAGCCTTTTATTGAGACGAAAAATAACAACGATGGCTGCAGACAGAGCAATAGAGGACCGTGTTATATATTTATTTATTTTTGTTTTTTTTTTGTGTGTTTTTTTTTTGGTCTCGTCAAAAATGAATTTTTATCTATGACTACCCGCATCACAGGTGATCAGAGCACTAATAGAGCTTGATCCGATAGTTTTTTTCGGTATACCACCCTGGGCGAGGTGGGATAAAATTTGTGGTGACGGAGATCTGGTCTTTGTAGATAAAAAAAATACCCACGCATGATAATAACCATAATCTACACGAGGCTGGGGATCTTCAGAAAATCAAAAGAAAAAAAGAAAGGAAGAAAAAACAAATAAAAGTGAAACATAAAACATCGAGAATAGCAAGACATGAAAAAAAAAAAAATGTCAACTTACGCTTGGAGATCTGTTTTCCGTCACTGGAATATTTTCGAAATTGTTTTAAGATTTATTTCGTTAATTGCAATACCTGAAAAATTTAATTAATTTATTTTGCACTTTGAGTCGTCTCCGTGGTTTTTATTGAAGCTTGGCATGAAGGATAGGATTTAATTTGAATTTTAATGAAAATCCAGACTACAGCAAATCAGTCAGTGATGCAGCGGATCCCTTCAGACTCAGCCCTTAGCTAATCAGACAATGTTTCATGTTAGGTCCATATTTATTCCTTCAAAAAAAAAGTTCTCCAAAAAAGTTCTCCATTTAATTTCGTTTTGAGCAGTTTCCAGGATACATATTCAAGAAAAAAGTGAAGGATGTGTCTATCCAACAAGTCTGTTTTGTTTGGTTGAATGTACATTATTTCGAAAGTAATAAGAGATCTCGAGGATACAGTAAGGAATATGTTTCTGGTACTGTTTTCTCACAAGCTTCGGATAAATATTGTCTTTCATCCTTTTTCAGCAATTTCACAGACGAACCATAACACCTGGCTTATAAATATTCAGAGTTTTATTTACGGCTTACGGATTTTAAGTTTTTGTAATAACACTATTCAAGACGAATTTTGGACATAAAGGGCTTAAATAAACTGCAAACTTTCAAACGAATCACTGCCTATTAAAATCATTTAATTTTTCTTTTAAAATATCCTTTCTTGTGATTCTGTGAACTGTATTTCCCAAGGTGACTACTTGATTATTTATGCCGTTATAGCCCTTGGCCGGGCCTTAAGGGGTTATATATGTTGAGGTCGGTCAAAAAATCGATCTTTTTTTTATTTTTGTATTTTAAAGAATGAGTTTTGAAGAATATAATCCCAAATTTTTGTAGATTTACAAGCAGTAGAATAGTGTTTTTCTTCTTGCTCCTTTACGGGCGCGTGGTGCGTCAAGCGGAGCGTACGACACTGGTCGGGCTATTTTCTCCAAAACCGGTTTTTTAATTAGAGTTTTCCGGAGTTCAGGAAAGGAAATTCCTCAAAACAGTCGAATACAAGTTTTCAAAGTATAAGCATCGTGAGAGCCGTAAATTTCTCTTTGCTTCGGTTTTATTCGTTGTATTTCGTCAAAAATCAGTATGGGCCCTCGCAATAAAGTCACGCGCGAAACGAAAATGAAAAATCGCGTTCGAAAATCGCAGCCTAAAAAGAGAAGGCAGTATTTTAATCCCAAAACCGTCGAAGTGGACGATAGCAGTTTCAGTGCGTCACGAAAGAAACTCAAATTGAATCCTGATATCCACGTGCCAGTTGTTGGATCCATGGAATATCGAATGGTGAATTTCTTCGAAGTTTTCGCGGCTATTTCGATGTTTGTGAAATGCAAGACGTGCGACAGTGATGTACAATTCGCGCCAATTGAAACGCGAGGTCTTGGTTTCAAAATCGCGGTCACATGTGGCAAATGTACCCAGCGTAAAATTAATTCGAGTGGTATTGTTGATCGCGCGTATGAAATAAATAGACGCTTTATACTGACAATGAGATTACTTGGTTTAGGAGCAGCGGGATGTGCAAAATTTTGCGGCTTTATGGATATGCCACCATTTTTGAAGCAGTGTTCCTACGACACGATAGTGAAAAACATTTCGACCACCGTGATTGAAGTTTTTAACCAAGTCGTGAAAAGTGCTGTGCGGGACGAAGTTGAAGCAAATAATGGCCCAATTAAAAATCATGTAACTGTTTCCGGTGATGGAACATGGAAGAAACGTGGCTTCACTTCTTTGTACGGGGTCGCGTCTTTGATCGGATATCACACGGGTAAAATTCTTGACATCGTCGTAAAAAGTGCGTACTGCAAGTTGTGCCAAGTGTGGGAATCGCAAAAGGATACTGACGATTATGCCGACTGGATTAAAGAACATGAACCTGTTTGCACAGCGAATCATTCAGGATCATCCGGGAAGATGGAGGTTGACGCAATGATCGAAATGTTCAAACGCTCCGAAACTTTGAACGGGATAAAGTACGCCAACTACATTGGAGACGGCGATTCTAAAACGTTTGCTGCCGTAAAGAAATCAGCGCCATATGAAAACCTCGATGTGCAAAAGAAGGAGTGCATTGGGCATGTGCAGAAAAGAATGGGGACGCGATTGAGAAATGCGAAAAAAAATAATAAAGGGCTTGGAGGTAAGGGGAAATTGACTGGAAAAATTGTTGACAAGCTGACCGTTTATTACGGTTTAGCGATACGCCGTAATCCGGATTCAATCGAAAAAATGAAAAACGATATTTGGGCCACGTTTTTTCACTATAGTTCAACCGACAAAAATCCCCAACATACGAATTGTCCCGCCGGTGAAGACTCATGGTGTGAGTGGCAGAGAGCTCTCGCTGCGCTTCCCAAGAAAAAGCCGACGAAGAAGAACAAAATCCCCGGATTTGAACATTCCTACCAACCACTTCCCGCAGATGTTTTACAAACAATCAAACCAATCTACGAAGATTTGTCAAAAGATGAATTACTTGCACGTTGTCTCGGTGGGTTTACGCAAAATAACAATGAAAGTTATAATCAGTTGATTTGGAAACTGACCCCAAAACATCTTCCGGGAGGTGCGGTACCAGTTGGCATTGCAGCATATTTATCTGCCTGCATTTTCAATGAGGGTCAAAAAGCAGTTTTGAAGATATTCGAGGGATTAGGGGTGCCCTGCGGTAGAAATTCACACGAGTTCGTCGCTCAGGAGGACGAAAGGCGCATTTCAACGGCCGAGCAGCGGGCGCATAATGCGACCAGGGAAAACCGTATGGCTCTCAGACAACAGAAAATCGATCATTTGGAAGCCAAATCGATTACAGAGGACTCCTGTTACGGCCCCGGAATAGACGACGATTTGTAAGTTTACCTGATTGACCGCTACACTAGACAAAAGTATACTTGAAACTTTAAACGCGATTATCTCGAAATCGTGTTTTTCCTTAAAACGTCGTTGCGGTGCCTTGGATTGCCGGAAAAGTTTTCGACCGATTTCAAAATTTTTTTTTTCTAATTGTTCGTAATTTCTTTGCCATGTACTTGAACGATTCAATATTTCCGTATAATTTTTTATATTATTGTTATGAATTTTTTAATAAATTTTTTCAGACGCAAAAAGTGGTGTTTTTGGAAAAATTGTCCCCGTTTACAAAAAAAAAAAATTTTTTTATTTTTGAATCGTTTAAGTACACCACAAGTCTCTAAACTAACGAAATTTTTTTGGTTTCATGCTTTCAGTTGAGCTGTTGGACTGGAATCGTAGGCACGGCAAGCCTCTTTGAAAAAAACGCGTTTTGCGGGAATCGTTATAACTTTTATAATTATGAATATTTTTTTATTTTCTCAAGCTGATTTTGCACATTAAACATTGTACTACGCAAAACGTAAAACAATTTGTCAATAAAAATATGGCTACATACCTTCATAAAAATTCAAACTTTGCCCTATTTTCTCGCACCTCAACATATATAACCCCTTAAGGCTCTAGGATTGAGCTCCTCCAATTGTCACGGCTCTGTGAACTCCCTCGCCAGGTAGAATATGACGTATTTGAATCAGCTAGTAAAATACACGACCTCTACTTGTTCTGTCTTATTCCGCTATACCTAATGCCTGGGACAGACGACGTCGTTTGAACTAGTTTTTGACGTCATAGCGATGTCAATGTTCAAAAAATATCAGAAATTCTTCAGAAGTTGACGTCAAGAACTAGTTCAAACGGCGTTGCCCGTTCTAGGCATAATGAAGTTTATTTTCTGATCATTGACATCGTTATGACGTCAAGAACTAGTTCAAGCGGTGTCGTACGTACTAGGCATAAGACAGTTTATAAGGTTAAAAAAACCCTTTTGACACTCTAGTTTGGAACTCCATTTGTGCCAGACAAGTCGGATCAAACGTATTTTGTACGAAGTGGAGATATAACGGCACTGATACCATCATTTCAATGCTTTTATTTTGCTAATCTAGTTTCAAAGCATTACATTGACCGATTTATCTTTACTTACGTAGATCTTTAGCCCTTGTTTTCTCTTTAGTAGTTTATTTCACAATATTCTATTAAAATGTTTAAAAAAGCACCAGGCATCGTTTTAATTCCTTGATCGAGATATTGTCCTTGCCTAAATAGACTAGAAAATCTTTCGTTGATAGTGGGAAAATAAAGGACGAAAAAGAGCTTAACATAGCCCAATAGCTTGAAAGAATTGTCTGACAGGAGTGCATCACTGAAATAATCCTCGATCCGCAAATCAACGTCCGTAAGTTTAAAGGCTATAATTGATTCCGAAACAAGTCCTTTGAAACAATGACTTTTTTTTTGCAATGAAAAAAGGTTAAGTGTAATGTAAACATTTTTTATTAAGATTCGGCTATAATGTCCTTTGTCAATTCTCATTCAAACAGTCTGATCAAAATCTAGGACGTGGTTTTTATTGGCAGCTGTAAGTCACTAGAAAAATGTTCTATCATATGTCATTCTTGGTATACCCTCTTAACAATGATATGCAATCGCGTCAAGTAAGTTCTTCTCAGAGTTATCACACGTAATTAAAATCTGAATTCCATTTATCTTTATTTGATCCTGAAAAATTCATTCTATAAAGGACATTTTTCGCGTAACCCAATTACGTTTTCATTGATTTAGGGTATAGTCCAAGCATGGAACGTTCACGAGAATATTTCGGGAGCATTACTCGCAATTTTTTTATTGAAGAATATTATGTATTTTTTCTGTCCTCTCTGGCAATTTCTTAGCAAAGCTGAAGTATAGCGTTATAAAAAAAAGCAAGTACCCCCTCCACACAAGCTCCAAATCAAACTGGATTCGACATAGAATAGTAGAATTTCAATTGCATTAGTAACCAATTTCTAAGTCCACTACAATCGTTTCAATTTATAAAGAATAACACTAAAGATAAATAATAAAAAAGGAGCAATAATACTTAGCGCTCATGTAAAATAAACTAGAACTAAGAATCTACTAACTACTACTAACTAAGAATCACTCTATATCCCTCTCTTTCTTCTAAGTGCATCCGAGAGTGTAATCACTATTTCGTTATAAAGCGAAACATAAGGCATTTTTATTAGAAAACAAAACCAATCATTTGAAAGAGTAGAAAGAAAAAGGATTGCTCGAGTTCTTCGGTTTGGAAACCATTCCAGGTTGTTACTCATTTGTGCTCGACTCAAAATAAGGACGAATCAGAAAAGCATAACAGCTAATAAGTGCTTTCAATTTGAAGGTATTCCTTATGTTCCTTTTTTGATTCCTAACTATCAGATTTTCTTCTGGGTTCCGGACCTCTTAAATTTTTGTTTTTCAATCCAATTTTTCAGTTCACTGAAATATCATGGCCACGAATTCATTGACGTTAGTGTGAGAAAAGCACTAAAGTATTCAATTGCCACTGTCTCTGATAGTCTCTAAACCCAGTGACCATAGTTGAGCATTATTTGCTTAGTTTGTTGGTTGAACATTTCAGGTCCCTGACTCCTGATTTCAAATATATCTAGCGTAGTTTTGAAAAAAAAATTATAGAAGGATTTTGAAATGGAAGAATTCTATTTTTTTGACGAACGACGATGTTTTCGATTCAACATCGCTCATATAGTTTTTCCGTTTTCCTCCAAATGAAAAGAAAATCAAAGATAGGGTTTTTAATGAAAATGTTCGAAGTAAATTAAATGAATTGAGAAAACTATAGAAAGCAACTGAGCTTTTTGAAGTTACAGGACTCGTATTCCAATACTGAGTGCTGACATCAGATTTCAGTATCAAAATATGAGTCCAGTGCAGAATCCTTTGGCGAGGACCATAACGGCAAACATGTTGTATTGTTTTTTTGCATAGGGTCTCTGACAGCCACCTCGATATTTTGAATAATACCTTACCAAATGATCGTGAAACGTTTCCGAATTCGAATTTTTGGTACTTCAGGTCAGCAATTGAGTGGCAACTGACTGTTAACTCACTAGAAATCCTCTTCCTCCGAGTTGTTGTCTAGACTAGTTATTTCAAATTATCATCTTAAATGAAAATTTTTTTCCAGTCAATCTGTTGGGTTTCGTCAAAAAAAAATTAAAACAATTCTAAGTTTGATGGAGAAGTGTTAAGCCATTTTTTTAAGCCATTTCTGGTCCTCTGTGGAAGCTGCTTGGTTCGTGTTTTGTTAGAGTACGGCCATAGGGTTTGACTTGCCCTGTAATCACTCCTGTCTTTTCTAGTTGACTCTATTTCTTCCCAGAATGTTCTTTAAGCCTTCCTTTTAATTTCCACGATTGTCGTCTCATTTGAATTTACTCTTGTTGTGGTTTGACCAGCTCATCCTGCACTTCCATTAGTAGGGTCTCACGTCATTTTCAATTCCCTCTAATCAGCTTCAATTTTGATGAGCTATGTTAAGCTCTGCACTAGTTGTGAGGCTATCCTGCAGACAAGTGTTTGCAGGGCTGACTTACTATCCCAAAAGGGTGTGAAGTTTACAGTTAAGGTTGTTGAAGATAAGCGCTTGCTGTCCAGAAAGAATGTGCACTTTGCACCTAAGGTTTCTCCCATTCCTGGTTGCTTATGTGGTTGCCTCAAATTTAATACTTTTCGACTGGGAAAGCGTGGTAGGCCTCTCTAGTTTCCAGCTTCGGTTGAATAATTCAACCGAAGCGAATTTAAGTTTCAGGGAGTTTATCATATATAGAGATAATTTCGGTCTCCAACGTCAAATTCTGCACCGTATCTGTGATTCTATGTGAAAGGGGTATTTTCTACATGAGAATACCCCTTTCACATAGAGGGGGTATTCTCTACATGACAATACCCCTTTCACATAGAGGATTCCATAGAGAGTCTGGGGGTTGAATATAATCTTCCTGACTTTGCCTCTCGGATTGAAAATTTTGAAGCACTAGTGTTGCTGCCATAGTCCTCAAAGGACCAGTAATGCCCACACAGGCTTTTCGCTCGATATTTACTTGTTCCTTTATGAACTAATCCCTCTGCAGTACCAGACATAAAACGGCTTCGTAGGGGGTTATTGATGTCAACTATGATCGAGTTTTTAGTCCGCATCTTACATTCAGTAGTCTCTTTAAAGTAAAAGAACCACCGTCGTCACATATGTCTGACATATCTGCTAAATAGCCTTGAAACTCTGAAGGAGTGTTACGAGAAAAAAGACGCAAATACTGCCAGAGTTGAAAAATTACACAACGTAGTGGAGTAAAGAGATCGGAATGATTGGCTGTCTGGGATTATGTGATAAGTGAAATATTTTTTCCCGGTGTGATTATACATGGAAGTCTTTGTTTATAGATAGACTACACGTTTGTTTTAGGATTTAGGATTTAGGGATTTTCATGCTGAGCGCAAAAAAGAGAAGAAACGTACTAAGTTAAACAAAATTCCATTTATTTATGTTTAACATCAGTTGAACAGAACTTTGTGCGAATTTTCAGCGTCAAATGCATTTGCAATATGACTTTTGTTAGTAATTAAGATGTCCAGGGGAAAGGCATATCGCATGTCACACCTTCTTCAACTGTAGAAGGTGGAACAAGATGCGGCAGGACTTGTGGGAGCTAATGGGAGAGCTTTCTCCAGACAATCTGGCTGGAGAAATGCTTAGAACTTTCGACAAATGGACCTGTGTGGCACATTACTCGCGGCCAAAACTTATAGCAAAAAAGGTACCATGGATAACCTTTAGCGTGGGGTCTAGGGGGTTCTCTATTCCAGCCACCCTCCTCCATCCCGCTCCCTCCCGCTGGAGTGAGATTTCTCTAGGCTGATGGCGCCCTAGGGCGAAGTAAAAGAGGCCTAGCTCGAAGTAATGTGTCAAACAGTTACAGGCTAGGGTCTCTTGACAGGGGGGAGGAGGGTGTTTAGTGGGTAGTCTGGTAGCATGAGCTACCAGGAGTCCCACACTCCGGGCGTAAATTGCCTTCACCCAAACCTAAAAAAATAAGAAGATGTCCTTGGATGGCCGTTTGGAGCGCAAGTGCTTGAAGCAGTCTGCGTTTGTCTACGAGGGCGGTCCAATAAGTACTTAGCCCACAAGAGAAAAAACGACTTTTTCAAGTTTGCATACAAGAAGAAGTTACGCAAGGCCAAACCTGGAGAATACGATAGATGAGGCAGTAGTTCGCAGTCCAATTTGGTCATGGCGGTGCATTGCTATCGTAGAATAGAGTGCTTTCTCCCTCCGCTAAATGGGATTAAATGGGATGTATCTGCAATTCGGCTTCGAACTGGCCTGGAAATTTGGCATAGTAGTGCCTTGTGATCATTTTGCCTTTCTCTAGGAAGCTGGTGCTGATCACACTTTGTGAATCCCAGAAAACGATAGCCAACACCTCTCCGGTTCATAGGATAGTCTTCATCTTTTTTTAAGAATGTTCGTCGGATAAAGTTCATTGTTTCGACTGTTACTTGGTATCGGTGTGTACCAGTTGATCCTGGTTTTGCTCACGGTCAGAAAACAACACAGTTACTCCTTCGGATCGCGCTTAAACGGTTACGTTCTAATTCCGGAATGAGAAAACATGGTACCCGTAAAGCCCACAGTTTTTCATGCAGAATGAAAGACCCACTTAGTCTTTTGAGATTCCATCTGGTTCAGCACGTTTGGCGTTTGACCTTCAATCGTCAGTCTGCAAATATAAGACCTTAGATTTTTGCTACGTAATCCTCCGTGGCAGCTGTTTTGGGTCACCTGGGCGTTGTTCATCGAAAACCGACGTGCGATGACGTTGAAACCCTTTGTCCCAATTTCTAACGGTCGCCATCGAAGGAAAAGAGTCATCGTGACCAGCTTCCTAGCGATCTTTGATTCGATGCGCGATTTCCCTTCCAAAAATAAGAATCGAATCATCGACCGGTATTGCTCTTTCTAAAGTCCGCGAACGTACACGGTTCCGCACTCGGTCAAAACTAAACTACCACCCCGAATCGGCTGAAATTTTGACAGTAGCTGGCGAGGTGTGATAGTGGTGCCATCTGGCGATGAGGGTAAGTACTTATCGGACCGGGCTCGTATGTGTGATTTCTGCGTCAATTGAACTCATCATACGTGTTCTAGCAATAAAGGTTAGCAAGCGCGAAAGTAAAGAAACTCGGATTTTGTTGAGAAGCTTAAAAGAAATTCAGGGAAAATATTACCGAATCGGAAGTTTTTTTGGGTCTTTCTTTGTTAGAAAGCGTAATGCACGTATGTCAGGCAAGAAAAGATATAAGTCGAAGTTGAAAAAGGTATGAATTAAAGATGGCAATGACTTTTCAGCACTTATTCCGTGCACTTATTCCATGAAGATGAGCGAATATATCATTATATATATATAATGAATAACAAATAAACTCATGCGGGTCGGCAGATAAACTATGAACTCCGAACGGAAAATATTGACTAGATTAGAAGGCTCGTTTATCTAACAAAAAAATACTGGGCAGACATTTGTATTTGGTATTGTGATTGAAAGCTGAGTTCGATTTCTAATATTTGATAATTCTAATTTTTTGCATCAGTATCAGAGAAAATCATGAAAAACCCTCCTCCTTTTTCCGTTGACCACGAAGAGCTGTGAAAATTAGCCGAAGCTTGCAATCAAACAAAACTCATAGGAAAATATAGCAACATATCTTCCCAAACGTCCTCCAGTTTGAAATGAAGAATATAATTTATTTCTTGGGCTGGTCAGCATTTGAAATTTTTGAGTTAATTTTCTGATTTTCAGTCACCATTTTCCTGTACGTTGTGTGGTCCCACTATCAAGATGCAGTGATGTCATACCCAAAAAGGTTATTGGGTACATATGAAAAAAGCATGAGCGTATGGACATTGAAACATGGCGCATGTGTGATATTTAAACGATTGTCTTTTTTATTAAAATTGCTTTGAATCACCAAAAAAAGCGTTGAAATTATTCTGTGACATGATATGGTGGGTATCAATGGAGTGTTGCTACGACAGTTTTATTATATCTACAATTCAACTTGTTGCCTGTTGCATGTTAGGTGGCATATAAATTAAATTTTTTAACAGCTCTACTTCCTTTTGCACAAAATTATTTATAATCGTGATTCAGTAATTTGAACACAAATGATATATAAAAGCAAGGACTGGCAGAACTATTTTTAAATTCTACGTCAATGATCATAGCTGAAGAACATTTCATAGTGTTTGAAAGACTTTTTCTTAAAACTGGTAAAAGATTATAAAAACGAATAATGAAAGCAAACAGTTTAGGACCAAAGTAAAGTTTCTGCGGACACACTGGATACCCAGTCTGGCGTGAAGTTTGCCATATGTAAGTGTTTTCCTGGGAAAAAATGGAAGCCACGACTAGAGTTCCTTTTAAGCGATAACAAGTATTGAAGACCAAAACAAATTTTTTAACCTGCATAAGAAAAACATTAAGTGATCAAATTTTTAATGGGTCCAGAACTTTTGTTCAAGGCTCCTCCAATCACTGACCGTTGAATTGCTCATTATTGAATACACCACCCTACAACCATCCCACCCAATGCAAATTCATAGAATTTTTCCAAAAATGATTTGCAACGATTTTTGGGCAAAATCAATTCGGAAAATTTGGCAGCTTCCAGGAACACCGAATATTTACAAATCGATGAACCACACAAGTTTCCACCAAAAACCCATATCGCATGTATTCGACTTCTTCGCAATCTGGCCAGGTATAATATAAACATTTTTTTACTCATGTTGGAACTTATAATTATTTTATGACACCACTTCTGGTTTCATTCTGTCTAAATACTGCAGTGCAGATTCATTTTGCGCTTGTTCTTCATTTGTGCGCTACTTTTTTGGATATTTGCCAACCAGGAGGGAAAATCGGAGGTAAAATAATTCATGCTGAGTTTTTATAGCTTCTCTATATCTTCTAAATGTCTTTTCTTCTTATGCTTTATTTTACGGTGATATCATGTTGTGATCGAAAGATTTATAGTATAGCTTACACTTTGAGATAAATTGGTCGAATTTGGGGATATTGAAATTGAGCAATATTATAAAAATTCTATCCATCTGGGCCTATCTCGACATAACGTTCAAGAAACGAGCTTCTACAGTTTCAAATGACCACCATATCTGATATGCTGATGGTTTTTTTCTCTTCTCAGTTCCATCAAACAACAACTGGATAAGTATATACTGTGATGATACGTGGTTAATGTTTTCTTCTCGCGGGGGTATTATAAAATTAAGATGTGATCTAAGAAATCGTTTCGGCATCACTGATTCTTAGGTGTCGTTGGTTTGTTTTTGATTGGATTTGAATTTG
Organism: Stratiomys singularior; assembly: GCA_954870665.1. Classification (NCBI taxonomy): domain Eukaryota; kingdom Metazoa; phylum Arthropoda; class Insecta; order Diptera; family Stratiomyidae; genus Stratiomys; species Stratiomys singularior. Next base: position 14,519,968 of record OX940879.1, read on the forward strand.
TGAGTGCTTGCATGTAGGTAGTATTCAAAGTGTATACTCCGACACAGGTGCCATTCTTTTGTATCATTATAGACAGAGTAGAATTCACTGTAAAGATACCAAGGCTTAGAACTCGTGAAAATAATTTTGAATATAAAATGAAGTCTTTTTTGGCTCTAGCTATTCCCTATCTAGAATTTTGTTTCAAAATCTCTCTGTTGGAAAAGTAAAACCAGGAGCCACGCAGTTATCATTGTAACAACCATTTTTGGGCTAAGTATTGTCTTAAATTTTGGCTAATTCGCTGAGCTGGTTACATGTGTACTGAGCAAGTCTGGCAAAGTAGGAGCACAGCTGAAAAATTTCTGGGTGATTTCTAAGATTTTTATCCTGCTGTAAGGAATCACTAAAAATCCAACAGTTTTTCGATCAAATCTCCGCCTTAGCCAAGCTCGGTTGTCAAGCCAAGTTCGGATGAAAAAAGAGGATGGATCTTCTTGATTCCCTAACCCACAGCTTCCGTGTTTCCTCATCCCAAATCCCACGAATAAATGGCAGCAAATGGTCTCGGGGTCACATATTGGGCTCTGGTTCCCCAATTACTGGTGCCCCAATTATGGAACATAAGGAGTACCGAGAAATGCCAATAACCTTAAATACACCTACAGCTCTGTTAATAAGTCCTAATTACACTTCTTTGTAAGGACGTGCGAGGATGAAGGCGAGGATTACAGGCCTGATAACGAAATCAAATAACCATGCCACCGAAGTGAAAGTTGAGCGACGGGTTAGCTCCTCGTCCCTGTAAAACTACTTAGGTTCGAAGCCTGCAGCGGAGCCTTCAAATGGATTGGACCTACGAAAATTACCCTTCAACTGAAAGAAAGGACTATAGCATAGGGTACTGTAATATCAGATCACTGAATAACTCTGACTTGACAGAGCCAATTGACTCTTGACTCTGACAGCCAATGTAAATTTAACTTACTGGCAATCCAGGAAACTAGTTATCCTGGAAGTGAAATTTACGATATGAAATCGCACACAATATTCAAGTCCCCTGGAAATTGGGCATTTTCAGCGGCTTTCATAGTGGACAGGGAGTTCAAATCGCAAGTTGTTGACTTTGATGCAGTCATGGTTATGGCGATCCGTATAAAAGCGGAATTTATTAATATTTGGCTGATAAACGAACACGCTCCCACCGAAGATAAGGACGAAGAAATGAAAGAAATGTCCTACAATCAACTGGCAAGACTGGCTGACTCATTGCCTTCAAACGATTCAAAAATAATTCTGAGTGATTTTAACGCTAAAGTTAGCAACTGGAGGATATAGCATCCGCAATGAAACAGACGATTATCGCCAGCGCCAGATTGGATTGGATTCTGCATGTAGCAGAAATCTAGTCATCCGTTTGACTTGTTTCCCACATCGAGGCATACATCACCTGGATATCACAGGATGGCAACATACCGAATCAGATCGACCATGTTTTGAACGAACAACGTTGAACCCCAAGTGTACTTGACGTTCGCGTATACCGAGGAGCAAATTGTAACTCGGATCACTTCTTGATTAAACTAATATGTCGATGTCATATGTCTAAAGCGTACTCAAAGAAGACCAGCCCTCTACAAATATTCCATATTAAAACTTGGTTCCGAACGGCGTGAGTCACCAAAAATTTGACGGAGACCCTCGACTTCCAGCTAGTTCCCATCCTGTCAGATACCTCGCTAAAAAAAAAACAACGAGCTAGTAGAAGTGAAAGCTGGAATTAAGACCGTGGCAGAACAGACGATCGGAGATCAAGCCCGGCGCTAAGGAAATGATTGGTTCGAAGACGAATGACAGGGTGCGCTAGTTAAAAGGAATCAGACGTATAAAAAATATACAGGAAAGAAAATCAGGCAGAAGAGTGAAGAGGATGAAAATCACATAAGACAATTGTTTACTGTCAAGCAGATATTTGCGAAATCCTGGGAGTTTAACATAGACGTTTGTCAGATTTTCGTTGACTTTAAGCAAGCATACGACAGTATTGATCGTACTGATCAAATAATGCTTCGCTTCGTATCCAAGCCAAATTAGCCTGTCTTACCAAAGTAACAATGACGTTGACAGTCTCCCAAGTCCGTATCAATAACCAACTCACCGACGCCTTTGACACAAATTTCGGACTAAAGCAGGGAGACGGACTGGCCCCAGTGCTGTTCAATTGGGCTTTTACTTATACATATGAAAGTTACCCGTCTATACAAGGGGCGCACTATTTAGCAAGATAAATGATAGCCTATGGGCATAACGTAATAACATACAGCCATAACACTTCGACCAACAACCGATCTAACGGTATTCAACCGAATTCTGCAGAATTGTATTGATGTTAGTAAATTTTTTTTATTTTTTGCTCGTATTTTGATTGTTTTGTTTACAAGCTAAATGAAAATAGAAAGAGAAAATAGAGAAAAATAAACATTTTTACTAACCCCAATGTAATTCTGCAGAATTCGGTTGAATACCGTTAGATCGGTCGTTTGAGTGTTGTCGCTGCATGTTATTACGCTATGCTATGGGGAAAACATCGACATTTTGTTGAGAGAACTGAAGGGCGGAGACAAGTGGGGAAACCGACGAAACACTGGTCTGACTCTGTTGACGAAGACAGTTCATCGCTGCTCGGATTTCAGAATTAAATGATGTGGTCAATAGACGGAAACAGTTGGAGGTGCTGATTGCAGGAAGTGAAGGAAGAAGGAGAACATAAGGTATCAAGCTCGGCAAAATTGCGATCAGAACTTCTAAATTTTAGAAAACGGAGTGCCTTATGTCAGAAAAAGCATTTTTAGTAATTCAATTTTTAAACGCTTCCAATGCTCTGTTCAACGTATCAGAATACGTGGATATTTGATAGTGACTTTTTTCACAGTAAAGTATCGTTCTTTTAAATGTCAGCAAATGAAATTCCCGCGCAAAAAGCTCCCTCTCGAGAAATGACATGTCTTAGCAAAGTATCCTTACACGGAAGCACAATTTTTTTTGGAATATAGATTCCGAAATTTCGAACGATGCAACTGAGTTGTAGTTTCCAACTTCCCAAATCACGTGAATAAAAACACAAATATTATATAATTCAAGAAAAGGAAATAATAAAGTTGCGGCATGTACACCATAAAGGATAACGTTCAAACAGTTTGAGCAGCAGAGCGTAAGAAACATGAAAACGAGAAAATCTATAAGAAAGAAAACATTGGACAAACGAACCAAAAGCAAACTATCAACCATTCGGAGATATCCTTTGACCTGATGAAATTGGTTTATCAATGTTCGCAATTCCGCATAATATTTGTGTAAAATGAAAGGAAGACTTTAAAAAAAAAACAAAAGGAAAACTAAAGGACAATGGCACACTAAGGCTAAAAAGAAAAAACCATTGAATAGTATTTAATGGACTTTTTCTGAAAACCGGTACAGGATTGAAGGTTGAAACCAACAATTAAAGTAAACAGTTTGGAGCCGAAGTGAAGTGTCTGTGGACGGACGTCCAGTTTTACCTGAAGGTTTGTCATGTGTCAATGTTTCCTTCCAATTTTTTCCGATTTTACGATCGAAATTTGTTGAATTTCGATTCTTTGGTTAAAAGTAGTCTCGAAAGAAAGAATTTTTAATTTTATCTGCATAGGAAAAACGTTAAGCGTTTCAATTTTTAATGGGGCTTGGTAAGGGAGCATGCCCAAAAACAAAGTTGAATGACCAAATCGCTTTCGAAGCACACCAAGCGGCGAGAATTACTAACTAGGTTCAAGCGAAGCAAACGATACCCATAATCGGCCATTTGACATGACATTTCGTTTGTAAGTCTGTTGAAGTCACGTGTCAGATTTAGATGTCTCGTTCCCTAGAGCAGCAGTACGCAATAAAACTATCTATTTTACCCAACAAAACAGGTGCCGAGCCTTTTTATGCCACCACAGACTTTGGCAATGGTATCATGTCTCAAAATATCACTTATCGCTAGCAAAAAATGTTCAGAGCAGCGGGGACGCCGGAGACGAAGACAGCTCTGGACGTTCGCCATTTGTCAATAACAAGGAAATGGTGTAGTAAGTGACAAGTTAGCATGTCACTTAACAATATTATCTGCAAGATTTTAGCGAAAATGGTACGCAAGGTCTTCTTTGATGCAAAGAAGATTTCTCGTACAAGGATCACTCGTCAATTCTTGAAGCAGGATGAAATTGATTCAAATTATCTTGGCAGTGAGTTAATGGGTCATGAGACGTCAATTTTTAACTATAATCTCGAAGCCAAGCCGCAAAAACATGACTGAGCAAATCACACATCAAGTTGAGGTTTATAGTCTTACGAGTGAAAGGAACCCTTGCACCGATGTTCTGAAATAAAAGGAGCCTATTTAGAAGAATTTTCCACCGCTTGTAGCTTTCTCTGCAATGAACATTTTCTACCACGTGTGGCTTCATCTGTAATATTTTGATTTTCTCGTATCATTCAACATTATTTTGGGACAGATCCTGTAGTTGTTTGAAGAATTTATATGCTCATGGTTTGTAAGTACCAAAATCCGTTACTTTTTGGATCATATTATTCCTGGCAAATACTGCTTTTTTTCATATAATACTGGCTCATATGTATTCTGATCTGTTTAGATCAAGGACATTACACGCGTTTCTGTTTCAAAACTTTAAACTCGCAGTTAGTTCCATCACTAATAGGGACTGGTAGATTTTATTGACATAACCTAAGTTTCAATATCATCATATGAAAGAATAACGATAACGAAATTGGATACCATCTAAAATAAACATTCCAATTGACTCGCTTAAGTCTGTGGTTTATGGAGCCCACCTATCCAGTTGATGTATCTGCCACCAAGTTCAAAAATTCTAGAACTTTAGAATAATTAATGGTCATATATTTGCATTTCATACTCCTCAGATGTATTTTTTTTCAACACTGAACGTGGCTCAAATTATCACTTCTGGTCATATTCACTGTAAAGATCAAACATAGATAGCGAGGACATTCTTGAATGGACCACCACTAGTCAGTTGCGTTCGTGTTATTTGATTCAAACGATAGTTATCACAAAGTTATTAAGTAAATTGGTAGAAAACCTGGTTTCTGAGGTTCGGATTGTCCAGATATCAAATATCCAAGCAGAGTTTTTCATTTGCGTTTACGACTGAATGTTGGGAATTTTTACAATGTAAATTATTATGGACCAGTAGAAGACCGATTTGATCGTTTAGCTTGAGCTTTTTTCGGGATTAATTCATGTAAATGGAATTATTTGCGAAGATTTAAGTATGAGTTTCGGTGATGAGGGTCCTTTTTTTGGTATTTTAATGTGGCTAACGTACATGATAATTTGGCTTAGGAAATTTGTCAGTTTTTCCTATTTTTAAGAGTTACCGGAAGTTACTTTTGATTGCCTCCCTCTGGCTGCTTTCAATGTTTTTTCAGTTTGCTGCAAGACGCTCCCTTTTGCTTTTATCTCCAAGCAACTGCATAGACTACATAGGTCTTACAATCTGTGTAGCAGGTTCTGTTGTAACTTTGTCAATTTTCTAATAAGCAATTACTCTTTAGTTGTGCCATGACTACTTACAAGCGCTAACAGTGCGAAGAGACAACGCAACGAAATATGTACAAATACTCAATGGATCAAATAAAAGCGAGCTTTGCAAGATGGAGAGCTTGAACATGAAGGCATTGTTGAGTGGAAGGATCGCAATGGGTAGCATTCTGGGCCTGAACATTTTTTTCGTCATAATAGCATATTTAGGTCATTGTATATGGATATAAAATTTAAAAGAATGTTGCTTTGGAACTTTCCACTTCTTCGTTTCATTGTCCTTTTTTCAACAAGTTATGCCTGCAAATACTTATGCGTGTGGAAAGTCAGAATTCAATACCGTTGTTTTGTTGAAAACTCGTGTTGTTTTGTAGTTTTGTCCATTTTAAAACCAACTGGGATTTGCAATTGGCGTCGTTTAAAAATTAGTATCATGGCGTGGAATATGAAACTTTTCTGATATTTCGAAAAAAGTAAAAAACATTTCAGAATGTTTATAAAAGTTTGAAATATGAGATATTAGCAATGCGGCGTACTGGGAGCGTGTTTAAAATAGTGTGCGCCAGGTTTCAATACCCTATCATTGTTGAGGCCTTTAATGACTTTTTAAGAAAATTGTGTTCATGATCTGATGATTGCCTGTTTTGAGCAGAAAAGATGGATGACATCTGTCATCTGTCAATGTGTGCGTCGGGGATTGAGGGGTATCGTTTCTAGCAGTCTCCTCCCCTTCCTTCCTATTTTCTCGCCGTAGAAGAGATTCCCTTGATCTGAAGGTGCCTCTAGGTCTATCCCGAAGTAATTGTTCCCGACTTAATTCAAAGGTTGACAGGGGAGGTCTTTAGTCTTAACCTCCTTAACCTCCCTACCACGTAAAAAAAATTTGAATTGAATGTTTTGAATGACTTTCCCATGTTGCCCATTAAAGGTTAAAGCACATATTCTTATGAATTAGCCGCGGAAAATCCCACACCCAATCAAGTTTCCGGAGAAAGTCACTTATCTGATGGGTCTACCAATTCACAAACACTCAAATCTCATGACAGTTTACTGGAGTTCATCTAAGAACTAGAAACCATTTAGGTGACCCGCTGAATCATCTAAATCCTTTGTTTGCATGTACATTTGTTCAGGGATGCGAACGAAATTCGTCAAAACGTCGTATAAAATTTTTACCTTTTGACAATTTTTTTTCTCTGGTCCTCGTATAAAACCCAGTATATCCCGGGAAACTTTAAATTTAAAACAATCATTTAGACCTACCTCAACAATGAAACGATTGAGTGTATTTGAGATCCAACAATGATAACCTTTTGACAAACCTAACGAGGGGCTTATTGTATGAAGACCCTGACGGTATACCAGTGAAAGAATAAAACAGGAAGCACTTCTAAGGATATTTGTAGTAGTGCACGTCAACGAGTTGTTAATTTTTGAGAGTGAAATATAAATGCAATAGAAAAAAAAGTTTTGCTCCTTACAAAGCAAAATAAATGGTATCAAATTTGAAATAAATCCAAAGTTGGTCGGAATTACTTTCAAGAAGAAGAAGTAGAATACAAAAAAAGAGGAAGAAAAAGAAAAGAAATTCAAAAGTGAGGTATTAAGATGAAAGAATTGGAGAAAACATTTTTGTTTATAACATATTCTGAGTCATTTAATTTGATTAGTCCTGTCTAGAAATGGTTTTAATGGATCAAGTGTAAATGATGGCCTTCTTTGCAATGTATCATCAAAAGCCTGTTGTTACAGCACCTCTAGTCCTTACATTCCTTGGTCTCTATATCAAATGCCTCCAATAGCCTATGTCCATCAATCGCATCCTCAAAATGGTAAATCCGAGAACCGATTTACACTTTTCAAATCCATTTATTTTGTTGGCAGATTTTTGCATTTGGGTTCACGTCTCGTGTCCTTGGCATAATTTTGTATACATGGATTTTTTGTATACATTTTTTGTATACATGGATCTCTGTTATTTTGTGCATGCACGTGGCCTTTAAGATAAGTAGAACTAGGAAGGTTACTTCAAACGCGAGGTGTAGTCTTAAATGCACTTCAGCGTATTCAGTCAATTCTTATATGAGCCAGCTTGGAGCCTTTTTTCAGGTTTTTTACTTTCAATTGGTTCTAGTTCTGTTGATTTGTAGCCCTTAAATCTTTTTTGTCCGGGCATCGTAAACAGGATATTTTCAGCAGATGCAAAAGACTATGATAAGTTAAAATCCTTTTTCTAGACCATTATTTAGTTTGATTTATAAAGCAGTGTATCGTCTCGATGGTGCGTTCTCTTGCCAAATATTTTCAAACTAAGTTAAATAGCAATGGGGCCAGATCATTCCCCTGCTTCAATTCAATTCACGTGTCAAACGAATCAGTCAGCACCAGTTTGGTTGGAATTGTAATATTGTCAACGTGAACTTCATTCTGGTTAAAAAGGACTTGTTTTGCTGAGATAATAAAATCAGACATGATTTGGGAGATTATTTGCTGATCAATAAAGCTGCATGTTTGTTTTAAATCAAGGAATGAACACTTTTTAAACATCGATGCCGAGCTTCATGAATTTTTCAATGTCTTACTAGACCTGAAATATTTGGTTCAGCATTATTCTTCAAGCTGTCAAGTCCGCTTCATGTTCAACAATGTTATCAAAGTAAGCGTTTATTCTGTGTACTAATAGCTTAGATAATAAAGGATGTTTTGTTTTAGAGATAAAGAACTTTGATATGAAATATAACAGAAATGAATTGTTTTGATAGCCATCAAATTGATTTTAACGAACAAATAATTCTCCATTCTGCCACGTTTTTTGATCATGGTTCCGGCCATGTGAGCCACGTCACAACTGACGCGGAAAAAGTCTAAATGAGAGGTCCACATTCAGATTCCCCTATCAATAATTGAGGCCATAGCCTCCTAACCAATAACGCAGTGAATGTTGTCCTCCAAATGGTCAAGCGTCTTGTGCATGTCGGCATAGACGAGTTATTTGACAGGTCAAAACAAGAAATCATGGCTGTTTAGCAGTCACCGGTGTGTCTAATGTTATTCCAAGAAGCAGTTTTCAAGGCATATGGACTAACGATTTCTTCCATCCATAAAGCCCTCCAAACAGTGATTTTCTCCGGATGTAACGGTTTTTTGGCAACCACATGTTGTCACTCATCACTCCAAATGCGACCGTTTTGTTAATTAACGAAGAGATTCGACCAGAAAAAAGCCTCATCGCTGAAAACATTGTCATAAGGAATTCGAAATCTGCAGTAATTTTTTCTTGAGCACATATGCCGAATCTACGCCAAGCCCGGTGGTCGTTCTGCTTTATCTCCTGCTCAAATTGGAAGTGCTTGATGAGTTTCTCGAACAGGACTGTTTTTATTGAAATAAATCTGTAAAATTTGCTGATGTCGCTCATTTGACAAACATGCATACAATGCATGACAGCTGCAACATCACACGCATCATGAAAAAACGTCGCCAACTTAAGGGTTCTATAAACCTTAAAAAATCTCCTTATATTTAAGTACCTTTTGTTAAAAAAGACTCTGAAGTAGCTCTAATAGGGGCAATTTTATTTGATTATAGCTGGTAGTTGATCGTTCCTCATACTTCCGTCATCATAATTCGATTCAACAATTCTTTGCTCGTGATCGAACAGGACTCGAAGTTGAACTCCAAACAAAGTTGTTACTGCCTCTCACAACGGTTTCTGATGGCATTATCATCAAATTATCTATTGGATAGGTCAAAAACTTCTCAAAAGGAGTCTCAATAATTGGTAGTTGGTCATCTTTTTTTTACTATAAAATATACTTTTATATACTTTATATTTTACAAGGTCGATAAAAACAACCTCGTAGAATTGTTGAATCTTCTCTGTCTTCTGAGTTGCTTTCTCTCTTGGAAAGATCTTCCCAATAACTTTCTTCTGACCCTAGCTTTTTGAGCTGGCCACTCGATAATTTGTTTTTCTGATGTCATCCCGCTAAAGTACAGACATATGACTATTAAAAACAAAACAAAAATGCAAATAACTAAGTATATAGGGAGATCCCTCACTTTAAATTAACATTTACGTCCTTTATATTTATTTAGTTACCCAAAATGACGGTAAATCAAAAGTATGATGTCCAATTGAACTACACTTCCGTACCAATTGGCGCACATCAATTAACTGAGTTGACACTAACGATGATATTGACAGTGGAGCAACAGATTGAGGTGTACCGTTAAAAAACAAATTTTTTTTGTGTCTCAAGGCGAACAATATTTCTCTTTGGCTAAAGCTTACGTTATATTTAATTAATTATTGATGAAAATTTATTCATTATTATCTGCTGTAACCAATCAGTATGTGTGTAAAATGATTAAATTAAGTAGGAAAGTATGAGTAATATTGGCAAATTCTGACGTGATGGTATTTTTAAAATATTTTTCCCCTATATCAGTGCCCCAAAACCCACCTAATTCAAACATGAAAATTGTAAAGGGAAAACCATTGCAGACCCGTGTTATTTTCCAAGTGGTGAAATTCTTTTGTTAGTTCTCAGTACTAGTTTGATGGTAGATTGCACCTTATTTAAAGATTAAACCATTCCCAACTTTTTTCATTTGCGCAAGGAACTTAGAAAGACAGAATTAAGTTCCAATCTCGACGTCAATGCCAGATTGGGCCCCATCAAAAGTATTTGCCCGAACAACCATATTAACGGAACGTTTACCACAGCCGATACGTAATTTGATCTCACCATTCACAAGACATGTTGAATTAAAAATGGCCCTTGCGTAATCTGGTAGCACACGCCCCGAACCGAAGAAAGCAACACGCTCTAAGTCGAGCCGCTCAAGTCCATTGAGCAGTTGAGATTCAATGGCATGTGCGTGTGAGCATATAATATCTGAATTTCATTCTTGAATCACCTGAACCCAACGGAACATGTATCTAAGATACTAAATACGCCGCAATACAGTAGCCTATTTATGTCGTTCATTGGTGTGCAGCGGTTCCAACGGCCGCGTTGCAGATAACAAACACAAGCAGCTGCTTTTCATCAAACCTAACCGCAAGGGGTAAAAAAGTTGTATGTGTACATAACCTGCCTCCTACCTGTATTCACCTGGCTGTGTTACGTTGCGTATTAGCACTTCCATAGATAGATACATTTTCGAATTCGTCCGAGCAAGGCGGGCTCTGGAGTGTCTTGCAGGGCGGGGCCTGCGAAGCACACCGACTCGGGTTTCAACGGTAGCTGCAAGGAATTGGTTCGAAATCCGAGCAACCGGAATTGGCTGACACGGGTCAAGGGTGGGGATGCGTTGACTCGTACGCGAAGATTGCTCGCATCTACTCATGTAAAGATACTTTGCTGTATCTATGCACGGAGGTTGCAACCATGTGTAGCCTGCCGAAGTAGGGAGAATTGCTGAGATCGCGTGGAATTTCTGTATTGTTCCAGTAAATAGACAAGGAAATGTAGTTGAAGATACATAAAGTCGCTGGAACAAGTGGCTGCCGGGGGTGGATAGGACAGCAGCTACCAGTCATGAGTTCGCCTTGAAAATTGTTGGTGGCCGCGCAGAGCCGTTGTTCGCGAATGAAACACTCACAAATTGGCAGCTACGCCGAAGACACACTCCTCGGGTATGTAGGTAGGCACTTTTTAGACAGATAGGCACATTACCACAACTACCAGCAAACCATTTCTCAAACGCCAACCGACCAGACCAATCTTCCACGTAGGTACCGTATGCACGCCAGCCCGACCATGTGTCGTCAAAGGTATGAATGAAAGAAGTAAACGGCAACCGAGTATGTAGAGCGGGAGAATGAATACAAGAATTGAAGGTGAAGACAAGTGAAGAAGTCTGACCGAGGCCCGGGTCGCATGGAGGGTCTGGCTACTTTTTGTGCTGCAACGGCCGCACCACCAGACCAACTCAGGTGAGGTGGATCGATTCTACCTGTGGAAAAAAGCTACTGCAACGCAGTACTCAGCACACAGTACTCAGTATATTTTCCTTCACACATAGCGTGCCTGCGATCACAGTGTTCCGTTGTCGTGTTGGTGGTTGGTGGTGAATTAAATACAGAAATTCAAGTACAGACCTCAGTATCTCAACTGTAGCTACCAGACACATTAAAAAAGTATCTATTAGTTTATTATCGTTGACAACATTACGCGCTCAGGTTAGTGAGTTCGGGTTTGCCTGGCTGGAAGGTTTTTCAATTGTTTCCTCAGCAGTTGAGCCAGTAGTCAGTCGGGGAGGTTGATGTCTGCTATTGTGCAATAAATTTCCAGCGTTTCCAAATAACGTTCGGCTTTAAAGGTTCCGTGTTGAGACGTTCATTTGCGGGTGGTAGTCACACGGCGTTGAAAGGAGCAAAGTGCCTAGTTAGCGAGTGACATATCACGATCGATGATCAAAGGACGTGAGTGAGGAGTGTTTGGTGGCCGAGTGCGAATGAATTGAAGAAAACTCACATGAAAGTTGGCCTGACGTTACCGACATTGATTTACCGTCGCTAGTCAGCGGAAAGCAAGTAAGTGTTCGGATAAAGTATCTTTCATTCTTGGTTTTGCTTAAGCTGTTGAAGGTTTCTTGGTTTTATTAAATTGATTTCTGCTGTTTGATGATTTGTGTTCAAGAGGAAGGCGGGTGTTGTGCCATATTTAAGGCTAGGCATGTCTGTTTAATAGATTTCACCATTCAAGAAACACCTCCTCCTTCTTATTCTTTCTGTTTGGATAATACTAACAACAAATGAAGTACTAAGGCTTATGTAGTCGAGCTGCGCCAATAAGATTGCAGAATACTCAGTTTTACCGCCCTGTTCGGCGGTAGCTGCATCTTACCTGAACCATACCCCATCAGTTTCTACATTTCTTGCTGGTAAACAGTAGCAACCTAATTTGCAATAAGTATGTACCAACTCAATTTTGAACTTGTATACTGTGCATTCCTTGTTTGGCCTTCTCAACCCCATCCTTACTCTCGACCTTATTTGTTACCTCTACCGCTGTTTGGTGGAATTTTCTAGGTATGGCCAGTATGTTACGCCCTCCGCTATTTATTCCTTTGTACGTCCACGAAATTTCTCGCTGGCTCTACATAAACCTAAATCCAAAACGCAAATTCTTATGGTTGGGTTTTACATGGTCCAAAGCTCTCGGTGTCTTGTATATAAACAACTATTAGATATAGTAACATCCAAATATGATGCAAAGGCGCATTCTATGGACATGTAAATAATTTTGACATTTTTTTCGAATATGATCTCTACCGTTTGTACATACAGGATCATGTATGTGAATTGTTGAAAAGCGCAGGGGAACTTTTCGTGTCCTATGTGCTCGCACTCATTCTCAAATCATTCAAAATGAATTGTAGCGAATAGAGGCGTTTTGAACAGACAAAAAAAAAGCGAAAACCGTCAGTATATACTTAGCGTCTAAGTAATTTTGGGGCAGTAAATAAAAACAAACTGAAAAATAAACTAAAAAGTATACAAGCGAAATAAAAAATTAAATAACGAACTTTATTAAATGAATAACTTGTCGGTAACACATGCGCCTCGAAGACGACGCTTGAACAAAGGTATCGACAGTAACACCAACAAAAACTTACAAAAAGAAAAAAATGAGAAGAAATTGTTAATGGTGCACATAAAATTTAAATATACAGTGAAACGCCATCTCAGTATAGTAACAATCAACAAATTCAGTTAGTACAAGTCAGACCAAGTAACAGGTCAGTCAGTTGATCGTGGCGCACGGAAGCGTTCGGAAGCTTCTTTTTCCAAATTGGATATCCAGTTTTGATTTTTCAAAAAAATTATTTATCTCATATTTGAAAATTATTCTGTCGTCCGTTTCGTGATTTTTAACTTGAACAATTTTCGTGTCAGTTTTCGCGAGTGCAGTGATTTGATTTTTTTCGAATTCAAGTTAAACGAAATATTTTTTGATAATTTTCTATTTAAACTTATCTAGTTTATCTATTTTCGTGGTTAATATCGGATAAAATATTCAGGGAAATTCCAGGGAATGTTTTAATTATGTTAGTAAATCGGAACATTGGTCAAATAAATTTTGTAGTGTTTTTCGAAGTATTTTGATCTGATACTTTCGGGGTATCTGTAAAGAAACGATTTGAGAAGTGTCGAAGTGAATGTGATAACTTGATTGAGTAAAGCCACTCGTCAAAGCACTTTATTTCGGTAAGTTCTGTAAAATTTAGATTTATCTTTTTTTGGACGCTTCATGTGACAGAAACTTTCACATTTCTATGCATGTAACACATATGCTGCATTGGTTAAACGAACTTACTGGGTCAAACCGCTGTGTTGGGGTCGTAAGCCAGCGCATTGAGCGAACAATGGCACGCGTAACACAGTAAATAAGGAATCTAAGCGCCACTAAACGTATGGTGAGTGATCGACAAACTACTTGAGCGCTACTGGTCTTACCCACATGCTGTCTTGCGTCTCTCTCTCACATGTGTAACACATCGACAATATGTGTATACGCCGTATAATTTATCGGCAACAGGCACTAATCAGCTACTGGTCTTTAGCGCCTCCCTTTCGGGATACCATTGATTTAGTTGCCTTTTTTCGGCTGCCAACTACTTGTTCTTTCATTCGTTCAAACACCTCTGTCTCGCTTCACGGCTTGTCTATCTCGTTCGTATGTGTTTTTCTTCGCCATACACTTGGTGAATGACGAAGTGATTGTGAAGATGCTGATGATGATGATGCTGATGATATGTGCGACGGTGAAGCGCGATGAGTCAGTTATTCGCTGGTAGAACTCCCATAAAGCAAGATTGAGTCAGAGAATCGAACGAGCGAGCGAGCATGTGTGAAGCTCGGCGTGAATGTGCCTTTATCTGCACATTGTCAGCGAGGACATTCATATGTGATGCGTGCGAATGTGGTGGTGCGTAATGTTGTAGCCGTCTCTGTTTAACTACGTTTGCGCAGTAGTATGGGACCTCTGGGTTGTTTTGCTTTCGTGTCGCTCGGCACTGATTTTTTGAGGTATGCGCAACACGGTAGTTGGGCCGCTTTGTTCGCTGCGCATTGCGTTCAAAGAAAAGTCGCTGGCGCATGCGTGCGTGAAACGAGCGTATTTATGTGGGAAGGTCCCATTTGAAAGGCAGACGTGTTTTTACGTCGTTTAATTAGCGATTTTTATAGCACTGACATAAAAACTAACTAAAACACGGACGATATTTTAGAAGACATTTCCGTCGTTCGCGCTGCTTTGTGAGAACGAAGCCAGGCGCAAAGGAAAATTGTTGGGGCTTGCTTTGGGAAGCCTCATCAATTTGCATGATCGAATTTTTAACGAGTCTATTTTTGCGGTAACTGTCATCGCTCGCAAACTTAGTCATTTCAGCCTCTGAAAGTATCTTTTTGACCAAGCTTTATTCAAATCGTTCGATCGCGTCTGGATAAAAAATTCATTTGAATTCCTCTGAAATTTTGCCATACTTCCTCGGCGAACTGAGCCTGCTCCACGGCCGCTAGTGCTTCTGTTGGCTCTGGTGCTCCAGCTACCACAACTACGGACCAGTTTTCCAGACTCACCAGCAAGCTCAGCGCACAATAACGCATTCAGCGAATAAGTATATAGCGGACGCAAGATATTGTTTATTCATCGCTGGCTCTACGTCAGACGCGGTTCAGTCTCCTGTATATATATATGAGTCGAAATGAGCAAGATCACTGGCGAAGGATGTGCGCTAGAGCAGGACAAAATGGAGCGGTAGTTGTAACGTCGCAACTGGCTACTGGTATTACGCGATGTTATTGGATGAGGAGATCTGACTTCCGAGCAATGTTTCGTTACCTTTTACTACTTGTTGGCCAGCAATAGTTGTTGGTTGGTTTGTGATTTTGTCTGTCTGTTTGTTGTGTTGTATTTCGAGTCAAGCGGAAAATTTCGTTTCAGTGCTTATAATATTTCAGACAGCGTTGTCAAATAATAATTCTTACGGACGAGGAACTTTTCACATATCGTTTGCTTGTTGTTTTTTCTACATATGCGGTGGCATAACGACGATATAGGTCGTTACGTTCAACAGTAGTTAGTTGGTGTGTCTCTATTCGTAGTAATAAATATAATATACTCTGTCGGGGTTTTTCAATCGTGCTTCGAATTCTACATATCGACATAAAAACGTAACAGCTACTGTTAATTACTGGTGAATAATAATATATTATCGGCGGGTGGTGTGAAGGTTTAGTGTGAATTTTAAAATTTATTGAAATTTAGTACCGATGTTAAATTCAAATCTTGTCGGAATTCATTAATATTTTATCAATGAAAATTCATATTATGCAACTTGAATGCCCGACGAGAAAATGCATTGGCTCATGCCAGCTTTTTATGGGACATTTTTAAAATAGTTCTGTGGTTTTGCTATGCCAATGACTATGAAAGTTATTACCAGTTGTCTGACTTTTTCGATGAGTGCATAAGGGGTAAGTGGAAAATTTTATAGAATTTATTATTCACAACATACGCATGTAGTCTTCACTCCGCTATGATTATTTGAATGAAAAAGAGTGGGGGTGAAGTTCATTTAAATGGAACCTTATTCGATTCTCTTTGGAATGGTGCGGCTTCAAATTATCGGTTTGCCTTGAATTGAACTCTGAAATGCTTTGTTGCATTGCAGGTTTTATTGCTTTGGATCGAATCCTATATTGCTTCAAGCTGTTCTGTTTATGAATTTGCAACGGTGACAATGCTACCTAGTTTGCGGATGATTCCTTTAAAACTTTAAAGAAATATCCTATAATTTTTGCCTTGAATTTATTGTTTTATTTCTTACAAGTGTATAATCAACGTTGAA
The DNA here is from genome assembly GCA_954870665.1 of Stratiomys singularior. Classification (NCBI taxonomy): domain Eukaryota; kingdom Metazoa; phylum Arthropoda; class Insecta; order Diptera; family Stratiomyidae; genus Stratiomys; species Stratiomys singularior. The sequence goes on from OX940879.1 coordinate 14,536,412, forward strand.
CATGAATTATAAGTAGATCTAGTAATACTACTGATACAAATATTATATTTTTATTCATGATTTTCGGCCAAGTTGGAATTTTTTTTTATTTTATTGAGCTGCGAAGTTATTGTAAGCCTTAATTTTCATGCCTTTTACCCTAGAAGTTTCATACGCTTTGAGACATTAACAAAAGACATGAATAGTTTATTTTTCAGTAGGGAAAAATAAGTTAAAAATTATTTAAAACAAAAAAACTTATTTAAAAAGTGGAAAAAACACTGTAATTGAGTATAGTTGATGAAAATCCTCATAAAAAGAGTAAATAAATATCACGTAAATAGAGCTCAAAGGAAGCTCTCAAAATCAAATCTTTAAAAAGGAAATCGAAATACCAATAGTAATCAGTTCAAAACAATTAGTATCGAAGTTTTCTCATTTTTTCACGAGTTTTAATTGAGCTCGGTACAAGGCTATAAAATGATTTGGCTTGCAGGCTCTTCATTCATCATCTGATTTACATGAACAATCAAAACTGTTTGGATAGATTAATAACTATTTGACCAAAAATTTGGCGTTTCTGTATCGCTTGAACCGCTACAAGGCTGATACATTATAGGCTATATACATTATGATAAATTCTATGTTTGAATGTTCTCCGATTTTTCAAAATAATTCTTTAAGTCAAATATAATCCAACCAGATTTTTCGAAATCCTTGGCTTAAATATTCTCCAATTTGTCGAAAACATTTTTAATGTTAAATTAAATCTTATCTGGTTCAAATGAAAAATTGGTAATAAGTTCCTTCCTTCAATATTAAAACTTAAAATCATTTGCCATTATTTAATTTTGGTTGTGGAACCGTCTTAAAAATTTAAGCAATTTTTTTATGGACCAACCATCCAGCCAACTATTTTTTGATCAAGCAACAAACTGTCTTAAGATTGAGTTTTTTATTACTATTTTATATATTATGCCTAGGCTGGACATGTTACATAAAACAGCAATAAAAACACTCAAAAGGGACCATATCGACTCCCAAACAACTATATGTTTTTAAATAATAATATTAAAAAATAAAATAATAAAAAAATCTGAGAATACAAAAGCTCAATCTTTAAATGGAAATTCATTGGATTATTTTACGAATTTACCAGCAGGTTAAGAAATTCACATTTCATTTGTTTATTCGGGTCCTGAATAAACGGTCGAAAAATGTAAAAAAAATGCTTATAAGGTTCCATTTGAAGATTGAAAACAACAATTTGGTATATTATGTCTTGGCATGCTGGTTAGACGTAAAATATGAAAGCTTAATTTAAAATACACATGTTTCAAAGGCGACCATGTCTGCTCCCCAAAAACCGATCTGTTCTGAAATAATAAAAATAAAACAAGCAATACCAACGAAAAACATAATGATATTAATAAATTTCAATCTTAAAATGGAAACTCAGATGAATTTTTCTATTAACCTTACTTTTAATTTTGGGCTTGGCAGTTATACCATATCTGAAACTTTCTGTCCGATGCTTTATTCTTGTCGTCCACACAGCACTGAAGTGCCTTTCGATCCTTAGCAAGGCCAAAGATATATGATGCTTCCAACAAATTAAGTCTATCGCTTGCGTCCTCCACTTGAAAAATCAGAGTACTCCCTTCTGTTGAGTTTGACCGAGTGCTTTTTGGGCCTTTCCACTGATCCTCGATCCTTGATTCGCCATTCCGGATCCTCTATGCGCTTCTCATGTTGTGAATTGCGTAAAGTCCAGGTACATATTAGTTTTATTGTTCTAATGTATGATTTTAAGGGTCCTTTCTCTATTTTGAAGGTTTTTAAAGGATTTCTAACCTAATATTTACACATACCTTAGAGTGTCTTTCCTTTCACTCAAATAAAATAGTAAATATTAAATACTTCCTTTGCTAGAAAGGATATATTTTTAATTTTATTTATTTTTTTCATGTTGCAGCTTTTCCTGTCGTTTCTTTTCTGCATTGCCTTGAGAATATTGAGATTTTATTTCGGGTTTCCTGGCGCATTTTAGGTTTCCCTTGAAATTCAATATTTTTGTTCATTAAATCAACTCCTAATTGCGTACCTTGACATGCGCATTATTGCATTAATTTAGCCTGATTTGCTAATTTTGTCTTTCATTTTGACATACTTATATCGAATGGCGAACAGTCATAACCCTTTCTAGAAGGACTTGTACGCACAAATGCGTCAAATGTGCCGCGGGATTTATTCACTTACTCATATTCTAAATGCACCCTATGAATTGCGTAATCACCTGATTAATCTAATCAAATTGATGATCTTACAAGTTCCTTTTTTTATCAAGTTCCTACAAATTCCAACAAATACAAGATCCTTTCCAGCTGAAATTGGATCTCCAGTAGTTAAAAGTCGATAATTTGCATTTGGAAAATGATAAAAAGATGATGAAGAACTAGTAGCTCGACAAATAATTCAAATAAAATGATCCTTCAAATCAAAGCTATTGAATTTAATCTTCGAATTAGGATCTTTTAAATTATAGGCTTAAAATTTCATCTTCGAATTTACTGTCTTTATTTCGACAGAATTCTAAGCTTGTGCTCTTCATTCCAACCCGATTCGAAATCGAGGAGAAATGCAGAAACGAAATGGTCTTTGCATTCCATGCCATTATTTCAACGGAATCCTGAACTTTAAAGTTGATCTTCAAATGCGATTTCCTTATTACAAATTTTATTTGAAATAATAAAATATTTCTTATTTTTTCAAAGTCATCGCTTTGCATTTTTTCCCAAATTTTGGGTAGCTATTTACCGTTATCTTTGAGAATGACGAAAAATATCTGAAAGAAGAAATATTCTTTTGAGAATCCTATTCTTATCGGGATCGGTCCTTGAATAAGTTCAAACGGAAAATTATTGCAGGCCCCCCATTTTCTAGACTTCACAATTTCTTCAGTGGTAAGTTATATTAGGTTTCAGGGTAGCTGCAAGCGTGTATATACCGTTATAATATTATTCGATCCAGGACTATGGCTGATTATCGTTTGCAAAAACGTTTATCCTGGGTTGATTTATTCACGAGCACTGATTGGAAAAATTTGTGTAATTTATATCACACGTTTTCAGTTTAAAGGAACCTAGTTTTTGTGATGGTATGAAACCCTACTCCGCTGCCGTAGGGTAGCGTTTACTACTAGCAGTTCTGAAGAGTTGCGTCAGTCATATAATCTGTTAAAAATGAGGAGAATGTTTTTTTTTAAATTTAAACTTTTTTGATTTCACTAGAGCCAGTAGAGATGTAACGATTCCAGGGACCGGTCTTCGTTTTGTTTCTATGTGTTCTGTACAAAAAATGTAATCTTCCGTTGTTTTTCCAGAGCATCCTTGTATTGTTAAGAATTGTCGTCTTTGATCTGTCCATCTTGAGATGAAAATGGTCTGAGTTTTGACGATGTTGATTTCTATCTTACATTTGAGAAAGTACCTTAAACGCACGTCCAAGGACTGTTACGGATTTAAGGTAATGACTTCTTCAATTTTCAGTCTAATACGGAGATAATTTAACGTTTGTGGAAGATCACTGTATAGATGGTATAAAGTATGGGCGACAGTCGCGATCCTTGTAGGGCACCAGCTCAATTCGTGCCAGATCGGAGAGCTATTTGTCAATTTCGACGCGGAAGATTCGGAAGAACTTCAGCATCGTTAGAATTCAAAACTTCTGCTGACAGTTCAGTCCTTTCAAATAGACTTTTGTTGCAAAATTTAGATGATGTTTCTTCTTGAGGGCTATATAGGCTTGAAGACGGTCAAGGTGGTAATTGATTTAAGCATGCGATACTATGCTCAACTTCATTTGGGGCTGATTTTTAATGGAGAACTTCGTTTTGTACGTTCAGTAGAAGACAACCTCGAGCAGGATTCATTCAGGCCAGAATTCATTTAGATTTTGGGAGCTCTTGAAATATCTGACTCCTGATTATTGCTAGAATCAGGTGCTCCTTCTTATTCAAGTGCCTCCAATCCAATATCTGATATATCAATCTCAGCGTCTGATAGAGTTTCAGAATTGACTGAGTAGAGTCCTTTGTCTCTAAAGCCACTTGTTGAATTTGCAGCAGAAGGTGCACGAATCCAGGCCTCGGTTATTAGCTGGACCTAGTTGTACCGACTGTTTTTTTTTGGGTTGATTAGCGAGCCTTAAATTATTTGCTCCAGCAAAGTCACATTTTTAAACGGTCCCAATACTGATATATTTATTGGTTGACTAGGTAAGTAAAAGCACTTGACACCGCTGATTGGCCATTCAGAATCAGTAATACCTTTGTAGGAGAGCTTGCGTGGAATGAAAAACGCTTTTAGCCATTTGTTAAACAGATACGAGGAAATAAGTGAGGATTCCTCTTGCATATACACTTTAAAACAAGAAGTACTACTTAGTAGTAAGTAGGTTGAAGTACCTCTTTAAATCCTGGTTTTCATTTCCTCGTTTTATAATTCGAACATGGTGGGAGAGAATTGTCGATATTATTGTTGCAACCAGCAACAGTAATTGCTTATCCCTCTCCACTGAAAAGAAAGCTATGTAATCTGTTTCATCTGTTTCATCCATATTAAATATTCTATCCGGCCTATCCAGCAAATCATCCTCTCTAACGATAGTTTGATAGATAGATCAAAAAAAAATTTTTTGAAGCCTCTGTTCCGATGAGATCCTTCACTTGTTGCCTCTGCTTCACTCAAAACGTTTTCGGGATTCCCGTCAGTACTTTTCAGCTACTGTGGTCCTGTGATTTTGGTGACGCTGTTAAACCTGTGCTTCAATCCCATCTTTTCGGGAAATTAGGCTAGGCACTTTTTTCAGGATTAAATTCTGTTTCGCCGAGCTTTAATATATGATGTTTCAGCTTTTTTTTCATTATTAAATCCAAAGACAGGATATCTTTCTGGGAGTTCAGAAAATTGAAATTAAATTTAAGACGTTCAACTTTAAGTTGGCGTTATACCTGGAATTAGTAGTTTTTTGTTGGTATTTTCGCTGCGTCCTCTTAACTTTCGATAAGATATTACGTGAATTCGAGATATTATATCAATTCCTTTTTGGTTTGTATGTCCAGTTCTTTGGATCCAGGCTAAATTGACGCAAAACCACACCTAGTTTGCGTATCCTTGGAGGTATTTTGATCACTTAGAGGCAGCGCATGAAATAGTGAAGCTCTTATTTCATTCAAAATTTAAAGCCGCATTTACTGATAAACATCGAAACAAAAAACTTATATTCCTTTCAATAGTCGGGGGTAGTTGCCCTGAAAAGTAGTTGCACGGAAAATAAGTTAGGTGACTATACTTTGCGATGCGGATATTTGTCCTATGTATTTGCTACAAGTAAAAACAAAATTCAACAATGAAGACCAGCACCCATTATCATTTAAACGCCAACAATTGCAAAGGAACAGAGTCTTGGTTGAAATCACAACGTCAAAAAATAAAAGTTTTCAATAAGAATTCTTCGACAATGCAATTTAGTGATCCGCGAGAAAGTAACCACGGAGAATTGTAGCTCTATCTGCAGTAGTGGTCGTAGAAATTTCATCAATTACAAGTATCGAAGGATCTCATTAAACCAAAGTTGTTCTTACCTTTTGATAGTTTTCAAATCTTTAGGAGTATTTTATGAGCTATGATAAATGGTTACTGAGGTGATCCTGTTTGGCGTTGAGTCAATACATTTTTTTTATGATTTTGTCACTAATCTCGTCATTCCCCACATTTTAGATTGCCTGGTTCAGCTCATCCTCATTCTTGGGCTTGGCAATACTAATTTGTATTTTTACGCTCATACAGAAGTTTTCTGTAGGGTTTAAATCAGGACTATTGCTTGGCCAATGCAGCGTAGAGATCACGTTTTATATTAGATTTAGCATTCACCGTCCCATCTATGATATTCAGCAAATTCCAAAGTAGGAAAAACATCACCAGGCCAACACAATTTCCGGATGTTTCACTGTTTTTAAAAGTGCAGGATTCGTCTAGTCTTACATTTGGCCGACATCTTACATATGAAGCACGACATATTACATATGGAGTACCATCAGAGATGAAGATGTTGAATTTTAACTTTCCTCTAGTCATCAAATGTCTAATTTTTACAATTCTGTGCCCAATTTAGACGAGATTGTTTCATTTTTTTGTAAAGAAATGGTTTTTTGGCTAGTTTTCTTGCAAATAAACCTTTTCCTCTCAGCCGTGTGCCAAATGTTTCTCGACTGACTTCTGCAAAGTTGCTATCTGCTAGATCTCTAGGTATTCCTTTAGCATTTTTGAACGAATTTTCCAAGGATAATCGCATCATTATGCGATCTAAACGCTTATCTGTCTTCCTTTATATTCCAGTTCATTTCTTTTGCTCTATAGATCCCTGGGAACGATTTTTCTATTCTTCTTACCACATTGGATTGGTTGCACCTCAGCCTCTTTGCTATATAATGCGCAGAAAACTCGCGTTTGCAAAATGATTAGGTTCATTCTATTGACGCATTCGTTTTCTAAAATTTTTGATGTACTCCTTTCACACTTGAGAATCTTTTCATTATTTTATGAAAAAAAAATTAAGGGTTGAGGATGTTGAGGAAAGTGCGGCATTACTGGCAAGATGCGGCAATTAGTTTTTTAGAAATGTTTTCTCTCTTAAGAAGGATCAACGTTTAAATTTTGACCAAAGCTTTGTCGCAGCACACAACAAAGCGTGGGTCAGAGTCCTTTTCTAGAGCCTACCTCAAAGGAAGGGTCCAGCAACATCCAGGAAGGACTCTACTCAGCTTCCGTGGCAAGTGAATCCATTCTTTATAATTCCTTTTGGTTTCCTGCAAATTTTGGTTGCTTCAGATATGTCACAGGTTACGACCTATTAAATATTCCTTGGAAGGATGCAGGTTCCTAAACCGATTGCGATTTCATAATTTTTTGCGCCTTGTCAACCCTAGGCGCTATCGTAAAACAACAAATCAACTTATACCAACGATTAGCTTAATCAAATAGGATCTATCTCTGAAATAGACCTCTAGCCTAAACTAATTACTTAATCCTTACAAAGGTCCCTCCGTAATAAAGCAATAATTTTCTGCAAACATTTGATGCACGTAGACTGATTTCTTTATGTTATACGTTTTCAAATCATCTTACATTCTCTATCTAAAGCCGTTTATGGTCATGGAGAATTTAATTCTTATCAAATATAGATGTGATATATTTGTCTTTCATTTTAAGTCCTCATATAATTAAGGATCTACGCGAAAGGTGTGAAACTATCATCTAAGCACATAAATAAGTTTACACATGATTATTTGTTGTATCTTTTCTTTCAATAAGAGCATTCGTAACGCTTTCAACTTATCGCGAGTACGCTAAGGATTAATTTACAAACTTAATAATCTTTGAATATTTTTTTTTGTTTTTGTTTGGTTGCGTTTGAAATATATTTGCACTGAAAAAGTACAAACCTGAAAATTTATAGAAACGTGTGTTTACTATGAATGTAATCCTTAAAATCTACTTTGACTCGGTTGATGACCCATAAAATTTGCACGTTTTCATAGTAAAATTTGAAAACATTTTCCCAATTGTTTAAACGTTGGAGTTTCTATTTTTACGGGCAATAAAAGTAGAATTTTTGTTTATTATTTATAATAAATTTATTTTTTTGTTGCAATCCATCAAATAACGAATTCTGCGCAACAAAATTTGGTTTTTCATATGTTTGCACCGAGAGTCAAATGCTTTACCCTTAAGAGAGTCAAATGCTTTAAAATTTGTGTTTAAAAATGCTCAAACCATTTTGGATTTTTTGTTGAGCTTTAATTCGAAACATATTGGTTTGACCGTTATATTTATTGAATAAATAAAATAAAGGAAAACAGTCCAAAATTACCTCAAGCGTTCCCAATAATTTTAAATTAAAATATGGAGAAACAATTTTAGCTGGGCCAAAAAATTACTCGAATCCATCAAGTTCTGACAAAATGAAGCTGGGATATCTTCCCAGGCCCTTTTTATTACCCGTCATAATTCTGCTGCGCTCCTGGGGTTTGCCTCAAAAACTGTTTTTTTGACCCCAATCTTTAGGCTTTCAAAACGATTAAAGTCGGCGGATCGGATAAAGTCAACCATAACTTGAACCCTTTTACAAATCTTTATGTAACTTGCTGGTATGTTCTGGATCGTTCTCCTTTTGTAAGATCTATCTCAAACAAATATTCCATTCAAGATATGGAAAAATTATGTTTTCTAGAATTTGTGTATGAACTTTTGCAGTCATTCTCCTTTTATGCAAGATATGAGGCCATTTTCATGGTAGCGAAAGCGGTCCTTGCTTTATAGCCCCATGATTTGTATTTTTTATTGTTAAATCAGGATTATGAGAAGAATTTTGTGGTCTTTAAATGTCCTGCGTGCTACAAGGACTACCTAATAAAACTACTTTGGATTCGTCAGGCTACAGAACATTACGCCGTTTCAGTGGAGGCCAACTTCCTCGCTCTTCGTAAATGACTATGACGGGACCACGCTTTAAAGGAATTTTCTTGGGTTCCTATCGAACCAAGATTTCGAAGATTTACGAAGTCTTCTTCTAATCATAGAAATTTCTACTCCTAAATTAAGTTCTTCTTTTACTTTGATCGGCTTCAAAAATGAGTTCTATTTATCTTTTCAATTTTTTACATGGTTAGAGTCATGCATATAAGCTTCACCGAAGATAACTTTCTTTTTATGTCATTTGTTTCCGTTTTTGCATTCACATTCTTCCCTTGACGATCATATGCTGGAGCACAAAATTTTCTATTCTATGCATTTGCAAGTTTTCCCTTCTCGTAACAACTTTCTAATCAATTTCAGCTTTCTGCTGAACAATGTTTGCTTCGACCCATTTTCTAAATTCAAAAAATGTAACTACTTTATAAAAAAGATATGAAAAAGCATTACGTTTCTGCAAAGTTGAAGAATATTTTAAAGTTTAGAGATTTTCTACAGGCACTGCTTTAAGTAAATAAAATCCCACGGCTATTATTTTGCACAAAGACAAAATCAACATCTATCACTCAATTTGTTTTAAGTATCGGAAAACAAGCTGAAATAAACTGAGAACTGTGAACTGAACTGAAGGAAAAAATTAAATGGCCGCTTTAACTGATTGCCGACTGAAAGTACATTGTGAAGTAAGTTGCAATTTTGTAGTAAGCAATATAGGGTTGCCATACGAATTCGTCTTAAGAATGCCACGCACTGTTGTTTTTTTGCCCACAGGTGTATATTTCATACAACTTTTTTGAAATTAATGACACCCTTATTTTAGAAATAATTCAAAGCTCTGATATTTAGGCTCTTAAAGGGGTGGTTTTGTTATTCAGTTTGATATATCCACGTGTATATTTATTTATTAATTTCTCACCGAGTTTTGGAACATTTAGTTTATAAATGAAGTAAAAGGATCCGCATGTTCTTCATAATATGTTTGAGCGTCTTGATTAAATATTGAAAAAGAAACTTATTTTTAAACTTCATTTTCCACTTTTTTGGTGAGTTAAAAAACGGAAAACGAAGTTGTGAAGGCCCTAAAACACCGAGGAAGCGAAGATTTAGTATTTTTTTAATTTAAATAGTATATAAATATAAAAATATAGTATAATATTTCATATAAAAACACCATTTTGGATTTTTATGATCCATCAACTTACAAAATAACTTAAGTATAAACTAACCTTCCTCATTTTTTGGATGGTGCTAATAAGTGATTTAGCAATATAATAATATAAGATAAGACAATAATAAGACAGCCATTTTATTGAAGGGTTGGAAGAAAGGTTCGCTTGGATAAACAAATTTTTTCTTCCGCGTAACAACGAGTGGCTTTTGTATCTTTTGCGCGGAAAAGCGAGTGGGGACAACGCAAGTTCATGCAGCTTTCCTGTGAAAAATAGAGTGGTTTGTTCATTACCATATTCAAACAATGATTTTTGAGGACTTGTATTTTTGACTTAAGGCACTTAGCACAATGCACTCAGATGTGAGATTCACTCAAAAATTATTATTTGTGCAGTGCCATTTTTATGATTAGAGCTCTATCCTCTTCAATAAGTCTTAAAAAAGGATTAATCAAACGGCAGAGGTCAAAAATTTCTTCCGAAACTTTTAGACAAAAGTCTAAAAAAAACATTTAGACAAAAGTACCTTATGTGGCTTTTGAACGTTAGGTTTTTTGTTTAGTACGAGCCTCAAAGACTGTAGCTCATCTACCAATGGAATACTTTACCCTAAAAAGTTAGCCATTTCGTGTAAAGTAAGCAGTTTTTCCTGTAAGTAAGTTAAATGGCTCTGATTTTATCTTTACTTATTTTAACATTGCACCTACGGTAGTGCGGATATAATTTACGAAGTATATGCTTTCAATTTTCGAGTATGATATTTAGATAGACTGCTGATGTAAATACACAAGTATCATCTGCAAAGACTGCGATGTTGACACACGCCGTGTTGGCAAATAGATCGGCAGTGCTGAAAATGTTGAAAAGAGTTGGGCTCAAACAAGACCCTTGTGGGACTTCACCTGGCACTGACTTTGTGGCAGAAGGGATTTCTTGAATGAAACCGTGATATAATAACCGTGAAAATCTGTCCAATAAGAAACGATTTTATTAGATTGGCCTGCAAGACTGGAAAATCACAACTGGAATGTTTATAAAGAAGTCCTTCGTGCCGGCTTCAAGGCAAACAACTGATTCACCATCGATTCCTTAGACATATGCTTCGTTATGATATTGGGAACAGCACTGGTAAGTTGTAGTATTTAGTAGTTTACCCAGTAATTTTGAAGTCTCTCTCGGTTTGCCCAAAGCTCTGTGCGGAGTTTTTCTGTAAACTGGGAGAGGAATCTTAGTGGTTAGAGAAAAGCGATCAAATTGTTGAGTTGGACAAGTTGGCAGAGTTCGTGTGAAACCATTGGATGTTGTCTGCCCTTAAATCAGCTTTGGTACAAGACAATTAAACTTCTTAGCCATTGACACCCTAAAGCGAGATAGATGAGTGCATAATTGCTTCATTTTTTAAAAAAAAACTGAGTTTCCGAATCTTTCTGGAATTTTTGTTGAGTTTGCTTATTAAGCTGTTTAGACTCTGCTTTAACGATGGGTTCCTTGTGCGCTACCGTTGACTTCTCAGGGCGTGTTTCGTTCGATTGATGGAGAGACAGTAACTGAGCAATAGTAAAAATGTTTCAAGGTCCACCTATTTTTGGTTATAACATAGTTTTAATATAACAGAGTGGTTATATACGTTATTGAGTCTCATTTTTTGTGCAACAAAAACCTAAAAAATCGCATGATTTGAAATTAATCAAGGACTCGCTTGCCTTCTTATAAAGAAAATCGTGGTTCAAGGATATAGTGTGCTTACCCTTCGAACCAATGAATTTTGCGATTCGTTGCTCATTGATATCAACGTTCATAAGATTTCCCTATCCAACATCTAACAACAATATCAGTGCTAAACGTGACAGCAAACGTCACACCCATTAAAATTAACATTTAAATTACTATCTAACTGACTAATCCTTGTGAGCAGTTTTAAAGGAGGGATTTCTCATATTATATTGCTATTTGTGAAAATATATTGCTTTTTGATTCACTACAAAATCTTCAGTGTCACTCGATTATCGATTAATTGTGCTTACAAGTTAACCAATTAATTATCAATAATTATATAGTTGTTTACATGACGTGATTTAGTTGAACAAAACTTCACTAATAGAATTGGCTACTGTTGAAATCGATGTAATATTCCAATGATTTCATCATGCGAAAATTGCATTATTGTAATTAATAGTATTGAAAGACATATGTAAGATAATCACTTGTAATGATGACATTGGATATCCACAAGTGATCAATTATTTTTGTTAAATCAACATTTCATTATTATTAATAACATGTAGGATTCGATCAGCTTCTACGAGAGTTGACACACTTAAAAAAATTCTGCCAATTTCAATGCGATTTCCAAAAAAACTGAAGCATGACTAGCTCAACGCAGAGATCAACCATGAAAGGAATCAAAGTCTGCTCATCCAGTCTCTCGGGTAATAAACGGTCCAAATGTTAAACTAAAAGGATCTAGTAGCTCTTATCGTTTTTGTAGCGTCTTCCGTAGCCATAAAAATGCTTTGCGCCACTGTGTTTATAACGTCCTTTGGAGCTACAAATCATTTTTTTGATACCTTTAGTAGCAATAGAAACGGTGCGAAGGCCAAAATAAATGTCATCAGTTCAAATTTCAGTGGTATCTGGTTCATCTAGTCCTTCCCCTGAACTCACGGGATCCGTTTATTTATATACTCCTCTCTCAATATCAATCAACTTCGTTTTCAATCATAAGAAGTAAACTTACTCTTTAGGAAACACCTAAACAACCACCCTTCAAAACGAGCTTAAGAGGGCTCAAAAGAGCAAAAGAGAGTCGAAAAACACAATCACAGATTGTTGAATTATTTGAAATCGAAGAACAGGCGAAAATTTTTGTACTGAGAGCCGTATGACTCAACCACAGCGAAGCTATAAACCAGCGCTTATACTTCGAATTGACTCCCTACCTAACGGTAAATATCAAAATCAAAATAAGTGGAGTTTTATTTGAAAAAGTCAATTTCGTCAGATTTTCGAAAAAAATCATCCCGTTTACATCTTTTGAAAAATAAACACCAATACAAATGTAAATCAACTTGTGCATTTTCTCTCTCTCTCTCTCTCTCTCTGTGAGCATCCTCCTGAGAGTGTCAGTGCTGCAATTACTTACCACGCTTTGATATAACATAAATCTTCAGCAAAAAGTTATGCAAGCTCGTGACAATTTTCACAATTTTAGTTAGTATGGAATCGAAACAAAACAACAATTCATACAGGTTCATATTTCTTTTTATTAATGAAATATCAATTTTTGTTGTTTATCCTTTCATTTGACTTATGGCAGAAATTCTCTTCTTTGTAAAGAGCTTGAAGTTTTTTGACGGCCATCAGAAGCCTTTGCATTCTATTCGAAACATGGGTAGGACCCTTTCAACCATTCTTTGCTCTTGGTTATGTAACGACTGGTTCTGTGTCTAAATGATTTCCTGAAATATTCTGTGGGGCTCATGTCCTCAACCCATGTCCTCTAAACTTAATGCCATGTGAAACCATGACGTAGTGTGGGAAGTTTTGGCAATACAAACATGGGTGGTGTTAAATTATAACATGCCATAGTACCATGTCATAAGCTTGAGTCTGTTGTCATTTAGCAACATCCTTTTCGTATTGCCAAAACATTTCGAAAAATTTTGACAGCAGAAGAAGGACAGAAGAAAAGAAGTAATCGAAAGGAAACCTATTCGATAGGTTTTTGTCTCAATTTTTGCGAGTATTTGCTTTTGTGTGTGCAGTTCAGAGTTATATAAGGACGTTATTGTGGACAAAAGGAATCAGAGAAGAAGTTTTTAAGAAGTTTAACGTCCTCCACAAAGAGGATGTTAGGTGGATATTACGGTGATTTGTGTTCCTCTCACGAAGGCCTTAATTTTGTTGGTCCTTTTTCAATGCAGCAACCACGTCTTGGATTTTGAATTGGTGTTTAAATTAAAATTTCTTTTAAATTAAAATTTTCATTAAAATCCTTTGGCGCTTTTGTTATGTAATCCTGCTGAAAAAGTCTGAATATATAATTATGTGGGGATAAATGTGGGGATATCCCAAACCTTGGGAAATATATGAGGCCTATAATAGGATTGAAGCTAGAAGGGGCTAATGGAGAATTTGATACAACCATGAGCTGGATGAAATTTTCGACGAGCCGGAGGTCTGGGAGAATTGAAGGGTGCAGACCAGTATGGAAACCGAGCAATCGCTGGGGTGACTGCAGTCAAGGGATTGAGACAATTGGATGCACTTGTTGCAGGAAACGAAGACCTGAGAGGGGCTGTAGCGCTAAGAAGAAAACGAAGTCGAAGAAATTGGGGATATCACAGGATAAATCTGACTATACAGATCTCGAGGGTACACTATCACTCTCCAGAGAAAAGGGATTCATAGAATCATGAGTTTGGAAAGCTAATGAGATTAACTAATAACAAAATTAATATGACTATCCATATATTGATCCTGCGAACTCTTTGAGATTGAATCAAAAGGATCTTGTGCCGAATATTTGAAGAGAAAGCGATTAAAAATAAGCCAAGTTTTGCTGAAAGTGTAAGATAATATGTCGCTATTGCACCGACTGCATGAATGAGCACATAAAAGCACTCTATATTCAAAAAGAAAAATAATTGCTTTTCTACAGGACAGTGCGCAAGTTCAATGAAGTAAAGCAAGTAAAATGAAGGAAGTGACTAACCAATGCTTGTAACAGCCATTACATCACATGAGATATATTACATGTGATTGTATATATTCAAATAATTTAATCTTTTAGTAGCCTTAGGAGTCTTGGGAGCTTAGTAGCCTAGGATTCTCAAACTTCAAAAAAAGAACCTGATTCGGAACTCATGAAAACACATTTAAGGAGGAGATTTTCGTGCAAGAGTTTCTAATTTTGTAACGGTTCAAAACCATCCATCTTGAAGCAAGTTTCCTAGGTTTCTCTTTCAAATCAAAATTATGGTCCGTACCTGACCACATATGGCGTATGGATGATCGGCGTGGTAACCGCCTCCTCATTGCATATTTCCTTTAAAAGAGAATGCTGATACTTGTCGTACATTCTTTTTGTCCAAGGAAGGGGAAAGATGATATGGTAGCCTTTCGAGGGAGTAGATGTCCTGTCCAAATGTTCTAATTGGGGTAATGCTCAGTTTATTTGACAAATGAAAAATTTGGCTTGTTACCCTCTGACAGTCCTATTAACAAAAGTGCGACTATTTGATCGCGCCAAATTAGGAGTTATATATCAAAGACTTCTATACTGACTGCTCAAATCAATAAGGAAAGTGCATAATAGGTTCTCTAAAAGCCTAGTTCAGCTAGATATCCTTTGCTCCAGGCCTAACTGGGCTTCATCTCTTAAACATAAGAAAAAGACTATTCGAACGTTATAATGTGGATGGCAAACGTCATTAGAGAACTGTTTAAAAAGAAGGGTAGACACAAGATAATAGAAAACTGTTTCAGAAAAGAAACAGAGCGAAAAAAAGTATTATGAAAAATTTTGAAGGATTCAAAAGAGAGCTCGAGAGCTTTTTCTTTTTCTTTCTTTTTCTTTATTTCCCAATATATTTGTTGTTAGTTAGAGACCTTAATATTCACGGAGGGAGGTTGAGAGTTGGTATCCTAGCATCTAAAGTCATTATCAAATACGAGATGTTAGCATGAGAGCGCTCCCCATTTTTCAAGGTTTAACTTAAGGGAGGTGATGGAATAGACACTTTTCAAGCAGCAGGTCCTCAGGTCCTCAGCTGCGTCTAATTTCAAGGAGTGTGCAGGAAAAATATTATCTATTTCTTAATTTTTCTTCCAAATTGATCGCAAAGGGTTCAGTTTTATTAGTTTGTTTTGTGATAAAACGTACAGCCAAGCGTGATTCTTCGCTTCTTGACTGTTTCGGTCCTTGAAATGATGTTACCTTGCAAGCGCTTTCCTAGCTGGATTCTTTCATCAAATACTGGTTTTATTTTGTTTTTTGGTTCGATTCATGTAATCTAGGAGTTTGTTAATTTTTATTTGTTCCAAACATAAGACTTTCGCAAAGCCCTCAAGATATCTGCTTCAGTGATGATCCGCAACTTTGAACCTAATCTCTTAACGCGGAATCTAGGACATAATCCTTTTGGTTTGACCATAGAAAAATTAAAATCCGGAGAAACTAAACCTTAAGACGAAAATTGTCGAAGCGAAAGCTAGGGGATATTGTGAATGCGGTACCATATGAAAAGTGTTAGTCTTTCTTCTGCAATTGTGTGGGATCTTTTCATTATCAGATGCCCTCGTTTTGTTTTGAATGAACTTCACCTCTTAACCATTAGCTTTAGTGCTACAGAGTATTCATTTTGATCCTTTTTATATTTTTAAGTATTTATCAAGCAATTCTTTGATTTGGGTTGTAACTTGACTGATTTGATGTAAAGAACATTAGACCCTCAATGTTTTCCATTTTAAAGGAGAATTCACAACGTTTTGTGCCACCAAAAGCTGTCAAACGTATACTGAATGATGGGGTTTGTTCAAAACGGTGTAGATGTGATGTGTTCTGACAGACGGCATTTGACAGTCGATGTTAGCATATAAAAT
The DNA here is from genome assembly GCA_954870665.1 of Stratiomys singularior. Classification (NCBI taxonomy): domain Eukaryota; kingdom Metazoa; phylum Arthropoda; class Insecta; order Diptera; family Stratiomyidae; genus Stratiomys; species Stratiomys singularior. The sequence goes on from OX940879.1 coordinate 14,552,697, forward strand.
CATGATGTTAGAAAAGTTAAAAAAACCACTAGATTTTACGAACTTCTTTCTTTTATGTCTGTCTGGAGTTTACGGGGTGCACCGGTTAAGGTTCCGTGCTTTTGACAGCTTTTTTAATTTCCAATCATTGTTCAACATACGTGAATTCAGGCTTAACAGCGGATGCTATTTATTGGATAAGAACTCAGGCTTTTAATTGATAATTCAAGTTATAATATACGTAGGATTGTAGGAAATAGATGAGATGAGAGTGTAGGAAATAGATGATAAGTTGTCTTATCCTAAAAACCTTCTAGCGTCTTGTTTTGGCTTATTTATTCAGTGTTCTGTGCTTAAGGCTTGTTTGACATTGATATTATTTGCATCCTTTGATGTAGTACTCGATTCATAAATTTTAGTATGAACGCTAAGGATAATTATGGCGATTTCAGGAAGGGAATCAGCACTTTTTTGTTGATTTTTATAATGATTTTTCTATGTATTTCTTTGTAAAAGCTTTTGTTTTCGTAAATCCTTAGCCAACTTTGTTGGTTTTTTCTTTCAGGAATGGCTTTTGGTTGTGAAACATTGGATACTCAGGGGTGAGAAGGTTGAGAAGAGTGAGAGAGATGAATGAGAGTGAGTCCAGGTCCATATTCGTATATGGACTACAGCAACACATTCTTTTTTTTCTGTTTCGATCAAAGGTATATCGTATGGGAGGTGAGTGTCCTGTGCATAGTCGAGGTTATTTTAGGAAACTGCTTTAGAATGTCAACTGTGAAAGTGAAACCCATCTGAGACAATGTTATTCGAGCATATTTTTCAGCAAGTTATAATGTCTCAGAGTAAAAGACAAGAAGTGAAACTGCATTACATGATACACACAACCTCAAGATCATTTAAATATCTAAGTTCAACCTAACTTATGTCTAATCAAGATTCAGCAGTCACTCTTTGCTGACTTGTCAGAGTGCAATGAATTTTATTAATGAAAATATGTACAAAAGGTCCGACATCAATTAATAAGCCAAATGCCGCTTGGAAATCAATTGACTAACTTGAGAATTTTCCTCAACATATATTATTACTTCGAGACCATTAAAGATTTCCCATTCTATATTAATATATTTTCAATTTACTGTAATCAAAAGATTTATGACTTTAAATGCCTTTTCCCATTGACATGCTGCTACTACCAACGGCCCCGTATGGTATTTCAAGAAGGTGAATACAGAAATAATAGAAAAAGGCAACTCATGTGTGCATACTAAGTTGCAACTATACATAAAATGTTAGTTATTATTCAAATGCCATGCTAATAGCTTCATTCAATCATTACTAGGAAAATAATATTAATATGGTAGTTGAACAGTAGACAGTTATCCAATATTATTGCATATTAACAAAAAAAAAAATAGCAACAACAACAAAAACAAAAAATGTTTACAACGTTACCTGTACACATGTATCGGCATTCTTTTTATTTTGAATAACAATAATATAGTAATAAGTAGTCATAAAACAGTAACTTAATAAATGAACATGGAAAATAGTTGGCGTTGATTAGGGTCTTTGATTTTTATAAGCGTGAGAAATTCTTGAAAGTTTTCAATTAATCAGCACTCACATGAATAGAAGTATAACCGATGAGAACACACACAAAAAAAAAAGAAAAGGAAAGAAAAGAAAGAAAAAAAAAACACTTTGCGATGGAGAACCCCCTAAAGCTTTTCCTGTGTACAAGGAACATACTCATAAAATTGTATAAGAAACGGCCATACGTTGGGAATGAGCACATTTTGAAAGTACTCACACGAGAAGTATCTGCTCCACACGTATCTATTTTCGTCGACTCGATTGGTAGATAAAAACATTATGATTTTATGAGCACTGTACTTGGCAATATCTAGATACGAGTATTCCCCAAAGGCAACATTTTCAAGTTAGCAAAACGTGTTGATCACAGCATGATCAGTTGAGCTTCCAACGCCAAAAATGGAATTGATCTTTCTTACATATCTAATTTGCTACCCATTACAAGACAATATCTTTCGTGTCAATCTGTATCGTATTTGTGGTTTTCATATTCGTTGACTGTTGACGGAGGACGCGGGCGAACTGGAGGGAACAGCATTTCTGGATGTCGTGTTTTATCTTACGATTTCTGATTAGCGAGCCAGGATGACGGGGTGAAATCAGAGTTCTCCATATACAGACGCTTCAATCGAAATGATGTTACTAAAGTCAGTTGACCGTCGTAAAATTTTCAATAAAATAAATTCAAATTTATGTTTGCAAATGCAATCAACTGTTTTGAATAGATTGTGAAATTTTTTTCCAAAATATCGCATCCTAGCCAATAATTGCAGGGCTGAAATTCTATTTAATATTTCGTATAATTGAATTTGCTACCGATAAAATATTAGGCTCGCCTAAATTACGCGGATATAAATATGCTTCTATATTACGGAATATATATTACATATAATATTACTATAATTAATCGGTAGATTACCGGGCACTAACCTATTACTGACTTAGCTTACCCAAACTGCTTTTTAGCGTTGCATGCTCATATAAGCTCACACACTCGCCTAGATAATAATCGAATTAAATTTTCAATAGCCGTCGGCTATTTAGATGGTATGCTATAAAAAGGCGTAGTTATTTATATTGAGTGGTCATCGAATAATTATTAGATTTGCCCGTTTTAAACCGTGGGAATAAAATGTAATGAGGCGGTTGCCGCGAATGGAATCAGTTGAAACAACAATTGCGTCATGGCTGGTGTTTTCCATTCATCAAAGTTGTATTATTAAGTTCAAAGTCATCAAATAGTTGTTAATGAAAGTTAAATGTTGTTTTCTTGTTATCTGATTGCTATCAGCGGCGATTGTATGAGTTTCTTTAGGAAAATTCAGTCTCGTTTTTCATATGTCTGATTTTCTTCTGAGTTCAGTGTTCCTCGAAATGTTGAGCCATTTTTAAAAAACCCATAAATAGCTTCATTTGGATCATTTAACGGTGATCTGGATCCGTGATTTTAGCCTGAACAACTAGGTCAACAATTATATCCCTATCTATCAGGAAATCTAGTCTGCAAACATTTTACGCTTTGTGGTGCTTTCAGAGCATAGGAGCTTGTTCTCCAGCAAGAAGTCATTAGAAATCGGACTCCTTTACCCTTGATGCCTCAAGTTAATCAAATCTGTACTTCTTCGTTTGTTGAATAGCATTACATCGTTTTCCTGTCGGTCTCTATATTGGATCGATCTTATTTGAAAATGTTTGTTGCTTCTCCTTGCAAGCCGAGCTTCAGTGTCACCAAAACTTGAAATAATCTAGACCTTTTTTCAGAACTAATATTAGAGATTTCTATCTAAACTCATGGATCAATCAATCAAAACCATGCTCCCTTGTTTTTCATAATGTCCAAAATCATCTTCTTCTGACTCTCCGCAGTAGATCATGTTAAAGTCAATCTTTCTGATGATTCCTCAGCAAAGTTGAGCCATTTTGATTTTGACGCCTACTCAAGGACTGTTTTTGTAAATCTCTACCATACCAAGTACCCAGACCTAGCATTCAAGTGACTTTGAGCTACTTAATCCTGTATGTCAATCGACATTACTACTCTTGACAAAATTCTCCCTGAGAGAGGATTTTGGATTGGATTGTTAGTTCCTTAAGCTATAAGGCTCGTACTGTCATTCTGCTGCAACTTGCTGTCAGTAAGATGCAAATGAAATATCGTCGCCCACTTTTTTTAATTATTGCTCACTAGCGCTGACCATTGACTTTGTCCAAATTGATTTTCAATGAACCAGAGCTCTCAACGATTGTAAGAATCAACAAATCGTATGGACGAAAAACGGATAACCAACCAGGTATTTGTCTGAAGAAATGAAGGACGCAGACCAGCTAAGAACTAGAAGGAACGCTGGTTTGACTATGTTGACGAGACATTTCATCGCTGCTAGGATTTTAACATTTGGAAGTCGTGGTCAATGTGCCGAAACTGTTCGAGGCGCTTGTCACAGCTAAGTGAAGGCCAGAGAGGCGCTACATTATCAAGAAGAATAATCGCTGACCATTGATTTTTAATGCATTAGCATGTAAATTTTCGTAGAAGTATCATTTTCTTCTTTCTTTTCATCTTTTCCTCCTGTGATCAACAGTTTGATACGACATGTACCAAAACGAGTTAGGTCCGATAAAGTTACTTCTAAAATGAAAAATCATTTGAATCTTCTTGACTCTAATCGGGATGAGTATTCACATAACATTTATGAAATTTTATTTGATAAATTTATTTAAAAAAAAAAAAAATAATTACCTTAACAATAAAAAAAAGTGCCTTTGTCAAATCTCAAAATGATTTGAACCTATTTTTCTATTTGAACGACGCTACAGAATCTTGTCAGATTTCCAATAACTCCAATAGATATGGATGACAAGAAATATAAAAGTCGTCCCTCAATATTACCTCTAAAAAACCTTCAAGATTCTTCAAGATTCGTCCCTCAATATTACCTCTAAAATACCTTCAGATTCTTTCGTCTTTTCACAACTATTCCCATTTCTTCCCATTCCCAACCCATCCCATTCCTATTCCCTATTTAAACCAAAGAAGTTTTGCGAATAAATACATCGAAAATCTCTGAACACAAAAATTCGAAAATTTTACCCCAGAAAATACTCCATCGGCCCAATAGTAATTTTTAAAAATTACACGGTCCCCAAAAAACTGAACGTGGTGAAAGGAAAGTAAAAATATACCAAAAAGTGTGTCCAAATAAGAAGTTCAGATTTGAAAATTTAATAAAACAAAAACGACTTGATATTTTTGCAAATTTATTTTTGTTTGAAAGTCAAATCCTTCTGATTATTTATAGAAAACAATTTAATTCAAATGGAAGTCTCGGCCGGCCTTCCCGAACGCCATTCCTATGCTCGAAATTTGAGAACATATTGAATTGTGTGCGACTCTATTTTGGGAATGGTTGCTTCAATATTCGCTTTCAAATGGTGAATTTTGCATGAATTGTTCGCATAACTATTTGCTTTTGCGGTTCCTTACCATTAAAATTCCAAAAACGTCAAATCTGACCCCTTTGTTGGTCAATTCACGGCAGTATTTCAACTGATAATGAGGCCTCGAATTTTCGCTAGGATCCGGTCATTGTAACGACCGATGCCCAGCTTGGCGCACCATCTCGCGTGAGTAAATGGTCACAAAAGTCAAGATCACAAAAGTCACAAAAATATGTTAACATGTAGCCTTAGTTGATTCTGTTGAGCGTAAACCTCGCGTCAGCTCTTTTTCTAAGTAACACGGCCCAATCATGATCAACTTTACGGCTGAAAAAACACGACTCACAAGTGTTTTTCGTTGAGTTGACAACTAGGTAGTCAGTAATATGCACTCTTTGCATTCCTAAGTCTTCCGCTAAAATTCGCTAAACTCAAATCGCTGAACTAAAATAAACTAAAATCGATAACTGAACTCCAAGTCGCTTCATGCAACACCGCGATTGCTTCAATAAAGTTCTCCGCCATTCTTTCAGAATGATTTCGCGTATTTTTTCAATATTTTCGTCAGTTCACTCCGTTGACAGACGATAAGAGCGAAGTAAGTTGTCAGCTGTCATTTCACCATTTTTGAAATAGGAAGACCAATTAAACATCTGAGTTTTCCCAATAACATTATCATTGAAGCCCGCTTTTAAAATTTTAAGAGTAAAAGAGTATCTCTACCTCCGTTTTTCTGAAAACTTTACCGCCGTGCGCTGTTCACGAAAATCACCAATTGGAAAAACAACGTGCACATAAAACAACTGTCACTGAAGACCATCAACGACGATGCTCGGCTAAATGACAGAGCAATGATAGCTCTGTACATCCGTGGCGGCGGAACTCAGTACTGCGAATATTCGGCATACCATTACCTTATTTCTTTCTTTCATTGACATTGACATTGACATTGACAATTCAGATATACTTACACGGCGTTTCTGTGTTCTGGACGGCTGAATTTTTGGAATTAGTATTTGCTTGGAAAATTTTGAAATCCACCCGTTTCGTTCGCCTGCAAGCGATTTTGAGCGTCTTGGAGTGGCATTTTATTGATTGGAAGATTCCAATGTCATAGGAAGTCATTTTAGACGGTCTAAGAGCAAGTGATGAGAAGTTGTGGAATGCTTTTTTTTGACACAATATTTGCATAAAGTGCAATATCCGCGTTTGGACCCACATCCCTTTTTTATCTTCTATCCAACAACTTTCTGCCCATATATCATCTCACCTTCCTCTATTATCCTCCACTTTTTTTCAAAATATCAAGGTAGGGCCAGCAAATGCTTAAAGCAAATGCTTACTTACTTCACGTTTCAATGGTGGGCTACGGCAACTGGTGATTTACTTGAGGGTCACTAAATCCCCTTTTACATGCAGGAGATTATCGAATTTTCTACAGTGAACGCAAAGTAATTCATTTGAGGATATATTGAAAGATGTTGGCTTTTTGCAGTTCATTATGGGAAAGTTTCACCCATTCGTTAGCTGATTTCTAGTTGTCTATATTAGGTTTTTAATTATATTTTGCATACCCCGTCAATCTAGAACTTTTTTGTACAATTGGGTTGGCACATCTACCGACATTTCTTTAATTTTTTTTCAAAAAATAAGATCAACATGGGTTAGCAAAAGTTAGTTATTTCTTTGAAATTGCATCCTCTGAAAAACAGTTGACTTAAGTCTTTGGACATTTTTGGATTGGACCACATTTTTAACCATATCATTGACGTTTCAATCATAGCGCACGTTTGGAACATTTGAGGTTTGACTTACGCCAAAGTAACCGCCAAGTTTTTATATTTTGCAACAGCTGTTTCCTTGTTTTTAAATAAAATTAAGAGCAGCAGGTACAGTGCTTTGGAATGTCTGACGTTGAGGACAATTTTTAGTCTTCCATCCCGTAAAAATTGAAGTAAAATGTTACAGATACCTCAAATGGCCAGCAAAATACAGGATTTTGCAAAAATATTCATTGCGCAATCATTTTCAGCCGATACCTTTGATTCTCTCCCTAAGATCGCAAATATTTGGTAGTTTAAACAGGATCTTTCTTTAAAGTTGGGTCGAATGAAACGGTAAGGTAAAGAAAGTCGAGGATTTCCCCAGTCTACGTTTGCCTTCCTTCACCCTCCTTTAATTTGGGAATAGAGAGGAGTCAAATAGAGCCACATATGAACAAAACATACTTCGACACATAAAGGCCATCGAAAAATCTCTTAAGTAGAATCCAACCTATTCTACGTTTTTAACGTATTTAAACTCCCACAAATACAAATTTGAAGCCTTAAATATTTGAATTGGTAAAAATGGGACCCGAACAGTATCGAAGGCCCCTTGAAGCCTGGAGCTTAAGACGTACTAGACGAATCTTTTATCCAGAAAAAAGTGACTTGGTCCATAACCCGCTTGATTATGGTCCTAAGGGTTCCTTAAAAAGTGCACCGGGAGCCTTGCGAAAAATTCACTAAATTCATAAAAAAATCCAACCACCAATACTTGAAAGCAGGATGTGTTTCATAGAATGTCAGTGCTTATCATCATTGTATCAGCACGTCATCCAGTTTACAAAAACTGTTCGAAAAACGTCAAAATTGTTTAAAAATAAGAAAAAAATCAAAAAGAATCATTGATGTATTGGTTTAGTGGATTTTATTTGTGTAACTCATTTGAATCTGTTTTTATTCAACATATTTTGAATTTTCTCGATTTCATTTCGTTTTTTGTTCACTTGGTTTGCAGTATTTGTGATAATTCAAGTTTGAAATTTTTATTAGATTTTTGATTGATTTATGACGACAATATATGGCTTAAAAGTGAAAAAGGAGTTCCTACTTACTGGATAACTTATTCTCTTCCTGTTTTGTCCAACGTTTTATATAATCATTTTCTCTCATTTCATTTAGTAGAATTTGAACGCAACTATGACCATCAATTGCACATTTGAATGTTATTAACTATACCAAGTGGAAAAAAAAACGGATTTTTCACATGTTAATTCAACGCATATGACATATTTTTGAAAAAAAAGTTACCTACAAGTACATCATTTACGTGTTAAACAAATAAAACGATACTTTATCCTTTCGTAATGGAATCGCGGAAAGGCCAGAACACCAATTTCACATTAAAATTGCAATCACTTTGTTCGTTGCACTTTGCTTATCTGATTTCCATTATGCTCCCTTGTAAGCTGCATACGCGAGGAACTCCAGTGCAGAAAGGAAGTTCGACTCTATCAATTAAATGTGTGCAACATATTGATATTAATAATTACCGACAACAATCCAGTGTCCGCTAGCAAATAGCATGGTAATATATGATCTGCATGCATTACGTTTAAGCGAGAGTAGAAGGTCAATGGTAATTACCGTGGTATGTCATTATCAATGAAAAATGAATGCAGAATGCATGCCCAACGTGCACATATGACCCAGTGTGTGATCTTTGTTGTATTACAAAATAAATACGAGAACAAAATGAGGCTGCTTTGTCTTTTCAAGTTCGCATCAAAATGTTTGTTTGACACTTAAGGGACACCTAGATGTCCTTTTCGAACGAACACAGTCACAATCAGTAACGACATTGATAGGATATTAGTATATTTCTTGAAATCTTGCAATTCAAATATTAATTAGCAAGAATCAACTTTGGATTCCTTCCAATTTTTTAATTTTCACTGGACAAAAAATTTAATAAGTTGAATTTAAATGATTAACTCTTGAGAAATCTGAAGATATCCTTAGAAAATCCATAAGCATGCAAAATATTTTCAGTTGTAACTGTAAAGGAAATTCTTTAATGTGCAAACTCATTTCAAGGCGGGTCCATACATTCCTCTCAGCACGAGATTGTAAATTTTTCCCTCCAATAGATTGATTCCTTTTTCAATACAGGTAGGAAGAAATCTACAAAACCTTCACGGTCGGTCAAACACTTTACGAAAAGAAAAAGAAGAAGTTAAAAAAAATAACACATCGAGTCTATCTACCTTTAACTGTTGATTCTTTTGACACTTTGATTAGCACTTAGTGTCCTCGAGATTGATGGGATTAGGGTCCTGAGTTAGGAGCCAAAATCGATATAACCGACAGAAAATTACTACTTGCCAGAAATTTCTAAATTATTTAAGGATTCGAGTAGCGTATAAGAAAATTCATATAGCGAGAATTAGGACTAATTTTCGTTTTGGTCAAATTTGAAACAATATACGAAACATTTTTAAAAGAGAACAAAAAAAAAACAAGCATGAATTTCAGTGAGTTTGTTTGGTCCTTGCCGTCCGTGAGTTGATAAAGTCAAAATTCAGACATATTTGGCAGACGTCGTAGGCAGTAGTTATAGAATGTGGGATGATCTTTGTGTTTTTCAGAAACGATTTGAAAGACACAATTAGGATCATCGGCTTGTTGGAAATGAAAGGTTATTTAAAAATGAAGATTTTCATTCTGTACGTTGGCGGTGTAATGTAAGAAAATCATTATCTTTCATCTTAGAGGAAAAATGCAGATAATTATAGCCTATTTGTAAAAGTGATGGCTTTGTAAATGACCAGATAAATACCTTGAATTGAACTGGATCCTGTTTCGTAGTAGTCCAACAGTTTCAATACTTTCCCCGAATTTCCGTTTTTTTTTTGATTCCATATTGAAATCAGGTCTGAAGTTCGTGTTAAAATAAATTTTTTTATGTATAAAGTGTACATATTTTGATAAAAACTTTAGAAACGAAGGATTAGGACAAGGATTTATGGAAGCATGAATCCTTGATGTCTCCACAAAAAAAGATAAGACGAAACCAGTCCGTTAAATGAAGTTCAGGAATTATTTTCAGAATTTTCATCGCAATTGCAGGATACAGTAAGGATGCATAATTTTGAAATCAATTTTATTTTACATTCAATAAATCCTTATTGCAACTCACTTACTTAGTGTCATAGAAGCCGATTTTCTGCACGAATTTTATGATGAGATACATTGTACCCCACTAAAATTTCTCCACGTGATTTATCCTTAAATAATTTTGTTATCTTCGTTGATTCTGATTTTTCGAAGTGTTTCGAAATTTTCCTTTTGTTTTGAAATTTTCCGTCTTTGTTTTGGAATTTGTGATTTGATTTGTTAAATCGATCAGGAATTGATTTGATTCGTTTTGCCACTGCCGCCTCTGGAAATACATGAAAAAGGAGTTGCCTCCATTGATATTGAATGAGAAGTCATTTACGCATTTATGAGGTATTCCCCATAAAGGGTAACGGTGAGCCTTTAGAATACTTTAGTTGGCTACCATCATATTGTATTACTTTAGCTGTAGTTGAATGAGACTTCGTTTTTTTTCTAGTAAGTTGAGATTCATACTGTCCCAGCGTGCTTATCGCGTAAGTTGGTAGAGGTGAGCCTGAATGTGTTAAATATTTTCTGATAATCTAGATCTATATTTTTTCTCTAAAGCTTTTGATAAATGCGATTTTCGTGGTTGGATGGCGAGGGCTATTTCTACACAAAATGTGGCACTCCCAGCAGGACTTCTTTTATAAAAAGAACCAGCCGAGAACTGCAAGGAAGGAGGTCAAAAGTTACGCCCAGAGTAGAATCTGCTACTGAACAAGGACATTCATAATTTTGAATCTGATTGCTCTATAATTTATTGGTAGATCGAAGACTGTGTGGCTAAATGTCGAACGTCCTAGTTATAACTATGTTTTTTTGACAAATTTCACCATGTAATGGACTATGACAAACTTGCTACAATAATTTTAGATGTTTGTTCTTTTTTATCATACTTGCACCATTTGGCACACTACTTACAGTAGTATCAGGTATGGCAGAACCGTGGCTAGGAAGACTTAAACAGAACTACTTTTCTTGCTTTTTTAAGCACTCCAGGAGTTTTTTTCTAGTGCAGATCAGTCCCTTAATGTTTTATAGCTCCTTTTGTCCTTGCATTGATGACATCAAGCAAACTTCAAGGAAACGGCTCAAAAACGGTCGCTGTCGCCTCTTTGAGCCGTTTCCAGCTTAATCTTAGTTTTTTTTCAGATGGTTAAAGAAAGCCAGACTGTTTCCTTAAGCGAATCGTAACAAATTTAAATATTCATTTCATGCAGAGGATGCGACAGACTGCTTGGTAAACTTGCCGAAAAAATTAGGAGGTCATCATCCTTATCAAAGAAATGCTGAAATTGGCTAACAAGTTGTACCAGGTGATACATTACGCTCGGGCAACATTAATAAAAAAGAAAAGCATACTTGATCAACTGGAAGCAAGGATTGTGGGGGGATCCCTTTTGTAGCAATACTCCTTCTCCTTATCTTACCGCTAGACAAGGAACTCCTGTAGCCAGAACGTATAGCCAAACAGAGGCTTTGCCTTGAGTAATCTGTGAAACGCTTCCAGGCATGTTAGGTTGTCAAAGTAGGTGTTTAATCAACAGGCAAGGCATGCTTCAACGCGACTTCGTTCTTGTTCGGCAGTCAGTTGTCAAGGCCTGAAACTTCATCCTAAAATTTTCCGTTAAAATTAACTAAACTGAACTTCCAGTCAATTATTGCTTCAGCAATAAGACATTAAAAATCTTCAGCTCTACTCAGTTACCATTGATGTGAGCGTCATTGGCTTAAATAATTGCAGTTAAGGTTTTTAGGGGTCTTAAAGTTTGGCATTCCGTGCTGTTTTTTGGGTGAGGGTGTGTTTCTGCTGTCTGCAGCCTTCGTCAACTTGTTCTCATACGGGGTCTTAAAAACGGAAAATCTAATTTGTTTAAATTGTTTTGAAAGACAAAAAATTCCTTCTATTTTCCCATTTCTACAACTTTTGGCACCCTTATATTCTCCACAAACCGTACAGACAGCCATTGTCCTTGGTTTGTCCTTTGAAGGTTTTTTGACTTCGACAGCTCCCCGTGATATGGAGTCTAGTAGATGTCCCTAGCATCCTGAGTAACTTCCTCATGCTTGGCAGATCAGAGAATGATCATAATTTGACCAGTTTTCCCTAATAAAACAAGCTAAATTCAAAAAGTGCTCATCAGTTTTTTTATATATCCTAAGAACGCGAGGTGTGTTACTGCCATAACTTTTTACTTTTTTCTGTCTACCTTTGAAAACAAATGGTTCTCTTCCTTCCATAGCCATTCCTTCCTTCCATTTTTTTTATCAAATTTGAAATCAATGAAGGGTTAGACCTATTTTGACGACGTGTGTCCGAGATTAATTTTCACTTCTTTTTGAACCGTTCAGGACTGAAGAGGTCCTAGTAACGTCGATGGGTCATCGTAAGGAAAAAGTCCTTTTTTGGCACAAAGGAGCAGCTTTAGATAAAGAAAGTAATGTTTTAAGTATAACTGGGTCGCCTGGAGACATCGAAACAAAACTTTTGTTGTAATGTCTGGTCTTAGTTGGGTTCTGAGAAATGGAACCGGTCCTTCATTTTCTGCTGCGAATGAAAAGCGAGTGACTTCAACAATCTTTGGTTAGAAATCCTTGATATACTTTTGCTTCTTCGTTTAGTCCAATGGCGAGAATTTCGATCCCTTTTTCATAGCTTTTGTTCGATTCGTGGAAATCTTTAAGACAAACTTTGCCCTATCATTTTTCCTCCTCTTTTCTATCAAGGCAATTGGTTTCTCGTCGAAGTTACTTTAAGAAGGAAGCATTCAGGAAGTGCGTTTGAAGTACCAAATATTTCTATGAATTACCGATTTCAGTAAAACCCTGAACCTATTGTGGGGAAGTCATTGTTTTCATGATGATTTGAAACTTTTTTAAAAGGATCTTAAAATTTCTTATGAGTTGCGTTGATGGGTCCTTCCGGCAATAGTAGTAACATTCGTTGATCAGTTTCCGTTACATATTCTCCTTGTTATCCTTTTCGTGCGCCGTAGTCACTCAAATTCCTTTCTTTACCTTTCATACCGTGCCCAAAGGCTAGTGTAATTCACTTGTTCTCTTTAGGAGCGAATATGTAGGACTTTCTTTTAGCCATTTTTTGAAATGCGTTTTTAGTCCCCTCTTTTGAGCTTAAAGGGACGTAATCTGCTGACGCTATTTCATGCCGTATTGTCTCTTACGTTATATGTTTAGCAAACTGGATAACATTATTTTGTGTATGTAGTCGAAATCTTAAGAAAAAGGTTTTTTGTGTTCACTAATATTCATGTTCTCAACGCAAAGGATAACAGTGGCACAAAAAAGGTTTACCATTCTATCTTCTGGACCAAAAAACATGTGAAGGTTTTAGACAACATGACTAGTATATCTTATTTGGGGAAATCTTTGCTAGTTGTAATCGGTTCAGCTTAAACTTGTGACACTCAACGTCGATACCAAAGCCTTAGATCTCTATGTTCCTCGGTAAGAATCTTAATTTTGGCATAGAAAAGCTCAGCAACTGTTTTATTTGCGATCTTTTTTGTTTTTGTTTTTGGGTTCATATCTTGATTTATGTTAAATTTATCAGTTTTTGCTGAATGGTAGATAGTTATTGAATATATTATTTTCTTCCTTCAGGCTTGGCTGCACAAAACCTCATTTTACCAAATCCAAATAAGCAATCCCGAACTCAATTTCCAAGCCCTGTCTCGAAGAGTTATGTAATACCAAATTGAAATCTGAGCTTCAAGAATTTTTTGGAGGGGCAAAATTGGGCTGGACAGGAAGGATTACACGGTTTGATGTAGCAATAAAACTAGCTTTTATAGTTTAAACGCAAGATTCAAATTTAAACACATATTGGAATATTATATTCTTCTTCTTCTACTTCTGCTTTTGCTTCCTGCAACAAGCGCCTTTAACTTCCTCGGTCCATTGATCTCGTCCTCTATTTTCGAAATATGAGCAGCGATGAACTTTCTTTGTCAGGAGTGTCGGACCAGCGTTTCTTCGGTTTTCCTACTTTCATCCGTTGTTCATTAATAAGATCCACAGGCCCAGACCTTTGCAGCTTCCGCAGTCTTACAATCGTTGAACCCCCCGCTCGTCAAAAATTTCGTGCAACACATCATTGTATAGAGCTCGCAATTGGTGCAAGTCTTCCTTTGCTTCATTTATGCGTCGCAGGACCCTCAGGATCCGTCGCTCAAAGGTGTCCAATATAATTGCGGTTGCTTGGACTAGGGTTCATGTTTCACACCCATAGCATAGCATAGGTCTTATCACGGATTTGTATACTCAGAGCTTAGTTTTCCTATTTATGCAGCTGGTCTTCATAATCGTTAGAACTGCATAAAAGGTTTTATTTGCTAGCTGTACCCTTTTTGGCGTATTTCGTCTCTTCGGCATTTTTCATTGGAATCGTATGTTAAGGTGCCAAACTGCTAATTTTGAAAACTTGCAATTTTGTAGTAAATGAGATGCTCGATTCGCTAATTCAATAACGTCTATGGAGAGAAAACTTTTGAAAATTCAAAACAGGCCTTGCATTAAAAGTGACAATGAAGACATCAGATTTAATTCGGAATCGATACAAGGACTTCGGTACGATTAGATTTTTCATTTGACGAATGTCCGTGCATTTTGCACTTTCCAATCAAAGTCGGAAAGATCAAACTTTCCGATCCAAATTGTCCTAAATAACTACCAAGGTATAAAGGCATGTAGCGAAACTTTGGTTTAGCTTACCTAATTTTTTCAGCTCACTAGACCGGGATAAAAACGTTACCCTTGCCGACAACTTCATGGTTCATGGGACAGTTTCGTGGGGCTTGATCCGTGTGTCTGCGCGTCTGGAACCATAACAATATTGTATTGCGTAATAGTTGGTAATTTTTGAAAGAACCTGCTTAAACTTTTGTTTGGCTTCACTGAAGCTGACCTTTGTTTTTTTCATCCCTTACGAAACTCAATACGATGACAAATCAGCATTTGGTCAACAAAGTTTGCAAGGCACCTTTGAAGTCGTCAACTTTTATCATGATTTTGAATCAAAGATCGGTAGGCAGTAAATTTCAGTTTTTAATATCATTGAAAATGTCACCGGTACAGGTATCCGTATTGACCGGCTTTACCCATCGCTTACCGACGAAATACCTCCCAGCACAACTGGAATACCTAGCAATAAAAATATGCAATAAATGTTATCCGTGTTTCCATCTAAATTAATTTCACCATCCTTACCTTAATTTACGAAAAAATATTCCCCAACCAACTTACGCAATTTGTTATTTAAATTAATTATTGTATAAGTTGCCATAATCTGTGTAATCTAGCTTCTTGATTTCTTTTGATTGAAATCTTATCAGATTCAGCAGATTCAGTCGATTCTCAATACCTGCTCGTGACGTTGCTTCTTCGTTTTTTTTTTCAGGTGTACCGAAAAATGTCATCTCAAGCGTTCTCGCGTCCATAATTTGTTATTTTTTTCTAAATCGTTTGACATCAAAATGAAATCGTCTAAAATTAAAACAAAAATGGAAAATAATTGCCAACGAAAGCAAAATAATATTAAAAATAAAAACAAAACTGAAAATAAAAATGTATTTCGTTTGCATATTTAACAAAGACTAAATCTACATAATAAATTTCATTAACTCCACAAAACGCGTTCGCTGTTATTTCAGACCGCCTGGGGTTTGTATGTGGCCACTGAATTTTCTTATTCTTATTTTCTTCTCGAGGGAAAAGTGATCAAAAGTGAAATGACATCATTTTTTTCGTTGCACCTCTGTAGCGAGTGGGGGTCCCAAAAAAAGGTTTTAATTAGAAATTTATACCATAAGATTTGAGGTTTTTTTTTATGTTTAAGTTCGCTTAGACTCTATTTGGGGCTCCAGTTGACTTTCAATAATTAACGTTGTAAATATTATTTTAATGATTTTGTAAATAAATCTTTCATATATTGTTGAGAGCTTGAGAGAATTCCTGGAATTTTTCAAATTTGTGACTGCTAAGATGCAGCTTCCATCTGAGCTGCTGAAGAGCCTGTGTCCTGTTTATCGACGATCTTTTAGTGTCAACTGTGCTAGCATCACTCTGCAAACAGTATTTATGTCACCAGAATGAATTAAATAGTCATAAAATTGAGTCCGAGCATGTAAGGAGTCGTTTTTGCAATAAAGTCCGCCGCAACTTGACATCTG
This sequence comes from Stratiomys singularior, assembly GCA_954870665.1. Taxonomy (NCBI): domain Eukaryota; kingdom Metazoa; phylum Arthropoda; class Insecta; order Diptera; family Stratiomyidae; genus Stratiomys; species Stratiomys singularior. The sequence continues at coordinate 14,568,826 of OX940879.1, forward strand.
AACAATTGTTCGTTAATTTTGTGTACTTTATTGGTATATTTGATTGATTTTTATAGAGCCTGTACGTGTTTCAATAATTTGAATGAATAAAGGTTTCCAAAAACGCAGAAAATACAACAACAACAATAACAAGATACAAACGCCATTCCATAAACATCGAATTGCCATTATTTGACCAAATTTATGGGCACCCACAGCTTTGATTCGAGACCTTTCAAAAGCTTATAAATAATTTCAAAGGACATCCCGAGCAGCCAATTGGAAAATTCCAGACACAAACACTGATTGCTATTCTCACACGAATGGCAAGCGCATATGGTACCTATTTAGATTTTGGAATTAGCCACGGCTGATTTGATTCAGTAATTATGACTGGGCGCACAGCTGGATATTTGGTTTGAAATTAGCATATGAAGTCTGGGTTCCAGCCTGTGTCATCTGACAATGGCATTTGTGATGAGACACATTCTAGTGAGACCACAGCCGAACGAGCCATGGCTGGGAAACAAAATATGGCACCGAATGGATCTTAGGCCGCGTATTTATTATCTACCCACTTATCATCGAGGTTATCGCGAGGGGCTCAAATATTTACATAGTCTCCTAGTTAGCACAAAAATGTCTGCTGCCGGTCTAAGAGATTTATAGAGCCAGGATTGATGAAGTAGCCTCCCTGTCAGCTGGCGAATAAAACTGCAAAATATTCGAGCATAAAGCGCTCGGCCAGCTTTCATCCGTGCCGAGTTAATTTATGAAAATCCTTCGAAATGAGCTTATATATAATGATCAATGAACGAAATCCTCCCATTATTGAAGAAATATTTGTGTTGACTGGCGGCACAATAAAATCTTTTGACATGTCCATTTCATGCGGATTTGGGGGTTGATGTTGGTTTTAGCGATTGCAAATAAGCGTAATCAATATTAATAGTTTTTTCTTCGGAGACCGCTCGCAACGCTCGCCTGCGCATTTTCGACTTTTTCCCTCAAATTCTTATTTAGCGTTCAACATTTTTGGTTTTTGGCGTTTTTTTTTTGTTTTTTTTTGGTTTGGCGCTCATTAAATGATTATGATTGGGTGGATTTATGGCTATTTCGATTGCGTCCAGTTTTAAGGAATTCGATTAAAAATTTCATGAGATTAATGAGAATGGGTAGGTCGCGACGGGGAATTTGATTTAATTTAAAATCAATATGAATTGTGATGAATAAATTAGTGCTTTTTTCTGTTCTATCGTTTTGTGGGCCGAAGCTTGTTTAATTATTTTTTCATTGTTAAAAGTCGACCGGACCCCGGCGACACTGTGCATATGTGAATGTGAGACGATATGTGGTTGTTTCTTTTTTTTTTGGTTTGATTTTATCATGCCGCTGATTACTAATTGAATACAGATGTTTGATACGGTAACAAGATTCATGAATATTCCGCTTCTGTTTATCGTATGGACAGGCGGCTTCTGTTTTTGCATTGATTGGTTTTGTGTCCACAGTTTGGGTGTTATTAATGATATGGAAATATTTTTCTGTATCTTGATGTGTTTCTTTAATGGCTATCAGATAGTTTAGAATATTGGGGAAAAAATAGTGTGAGTTTACCTTGACTAATTAGATGAACAGGAACTATATTCATTTCAGATCAATTCCGATGAAATCCTTTTGGTTTTGTCGTCATTCCGATTGGCAGTTGAGAACGTAAAATAAAAGAAAATTTTCAAAAGAATGTTTCCACGCATTGGGAAAAAATATATTTTAACAATAAATTATAAAAAACGTGATTGTCTAGACTAGGACACAAAAGAATGTCACTCAAAAATATTTGAGAAATGCTCCAAGTAGTCATAATTTTTTCAGTGAAAAGTCATTGAAATCAGCCCGAAACATTTCTTCCTGTTGTCATACAATCAAATTTTTTCAATGTATGAGTTCATTATCATCGTGTCAACCCGACTTCCAATGTTACATCGGCTCAGTCTAGTTTTTCTAGAAAAACTAGAGTCGATTCATCATAGATTCGCCTTTATCTGTAAGGAGCTTACGAGAACTCCTTTAGCCACTACGTGGAGACCTAAACTTAACGTGACTATATACAGCGCTAATACTCCCGTGTGGATTCTCTCAGACAGAGAAAGAAAATCACAAGTAGTTTTATATTTGTATTGTGTTATGACGCAAAAGTCTTGAGAGTCGCATCATTGCTTTACGGAACAGTCATAGCGTAACTACTAATAACCGCCAACATTTCGAATAAATCCTGAATCTAACGGTATTCAACTCCAATTTTCCAGACGCATTGGTATTTTCAAGTAAAACATGTTAGAAATAGGACGTGACCATGAAGTTACGGAAAAATGTGCATTGATATTCTCTTAAAGTTCGTATTCATACACGAAGAATCGCATATACTAATCCATCGGAAAAGTTATATTCTCATACATGTAGGCTCAGAAAACTAGCCATGTCTGCATACCAATGTCATTTAACTTCTAAGCTCTCTATCTTGCAAAGCTCCCTATATTTGATACTTGAGTTGTTCGTATCCCTTACTTAGCAATGCGCTTCCCAAGTGAATGTGTTTTTGGTAATCAGCCTATTGTGGGAATGACCACAAGTTGTAATTATTTTGGTTGCATTCCGTTATATCAGAAGTTAAAGTTCGAAAAGTTAGGGCTGTGTGTACACTTCGATGTAGATGTGTTCTTTGGTAACATTTTTCGGGACTCCCGTCATCGGTTGATAGCTTTATTTAGATGATGTGATCTAGGAGGAAGTGAAAAGCTGCTTGAAATTCACAATTAGAAGAAAAAATCAAAACCGGAAAAAGATGAAAGTGTGACATCCTGAAAACCAGTGACAATGATAGCATGTAGAGACTTCAAGAGGGTAATATCCTTTGGGGGTTAAAGTCTCGGTAAAACACTTCTATTGTAAATACTGCCAAGCAGAATAAGGAAAATCATGACTCGCGATCGATTAAAATTAGTGGGTCAGTTCGAAACTAAGCTTTTTTTTTGCATTGAATTAAGGATGAATTTAAAATATTACTTGGCTATTTCGCTATGTATTGGCATATTTCCAACAGAGATTGAAATATTATTTGTTTATATCCGGGATGGTATAGTTTCCTTCCTTTTTTAGAGCACCAAAAAATCACAGGAGCTGTGGGTAACTGGTTGAGTTGAGCAATGCCAACCAGAGAAGTAGCTTTGGTAACAAGTTTCAGTTGTTTCAGTCAGTATAGTATGGTATCTGTAAATATAGTTTATAGTCCTATATAAATGCGGAAGTTCACGGTCGTCTCTGATTCGTTCGAGTTGAAGGAGATAACTTATTCCGCAGCAAATACGCAGTCTCTCTCATATTTTCTAGGGCATTAAGTAATACTTCTAAGCTCCTTTTGGCTCAATGTGACGCTCTAGCCTCCACCTTTTTTAATTTCAAATAACCCAATAAACGAAAACTCATTTTTGAAAGTGAAATTCTGGAGAATTTGGAAAATATAATGAAAAAAAAATAAAATAAAAAATGTTTATTTTATTTTTTAGTCTCTGCAATGCGTCGTGAATTTTTGTACTTTTTTTGTTTAAGGAAGAAAAAAAGCAATCATGTTGGTGTGTACAGAAAAAATATAATTATGTTTAATTTGAAACATCAGGATGAGGTGATACATTCAACATGAAGCGTTGTTTGTGATAAGCAGCTTGTGCTATATTATTGTTACCATCGCACAAAGTAGTCCTTACTGCATGCTTTGATATTTATGATATTTTCTTGCCATATTCACATAAAATAGCCTTTATTCGATACTTTGTCCTTAGATTTCAAGGCTAGAGTCAAGAAGTTCCTGCTATAAGCTCTCTATATTTGCATAGAGTGGCTTTCATTTGATTCGTTGCACTTCGATTTTAAGCCTAAACATTTCCTAGGTAAGTTGTGTCAAAAAATCCTTGATTATGAGAGTTTTGAAAACTTGTTTTCAAAACTCCCGCCCAGAACTTGTTTAGTCATAGAATTAGTATGGTATGCAACCTTTGTTAAAGTGATGGCATCGGGAAGTTATGAAATCAATTTTGGCTCTGAACTTTGCGAATTAGGAACTAAGAATTTTTTCAGTTCGGAATTTCGAACCTGGTATGAACTGAAATCTATAATTCCAAAAAGGAAGAATCACTTAATTTAGCATACAGCACTGTGCATCGTTGAAACATCCTAACTTGGAATTGTACTACTGAAGGGCTTGGCGTGATAAGCAAAAGGGACTATAAGTTCGGTTTCTTTCCTGAACACTTGCTTTTCAGTACCTATTATTGTTTTTCACTAGTTATAGACCAATGAATCAGTACCATGAATTTTGGTTCAAGCGGTCTAAAGAAAGATCTAGAAATGTAAAAAAAGCTTTGCGCATTCACTCGTCGAAGTTGCAAGGTATTTAGAAACGAATGTTCAGAGCCTAACACGTGATTCAAAAAAGACAACAAACGTGAGGTAGCAAAAGTGCTGTAAAGCCTTTCTTTGTAAGAATATGTTCGTGACTGTGTCCTGAAACATAAGCCTGGGAAGGGCGCACAAGCATAAAATACGTATTACATACACGCATGGATCTAGAAGATTCTGAGGTAAGAGCAGAGGGATTACATTCGGAATTCGGAATTCGGAAAACGTAGAAGCAATCAAAAGACTCAGGGAAATATCTTTTATCATCTTCGCTTCTGAATGTCTCAAAGTGAATAGTGAGTCTTCCGGGCTTCCAAACATGGAGTAGAGAATTTTTAAGTGAGTACCTTTCTCGATAATGTCACAGGTTTTTAAGACAAAACTTGAGATTCATCTGCTACCACCCTCCATTTAATATCAATCAGGTACCAGTTTAAATTGCGGGTCTTTGTCTTCCATTCTGGTATATATGGAACCCAATTATTCCTTACGCTGTTATGGACAACGTTACCCTTATGCGCCACTAGCGAGTACGATAATTCTAGAAAGGCCGTAACACAATAAGGTGGCCCATCCATACAAATGCGGGCTTACTAGCGAACCGTTGAGTCTGAATATAAGTTTACCTCCAGTGTTAAGGTTTATGGAACGAGTAGCAAGGATATTCCATATGGCAGTTACTGGCAAGCTCGGTGGATAACTGAGATCCTAGTTTTCGAGTTTTGCCAGGGTCTAAGGATCATGGTACCGTCAATATTCGTTTTTTTGCAAAGTGGGGAGGTCTTTTTGCAGAACCGACCTCTAATAAATAATGTGGGTCCTTTAAAGTTAGTTACATAAGCTACCATAACAAAAAATCCATACAAATATATCTTTGATCTTCATTCTGATTCTATTCCTTATTCGAAAACATCGAGACTTTGAATTAATCATTGAATTTTGGAAGGAAGTTTCTTGATTTCGAGTTGTAATCAGGACTTGCCACAATAATTATAGGGAATATAAACTACATTTTGGCAATGGTAAGATGTTCCCCATGCTTTTATCGTTCAAAATTGTTTTGTTTGACTTTTTTGAATAACGAAAAAATAAGTTCAAATTGATTTCTGTTGTCCAAACAAAATTGTATCGTTTCCCGTCTGTTTCCTTATTTCGTGCACATACGCTTTTCTGCTGTATGCCATCTTCGGCATTTGATTTCGTAATTAAGTATTTGTTTAAATAGAAATAAAATCATGTTTAATAATGTTTAAAAAGAGTATTTTTACTTATGATAGAGCCCGTGATAGAGTGCCCAAAAGCAGATGACGAAACACTTTGATACTGAGCACGTTTGAGAGCTTTATTTAGGTCTGCAAAGGTCCTGTTCAAATTCGTCCTGTTCATCTTGTTTACGTACTACCGTGAAATTTTGATTGTTTTGCTCTAAACTTAGCAATTTTATGGGTATTCAATTCCCATTTTTTGAGCTAAATGCAAAACATCGAAAAATTTCGGGAAACAATTCAGAGTAAATTGATATTTTTAATAATTTTTACTTACTATGAATGGAAAATTCTAACAATTTTGAATTTCCATTATTTTATGAATCGAAAATTCTAACAATTTTCCGTTCATTAAAAGTTGTAAAAAAGAAAAACATCTTTATGAAAAAATTCATGAAAATAATATAAAAATTTTAGGAAAGAATGCAGAAAAAGTTAAAATTTTTTAATCATTTTCCATGTAGAGATTTTTTGATTCTTATTTTATCGAACATATATATTTCTTTTTAGACATTTTGAAGTCCCCTTTTGTTTTCAAGTCCGCTTACGAATTCCTTTTTATAAGTTTCTTTCCCGAAAGACCTGTCTGCTCTCTAATACAATATTCGACCTAAGAATGGAAAATTTTAGAAATTTTTCAAATAAAAATATTCTGACTTTAAAAAGATACTTGCACAGTTAGATACTTTCCATAGATACTTTCTTTTGAAACTATCAATCAAGGGCAATAATGAAAAAAATTTAGGGAAACATTCAAGAGCAGGAATCAAAAATTATAAACTAATACTTCCTCGATTAATCACTACAGTTTATTTTAGCAAGGATAACAGATTCTACGATAGGGATCCAAAAGATGGATAGGGGATCCTTTATTTGAATTTTCAGTGATTTTTAAACAAATGAAACTTCGTCACAAAACAAAAGAAAAAAATTCAAGATTAAAAGGATTATTTTGAAAATGTCAAAAAATTCCAAAACGAGCCTTTTGAACCTGAAGTTTTCCTTTATATTGTGTGCTTAATTGATTTTAGATTCACAGTAAATTCAAATATTGGATCCCTTAATGTAGAAACTTTTCTTTTGTTTGAACAGAATATGGGTCGGCAAATTTAAGGCGGGTCCAATTTAAGGCACTTCATTTCAGCACAAAAAGTAAACGAAAAATTGGTTAGAATCACGCTAGTCCTTGATAATTTGAAATTTGGGACGTAAGTCCGATTGGTGGCACTTCATTTTAACACCAAATCAAACGAAAAAGTGGTTGAAAGCACGCTCTAAATCAACAAAAGTAGCATTTACAGTGATGTGAGCTCTGACACCAGAACGCTGATACCAAAAACATTAATTCGAAAATCATTTCCTTCAGCAGGACCAGAATGCGGGCGGTACGTGTTGGTATGTACCCAGGGGGTAATTAGTCTAACTAATACACCATCCAGGCAGCGGGAATAAGAGTTTACTTCCAGCTCATTGAAAATGTCCTTGCGTTCCTACCTTGCGTTTTTTGAAGATGGGACTTTGGCATTCTTGAAAAATCTTCAATCCATCAAAATGTGATTCGGACATTTAAGAAAAGGACTCCATTTTCGCAGGTAGAGGAGAAGGTAATTAATAATACAGGGGCTGGGTAGGGTCGTGTGACAGGTCATGTTAAGCATCAATGGAGGGCCAAATTCCATTATGTAAAGGATCATGGACGGTTGTTTGTTTTATTTACTTTTGCTCCTCTGGCTATCACTTTTTCTCCGGTTGTATTTATGACTCCACCTGTCCACTTTATCCTGCCTGCTGCACAACGTTTCTGTTCTTTTTGAGGATAGGAATAATGACTGAAAGGATTGTGTTGGATAACATTAAAGAGACTATTTTATAGCCTTCTGGGTCAGTTTTTCTTCGAGTTTTGTCGGATAAACCAATATGTACGTGAGACAGACTAAAACCAAATTGAATGAAACAAAAAACGTTGGACGTCAAAAATTTGGCCAGGTTGATAAGGGAGAAACTATGTTTTTGCCAGTATAGTTTCAAGTTTTGAAATAACAATATTGTTTAACCATGTATAGTGAGAATGAACCTGAAAAAATAACAGAACAAAAGGTTCAGACCACGATAATTTAATTTTACAAACGGAAACAGTTTGATGTTAAGTCTGATTAAAATGTTAACAAAAGACATACTGATCGAATGTGAAGGCAGTGCAGTAAGGTCTGTAGCTTCATATTTGGAAGTTGATAAACGAATGATAAAAGAAGCAAACGAATGACGAAAGCCGGAAAATGGCATGCAACTTTCTCTACGCCTTGCTTTCTCATATCCGATTCTTTCTCATAGACAGATTGGTGAAGTAACTTGAGGTAGACACCTGAGTTTGACTAATCCAAAGGAGTGGTAAATGTCTGATGCCACTTCGTCTATCAAAATTAGGGCAAACCGCAGGATTGCTGATGGGAAATTTTCGATTGTTCTCTATATTTTCATGATATTATACTTCCAGGTTACCAGTTTTTAAATTTGCAGCTTTGTAATTCACAGTAGAATCGGTCTAATAAGAAACATTTTGAGCCCGATAAAGATGTCTTAAACGATCTCAGCAGCATTTCCCTAGAAAGCCAAGTTCTTTCTTTTCGGCAAACGTGTGGATGCTGGAAAGCAATCAAGTAGGAAAACTTGAGCTATCTGCTCTATTGATGAAACTATATTCCTTAAAATTAAGTGCATTAAAGTTTATTTTGAAATTTGGTATGACCTAATGAAGTCCATTCCAAAATAAGGCGTGATTGCGAATGAAATTTGAGTCTTTCATGTGATTCTTTTCGCACAAGACTATCTGGGACCAAGATAATTATTTTATTAGTCATAAATTTGGGAAGAATAGTATATTGATCATCCAGGATAGTAGTTTGAGTCTGTTTTGGGATTGAACGATCTGTTGGTACCCTATGAATGACTCTTTTATAAGCATCCCATTTTTGTCATTGTGTTGATTCATGCGTTTTGTAAATATACAATAAGGTATCATTGCAGAGGTCATTGAATTAATGAAGGTATTAATTTTATCGTTTCGACATACATTTCCTATTTCGTAATTACAAATAATCTGGAGGCCCTTCACGTCATTTGTTTCTTGGTTTAATATTCAAAACAACTGATTCTAGTCCTATAAATCCACTGTAAACATTTAAAAGCCGGTAGAAAACAATTGGTTGCATCATAGTTACATTCAAACTATGACACAAGGCTTATTCACGTAGAAGGGGGTTCCATTGAAATGAAACAGTGAACGCTGTGTCATCAGATTTGTACACTTTATGAACTAATTTAATACTATCTTGTCAATAGCTTTACAGTAGGCATTTGCTGATCGCTTAAGATACACAAAGTTTTGTACAGTAGTCACTGGGTGACTAAAAATCTGAAGAGCAATGATAGAGAGGTTTCAGATGCTTCTAAGATTTCTGGCGTAGGTTCAGGCTGTGCAAACAGTTCCAATGGGACCTTGTTTTTGCGGTTTTCGGATGAAACCTTCTCTCGAATTCATTTTAAAGACAAAAACTGCCCGCCCACCCTGTACGCTCTGCTTTATTTTGTTTTAATTTTTACACCTTCAGTCATTTTTCAGATGCTTCCACCCGAAATGCTTCTTGCTTGCTCTGTATCTTTGTTTAATCAAGATAGCAGCTTGTAGATACCATAATCGACACTTGACATCCGAAACAATAATTTATATCTATGTGCTTAAATAGCGTGTTCCTACATACACTTAATATTTCCTTAACGTACCCAAAATTATTTACGAATATTTATTTATATTTTCTTTTGTTTTCTTCTTCTTGCAGTTCAGTTTGCCACTACTTTGTTAAAGGAAACCAGCTAAGTGGAGTGAGTGTTTAATTTCGAAATAGAAAAACAAACGTAACGTGCCGAAAAGTTCGCAAAAAAAAAACAAACACGCCGATAAATTCGCGAGTATACAGTAACACGTGAAAACAGTGATAATTTCCACACTTATAGAGAGTAACTCTATCTGGTAATTTGCAATAAATAAAGGCAACAAATAAGTAAATCATAATGTTTGCGGTGATGCGAATTGATAATGACGATTGTCGGTCCGATTTTCGTCGTAAGATGCGGCCAAAATGTGAATTCATCTGCAAATATTGTCAGAGACGATTCACAAAACCCTACAATCTGATGATTCACGAACGGACCCATAAGAGTCCGGAGGTCACGTACTCGTGCGAGGTGTGCGGAAAATACTTCAAGCGCCAAGACAATTTGCGCCAGCACAGGTGAGTGGGAGTTTTCCTTGGAAATTCCTTCAAATCTACCCATTTTATGTTTATCTAAATTATAAGCTATCAGAAATAATTTAGTGGATTTTCGAATTGCATAGCGCTCTCTGATTTTTCGCACAATTTGAATGACTTTTCTCACGGTTTAGGCGAGAACCCATTCCAGGACATGGGTCAAAATTTCAGTTAGAATGTTCATAAATCTGTGAACCGCTCGAAATGATTTCTCTACAATTCGAAAATTTACGAAACCTGAAAAATTTTGGCAATTCTCAAAAACAAAACAAAATTTGGCACAAAAAAGTCTAGGAAAATTTTCAAAACCGATTTTTCAAAATTCGTTTTATTTTTGTCTCTACAAATTCTATCCGTTCCGTCTTTAACGTGTAAGTGTTAGGATGAAAAAAATAAAAAAAAATTATATGTTTACAAGTCGCAAGTCGTCTGGCAAAAATTCAAATTTTGCGCCTTCGGTAAATATGCAAGCCGACGTACATCGTACAACAACAACAAAACTCATATGTGCCGAATGTAGTGCCGAAAAACTTTGTAAAAGAAAGTATTTAATATCCGTTCAGATACTTATCTTTGAGTTCCTTTCGTGTGTTTGCATAAGATAGGTAAAAGATCAAATAGGCCAAGAATAACAACAAAACATTGACCAAACTCGTTAGTCTACTCACCCTTCAGAGGATTTGTTGTATGCAAGTTTACCGATATTATTTTGAAAATAGGCACTTAATAGATGTTTACTTTCCCTTCTTGTCCACACACACACCAATACACACCGACACACATCATAATAACAAATCTTTTCGTTTTGAGGTTGTCCTTGCTGTTGTTGCGTTTTGATTTTGTATTTTCGTTGTTGCTGTTTTGCTCTGAAACAGGTGAGGCCACCTCTTTGTTGCGCGTTTATTTACACGTTAATTAGCATGTTGTTGCCTATTATGTGAAGATTACACATATTCGTTATGGATTTTTTTGAAAATTACTACGGAAGAAGTGCTTGAATTGGACTATATCTCACATTTAATAAATATTTTATGCTTTGGAAGTTTTTTTTCTTCGTTTTCTTCGTCGTTTTCGTCTTATTTTTACTTTGAGACGCGGGAATGTGTAAATTTGTTCACGGTCGAGATAACACTGAATCTTTGTATAAAGATAATAATGATGATATGATGATGACATGATGTCGAGGAAGATGACAGGGAAGATAGTGATGAATTTGATTTTTTTTTCCGCCAAGCACGATGTTTTCTTGTTGAATGATTTCATTAGATGCGCTTTGCTGTAGAGGTTTAGACAAAATTTAGGCTCTTTTCAGCAAAAGACCTTTTCGACCCTGAATGTAAGGTGAAAGTGTTAGCTGGATTCAATGATAATAACAGAACAAGACAAAACATATGTTAACAACAAAAGGGGAATCGCGATAGGGATGGAAGGGTTATGTGACCTTCCGACCGCTTCAGTCTATGTTGATTGTGTTATGGGTGATCGTTATGGTACAGGTGCAAATATAGCAAAGAAGATCAAAGCTTACTGGAATGTTTTAAAAACACATAAATTAGGGACGGTAGAGCTGGAGCATTTATTAGATCGCTTCTGAAATAACAGACGCATGTGGCTAAAAGCGGAAGAAAAGCGACAGGTTGTGACCCTAAAAATGATAGTAATTTCCGATTATAGCACTACCAAAAGATGTGCCAGCAGCCCAATCCAAGGGGTCCGAGACAAAAAGAGGAAGGACAAAGCAGTGAAGAAGTAAGCTTAGTCAAACGACGGATTCCAGATGGTCACAATCCACAGCACCAGGAAAGCGGCCAAGAGGCATCTCCTCACAAAAGTGGCCAATAATAAGCTACCCTCTGGGGACAAAAGTAAACCCCTAACAAGAACCAAGGACCACGCCAAAGCCCGAAGGCATGCAGATGGTAACACGCAAACAGACGTTTTGCGCCAAAATAGTGGAGCTGTGAAACACGATGATACTCAAACTGCCCTTAGAACATCTCGGTTGACCCAAACTGGTAGCTTCCTTGTAGAGTTTGGACCCAAGACAACAAATAACGACTTAGTCTGTGACACTGTAAAAAAGGTTGTAGGGGTTGAAGCTACGGTTGTTTGACTTGAACCAATGACTACCCTGCTGAGAGAGAAAGTAAAAGGGTTTTCCATGAGTTAAATAGAATCCAAATTAGACAAACAACCCTTGAAAATAAGAGAGGAATGTGAATTACCTTCATCGATTTGACTGAGAAAAAAGTTGAAAAATTCTCATTTTGAGTAAAATAAACATAGGCTGGGTGATTTGCAGAATGCCATAAAGAGCAGTTCCTCTCCGCTATTTCGAATGCCTAAGTTGTGGCCATAACACTCGAGGCTGCAGAGGGCTTGCTTGGAGCTTCTTATTCTATAAGCGCTATAACACTTTAACTTCAGCTGAAAAGTTCTTAAGGATTATCCAGCTAGCAGTAACCATCAGTAGATCATATTTAAGATTTGTGACGTTGCTTCTAAGTTCTTACATACTCAACGCTCCGAATACTGGGAAGATTGACATAAAGTAGTTCGTCGGCATAACAGACGTACAGCACAGTTTGGCTCTTCATTGGTGATAAAAGAACTTGCAGCTGACGAGATGGTGAACTCAACAATGAATACCGTCAAATCTGCTCGTGTGTTACCTGTGCTCCGTTGTAGACCTAAACACGGTGTGCCTCCAGTATACTCGTGGTTGAAATCGTTGAGCAATGAAGGAAGTATCACAAACTCCAAAGAGACACTCTGAGGCTGCGAACCCAGAATAAGGCATGCTCCAGAATAGTAGTATATTGGGCGGCCGAGACCTGCCTTCACAAATCGATCAACAGAAGCAAGGCTCGCTGTAGACAGAACCTCTTCAAAGACGTGTACAGGGTATAGTCAGGTCTGGGCTACAAACTCATTATTTGAAGACCGAGTGGCGTCTTGCCTTTCCGAAGGACAATGGTTGAAATACTATAGTTTCCCTTTCGCACACATTCTCACCTTGCTCTTCAAACTGCCAACACTGAAAGGCCATTATATTGTCCATCTTTCATGAGCAAAAAACTGGAATTACCAGTTCCTTCTAAGAAGTTTTGGGAGGCTCTAGGATCTGATGCTTTTTCAGTCGAGTTTTGTAAGTGGTCATCCCCATTTAAAATCTTCTGAATTTTTTTCCTCAGTCATACGCTCGTTTTCTTCATTTACATTTCATTTCATTGTTGCACTCGAAATCTGTGATAATCCCCTGAATCGTTTATAGTGGATCTAGATTTCTATTATTCATTCATCTGCTCTCGTATTTCGATTGTTATACAAATTGGAGTGCTTCCAATGCTAGGATCACTTGCATTTCAGATCATTTCGGGATTGCATTTTCTCTTCCTTTGCTGAAGTTAAATATTCTGAGAAAGTTCGTGGGTCTATATTTCCTAGCCGATGATGTCCTTTTTCGCATGTTTTCGTTTTGTCCCTCTCTTTTGGGTTAGATGTTAAACTTCACTGGTTGCAATGAGTTAAACGATTCTTTAGTAGGAGGTCACGGTAGGATTGTCAATTCGTTTGTTGTTTTCTTTATTTTTTTTTGGTGTAGTGAAAATAAGTGCCCTTTTTGAAAAGTTGTATCGTTTTGTGATCAGAAGAAAGAGGACATTCTTCAATATTGCGATTTTTATTTCAATGTATGTTGGTTTGTTGTGCGTATACATGTTTGCCCTTATGTACGTGATAAATTCGTTTAGCTCAGTCTCACCTCAAACGCTTCTTGTAAGGATCCTAATCTTGGTGATACAAACTGGGGTCCCTTTTTTAAGAGAAAGTTGGAGAGAATACTCAAATCTTGCTGGGATACAGTGGTTGTCATTTGAGGAGTCGTACGACAAAATCACCAAAAGTTTTAGAGAACTCGATATCACTTTCTTCTCTTCTCTTCCGTTTTCTCTCTTCTCTTTCGTTCTCTCTCTTCTCATTCAATCAGGCAATGATTGACATCTATCCCCACGCAAATGGCTTTGCCACTAATAAACTAGCTGTTGAATCATTTCGGCAAGGCTATAATTGGGGAAATAGTTATGTATTTCTGGGTTTTTAAGGTTTTCTAGTGATATGAAGTACAGGTTAGGTGGAAATAGTGCGATTGAGCCTTCCATTCCTATATGTGAGTACACTCACCACCAATCAACCAAAAACTCTTGTGTTATCTGTCATGTGAGATCGACCGGAGGCTTGGGTATTAGCTTCAAATTTCAGTAGCCGAATCTTTGAGGATTTTCATGGTACCATTAGGAATCTTATCTATCTTGTCAAATATATTCACGGCTCAGTTTCTTCTGATTTTCTCGAATAATTCTAGTCTTTGTGTAAGTGTCGAGTCTCCCATGTTCAAGTCTACCATGAGGCTTAGGAAGTCCACTTAAGGACTTGTTTTTGTAGAGCTTGGAGTGCTTTTTTGTGGGTAATTGCTGACTGACAGTGAGCAATATTGCCATAGAATAGTGCCGGTCAAATTCTCTGTTTGAAGATGAGCATTTAGATTTTAATTTTTATGCAGCCAGAATAAAGAAGAACAGCAGGAGAGTATCCCTTGGTAAAAAACGAGCCTAGAGTAAATAACGAACCCACTGTCGCTTTTAAGGATGCGGTGTTCCAGGTACGTTGGGCGTCAAGTGTCAGTCTAGGTACTTAGCTGTTCTGTTTCATCGTATTGTGTTTCTCTCTTTATTTAAAGCTATTTGTCGTTGTCCTTTACGGTTGTCAATGAAAATCGATTGTGTTTTGTTTTTATTAATCATTGTTTTTCATTTACAAAAACACTTTTGCAATGTTTCAATGGGGCTTGGCAGTTTTGATGTGATATCTTCGGCTTGTCTTGAAGTGAGATTCAAGATTGACATGTCTCCGGTGTACTGATTGTACAATATTGGTAATATGGGTGATCTTTGGGGAACTTCAGCTTGAGCAGGCTGGAGAGATATCTGCACACTGAAAGATCAATTTATTTGATTAAATGTATGATGGGAGGATAGACAATTCATTTTTTTTTCAATGTGAGTCCTGTATGCCAAAAAATGGCAAACGTTTATATTATGAACCACGATTGCTAACTAGAGTTCCGTCGGAAGGGCTTTTGTTTCCTCTGGAATCCAGGATGTACAGCACTATATCGCACGCTTTTTGGTATTTTTTTGCAAAGGCAGACTATGCGTAAGTGATCGTGCTTCAGAAATTGAGGTTGAGCGTGACAATAACCAGAAGAGTGACCAAATGGCAGAAAGTTGTGATACATTGGCTGACCTTTTGGGGGCTTACGGCTTCTACATTGCATACAAGGGAGCATGTTTCAGGGATGTAAATTTCGTCCTCGTTTTTGATGCGGAGGATTTTCACCTGAAGTGCTCAATCGATGTCTGTAGTATAAGACCCCACAAGAGGGGATAATAGTTTCCTCAAATATTCTTTGGTTTCTGCGAAGGGATTTTTTTTCAAGGCGCGAATGACAATGTTGATTTTTTTTTAATCCGAAAGATATTTGTTGTTGTATTACTATTAATAGTCTCGCTATCGTATCACGGTCTTGTGTCGATTCTGGGATAATGTGGATATCAAAATAGACTCGCATTTCTGTCAAAAATTTGATGTTCTTGTGCTTTGTGAGCTTTTGTATTTACAAGCTTTGATTTGTTATATTGAGATGTTAAAGGATCTTTGGCGTTTTTTCCACTTGTTATGCAGCACTTTCTGTAGGTTTTGTGTCGGTTTAAGGTTGGGCGATGGTGGTAGATGTTGGTAGAAATTATCTAGGCTTAAGATCTATTGAAATTTCTGCGAGGTAATTGATGTCTGTTGTGGAAAATGTGGTAGGATCCCCCAATCCTCAACTGTTGGTACCTTTTCAGGCTGCTCCTCTGTTTTTTTTTCTCATTTATTCCTTTTTTCTTATTTACTATATACTTATAAAATAATTAAAAAATTACCTTAAGCGTTTAGTTATGTTGATTTCGTACTTTATGAGGTTTATCATAAATAAAGTTACAAGATGGTGAACTATTTGGGCGTTCATGAAATCTAAGAAGAAATTCTGCATCTAAGCTAAATAGATAGGAAATATTAGTAAGGCACAATGTGAAAACAAAACGAAAGTGGGCTTTTATTTATGCTGGATTCGAAACAGTGTTTTCCATGTTTTAATCGTTGCTCACTTTCTTTCTTCAAAATTATTTGTATATATGAATAATATATGGAAATCTACTTATCCTGTTGCATGACAACAATTTGGTAATGTTAGTCATGAATTTTGTAGTGAATTAACGAAATAGATTTTATTTAAGTTGCATGGATTGCAATTCTAATCCTTCTTATAGTAGAATCTGAACAAATCACATGGGAAATGATATATCTCGGTTATGTTGTTTGCATCGTAGTTGATCGGTGACTTATTTAATTCACTTCCAAATAACCAATGAATAAACGGTTGAAAGTTTGATACATATAGTTTATATCTGGTGGCGTTAAACATATAATTTTATTTTAATTTTTTCACAGTTTTATACATACAATTATATATATATATATTGATAAACATTATATTTAATCCCATTCTTCATTCATTCATTCAAAAATCTTACACTTTCGGCCTTGTTTTAATCAAATTCAAAAACAAAAACACAAAAATCAATTCTTTTTGGCGATTATGCATCTCTCATTCACTTTTGTTTTTGAACAAATATGACTTTTACATTTATTTTTACCATAAGTTTTGTTGTTTCTTATAAAACGTTAATCTTCTCTTTTCTTATTTTTGTAGATGTAGTCAGTGTGTTTGGCGATAAACACACACAATTGAGAAAATTCTAAAAAAAAAAATGATGTTCACATCTGATCTCTGTCTATGGTGAAGGTGGTGTTAAGTAATAATTAAATTTAATATAAATTTAATTGTTTGCGAAAAAGCCTTAAAGATACATTTAAAATACATAAAAAAAAACAAAAACATCCAAATGTGGGAAGTCATGTGAAGTAAAAACTAATAACTTTTAATGTCGCTAGCATGCCGGAAAACGTACGGAAAAGTTTCATAGATTGATATCGTGAAAAGTATGAATTTATTGTTGCGTTTTTATTTACGGAAGTTTAAACGTATCTCTAACGTTAGGTATATACATTTTATGTATGAAAATATGATCAATGTTGACTGTGTAAAAAAAAACAAACAAACAAACAAACATCTTGATTGAAAGAAAAACAATCTTACTATTATATTTATAGTGTGTATAGAAGTGATATATACAATAGAACAGAAAATCGGTGTAAAGTAACATGAAAGCCGTTTCCATTTAGTAACCGAAGTCGTCAAATAATACTATTGAATTCTAAACATTTTGTCCTAAACCATTAAATAAAATTAAAAGTAATTTCATATTTGCAATACAACAAAACGTAATAAGTTTATAATAACCAAAACAATGGTGGTGCGAACACAGATTATAAAGGAAAACAAAACAAAATAAATGGATAAATAAACAAAAGCAAGCAAATCAAGAATCATTTATTAAGAGGAGTAGTGATTTACTTATTTTCCTGGTCAAACTATATTCAGTAAGGAATATTTTATTTTTATTTTTATTTTTTATAAATGAAATAATAAATAATCTTGCCTACTTACTTTAAACAAAAACAAACTTAAATTAACAATATTTTTTTCCAAATGCAATATTATTTATATATATACGAATTAAATATGAATCTATGCTTTTTTAAATGTTTCAAAATAAGAGTCGAAATGTATATAATTAATTTTTAAGATATTGCTAAAGAAAGAAATAAAAAAAAAAACGAAATTTACTTTGAATAAATTTTTATGCTTTTTGAAATCGAATAATCTGGTATTTCATTACTAAAGACAACTTTTTGTTTCGCCTGCAGACTAACCGTTTGTTTCTTTACTAATAAGAAACTTGCATAATGCATTGTAAAATATTGCATCGCTTGGGTTGTGGTTATTATGTGCCTTGTTCATTATTCTGTCTTGTTCTCAAGTGCATTTAACTTACTTAGTATGCAATTTATACCATCAGGATCAAATCGCGGACAATTCAATTTTTGTGAGTGGTGTATTAGTAAAAATGGAATTTCTTATTTATTTTTATCTATTTGTTTATCGCAAGGAAAATTATTGCATTGAATTTGTTCTCAAATGCGATTTTGCATGAATAAGTGCTATGAAGGCAGAGACCCTCTCAAGTTTTCTTGCAAACAGAACAGACTGAAATTTACCAGGATTATTTACTTCCTGAACATAATTTTGTTTCTGTTTCATCCAACCATCCATTTTGCAAATCATTAATAGTAATAAAATATTGAAAGATGATTAAATAATTCAACAATAAACCAATAACGAGAATGCAGCAGAAAAAACAAAGTAGATGCGATGTTGCTTGAATTATTCACAAATTTTGTGTTGAATGTGGGACGCATTTGCAAACTCACGATTGGATTTTAATGTAACTCTGACAAATATTGATCATTTTCACGCAATAAAAACACTTTTTCGTTCAACGTTTTCAAAAAAATTTGGCAATAGAAGACGACAAAAGGGAAGTATTCAAGCGATTTTGGCTTTTGATTTTATGTTTACATATTTTTAATGAGTTTTCGACACTGCGTTTTGTATTTCGAGCTCACATGGGATAATAAAATGGTGTTAAAATATCGAATAATTTAATCAACTTAAACGATTTCTGATCAAACCGTGAACCATTGAATTCCAGAACGATTGATTGCTAATCCTGCAATCATCCTACTTTCAGGGTCTAGATATAAGAGCAAAAAAACGCGAGATCAGCATTTATGAATAAATCGTCATCGTGAACACCTAAACCTCATTAATCGCCATCCAAGGGATCTACCACCACATAACACTTCACCTCTACCAAAAAATGAGAACCCATCACAAATACAATGGCACAACTTTCAACTCTAATCTCAGAACGAGCTGAACATGGCTAAGAAAGGCTGAAACGCATTGAAAACTTAAACAGATTGCAGTAGGTCTGACTGACATAATAGCAAATAATAATTAATAACGACAGCTACTTGCTTCGCTCCTGGACAAGTTTCCTATTTTGTATTCTTCTTGCATAGTTTTTGCAATCGAACTTTAAACAAGTTACAGATAAATCAATGAAAATGTCATGCAATTTTCCTAAACACAAAGATTTAAGCCGTGTCATGATCTACACTATATTGTTCGCTTCACTTTGAATACGATGATATCCTTTCTATAGCACTTAACTTCTATTCTCGATTGTATTTCTAAAAACTACGGAGTTTATAATTTCAGGAGATCAGAGTTTTGGTATTCTTCTCTGTTTTCTCCTTGCTCAGTTTTGATGGCTCTAGGCCTCTTATTGAAAAAGGACTCGAATTTCGGTTGTAATCAAATTTTTAGTCCTACTTATGCTCAAATTTTGGAGTTTGGGTTTATTTTTTAGAGTTCGAAGCTACATTGACATGGCTTCACAGCTTTTGTTTAAAAATAGACTCAGATTTTGTTTGTAATCTTATGTCCCGTTCTTTTTATGCTAGGATCCACTGAGTTTCCTATATCTTGTCTTGGGTGGAATTCAAGAAACTCTAACTAGGACTTTCAAATCACAATTCAAATCAAAAATTTAGATTTCCGGGGAGTGGGAATCCTACCCGCTGTCTGTGTTGCGACAGTGCCACCCTGCATGGACAACCCTACTCCATAGATTTTGGAATCTAAGGTACCTTTCGACGGCTTTGGACTTAGTAAAAACTAGTCAACCCAGCAAATAGGTTGCTATTATGTGAATATTTACGGTATTCTGTATCATGTCCCCGCTTTTTCCCAAGCCATTATGACAAGTTACGCCCAAAAAAACTACTTTTGACTACAAAGGATTAGAAAAATGCCGAGTTGCTTTTTTTCTTGTAATACTATATCACTTCTCGGTCCAGAAACATCGTACTATAAAGTTTTCAAATTTTGGTAAGTAAGCTGTTTTTTAACGTCTCTTTTTTCCATAAATCTTGCCCGTCTTGCATGTGTCCCTTCTAGTATTATAAAAACCAAAGCGTATGAGATTGTCCCGTCTGTCAAAATAGACAAATAATAATAACGCAAAAACACTCCGAAGAATCCATGTTCCATAAATGTGTTTTCTGTGGAAACAAAATGGACGGAGAACGATGGAAGCTCTTGAAATAATCCGATAAATCCTTCTCTTCGTAATCATGGAGTATATCAACAACGTGAAACAACATAAATCTCGTTAAAAGTCTTCTGGATTAGTCCTGTTAGCATTTTAAATGAGTTGGTTCTATTTCCTCTGCTGGTCCTTTTATTTTCATGACTATGAAGCACGTCGCAGCCTATCTCTTAGGTGGTGAGTCAGCTGAAATCGGGTCTCGATTCTCCAGTAAGTGTGAAAAACATGGTGGCTAGAAGGCAATGACAGAGTCATACAGGATATTTTTTACCGTTCTTTTTCACTTTCCTTTTTCTTTTTTTTTCACGAACGCTTTTTAAGACCGTTTGACTTGCATAATCAGAGTTGAGAGTGCCACTGTGAGACCTTCTCAACTCTGTCAGTGAGAGTGAGCTCGTACGTATGTGGTTTCCACAAAAGTGTGATAAAATTTTTAACTATGAGAAGTGAACAAAATTCGTACGGACCATGCTATAACATGGTCACAATTCAACAGTTCTTGAGTTGTACATCTGCCTCTGTCCTAACTTCTACCTTTTATTCAAATTTAACCTTTTTTTGCTAATGTTTCAACCCGAGCAACTTAATCAACATTAAAGAAATTATGGGTTTGACATCTTTTAACGGATTTAAAGAAGTCATTGTCCTCATCATTGAATAAATCAACGATAATTTCTTTGATTTCAAAGACGAATCTATTCTGCTCGGGACAATTTTTGACAGTCATTGAAAGCTCTCTTTTGCCGTGATCGTGATTGGTTTCATTATTGCAAAATGTTTTCAAATTTGTTTGGTCTCCGCAAGGTTCCATAATATATTTATAGTATATTATCAAAGATTTTTTGAATGCCAAAATTTTGATGAAGATTAACGAATATTAGTTAAAGCAAACAGTTTAAGGTTCTTTTGTTGGTCAAAATAATCCAAAAATATTATTATTCTTCAAAATTTATTTAGTCAATCAGACATTGTTTATGTATTACAGTAAACGTGTGGTAATGTCCAGGCAGTAGCATGACGCCATGTTCATAATGCCAGGGTAGCTTATTTTACCTCCCGCGGAAACAAATCTGTTACCATTCCAATTATTCTCAAAAAAATGGAAATGCTGGTAGCACAATAATACAAAATCAGTTGAAAAAGCTGCGCCTTGTGTCAACTTCTAACTTAAATTCTGCAGATTTTGCTTCGTTTGTGAAAAAGTATGAGGTTATCCAGTGCTTTGATGAAGAAACCTCCCCATTTTCCCCCATTTCTGGAGACCACAAGAATGAAATCTGTCGTGGTCTTGAGTTACCAAAAAGTAATTGCATCTAGAACTGATTTGACATAGATTATTATTTGACATCATCTTCGCAAAAGGATTCTGAAAAATTAAAAGGAAAACCTTCGTTTAATTTTGCGTTCTAAATTTTACTTCCTCGGCCACAATCACTGAGGAAGTACCAAAGATAACGAAAATTGGAAATTTAGGACGCATAATAAAACGAACACTTTTTTTACTCTTCTGATTTCACCTAGTTCTGAGGAACATGTTTTCCGAACACAACCTTAACTTTGCCACGGTTGGAAACGTATTTTTGGTCAGCATCACAATTTTTTCTTCGCCATATTGAAGAAAGACCTAATTGTTTGACCTTAATCATCCTTTAAAAGGGTTCTATTGAAGGCCACTTTAGTAGGTCTAATTAGGTCGAAACCCGGTTAAAAATTGCATTTCATTTCAACAACTCTTGTGATACAACACTTTAGACTGTTTCGGGATTCGATGTTGCCTTGGCCGTTGTTTTGACACTTCATGCCACAAACCAACCGGTTTTTGTGATATTCAAGACTACCTCGCTTTCGGAAATGACAGGACGATCAGTTAGTTGGGAGACGTTTAACTTTGTATAATAAGAATAGAAGTATCAAAACAATCTCTTACAAATGTCTCGCTTACATCAATGTCTGGACGACCAGTACGTGGAAAGTAGCTTAAGTTCGTAGTTGAGGAGCGGAACTATCAAAATAATCCCTAACCAATGTGTTTCCTTCATCAATGGTAAGACGACCAGAGCGTGGGGAGTTTATTTGTAATTCTTAGTTTAGGAATGAAAGCGTCAATATCATCTCCGAAAAATGTTTCAACTGGTGATGTCCGGCTCGTTTGTCGTATACAGAGAGCATGACTGGTTACCCAAATCTTGCCTTAGGGAAAATCTCGAACTGGAAAAACAGACGCCCATTTGAAATGAAGAAGTTTAACATTTTTCACCCATACATCCTTGGATTAACATCCTTGCATTACGTTAAATGTTAAACAGGTCCTTCTCGTGTTTTGTACACAGAAGTTAATCTACCATATCACGGTCCTCCAGTTATTGATAGTTTTGGAGGTGAACCAGTCTACAGGCGTGCATCCCACCCGAAAAATAACTAGGTAAAGTCATTACCAATTATAAAGCGTAAGCACTAGAAAGCACTTGCACTCCAGAGGAGCAGCACAAAGAAAGAGATGCGAATAGCATGAATAAAACACGTAAAACGTCGTTGATGAGATTCGTTCGTTGATGAAATCCGAGATGAGAGTTCGTGGTGGCTAACTTTCGGAGCTTAAATGATGGATTATAATTTGTAATGTTTTATTAAGACGGTGTGATTGTAAATGTAAGTACTTTATTCTTACATATCCGATCACACAGTCTATCCTACATGTTTTCATTACAGTTTCCAATAATTAGTCGGTAGTCGAGCAGAGTTTGAACTTTGGAGACTCCGATCATCGGAATGTAAATAGCCTTCAAACCCCCCCTAAACATCAAACTCTCAAAGTTTAAAAGCCTTAGCAGCTAGCACAAAAGGAGCTGACAGCAGGAGAGTTATAATAAAGTTAAAATCAAGGAAACGAAAGGAAGGAAACGAAAAAAAGAAGTAGGAAGAAAAGTTTTTTATGAAATTGCGTCTCAATTCCATCAAAACTTCTGGACATAAGAGCAGTTGGAAGATTAGTTCAGCAAAAGGTAGAATTTGAATACAAATTCTAAGTAGGGAGCAAGTCAAAAAAAAAAAAATTCCCTAGAAGCAGGAAAGAAGAAACTGTATAAAATATATTTTTGGAAGACTTTTCATTGTTTTAGAAGTTGTAGACCCTCGTTACAATACAAGTTCTGACATATTTCGGTTGGCTCATTTTCCGGGATCTTTGCGTGATCTAGGATCTGCGATCACTAAGATGCCTCTATTCTTGTGTCTTCACAGACAACATAGTATCTTCAAAGGCTCTGCTTACCTTGTCTTCAAAGAAATTACAAATTAATTTTCGATTTGTGCTTCTGTAACCCCAGAAATCACAGGTCTGGGGGATGTTAACGCTAGTTTCTAGTTCGTATAACTACATTACAGTCAATTGTTTGACGGGGTTGAGTGAGTGACGTGTTGAGTGTTGAGTGAGTTGAGTGACGGGGTTGCAACGAATTGCTTCAATTGGTTCCATGAGCTCTGATTTGCTTTCGTAAGTTCCATGAGTTCCTGCTAGACTGTGTCGTTTTGGAACTTCTGTGAACTGAAGTCTCAAAATCTTTACCTTTCGTGGTTGAAAAGACTGAGCAGATATTCGATATTGGGCTAAGAATTCTTAGTTCCTAGAATCCTAGACATTTTATTTCTTTTTAGAACTTTTTGATAGCGGTACAATTGAATAACCATAGTTGTATTTCGGATCAATTTCGAATGCTTGATGAGTTCGTATTATGGTCCTTATGAGATAAAACGCAACAGTTGCACTGTGCATCCAGTATGGAAGTCAAACGTTATGAACTCACGCACAGGACCTTTGCTTATTCCATGTTTGAAAAGTTGTTAAAGCTCTGCCTGACCTTCGGAAATCTGGAAGGAATTCCCTAATAGGTAAATAACATCCTGGGGATTCGTATGGATTTGATATTATTTTTTAACTGGATTTGATTTCTACTGAATCTACAGGTTTGGATTCTGCTATAAACCAAAAAAACTGAGCAAAATTTGTCAATCAACTAATTTTGAAATAAATGACGACACAAATTCTTTTGAAAAAAAGGCAATGGCTGATGCAGTGATTTAGTCTAGTTCTACGAGGAATTCAAGCTGGGATCTCTGTGAAACCACCCACAGAGCTGGTCCTTTGAAAGAGTATTAGGCTTTTGATGTCTGTATTATGAGCCTTCATTTCTGGAGTATGAAAACATATCCATGTGGTTAAAACAAATAATTTGATTCTTTCAGTCTTTTATTCATATGATAGATGCACTTATGAGTCTAGTTGTGTTGTCTAGATTATTTCTTTATCATCTTTAGGCTCATTTCTTTATTGACACTGTTAATAAGATACGACCCGGAATGTGCGGGACATATACGACTGCGTGTTGTGGTTGTTCTGCATCATCTAGTACAAAAATGGTTCAAAATACTCTCTGCTCTTCGGATGCTGAAGTATTTAGAGCACTCACCGTCTATGCAATAGATCCCTGTTGCGAGAATCGTTTCTGGTTCTGGGGTTTTGGCTTTCCTAGTTCTGACAAGGCATCTTCGTGGAAATTATTAGGCTGAAGCGTGACTCGGAGGAGAGCCCTATAGTATATAATTTTGATTTTGACCAAACCACCTTCTCGTGTACTGTTGGTTTTGAAAGGATGTGTATCTAACAAGTTTCAACGCTCGAGCTCTGGATTGGTCGATGTGTGTCACAAGAAAGACAACCAAAGTTGCCACAGTTGGGGAGTACTACCTGTGCTGCCAGAGTGTTTCTTTCTGGAATTTTTTTCAGGATCTTCATTGGATTCGTTTGAATTCTCCGTGTCTTCGTGCTTTCACCGCTTAAGCGTACTGCTGCAGAGGACGCTGTTGAAACTCTTGGAGCAAAACTGTGATGTAATTAATAATATGAATAATCAGGCTGTAATAAGTGCAAGAACTCCAAGGTTTATGAATTTTGAATTGATTGCTGGTTATTTTTCGAAGACTAATGTATGCTTCACCAAATCCGTCTGATGTATGTAAATTGTATATGAGCGTATTTAATGTATGCAATGTGTAAAACACCCGCCTGATCTTTCTGCTAGAAAAAACTGAGTATGTCTTGAAGTAATCAAAGTGTATCCTCAGAACAACAAGGCTCGGTAAATTTAAAAATAAATTGGAAGAAATCGGACTCCTTATCTATAGTTTTATCGAAAATTGAGCATTTATCAGAGCATTTTACCAGAGTGGCAGATTGCATTTAAAGTTTCACCCGTGATGTTTATAACCAGACACGAAGGGGTCCCACGCTTTTGATGGGTACTATTTCCTTTGCATTGCAATGTGTGTTCGCATATACCTTTGGGTTCAGTCTCATTTGTGAGGTTTTGAATCTATTGCTTACAGATTGGAGTAAACAAAATTAAGCTAATCCCATCAAGTACTCCATGATCCTGCAAGCAATTGATAGACTTTAGCTGCAACTTCTTTCAAACAGAAGAATTAAACGCAAGGTTCCTTCTATAGCCCTTTAATTGGCACAAAACTTGAAATTTTTCCGCAAAAAATTTTTTTTTTTTAGTATAGCTTAATCATCCTTTGCTAAACGGTTGAAACTTATTTGTACATCCAATAATTGCCTTTTGCCTTTGGGTTAATCGCGAATAAGGAAGTTTGGTCGATCGAATTCGTCGTAGTTGATTCAGAATAGGAAGGAACTTGAAAGTCTTCTGGAGCATTGGGTCAACTAGTGCCTGCGGAAGGTTAGAAACGAAACAAACGCACCTTGCAAGCGGCAGGCTAGCAGCAGGGTTTGAAAAGCTTGGAAGTAGTTCCCAAGGATTTAATTTGTATCTGAATCTATCATTAAAATTCTTGTGCGTCAAATGTTTATACCAAAGTCGACTGACTACAGGTGAAAAATGCCGTAAATTAGAAGACTTTTTGGGTCAAATCAGAACTAAAAAAAGGTTTTTGGGCCAAATCAGAACTAGGTGAAGAACTTGGTGCAATATGGTATGTTGAATTGCTTTGTGCTGTATTTGGTCGGCTTTCCTGTTTGAAATACTTTTTGATTCAAAATTATCTATTTGAAAATTTTTCGAACAATCACAAACCTTTCACGATTAGCTTACTGCTTCCTCTCCTAATTCACTACAAGCTGTGCCGAAAAATCCTTTTTCTCTGCTTATAACGTTGTAACGCGGAAAAAAAACCAAAACTATCGTACTTTAATAGTAATTTATAATATTAAGGTGAAAGTCGACAAACACTAATTTTATATTTTCTTTCTTTTTCTTTCAATTCATAATTACAGAACGATACACATGGATGTTTATGGGCGAAGTTATTATTAGCCGCGCAATAATAATGGGTTTGTATTGAAATGTTGGAGGTGTTGTGTGAGAGCTAAATTCAATGTATTAGCATGTCCGTGGTGAGTGAATTAACAACAACAAAAATTTAAATAAAAATGAAAATCACAACCGATGACTTGTCTAAATTTTACGAAGAAATCAAAAGAAGACGAAGAAAATAGATGTTAAATTTTCTTTCACACACAAATAGACATCCCTGCAACATATAAATGCGAGTTTAATGTAAGATAATATATTTTAAAATACAATGTTATTAATTTATGTAGTATGAACAAAATGGCAATACGCATCCAAAAGACGTAAACATCTTCTAGAGTGCCCAATAAAATTAATCGACTTTCGACAAAGTTTGAACCAATAAATCACACATTAATTTGAACAAAAAAAATAATATATTTTTCTCAAAAAATCTGAAAAAATACCGAAATAAAGTATCTAACACTTATCAAAGTTAAAAGATTGCGCCAAGCCCAATAACCAGTATTTTCTTTGTAAGTTGAATATGTGAATTTCTTCCTTACATTACAAGCGTCACAAAAATAATCTTTGTTGAGTCATGAATTGTGCAAAACGTGTCAAAAATTACTAAGATTTAGTTCTTTTGTTATCCGAAAAATTTCGTATACCAGCCGAAGACTTCTCTACTCCGACCCGGTCAAGATTTTTGAGATTTATGGCACACAATCTTTTGTTTTGTGTAAATTGGACAGAATCGATTGCTACTTTTCACTTTTGAAAGGTCAATTAAGTTCAACTTTTTGATCTTTTTTGAAAATAAAAAATCATTTTTCTGTTCCAGCTGCATGTAATCAATCATTTTCATGATCTAAGCCAAGTCTGCAATCTTAATACGCTCTTATTGCAAAGGAAGAAATAAAAAGCATATTAGACAAAAATAAAAACCAAACATAGATATAAGTAAATATTTTCTATTTCATTCTCTTGATGACTTGTATGGTGATTTCAGTCGGGACAATAATTTAAACTAGAAACTATCTGAAATAATTGGACTTGAAATTTTTTACATTTAACTCTAACTATAAGCTGCATATTAGAATAGATTCTAGTCTTGCCGCTAAAGTAAGATTCCTTTCTTAAACATTTATTATAAAATCTTAAAATGAAATATTTCAATGAACTATTGCAAATTATCAAAACATTTTTGTAAATATTTAACAATAATCCAGGAATCACAAAAACCCAAAAAAAAAAAAATCAATATAAGAAGTATTTTGGCTTGTTTAAATGAAGAATATAACAAAAATATCTTTTGGTAAATTAGTTTTACTTTCGCTATGAAATGATGAAAAGTTAAAGTTTATGACTATTTTATTTATGTTATTTATAAATATTTTACATGAAATTTATAAACATGATATTTTTCGGGAACGTATCATAAGCGTTTCATCTGGAATTTTTCGGAATTGTCGTAATTTTTCCAAATTGTAACAAAAGAAATGATCATACCAGACATTTAATTCTATTGATTGTATTTTATGGAAATGCATCTAAATTTTGAATTAATAATAAACTTAAATCAACCCATGTATGATGATGTTTTATTTGCTTTATTTAAAAATAAAAGAAAAAAATCGAGTTGAAATCATCAAGGACCCTTTATTTGCCTTGTGTAAGACTTTGAATAATGTAAGTATGCCGATCAGCACACAGCACTTTGGTAAGCTAACAAATGAATACATTTTTCAAGTTAATCCCGCCAATGTCTAGGATTTATGCCACGGGAATCAGCTTACAATCCTTTCTTTCTCGAGTTTTAGAACAACACAAGCTGAAGCATATTCAGACAATCCTAGGAGCTACTCGAAAAGCGTGCATTATTTTATCAATTCAGTATCATATGACTGTAGTTTTTCCATGCAACACAACTTCCCAACTACGTTAAAAATTGGTATATGTAAATCCGTAAATTGAAGGAGCAAATAACATCAAAATAGAGAAGCTGATAAGGTAACGAAAAGTACTAGACAGCTGTGCTCTCTGTACGGACTTCTGCGGACAAACTTCAATGATTCCACGTCTGGCAACTTACAGGACAAGTGCAAGCCAAAAATGTTCCAGCTACAGTGGCCAGTAGCCGTTGCACCCTTGCTAGTGCACTCTGTTCAATATATCCACAAAAGACTAATAAGCTGCAACCTATTTTATGAAAAGCTCGAAGGAGAAAGCCTACCTTATGACCATCTTGATGTACAGAACGTATTAGACTTGCATCGAACTATATATTACCTTCACTTGTTAAACGTAAAGGCCTTGTTATGTTTTAGTCTAGAAGTCCTTAGTCTTGAAAAAAACCAATGAAACGACG
Source organism: Stratiomys singularior (assembly GCA_954870665.1). Classification (NCBI taxonomy): domain Eukaryota; kingdom Metazoa; phylum Arthropoda; class Insecta; order Diptera; family Stratiomyidae; genus Stratiomys; species Stratiomys singularior. Next base: position 14,597,749 of record OX940879.1, read on the forward strand.
ATTACTACTCTTTTTGATGGAAACCTAACAACTCTCAGCATAGGTTTTTCATACGTTTTGCACTCCCTGCCGGAAGCTGAAACTTATACGTCCAAGGATAACATCCACGAAACGTAGCTCCTTAGTCGTAGTATGCGTGCTTGGGCATGCAACATTTGTTGGATCAGACTGAGTTGTTCCTTCCAGTATGAAAGGAAGGAACAACTCAACGAAATCACAATTTCGTAGCTCTCTGGATGCTCATAACGAGCCATATAGTCACCTGGCTTGAAACGGAAAACAAAAATTCAATACGTAGCGGCCGAGACCTTCAAATTGTGCAAAACTCAAATTTAATAAATATTAAACAAATTTCAATACTCATAAAATTAATATCCCACAGCTTATTCCCTAGAGATATGATCAATGATCTAAATTTTGGTCAAGAAAAAGTCAAAAATTTTGCTCGCGAAAAACGCATACAATATCCCTAACAGGACGAATATTTTACAACCAATAATCAAGACCCAAAATTGTTTAAGAAAAAATAACCCTTGTCTACTCCTATTCCTTTTTTTTTTATTTATTTACTCCTCATCTTACTTTACTTCTGGGACTCGGTAGACTATCTGTAGCCTAAACTTTGAACAGGAGACCACTGACTACTGTGCCCTGTTTACCAGGAACTAAGTCACGATAAAATTATTGTACGCTCACTACTGCCTTCTTTATATATACCGACTTTAATAAGAACCTATAGATCCTGCACTTAAGGAAGATACTTAGGATACGATTTGAAAAAAAAAAACAACTTTCATTTCGGTGACCCTTTTTATTGAAAAGAAAATGAATATCGTTTTTCAATTTAGCACATATATTTGTATACATTTAAGGCACACAAAAAACATTTTTTTCAAAATTTTGAAGCAGTTTTTCGAATTTTACGAATTTTCCACAAAAAAACCCCCAAAAGTTATTGCCGACGTGATACTCGAGTTTTGATCATCTGAAAAAAAAATTCAAAAAAAAAACGGATGTTAATCCCTGCTTAAATAGCTTTCGCGCAAATCGGGATGATTGTTTTCAATCTAAAATAACAAAATGGCGGCTATTTGAAAGAAAATCAATATTTGAGGTTAGAAAATCAGCTGGTAATCGGAAAATTTACTTGTGATCAACGTGATCCCTATTAACACGATAGCCAACATGTCATCAGCGACAGAATAGAATATAGAAAATTTGTATTGATTGTCCCAATAGCAATTTTTTTCAAATCATGTCCAGCTACTTCAACAAACGTGATTCCGAGGAATTATAATTTAAAGTTTGGTTCGGTCGAGTTTTCGCGCTTTTTTCTATAGAATATATAAGTAAAACATGTACATAATCCATTTTTTACTCAATGCCGATGTTTCAAAACGAGTGGAGAGCCGGGAAGGATGAAGTACGCTGGAGAGTTGAATAATACGCTTACCCCACGTGTCGCATTAGGCGCTCAACAACTAGTTTAACATTTTAATATCGGCTTAAAGCCTTTTGAATTGTAATTTACTTCATCGTTTTTGGAACCAAGCAACAAAAAAATTTCAATGTTTTGAAAATTTGTAACCGTATAGCCCCTTAAAAAGTGCAAACTACGCCATAAGCGACCACAATGGTGCCCACTATTCACTTGCACCAAAAATTTTAGGAGCTACTCCAGATATGTCTCCTTCCAACCCGTCAGCAAAACCTCGCATATGGCAGGGAGACTAAAATCGCAGCCTCTTCTACTCAAAAAAACCAAAAAACGTCCCATATTTCCTGATATCTAAATGCAGTCAGAGGTAATTAAAGATGCCAAAGCTTCGAGAAAAAAAACACCCATATCGTCCTCACCCATACCAACATCTAACTTACAAATAATATATAGACAACAGGAAAAAAACTTTAATTTGCTAAAATTCCCAGATATCTAGATAATTAACAGGCTGCAATATTTATCAAAAAGTGAGCCAAAGACCACCTCAGTATCTGCCAACAGCTACCTCGAATTTATGGCAATACTTATATACGTCATCCTTAACACCTTTATGATCCCTCCTACTTGCTGTTTGGTCAGATTTAAAGCAATGTCTATGGAGGTTAACAAATCGAGCACCTTCCTAGCAACAATCTCAATCGGTTTCAAGGGTCTGGTTCCCGATGAATTTTCCTAAAGAATTCATTGATCTTAGCGTGAGTTTTCAATAACAACCTGTACTGCATAATAAGGAAATCCAAACTATTGACCAAGATCGTTGACCACACTTAAGATCGCAGATCTAATCGGCTTCGCATTGAGAAAGTGAAATAATGCAACAAAAACCAGGACATTTACCACCGACGAATCTATCATCCGTCATTTATCTCCAATGAACATCTAAATGTAATCCTCTGGAACAGAAACCCTGAAGTAGCCTTCATGTGCGCACAGTACTGTTCCGTTTGTTTTTTGTTTCTTGGGGCCAGTGTTATCCTGCATTGATCCTTCACTCTACACATACCGTTAAGCGTTTGTGGATGGTCTAATCTATTCCCTAGAGAAACTCATTGGAGTCACCAGTTTCTTAGGCACTACTTGTTCCAATTGGGCTGCCTAATCCCACTCCAATCACTTGAAACTCTCAAAAGTTGTTGTCGAAGAGTCGTTTGACCGTTGAGAGTAATTTTTTGCCTATCCCTTCTCGCTGAATCGTCCTCTAGATGCTCAGTCCCTTGGCGAATCGAGTTAGGATTTTATAGCCTCACACTATTTTGTTTGCTCTTTGGGAGCTTCTTTGTTCTCATTTGTTATGAAAGGTCTACAGGACTCAAAAGGACCAGTATAATTTTTAAATGTTTTTTAGATTCCAATTCTCTCCAGCTCTTTCTCAAATTAGGTTAAGGGTTCCCCACTAGTTTCACTTCCCTCGCGTTAGTTGCTAGTTTGAGCTTTTGAACATAGTCCTGCATGAATCATGAAGCTACTTGGTTAGGACTATGCGTTTGCATTTCAGTATTTAATATAGTTTACATACATTTCAAGGGATACTGCAAAAAATTTTGACAAGAAAACCGAGCTACGCCCGCAAATCAGGATTTGATGGATTCGTTTTAGACGTTGTTACTAGCTCCTTTGCCTTCATCGTGTTTAGATCCTGCCGCGTAGATTGTCAAATCCACTACGTTTTCTACCTTGTCCTGGGTGGGTTTTTTTTTCCATGTCCAGTTTTGTCTCCACTGCTGGTTGAGTCGTTCCAAACTCTCTCTAATTTGTAGGATCCGTCCTCACGATGGAAATGGTGTTCAAAAGAATAATACTCGCTTGCACATATCTACATCCAGGGATATCATGATGAACATTGCCGTCGTCGTAGTTAAGCTTTTAGAGTCGTTTGGTTGGATTTTCCTAGATGCTTTACAAATTTTTGCTCCTGTAGTCCAGGTTATGACGTTATCGCTCAGTAAATGATTGTAAGTAAAGAGTCTAGTTTTGAATAAAACTGTCGTTGACACTCTTTTTCTAACTTCAGCTATGAAATTACAATGATTTGACAGATTGCCTTCCTTGAAAAGGCCTTGACTCTTTAGAAGAGAGCTGCGATACCTCAATCAATGTCTCTCATCGCATCGTAATGAGATACCATTTTACCATCGTAATGAGGTACCAGCTTACCAGTCAACCAGTTTTTAGATCTCTACCTATCAAACCTGTAAGAAGGGAACCTCGCTATTCATTATGCTGTAAGATACAAAACCACCCTTATGCATCCTAGCCACCACGATTCTTCTTGAAAACCTTTGCTAAATAAGCTGACTCAGGGTACCTTACCCATGAAACCGCGATCTCGGCCACTATGCTTTGAACCAAGATCCTAATTTTGGTGACAATAAAGTCTTGGAACTGCAGCAGCACCAGTGTCTGCCACCCGGTCTGCCCGCCTTAAGCCGCATACCAGCTGAGGTATGTCTATGCAGTATGACTTTAACAATATGCAACTTAATATTTTTGACGCCATACTCTCAAACCTGTCAGGGTTACCCATAGAAATGACAGCTTCTGCGTCAAATTTATTTAGTTGTCTGCCTTAGTCGAAGATAAGAAGTTTTTTTGGTTTTTGGCGATTTTTGAAGGTCTACGAACATCTACTAGTAGCAACAACTAGCTACTTTGGCCCTCATAACACTCAAGTGTCAAAACCTTAAGTAAGAGGCAAGAAAGTGCTTGTTGCAGGAAGTGAAAGCCCGAAGCAACTGAAATGCTACGAACAAGAAGAAGAAGGCAAGAAAATTCGTGAATCTGAATCCGAGGTTTGAACTAGAGCTGAATACCCTATCAGAATCACTGTCACTGAATCACAGTCGTGATTCGTCGTCTTGACACTATATCCTTTCCCGAATGTTGAACTCCCAGATATGGCAGTTTCGATCAGTGTAGAAAAACCAATGTACAAACGTCATTGGCAGGTCACAAATTTGAAAATGTAGACAGTATTTCGCTATGCTCGTCAATAGATTCCAAACAGCGCTGTATGGGTTTTCTCCAGTAGTCTTGGACTGAAGAGCATCAGGTCTGCTGAGACACTTGGTATCTCAGGTTTCAATTGAATAATTCATTCACCGTTCGTTGGATCGCGTCCTTTAAACCAATTCTTTCCGGTGCAATATTGTGTGAAGATATTGCTGATTTTATTTTTAGAATACCTATCAATAAACTTTCTCTCGTTGACATGATTATTTTGATGCGTTATAAGGCATTGAAAGTTCGCGTTTCATACTTTTACTTTCACCTTTTCCAAAAAGTTACCAACAACAACCTCGACGAGATGCCCGTAGGATTCTGTATCAGACTTTTATTTTTAGAGTAGGCATATCTCAGTACATAGTGTTGTAAACAGAAGAGCAGTAAGGCTCTTTCGTATACTACGATATGGCCTCCTGAAGATGATATGACTGAAGGAAATGAAGACCATTTGAGTCCTTCGCTGTACTGGTAGCAACCAGCACTCAAAAAGAGTTTCGTCAATTATATGTAAGCATATTTTAATTGAATTATTTGTTCATTTTATTTAGATCTAAATAGAAAGTTTGCATTCACAGGACCTTGGTTGTCTGGGTGGATAATATTTTTAAGTTTGGCGTCTAGTATTATGTGAAAACACACATTAAAGGCAGAAATTTTTAATCAAAGGAAATAAAGTGAGCTTTGCAAAACCGAGAGCTTTTTAAAGCTAAAAAGCTTAAGTTTTAAGTTAGTTACGCTATGATTAGCTTGTAAATAAATTAATTGGACTACAGAAAACAAGGTGAATGGCATGCAATGCGTTGCATGGATTGTATATTCTAAAGCTTTCTTGTCTGTGTTATAATTACGAAAATTTCGTTGGATACGGCGTGTTTACTAATCTTTCCCTTAAAAGTCATAGTAATTACGCATTAGCCAAAAGAAACTACAAAAAAAAAACATTGCGCAGGACAAATTGATGACTACTAAGGAATCATACGTTAACAAGTTATCTCTGTGATGCTGTAGTTGAAGCCGTGTAAAGGACTAGAAATTTCCTTTGCAGATTACGTCACCAATTCCTCTCTCTGAATGGAAGGAGGATGTGTTCCTGTTCCCAAGTACATTTTCGCATTGATTTTATATTTGGTGTTCACGTTCGCTATTATTATAAGTTTGATACTAGATTTTGATTCAGTGCATACATTCTAAGGGAATATTTTTCCCAAGATCCAACATTTTGCTCATCGATGGTTATGCAAGACTTAGAGCTATACCATTTTTGTAATTTGCAATCATTTCATCCTACAACTCTCGCATAGGTACAAATTTGATAACTTACCTCTTAGCATCTCTCGTTTTCTTGTCGTCGAATCGAAGACATTTTATTGAAAAACTGAACGTTTCGGCGTTCATTCAAACCTTCAATACTGTCCCCGATCGCATTGTATTAAAAGCGGATGAGTTGACATATGGTTCCTTCTCATAACTGCTCAATTGAATAGCAGCCCAAGAAGTCCTTTTATCTCAACCAAATCAGTCAATGATACAGTTTGGCCTTCGCGTTTATAGTTATTCTTTTGAAAGGGTTTTACCACATTCGTATACGACAAAGGTCTGTAGCATGTAATTGTTTATGAAAAAAGCTAAGAGATCCGTGCACTTATGCATTTCTTTGGCCTTTTCTTAAAGACCTGGTAGGAAATGTACTAGGTTTCGTCCAAAAAAATCTAGATCCCGGTTGTGTCTTAATTTCCAAAACAATAATGGACGATTTGGTACAAGAACACCATGATCATTAAGAGTCGTATTAATGTCTTCTCCTGAAGCGTCTTCAGAATATATGATTTAAGATTATTTTCTGTTGGTTGGTCGTATCGTTTCATCATCAGACACTGAGGATTCACTCGAGGACTCCGTGTCTAGGTTATTTTCCATATAAACTTCATTTCTGATGACGAATTATCAAACAGTTTGCCATACTTACTATTTAATCCCGCATTGAGATGCTACGTACCTCTTTTTCTTGTGATCTTCAAGATCCAAAATAGAACGACGAAATAATAGAAAACATCTCGTATTTCGTAAACATTTAGGCACAAATCGCTCTTATGACACAGAAAACAAAATGTGTCCGTTTTATTTGCCCTTTTTTTGAATGTTTTTAATAGGAAAAGAATTTTAATCCATAATTTTTACTTCAAAATAGTGAAAGTATCCATTTTTAGTACAAGTGAGCTTATACCTTGCAACATACCATACCAAGAAATATAAATTATAACTAAAATTTTGTGGAACGGACTACCAAATATCACCAGAACACTATCTAAGCACTGCCTGAATGCAACTGCGTTACCCACCGCATTGCTTTGACTTATTAGGAAAGGTAGAAAGAGCGCCGAAAACAAAGAGCGCAGGCAAATGCATGATCTCAATTACTGCGGAAACTGCGTAATCGTGTGGACGAATGTTCAGTGATTGAGGTGTTCGGTTTTGTTCGGTTGAAGCATTTCTAACTTTTCTAATGTTTTTCCTCGGAACATTCCATCGTTCCCCGTCACTTCCTTTATTTCATTTATAGACACGTTCCGTATATGAACGGGGGTCTTTCGGGGGTGCGTCATCTTTGGTGTTATGTTCCATTTTGATCCCATTGGTTTTAATTGTGATTTTAAACATTGAGCATGAATTTCAATGGAAAAGAATTACATTTAGTAAGAATTTACTTTGACTTAGCAGCAATTGGGGCAAACCTCGAGACATCTCCGTGAAGATACCTAGTATTACCACACATAAATGTTTGATTTGGTCTTTGTAGGTATTCAGTAAATTTATTAATTGTTATTAAGGACCTCCAAGTATTTTTTTTTATTTTTTAACACTTATCGCAACATGAGAAACATAATTGTATGCTGGAATTTACCAATATCTATCTGAAGTTGTTTATGGATTAAACAGAGCTGCGATTACGTGATTCTATGTAAATATTTCACCCGCTTATGGCGAAGAGATGTTTATTTTTATAGCTACGTGTTATTGGGACCACAAACCATAGAAATCGCCCTCTTCTGGGGGCGCCCACGAAGAAATCGCCCTCTTCTGAAAATATTTATTTTCAAATGAGTGAATTTTTAAAAACCCTCAAAAACTATTTTGAAAACTGCTTTGGCACAATTAAACTGCAGATCTTTATTGTTATGCTTTGCAACCGCGATCCTTTCTGAAATCTTGACAGAGAGTTATCGTACATCTAATATATCCTTACTTTAATTTGGAGGATCAGATTTCCTCGGATAAAATCTCAACGATCGTCAGCCGCTGCCCAAGAAGTCAAAAATTCTTGTCGTTTTTCTTGTTTTGTTTCCGATTTTATTGTGATGGAGATACAAAACATTATAATAAATTCGGGGTGGTCCAAAACATCCTAATAAAAATTGAATTGATTTGTTCTATAGCTACGCAGAACGTGTTCAAACTGTGAATTTTATACAGAAAATTCTGATATTGATCGAATTCATTTTATGACTTCAAAGAATTATTTCCATGGATTGTATCAGGTACGACACTAAAAATGTTTTAATGTCCGTTCAAGTGTGAATCGATATCTTTTTCACGAAAGGATAATAACTACTGAAAACGATGAAGTACATCGTAGAATCAAATAAATTTATTTGATGATAAAATTCGATTGAATTTCGTTTCGATTCAACACCTGGAATTTATTTCGAAAAATTTCAAAGATATTTTCAAGGTTAATTATTTTGTTGAAAAATATGTTTGCAGTCACACAGGTTTTAATTTGGCTGTAAAGGATCATTGTGGTGACTAGATTGGAATGTTGACGAATATCAGGTAAGGACACAGAGAAAAGAAAATGAAGGAAAATATATGACATTCGTCCTTACTTACCGCAACTTTGGTCAGTGGGCAGCCCAAAATTTATTCAACATATTGTAAATCATTCAGTTTTGTTCGTTCAAATACAGGAGCATGCTGCGCTTATATAATGGACACGCTTTTCCCGGCCGCTTTGCCTCAGAAAGCGACTTAGGAAAATTCTTAATTTGTGAGACGTATTTGAACGCACGAATTATGTGAAGAATGAGTTGTAAACATTTTTTTTTTCCTTTAATCCGTTCCAGGCAGCATTGTTCGAGCTGAAAAATCACAACCACAGTGGATTTTTATTAGTATCCTGCTAGGACATGCGAAAAAAATAGCTACAGAACAGATCGCAGAAGTAAGACACTAAACCGAGGAGAATGTAATATCCGCATGTTCAAAATTCCTGCACTATGCGTGGAAAATTTGACTACTGTTTAGGGGTGTATCTAATGGGATTAGTTACGCGCGTTGGTGCATTTCTATCGTGGCACGTGTCACCAGCAGTGAGGAGTCGAAAAGGAGTAAATCTTCAGTTTGAAGAAAGTTTTAAGGATATAACCGGGTAAAATCTGGTCAAATGGAAATTCAAACGAGATCACACGCAACAAGACTATCAGCTTAAATTCAAATTCACACTACAAGAAAGTTTTTTCTATACTCATCCTGAATGGTAACCAACAATTATTTTGACCAAACTACCAATTACTTCATCCATCAAAGGTGTAAATTAGGAGTTCGTTGTATTCGCTACTCATCTTTCAACCCTATAATTAACATAAACATGAGTCGTACATGCTAATCTATTTCATTTAGCATTCATTAAGTTCCTTGTTAACATTTTTTCTTTTCTTTACTCATCCATCGGCAATCAAGAGAAATTCCCATCTAGGTGAATGCTAAGTTGCCACACGAATAGCCAAAGTGGCAATTAGCGACATCGTCTCAAATGAAACGTAGAGCAGAAATGAGCAATTCAGATTCGCTGATGATGATAATCTTATAACACGCAACACTTACCTCTTAATTTTGCGGTTTTTTGCGATTACTCACCGAACCTCGCGAATGGGCTTAACACCCTCCCTTTCGTATGAGTTTTTTTCCTTCTTCTTGGAGAACAGAAGCTGTCCTATTACCAGAAGTTGTCCTATTATCGTCGAAACGCGCCAAATATGATTGTTTCGTAACAGGATTTCGAGTAAGAGTTTTGTTTAAGGGGAGATCCTTAAAGTGAAAAATAAAAGGCTATTTCATCGAAGTCTGCAGACAAATTTTTAAAATTGTCATTCGACTCCAGCTTTTGTTTTTGCTTTCAAAAGACTCCAAGTTTTGTACCACAAACATATCACAGACATGAGAACCCTTAAATAATCGATAGAAAGCTCCATTAAACAAGGAATGCACATTCGTGGTCAGCTCTCAGCTATTTGGGTTTCCACAACAACGAATATGTTAATAATACCCAGTAGTGTTAAATAAAATGATTGTTTTCGTGGAAATACCACCCGTGAAGCTCAGACCACATTTTAAGGTTATTTTTGAAATGTTCGCAGATCAGTTGAATGAATCAGATGATGTATGGTTGCTACCACACTTTCACAATGTTAATGCCAATTAATGCGTAGATAACAATCGAAATAAAGATTTTATTAAATGGCGTGCAGTAAAATTTGACACAAAATTAAGAAATCCGCATTGTATTTGAACGAAATTATATTTGATTACCGGACATGCCGTTGATACCAAACACTTTTATAACGTTGAATATTTCTGGCTGATGAATAAAATTTACAAATTTATTGCGAAATTGAGATTGAGTTCGAAAAAGTTTTTGGAATTCCGTTTCATGTTTTTCAAAAATTAACTCAACAGAGAAGGTCAAAAAAGTAATACTTTAAGTTTAGCATCCAAAGCAATTGTGTTTTTATAGGTTTTGAGCTTGCCGACAGGATTTCAGTCCGGCACTTCGCTAGACATGCAAATTCTCAATTTTTTTTGAGCCTCCGATATTGGTTAGGCCTCTGTAAGGGAGTGTCGTATCCACTCCTCTCTGGCTCTGGTTCTCTCTCGATTAAAAACGAGTAATCGAGTCGACCCAAAAATCGCCTAAGCCGCGTTAGGTTTATTATTTTATTGATTTTATAGCATTTTTTATTGCATTTTAATTTCTCCTCGGGTCAAGCTGAATTTTTGAGCTAGAACGTTAGGCATAAGCTCGGTATTTCGATATAAACTCTATTTTGGTTTGGAACAAAAAATCGCTCAAGGAGATTTAATTGGTGCATTATACCATTACACCGTTTCCGTGACGAAAAATAACCCCCCACCCCCACCTCCAGACTTCAGAGAACGTTTAACACTCGCCACATTGAATCAGTGGTACTCTTGAGCCTGACAGATTATCATAACAGATTTACGTAGGTCCAAACGGGGCTATAGGGCTTAGAAGGAGAAAAAGAAGAAGAAGTTTTTATATTCCCTTGATTATCTGTCTTTATAACTCTCCTTCTCTCTCTTCAAACATCTCTCTTTAACATGGAGTCGGTCCTCACGTAGGTACCCCAGGGACCATGTAGGTGACATGACACACGAGCGGACATTTTGCTGACATGACACTAGCCCAAATCCGAAGGAGTAATGTCTGGGAAAAGTTGGAGGGGGGGGGGCGAGATTTCCCAATTCACAACCATTCAAATATTTTTTGACTGGCTTGGCTAGGTGTGGCATTGCACTGTTTTGCAGCAAAATCAGCTTGTCATGTCTGCAATTCCATCCTGCTAATTTTTCTTTCAGAGCTCGATTCAGACGGATGAGTTGCCGTCGGTACACATCCACAGTGATTGTTTCAGATGATTTCAGGAGACTGTAATAGAATAGAAATGGCGGGGTGAATATTGCGTTTTGGCGTCAAGGGACCTGGTTCACCTGGGATTACCCAATGTTTTGGTGGCTTCGGGTTGTCGTTGTACATCCATTTCTTATCCCCCATCACTATTCGATGCATGAAACCCTGTTTTTTTTTGTCATTGAATAGGCATCTCCCACGTCATCAAACGCCGTTCGATGTCCATCTCTCGCTCAGTTGATGGGACACCCAAGTCCCAGCTTTTTGGATCATTCCCAGGGCGTGCAAGCGCTTACCGACGATAGATCTGTCAACATTTAACTCCTACGATAATTCTCCTAGGCTTCGAATTGAGTCTTCAACTATTGTCATGAACTACAACATCCAGCGTTGTCATGAATCTTCAAACTTTTTCTGCGCTCCTTCACAATCTTTATCAGTCACGTCAAAATCACCATATTTAAAAGGGCGAACCGACTCTTTGCAAGAAATCTTAGATAGAGCATGACCCCATAAACATCGAGCATTATACGATAAGTTTCCGCAGCACTTTTCTTGAGAATGAAATAATGAACTAAGACAATAAACATATAAACAGGGACACGATGTCATGACGCGGACGGCATCAAAGCAAACGGCAAAAGCAGAGGATAATTCCACAGTGTTGGATCGTTAGATTGAGAGTAGCTCCTTCAAAAGGTGCAAGCTCTACAAAATAAAGCTAAACCACCCTGCAATGTCGAAAAAATATTGGAAAATACCTCGAAAGCTGCGCATTATGGCATGTTATCGCTGGAAAAGCTCCGTAGCCGAATCAGGCACTTGAGACACAGATAACACAAAGTGGCACTAAAAGAATGAGCTTCAACTCCAAAACTTGACCTGGTTCAACTAACGGTTTTTTAACGGACCAGAATTGGCAAATTTAAGGGCTTCTGAACAAAACATAAAAGCCCGAAAAAATTAACAAAAAGCTAGGTCGGACAATGGGTTTCAGGCGGAGATAGCCAATTTCTCCAAAAAGGCGAACGAAAATACCTACACGTAAAAGCCTCTTTTTGAAAGAAAAGTTACAAAACTCCTTCTATGACCTAAAATCCATGGAGGAAGCCATACCGGAATCGTTAGGGCATGCGATTTTCTTCAAACTGACAAAGGTAACAGCTATAGGCAGTAGAGAGGTAGTTAAGAAAGGGTGGAATACAGAGGCTGCGTGGAACTTCTATGGAAAATCAAGAAAGCTGTCTGCTCTGACAGATCTTATATCTGAGGCACCAAAGAAAAGTTCTTGAGGAGAAGGATACCTATTCGCATTGTCCTCTTGAACTTTGGCCCGTAAACAAAGGCCATCTCAAGTATCTTCCACCGTAGCCTTACTTGAACTGATGGCTTATATCAAATTTCAGGAAACTTGCTGTGTTTCGGACAAGTTCATGGTAGAAGAATTCCTTACAAAGGATCTAGTCGAATTAGAACCAAAGTAGATGCTACCGAGAAAGTTCGATTGATCCTAAATAACTAATTTGATAGAAAAGAAGTTAAAAAGTGAAAACGGGCCAAATCATTGGTATTAAAGTGTCCCAAAGGTTACAGCCACAGACCACTAGTCATGTGGATGGTAAAGCATATTTTTTTATCTCATTTAGGTTGTTTAATTGTTATTCCGGGTACAACGTGTGCTTCCGAGTCCTTAGTCTTAAATTCATACGATTGGAACGCTGTAGTGAACTCAAAGCTAGTTATTGTTGAAACATCCGAAGCGAAATCCTTGATAGTACTTCTAGGCGTTAGCTCAGCAAACTATGAAATATTGGAAAGATAGAGCTGGAAAAGTCAAGAAGCATAGCTTGGACGTTTGTCGGGACTAATAAACTACCGAAAACTTTGCGAACTCTATCACAATTATCATCTTGTCTGATTGTGAACCCTTTCTGCATCTTCAATGACGCACCCAGGGAGTATATCCGGCTCGCTGGCGCATATGTTTCGTAGTATATGTCAGCGGCCGTTGAATAAGAGCTAGGTTGGCACAAAAATGACAGTATCTAGGTAGGCAAGAAAACGTCTTCGTGTGTATCATCAGAAAAATAGTTTCCTATAGGCGGGTCCTTGTGGAAGACGTGAACTGAGCCTTGGACTAATTCTTGTTATCTGAGGTGTAAGCTAATCATGCAGAAACTTTAGGTTCTGTTTACACGAAACGAATGGTAGAGATAGAATTGTATCTCTTTCGCTCCCTTTCTGTCCTTGTCAAAGCTGTCTACGAGGGAATACGAGTAGATTGTTCAATCTTTTCAACAAAAAAAACTGGATCTACAATTTATTTTTATTAAGTTTGAAAAGTTCCAGGATCAAATGGCTGCCTAGCTGATATATTGCAATCGTATATTATTTCCGCTCTGATATTATGCACAATTTTTGAATATTTGCTAGCAAGTACGATGTTCTTATGAACAGTGGAAAATGGTAAGACTCCTATTGACGAACAAAGGAAAGAGTAATTTGGGTGTATGTTAGCATTATGGTTGATATTGTACAGAAGTACTGAAGAAAACGAAAGGAAGATGAACATGTGAAGACTCGCTGACGCTATTTACGTCACTGACTTCCTTCTTTCGGGGCAATACCTGTTGTCTATGTCACTGGATGAAAAATGAGAAGTTGTTATATGATTAAATTGAAAAAGTCGACCTTTTCGGTTGGAATAGTCGAAAGTTTTTCGGAGTCATAGGGAGGGCTCGTAGAAACTTAGACCGTTATTGAAAACAGTAACAGGACTACTTATTTCTTTGGTCATAAGTCCTCGACTTTGAGATTCTAAGGATTGGTAAGGATTGGTCATGCTTCATCAACTTGAAGATTTATGCAGTAATATGAGTATAAGGATGCGCTGCCTACCCACCATCAAATCGGTCACCTCAAAAATTACTCAGGAGACTCCAGCTCAGATCAACATGACAGTTTTCTTCAAGATATAAAAACGATGGAAAATAGGACACAAGGGAGACGGGTTGTTATTATGTTGGCTGACTACTTCTTGGGATTTACAGATAGCCCAAAATACAATATATGGCTGTATAGAAGTTGCCTTCATATCATAAAGTTTTTTTGGAATGGAACGCGTTTATTTCTCTATATCGCTCACTGAAGGAGATACACGTTTCCTAATCAACTTTTATGTGTCTCCATAAAGGACTGATAAGACTCGGTAACTTTTTTTTGGGCTGGGCAATGGCATTGTTCCTAAGATTCTAAGTTACTAGTAAGACACGAATTTCTAGGACTCTTAAAAATAGACCGTCGCATTCAATAAGACTCTGATTTCGGATTTTGCCTGCATGCCTTTAATTTTTATTTTCCATTGTACCAAATCAGGAGTCTTTTTAGCATGAACCATTTTTGCTGCTGAGTCTTTTTTTTTTGACGGAACCATTTTTGCTGCTGAGGCAAAATGTCCAAACGTTTTTGGGAAATTTATTTGGGATACGCTACAATGTTTATTTCATCTTCACAGGCGAGAATTTAATGGCTAATACTCCCTGTGTGTCGGTCAATATTCATTTATGGGACTATTACAAAGGTTACAAAGGCTAAAAATTACCTACAATTAAATTTTTTTTCACGTTTCCTTTGTTGTAGAACCTTGTATAACTTTTCATTTTCTACCAGTAGAATATTCGAAATTATAAAAATTTTCTGTTGTTTTTAATATGTACATAATCATATAGAGGGCGCCAAATTTGAGTGCTGAAAAATGATAATGCTCACTGGCTCGGGCTTAATCTCGAAATTTACAAGTCTGAAACGAAGAATTCAAAAAGATTTTCAAAGATGAAAGTATCTTACATCGTAATTTACCACCTTTTTTAAAAAGATTGTTTTCAAAGCAAAATGGCGGATATCGGAAAAAATTGTTGTAAAAATGACGTTTTCCCCCATTTTTTCCCTTGTCAATTATTTGTTTTTCACATTTTTCTGCAATTTTCTGGTAAATGACGACAGAGGACATCAAAACAAACAAAACTCACTAGAAATTTAAAAGATCCGTCTAGTGGTTGCGGAGAATATGTCTGGACCGAATGGAAAAATACAATTTCGAGAAAATCGTTTTTTTTTACTGTTTATATTGTAATATTTTAAACAAAAAAAAAATCAAGTAATAACGCTCAGGATTGGTTAATCAGCTATTCTTGGTCCATATAAAACGGGTCCCGAATCAATAAATTCTTGCTGTTCCTCTTGCTGAGCTGTTTGTTTTGCCAAGCGAGCTTCCTTCGATGCCGCTGTACTCGCATTGTTAGCCATTTCAATTCAGTCTTCGTCTTTTCTTTCTATAATCGTAGGCAGAATGTCCATTTATGCACCCCATTACCTCTAATATCTTCAAGAGAGACGTTCTTCCTTCATTGAATATGGCTAATGAAATATTAGCAGCAAACTCCGAAACTTCGCGTCCCACAAACATATGTGTGGAAACGATAGCCCAAAGTGTCACTCATTATTGTTTTGGGTATCCTTTTTTTCATTCAATATTTATTTTGAATCCTAGTCCACGAATTGCAGTTTTGGTAAATTTCACATCTTCACCGCACGTTTTACACTGTAATACACTCGCCAACGCCGAGAAAACGAGGGACAACGGCAAAACACGATAAGGATGGTTATCGTCGAGTTTAACGTCAAAATTACTTGTTGACAATGTACTTGACGAAGTACTCGTGATTATTGCACTTTGCTCAGCAGTTTCAGTTGATTCTCTTGATGCATAAGCTCCTTTTTTTCCTTTTCCATGCGAATTTTTGCCCATTTTGAATATATCGAACGTTCGTGTACACTTCCAAATAAAAACTAAATACGTTTGAGAAAACCGACACTGAGGTATATTTGTATATAAATGTATGTAAATAGAATAACGATGTTGGAGAGCGGAGAAGCGCACCTGTCGAAACTGGTCAAACCGGTTGTCGCGTATGCACTAAAATTGCTGCCGATTTATTTTTTTTTTGAATTTTTATATAAAAATTTAGGAGATGATTTCTGAAGGGATGAGGAATCAATAAATGTAATAAACGATTTTTTCAAAATTATAACCAGTAATAGTCCCTTAATGATAAACTCTAAAACGGTATTAAATCGTGTTGGAACTAGACAGTCCTGTCTAAGACCCTGCTAAGACCTTGTCTTAGCCAGAATATGTAATCATAAAGTAATAATAAAACAGCTCAAACATTCCCAAAACAAAAACTGACGTTGAAGGCAAAATACGTAGAATTTTATTTGTACTGGTAAATATTTTCTCATTATTTCGTTTGCCAAAGCTAGATGTCCAATACAAATGTAAATGTACTATTATCTGCTCTGTCCCTTTCTGCAAGAGGTGGTTCTTGAGTGTACTCCCTCTGTTTTGTGCATGCGCTTTGGTGTGCTTTGACTAATTTTGACCCTTCGTATTAGCATGATGATCATTTTTATAAGTTTTACTAATTTTTGGGGCATTGGAAAGTCATAGAGCCTCATAACCAATATAGTTGTACGCTTGCCTAAAGTTAACAGAAATTTGATGTACATTCAGGTTGCATACCCAGCATTTTTCTAGAGTTTATCTGAAAAAAAAAAAAAAATTTAGTCCTTTGAAGATTTACGTCGTTAAATGCTGCTTTGGTATTCGTTCATAGATTTTAAGTGGATTAGCTGATTTTCTAATGTTTTTGGCAATGATGAATATGCTGCTTATAAAAAGGAATCCCTCTGGAGCAGTATAGCGTGACACCTTTTTTATAGATCGGTCAGGTTATGCCTTTTTACCAATATTCTGGATAATTACTTCTTGCTGAATCATTAGAATAGAAGTGTTGCAGAGATCTTGCTGAGATGTTTATAAGATGTTGCTGAGAGATCTTTCAAATAGGATGAACGACATCTGCTTCCGTGGATGAATTACTCTTTATTGTATTCAGAACGATTTGTTTTTTGTCTTTTGTAGTAGATGGAGGTATAAGTTTTTTTTGTTGCCAACAGACATCAGTAGGGATCGAGATTTTCGGGAAAGGACTCAGTTGCGCTCCCAAGTATCCGGCCCATCATTTTTCGACCAGTTTTTTACATTTTCCCTACCATCTAGTACGACAATTGCTATTTCGTTAGAAACACAAATTTAGCTGTGACTCCTTTTTTGAGGCTTCCTCAAAGTCATTTTTCTAATTGCGGATTGTAAATAGTTATGTAATCTCTGAAATTCTCGTCCTTTTTGCACTGTTCGTCTTTGAACTGCTTGCGTTTCGCCACTCCTAGAGATTTTTTCATGGAAACTTCCAAGCACATAATATTCGTCCTTCTCGGCTTTTATTGGTCGTTTTGGATTTGAAACATTGTTCATTGCTTCAATGCCTTTTGACATTCGATGTCGAAACTCTGATTCCTGTGCTGTCTTTGAGACAGTGAAGAGCGCCTGATGGATGTGCAGTAGCTTCCTATGTGATTGGCCAAAACGATCGGAACGACTTCTACGAAAATTATATATGGTCAGCAGCGCGTTCTAAGAAATTAATTGTATTATTTATTGTAGAGTATTTTTCAATCAAAATTTCAAATATTCTCAATTCCTGGAGGCCATGACGAACCAATCGATACC
This sequence comes from Stratiomys singularior, assembly GCA_954870665.1. Classification (NCBI taxonomy): domain Eukaryota; kingdom Metazoa; phylum Arthropoda; class Insecta; order Diptera; family Stratiomyidae; genus Stratiomys; species Stratiomys singularior. The sequence goes on from OX940879.1 coordinate 14,615,590, forward strand.
CACGTTTTTCATCCCTAATCCGGATTGCAATGCATTCTAGAACTATTTACAATATTATTCGATCGTAATAAAGCATTATCCAATTGCCCAATTTTTTCCACAATATTCTACTAATTGATCCTCTAATTTTCGGATAATAAACTTGACTTCTATTAACATTATATATGGTAAACGATTGTATCTACTGACATGATCACAGTGATTTGAATTATGTTCGATCCATTGGTCATGGCGAGCCGAAGAAGACGAAAATAATAGTCATGCGAGCTAAAAATATAAAAAATAAAAATCCTCGAGATCATTATATTTTCTTTAAATATAATTTCAAGTACATACTTTCGGCACAATACAAAAGTCCGGCCGCAGAATGTATCTGTACGATACGAAGCAACGGCAGACAGCCATATTGTATCTAGCGTACTTAATTTTTCTATCAGATAGTTTGGAACGATGCTCGGGCGACTATAAACTGGCCGAAAAAACATCTTGTTCATACGATTGATCTATCGACCATCATTAATGGTTCATTTATGTGAATTCGTACAGTAAATGGACGACTAAAAACGAACCGATTGACCACCATCATCTTTATTCGTACCTGTGTAGATACAATGATATTGTTGCCATGTCAGTTCGATACAAAACTAATAATAATAACAACAATATATTAAAAGATGAAAAATAGGTTCAACATGGCTGTTGTGCTGGGTCTTAGTTTTTCGACTCGGACTTGAGCCGACGATGACTGCGGCGAGGAGCAGCGTTTAGTGAAGAATCTCCAATGAAAAGATCTTTGTTATTATTTTGTGTAGCGACAATAGTTAACATTTTAAGAACCCGCGTTCTTCTTAGATACTACTCCTTGATTTTTGTTTAAGAGTAGTGTAGAGTGCAGATCAACGGTCTATTAATGTCGGACTGATCAATAAACGATTAAGTCCTGACTCATGCAAGATGGCATGATCATTATGCATGCTTCGGTGAGATGACGATTTTGATCTCACCCAGGCGATAACAATGTGTTTGGTTAAGATGGGACCATGATCGCATCATATTCACAAAATTTTGGGGGAATACAGTCTCCTTTTGACGTTGTCCAGCGAACGCATGAAGGTATTGATAGGAAGCGAACACTGAAGAAGTGTTTTCTATAGTTTTCGCTTATCAGAATGTTACCTAGATCCTATCGTCATGATACCAGACAGGTGTAAACGTTTCGGGACCACCTTTTCACACATACCGCATGCGCGCGATCTTTACATGTCAAACGTCTTGATGAGCTGTCCGTTTCGGGTGGATTTCATATCAAGTGGCGACTTTTTGTATCGTATATCACAAATACTTCATAAAAGTCCGTCCAAATGCTGAAGAGGATGTTTTTTCTTCATAAAAATTTCGCCACTTTAGTGGGGTTGAGCTCAAGAGGTCTTACAAGTCATTCAAAGGAACGACTTCAACAGCAATTAAATATTGATCCCTTGTAATTGAGATATCGTTCCTTGGTTTGGCGTCGGTTTGAAGTAGCGTATGATTAGCATGTTGGATTAAGGTTCAAAGAAATCGATTAGTAAAGATTGGGGATATTCAAAGATAAACATTCAATTAATAATTGGTATCGTTTCAACATAAATTACAAAGTGCTACCAAGTTGGAATGATTAGTTCCGTCGGTAATATAAAATTATGAACTAACTACTACATCGGCCGAAAAACCTTTGGTCTGGCAATGAAAAAACAATGTTTTAAGTGCCAAAAAGATAATAAAAAGATAATCTACATCTCCAGTAATGTGATCCCTTTTTATAGTGCTCCATCTCAAATCCCTTAATTTAGGCATTTATTTCACACTCGAGCTTCTTCTTTGTTCGAAATCTTCATACCATTCTATTTCTTCCCGATTATTCAACCGGGAAAACAGGAAGAGGCACTGGGGGCTAAATCGGGTGAAGACGGTATATGTTTAACGTTTTTCTGTAGTAATTCCTAGAATTCCTCGGTCTTATCAGCAGGAGAATGGGTTCGAACGTTGACTTGGTGAAACAGGACATTTTTTCTGGCTACATTAGATCATTTAAACTCGTGCAATCGATCCAATAAAGGGCAGTAAGTATTGTTGGTTGAGTATTTTTTTATGTTGAAGATAGTCTCTGAAGATTTTACTTTGTACATCCCAAATTGAGAAAATAGTGGCCAGCGATGGACAATTCTTTGAATCATAAATCTACAACCAGTTTTTTACAATAAAGCCTCGAGTTTCGGAAAAAAACCAGCAAAGCAAAGTTGAACATCTAATATTATCCTTAAATCTTTGCAATTCAGTATGCATCTAAATATACAAATAATGTAATTTTTAGGGGAAAAAAATTGTTATCCAAGGAAAGTAAAACTACAAGTTTTTAAAATATGGATTTTGAATCATTCTTATCCCACCAACGGGGCAGCACTGTTGTATGTTTTCAAATAAGACAAAAAAATAATGTGGTTTTGAAAATAAATATAACTGACCCACGTTGGGCACCATGTTGAGTGTTTCTAAAAAATAAAATATTAATAAATAATAATAATATAATTAAATCAGGCACTCGTTTGGGACCTGTTATTAGACTTAGATCTGATTATTGTTAACCACCTTTGATATATGAAAGCCCCGGTGGATATTATGAAGGCCCCGATCCTTGCATATCACACACACTTACACGTACAATTTTTATGGATTCATTTCAAATATTCGCATAGAAAGTCAGTAAAAACAAGTAAGTAAATAAAATATTCTAATAATTTATATAGATTTTGCTGTGCTGATTCTGACCACCTCTGCTACTTCCAACACAAATCTCCACTTCAGCTTGGTTTCGGGACCCCACTAGAGCGTTTTGCTTCACTATAACTGGCTTCTGCAGGAAATGATTTCCGTCATGAATTAAACACATGTACTCCTCTTTATGTTTTGCGTTAACAGCTTGCAAAACATGTGACATCCATTGAAAAACTCTCTCCGAGCAATCTTGTCGCTGTTCAGTGTCTATCTTTACTTATTCACTTTTCTGGACTCTCAATTGATTTAATACTTGATTCACTGTTCTGGATTCTACTCTTACTAGATATTTTATTCTCCCTCTTAAAGGTAGTTGATCACTACAAACACCCGAATTATATTGATGGAAAATTTCTTTCAAAAGCGTTCCAAAAATTCAATGAATTTTTTTACTAAGATTTTTTTGTTTCATACTATTCATCTAAATATACATAATAACCTAAATCTAATTATAAATGTTTTCATTTTAATTCTAGTCTAAGCTCTATTTTATTTTGTATTTTATTTTGTAAATTAAAAATTTTTTGTCAAAAACAAAACTTCGTTCGATCATTACCAATAATCTTGATCCTAAAGCACTTGCTCTCTTTTATTATTATTATTTTATTTATAATTTACTTATTTATTTGTTTTTATTTGTTTTCATGTCGCCGATACAACGTAAAACGTAACAGCGTAACAGAAAACGTAACAGCCGAAATAGGAACAGTATGAAAGAGGATTAAATTACAACATTTTCATGGATATCGTAATGAAAATTGAAATTATAACATTTTATTGTGCAGATATTGTACTGAGGCTTAAAGTTTATTGTAAAGTGAGCAAAGTGTGGTTTTGTTTGTGATTTTTGTGGTGGTTGTCTTAATGGTTTTTACTTCACGAAATAATCATATAATATGAAATTAGCATGTTTCTCATATATTCATTATTCAAAACAGGATTTCGTGGAACCATTTCAGAAAATATGATTCACAATTTTAAAAAATCGTATCCATGTGTTTCCAAGTACTGATGGGCAATGTTCGAACAGTGCCTTCAGATAAATTTGGTTTTGGCAAGTATAAACCAACGTTTGCTAGGTTTTCTATATCTGTAAGTACAAAAAACATCAGCCCTTTTGTTTCATCAGAGATACGTCACTTTATATTCAATTTAATTTTATTTAGACAAAAACTTTGACAATGTAAAAGACAACAGATTTCTTCTTTTCAAATTCGATGGAAAGGAAATCCTTTGTGTTTATTTTTTAAGGATTATGATTGTCAAACTCGTCTTGTCCACTTACTGCACCCGATTCTACACCACCTTCGTTGGCTATTAGTATCAGCTCCTTTTCAATGGAATCTGAATATCAGCAATAAAATAGGACGGATTATTTGAAGTTCCTTAGCTTCTGTAAGTCCCAATAAATTCTTTACCATGTCAGTTCCTTGGCTTTCTACCTCATCAAATTACCTTGCTCTCTTCTTTATGTTTCTTCATGTAACATATGTGGACGATTTGTTTTCAGTATGAGTCCTGAATTTTCCAACATTGAGTTTTCTCCGGGATTCCCCAACTGGATTTTTTCTTCCCATTTCGATGTCTGTTCGTTCAAATAATCAAATGTCTTGCGTTCAAAGTCTTTCTTGGATTTTGACTTACTGCTGCTGGAAATATAGAACCAATATTGGTTAGAAGGCCTGGCGAACCAAAGTTTGGATGTGGTGAAACAATTTGAGGTGGTATCACATTCAAAATCATTGACAATCACTGCTCGTCAAAAATTTCATGCAGCTCAAAAATTTCATACAGCTTATAGTCCTCTGGTCTTCATTATTTGCAAAATCCTGATCTGAATCCTTTGTGAAAAAAGCAAGCTGCAATATTTTGTGCAATTTCGACGATTCTTCACTATTGAATATATGCTTAGGAGCTAATTGTGCAAACGCAATGGTTGAAACTCTCATTGTTATTTTGCGTGAGGCCCCTTATGATCTTTTTAATAGGTTGTCTTCAGCCAAATCTTCATATATTGGTTTTAAAATTCATTGGATTTCTGCAGAGAGGGCAGACAAATGCTTTAAATGTTCTCAAATATTGTAATCTGCACTTTATCGATACTTGCACCAGAAATCGGAATCTGTAGGGCAGTTGGTATGCTACGGTTCGACGTCCTTCAAAATCTTATCATATGTGGCCCAGATTGCTACACTCATATCTTTTACTGAATTTCTATGACGGAAAATAGCTAAGTCATGACACAAGTTCACAACTTTTTCATCGATTTCTTCGCAACAGATTTCTTCTTCGACTTTCTTTTCTTCCGCTTTGAAATATTTTTACGAAGTCAGCGATTTTTTTTATCTTTTTGCGTTGCGCGGTTATAGAACACTTTTTTGCATGCCAAACACACTTTTTCACAGTGTACTCTTCCCCCTTCAGATAAACATCGAGCAACATTTCAACTGTTTTAGCATTTCAGCCTTTTAACATGACCCATCGCTCAGTACACATTAGAATATTTTCCGAGTTTTCATTTTGGACTTTCAACAGCTTTCCATTATCAATAGCTCGGCGCGCAGATACGTCAAAACGCAGATAAAAGTCCACTGATAAGCCCACGTGGCCCATATTGACTGAACGATATGGTACAGTTACAAATTTGACACTTCACATACTGCTCGAATAGTAGAAAAACTGGACAAAAATTTGGAAGGCAATAATTTGATAAATTTCCGCATTTCTATTCTGATGTTTAAAAAATCACGAAACGCTTCGATTAATGATGATTTGATTGATTGATGATTTCGCTCCAAAATTCAAAGCGCTACAAATGATCAAAATATCGGTAAGACAAATGTATAAGGTGAGCATCTTATACTACACTTGCCAGGATTATGCATAAATTTTTTCCCGGTTTTACTAAGAGATGGCGCTAGCAAAAAGTACACAGCGTATCAATTTGACATATTCGCCATTACAATCGCCTAACATGTAGCTACGAACACACACAATTTGAACCTACCGAAACGAACGTGTTTTTATTCTCGTGGTAATCGATTATGTCAAATTTTGTGTCTGAAAAATAGTATTTGCGGCATGCAATACTTTCTTGTTTGGCCAAAAGAAAAAGGCTGTTCGAAATTATTGTTTGTTGGTTAAAAATATATGTTGGACACGCTACATCAGTTAGGACATGTGAGACAAGGTTTCGAAAATTCAAAGTAGCCGTTTCAATGTGAAAGGCAGTGAGCGCTCTAGTAGACTACAATAACTCGAATTGGAGAAGGAATTGCGGGTGTTATTGTGACCCAAATTAAATTCAACGTCAATTAGCAGAAACACTAAAACGATCGGCAGACGATTACGAGCAGTGGGTAAGATTAACAAACTCGGTAAATGGGTCCCACACAATTTGAATGAACGTCAAATGGAAAATCTCAATGTCACATGAAATTCCGCTCCGGCGTCACGAAACGAAGTCATTTTTCTATCGCATTGTGACGTGTGGCAAAAAACTGGTTTATTTTTAAAACCCAAATCGGAAAAAATTATGGCTTTCGAGTGGCAAAGTCGGTCCTTCAACATCAAGGCTAAATCGCTTCGGCAAGAAGACCATGCTCTGTGTCTGGTGGGACAAGAGTGGTTTAGTGTATTATGAACTCTTGAAAATTGGCAAAATTGTTTATTCACAACGCTATCGTGAACAAATGATAAATGTAAACCACGCATTGATCGAAAAACGACTGGGATGGGCAAGAAGACATAGCTAAGTGATTTTGTTGCACGACAATGTGCCATCGCACACAACCAAAAAACCAATGAAGGACACAGTGAAATAGATATATAGGACATTTTTCTGGCCTCACCGTGCTCTCCAGAGTTGGTGCCATCTGACTATCAACTGTACGCATTGATGCGGCATGAGCTCGCAGAGCAGTGCTTCAGTGATTTTGAGGATGTTGGAAAGTGGCTAAACGAATGGTTTGCCGCAAAAGACAAGGAGTTTTTCTGTATTCACTACCACTTCACTTCTGTATTCACGGTATTCACTACCTGAAAGATGGGGAAAATTTGAAAAAACCGATGGCTAGAATTTTGAATTAAAAAAAAGAATTTTCCCTTAGAAACACGTATTATTTTACCTTAAAAAAAAAGGAAAATAACTTATGCATACACCTGGTATACATATAGTTAAATACTACATAGGAGGGCGGAGCCTTATAGAGCCACATGTGCCTATGAGTTTGCGAAAACGAGCGTAGCTATAAATAAATAAATATAAATAATAATGCACGGACCTTCGCAAAATTTTAACATGATATTCTTGGGAGTCATTATTACTATCAAAATAAGCAAAAAAATCGATTCCTTCTTTCTTGATCCTTTTCAACACCCTAAATTTTGAATTTATTTGGCGAAAAATAACATTTGATTTCTTAAAATTGTTTATAAATATCTTGTCTGTAAAATTCATTACGGCCGTTTTTTAGTCAAAGTTTAGTTTGTCAAAAAAATATGGAAATAAAATAATGACCTGTCAATCATCATTTGTTATTCCAGCGATTTCCATGACAACCTGATTCTTGTGATCCACAAATTAACCCAAGACGCACGTTCATAACGTAAGGATTTTGGGTAAGGATCAAGACCAAGCTTTAGGAAGGAAGGAAGGAGTCAAATGTCTTCCAGGCTGAATAATCCTCGTCTATCAAAAACAAGATCATGTGCCAACTATCCTTCCGTATTCAGACCTCTGAGATAAAAAGGTTTCAGTGCGTAACAAGAACACATGACAGCTAGGATAATAATTGCATTTGTCGGCAAATAGACACCGACCAACGCGACTAGAAGTGTCTTGTCTATTTTGCAAGAAGTTGATTCGGTGCACATTAGTGGTATTGCCGCCACCGCAACGTAGCTCAAGTGTATCCAAGTGTAACTTGATCCATGTTAAAATCAATTAGTTAACACTTCTCTTACGTAATTTGATTTGATGTCAACAGGCCTTCCCGCCAACTTAGAGCACATTCGTTACAAGTGAAAGCCAACTCTGCATACTATACCCGTGCTGGTACCGCACTGTTGCTTTGACTATGAACAGTCCAGCCTTGTTAGCTTTGTTAGCTGGCTCCATAATGGACCACATCCACATATGACCATACAAAGCTGGCTGTGATCCACGTATGGGATAGGATTTATCAAACAAATATGCTTGTTGAAATGTTAGTAGTTACTGAAAAGATTTATAATGCGAGTGTCCGATGGAGTCAATGTGTCAGGTGCAAGTTGATGGAAAATGGTTTCAGCTCTAGTTTATAAGCTTTTCCGCCTATTGGTTGTCGACTAGTTGAACATGATCACGCTATCGCTTGCAATTTATCTTAGCATATATCATACAGTAATGACGAGAGACATACACATGTCGTACATAAGTCCTTGCATCATTCTCAGGCAACCAGATTCGCCACCAATACCCCCGGCCCGTAACCACCCACAGAAAGATCCAATGAATATCGCATCAATAAAATCTTATTAAATACCATACAAAACATTTCACAAATTTATTGTCAAAATATATTAAAGAAAGGAAATTACACAATTAAATATCGCAGCGGGCACCGAATCACGATGAATATAAATTTCAATTCTTTTTATTCACAAGTTCGAGCCCAACCGCCCGATATCATCGGATTCCACCCCGACTTTAAATTCGCATAATCATAAATCAAGTCATGCTTGAAATTGCATACATCAAAAATATGCTCCTTCATTAGGATCTCATTTATCCTTTATTTTAACATTAAATCTTTTCGTTTAAGGGCAACTGACGGTTGTGTGCGAGTATTTCGATGACAAAGGGAGTCCGAATCTTATCTGATCGCAAACTATACGTTTTGTACACATATCGTATGCATATGAAGGTGCATCATAAAAACGAATGAAGGCACCATACTGTTTATGCTGATCATATTCACTAAAAGTGGTTGCTAAAGTAGCTAATCCATGCTTGCAGAAGCACCATCGGGAGCCTGAAACTCATAATTCGCCCATACATTTCTGACATTTTATATAATATCTGACAGCCGTAAATTAAAAACACTTCTTGTATCTTTTTTCACTACGGTCCTGGTCATTTGCGAGTGTGATATATGTTTTGGTGATATCTGCGTTCATTATTCATTTGCTCATTCATCGGGAAAATGGAATGTTCAACTAAATTTTGGATCAAAATTTGGAGATCAGAGTTTAGTGCTAAGGAAAAAATTTATTAAAACGTATAACAGTAATAAACTTTCTTAAAGTTTTAGAAATTCTAGTTTCATTCAAAAGGATAAAGTTTATTGCACTCGTTTCTATTCGTCTCCTTTTTGCTGTAATTTTCCGCCATTGCATTTAATTAATTATTGTTAAATCCATACGACTCCTTCTTTTCTTCTATACCTACAACTTTCGAGTATTAGGATATTTTAAATGTTGTATCAATACCTTGCCATCAAATAATCGGAATTTTAGACCTGATAAAACAGAAATGCAGAAACAAGGTACAAAAATAAAACAATTTTTCGGTTGCAAGGTAACACTCAGAGCAACTCGATTAGAAGGATTCCAGCATTAATAAATATTAATTTTTTTTGTAGCTTGGTGGTAAAGGCTCTTTGCGTGCTGGTCTCGGAATTCCCAGCAACAGAAGGCTACTATACTCCAACCGAAGGCTACTATACTCCAAACATCGCCCCTATTATCCTGAGAACTCAACCTGAAACTGTTCTTTAAATGACATAACGTGAAGGCCTCTATTTTATCGCCGTATATTGCCTATAGTTGCAGAAGTTCTTTTTCAGTAGGATCGAGTGGATGGGATGGGCGTTAGTGTAAAATTTAGACTTCTTATTTTGCGTTCCAGTGGACAACTTTCGGAGTGGACTTCGAAATTCTTCGGATAACTTTTGCAACCAGTGGTCCAAGGATATTTTCCTCTTCAGAAGAACCATCGGAGCATAATATACGACACAGTTCCATTCGTGAGTTGATGAAGTCATTCCATTCTGTGGACATTTCAGAGAGAGTTCACCATTTTTTTTCACGATGAAGAGATCGCTTGTTTGTTCATCGCCTCCACTTGAAAAAGGTCCAGCGGACGTCATCACATTCTTCGGACAGAAAAAGCTGTCAGCAAACTGCATCCTTGCAATGTTACGCATGTAAGATATGAAATATCCATGTCAACGGAGCAGCTGAGTCAGGTAGTAATCGCTTTTAACATGGCTTCGACTATGCCATGGCTTCAGCTTGCGAACAGGCCGCGCTATTCACCTAATCTGCATTTTATATGGTGTATATTTTCACGTGAATAGCACTTCCACACGCTGATGAAGGGAAGAACTTTCTCCCCAAATATACATCTGTCAAAATTACATTACCAGTTGTTATGAATTAATACGAGGTATGTGAGAAAAGTATTGCTACTGATTTTTCATTTACCAAAGGCCCACGATACTGAGGTGGGGTCACCATCCCCGGATGTAGGGTTGAAAATGGTGGCCATTTCCAAACTAAAGGAGGACTGAACCTGGTCAGAGATTTGATCTGAACCACTGGCTAGGAGAATACCTATGACAGGTTACTGTCATCTCCCTACATATTGGGGAGCCTTTTTTGGCTGAAACGTTGTGGTTTGGCTAGAAAGTAGTATTGAGCGCTCACCAGTTATGTCTTGGGTTATCCTATGTTGGGTTCGGAACTGGTACCCTATCTTCAATGGGGGTGTTGGTTGACGCACCACTCCAACCCCGTCCATGGAAATCATGGAATTAGGCCTTGGCGGCAGGGTTCGATGTAAAACATTTCGACTACATTTACCAAAGCTTTTATGTTTTTTTTAAACTATCACAAGGCTATCTTCATGAAATTCTGACAACTGCACCCCGGCGAAGTCCTTGCTCGCACTCTACTTAGCAGCATTCGAGTCACTCTTCAATTGGTCTAGTTACAAGCCATGATAACTGGTCAAACTAGTCACCGTCGTCTGAATGCTCTGCAGAGTTTCAAAATTAAGACCTTGAAAGATATGTGTGAATTTCGGGACAAGGAAAAAGACACCACGACTTATATAATTCGCTTGATTTTAGGCCGATTAACGGACGACATAAATTTTTTATAAGGTCAAATATTCACTGATGGAAACTGCCGTAGGCCACGGAACATTATCACCGTGAAACATTCGCAATATTTTATTTTATCTGCAATGTTTGGTCTCATACGAATCACTTTTTTTCCAGAACATCACTTTTTTTTTGTCCTTTTCAAGGACACTCTTCTAAAACACTTTGTTGACTGTTTATCCTGATAAGACAAATTCTTTGTGAACGGTGCTCTCGCTTTCAAAAACAAAACTAAATGGTCTTCACAAAAACAAATCAAAAATTCTTTGTGCAAGATGCTCTTACTTTCACTAAACAAAACAAAATGGTCCCAATTTTTGGTTTTCAAATTCGACATATTTTCTATTGAGGAGTTGATGGAATTACTCTTCGCTCTTTCGATTTGTTTCAGGATCGGACCGAAATATCCAGGATTTATCACCTGTGATCACCAAACAGATGAAACTTGGAACTTTAATGCAAATAAAAAAGAAATTATCAAGACAATGCTCTTAAGAAGATCAACGTCGTCATTTGTTTTATTTTTCTGTTCAGTAGTGAGATTTTTCGGCACCATTTTGACAACAATGTTTCGCATACCCAAAATCGTCGGTTAAAATTTAATGTACAGTGAAAACGTTTGAAAGAATTAGTTTAATCATCATCCTTATTGTAAAACGACGGTTTGATCTTACAAGACCCCTCACTCGTTTAACGTTTCCATAAGTTTTTGAAGTTGAAGGTTTCCTTGAGCGAGGTGGATCGTCAACGTGTTCTAAGCCTTCCAAAAATGATTTATGTCAGCGAAAAACTTGTTCTCTTAATAAACACTCATAGACTCAACAAGGTTAACCACTTGATTGTACAACGTTTCTCCAAATTCTAATGGTCCTTTTTTGGAAGACCCAATAGGAAAAAAAAATTCGCTGATGGCGCTAATACTTGTTGTAATGTGTTAACTTTGTGGAGTGGATACTTGGACTGAGAAAGTTCAAGAGTTAACCGAACCGGTCGAGCCCGGTAGTGTCAGAGCGGCCGCAGTGTGGCCAGTCTCAAACAACTCTTCTCAAAGATCTTGTACACAACTGGCAAATGAATGAAATTATTTTTGGACCTACTGAAGAAGAAATGAAGAAACATGGTCAGAAAAATAAGCAAACATTTAGTGATGCTGACATAATAAATCGATTTAAATTTAAAGATGTTCATCAGAAGATTTCCTTCGGGAGTAGATATCATTCTAGGTTTCAAGGCTACAATCTTAAAAGTTAACTTAAGATCTTGGCCTGAAACTGTTTATCAAATTATATCGGACTAGGCGTCTATTTCTTTGCCGATTTGCGTGTTTGATTAAAAAAAATCGTTTTCAGTCGAATGGAGTGGAAAGAGTAGGGGTTAGTTCAAAAGTGACATTCTTATCCCCTGCATCACTAGTGGTCGAAGAATCCTTTCTGGGAACTTTTTTGGAACACCACCTGAGCATAATATGCCAACCATTCCCGTTTCTCATGATGATACCATGATACCATCAAATCTTCCAATCTTGCTGGAGGCAGTTCACTAACTCTCTGCCAAAATAGTGAGTCCTCGTCGAGCATTGGCGTCATCGTAAGTACCTAAAAAAGGTGTAGTAGGCGTCAGACACGCTTTTCAGACAGAATAAGCTGTCATCGAGATGCATTTTTTTCGTCTTGACCAGGTAAGACTCGAAATATCTATGCCAAGAGAGCAGATGATGAGCCGCGTCATCGACTAAACCATGGCTTCACCTTGCGAATAAGCCGTGGTTTCCACATAATCTCGTTTCGTCCTCTCAGTTGTTCTGAATGAATATAAACTGAATAGAAAAATTGAATAGAAAATTCAAAATATATTCAAAAACGATTTACGTTGAAAATTTAATTTATGAATAAAAGTAAAAACAATGCCTACTAAAGACTAGAATAACGTTCGAAATTATTTTGAAAACCTTGAATATTGCAGCTATGAGTAAGCAATTAAAAATAATGTTTTGACAAATGCAGTAAAAACGTCCAAAAATGGTTTATTGAGCGTCAATTCCTTTGTAAAACTGCAGACCATTTTGGACGTTGGCTATTTTTCGTTGGAACTATGCCGTGCTTCACTGTTGCAGGAAAGTGGAATTACTGACCCTCATATTATTTAGTAGAGCTTTAGAATCAAGTACTAGATTCTATTGATATTGGACTTATGTTTATTGGAAGCTTATAACACTCTCTAATATACATTTCTGGCTGATTTCCCTCACTTTTGACAATAATAAGTTGTTTGACGTTTGTCAAAAAGTTGCTCTCCTGTCAGAACAGACAATGCAAGCCGTATTTCTTTGTCCCTTCTCTTTATTTTCATTATCCCACAATCGGAATATGTAGTTTATTTTCTCGACTTTACCGTCTCGGATTCATGAAAACTGACTCGGAGCTGGTCAATGTGTACCTTATCGAGTTTTTAGTGTAACATTGATTTTTAATTACTTGGTTCCACCGAAACGCAGTCAATATTGTACGACTCAATCACAAACATCTCCTAACTCCAAACAATTTTCACTACACTTTTGAGTTTTTTCGGATGTACTGTATTGTTGTGTTCATTCTTCAAGTGGTTTTCAATGGGTAGCTGTAAATTCGTCCTAGTAGGACTTCACAGTGACAAGATGCTCTTGACGTTTTATAGATCGGGTATCGTTCTCGGCTGTATTCACTAGTAGTGGAAGAGTGCTTTGTGCAGTTGGTCCTTGCTTCGTAAGTGTGGTTGCAAAGCTCGATTTCGTAATTCATGGATTTCCGTCAGCAATAGGTTTATTGAAAAACGTTTTCCCAGTGTCAGCTGGTGGGTCCTGGTTTCGCCTAGGATATCCAAGTAAATAATTACGCTCATGTTTTGTTAATATGGTTGATGATAATAATCCACAGTTTTTTATGGTTTGATTTAAGCCGTGTATTGAAGTATTTAGCCGATCTAGCGTTTTTTTCCAAAGTTTGACACACTGATGATATCTTTTCATGATCCTGACTGAGATATACTAAGTTCTAGTATGGCTTTGCTAAATACAAGGGAATGAACAGTTCATTGGGGAATCTTCATATAATTTGATGCCAAGTTCTGGATAAGCTTATTGGATTCTGTATATCTTATTATCTTTGAAGAAGTGCTTTCTATATTTTGTATTTGATAGTTAATACCTTGTTAGAATTATGTCGGATAAGTCACTCGTTTGCTCAACTGCGGATTGGAAGGAAGGACTTTTCATAGTGTCGATACCCAGTGGTCGGCGGTTTCCACTAATGCTAAGTATCTTTCTGCTATTCTGAATGCCTGCAAAGATAGCCTTTAACAGCTCCACGGTCTATCAAACTTGTTGGTCTCCGTTTTTTACGTATCAATATCCAGAGGTAGATATACTCGATGTAATGCATGTATTTTCATGAAATTCGGATGATCCTCTACTTTCATATTGTTGTATAATAAATATAAATTTTCACAAACAAATGCATGTGTCTCAGCTGGAAAAGAACTTCTAAGGTTGGTTAAAGAGAAGGTTTACTTAAGAGCTCTCTCTCTCTCTCACTTAAGGATTGTTAAGTAGGTAGTTTGCTTGCAATTTTTCAGGCACTGTCTTTTGTGAAGTGAGCATTGCGTCCACTTTCAAAAAAAGGAGTAAAGTTGATTCGTGTTCGGTTATAGGAACATCGAAAATCCGTCACTCTGCTTTGTTAGGACTTTGCCGCATATTTTATTTTTTTAAATCCTAGATAGATTTCGCTTATTTTTTGCGTTTCTGAGTGGTTGTAACATTTTGAAAAAAAAACCGTGGGCCATATTGTACTATTCAAGTTTTCTACGTTCACTTCCTCTCTACCTCGTATTAATTAATAATTAATATTTATGCAGTAAAGTTACCCTTTTTTGGCTATCAAAACCAGTATTGAGAATCGCAAATATGTCTAGACTATGTATCATTCAAGTAAAATCTTATGAATTTTTCGTACATTTTCCATTCATCATACATGAACAACAGGGGCTTCATTGTCCTCATGTTAAGTGAAACATGTTTCGCGCTACTAAAATCGCATACTTTCCGAATTGTACATGCTGCATGGCGCATTCAAAGTCTTTTTGAAGGAAATCGTGATCCAACAACGCGCAGAGACACTAGAATTATGATAAGAATCCTTCTTTCTTACCGCTCTAAACCCTGAACGTTTGTTGACTTGGTTTAGGACCTGGAAATAGATTAACGGCAATAAAGTCATGGGATATCTGGTTTGACAAAAGGACTTCTTTCAATGCTACAAGAAGACTAAAGCGCTTGCTGAAAAAGTCGGACGCCCACCTGTATAGGAAGAGATCGCCCTCAGACCAAGGCACTAAATCAATCGTGGAAAAATGGTCACAGGCGAAGATAGTCCTACTCTCTTTCCAAACCTTCATCGAATCCCAAAAAATAGTTTGGATTTACAGAAACAATATCTATGGCACGAGCGGTCCTCCTCATACACGACTACATTTCATCCGGTTTGAAGAAGAATAAATCAACCGTAGCCTACTCTGTCGACCTGGAAAAAACATTCGAGTCCGTTTGGTCGAAAGGCCTCGTATTTAAACTCGAAAGGGCTCACTATCAGGCCCATTGACGCGTAATATAGCCAATTATTTTGGCAAAAGGGCTCCTTTGGCATAAACTGCCAATGTCTACTCCAGCATGATTAGCATTCACTCTGGTGTTCCTCCAGGATAAATACTCGACCCTCATCTCTTCAGCTTCTATCTTGACAACATCTCAACTACAATGCAATTATCAAATAGTATACAGCAGTCCCATCAAAACTATAACACCAACCCCCCTCTCCGTACAATCTTATACGCAGACAACATACTGGTTATCATTATTCGTGATCCCTTCTTAAAGCCCTGCAAGACATGACACCAAGATGTTTCTTAAAATGGGCCCTCTAAATCAATGCAAAAAAGTGCGAATTTATTTGCTTTAGAAACGCCTCGGGCAAAGACCATCGTTCCGCGCCAGCTGAAATTAAAGAACTTTCTCTGTACATTGATAATGTTCTGGTGCCCCTAAGAAATACTATGAAATACTTAGGCCGTCTTAAATTTAATCCTCATGCTTGTGCATGAACCACCTTTCAAGCCATCGAAAAAGCCACCATGGATTCTGCAGCCCGAAAGCACGGAAGTCCCTATGTACAAAATCCTTATCAGACCCCTTATCTGCGACTGCGTCCCTGTCTGGTTCACTATCTTTCCCCCCGTTGCTGACGACTTGCAAATATTCGACGGGAAAATATTAGAGAAGTGTCTGTCCAAGTATAGGACGCCAAACAAAAACACTACCGGAGCACCATCCTTTAATGAAAAACAAAGTTAAGCTCCTCATAGAATTCAGAAAGTTCAAAGAAATTGGAAAACCACCGCAAATCTATTATAAGGGAATTGGTCTCATGCAATATCGCATTTCCATTCTTTTCTCCCATTAAATTGCTTATCTTCTACTCCACGGCCATAACAAACCCTATCACCTTACTGAACTACAAGCCAACCTTCTATTCACAGACAGAGCACGGTAACCGAGACTAACCGAATTGGGCAAGCAACAGGTGAACTGCTATATTGATCACCAAGATCAGGTGGCCACCAAGGTAAGCTCCAGACTTCTTAAGCCTCTTCTCATACAGGACTCCAACTCCCCATCTGCATCGGATTGCCACCTCCATATCAAATACCTATAGATTGTAAATAAAAATCAGTATTGTAGAATTCAGTACAATTAAGTTAGAATAAGTTAGATTTAGGGTTTACCCCGTTCCTTGAAAGTGCCTTATGAGTTAAGGATGAATTTATAAAAAAAATTGTTTTGTTACACCAATTCTAAACTAAGTATCGGTTACGACCAGATCAATAGAAATATGCTGTTTGACCAACCTGTCGCTGTCAAAGAATTTTTTTTTATAGTAGACTAAAGAGTCTACCTAAAGAGTCTTTACAAGTCCTGAAATATTTAAACTTGCTATCGAGTGAACACTTTATAGACCGAAGACTGGTGAACGGCACGTAAGAAAGACGCGGAGGATGTAAGTTCCATCTGGCGATGTAGAGGCACAACAAAGTTAAATAGACTTGTAACATTTTCGGATGACTTTTCTCAGACAAAGACAAAAACAGAACAATCTTTGATTTAAGAAATGTTTACAATACTGCAAGAAAATTAACTGTTTCTCTGCAAGATTTGCTCAAAATTCAAAATTATTCTTTGTGAGTTTCGGAGGAATTCCCCATTATCTGGAAACGTGTGAACGGCACGCAAGGATGACACGGAGAATGGACGCTTCTTCTGTTGATCCCGAAACACTGCGTAACTGCATGCAGCTATAACACTCGCTGACGACTTCTTTGAGACAGAGACAGAAAATAGTTCAAATAGGTTCATATGTGTTTATTAATTTTTGGGAGAGGAAGTTTTGTTTTAATCAAAAGAGAAAATTTGTCCATTCAAATAAAATTCCACTTATTTTGGTAGAGTACCGTTAGTTCAGGAGTTTGTTCGATGTGTTAGTGTTGTGTAATAGCTGCGCTAGAGATTTTCTCTGGTGCAAGTATGTGAATCACTGAGTTAAAAGAAATACTGAGACTATTCCTACGAGAGTGAACAAGCTATTCCAGTTATGCAGACGGAGTCGTTACCTAAATCCACGAACGCAACATCGAGGACGCATAATTCAAACTAAGCATGGTTCGGCATTAAGATAATAGATGCAGAACATACTGTGGATTGAATGATAGACAAAATACTGATGTGGTCATGGTGGCCAAAGAGCTAGCCATCTGGATTGCTGAATCGATAGTCTATGACTTCAAGGAGACGATAAAATACTATGGATTGATAATGAAAGACAAATCCAAAATTTGTCAAAATTGGACAATTTAGGTACTGAATTTATCAAAATTGGACAAATTTAAATCGAAAAATCGGGCATCCAAAAAATGAGTTCGGAGGGTGCACTAGTATGCAGTGGGTGCTGTGTCACTAGGGTGCTGTATTATGCTCAGCCAGTGGTCCTGTATAATGCAGGGACGCCAAACATCTTGATTTTCGCTATCGTAAGAGACTCTCGCTTTGCACCTGATAGGTTCCTTGAACTTGAGACTAGGCAAGCAGACTGGAGAGCTACAGTGACATTGGTTTGACTGAAAAAAATAAGAACATTGAATACGAACTAATGTAGACTTTCAGTGACACTGTTGTTTCCAGTCTTACACCTCAGTTATCCAGTCTTTCCGAAAAATTAGAAAGCAATATACGTTCTCGTTGTGTTGTCCAGGGATCAGATATGCTTACTTTTACGCGTTTCACATTTCGGCGAGAGAATTTTTTAGCTCCCTTACCAGATGGGTTGGTAGATAAGGTGAAAGAGTGAACGGGGCTGCACGTTACATTATGCTCGATTGGTTTCCTCATAAAGACGGACATATTCGATTTCCTGTCAACCTAGCTAGTATTAAGGTCAATTTTACAGTGATCCCGGTCTTTTCTAGCCGTTACAGGGAAAACAGTGTTCTGCGTCCCTCTCGAAAGAGAGAGGACTCCCTCTCGAAAAAATGAGGCAAACAGTTCCAAGTTAGGTTTTGAAGAGCACAGGGGAGGTGTTTAGTGGATAGTCTGGGCACAAATGGCTTTAAAAAATCAAATAATTCCAGGAACTTTAAACCACCAACCACAACAGTAATCAGGACTCATTCAGACCTTTCATCAATAGAAAAACATAAGATTTCAGATGACTGCAACCATACAACTAATCAAGTGGGTTGTGATGTGTTTCCACTACTTTCACCGGAAGTGAAAGCCACCAGCATTAATCACACCTCGCAAGAAGTCAAACTATTATCTCAGGCTAAATTTTTAATGGCAATCGAAATGTGAGTGTGATGCTACTGAAATTTCTCGAACAGATGACTCAGTCGAATGATCAATGAAATCGAGACACTCATTCAGCGTTTGTATTTACTATGCATGACTACATACTGATTCATACTGGTTGGTCCAAGAAGCCTCTGGTCATTTCTTGGACAAGTTTGAAAATATTTTCAGTTTGACGTAATACAGGTATAACCTTCTGATGGTCATACCCATAACAACCCATTGGGTCAGCCACAGGTATTGACAATCAAAGAAATCCGTGTGACTTCATTAGCCAAAACCTAACATGCAAGACTTTATTAGTGGCCATTTTGAGTAGCTGAGATACTTTTTTTTGAGATTTTTTGAGAAGACTTGACTTGTATTTAGAAGACCTAGTCAACTAGTCAAAATATCGAAAGAAACAAAACAGCACTAATTCGCTAGCGTGGTCTATGCTAATCACCTCGAAGGTCGTTTAAATATGTAGAGCAAAGATTAGACCGTCCATAAGTTCGTAAAGGAGAGATGGTCCATCAGATTAACCTGACTTGATGTTATGACTAAGGTGCGTTGTGTGATGTGATTCAAAGGTACACAGAAAGTTTATGTTAACCTGAATTACGAAATAAGACCAACGAGATGTTTACGCGAGTAGACATTGTCATATCATATGCTCACATATGAATTATTATGATAAAATCTGTGGCACGTATGACACACCTAACGATAATGCGAACACCATTACGATCTTTGTCGGTTTTTAGGCAACCTGAAATCTGGTATAAAAATTCAATTCAACATCTTGGTTGGAAAGTGAGGATGGCGTCTGCACTGCTGCTGTTGCTGATGTCTTGCCAGTTTTCTTCTTCACAATTCTTCGTCTCACCTTAGCGAATGTTGTTGTGCTATCTGACATGTTGACTATCATTTTGATAGTCATCAGCGTCATGATGCTTTTTGATGGCTTGAAATTCACCTTTGCTCGTTTGATGAGACACGTTTTAATTGTGGCATGTAGTGAATGTTCATATGATGATACAGAGATGGATTTCTTAGGATCTTAGTCGTTATTTACACTACGGGAAGTTTGTTATATCTCTGAACTTCTTTTACAAGCGTGTTGAAAAGGAAACGCATCCTAGAGTATCCTTTTAGAAATTAAATGTTCTGTATGAATTCGGGCAGCATACTATAGAATCGATCAAACAACAACCATTTCCGAACAGATTACTTCTTCAAACAAGAGAGTAATTAAGTTGTGTACAGTAAAAGCTATATGGAAAACTGTTTTAAAAAATAAAAATATAATATAAAATAAAAATTAATTCTAAATTTCAATCCCAGGGCAACAACTCTCCAGACCAAAACATCAGAGATTTCAGTTTTTGTAAAAATTTAGCGTAAAATCAAGCACAACCTCATGTCAGCAACACACGAAGAATGTTGGCAAAATGACTGGCGAAACTACTACCCTTCATGTAATGACATTTAGGATCTCCAAACTCAGAATGAAGAAACCACACTGAAGGTTGCACTCCGCCGCATTGCATGTGTTGATAAATAAGAAAAGATACTGGGATCGACGGAGATTCGATCTTAAAACAAACAACTAGGAAAGGTTAAAGTGAGAGATAAATAAACGTGGATAATCTCTTGGTTGCAGAAAATTCGTACAACATTACAAAAAATAGTAGAAAAAACGGTTAAGCGTTTGTATATCTACTAAAACTTATGGCCACAAATGATACTTTGGTCTAGGCCAGTCACAATTTATGGGGATGCTCCCTGACTCCCGTATTTATCTACAATATTATCTAAATGTTATTATCTAAAAAAAAATAAACAAAACCTCCTAACAATTATCACTCAGTTAAATCTACTTGATTCTATACAGAAAAACAGAGTAGTTATATGTTTTTTAACAATTTTTTAATTTTTTTTGGAATGAATTTTTTTTCTCTACTTGTTTCTTGATTTTTTTTGCCTTTCAAGTATTTTATTCAATTTTTGACGGATTAAATGTGAAAAACATAGTAGTATCGCTAATTTGAAGGGTCAGCTCAACAAAAAATATGAACAAGAGAAAGGACAACTGTAGATTCATCATAAAGAAAGGGGTACATATACTACGTCTAGCAAACAAAGCGAGCTTCGCAAGATAGAGAGCTTAGAAGTTGAACGACGTAGGCGGGGGGAGAGATCACGATGACTAGCTTTCTAGTCTAGTCGACTAGTAGGGATGGTTATGGAAATAATTTTTAACATGTAAAACAACACGATAGCGGCCCAATATGTTCACAGCATTCACTATATCATGTAATACAATGTCGTAGACGGCTACTGCCAACATTTCAGCCAAATTGAACTCATTGTTTTGTTTTGACCGCATTCGAAACCGAGCGTGTCCGCGGAATTTAGAAAAATAGAGGAAGAGGAACATCCATTGGTGATTTCATTCTTGTTTTTGGAAGGGAAATCCCGCCCCGAAATCAAAGAGTTATTAGATCCTGTGTACGGTCGCTCTGCTCCAGTGATCACGACCTTTGAAAAAATGGTTTAAAGAGTTTCTACGTGATCGTAGAACGTGATTATTATTTGTTAGTTTTTGTTAGTTTTTGATGAACCACGTCCAGGTACCCGTGACCAAAAACAACGATCTCGCCTAAGAGGACCATTGATCGAAAGCGTGCGAGATAGTTGAAACAGTCAACATCTCATCAGATTGTCTAATCCCTTAAGAGAAAGCTGTGGGCACGATGGATGCCAAATTTGCTTACTTCGGACCGTAAGCATAACCAAATTTTAAGTCGTTTCGTAACTGCCGATGAAACATGGATCCAAACCATGGATCCACCATGGGCAAACGTGATCCGAAGAAGGTGAAGACTGTCCTATCAGCCTTGAAGTTGATGGCCACCGTTTTCTGGGATTCACAAGAATTGATTGAAGGGATTCACTGGCAAAACGGTAATAGCGTTCTACTATGTCAAATTATTAGGCTGAATTGACCCCGAAATGCAGAATAACGCGAAGAAAAAATCGTTCTTTTGCCATGATAACGTACCTGCTCTCACTTCCATTGCCAAATCGGTCCAATTGGGCTACAAAGGCTACCCCATCTACCACAATTTCTAGATTTAGTCCCGTCCAACTTTTCTGTTTCCAAACTTGAAAAATCACTGAACGGGCAGAAATTTGAAATTGAATGAAAAGAAATTGATTGGGGAGTAGGCTCACTTTTGACTGTTTTGAGAAATAAATCGTCACATTTCTAAAATTTTCGTTCTTTTGTAGACTTATCGGACCGCCCTCCGATGAGAGTCATTGTGAATAAATACAAAAATTAGCAAATTCCTCTCGGTCACCTCTCTCTGACCCTTTGCGTTCATGTGCTATGTCTCACAAGTGTTGTTGACAAATACCAATGCATCTGGAAATTTTCAGTCGAATATCCTTCGAACGTGATTTTTTAGGAAGTGTTAGTGCTTGTGATTTGTAACGTTATACTTCTGGGCTGATTAACGCTGTAGGTCTAATAAATAATTATCATCTTGCGTACGTACATGCGCTTGCTTGAATTTTTTGAAGGTTAACTTGGTTCCTATTAAAATCTTTCTTTCTTGCATTAAGTGGAGCCTTATATTGAAATTTACTTTGGAAATTTTTTGAAATTTTATCGAAAATGAGAGCGGTTTCGGCGAGTAAGCTGAAGCTCACTTTCAGGTACTATTTCACTACTCGCGCTTAAGGTAGCTCGAACGTAAGGTCTTATTGTTGTTTTAGTCTTTTATATAAAAATGAGAAATTGTCAAACTTTTATTGAATCCTAACTTCAATGGCAGTAGCGATGGATACAATATTAATGGATCTTAAAAAATAGTTTTTGGGTATTTTTTTGATTCCAGGGAATAAAACGAGATGACA
Organism: Stratiomys singularior; assembly: GCA_954870665.1. NCBI lineage: Eukaryota > Metazoa > Arthropoda > Insecta > Diptera > Stratiomyidae > Stratiomys > Stratiomys singularior. Next base: position 14,638,387 of record OX940879.1, read on the forward strand.
AACCTCCAAATCTCCCTAAACAAAAAATATTTTAAACTTAAATTCATTATTTAACTTAAAAAATTCCATTATTTAGAATCTAATTAATTATAATATTTAAATCCTACATTTAAATGTAAATAAAATTGAAAGTTTGAACAAACATTGAAGTTGCAATTAGAGAAGCAACCCATCATATTTTTGAAAAGAAATCCAGCTGAATAGTTCCATGGATGGCAGGTGCTGACTGAACAGTTTTATTGATAGGCGTGAAATTCTCCTTAACTCTGTTTTTTTTTTGAGATGTAGGCTCTCAACCAAACAGGAACAAAACCATGTCACTAAGGACATTAAAAATGCACTTGAGTATTTCACTTTTCATCGTTAGAGCGTTCGGTGGGATATGATGGCGTTCTCTACAAATTAATTAAATTTTAACTTCCTACATATTTTTCTATCAGATATACCCTTAAAATCGAAATGCAGTCAAAATTCAAAAAGCCTTATCTCACTTTCGATGTATATCTGTTGGGATTCCCCAAGGCTCATTCTTATGCCCATTACGATTCAATATTTATATCTCAGTTAAGGTATTCCAGGATTGGTCAACAGGTTATAAATTGTTGTACTGGCAAAATATTCTCGGGGTATGGTTTGGGAATTTTAATGCATATAACGGCCTCATAATCATATGATTATCAATCGCTTCAGTCTGTCTTAATGTTTCCGAATTTTTGAGAAATTTAAAAATCGAAGATGCGCTTATAATCGATCAACTAAATGTTTTGGAAGATAACCAAATGAAATTCCACCCAGATAAAGTTATCCGAAATACAGACAATACAAACATCACATCCTTGATTTGAAAATATCTTTGGTATGGATAGTTTTCATTCGGAAATACCGCAAATGCGGATATGCTGCAAATACGATCTATATAAATCATTATCTATAAAACGTGCCTTGTAACTGTAGTAGTAGTAGTAGTAGTAGTAGTAGTAGTAGTAGTAGTAGTAGTAGTAGTAGTAGTAGTAGTAGTAGTAGTAGTAGTAGTAGTAGTAGTAGTAGTGGTAGTAGTATTAATACTAGTAGTAGTAGTAGCAGTAATAGTAGCAGTAATAGTAGCAGTAATTGTAGCAGTAATAGTAGTAGTAGTTGTAGTAGTGGTAGCACTAGTTGTAGTAGCTGTAGTAGCAGTAATTGTACTAGTAGTGGTAGAAGTAGTAGTGGCAGTAGTATTAATAGTGATAGTTGTGAAAATCGGCTGTTTCACTAACTGTTGACCTAGAAGTAAAACGAGTTCCGGTAGCAGCAGGTGCCAAGTTTCATACTTATGTTCTAAGGATCTGATCCTCTCCATAAGAAAAAACGTGCCAAAAGCTAGAAGGATTCAAGAAATCGCCACATATATCATCCTTTCACGGTTATATGAATCCAAAGTCAAGACTGATAAAGTTTTCAAAGAATTATCATCAATGTCAGTGGTTATACATGAGTTCACCTGTGTTCATGTCCGTTGATAACTTTTTAATTGTTTACTCTGTGTTAATCGTTAATATAAAATATAATTGTAATTTTTATATGGTTCAAGGAATAGTTGCGAATTTCGGTTTCGAAAAATTATAATGAACAGTTTTCAATGGTTTTGATTGTTTTCCTTCAACGCTGCAAGAGCAAACCACTTCCGAAATTTCATAGATAAATTCAACATATGAAATAGTGCCTGAAATACAACTCTGACCATAAAACGCGAAACCTTTATAATTTTTACGTACTCCACGCCAAAGATCAGTAGACTCAACTATTCGGCAGCTTTCCAAGCCCATCAACATTCCTCCATGCCGCGAAGAAGTCGAGCCCACCTTTTTCCCAACTGTCCTTGGATATTGGGCAGAAATTTATTGTTTGTGGGTGAATGAGTGGTCCATCAAGGTGAGATGTTAACTAATTTGTTATTTGCTTGCATTTTATGGTTTTTCATGTTTTCCAAATGTTACGCTGCAGTTGGTAAACTTTCAGATCGTGGGAAGATGTCATTATCTTTGGTATGGTACAATGTGCTGAAATTTAGATGTTAACCCTTGCGTTTTCTCTATTTATTTAATTATTGGAAATATTACCAAAGGTAGAATAGCATTAGCTTTTCTATATCTTTGTTCAATTCTTCTTGTTCGATATCCTTGTTCACTTCCCCTAACACTTTTCATTGTGAAGCGAAAAAGTTTCGGGAAATTATTCTGCAGAGTATAGAAAATGAGTCTAAGAGATTTTTCATTTCGAATGAATGGTTCAGGCAAACCCCCAGGCACTCTCTCTGCATTTGCATTGTGACCAACCCACGGGTTAAGGAGCACATCAGGCAATTAACGGGAGTTCTTAAGCAAACCTCACCTTTCGTATTTTTTATCTGTTTTCAGATTTCACCTTTATCTTTGTTGTTTGGCTCAAATCTTTGGGGATCGTGTCATTGTTCATTTGGTTTGTTGATTGTTTCGTGTCAAAGGGGTCTTACCGAAACTTGTACATTCTTACATTAAAATCTGATTTGATTTCTTTTCTTTCGGGCTGAGGTGGGTACGTGCTGCTTAGTATGCATGACTTGCACCTTCGAAAAAGTAATGAGAAAGTGTAACCGGAAATAATGAGCCGCGATGAAATGTGATGACGGTAAGTGCGGCGCTAAAAATAAGTCGGATCAGATACATTCGGATGTTGCCTCAAAATGCATGTTTTGCGTTGGAGTATTTATGACGTTTGCCGGGGAAAGTTTGCGTCGTGGGTGAGGTCTTGGCATTGTAAAATTTTTTGAGTAATAACTCGTGTTTGAGCCTTAGAATAAGCGATTTTTTGGGGTTTATGCAAGTCAAAACGAGCATATGTGTACTTTGAGTGACGTTACTAGCAGAATTGAACTGGCAGACTAGGTTGCAGTGGTAACGGCTGGAAGCTGGAAGAAAAACTTCAGCGGTTCAACAATTAAGTAAAGGCTCATTTTCTCACGCAGGTGATGCTCGCCGCTGCATTTTAGATTAAAATCTCAGAATCTGATGTTAACCAACTAATTTAATCCAATTTATGTCATGCATTATTTTCATGACACAAATTTTCTCAAAAAATGTACATGACTAATGACTCGATTAACGACACAAGTGTCCTGACACAAGTTGCATGACACAATTGCATGGCAAAAGCTACATGACCCATAACGCCAAGCGTCTGACTATCCCGGATGAAACTGATTGCATGATAGTCGTTGCAAGCAAAACAAGTGCATCTGGATGGATGCAACTCTGGTGCCGTGTGAACAGTTGCATGAAACAACCCATATGACACAAGTTGCATGACACAAGCCTTATGACACAACAAATTTCATGACACAAGATGCATGATACAACTCACATGAAAGAAGTTGCAAGGCAAAAGTAGCAAGACACAGAAGTGGCATGACACTTCTCTCATGACAAAACTCTCACAACACAATTTGCCTTAGACAACTCTCATGATAAAAATCTCATGGCACAAACTCTCGTGACACGGCTCTCATGATACAGCTCTCATTACACAAGTTTCATTATATAAGTTTTACTACACAATTCCGAAGACGCAAGTCGCAGGACACTGATCGCATGACACTGGTCGCACGACACAACTCACGTGACACATCTTTGACAAGACAAGTAGTATGATAAAAGTTTACGTTACAAGCTGTGTGACGCAACTCACCTGATACCAATTGCATGACACTAATCGCAGGACAGAAGTTGCATGACACAATCTGCATGACAATACTCGGATACTCGAGAAATCATGCGCGAGTAATGTCAAGAGCCGCCATATGTCATGCATAGGAAGCAAATTGCTGATTGTGTAACGCGATTTATGGCTTGTAACCACTGTCAAGCAATCAGTGTCACCCTAGAAGTGTCACACGATTGACTTTAAAGATCAGACAACTTCTGTTATGTAAGTAGTGTGGTTAATTGGTTCAATGCAACAAGGGACTTTTGTCTATCATGATCACAATGTGATAGACAGATAAGACGACAAGTCAGAAAGTTATACAAGTTAGAAAATTTTTTTTCAGATGTCCTGCACAGGATGCGGGCTACACATACGTCATTGAGTGTGTCCACACAGAGCGTTTCAGTTTTTCCTTCAACTATATTATTTTTTTAAGGGTTGCTTTAGTGCAGGCTGCGGGATTTAGTTGATATTAGGAAGTTCGCAAATATTAGGTTCTTGGCGAACTTTTCATTTTCAACGCATCATAAAACAGTCTCAGTAGTTAAAACAATGCTGAAAACAATGTTGTTAACAATAATTGTTAGAATTTTTGTTGTTAGAAGGGAAAGGCTTCTATCCGTTAGTGTCGGTACAGCACCTGTTATACCGACTAGATATCTCCCCTGTTAAACTTCCATTCATGCTTAGTGCGTTTGCTCACTTTGCTCCTGGCTGGGCGTCTTAAATCGCGTCTGACAGTGTTTTCGGGCCAGAGAGCTCCTCATTCGTTATGGTTAGATGCGAAGGAGATGTCTAGACAAGAAAGTGTGCCGCTTTCCGTTCGCATTTTTTGTGATCGAAAATGTCTTTCTTTCTGAAAAGAACCACTCAAGGGTAGCACAACACACAATTCCATTTGTACCTCGAAACTAGCATATTTTCCAGAAGTTTTCTAAGATGAAGTCGTATTTCGACTCCTCAATAGATAAAGAATGTTTCACTCAGCTTTCGCTTGTGAAAAAGGTGTTTTAACGATCATCCATGATCCCGGTACAGAAAAGGCAGCCAGGAGACGTGATTCTCCCAATTTATGCAGTTAAGACTATAAATTCTCGCGATCATTAAGGAGCTGCACCAGTTGATATTATTGTTAAGCTACATAGTTGGTCGGTTAGTTAATTAGTCGGTTATGCCTCAGCTTCTTGCCCTTCGTTAGGTGTGCACATGCCCTGCCTTGGGTTTCATTTGACAACGCTACCTGCTATAGAAAGAGCGTCCTTGCACTCTCCTCTCGTGAAGTAGCCTCGGCCATCTTCATCACTGCACCGATACATCTTCCTTCATTTCTCAGCACGGAGCACAAAAGATTTTGTACTCGCGATAAATAATTATTATAATATAAATTAAATAATAACAGGAGCAATTAGTCCTGTAAGACCAGACTAGCCCTGTTAGATCAGACAATTGGAGCAGGTATGTTCAACATCGAAGCAAGTAAACGGTGTGCAATCGGACAACGTCTTGGCAGTCCGACCCATGCAGGGTGAGTATATCGAGTATGAACAGAAGCAAAAATAAGGGCGAAATTGAAAGCTAAATGGATTCTCGGTAGCAAAACACGATTTAAATACTATCTCCGGCTAAGTGGGCCATTAAAACCACTTGCTTTTTTGGTCATCCTTCGAGACGTCCTTGAGATGATTGACTTCAGGAGATCTTCGAAAATCTGAGCCTTAGGACAACTTCTACTTTATCACATCCTTCATTTTAATATTCTAATGTCCTATCTTCATACCCTAATGACCACAAAATATTATTGTGTAGCATGAGTTTCTTGCAGAAAGGATATCCTTTTTATGACGTCTTTCGTAAAGCCAAGCAGGTTCTGTTCTATTTCTTTTTCTTTATGAATTTGGAATTTTTGAGGTGGTGTAAAAAAATCGGAAAACACGTGGAAATCTTTGGAAAACATATGGCAGAAGTTGTTCCGGCTCTGAGATAATTTTGGTGGGACTATGGAAGCACACGAACAACTCATACTAACAGAATATCCTAAAAGCTATTCTTAAAGACACAGAATACCTTTTCAATTCGCTAGGCAAGGATTTAGCGGTTCTCAATTAACGTGAGTGGTTTCGAACGAATTCGAGGATGTCATAAGGCAGCAAAAGGTGTTATTAGTTTCGGTGACCTTAGTCAGATGTTGAACATCAGTGTCAGTGTCGAAAGGAGTCAGCCAATAAAATCTAGTGTAGTTGTTTGCTTTCAAGTTAGTCCGGCAGCTGGATTTCTTGCTCTACTGCTTTTGCGAGTCCTTATTGAACTATCAAGGTTCCATTTCGATTTTTTTTCTATCTTTCAAGAAAAGTTATACGAGAAATAAAATTAAAATCCTTGCCACAGCCCTTCATATTTCTGTTCATATACTTAATAGGTGGGAAGCAGATTGGATCACGTTCTTTATTTATAGATTCCTCGGTTACTTGTCTCAACATTATCTAGTCAAAGATAAAATCAATTGACTACAATGTTTTGGTGAGATCAAAGAAACGACAAGCGTGCAGGCTCCAATGCCAAGGCTCAATGAGTTTATGTAAAGGGTACGCTCAAACTGGGCTAAACTATAGCAAAACTTGCATTGATCTTATCTGTATATCGTTTCGATCCTTACAATTCTCATTGCGATTCCATGTTTCAACCGGTAATAATTATTCGGAATGCAAGAAGAGGCGATCGAGAAAACGATGCTGAAAACATATCGGGAAAAACACACGACGATCCCCAGTGAAAGATTTGTCACATGTCAGGATCAATTAGCAAACGATCCAACTGTCGAAATGCTTACACGATTCACTGATCATATGACAAACTTTACATATGGGACATTTTCAAAGACGTTTTAGGTTCTTGATCGCGTTCTCTTGCGTTTTGGGTCTTGGGCTGGTCGTGGTCTCATCGCCGCGATCTTGTATGCATGAAATGGAAAAGATAACAAACAAATAACATTGATGATTGGGATCATGATGCTGGTCCTGATGATGACGACGACGACGACAACGACGACGATGATGATGATGGAAGCAATCCACGGTCGCAGATCGATGTCTCTTTTCTGACGGTACAAAAATATAAATTGCAAAATATCCATCTTATATGTTAATTTTTTCCAAGATAAAACTCGTGGAAATTGTGCACAGGTGACGGAGGGTCTCCTTTTGTTGATTATTTGGTATCGGTGTATGGTGGATGGATGGTAGGTTGGATGCTCGAGCGTTTTCGTTTCATTCATTATCGGTTGATTTTTTGCTTCTAATTAATTATGATCCCGGAATTCATGTTTTGATTGAAGAGTCTGAGTCTTTTGGTATTCGCTTGAGCGAACATATCAACGTTTATTGATGGGTGGCCCCCAGGAAGTAATGTGGATTTGGGGCTTTTAATTTCATTCCAACAAGCAAACGGTCTCTTTGTAGTTTTTCTGGGATTTCAAGGGTGTGGGCGAGGAATTTTTCCACGCCATTGAATATGCGTTGATAGCGGTATCGTTATGATAGCTAGGATCATATGTTTCTTTTATTTACTTGGAGGACTATAATTCATATATGAGATTATGGAGGCTTTGATGATTTCACCATCATCTGCAAGTCCAGTATGTTGTTTGAGTAGTGTTGCAACTTTTCGATTTTCAATTGTAAAGTAACCTTATTATCCAATCATGCATTAAAAATTCAGAACCCGAATAATATAATCTCAGTTTGATTGTATTATGTTGACATTGGATTCAGATCATTTTCTATACACATTTTCTATTTCCACATGTCGGGATTCGTATTTTTCACTTCGAGGTTCGAATTTTCATTTTAATTACATCAACAGGGTCCACTGTTTGATATTTCACAGGCGAGTGTCAGACTTGAGCCTCAAGTGATTTTGTGATTGAAGTGGAAGAGTCCACTTAAAAACTTAGGCAATAAGGCGTGCTCTATCCGCCTCGTATCAGGAACAAAGGTACGAGAGAAGACGATATGGCCAGTATCACGCTTTACCTTGAAAGCTTGTCCGTAGCCACATCTCACAATTAGGTGGGCTAGTATTCCTTACACCAGAAATACAAATTCAACAAAACAAACAAAAATGACCAGTGGGATAAGATCTTAGCATCAGTTGCACGTAAGAAGAGTATATTATACTATACTATACTTCGTATAGTATATAGTATAGTGTGGTGTTATTGATAACAGATGGTACTACCTGTTGCCCTGGAGAAAACAAGGAAGTTGTCCAGCTCCCTTGTTGTGAGGAGTTCCAACTCTATTACATAATTTGTCTCACCCAAGTGTCGTATTGGCTCGGTAAATTTCGAAAAATTTCATCTGTGTGTTTCAGATTCTTGCAACAAGCTCTGCTGTCGCAGTCAGTAAGGATTCCTATTTTCGACTTAAGAGATTGTGGTCCGTTAGTAATGTCAGTCGTTTTAAGAAAAAGTATTTCTGTTTTTCCCAAGGAGTGGTTTCATCGTAAACTCCACTAAACTTGCTGGAGTTCAAGCCTAAGTGTACTGAAAGCAATTTGAAAAGTCCGTAAGTTGCTAGAACTAAAGAAAAATACTGAATATATTGGCAATTAAAGATTTTTTATAACGTGAATTACATTGGCAAAAGGAGATCTGGAGAACGTTTGGGTTTGACCATGTGTGTGACCATGAGTTTTTCACGAAACATTGCTCTTGTTACAAACTCAATCAAAAATTGAAAAAGTAACTTTAGTACAGAAATCAGCTGGAAAATAAACATCAAAATTCTGATTCGACAATCGGATGCTTAAGGTTAGACTTGGTTACCTCTTATCATGTCACCCCGAAGTGACCACCTACTGCATACGACAAAATGGTTGCTCTTGCCTCAGAAGTGAAGGTGAAAAAGATGGTCTTTTATTGAAGGGTAGGCTATTTATGCCCTAAATGTAGGATTCCCAGACGCTTGTGGTCTACTCGCTCAACATTTCTCCTGCCACCCTGAGAACAGGTTGACAGATTACTTACACACAAACAGGAGTCATCTTCGTTTACGAACAGGTGCCTTCAGATCATAGGGATCAAGCGGGAAAAACAGGAGTTAAGTGTAGCCTACCAGAAGGGATATCTGCTTTGTAAATGCGTGCTCATACTCCAGTGTTCCTTTGTTTAACTGTTAAGACTGCCTGGTCGTAATATGCAATGCGATTCCATTTATCAAGTCATTCCTTTGCGCAGACAGGCAGTATGGACAAAAGTGACAGAGAACCTTAGCACCTCAGCTGGAATCTCGACGTTATCTGAAGACTTTCTGTCCTCCCAAGACAAAACTTCTTCCTCCAGCTCTTTCTGCGTGGAATATTGAAAAGTTGCAGTATTCTATCAGGATTTTCCTTTGAATGACCTCAACGGAGGTGGAACGAGGAACGGAAAGTGCCCAAACAATTTCGTTATTAATCACAGCCCCATATGTGAGGCGACTTTCGAACGCCTTCCATCGCATCACTAGTGTGTAGTGCAGGATCTATGGATTTCAGTTTAAGCCTTCCAAAAGGTCTAGCCGCCGGCTGGCTTTGTTGTTCAGACTACCAAGCTCTTTCCTAGTTGGCGATTGCTTTTTCCTACGTTCGTATTAAAGTGCTCAAAATCTTTGAATCAAGAAGCTCAAAATTCAGGTTTAAAATCTTTTGCCGCGCTCTGATTTTTCATTCGGCATCAACCAGATTCAGGTTTTTCTCTACCAATGAGCAAGGTCTTTTCACTTGAAGGGTATAAAACAACAAGCCAAAAAACTAAATCGGACTTCACAGGTTTTTGAAATATCTTACAGGCATGTAGAAGTACAATGAGCAAACGGAAGGATTAAATTTCGTTCAGTTTGTGACTAGAAATTTAGATTCAGATTGATTGCTATCAGTCCAAAGTCAAATTGAATTAATTTAACAAACCTGTTTAACTAGAAATTCTATAAAGGAATTTAACAACGAAAACATAAGTAAATAAATAAAAAATAATCACATAAGGAAAGAAACAAAATAAAACATTTTAGGGGAAACTTGTAAGGACCTTGCCTTTAAACATGTTGTATTCCTGCCAAGAAAAAAAATCCACAGAGTAATTATCTGTGTGCGTAATGTCTAAGGATACTAAAGCTTCTACTAGCGTCCAGGATCCTTTTATGCAAATGCAAACGACTATTATTACATTTGGGGCTGACTGTTCTCCCTGATTTTTACTTAATTATTACATATGGTCGTTAGTCAAACTAGGAAGACATAAAGAGTCGCGATTAAACGCAAAGATTGAAGAGTGGAATGGTTCGATAGAGGCGACGAAGTTTGATTAAATAAAGTGAAGCCAGATACGTCCAGAACTTTACTTATGTTAAACATTTTCACGGGAAAATTAATTGAGAAGCCAATATTACTCCTTACCAAAAACCTCCTCTAAGTAGGATCGGAAATGAAGAAAGGATTTTATCGACAGGTTACTAACATTGAACCCGTACATATAGCTCGGAGCCATTGAAGTTTATCTGAATATGTCCATTCTTCAGTACAAAACGAGTCCAGGTTAAAAGTTGCAAAACATATGTAACGAAGGAATTTATTTGGTTAACCTGGTTACTGACAAGAAAAATTTCCTTCCAAAGTAGGCCAAAGCTAGAAACTACAAAGGCAAAAACTTCCGATCTATCCGATGGACGCATCCTTCTCTGTTGGAATCTCGGTAGTGCCGACCCAATAACTAAGTTCAAAGCACTATAAATAAAGCAGAACTGCATTAAATCCAGTATGCAAGATAGGGTATTCAAAATAGCCACGAATACATCTAGTCGTTGACAGATCAAGACCTTGCCAACAAAGTACTTTGTCGAGTCTCATCCACGTCGAGGTATTCTTTCAAAATTTTAAGCGTTGGGTATGGTTGCTACAATGCAAGGCTGAGAAGTCTTAGGAGGAGTCTGAGTTTTTGGAGTTAAGGAAATTAAATAAACCAAAATAAAAATAAATAAAAATAGAGCTAAAGAATTAAAAGTCTGCGCAATACAGGGAAGCATAGTATTATCCATAGGAAGGATATTTAAAGTTATGCAGGTAGTCAAAGTTATTCACAGAGAGAGGGATTCAAAACAATTCCGTATACTGCCGATAACATGGTGCAACTGATTCCTGCAAACATTTGAACAAACCATGCTGGCATAATACAACAACTGGCAAGGATACTCACAGGTAATCAGATAGTCAAGGGTCTGCACACATAAGACTTCAGGGAAATTGCCTTTGCTGCCGATAACAAGACAATGTTTCGTACCAATGGTCCGGAGACAATGTCTTGTTTGTTGCTGGCCATAAGGCAAAAGGCTGAACTGAAAACTGAAAGGCAAAAACAAATAAACATTAGAGCAACACCCTTAAAATGGTTATTGTACCTTCCATCCAGAAGCTGAACATATTCGAATATACTTGTAACTGGGACCTCCGCCCCCCCCCCCCCCCAAAACTAAATTTAAATGATCGAGGGATCCATACGGGTAAGCTTACATGAAGGGTAATGATAACAGCTCCTGACACTGGAGACAAACACCTCCTGCGACTGGAGAAGTCAGAGCGAGAGTGATGGCGGTACGTTTCCCTATGAAAAGACTGGTTAGAAAGGCATCAGGCCTCAAAAACAGGCTCAACCAATGGACATATTCCATAAAAGTACCTATGGAGCGATATTGTGGTGACCAGCACTATAAGACAAATGGAAAGCAAGAACAACAGAGCGAGGGAAGCTGCCAGTGAATGTCAAACCTGATTCTCACTGATACCCTGAGGACCACGCCTGCAAATGCGGTACAATCATTGTGCAACCTCATTCCCCTTACGAGAGGCACCACAACACAGCGTCGGATAAAAAATGACACTTCGAACTTGCTTCTTTCAGATTTTCAATCTAGGATAATATCATTATAGTGGAGAGAGACGGCTATAAAGAAAGTTATAGTGGTCAAAAGCATTACCTCCGGTGTTAGCACTTTGACTAGGAAAAAGCAAGAAACATTGCGTTTTCTATAGAAAATAAAGTTCGAAGTTCGGAGATACCGAAACGTGTAAGGGTACTGGCTGCATCAAAATTGATCAGGCACGCTGAAGAGCTTCTCATGTAAGGATATAAGAGCGCAATTGTAGTAGCTAAGAGGCACTCACAAATCCTTTCGAATAACTTGACAGTACCCTTGCTATGGACACGCCTGCAATAAAATAGTTTTAAAGTAATGTAGAATTTTTGAAACTTCAAGCTGAAGTTTACTGATAGAAAGTAAATCTATGTGCCTTAATGGACTTATAAATTTAAAGAGAACCAAACGAATATACAAACTAACCTAAGCTACTACTACCACTATTGCTACTACTACTACTACTACTACAACTACAACTACTATTACAGCTGGTCAAAATGCAGTACAAGCAAGCTCAAACAATGTTTCATCAACAACTGTGAGGAGAGGTTCGAAATGTCTGTAGGACCTATGGACTCTGCTCATTTGGCTATAATAAAAACATACTAGGCATTACTTTGGAAGGAGCAACAATAGCAAAAATATCCTTGTAGACTTTGTCACTGACTGAAAGACTGATGACTGAAAGAATGAAATTTAAACCACATGCAAAGTGGGTCAACACATGCTCAGACAAATAGGAAAATAATTTTGAATTGAAGTGAATAAATTTGAATTGATTTTGAAAACAATTTTCGAATTGAGCAACAAAATGAGGCTATTTTCCGACTAGGCCAATAGGAACTCTCTTTGGTTTTAAAGTGTCCGAAGAGAACGACGAGAGAAATATAGACTAGAAGTAAGAAATGCAACGCATAAGAAATGCAATGCATATGCTAGGGTTTGTGGGACGACACTATTCGAGGGCGGTCTCAAAAGTACTTAGCTAACTAATGAAAACATGCAATTATTTTCCAATATAATCTCCTTTTAGTTCGGTACACTTGATCTAGCGATGCTGCAACTTCTTTAATCTGTCTGAAAAAGTTTTGTCCAGGTCTGCAAAGGGCCAATACCGTAGAATAATGTGGACGGGACAGCAGTTCGTAGCCCAATTTAATCAATTTAGCCATGCCGTGTGCGGAGGTGTGAGCAGGTGCATGGTGATGGTAGAGGTGCACTTTTTTGTTCCCGAAATGGGGCCTTAATTTTTAATTCGGCGTCGAATCGACCCAATAATTTGACGTAGTACTGCCCTGTGACCGTTTTTCCCTTCCCCTGTTAGTCAATGCACATTACACCTTATGAATTCCAGAAAACGGTGGCCATCACCTGTCCTTCCGATGGGCCAGTCTTCGCCTTCTCTGGAGCAGGTTTGCCGAGTAAACTCCACTGCTTCGACTAATCCACGGTCTCTGGTGTGTATCAGTGGATCCGTGTTCCAGTGCCAGTCATGTAACGACACAAAACTCCTTCGCATTGCGCTTAAGCAGCGCAACACACTGATCCGAAGTGGTCACACGGTTGCGCTTGTTATCCGGAGAGAGCAAACGTGGCACCCATCTAGCCGACAGGTTTCTCATACCCAAAGTTTCATGTACCATATGTGCCGCGCGGTTTTTCCAAATGACTACAACCTCAAATTTCTCGCTCACTTTAAATCGGAGGTATACCAAAACGAGATCGTGGATTTTCGTCACGTTATCCTCCGTGGTTGCGGTTTTCTGGTCACCTTGGCGTGGCTCATTTAAAACGAATGCGAACGCGCTCAAATTCGTTGAACCAATTTTTAACGGTCGTCATAAAAGGAGAAGCGTCGTCATGCACTGCATCCAAGCACTCTCTGATTTCAATGCCCGATTTCTCTTCCAAAAACAAGAATAGAATCACTGACCGATATTGCTCCTTTTTAATTTCTTGAAAATCAACGGACACACGCTCTCAAAACAAAACCAAAAGACCGATACGGCTGAAACCTCGTCAGTAGCCGTCTACAGGAAGGTACAACAATATACAATATAACAACTCTTGCAATAGTGGCACCATCTGACAGTGAGGCTAAGTACATATCGGACCGCCTTCGTTGTATGCTTTTTCCGTCAGTGTATCCTGAATAATGTCAGTAACCCATAGTCCTTCTGGAGACATCTCCCGGTTTTAGGCTTTCAGCCCTTTTTGTTCCCGTAATAATTTAGTAAAAGATGGGTTTTTTAGCGACTGAGTATTTTATTGAATGTTATATTTTACCCATCCTGACCGCACATCGTTTGCCATCTTTCCGGCATTCGTACGAGCATGCTGATTAAAAGCTTGTTCTTTGGTGGAGAATTCTGGAAAAAACATTTAATTGCAAGCAAAAATTTCACATCTTTGCTTTTAAAGTTGAGTACAGGTTTTTCTCACGAACAGTGGTTTTGAAGGCCACAACAATAGCTATTCAAAAGCTACTAGGTATGCAGAGTGTGGAGGGTTTGTCGATATATCCTATCAAAACTGCAAAAATTATAGGACTATTTGCGAATTTGTATAAGGTTTCACAGTACCTGGATGGAAAGCCAAACTTTTATTAGACCGTTTCCACTCAGTGGAATCCTTCATTATCTCCAAGAACTGAAGAAGAATCGAAGAAAGAATTGACCATTGTGTTGTCCAATAGACTCCAAAAACAGTGTAGACAAACAGACGACATTTGGAAAAAAACCAAATCGATTTCTTCTAAATCCAACACCGAGAATTGTTATCTAACAAAAAACAACATCTAAGCCTGATATGTTACTAACCGACATTGATAAAAATCAACGACAAAGCCATTTTGCTTATCAATTTAATTAAATCAAAGTCAATTGGCCTTACATGTTAAAAAATTCTTTTTCCATGTTTATGTAAATTTATGGCCGAAAATCATGATATTTTAATGAAATGATCCGCCATAAAAATTGAAATTTTCAAAAAAATCTTATTTTATATAAATTGGTTTAGTGCCAAGTGCTCACATATATGCGATATTATAGATGATCGTTTCAGTATTCTATTCAAGGAATTTATTGTACAAATGCAAATTTATTAGCGCCTCCGCACTTCAAAATTTTGTCGATGACTGTCGAACTGTTTTCGCATATTTCTTTTTAAATGATAGTAATTTGCACATGTGTTAAGGTGGACATTTTTTATTGTGCAGTTTCACATAGGTGAATATGGGATACAAATACGTCAATTTTGGTTATCGAATGACTGACTATCGAATGAGTGACTATTGTGAATATCGAATGAGTGACTACACAGATGAAAGTATTATTACCTCATATGCTACCACATGTAAGTTATTCGCACATATGCATCTTCCATTATAGTCTTTGTGATACAAACCGCAATTCGCACCAAGTAAAATTCACATTGATCTTGTGCATTATTAATCAACAAAAATTAAAGTGTCTATTGCAGGTGTCATCCACATTTATAATAGACCACAACTCACACAAATTATTTCGTTGCCAAACATCTATGCAGAATATATTAGCAGAAAATTGCACGGAGTATAAGTTCCTGGTCAAACCAAATCAAATGGTTTGAACCTGGTTTGGGCTTAACTCTAAGACTGTCTGCAGAGTTTGGCCCATCACAATTCGCTCAGAAACGACCACAACTCACAATTTTCAAACATACAAAATTATTTGATTAATTTAGAATTTCTCTGGAGACTTTGGCGTTATTGAAAACCCGGTCTCAGTAGAATTTAGAAGTCGGCCAAATTATCATGGTAGGGACTATGAATGGAAACACAGAGCTGCATAGGTATGCTCTGTATGTGCCCTTTCTGAACACGTCAAAGGATTTGAAATCTTTTTGGTTAAGAGAATTCCCTCTTTCAGCACGGGTGGATGGGACGGAAGAAGATTGACCTTAGAGAGATCTCCCTTTCCTCTGCACTGCCAACCGCTTCATGATGCCCTTCTTTATAAGAAGAACCACAGTTCCAATTGTCTTTTGATTTCGTCATCTTTCCTGTTACATTTTCCGGAGAGGGCACGTCTATTTCCTTCGAGAGATGCGAACGGTGTCTTATCCATCCTGCACAGGCAAAGATCGTGTGGAAAGCGTCATTTGTCATCCCCGCGCAGAACAAGCAACCTAGGGACGAAGATCATCCAATCTTATACAGATAAGACTGAAAATACCCATGCTTCCTGAGTAGCTACGTTAGGTAATAGTCACTCTCATCATGCATTCTGCAGAACCACGGCCCCAAGTCACTCATGAGCCATATGGTCCATCTGCCTCGCATTTCGTTTACCCATGATTGCTGCCACAAAGCTAGGATCTTTTTCTCCTTTCCACTCGGCTGACTACTTCCTATTTAAGTACATACGTTTTCGTTATTCCGCAAGAAGCATAAGAGGCATCACCCTTGAGATAATCAGCATCGCTGGTTGAGAGGCAGTGCGAAATGCAGCTGCTGTCCACATAGATCCTTGCCTCTGCACCTGTGGGAGGTCCCCTCGATGCGACTCCTTCCTCAAAGCATAAACCAAGACTTCAGAGCACTGACTCCATTGCGCTCATCAGTAGGCATCTTTTTTTCAGGGTAAATCCTCGCGTGTTAGCCATAAGGTGACTGAGAGGCCGATACTATCGCAGAAGCCTTATCTGCTGACGATCGAATCTGCTCGAAGAAGTTCATCTTCGAATCAATCATTAAGACAAGATATTTTATTGATTCCATCGACTTGATGATCGTTTCTCCCACCCGAATATGTATAATATGAGGGATACGCTTTTTGGTCAGGATGACGACCTCGGTATTTTCCAGCACAAGGCTAAACCCATGGCCTGTCACCCACTCGCTCACTCGGCGCCGTACCGCACACAGTGTTAGTTGCGCCTGTTCGATAGTACGTTCGGTGCATCGTACTGCTACATCATCTGCGTAGCCAATCAGGCGCCGCTTCTCGGGTAAATGCAATCTTAAAAGCTCATCGTACGAGACATTCCATACGTCCGGGCCACGAATGGATCCCTACGCCACCCCTGATGTCATTATTCGCCGGCTTCCCAATGTGTCATAGACAAGCTTCCGGTCTTTGAGATAATCCCTCAGCATCCGCGTCAGATACTTTGGCACCCTGAAATATTCCAGAGCACCAAGAATATTTGTCTATCTAACAGAATTGAAGGCACTCCTCAGATCGAGTGTTATGAACAGAATTATTCGCCTCGAGTGGTAATTGTCGACTTCTGCCAGCAGGACCGCATTCACCACCCGTAGCCGTACTGAAGCCGTTATACTGAGGAGTTAGATCTCCAATAGTTCGGATGGCCTCCCCAAGTCTCTCTAAAGAGCCTCTCGAGCACCTTTAGCGGCGTTTAACATACTTAGGGGCCGATATGAAGATGGTTGTTCCAGGTTGAATAATCATAGTAATAAGAATAATAATACCAATAATATTAATAATAAATATGGCAGGTACACTGTAAAATCTGTTGAGCCTTTGATCTGTTCGTGACAAAGCAAAGAACGAACATCTCTAGGGAAAAAATTAAAATGATGTAAGAACAATCGTTCAAACTTTATATGGCCCCAATTCCTTGGTTCAACATGCCAAGCGTATGAGAAGAAAAGATATCTACCAAGCTAGCGACAAGGAAAAAGGAGGTACAAAAAATATTCCTATAAATTGACGTCCCATGCCTAATCAACGAATGCCTCACTTGGCTGAGGAAGAAGATCTCATCGGTTTCCATTATGAAAGACTATGGATATGTCTCTGTGATCCGTAAAACGACGACAGAAAGGACCATCAGTAAGCCGATGCTGCCCTATTCTACTCCCAACAGTAGGCACGGTAAGAAATAAAAAAAAGTTACATATTATGTCAACGGAAGCTTCCTTAAAAATAATAAAATAAAAAATATGCATACATGATGTAAACGCAAAATCCAAATGAATCCTTTTCGTAGACATTTAGGAAGCTTCCTAGAACGGAAAGTTCAATTCGACGTGGAGAACGAACATGATGAATGTTCTGTATACATTATCTTACCGTTGTGATGTGAGACTATCTGACGGCATACCATCTAATAAACGGGATCAAAGGATCTATGCAAAGTAAAACACTTGGAATTCAGACAGTTTTTTGTGTAGGGTAACGACTGAAAGATGTTCAGGCTTTGGGGCATAATTAAAAAAGAGGTATCAACACCTCATGTAACACTCAAAACGAGCTTTGCCAGACAGAGAGCTTGTAAATTAAATGACATATGCGAATGGAAAGATCGCAAACGCTGCGTTTCTGAGCTTTAATGTGTGCTAAAATGTTTTTCTCTTCTTTTATGGTATATGTGAATCATTGTGTAGGAATACAAAATTTAAGAAACTGCCAATGAGCATTCTTCCGATCCTTTATTTTTATATTGTAGCTCCAACAAGTATTGCTTATAAATATACGCAAAATAAAAGAAAATAAAACGCATCTGAAAAGTATTAGTCAATTATCGTCAGATTGGGAGACTGGTTCCAGAATTTTTTGCGTTTGTTGGATGTTACTCTTTGGTTTGTTGTGTAGTGAAATGAGAGCAGGCATACCCTCGAAATGGTTTGATAACCATCTTGCCACTATGAAGTTTTGAGGATTGACAAATTCTGATATAATTCAATCTATGCGGAATCTATGCATAAATCAACGCGCGCAACGTGAAAAACTAATAAAAAACGAATGGACTCATATATGATAGAGAAGGTCATGGGACTGCAGTTATAATGAGGCTCGGTCGAAAACTTCCATACGATGTAAAGAAGGGGAAAACACGCTGATTCATTATCAAGAGGAGAAGTCGAAGTTTTAACTGGACGTATTGAGAAACCGTACAAAGGATATGTCATACGGACACGCAAACGGTTACCTCGTTGAACAGATAACTAGTTGGATAATTGAGAGTTCCTGTGAAGCCAAGTCTTGACCAGGTCCTGAAGTTGACTAGCTCAGTAATCTAGCTTTGGCATGAGGTTCGCGTTATTCCAAACGAGTCAAAAAATATCGATCCATAACATCAAAATCGAATGGAAAAGAGACTTCCAGGTCATATGTAGCTATCAAGATCACTAGTGGAAGTGGACACGATCCTTATGCATCTATTTGCTTTATAGAGAAGACAAATTTAATTAGCGAGGAACTAGGTGAAAAGGAAGGGAGAAAGGTAGGACTTATTCAAAACACAGTAAATTTCGTTATTCTTACAGCAACAGCAAGAATCTCGTCGTTTATACGTTTAATTTGATTACACATCTTGTTTTGTGGATTAGCTGAAGACTTTAAAACTTAACGCCTAGCAAGTCTTCGTCCTTGGATTAACTGAAGACATACAAAAATTTTTGGACACGCTAACTCATTACGCTCGGTGTATCAATAGACTCAAAGATGAATTTTCCAGAACGAATCAGGACATCTGCCTACAAGGTTGCATCACGTGTTATAGCACGCGTTCAGTGGATTGCCAACAAAAGGGAGCCGACTACAACAAAGAGATGACTCGTGGTGAGCACCTAGAAATCTGCATGGCAGAACCATGAGGCGATGCTCTAATCAAGGATATACAACCATAGTGGTTAGCCAAGTGGCAAGGGCTAGAAACGTTGTGAAACACATATACATATCGAATATTACTCCAAATTTGCGGTCTCGGTCTCACCAAAAAGGTGATACCCGACCCAACAATTGCTAAGGAACGCAGAAATATTTACCAACCAAGAAGCGAAGACAACAAAGATGCCAGGATGCCAGGGAAGGAACATAATATTCTTTCAGCGATTGGCGAAGCGTGATACATATGAAAGGAAGGTGATCCTTGATCTGAGGTCGTGATTCGATTGAGTACTTGGTGAGACCGATTTCTACTTGGACCAGCTTTTGAGCGGACTTTGATGTTGCCGCTTTGATCTTGACAAAATTGGCTTAACTGCATGCAACGAAACTGCTCAACTGCACTCCCTCTTTCTTCTTTGTATAGGCGGGGTGGAGGGAGTGATTGTCGCATGTCAAACATTTTTTGCTCGCAAAAGATGTATGTAGCAGCGTTGTGCTCTATTCCGTGAAATCAGAAGTTCTTCCAGGTAAGTTGAAGAAATAGTTGGTGGAATTTGCAACGGAATTGCAAAGCGGTAAGGGCTCCAGAAGTCTTGACAGTTGAAAAAATACACTAGAGCATGAGAAGTTGTCACGAATGTGGGTCTCTCTTGTGATACACCTTTTTTCCGTTCTTTGCAACTTTTCAAGGGGTTTCCATAATCTGAAGGCACCCCTAGGCATAGAAAGTCTTAGTAATGGGTCCAATGGTTGCAAGATTGGTTTCCTGGGTGACTATGGGCGCACACAAGGAAGTGCTTCTGTTTGAAAAAGGTTGGTTATAAAAAAAAAAAAAAAACAAAATGGACTGCACACAGGTTTACAAGTTTTGTTTATGATGTTGCAACTTTAAATGTTTATTGAACAATTTATGATCACAGTTTTCTTTCTCAATGGTTATCAGCTGAAATGTGGTGAGAAGTTTCACCCAGACGGTGTTGATCGTAGACGTATGTCTGCTCTACGGTCTGTTGATAGGTTACCTAGTGAAAATCTGGGTCCACCAGCGAGGGTGATATCAACACTGATCACTAGCTAGGGTGAGATTTCCTCAAATCACCAGCTAGGGTGATCCTCTCTACACGTCACCAGCTAGGGTGAAAAAACTCTATAACTCCAGCGAGGAAGATCGTCCTTCAACGTCACCAGCGAGGGTGATATTCACTTATAGACCAATAATCACGATCCTATATGCGCGATGGTCTGTCTCTAAGGAGAGCCAGAAGAAGACTCGTAGAACGATGGTGGAAAGGTCCCAAAGTCCGTAGAGAGGGGGCAGTTTTCGAGAAAAGTCGGTCTCGTCATTGGCTGAAGAAACTCTATTGGAACGAGTGTCTCACGTGCTGTTGTAAAGTATGTAAAAGCCCGCCATAAAACGACGTATTTAGTTCTTTGTGAGGCTGAGGACCTGGGAAAACCCAACATCTGGGTTGTTAAGCCTTCCCAGATACTCACCTCATTTGGTTGGGATTTTTCCTTTGTAGATAGTGATAATAATTTTTAATATATGTTTATTTTTAGGCTTTTCTCTTTTTCTTTACATAACTCAAACAACTTCAGGAAATAGAAGAAAGATGAAGCTCTACCCAAAAAATGAACCAAAAAAATGAATAGGTCATCCCTTTTACCACAAATAATAAAGAGAAGAAAAACCAGTTATTATAACCAATTATCAAGTACTAATTATTACAGGGGATGGATACTCCGGCAAGTCAGGACACAAAGGACTTCATCCTGTCAGTGTTGTTCTGCAATCCATGGCAAATTGGTCTGCCTGAAATTCAAATACGCCTAGTTCCTTCATTCTATGATCATTCCTCTGCATCCTGGTCATATTGTAGACATGAAACTGGTCATGGTGATGCTACGTAAGACGTAACGGAGGGGATTTGTGGAATCATAGCTTTGTCTGCAAGGTGGGCCATAAACTGCGGGGCTGGAAAAAGCTTTGTATATGTATATGTGCCTAAAGGACTTGTAAGAGACTTGATGTAGGGTTGAAGCGGTTCCAGGAACGAGGTTCTCTGCAGGGGACTATGCAGGACTATATTAACTGATGCAGGTTATGCATACCTTTGCATACCTTGGCGATAGCAATGAATGTGGGGTATGGACGTTTTTGGCTGAACATCCTTATAAGATATATATGAAGATATATAATAATCAGGTATAGTTTTGCTTCCCATTGCCTTGCCAGCAGCTCAGTCAATCAGGTCCTGTCGAACTAAGCCCGATGTTTCATTAATCATCTTGAGCAGGAGCGTTGCTAGGATTTGAATAAGGATCCTAATAATACCATCATTTCGAGCTGAGCAACTGAGTTTTTGAACCGGTGGACACTGTGAATTTGTAAAACTGAGAAAGAAAGAATCGCGAGGAAATGGTCAAGAAACCCCGCGATTCTCTACATATGTTAATAGCACACATGAATTTAAGAATCATCTTCAAGACTTTGTTGCTCATATCATTCTACCTGTACAGTTGTCAATATCAAAAACAGTTAGCGTCAATTTGTAGTCAATATTCCAAACAATTTTCATTTTTGGGGAGCGTTTTATTTATGATTGTTGCAAATGAACAAAGTCTTCAGAACTTGGCGGATGTGGGACGAAGCGATGATGATTGTGATGATGATGATCACCATCATCATTATTATACTAATTCTATAGAGATATAACATTCAGAGGATGCGTCAAATTGATTTCAATGCTTGCCGTAATTCAATATGATGATGATGTTGTTGTTGTTGTTGCTGTTGTCGTCTATTCAAATGACACAAAATTTATAACCAGACAATGCCATTTTTTATCATCTTTACTATTCTATCTGTTTAGCATGCTTTTATATTTAGATATTTCTATTTCGTTAGTAGCGAAAATCAATTTAGCGAACTTTGCACTCACTCTACGCTTACGACGCTATAAAAATTTTCCAAAAAAAAAAATTTTTTTTCAAAATAGAAAAAAAAAGCCAAAAACAAAATATTGAGTTCGCTGTAAGTTTTATGAGTTCATTTTCAATATGGCTAATCCGTCGAACCGTTAGATATTTATTGTGATATTTTAATGTACTGTCGCCGAATAAAATTTATAACGTGCTTTGCATTAAAACGTCTGCAACTGAAAACCATTATTCTTGCCCCGTGGATGTGTGACTCTAATCCGTAAAACACGTTTGTTGTTCATTGAAAATCCATTCCGATTGATTTCCGTTGCGATAAGTATCTTAGATACTTACGCGAGTTTAACACCTTTTCAACAATTTACGCGAGAAACAGTTTTATGTAAATTTTCCTGATAAGATTCGAGTGAATGGCATTCAATTCATTCGGTTTCATTCAAAATTGTTTCGGTGTCATTTGATAGAATTTGGCCAAAAGTTGGGACTTCCTTTTGAAGTTATTTGCTCGAATGCAAGCAGAATGAATCCATATTTGGAGTTGATACTCGTAGATATATTGCAATTCACGCGGAAGTTGATGAAGACTTTTCTAAGATCCTTGAAATTGTTGAAGATTGCACTTTAGGCATTTAATACATTATTATTTCAATGATAAGACCCAAGTAGGTGAAAAGCAACAATTTTCAGGAAATAATGAATGTATTCAAGAGTGAGCTGCGAATATCTGCAGACAATTTTCATGTAACGAATTTTTTTCAAACAATGCACAACGCCCACAAAACCAATGAAATGTGTTCATGAAAAGATACATTGTTCCTTTCCGCATGCCAATACCAGGAATCGAAAATTGTCACAGCATTATTGCAACCACTCGATTTCTACAACTTCCTTTACCTACAGCAGCGCAAACCTTGCTGTAGGTCGGCATGCCGAACAATCGCGTCTGCACGTATTTGCTGTTAATATACCCATTCCAACGCAGGGTGTCGAAATATGCAAAAAAAACGTTACAAAAAACATGAAATAGAAACGGACCAAGAATCATAGCATATCGTGGTTGGTAATCTTCAGAGAATTCAAGGATATCTTGAGACATTACAGTATTATGTCAAAATATTGAAAGAAAAACGAGACGACCAGCCTCTACGGTTGCCCGAACAATAGAATGCACTCTCAAGAAATGCAGAAGCTGTCACATTACTAAGTGTCGTGCTGCGTTAATATCCTTCTTAATTTCAACTTGTATTTTGATGGATGCCGACCTGGAAAGTGACACCTATCTTTTCACATTTGGAATGATGTTTCACAAACAGGACGATTGGTTGACTAAATCCTAAATTCGATTAGCGACATTGTCCCTTTTTTTTGGGGGATTTGTGGTCCGTTGGGAATCGGAAAATCAAAACCCTTTTTTTTTGTTTGGAAAATCAATGGGATTAGTTTAATTGGTATATCTTGGGAAAATAACATTTCCTCACATTTTGTGAAGAACACTTCCACGGTCGTTCAAGGAAGATTTATGGCTCGGTACAACGATTATCCTATGACATTTAAGGATGTGTTTTCAGGGCTTTTCATGTCGGATTCCATCAGTTTCCTACTGTGCATTGCAAAATTCGATTCTACGGTATTGTTGTGAAAGTTAAATAATTTTGAAAATGAAAATTGAAAATTTTTCGGACGAAAATAGAAATTAATGTCTGTCTTTTAATGTTGGCCTGTAACGAAAATATTTACGGAAAACAAATTCGTTGCAGTTGAATACAAAGATTGGACATTATGTCTTTGGCAAATATAGTAACTAAGAAAGGGCGTGAAGATACAAGGACCTAGAAAATGACAGTGTCATGCCACTTTAATGGTGTGACGGTGAATAATTAAGACTAATGTCTTCGTTTACACCAGTTTCCATGTTGAGTGAAATTTTAAGCAGCATTGAAAATTACCAAGTCGTCCTTCAAACTGTTCAGATGAAATATCAATTTTCTGAAAGGGCTTGTAAGCGTTACTTTCTCACGAAAACTCATGATAAAGATACATTTTTAGCTAAGAAATAAGTTCATCTTTAAAACCCTCAAGTTTTAATGGTGGTCTTTTAATTTATGTTGAAACTAGTCCTGTATCTACAAATCCATTGACTAAATAAATTTTTCAGGTTATGACACAATATTTGATTTAATATTTTGAATTCTTGACACAAAATCAATGCTTTAAAAGCGTATCTTTGTTGAAAACTAGGTATTAAGTTTTCACAACAGAGAAATTATTGTGAAGAAAATAAACATAGTCCACCTAATAATGTTTCAAAGATATGCTTGAGGTTTGTCTGTTCATAATAATGACAAACAAAGACTACTCTTCACTTTGTTTTGTCCATCAAACAAACATAAGTTCCAAGTAGCCCCAAATTTGCTCAAAGTAGCTCCTACATTGGTTTTTGGTTTTAGGTAGGAGTAGGTTTCTCTACTTGGAGCTTATATTTGCGGGGCTTATACTTGGGGGGCGTATACTTGGAGCTTATACTCCAAAAAAAACAAAACAAAGTACCGATATAGGACTTTCAGCAAAGAACACGGAATTAGTAAGTTTTATACCTTTAATTTCACTGTATGGCAACTCGATTTCACTGTATAATTTGGGTTTGCGATATAAATCGTAATGCAGTAAATATATCACTCACTGATGTCAAATAACATCAGTTTGGAAAGACTCTATAATGACCTCCTAGTAAACCTCGAAGAAGAAACTCTTGAAAAGCGTAACCTCGAAGAACAAACTCTTGATAACCTCTGCTATTCAACCTTGCTCTAAAGAACAGCATCTCGATACGAAAAAGACGTTGCCCCATAAGATAAGTCAAGTTATAGCCTATGCAGAAATTATCGAACATTTTGTCCGGTCCTCTGAAACAGCAAATGAAATTCTGCTGGAGTAAGTAGTGGACCATTTTCTACTCGTCCAGCACCTCGAAGAAGGACCGCCTATCGGGGAAACTGAAAATAGTAGTCATCACACAATGCAGGTGACACATACCCTGCAAAATTTAATTATGTCCACCCAAAGCTGATAAATTGGTGGAAACAAAACGTTGAATACACTTTTCATAAGACAATCATTTTTCAAAAGCGCTGTCAAATGTGAAACTTGCAAACAAAAGCCTCGGACGTGGAGTCTGGAAATCTTGCATTCGCAATTATTGCTCTATAGTAACACAGATGCAACCATGAACTGTGTGAAGCATTCCACGAGCTAGACTACACAATGACTATAAGTTTGTAAAAGTCAAAATATGCAAAATGGTTAAAAACCTATAACCAAAGAATTTGTGTTGTTATCGTCATACTCGTAGGGAGAGTTAAATGACTTTAGACTGATGTTAATGCAAAAGAAGTACTGGAAGGACTTTGTGACTGAAGAAACCACATCATTGCTCAGCTTTCGATACCTTTGAACACAATAGCTTTGCCGGCATTACTGAAGGGAATGCTGGAATACTGGAAACACTTTAGATACCAAATTTGAAAGTTTGAAAAAGTCTTAAAAATTGAGCAGCTACTGCGGAAATGAAAAAATTTACAATTAAATTATTTCTAAACTCCTCATCCTGCTTTAATTGCAACATGGTCTTTGAATATGGTCTCTTCTCGTATGTTTCGTATTCAAAACTATAAGTCAAGCCGAAGCACCCAAATCAGAAAAACCGGCAGTTGTCATTCGATGCTGACTCATGTGTCCTGGGTTCTCCTAGTGTTCCTTGTGTTTTTCCTATGTGTCATGGGTTCTTCTAGTGTTTCTCGTGTTATTTTCCTATGTCTCACCGGATAATATTTTCCTAAGTGTCCACTATCTAGATGCCTACTACGTACAAAGGACGAAATTAGATATCGAAGATGGCACATCGGCCAAGCGCGTATTTAAACGATGCAAGCAAATAGACGAAGAACAAAAGAAGTTCGTTTGTAGAAGAAACAAAAAAAAACGTATCCACTTCCCATTAACTAGCTTCCATAGTCATAAAACATGTCAAATGTAAAGGCTCGTTGTTATGATTCCTGCGTCATTGATGGTCTTTCCATTTTGCTCTCATTATACGTTTTCGGACCTATTTTTTGAAAAAGTGTATTTGTTCCAAATGCTCACATCAAAGTTCACGTCTTGCAACCAAAGTATAGTACAGATCTTACCCTCCCTTTGTAAAATTGAAATGAGTGATTTTGGAAAAGGAACGGGGAAGAATGTCATATGCGTGACGTGTATCCTTTTTTTCCTTAAACTACTCCATTACTGGCTTTAACAAGTTTTACGCTGAAAATATTCGAATACGAAATTGGTCCAGGTATTCTAGATTATAGACATTGGACTAGACCGGTTTCGTTGTGGGTTTTCCTTGGACTATGGACATTGTTGTATTCGCCTTCAAAATGAAGTCCATCCTGTTTTCATTATTTGTGGCAATCAGATTCCTTCAGCAGATAAAGTGAATTCAGGTAGAATGTTAACGTCATCTGCATAGGTTATAATTTGATTTGTTTTGGTTATGTCCGTGGGCTTAAAATTCCAAAAAACCTTCCCCCAAAAGCTTAGGTTAAACAAGAAATAAGAACTCATTTGAATTCACTTCTAAATTTATGTCAAAGACGACAATTAGCCATTTGCCTGTACGGATTTGTGATGTCTTTAAAGTTTATGTCATTTTCATCAGAGAGAATCGTTTGAGAATCGTCAGAGATTGCTAAAATTAAGGCCAGTTTCGCACAGTGTGTTTCGATCAGCCCTTTCGTTTTTTTGTTTGAATTCTACTGAAATTTGGTTGACATAAAAGTTCGTTCATACCCCCTGGAATCACTTGACCGTCAACTGCTGGTTTACTTGGATGTCAAACTCCTTTACATTCCTCAACGATACTTCCAGGATAAACTTCTTATTTGTGCTCTTGTCCAGTAGCAACATGCTTCACACATTGGGTCATCTTCTTTGTTGTGGATAAGGGATAATGATGGATTGGTTTGACTCCTGCGCCCTCTGCTCTTGATCACTGCTAATGATGCGAAAACAATGAATTGACATCACTCCTGCGTTCTCTTTTCCTGTCGACAGGTATATTAAATCAATTTTTCAAAGTTGGTTTGAGCACTGCTACCACTATATTTTCAATGGTCTAGAATCCACTTCTTCGAAGCTCCACCATCTTGAATCATCTATTCAAATATACATCAACAAGAGGATTTGACAGGCAATGACTCTATACATAAACTCATGACCCATCGGGCGCGTGCTTACATGTTTCATGTCATGGCCTATTGCAACTTAGGTAGCTTTACACTGTATATCAAAATATGCGTATTAACTTAATTTTTGTCAGTGCGTACTGAACCCTGAAAGGTATAAGTTAGAAGTTGTTAGTATCCAAATTTTTCACTGTTGTACGTATCTCGCAGATGTATCTCGCACTAAGTTTCGTTGTTTTTGCTATGCGGTGTCTTCTGCAAGGAATTTATCTTTCAGTAGTGACCAAGTTAGGGCGAGCAATTTCTGAGAAAGTTATTACCTTTTATTCTGCTCTGGAATGCAATATATCATGATCTTCATGGAACATATACCACGCACAAGTTATATTGACGCAGTTTTGTTTGTCTATCAAAGAAATTACAAAAGTACGATTCGGGTTTTAATTTTTTCTGTCAACAGAGAAATTTCCTATTTTCTAGACCTTCCTAGAACCCTATTTCTCTAGCGAAGGTTCAATTGAATCCTGTACCATCTGTCGCATGAGAGGAAGGTGACATAAGACGCATATACAGTCCCTGCACATAAAGTCTAAAAAATGATCAAGCCGAGTCTTTCTTATGGAATGGTGCTGATGTTTTCATCCTTGCAAGATTAGGACCTTATTGAATTTCATGTCTCAAGTTTTCACTTCTTCGTGATTTTTTCCAGTACTATAGCTTGGGATATTTTCTTGAAGAACTTCTATTTTTCGTCATTAAACTGAAGTTAGATGAACAAAGAATTATTTGCTTAATCTGGATGAGAATGAATGCAGCGTCAAAAATATCACAGGATCATTAAACTGTGTGAAATATGACGTTCCACACGAACGGACATGTTCATGGACTAATACATGGACTACATTAAGTATTCAAACAACAATATCTTAGAAATCTCCTCGTAGCTGATCCTTGAATGTGAAATTGAATTGAAGGTTGATTGAGCCTTTAATTAAAAATTTGATCATTGATGGTATATTCGATTCCAATAATTTTTTTTTAAGTAATACTCAAATTTTGAGTAGATTGGCTTGCCATTCTGCTGAAATATATGTCAACATTTCCTCCTTGAATTTCAAAGGATTTTTTTCGCCTATATTGAAGGGGGCTGTTATGCTTCAAAACTATATCAGGTCTCAGTATTTTTCCGTAGCCAATTCATGATGTCTGTCCATTGTGAGTGACTCAGTGGACATATTTGGTATCCTGCTAGAGAGATTGTGTGCATTGCAAGTCAGATTTTGTTAACGTCAACGGTAGTCATGTTGGTCTAGGATCGGCCCTTTTTTCAGAAAATGAGTTAGTTTGACGGGGAATGCAAGCTTGAATATGTTCAACTGTTTGCTTCTTTTATATTTTTCATATTCATTTATTTTTAAGATTTATAAAGAAGCTTAACAGTCACCATTTTAAAAAGCAGGACGTCCTCATAAAAATAATCACCTAGTCCTCACGAAACATCAAATAAAAACAGGATGAGCAGCTTTGACACAGCGCTTCCAAGAAATTCTATTATATTATCACGTTGTATCCCATATAATGCATTACAAAATTAGATGGCGCCTAGTCAAACCAGCGTTCTTCATAGAAAATCCCACCAAGGGTCGATCATTATTCAAATCATTATAGAGTATCGAATATACTGGACGTCAAAAACATACGGGATACAACCCAGCCCAATCCATAAAGTTGAAATTTAAAACGTTCAAAACGAGTCGGATGTTATAAAGATGCCTATAAAGCCGCAATGAAAGCCAAATTAAGGATGCAAAACACCTTGAACTGATCTATGCATCAGATCTAGAATGAAAAAAGAAGCGGAATCATGTCTTGGAACCTGATGAAAACAAAACCACTGGTTCAACAAAGAATGCAAGGAAGAACTCAGCAAAGCAAAAGTAAAGTGTTTAAACAAACAAGGACGAAGAAAGAACAATCTTAGAAACTCAGATAATTGCCGAAGGAATCTCAGACATAATGATGACTTAGAGTTCCGGAACAAATCATAGCCGATATCAGTCCAACAACGAAGGTTTCTCGGTAGAAATACCAAAGATGGCACAATGCCGAAGTGGATCGGCGAACTATGCAAGCAAACAGAATGGGATCGACGGAATTTTGTTCGGGGAGCAAAAACAGAACAGTCTAACCTAGATTTGACTGGTAGGCGCAAGGGGTAAGCTAGCAAAGTCATGAAAAAACAACAATAAAGAAAGTTTTGAATTGCATACCACACTCAACAAAACTAGAGACTCGGGAATACAAGCAAATGAGAAAAAAACAAGAGCGCTAGACATTTTGCACTTAAGGACTTCTAAGCACATGCGTGAAGACACACAAAAAAACTATCGGAGTTAATAATACTAGCTGAGGCTATCAATTAGGACCCTGAAAGATGTTGAATAGGTTATTGAATGAAAGATAAACACCAAAATCTTAGGCATTGACGGGATCCTGGTAGAATTAATCACACAAGGAAATCATTCAATACAGCTTGCTTTGTTCATCATTTGTATCAAATATTTATTTAGTCACGTAATCAACTACATTCTACATCAACATTCCAAAAATTTTTTGACTTTAAGCAAGAACTCTGTAATATGAATTAGCATGCACCGGTCAAAATTTTGTTAGAGCCCAGGATTTCCGAAAATCTAGTCTAATTCTGAAAACATGAGTTACTAGTAATAACCTTTCATACAAATTAAAAAAGTACAAAGTACTCAAATCCACAGCTAAAACTAGAATCAGCAACAAACTGACAGATAGGTTTGAAATGAAAACCGGACTGACTCAGGGCACAAGTTTGGCCCGTATTTTCTTTAGTTTGGCTGGTAGAATATTCCAACAGGAAGCTCGTATATGACAGCACAAGCACGCTGCAAGTCTTACTAAGTAGTATATATTATCAAAACCATATAGTGGTCCTGTCAAACAGAAAAGGAAATTCGCATGATCCAATAATCAATATTCACCAGGCAGAATATAAAGCAACAGAAGAAAGGCAACCTGAGCAGAGTCAAAACGTTCTTTCATTAATGGCAGCAGTCCTGGTAGTTCCAGAAAAAGGCAACGAGGGCTATTCGTCCTAACTCTAACCTAGCGCCGTGGTTTAATTGAGTATGAGCCTGATTTCTAATTGACCCATCTCTTCATCATGGGTATGGCTGATTTCCAACTCACCAGCATAAGACTGATAGGTCACGGCTTTCCAACTGCATATTTGGCCTAGTCGAAGTGGTTGGCGTGTATAGCGCATTTTTCGCTA
Organism: Stratiomys singularior; assembly: GCA_954870665.1. Classification (NCBI taxonomy): domain Eukaryota; kingdom Metazoa; phylum Arthropoda; class Insecta; order Diptera; family Stratiomyidae; genus Stratiomys; species Stratiomys singularior. The sequence continues at coordinate 14,669,141 of OX940879.1, forward strand.
GTCAAAGATGAAGTAAACAGTATGGTCACCTCCTAAGTTAAATCGAAATGCTTCTCCCGGAAATTATAGTCTGAGAAAAGCTTACAAAGATTGACGAATTAAACTGCGGAAGTACGTTTCGGTGAGGGCAGTTAAATGAAGCATATTGGAGTGTCAAGAAGCGTTCAAAAAAAGCATTTTTCCCCTTAGGGAAGGGTTCCTCTTCATATCAAGGCATCAGGAGACATAGAAACACGAATCCTAGCCTGAAGTAACGTTTTGAAGGGTTCCATGCTAGATTCGCAAGTTGACAGCCGAGGGTTCAGTGGGTAGCCCAGAATCAATGTTTGATCAGAAATCTCACACTGAGGGCAGCAATCTCACATTGAGGGCATAATCTCCTCTTTACGAAAAACTAAAACCCAAAAAAATTGATTTACAAGCAAAACTTGAAAAACAAGTACAGCCACAAAAAGAAAGTTACACACGCTTCAAACGAACTTTAGACGAATTCGAACCATGATTTCCTATTTCGAAATTCTCAGAACGAGCTGAACGTGTCTAATAAAATCAGGAACGCACTTTAATACGGATGGTAACAAGTCCTGGCAAATATGAAAAATGAATAAACAGAAGTCTGATACACAGATTACATGAATACACATATTATAAAGCTTGGCATACAATTGATGAGACATGCGAAATGATGAAAAGCAAACGCGGAAGCCAGCTTGCGGAAACGATTTTTTGGACCTGATGATCTTGAAACCCAGCGACAAGCTCAGGAGAATGACACTTCTTATATGGAAATCAATTGCTCGTCTGTAGAGAGCGCCTAAAACAATGTTAAACAATGATTTTGTCAGACGAGTCCTAATGAGAATCATCGAAGATCAATAGTGGAGCCAAAATAACGATGATTTGAAGTTACAGGGCGAGAACGAGTAGGACGAGAGTTATTTGGTAAATCTTCGGAATTCGGAGATATACTATTTACTAAGACAGAGCTGGACTGTACGGATTCCGATATTGGAGGACGCGGTTGAAAAGGTTAGTCGAGAAAGTTCCATTTGAGACAGGGCTGAGGTTTTGTTTTGACTAAAACGACTTTATTCTCTTCTGTGCCTTCTGAATAAGGATTATTACAAGATGCAAATGCAAATGATTCTCAGAGATTTCGAAATAAATGTGAGTTTTTTCACTGCTTGTTTGTTTCAGTTGATGTAATGATTCATGTGTTACACAATTGAAAAAGGCCTCACTATGCGGCGAAATCTTAACATGTGTAAGACATTCCAAACCTGAAACTCATTTCGGCAACAAACGTTAAGATAAATATTCTGTCATTCAGTTATACTAAATTAATATTTATTAATCAACAAATCATTTTGCCGCAAACAAAAAGAAACTGTTCGGCGTAGAACTACTGTTCAGTTTTCAAATTAGCTTTACCGCGACATGACTTTTTCATTAAAAACATCTCGTTCAAAAAGTCGTCAAATAATTTTATTCCATCTATTCATGTAGTTATCTCTAACACGATCTGAATTATTTAAATAATTTTGTCGTCAAACGAAATGTTAGAGGTCGAGGCGGTTGTGGTCTGCATGAAAAGTGAAAAATTCATGCGAGCAAGTGTGAATCATTCGGCAAATAACTTTCACTGATATCTAATCAAGAGCTGATCTCGTATTCGGAGATAAACTCAATTCACAACTTGATCCAAACAAAAGCGAAAAAATCAAATTGAGCACAAGAACTTTTCGATTAATATTCTTTTATAACGAAATCAAAAGCACTAAAAAACACGCTTGTTTTGTATATATTTTATCGTTGTCTTGCCTTTTAATTATTTCCATATTTCACCGGCCATTTCACACTAGTAACACACAAAAGATTCACATATCCAATTGCTGATGGTGGGCCATAAATGCAAATAAGAGTGGACAACGAGATACCACATTTTGAAGATAAAGAAGAAACAGCCGAGACGAAATAAAAGTATGCAAGAAAATAAAGGTATCGTTCGGGAGATAAACCAGTTCCCAATTCCAGATCGTTTCAGTGTTTCACCACTCTTCCTTCGGAGTCAGTCAGACCTTATCGAAATGCAAATTTCATCTTCGCCATTGACTCGTTTGCTCCGCATCAACATCATTAAATTCATTCAAGAACACAAGAAAATTGTCTTTAACTTTGGAAATATGGTGACCATATCGTTAAGCAAAACAAAACGACGAGGGTAGGCAATGAAGAAAAGGAGCTGGCTGGCCCGATATTGGGTACATTTAGGAATGGCCTCTGCCATGCAACAACCGCCAAGAGCCAATCGAACGCGAAACCAGAGCAAGAACAACAAGAGGACGAAATTCCATTCCGGGGTATGTTTTCAGGTGTCAGCGAACACCTTGTCCAAACTCATTTAACTACAAATTTGAATTTCATGTAAAATTTCGCAACAAAAATGCCACGAACGCGAAATATCCGTGTATCCTTGGGTGTTGTGAACTACTAATTTTATTTCGGTAGAGTATCGGTGTAATGAAATATGTGCGGCGATCGGAAATTTATAATGGAAAGGTTTTTTTTTGGCAAGCCCACGTCGAAGGTTCGGGCTAAGTGGGTTTTATATGTTATCGGTATTTTGGTTGCCGACCTCTCTAGATGATCCAAACAAAAAGATACTATTCAGCAACTGAATAAATTATTCCGTAAGGCTTTGACCAATTTATCGTGAATTCGCATTGGCGAAATTTTATCACATCTCAAGGAGTAAATCTGTTTGGTTATATCGGAGGCAACGCAATGTGGCCGCGACCATAGGAAGTTGCTTGAAGATGGTTCATTAGTTTGATTCAACTCTCGGAAAAGGAGCAGTGTTCACAAAATCTTTTTGAATTTATATCTTGGAATTTAATCTACGCAACGCAAGCTAACTGAAAAACGAATGCAAAACCACTAAAACGTAGAGTTTCTACCGATTCAATCCTTCTTGAGGTCCTATCTGACTTTAATATGAAAGACTTAGTATCTGAATTTCCCCAAAGAGAAAGCAATCCGAATCTTTTTATTTGCACAAGTCCTTATTTCCAATTGAATCCAAAAAGTGCGATTGTTTGAATGCTCTTAACGCATGGTGTTAGCATTGGATTTCGAAAACAGCTTTCAAACTTCTTGAAAACCAGTGAAAACGTGTTGACTACCTATAAATACTTGGGATAAACCAGGAAAAGCGCAGACTACCACTCCATAAAACTGCCAAACGTGTCTCCATCTTAGATGTTCTCCTAGTCATAAATCACCTACCTTTGTGCGACACAAGCAATGCTACATGCAGTTTTTTGGATAATTGGATAAGAATTGCATGAAAAGGATAACTGAGCAACGAGGTTTGCCTACACATTCTGAAAATCTCAGAAGAAACATTGCATTCCCGTTCCAGCTTCTACACAAATGTTACGCGTTCATTGGACGGTGCGCTGGTTTGAAATTCTTACCAGGAAATCATTCGCAAACAAGGACCAATATAATGGTTGTTCGGTTTGTTCCATGTATAATGAACTGTTGAACCCACTTTTATTATTGTTTTTCACTCTTCAGGGAGGAGTCCTGGCTAGTTGCACCGAAGATATACAATGTCCAAAGTGGGTGGATGAAGTGTGGCATCCGCTATGACCGATAAGGATCGTTCCTGGGTAGTACTCGGTGACGAGAGTGACGAATCCAGCAACATCCAAAGAGCAAATTTTGAAGAGAACTTCCTTTTAAATTGAATTCCTTGAAAATTTAATAGTTAGCTCCACATGAGGAATACTATGTGGTCCTTTACGTGACGTTAGAAAAGAAAACAATTTATTTTTTCATCGTAAGGATCCATATGTCCTTTATGTTGATTCCTTAATTCCCAAAGTTCATTTACTTTCTCAGTCTAAAAATTTGATGTTTTAACCGATCAGGACGCTACTGTTTATGTTTGAAATCTCAACCAAAACTTCAACATTTCCAAATTCTTTTCGAATACGGTTTAACTTTTGAATCGATTCGACAAACAATTTGATCAGCAACTTTTGTATCTGTGAGTTGTTGCTAAATGAGTTTAGCTTAAAAAAATAATTAACTTACAAGTGGACAAATTAGTCTTTGTGTGAGAAATGTCGTCCCAAGGTTCGAAAGGATAAAAGAGCGCATGAGAACAGCGCAATAAACCTTTTACTCGAAATATCATCTTTAAGCTTTGAGTCTAGTTAGCTTGCCTTCTCGCCTTTTGTCGTGTCAAATTGATCGTCTAAACCTCAATACAAACTTCAAATCACTCTCAAACATTTACCATACGGTGGTAAGTTCTCAGTATTATTCAATTATTAAACAGCGCTGAAACTTCGGAGTCGCATCACAAAAAACAAATAAGAGCATCCATATAGCAAATAAACAGAGCTTTGCAAGATAGAGAGCTTTTAAAATAAATACCATAAGTGAGTGGAGAGATCTTGACGATAAGCTTTGTGAGCTTAAATGTAATGATTAACTTTCTTAGAGTAAAGATAAAAGTATATGTGAGTCATTGTGCATGGTTATAAAACTCAAGAGACTATTCATGCGCATCTCAATGCATCTTCATCTTTATGTTTAGCTTTCAATCTAACCTGAATAGACTGATGCACGCCATATTGGTGCTCATTTAAGTGCATCATAGACCCTGAACTTGACACATCCTATGTACCACCAGTGTCAAAGTGGGCTTGAAATATTTCCTGACCTTCCTTACCAAGCGCCGAGAAATTTACTGTCAAAGTTTGTATACTCTACTGTCAAAGGTATATAAGCAGATTTATGGAGAAAATGTCAAAAATGGCTTCCCCGCTTTCGAAATGGAAAGTGAAAGTTTGCATATCAGTCACAAAGGAAGCGATAGAGGGAGATCTTTTACAAGCCATGCAAGGAGAACATGACCATCACAGTATTATCGGTGAGGTTCAAGGTCTGCAAAACCACAATAGGCAACAGAATAAATATGCTAACAAACAAGGAAGACAGTAAGTCATTCTGTGTTTCCCGTCTTGCCCGTCAAACCTATGAAGAATTTCTCCAGTAGATCGTAATATGCTGATGAAAAGCAGGTTCGGTACCCAATTGGCACGATACCGAGAAATGACGCCGGACAGTTTTCAAAAACGCTAAGTCCTAGCATTCAGAACCAAGATGAAATTTCAAAACCAGGCTTGCATTAGGCTCGAATTATGTCGAAGGATTCGCGGGGAGTTATTTACGGAGCTTCTACAGCGAAATCAAACGATTTATGCGTGCTTGTCATGTCAACAATTGGAGCGGCCTTAAAAAACAATCAATGTGTAATCAATGTAAGCGTTTTGCATTAGCCAATCATCACGAGGTAACCTGTGACACCCACAATGCGAGGCCACAAAGCGCATATTAATGCAGATTGGCTGTGATCTATTACCTCACTCACTATATTTTCCTGATCCTGCCCAAACAGACAGTTTTTTTGGTTGCTAGACAATTATCTGCAGAGGATTCGTCCAGGAACCAGAAGGGAAGATCTTCGTGCAAGACTAAAAAACATATTAAAGGGCAAGGAGGAAGATTTCTAGATTTTCTAGGACTATTAATTAGGACTGAATGCTGCCTCAGTTGGCTCTTTCACTTAGAAACTCCACCAAAATTTCTTGTTGCTTGTCCCAGAAAATTGCTGATAACGATTCGTTTTCCTTCTTTTCCACCAGAACAAAATTTTGTGGAAAACACTCTATCAGGAATAAGCAGCAAAAAGTGATTAACAAACGAGAAAAAGGCAGTAAATAGACCAGAAATTAAATTGTTTGCAATACAGCAACCAGTGTATTCCTGTTTCTACTTGGAGTACTTGAATTTTTGAAAGGATCAATTATGTAGGATGGCGAAAGCTGACTGAACTCAAAAACGCAGTCTGCATTTATCACTGTATTCTGGGCATTTAACTAAAACGCTAGATTGCCCTTTTTCCTCAGAAGACATAGCTCCCTGTAAACTTAATAGTTTCTAAGAAAGAGGTTAAGTGGGAGCACCTCCGTGCCTATCTGGAGATAAAAAACATAAAACGGTCAGCAAGTGAGGAGCCTAACTTTTGAGGGCTTCCAGGAATGTTTTGAACAATGGAAGCGGAGATAAAACAAGTCTATTGCTACGAATGTGAATTATTTGGTAAGGGATAAAAGTGTTCCTTTGTCTTTTGCGGAATAATGTTTATTTGACTTCAGTTCCCAAGGCTATATATGATCATGGGCGCTTTTTAGGGACAGCCAAAGGAGTTATAATGATTAAATTCCTTGATCGTTTAGCCACTGTATAAGGAAGTGTGATTGCCTATCAAATAAATAAATACATTAGGAAACGCTGTAACAAACGCAGGGCAATGCTTGCAAACATGTGTCCTTCCGTGATGATATCCTCCGCTATGGCCAACTTGAAGTTTAAAGTTCTTCCCTTCTTTTTTGATGTTGCTTCGCCTAGATGTTCCTTAATTCTCGTGACAATGAGTCTCCTCGTTTGTCCAATGCACGTTTCTTCGCAAATATACATTCTTGGGTACGATAAATGCTAAATACGATAAATTTTTCTAGTTTTCACGTTCGTCCTTCATTCATCCGACACTGTTTGTAAGCTTGTTCTTGCTACTTAATTGGGTCTGTTGCACAGATATATGCCGATTGATTTACTTTTTTATCCTGATGCTGATGCATTCATGGTAGGTCAACGCCTTCGAGTAAGTCTTTTCAGTACCGGCTTTTGCCAACGTTGATCGCTCCTGTCGCTGTCTGGTCTTTTGGTTCTTCTGTGCCATTCTCTTAATCCTCGAGCGCTTGAATCCATTTAATTTGGCTGTTTCGATGATGTATTGCGATTCTTTTTGTTTAGGTTTCTTTCCTGATTTAAAATTTCTTGTGCTGAGGCATTGAAAATGTTAAAGAAGGCTTATGGGGATTAAATTTTATCCAAAACTCGTGCATACGAGTAGTACAAAGGGTTATAAAAGGGCAGTGAAATCGTTGAAGACATGCCTCGTTCTGGACGAGCTTCAACCTCTCTAACCGTAATTACGCCGATATACCGATGGGAATTGTGGTCGAAAATCATCTTGCCAGCCTAAGAGAGATAGCCACTATTCTCAATATCTCTCACGAGGCTGTACGTTTCATTTCGATTGAGCTTTTGGGCATGCGAAGTGTCGCTGCTTGGCTTGTTCCAAAAGAGCTCAATTTTCTCCAAAAACATTGCCGTGAACAAGTCTCTTTGGACATGCTTGAACGCTCGAATTCCGACCCAACATTCATGGAGTGGATTATAACTAGGGATGGGACATGATTGTATGAATTTGACACTTTCACCAGTCAACAGGCTACACCGTCTTACCAAGCTGCAATTGTGAACGAATACAAGTCAAAAAAACTCGATAAACATAATAGATCAATTTGATCACAGTTCTCGCCTGATTTTTTTCTGTGTGATTTTTTTTGTTCCCGAAACTAAAATTGCCCCTCCTCTGAATACGTTTCAAGTCCATTGAAACCATCAAACAGAATTCTGCGCGCGAACAAAAGGCCATCCTCGAATGTGCTTCTAAAAAATGTTTTGAAGAATGTAAAAAAAACTATTGCACATGTGTAAGACCTCTAATGGGGAATACTTTAAAGAAAGGAAATGAATTAAATTTTGATGATTTAATGAAAAATGTGTGTTTTATTTACAAATTCCCGGTACTTTCTTCACAGAAGGTATAGTAAAAAGAAGTGGTGCCAGAATTGTGTCCTGTGGTACCCTGGCGTTTTGGTTGACATCGGAAAGAATGTCAGTGTATTAAACCTTATACCTCCTTCCCGTTAGGTAGTTGGCTATAAGTTTACTTATGATACGTTTATACCCTGTGTTTGTTACTTTATGTATAACCCCAGATTTCTAAATAGTGTCAAAAGCCTTCTGTGGGTCAATGGCGCACGCTAACGGGGTTATTTCCTTTTTTTTGGCATAGATATTTGCATTAGCCCATTGGTTAGCTTCTTCCAGTTGGGGTATCGCTTTCTTGTACCGTTCCCCTGTTAGTCCTTTAATTTGACGAGAGGAGTCTGGTCCATATTTGAGGTTCTGGATTCTTGTTTTGAATTTTTCTCTTCTGGTGTTTGTTACAGCAGGTCCTTAATGCTTCTGTCACGACGTCCCCTCTTAAGGAATATTCTTAACTGCTATTTAAATTTAATTAATTGCAGTGTTGCGTCGTCCAGTATAATTTGGTTTGAGTTGGAAATTGTATATTTTGGTATAAATTGTTGCATTGATAGAGCAATCCTCTATCCTTCCTTGGGATCATTTTTTGCGTTACTGCTAGTCTACATATCGCTCCTTCCGTTTCTGCGTTGATGTCTCCTATAGGAATTTTAGAAGGTCTTATTCCGTACGTTTACGCGATATTGAGTAATCGCATTTCCTTTTCATTGAAAACCACACTTAATTTTTTGAAACTCCGACACTTCTACCACTGCGTTGGTTGCTTGGGCCGCTTCTTTCGATACTTCTAATATTTTCCGGTGTTTCCCATTTCTTTCCTTTTCTGGCAAATGGCAAACCAAGGAAACTATAAAGCGCATGACAGCTGTCACACCATACGCAGCGTTAAAAATCGTTGTCAACTTAAGGTACTATGCCTCTAGAAAAACATCCTTTAAAAGCTATTAAAGGGTGTCCTCCTATTCAAATTCCTGATAGTAATTCGTAGTTCCCCGGTTGGATTTTCGAATATGAAGGATAACAGCTTGCAAGCGTACCCTTGTACAAAGACAAGGGTAAAGAGCTGCTAAAGATGCCTTAAGCGAAATAGAATAGTAATCAATGCTGTAACAGCTCATCTATGACTTTAGTGTTTATGTGAGTTATCTTGGGATCGGAAATTCAGAAGAGTGTGATTAGGCATAAGCCAGGCTTAAGTTTGATTGTTATCCTGACGGTATCCTCCTGAAACTATTAAGTTCTTGATGCTGCAGCGGCAAAGTATCGCTTGCTTAAAACTTCCATGGAAAGATCTAGTGTGAGTCAGCGCACTTATATCCTAGACAGTTTGTCGCTGAACGGCTTGTCGTAAACAAATCATACCAGTGGGATTTTAAGTGCAATCTGATGGTAATCATTTCATTCCTTCCCCCCATCTCAACGCCATTGTGCTTCCTTTTTCGTTTTTTCTTTCAGTTGACTGTGTTGGCTGAATGGGCGACCTCCAACATCTCCATTTTATCTAAACAAGAAAACATGTCACAATGCACATGAGCTATTGCTATCGTCTTAATCATATCTTCATTCCCCTGTTGCTTTTTAACATTTTCCTTCCAAATAATTTCCATATTGCCAGCTGATTCGTTCATAACTTCTTAGCCATGTGAAAACGAAAGAAAATATTTTGTCTCGAGAGGAGATGATAGGGTGTTTGTTTTTTGTCTCAATCGGGATTTCCGCACTTGGTTGACACCTTGGAATGATCAAAAGTGTGAAGATAATTTAAACAAACAGATAAGAAATGACATGAGAATTAATTCAGGTCCATTTGTGAGTCAAATGAGGTCTGCCATGCGCGATGACACACATTAATAAATTTTCGAAAGTTATATGATTTAACAAATAAATTTTTTAAGCAACGTAGTGCGACAAAATTGTAGGGAGAAAAAAGGAAAGAAACTAAGAAAAAACCGTGGAGAACTTAAATAAATTTATTTTAAATATAAATAGGTAGACTTTATTATGTTGAGGAGACCATGGCGACCGCACACACTAAACGGGAGACAGCGGTGGCTTGGGCGTAATGGACTTTATGTGTTCTTCGTTGAATTGAAGACGTTAAAGACGTCAGCAATGTGGAAATTGTTAACTCTGGAAATTGCTCATCATGGAGTGGAAGAGGAGCTGGGATGTCGCGAGCCTGTGAGAAAAATGGAAAAAATTATCAGGCATGTTGCCATGTAAGATATTAAATTGTCGTACGAAAAGGGAGTACATGCGTTTTCGCAAATTAAATGCGTCAAGCTTTTGTAATAAAGCGTTTCGGCATGAAATTAATGGCAATTTTATTGTTGATCGTTTTGTAAAAGTAAAATTTTATCAAGCTCTTATCTGATAAAAAGCTGCACTGCGCTCAGTGTGTCGGCGCAAAATCCCAGGCGCGATTGGGCAACTTTGGGACGTCTTTCTGCTTGCAAATATTCATTTAAACCGAATGTTATATGAAAGGTCCAGATGACCATTAATGCCAAGGAAAGTGATAACATCACTTTCTTTACTACCAATATCCACGCTTGCCGCACTCTGTTGCACAGTTTATGAACTTGCGCTTACGCGTACCTACCGCAAAATAATTATGTTCCAATGTACACACGGGCGCGAAATCGCATTCTCAGCTGAAACACACTTATTTCCTTGTTTATGATTTAATGATAATTACTAGCGAAGTGCCATTGAGATCTTGGACATGTCTCTCGACCTACACGCTCTTCATTTAAATAATACTTACCACCTACGGCCGGGGAAACGCATCAATTCACCTTATTAATAAGCCCAGTAGAGTCCCAATAACTACTTGACTATTACTTGAGCTTAGGATACCTGAGCGAGGCACCTTCAGGAAGCCCGGCCAGCACCTTCGGACTTCTTTAATGGCTTCTACTAGTCTATAACCAAGAAGCCCATAAAGTCGCCGAGTTAAATATAGGAAAGTGAGCAAAAGGCAGCGGGCGAAGTCTCTCCAATAAAGTCCAAATTACGTCGTTTTTAACACCACAGAATCGAATGTAATTACTTTAATTGAAGATCTATCCTGGATCTCTATGACCAATATCGGGAAAATTTATGGACCATTCAATACGGTCTGCAGCCACTATGACCCGGTGCGAGTGGAATTGGCTACATGCGGAGGATGGTGGTCTGTTTGGGTTGGGGGAGACATCGGAAATCGCAGGCTCTGAATAAGAAGTTCGAATAGCTCCAAGTGCGAACAAATGCGTTTATATTACTTTGCGACTTTATGGGCCAAGTGTAAACAATTTTAAGTGATTTTTAAATCCAACTCGTTATTGGAGTGTCACAAACAATGTCCGTTCAATGCCAACCAATATTCGAATGGATTTCGAATTTTATGCCACTTTATGCAACATTGTGTGACTTTGATTGCTATAGAAAAATTCAATGTGTCCGTACGTGGTCTCAACTGTTTACGAACAAGTGCAAATTGTCCTGATTTACATAGCAAACAGCAGATTCCTAGATCGGCTGAGTTTCTTATGCGAATTCGCCGCATTAACTTAAAATTTATCAACAATTACATTTGCAACCGCTTGCCATAATAAATACATGGATAAATATAAAAATATTGTAGCCAGAATTTAAAATACATTCAAGATATCGCACTATACTTTTCCGTGGGAAGCAACCATACATCAGTGTTGATATGAAACTTGTGAATCCAAACATGTGAATCTCTAATCCTCAGTGAAATTCATATCATCTTTAAGAAATTTAATTTGAATCCAAACGATTTTTTCCACTAACTACACCATAATTACTAAAAGGATCAATTTTCAAACAATTCCCGTATATCCAGCTCCAATTTCCCCACTAAATCGAAAGTGCGGCTCAAAACAAAGATTTATTGGGGATTTAGTGTGACTCCAAGTCCAAGTCACTCTCCTCCTCTTCAATAAAAAAGAGGCCACGAATCAGCTCGATTCTGGTTTGTGATCTTATCCATCGAATACTAATGAGATCTTACTTGAAGATTCTACCTAGTCGTCACATCGACTCTTCAACTATATTATTCAATACGTTACTAGTGTCCAGTCCTTGAGATATCAATTGGGAAGTTTTGAGTAATTTTGCAAGACTTTTTACACCAAAAGACCATAGTAATTTACCTATTCGAACATATACTCCTCAAAACATATTAAGGGACACTATTTCTGATTGGTTTTTTGTGATTAAAACATTCAATTGTTTATATTTTAATTTAATGAAACAATATGTACCTCAATAAATTAATTTTTTCGTGTAGCAGGGGGGGGAGGAGATGGTTACGCCCTATATGTGGGACTCCGTTTCGCGCAATGCTTGTGGACTACCTTCTCTGTCAACCTGAGAACCTATCCAGAAAGCATTTGACACATTACTTCCAGCTAGACTTCATAACTCTACGTCTAAAGGAGCTTTCAGATGACGGGGATAACCCCCCCCCCCAGCGGGAGGAAAGACAGGGGAAAGAAATGCTTAAAAAATGATCTTTCCATCCTCAACGCCTTCAAGTGCCCCAGTATGCCGTTTTCAAGTCTCAAGACCACCCGAGCATATTGTGCTAAGTGATACCATTTGCCAATTGTTCTAAGCATTTCTCCGACTACAGGTAACCGCACTGTTTACTCCATTTTATGCAAGAGAAGGATGTGCGACAGGCGTTTTCCACCCATCCTACACTAAACACGCAGTTAGGAAGCCGTAACCTGTCAATCTTTTGCATGTCAGACCGAAAACATTCATGCCCGCTAAAGAGTTGAGCCAAGCAAAAATCCGTCTCATCATGCTCTCGATTGAGCGACGGCCTCTGGTAAGGGATCCAGCTTGCATTCTACCTTCCCCTTGTGCTTTGCTCCCAGGACTGTTGACAAGTGCTGAGAGATCGTTGTCTCTTATTCCTGTTTAGCTCTTCTCAGTTGATCTCGCTTCTGCGTAGGTACATATTTCTACGCTCTCTCGTAAGAAGGTAGATGGGTATCGCTTCTGCGATTGCTGCGAATATGCAATTCGCACCAATTTCTTCTGTGTGCACCTTTGCCAATCGCTTTTGGTGTAACTCCTCGCTGAGAGCGTCACCCTATTGCTCTGACCCATCGTGTAGAACCGACTGCACAGCACTCAGTAATAGTCGTCTCCTCGACGTGGTATGCCCCCCTACTTTAGCCGTTAATCGAGTAAGTACCGTTGGAATCCTTTCAGCCTTGTGAGCTGTTCTTCTGTTTTGTTAGGAAAAACTCCTCTTCGAATCTATCGGGACGTCCAGATATTTCACGGCTGATTACCAACGCTATCGAAACACTGATAGGAGTTGCTTGGGGGATTCTTTTCTTTGTCACGATGACCACTTCTTTTTTTTTTTTAGTGCCAGCCTGAAATTGGAGTCCTTTACTTGCCGCATTAGTGTATTCTGTTCGAGTTGCACATGGTCGACTGTGCTTCCAGCGACGAACGCCATGGCATTGTCCGCATAGCTTATCTAACGTAGCTCATCCAACATTTCAATCCCTGTCAGTTCATCGTAGGAAATGTTCCACAAACCTGGTCGAGGATGGAGCCCTGAAAGAAACCTTAAGAAAGTATTGTCTTTCGGCTACTATCGTCTAGTCGTAGAGTAGGCTGCGATCTTTCAAAAAAACCCTCAGAATCCACATGAGATATATTGTTACATATAAATGATTTTCAAGCACTTCCAGAATATTCAACCATCTAGCGCAGTTCAATGCATTTCGAACATCCAGAATAACCAGCAGGACGACCAATCGTGTAGAACTGATGTGTTCCGCACTGCACTCATTAATTTTCCAGTTGCATCGATATGGAGTAACCCACTCTGAAGCTATACTGCCATGGAGAAAGGTCCCTGGTAGTACGAATGTGGTCAGCGAATCTTCCCCTGATTAGTTTTTCGGAAAATTTTGGGACATGCTGAGCAGTAGGTCAGCACAAGTGAAAGACCATTTGTAACACCTCAGCTGGAGTCCCATCGGGACCTGGAGCCACTCTTGCCTTCATAGACAAGACTGCTTTCAGCCATTCCATCTTCATGAAAAATGGAATTTCCATTGGTATTCGATGGTGCATAGACTTAAGAATGGCGGAGTGGATATGGTCAAAAGCGCGCACGAGTTCGTCCAACTTTGCGGCCTCGTTTGAATAAGAAGACCTTTGGGCACCGAGCTTTTGCGTCACTATTTTGTAGCCTAAGCCCGGAGATGGCTGGCCTTGCTACTTGTAAATGTAGCTGACTTGTAAATCTATTGGTCGGATACACGCCACTTTCCAGGTCCATGGTCGCTAGAACTTTCGTCGTAGTTGAGTTCACCACATATTTTGGCGTAGGTCGTTCGCTCCCTGGCGTTCTTCAGAGCGCAGAAAACTAAGCGTTTGTTCTTTGAGTGGACCACCATGACTGTGTTATAGTGATCGGTGGCCGAGTAATCCTGAAGCACTCTCCAACTTTTAACGCTTTGTACTGGGCACTTCGAAGCGAATGTGACATCAGGTATGGGTCCAACTCATTTCTATCGACGGAAAGCAGAGGTTTGGTCTATTTTTAGAATGACAAGCTCAGTTCTGGCTACTGTGTCCAGGATCCGCTTGCAAGTGATAGTGATATTTTTCATACAAATACCGCCGTCTCTTCGTCAGGTTGAGTGCTTATGGGACCTATCTCGCATAAGACTTGCCGTCGGTTTTAACCTAGATACGTATAAGCCCAATTATGCAGATGATCAATCTACATCCATCGCTCTACAAGTCTGAAGGGATGCATTCAAAAAGAGTCTGCAATTCTGCCTGATTGGTTTTTTCTTGATAGGTTTCTCAGTTCCTTCTTTGCCGCCGCTCTCATTGCTAGTCTATGAACATTGTTAGTCTATTGTTAGTTTATTGACAACAATAACGAATACTTTTAGTACAGCCATTACCAATACTCCTCCTACTTTTTTTTTTGCTTTGGGAGGTGAAGGCTATTTACGCCCTGAGTGTCGGACTCCCCCGCTACCGGACTACCGACTAAACACCTCCCCTGTCACACCGAGAACCTAGCCTGGAACTGTTTGTCACATTACTTCGGACTAGGCCTCATTAATCATCGCTTAGCGATGTCTTCAGGCTAAGGGAAATCTCTCTTTCTCCACGGATGGATAGGAAGGAATTGCGATTGGTAACTATAATATTGCGTTACAGAGATGTTCCCTCCCTCGCCAAGCGATCCATTATGTCCTTCTTTATAATGAGTACTGTCCGTACGTAATGCGACACACAGTCCCAATTGTCCTTCGATTTCATCATTTTTCCCGTTAGATTTTCTGGGGAAATTACGCCAATTTTCTCCGAGAGATGCGAACGGAGTCTTGTGAATCTTTTACACGTAAAGAACGTATGGCAGGCGTCATCCGTCATCCCCGGGCAGAACACGCAAGTTGGGGATGGTGTCTTTCCCATCTTATACAGGTAAGACTGAAAATACCCGTGACCACTGAGTAGTTGCGTCAGATAATAATCAGCCTCACCATGCATTCTGTAGAACCATGGCCCCAAGTCACTTATCAGCCGTGCGGTCCACCTGCCTCGGGTTTCGTTTTCCCATGTTTGCTGCCATTAGATAAGGGGTCTTCTCCGTTCCTCTCGGCTGACGGCTTCTCCCGCCGACTCCCCCCTTCGTGAGTATACACGTTTCCGTTCGTTTGCAAGTAACTTAATTGGAACCACCCTCGAGATTACCAGCAGAGCAGCTTCAGAGACAGTGCGGTATGCAGTGGCTATCCGCAAAGCTCCTTGCCTCTGCACCTATGCCAGACGCCTTTGGTACGTCTCTTTACTAAGAGCGTCAGCCCAAACCTCGGAGTCATAAAAGAGCACTGACTCCATTGCACTCATCAGTAGACGTCTTTTGCTCGAGGTTGGCCCCTAGGTTTTGGCCATAATGCTCCTCCTCCTAATAATACTACTAATATTACTTCAAAATTTTTTACTACTGCTACTGGTACTAGTACCACTACTACCACTACTACTGCTTCTACTACTACTACTACTACTGCTACTACGTCTACTACCTCTAATTCTATTAACCTTTTATCTATAAAAATTTTTATGAACCAAAGTTAAGATACAATTGCATAAATTTAACCAATGAGTTGGTATCCACTTGACAAAGACCAAAGTTAGAAGTCGAAACTGCAAACTTTTTTTCGTTCTTAAAACCCAGAATCGGAAAAAGTTTTGAGAAATTCAAAATATTTTTCGCGCCTTTTTATCACTTAAGCGCATTAATTAGCTGCTAGTCACCACATTAGCAGGATTATCTTAATACGATGAAATTTCACACTTTACTTAATTTGTGTTGTCTGGATGGCATCGCATTCATTTACAATTATAATCTTATCCTGCTTGGAATGAGGACCCGAGAAATCCTAACGTGTTGGTCAAGCAAAATCACAGCTTAAGTCTTTTAGCTCATAAGCAAACTTCAAGTGAAGCTACCTCGTATCTACCATCTAACTGACATGATGTCTTTATGAATATCAGCTCGTTTTCGCTGAAACATCGTGAGATCTGTCTGCAAGTTGCTCCTTCTCTTAAAATCCTCGTCTTAAAGGAACAGCGAGTAACAAAAAAAATAAAATTATAATATGATCAAGTACAGATTAGTGCGGTGCCACGAATTGCTTGAATAATTCTCAAGTGTCTCCGTCGGTGGTTGCGCATGAGATGGCGCTTGAAAGATTTCTTTCTACTACTTCGCAATCTGATAATACTCGTTCTGGCCCGTCGACTTTCCCACTGCATGCCGGCATAAGCCGTGGAAATTGTTTATTTCTGCAGCAAGTCCAAATGAAATTATCAGCAAGTCAGGACATCGCTCAAGACAACTATCGTGACCTAGAGATGAGTCTTTCCGTATTTTGATGGGCTCTGCAAGTATTTTATCTTTGCAGCAGATAAAATTGTCCAACCTTCAAATACGAACCGACGGAAAATAGAATTTAGTGCAGTTTATAAGAAAAGTAACTTGGACATTATCCTCATAATTAACTCGGTGTTGCCAATTACTCCGAGCATCAGAATTCAGCAGGATTTCTCGTTTTGGGATCATTTCTTCCGGTAGGAGACATTCTACTGACATAATTCAGATCTGAACTTGTATTTATTTTCAAAATCCTTGAGTCTTGCGGCTCCAGGAGTTGTAACCAACCTGATATTGTAAAGGAATTGCAAAATGATCCGCCTGAAGCCATAGTCCAGCAACACCGCCGCAATTATCTACTAAAGCGTAAGTTAATTCTTGACAAGAAAAGTAGGAGGTTATCATAGGCAACCTATCACAGAATTTATTACAAGAATTTCTTGTGTTAAATCTGATGGCTGATTGCATTGTAGCTGCTTCGGCGATTATCTGCAATGGCAAATGGGCTTGGACATGGAATGTCGTTAAAATGTTAAGGTGACTACTGAGCTCCAAGGACTACCGTTTATTGTGTCGTTCATAGTACGCGCATAAGGTCAGCAGACCAAGAATAACCACCATCAACAACAGATACCTTACCTTATTCCCATAAATAGTCAACATACGTGTTCTTCGATATTTGGAAAGAATTTGTGGTTCCAAACACAACATCTCATTTACATATAGGGTAGGTGGCGAGAAGTCCATAGATTACACCATTAAATAAAACTTTTGTTAACTATATTTTGCAGCCCGTTGATCTCGATCGAATTCCACAAATGCTTTCATCAAAGATATAAATAAAGTTGAGAATCTTTGGGTGAAGATAATTTGCTCTATGCATGTTTTGTGAAATGGTATGTCTGTGTGTGGGTATGTATGAGCGTTAATTAGTGGCGTTGCCAGGCTATTCGATTTGAGAAAATTTCAGCCCACAATCAAGAGGATATGGTGAATTATTCTCCATAAAAGAGGGTTGTACAATAGTTTCTGACCATAGTATTTCTTGTATAAACTTAAAAAAAAAGAGAATAGCTTACATTATAATTTTATTATAAAGTATACACTTTGGGAAGTATAATATATATTAAATATCAAATATGTCCTTCCTTTCTTTAGACTATCTTTATAAACTTTCAAAAGTCGTTTTGTGAAAGTTTCACATAAATCATTCAAGTATTCTGCAGGAATTGCGCCCAACTCAATTTGTTCACATCGAATCAGTTACTGCCTTTGTTTTTGGACTGGGATCCCTAAAAGGAGCCTCCTTTAATTCATCTACACACATTTTCGATAGGGTTTAAATTAGGGGGATTTCCAAGCCAATCAATCCACTTGTTAGAAAAATTGTCATAAGGCGCCACATAAATTCTCTAAGCAGTCACGCCTTCATGTCACCTTGCGTCAAAATTTGCTACTTCCTTTCCTTCCCTGAATTGTTGTTTAGTGAGGCATTGCAGTAAGCTATTAGCAAGACAATGCTCAAAGTTGGAGAGAACGTTTTTCTGTAATATTCTCCATTCTCAGGCACTCCTTAGTCCAAAAAATGAAATTAACTTTTGCGCAACTGCTTATTCCACCAGCTAGCTTGATTTTCAAGTCGAATTTCGGAGTTTTGTTATGTATTATGAGAATATTTGCTAGAGAATACATTAATTTTGGGACCACTAGTTCCCACTATCTTGATTTCACACACGACAAGATTCGATTTATCACACTAGCTGCATACATCTCGATTGGGTATTGGATACAGTCGCATTGACGACTCATCGATGAAAAGGATGTTTGCCATCCGTCGCCTATCAAGGACAATGTCTTCAGCAAATCCGATGATTTTTCAAGATTTTGGCAGAGCTTCAGTTGGTGTCGAATGTTCTTCTCGGATTGGAGAGGTTTCTGCGATCTCTGAAGGCTTCCCAGGCTAAGTCAGTGGGCAGAATGTATCGTTGAAGGATTTGCTTCGAAACGTTTTGAGTGGCTTCCGGAGAACTTTTACGCCATTTTGTCACTGCTCGCGACCCTACCCCTGGTCTTTTTCTAGCCAATTTTCGAATTTTCCTTTTTTGCTTCTGCAGAAAATACCGACCGTCGAGCACTTCTTTGCAAAACCTCCAGGTTTCCTTCCACGGGAGCCAAGAAGGGCCATGGTGACTGTAAGTAATCGGCATGTGTCACTGAACCCTAATCGATCCATGAGGTGAATCACAATGCATTTCCGAGTTCGAGTTGTGACCTTTATTATCGCAGAAATTTCCAAGTCAATCCGTTGAAGATTCACGAAGTTATTCGGGTTGCATAAAAGATCGTTGAAATTAAAGTCTTCTTATTAAGCAACCCAAACTGGATGAATAAATGTATACTTTCCCACGTCTTAAGACTTTTTACAGGAGTTAACGCGTAAATTTGATTATTTGAATTTAGTTTGAGTTAAGTGGGTGAATTTTTTATGTTGAAGGTTGATAGTATTTTGATACGACGAGGAAGTGTTGGTACCAAAACATTCAACATCAAAGGCTTAGCTTTTCTCTTGGGAAATTCACACAGACCATATGCTAAATCTAATGAGACGATGATTACTAGCCGGCTTGCTGGGTTTACTAGAGTAATGGGTGTTGACTCAACAGGAACTGACAAAGGAATATATGGAAGCTCTTCCTCAAGTTGTCTATCTCTCGGGGGATAGATGCAATTATCAGAAAATTGTGCTCCTGGAAGCCACTTGGGTTGGATAATTTTATCTGTGAGATGTTCCAACGCATTCGGGCAGAAAGTACTAGACTTTTTTGACGAGTGTTTAGGAACTACTCCTATCCCAGCTGACTAAAAACCAGCCCAGGTAGTTATTTTGCCTAAGTCACTAGGCAAGAATTTAACATTACTTGGATAATAGAGTCACGGAGAAGGTGATGGTTCCCTCACTCGAGAAATGAGTTACTGACTTTCATCCAAAAAGGCGATATAGTGTTAAACTAACTATGCCTGTCTTTGTGTTCCAACCCCAGTAAAGGCGAGCCTGAGTAAATACGTCCTCGGGATTTTCACAATGGATTTTAAAGGTTTAATGGACTTTTTTCACAGACTTTAAAGGTGCGTCATCCAAAATGCATAATCCAAAATGACATGCAGTCATTTATAACCTAACTTAAAAAGCTTGAAAGGATAAGAGCCTTTGCAAAAGTGACTTTTCTGGGAGTTGAATGTTTGTGAAAATCACAGATTTTCGTGATACTACTCTTGGTACTGTCAGTTCAGATGCTCTTTCCACAGGAATCAATTGTCGGGCCATTATTGCTTAATCCTTCAACAGATGAGACAGTACTTGTTGAACTAGTTGCGGTATGTTTAGTATGTGTCTTTGAATGCAAGCTGCTAATTATTGTAGAGAACCGCAACAAAAAATTATCAGAAAATAAAGCTCATTAATTTAATAATTCTTCCTAGATTGACATTTTAATTACTTTCTGAAAGTGGTTTTCAAGGGTTAGGCTGATTATTTCGCCTAACACCATACCGAAATTGAAAGAGATCACTTGGCTGTCATCATTTATCGTGGGGGTGATATGAGTGATTTCTTTGAAGTATGTAGCACCTGTCACTTTTTTTTGGATATTTTTGTGCGGTATTTGTGCAGTATTTCGGGTGAATTGTGGGCCTAATTTTGAAGTTCTCAAGAAAATGTTTAATGGACCGTTTGTTGTATGTAGAACTTTTTGACACTTTTGTATTTCTTAAGAAAACCATGAATTCTGCTGGACAGGAAACTTATTACGCAGAGTTAAAAAGCGGTGGTAATGGAATGCATACAAGTATGCTAACATAAAAATCAGTTCTAACGCCATGCGATTCATTATTTAAAAATCGTCGCTGATCCGTCGCTGGATTTGATAATCATCGAGGACTTATCGACAGATTGCGGTAGCGCTCCTGCAAACGGTAGCATCAATGGCTATATGGCATTAATTTTGATTGGGTAAGTCGAGCTGTCATTCACGGAATATAAGAAGAGAGTTTGATTGGCGAATGGCCATTTATAAGGACTAAGCATGCTCCTCCCTTTTGTTCTACTTCTTATGAAAATATCGAAAATGGCAGTCTGAAATAAGAATTCAATGGAAAATAACGGGACATTTAACGGGACATAAGAGTTTAAACGCAGAATCAAGTAGTCATCGTGTTAGTATTGATTGTGTGTTACTACTGTTTTTGACATAGTGCGGGAGATGATACCATTCTATACTCAACTCTTAGGCTTATGCCAACTGCTGCAGGACATGTGACAGTGACTGCGTTAAGGAATACATATTGATGATTCCTGAATAGATGCTGAGTAATTTGCGAAAGTCAATACGATTGGTCAAGAAATATCCAAAGGCTATCAATTTCTCAATATAGGGTAACAACACCTCTGTGACCACTTACTGAAATTCTTGATATTTAGTTCCAATGTGTGTTAGTTCATACAAAACTAGCAAGTATTAAATCTTGCTAAGAGTACTCAGCTGTATTAATTGTCTTAGATAGATTTATCTCCCCGCAGGTCCTATTTTGGAGTCGTTTAATGCCTGTGGGATCTCGATTACCAACACAACGTCAGAAACGTAGAATAGTTCTAGAATAACAAAGGATATTCTACTGTTTAAACTGGAACAGAGGTACAATTTAACTGGGAAGAGTTCAAGATAAATTGCCATAATTCCCTACAAAATCATCCCATCTTCTGCCTGGAACGTGGTGGTTTGTGGTTTTAAGTGTTGCGAAAGTGCAACCGAAGGCCAAAATTATATAAAATATATTTCAATAAGTAACATTATTTAGTACCGAACTTCAATATTGGTTGACGAATATTGTAATATGTTGTTTGAGATCTTGTCGGTTGAGCCTTAACGTCGCAAGGACTCATGTTCACTTCGAGTAATGAACTGTTGTAATCTCACATCAAATTCAGATCTTTTTCGAAGGACTATAAACCTCAATAATGGCTTCAGATTTCGACTTCAGCGAACCAGACTGGAGTGGGTGTTTTGGCGATCCCTCAACGCTTAGTCAAAATACTAGCACTGTTTGGCTGGATAAGCTGATTTGATACTGGAGGGATCGTATTGGCTTTCGGTGAATGTAGTCCGTGATACGCTGAAAACATAAGAATCGACGGGGCTCTCTAGCATGAAAGTTCACTACCCTTAATAAAGTCCGGGACCTCATTACGACTCAGGGGAGACAGTAGCTGAAGGGTCTGAGCTCTCGCTTGAGAGAGAGATTGAAACCATACAGTGAGGTTTGTCCTCAGGCGAACCATTTGTGCTTTATACGCTAAGGTGCATTTTGGTTCTGTGGCCAGCAATGATCAAACAGCCCACCTCATCTAGATTGGCACAGGCACAAAACCAACCACATTCAAATATAATCTGTTACTATTGCAATGTATTCTGTCGAAAAACAGAACTCATCTGGCAATGCTGCAGACACCATATATCCATGTGTGCATAGGATCAAATCCAATCTGCTTTATCGATTAGTATACAAATTAGTTGCATGCCAGCAAAAATGCAAATTTATTGAAAAGTGTTAATGTCGAACAGTGAACCAGGCATTTTTGGAATTTTGCATTTTTATCAATTTCTGCAACCGATGGTTCCAGATTAGTTATACGTGAATTTAATTCAATCATTGATAAACCAAAACAAAGAAAATATTCGTTTATTTGTTTGTTTCTTCTAGGGGGCGGGGGATGGGGACTACCACCACTGTTTTAGGCCATAGGTTATAAGATGGCACCGATGATAAGAAAATGTCGAATACGAGAAAGATTTAATAGTTTGACTGAAAATTGGATAACGATGTTAAACAGTCACCGTCGACATGTAGAAAAATAAATAATGACCATCATAAATAATGAGATTAATCAAAGAACACAAGAGGATTCCATTATGAAATTTTTTGCCATTATTTTAATCAGAAGAAGAAGAAGAAGCTTTCAATTAATATCGAGTTGATTATGTTTAATCTGTTTTTCTCTTTTTTGGTTCCAGATAAGTTATGGCGTTTCGTTTGGGCTACTATCTTGATGTGGTTAGTTTTGGTAACAATTTTATAGGATTATGGACGGCCACCGTGTAAATTTTACGCTTTGAGTTTTGTCAATGAGTGTACTTTCAGAATTGGCTTTTCGTTAATTATGCAGAATAAGAAAAAGTGTATTTTCATTCAGATGTATTTCATATGTTAATTAGAAACGTTTGTTATTCATAGAGAGCTATTTGCTGACTCTTGTCCGAGTCAAGACGGAAAATAAATAATCAATGAATGAGCCCCGGAAAGTAGCTCTTGAGTGCCTGCTACGGAGTAAGTTTTGAAATAACCCAATTAGTTTGGTTTTTTGGAAAAACGACTGCCCGGGTTTCACTCCGTAATTATTTCGAATCTATGTCTTTATTTATTACAAGCCTCAAGCAGTTGAAAATGTGTCAACCCCCGATTCACTCGCATGAAAACAGTTTTGGGCAATTACAATTATCATATTCATCCACACAAGTAGCAACCCTTCTGTTTGCTCATGTAATTATTCCCATCGATATTATTATCTCAACAAGCGACGCGAAAGTCCTTCAAGGATTCCATTTCAAGTACCCTCCAATCGAGATTTTAAGTTCACTTTTGAGTTTGAATTATCGTCACGCCCATTCGCTTGAAAATTTGTCACTACTTGCCGCCATGGCTTCACAACTATTCAAATGTCGGATTAAAAGACTGGAAAAGTGCTGATAACCGGAAAACTCTTTAAAACTGGCTCAGCACTTAATTGAAATGCACATCTGTCGGCAGCAGGATTTATTTCTGTTGAAGTGGTTGTGTAAGAACACCAACGGATCATGTTGGATTAAAGAAACAACCCTCGGAGGTTGTAGCCATTTTAAACCGTTCATGTTCGGTTGTGGCATTATCTGAAATCATCCTGGTGTTACTGTCAGAACAATAAAGACCAGATATGTTATTCCTGCAACATATTCAAATGGACTTAACACTCGCCGCGTACGTGTGGGGAAGTTAAATGCCGCGCGAATCAATATCAAACCGGCGAGTTGTTGCATAATTTACTTAAGTCCCACCTTACCGGGTGACGTTAAGGATAATTATTATTAGCCATTCATTACCTTACTACCTAATAAGTTGCTGCGTTGAATTAGGCAACCTTAAAATTTATGGGTATCTCGGTGCGCAAGTGTAGTTGGTAACCAATTACTGTGCAATACATGCAATTCATCCAAACATGGATTGAGCGCAAATTAAATTTTCACTAACCAGGCAAGCACTCTTATTCTGGGCTGAAAGGAGTGTTACCGTTGTTTCTGGTCACTGTGCCTTTCCCTACTAAGGACTAGAATCGTGAAACCAGTGGCCTCTGAATGAGACTTTTCATAAAATCAACATCGAAGGGAATTGATTTCAAACCTGACCTTATGCGTCCACTTAATTGCTCGAGACCATTTGTACGCAAAAAAATGTCCTAGTCGGCGTAAGGGTAAATTGGAATATATTAACCATCACATTGCGTCTGCATCCAAGCTGGCCGTGCTGGAATTGCCTAGGAGGATCCGAAACTGAAGATCAACTAAAATAAAGTATTTAAGCATTCATAGAAGGAATTCACATTCTCTGGCAAAATATATGCCAATCCTGATTAGATTCGAAGTATGAATTACAAGATAAACTTCTAATTTAAAGATCTATCTGAGTTTTGGTTTACCAACAAATCAAATCCATGTATAATGAGAAGAAAAAAACTGAAAAAAATACAATTAAATAAAAATTAGGACAAAATTCATGGAAAACATTCAAAACTCCCTCAGTACCAAGATGTTTTCTGTTATTATTATTTTCAAGTTATATTTCATACATTTCCATTCCATAAAAACATTAACTAAGCATCCTTCTGAGACAGAGGCTGATATGCTTGATAGAAGAAAGTTTTCTTTTGTGGATCAGTGAAACATTAGCCAGACATTGATCGAAATGAAAAAAATAAAAATCTTCAACAGAATCGGAAACAAAAGTGTCCTTCTAAATGCAGAGTTTGTTATAATTTTATAACATAGTAGTTTCATAGTAGGCATCATTTCCCACCAAGTTCACTAGAAATTACCCTTACTTCACCGAAACTAACAAATAAAAATAATAGAAAAGAAAAGGACGATCCGGGGCGCTGAATGATTTGTAAAACTACGCTTGATTCAACCTCAAGGATCAGAATAATTAATAACTTTCGCAATTCGAAAGTTTTCTTTAAACTGTAATAACTTTAAAAACCTTTTTTTTTAACGAAAATAAACCTCTTTTAAAATAAGGGAAGGAATTTGAGGGGATTCTGCAATCACTACAGCCTTTATAGTGAACTATTTCAAAGTCATAATAATGGTTTTCTTTTCATAAAACTGACCATTAAATAACGTTTATATATAGAAAACATTAAAAGCCAAAAGCGCAACCATTAAGTCACCATTATCGTTCTGAAATTCAATTAAAATTAAAATTTAAATTATTTATCAGGAAATGAGAAAGATCTAACCATATTACTTACTATATTTGGAATATAGCAGACATGTGAATAGAATGATTTAGAGACGCTGTCACCGAAAAGGATGCAAAAATTAAGTGAAATTGCTAGCAGAATATATTGTCAAACCATTAAAAGATTTCAGGAATATACTAAGTACCTAATGAAGTTGATAGTTATAATGATTATTTTAATTTCAATAACAGAAAACTGTTGAATTTTTTCTTACTAAGAATACGAATTAATTAATAACCTTAATGTGTTACCTTAAAACTGCTGCGAAAATTGAAGCGAGAACCTTTTTTTGGGTATGGTCGGACGTTAACGCTCTTTACACCCCGAACGTTGGACTTCTAGGGTCACATACCAACTGGACAACGGACTAAACATCTCCCCAGTTATCCGGAGCACAATATCTGTAACCGTTTGACACATTACTTCGGGCTGGGCCTCCCTATTCTATGTCATGTAGTGCCTTTAAGCTGCAGGGATCACTTCTCTATCATGAGGTGAAGAAGGAGGAGAATCAGTAGGGAAGAGATCCCTCCACCCTAGAAATTGCCAGTCAAAAAACCTTATCATGAGCTAAGGTCACCTCATTCTGAAACGAGCGACTCCATTGGTCAAACCATCATTTGGGAAATGTGAAACTATCATGTGCAAGCTGTTCCAACTAATAATAATTTAAATATCAAACAACTTGTTAATAATTCTTGAATCAGGCTCCTGCTGTGTATCAAAAAGGGGCTCTATAAACTCCTCTGTAATAATCACATTCTATGAAACGAATAAAAAAAGTTATCAGTGCTGAACGAATGAACAGTGCATTCATTTGTTGATAGTTTTTTCTTTGGGTAGGAAGGTGAAGGCTATTTACGCCCTGAGTGCCGGACTCCCAGTGGACCTACTGGACTACTGACTGAATACCTCCCTTGTTATCCGGAGCGCCTAGCATAGAACCGTTTGACACATTACTTCGGGCTAGGCCTCCAAATTTTACGCCTTTTGGCGCCTTCGGGTTGCAGGGATTCCTTCTCCCGTTGGGTGGGAAAGAGATGGAGGATTGCTAGAGAAGGAAACTCTCCACTCTCGACGCCTCCAGCCGATCAACTATGCTTTTTTTATTACTAGGATTGCCCAAGCGTAATATGTCACTTGATTCCATTTCTCAAATGATTTTAGCATCTCTTCGATTAGGATATCTGGATGAAGCTCTCCCACTTTTCCGGCAAGATCACCGCGCTGTTTGTACCATCTTCTGCATGAAAAGAAGGTATGACAGGCGTCATCCTTCACACCAATGCAGAATATGCAATCTGGAGACCGTGACTTACCTATTTTGCACGGGTGAGACTGAAACCAACTGTGTCTGCTCAGGAGCTGGGTCAGGTAGAAGTCAGTCTCACCATGCGTTCAACTGAGCCACGATCTCAAGTCGTTGATGAGCCACGCTGTCCATCTTCCTTTTAGCTCACGTTCCTATGATTGTTGCCATTCGTTGAGAGTGCATCGTCTTTCATCTCGAGGATTTTTTTCTTTGTTACCCTCGTGCCTTCGGAGGTAGACTATTTTAAGCTTTCTAGCAAGGAGAGTGATTGGTATCACCTCTGCTATTGACAGCGCCACTTGCTCAGAGACTGTAAGTTATACTGATGTAATCCGCAGTGCTCCTCGTCTCTGCACTCGTGCCAGCCGTTTTCGGTGCAGTTCCTTGTTGAGAGCTTCACTCTATATCTCTGCTCCATTAAAAAGCGTAGATTGCACTACAATAATTAGCTGACGCCTTTTTGTTGGACTTGGTCCCCCATGATTGGCCATTAGTCGACTTATTGCCGAGACTCCTGCTGCGGCCTTATTTGTCTTTGCCTTGATTTGCTTCGAGAAACTCAGTTTAGAGTCTATTGGCAAGCCCAGATACTTGACTGATAGTTTCGACTCTACTAATGTGTCCCCGACTCGGGCCATTCTTATTCTGGGGATCCTCTTCTTGGTCACCATGACGACTTTGGTTTTCTCTAACGCGAGGATAAGCCCGTGAGTGGTCATCTAGTTCCCCACCCGGCGCATTAGTACATTCAGCTTTAATTGCGTTTGATCGGCCGTGCACCCGGCAACTAGTGCCACAACATCAGAACGTTCTCTTCTGGGTACAAAAGTTGATCAGAATCCGGAAGAAAAAATAAATGAATTACAAGCTCATCCTTCATCCAAACCCGTCATCCCTTAGAAGTGTTATATTATAAAAAAAAATTAGCATTCTCATCGAGATTTGCTTAGACGCTCCTCTTAAAATCGGCACGGGCCCGTTTTAACGTTAAGACAAAGTTGATGACAATCAAGAAATGTACATACACTGAAAAACTATGATACACTGGCCCGATTCGTTGAATGTAAGAGTCTTCGCTTTTCTCAGTTCTAGCGGGGAGAGGAAAGCAGGATTGAAATTCATAAATCTCAAAGATGAACCCCCTCAAACTCGGACTCGTCTTTGACTTTTGAGCTTCCACTACTATTTACACATATTCCGTTTTACTGATGTTTCATGTCCTTTTATGTTGATAAAGATGTTTTTTTGATGATTACCTCCTTCTGCACTGTTGTTTCATCTGTTTCTTGCTTTTTCGTAATGGCTGCTTCCATCTCTTTTATGGAGGAGCAGCAGCTTAGCAAAACGGTCAAAGGAGTAACAGTTGTCATTATGGATAAAAACGAAAACTAGGAAGAGACTGTCCATAAATGAAATGATGGATTGTGGAGAATTCTATCAAACGAATTGAGTGGGCGATCAAAACATACAAGTCACTAACCGGTAAAATGTCGAAAGCAGCAATAACGATCCCGACGCTACCAAGGACCAAAGGTTTATTTAAGATTAACGTGGATGGGAACATGTTTCGAGAAATCGTATCAGCACAAAAACTTACAATATGGCTAGTTGAGGAAGGACCAGCCATCTTGCTATTTTTTATGTTAAAGTCACTCATCCACAAACACCAAAGGATCCATGGAACAGTTCTTGAAATACGGTCCGCCAGCTAGAAAAAAAGCTCTCTCTCTCTCTCAGCATATCAATGATGGAGATACTTGGGAATGATTACTTAAATAGGACAATTCTATGGCGTGGAAAGCGAAAATGAGATGATATCTGCAGCTATCTAAGTTTTGTACGACAAAAAAATATTTAGGATCAAATTTATTTTGGAATCCGCTATTTAAAACAAAAGGGGAGCAACAATGGGAAATTCTCCGCTACTAGTTTTTAGTGGAATGTTCAGAACATGATTGGAACAAAGGATCAATTAACGAGCTGCTGGATCATCGTGAGGTCTGAAACACATCCTGGTGCAACTAAACAATATGCACAACAAGATCAATTTCAGGGTGGAACAAAGAGAGCATAGAAAATTGGCTTTTCTGGGCACAGAAGGAGTAGTGACATCAGTTCCGAAATTTATAGTTAGGCAACAAATAATGGACGATTCCTGCCAGATTCCAGAAATTCACGTAAAAAGTGAAAGTTTCTCATTACCGATCCCAGATCGCGCGATTTGTCTCTGAATACGGTAGCTATGGAGAAGAACATGTAGTAAACGCAAAGTTGGAGGGAGTCAAGCCCTTGAGGATCAAGACAATCGCTCTTAAAATTGGAGGAACTCGACAGAAGAAAATACTTTCAACACTTCTCAACTAGGGCTCTGACAAGGCGCACTGGAAGGACGTTACTTAATACGAACGTGGGCCCAATAGCGTCAAATTGAAACAAAAACTGTATGAAATAATTGAAGTTCCATTCAAATAATCGAGTCAAGTAGCAAAAATCAAAGAAAATCATAAAAATCACAGAAACAATAAAGAATCAACTAAGGGCGAACAATAACCACTCAAAAAGTCAAGTCTATGCTGAATCCAATGCTCCGACTGTAACGAAGTTCAAATTGGACAAACAAGAGAACACAAGGAAGCGAGAACATTTAAGCAAAACAAGCACTGACAGAAAGGAAGATAACAGAAAGGAAGGCAACAGAAAGGAAGACAAAAGGAAAGAAGAACAAATTTACATCAGCAATGGTGGCACATATCATAACTTAAGGTCGAGAAATCACAAAGGAAGGCGTGACACCAATACAAGAGGCAAAAGAAGTCTCTCCATTTTAAGAGGGAAAACCCTGCAACTGAACTTTGACGCAAATGATTGCAAATCCTGGGTTTGTTAGTTAACTTGTTAAGTAATTTCCCCAAACATGATAATAGCTATTTCAGCAAAGTAAATTCCAATTACTCTCTGGAGGAAACACTCCTCAATGTAATCAAGGACTTAGTGTACACGTAGAGTTTCCAGGATAAGGTAAATCATCTCTGAGAGAGTGCGAACGATAAAAATCGATTAGGACACATAAAAACACGCAAAATTTAAAGAAAGGTCTTTCTTTTACTTTTCAGAAAGCGAAACGGCCAATGGCGAAATTCGGTGCGGAAAAAGCCGCGAAGGGACTGAACTCCTAAGCCCCAAATGTCAAATAAATAAACTCTCTGAATGGACTCCTATCACCTCCCGCCTTAATTCTCTTGCACTTGAGATAACGCTAGAGAATGTAAAACAAATTTTTGCATTTTCGCGTATGCAATTTCAATTTTTGATGCAGAAAATGAAATAAATAATGCTTCAAGACATGTTTGGTAGTTACCAAAATACTGTTAATGCACGCAGCAGAAATTTCGCATAATGGATATGGATGCAATTTCTCCTCTGAGTTTAAATGCAAAGTTCCTGCTTGAAAGGTCGCTTCAATTTTCCTTGGCAGTACTCAAGACCCCGACCAGAGGATCCCGCGAAAAAATATCTAAATTAAAGATAAATTTCAATTGAGTTAATCTGTAATAAATAAGCGAAGAGTTCGGTTCAAAATTAAAAAAAAAAAAATGATAAAAAATAACTGCTGGTGGGGAAAGGTGGGCGTCTAATGCTCGCCGACAGGGTAGGTCTGAAAAATTGTCCTTACTTTAAGGACCTCCTACCCAGTTTGTGTTCCCATTTCCAAATTTTGATGATAATTTCGATTGAAGAGAAAGTACATGGACGTAATAGAAAATATAGAAAGATCCTGCAACTACAGCTAAAAACCTTATCAGTTTCCCTTCAAATTAAACATTTTCCCATTCGGACCCAATAATCTGGTAACACTAGCAATTATTAAATGCATTCATTCGCGGCCACAAAGTGTAGCGAACGCGTTATAAGGAATTAAAAAAGTGAAGGAAATGTTCACTTAATCGCACTGTTGGAGGTGATTTGTTTAAAGGCATTTTACCGCATTTAACCAAGCAGCAATGGCAATAGCGATTATGCCGCTAATTGTTAAATTAATTGTCTTGTATGTACGTGGCAAATAATAAGGTTGTAAATTGCGTTTTGACTGTTTCGCCTGTCGAACGATTTATCTCTCTTACACACGATAATAACAGGGGAATGCGCAACCATTCCCGGGAAATATATTTAACGTTTTTATTTTTGTGTTTTCAAATATACAAACGTTGCATATCATGTAAACATATACAGATTGAAAATGTAAGCAAACATGTCTTGACCGCTTCCTTCCGCCTACGAAATTTTCACACATGACAAAGTGTCCGTACACACATTATAAACTACATGTGACCTGAAGGTGGACAGTGTGAGATTTTGTGTAAATTCACACTGTGAAGAAATCATTGAGTCAAAGACGCATGAATGAGTTATTTGTTCCTGTTACGAGTCATAAGTGAAGACAATATTTGAAATTAGTTCTTTTTTTTTTTTTTTGAGTTTTTGTTTTGAAAAAGTCACTTTGTCGCTATAAAGAGTTTCCAGTATTGTTTGAGTAGACAAACAATGATTGACTGTTTGACTTTTGTAGATACATCCTTGTAGGGAATTTTCTCTTCACGACGAAAATCGCTGTTTTACAAGCGGAAGATTTTGTCAGTTCTTTGGAAGAGTCAACTTAAAAGGTAACCGATTTGTTTAGATTGAGTAAGGAGCTGGTTTCTTCATACTTTTTTTAATCATGGTGGTTACTCATTTGATACCCTTAAACGAGGTCATAAGTGGACAGTTTGCGCAAAAGGAAATTTCCAAGTTAGTCTCACACTTATTGATATTACTGAAAATATTCACATTACTGCAGCTTTTCAGGACAATGCAGAAGAACGTGAACTTACAAAAAATATATCGAAATATAAAATTCAGACCTTTCTTTCTACTAAAAGTATAAAACATTTTCTCCTTAAGAAAAGAAAAAGGAAATATTGTATATAAAATGTATACATAGCTACGTTTTGATGCGCTCATAAACCGAACAGGACGAATCCGCGGCATATTAAGTGAGAGCGTGTACGGAGTTATTCATAATATGTTCTTTCTTCTATGATACCTTAGGCATGTTCTGCAGTAGTACACAATTATGATCGTAATCAGTCCAATCACGACTAGCGTCTACAATGGCTTGACACCTCTTAGTCACCTTATCTACTGAATTTTCGGTGAATTCGAGCGGGAGGGCTCTCCAAACGCGTCGAATTTGTCAAAAGAGCTGCTTCAAACTAAACAGGCGTTTCCATTTCTCCTGGATATACGCCCCCAAAATTTGTGAAAGGATTAACATCAGGAGATTATTAGGGCCGGCTTAGTGTGATAATATCATTTTGAGGCCTCCCTTCAGTGGAGAGTCTACTCCTGAGAGGCCCTTGAACTCCTGCAAACCCGAACCTTCAGAGGAATTAACGTTCGGCAGTCAGTATAAAGGCTTCCGTGTAAATTTTGATTAGCTTAGATTATATCGTAAGGCTTATGTATCAAATCCCGCGCTACCTCGTGTTTTAAGAAAACGTAGTCCGTAATGAAAGGGTCCTTAAAAAGCTGAATTTTTCCCTTGTCGTGTCGCATAGGTATTGTATGTCTGATTTGATGAAAATGACGCCTCAACTGCTTGATAAACTCTTCTGTTGTGTTGTCGGGAAAACGTAAAGACTCCACAGTTCTCCTGGTAAGCAGATGGATCCAGCTCAACCGCTGTTGTTTTTAAGTCATCCTTCAAAACAGCTTGAACTGCTTAAAAAACTTTCAGCAGCACGTCGATCCAGGTGATGTCTTCATGGCAACGGATAGCAATTTCAACTTGGCATCGAAATCGCTCAATAATGCCATTGGAATGCGGGTTATACGCTGCTTGTCCTTGAGCAATTTATAATTGTCAACTATGCAAGAGATATATACAAGAGATAGAACTATGCAAGAGAATGATAGTGCCCAATTTCGGCTGCAGGATTTCATGATTGTCCATATACTATGCTGAGTTATGATTTTGAACGTCGCTTTACCTCGTGAATGTGACAAATTGGGTATCGAATTGAAGACAGTTTTTTAACAATGGTGGGGTGAACAACGGCCTATTGGATACAGTCGAAACGTCATAATACTCTTCCCCACCGTTCCTGGTATCTTAACCGTTTCGAGTTACAATGAAGTGTCTGAAAATTGCAAGTTATGGAATTCTTCTTCTCTGTCTTGAAGCACACCAAGTCTGGAAAAATCAAACCTTGGTGAAGAAATAGTCTCAATTCTAGACAAGGTGTCTGTCGTTACTTTCTCCAAGTCGTGAGTTTTCCAAAAATCCCCCAAAATTTGGGGATGTTGGTGGTATTTTTGTGCTCAACTTGTTCAACATACAACAAGCCAAATTCAGATCAATAGGGATATCGTTTGAGAGGTCGTAGAAGACAACATCCTCTTCGCCTCCAAGAATTGACGGTAGGACCTTATTTGAATGAAAGCCTGCCCTGGAAGTTGATTGTTTTAGCTTTCGGTGGTTACCTTTTCAGTTTTTCGTCCCAAACTGTCGTAAATAATACACAAACACAAATTGCTCAGTGCAAACGGAACTGATAACGTAATCAAGCCGATGTAGATAACATTCTAAGCCTTATTTTTTCAATGCAAGTACATCTTCCAAAATCTTTGACATGGGTTACTGCCAACTACCACCTTAAACTGCAACCAGTAAGCCCTTCAATTGCTGGTAAATAGCTCCTTGCTTGTGTTTACAAATTCTATTGGTAAAACTAAACTGGTACATTAACAACTGAAGGTCTGTCAAAGTTCCGAAACGTAACCAGGAGAATCAAATTTTTGAAAAAGCCAACATTGTACAAAGCTTTTGTTCAGTCTTGGTAAATAGATTTCAGGAATGGTGGTTACAGCTATGCTAATTTACTACTGGCTGAACAACTCAAGATCCTGAAGAATTTACAAACGGACTGAGAAGCTCCTAGTACCGGATGGCACGGTCCGATAATAATTAGTAATTAGTCTCACTGTCCGATGGCGCCACTATCGCGAGAAAATATTCCCTATCATTTGTACATTTTCGTAGACTTCTACTGTCAAAATTTCGAATTGGACTCGTAGTTTGGTTTGTTAATGCCCGCGATTGCGATTGCGACCCTAAATTTGCATTTAGCATTTAGCGATTGCGACCCTAAAAATTGGCTCAACAAGTTTCAATCAACGTCGGATTTCGATGAGCCACGCTCAGGTGCCCGGGAAACGACTACCACAGAGAATGACAAAAATCAACAAAAATCAACGGTCTCTTAATGACAGATTGCCAGCTAAAGGTGCGCGAGATAGCTTAGACAGTTCGTATAACAAACAATCTTGTCAGTCATATCCTGCATGAAACTCACTGTTGACAACTAGCACAACAGTGAGACTCAATGTGGAGGAAATTCGGCGTCGTTTCTTGATCGTTGATGTAATAAGGGTCCATTTGTCCATACCAGACCGCAAGGAACAGCCGAAACAGTGGAATTCAATCGGCGAACGTGCTTCGAAGAAACCGAAGACTATCCAACCCGCTGGAAAGATGATGGCCACCGTTTTCCGGAATACATAAGTTGTTGTCTGGATGGACTACCTGAACTACTACGGGCAAAACTGGCACAGGTCTCTACTATTCCGAATCATTGAGCCGGTTTGATGCCGAATTTCAGTAAAGATCGCTCCATTTAGCGAAGGAAAAAGTGCTCTTCTATGGCCAAAAGGGCCCCAAAAGTGCTCTCGCCAAAGCCAAATTCGTCGAATAGAGCTACAAATTGCTACTCCATCCATCGTATTTTTCAAATTTCGCCCTATGGTCTTGTTTTTGTATTCAAGCTTGAAAAAATCACTCGCTGGACAAAAATTTGAGGCGAACCAGAAGGTCACGTTTAAAATATGAACGTGTCCCCTTTTGGTTACTTTGAGGCTACTGAGTATGACTCTCAAATTATAATTTCCCAGACAAAATATTGAAAAACAAGTTGAGCCATTGTGGCATTACCTTTCCAACATCCTTTGAGACTGTTGCGAGAAGCATTTCATAGCAAATCAAGTTCTGCGAATTGGACTGAAGTGGAGGCTTTAGAACATGACTCAGTGCCATATCTTAGGTGAAAGCAGGTGATGTAGCTACGATCAAATTGATACTTAGTAATGTTAAATTAGTATCACAGGATTAAATAACACTAGATATAATGGGATTGATGTACATTCATGCTATACGATACCTTCTATGGTTTTGTTTTGAAGATTTAAAAAATGGCGAAGATACACTCGTTTGACCATGTCATATTCCAACTAGTGCCTTGTCTTTAGTCATACCCTGATTAGAGGAGCTGGCAAACAGAATTTTGGAAGAAGAGTGAAAAGTTAGAATGATTGAAAGAGTGAAAAGGAAGTAATAAATTAATTAGTTAGTTTTGAGTTTTAAGGCATATTCAGTATTAATTTTTCCTATCAAAGGAATTCTTTTCAAGAAATTGTAATCCGCAATGAGAAGTGATTCGCGTCGGCCTTGTATAATAGGAGTCCGAAAAGAAAAGCAGAAAACGATGAAATGCGTCACGTTTAACAGGAATACAAAAATTTTGAGGTATTATCCCAAATGATCCCGATTTGTTTGGAAAATAATGGTCCTTCGATGCTTCCAGTTACTGAGAAGTAAGTAAGAAGCTTAGCTAGGCTATTTCCGATATGATCCTTAAGTTCGTCACGCCATTCCTTTGAATCTCTGTAACTCATTGCCATCAAACTCTTTTTTATTTATATCCTTTGCGTTGATTTATAACAAAATAAAATAAAAGTTCGTAGGGGCTTTGGTAGAATACCACGTAGGCAGCGAATCAGATATGGAGGAATCCCAATGTAGATTTATAAACGAGGATTGACATGAAACTAACTAGGCGTCTATTAGTGAGGGATAGTAAATTATATGAATGTTTTTGAGTCTAAGGATTGAGCAATCTTACCAAGTCTTCCGTAGAAGGCTGAACACAATGAATTAATCTGATTAACACGAAACACCTTGAGTATTCGGAAATACACACAATACGTGAGGAAGAGCGGAACTCAGCTAAGTTTATTCCTTCAAATATCCTCTTAATGTATCAGGGGTAAAGAAAATCATTGAAAAAAGCATTGAAAAAAGAAAATAGAAAACATCATTCAATAAATGGAAAAAGTACTAACGCACTTTTTAAAATACAAATCTTAGAATCTAATCATGAACTTAGATGTAAATAACATGTCCTTGTATTTACCTAAAAGATTAACATTATAATACTTGTTCGCGTTTCTTTTAAGAGATCGAATGTACATTTTATAAGGAAGAGCGCACTCAATTGTTTGATAGTCGTTCATTACAATCTCATAACTCAACTAATTCCTTCTAAAATCCGTCAAATAATTTTCAGCGCTTTGATTTCGTTCCGCTTTTATGATATCCAGATGATTCGCATGAAATGCAGATTTATTTACATATCAAATATTATTCATTCCTCTGGAATGCTGAAAAATAAATACGTTTATCACGGCAAAGGTGAATTCCTAGGAAGAGGCGCCTAGACAAATTCTCCCCAGTACACAAATATTAGGGCACAAAGTCAAGATCTGTGATTGTGTGAACAAGAAGTTTGTTGGTAAAACGCATTGTTTTCCGTTTATATTTATACACATGGTAAGATGCTTGCAATAAATTCATAAATCACTGGGGGGCATGCCGCTTTCTTTTGATGGACTATCTTATGGGAGTATTAGCTTGAACGTTTGAGGCATGAAAATTTTAAAGTCCTTTTGAAATTTGGTCTCTTATTTACTATTTTTATCATTTCAATTTAATATATTTTACTCATAAAGCAAATATCAAAGATCGCTCCTCATTATATTGTTTATAATTTAATTCCTGGTCGCAAGAATCTTGAGTACATTTATTCAGAAAAAAATAACCCACATTAGAGTACTCTACGACCTTCCTTTTCTCAACGCTAAAACTTCAGCAAGGAACGCCACGCACCATTTTCCATCTGCAAAGAACACAAATTGCATTTCATATAACTGATCCCTGAACTAAAAATCTTCAACTCATAAAAGTGATTAAATCCATTTCCTTTAAACCATTTCAAGCCTGGACGAGGTTTGGCCGGCAACATCATATGAGTCAAAGCAATTCATAAACATTTCAGCTAATAAAATGGATTATCAAAATTTAAACAAGACCATTGTAAAATATCAGAATCCATTCGTAACTATTGGTATTTTCTTAAGACACGGTCTTTCTCGTGAAGTTACGATCAAGACACAACGACGACAGTCGACCTTTGAAAACTTTTAGTACTATGTCGGTGAAGTATTTTTGAAGTTGGATATGTACTTTTCAACTGTTTTGCTTATGCCTCACCCATATTGGGGTAACTGGTTTAGATGTTCCTGTATTCAGGAGAATTTCGTTATCAGCTCATTCAACCTGGCAGATAAGATAAGACCTCGAAGACCATTTAACTTTGATGACAAAAAAAGGTGTCATCCATCTGGAGATGAGAGTATACTTAGTTTGCCATCTTTTATAGATGGGTATCAACGTACAGTGTAGCGTTTTAGAAATTGGACAAATTGAATAGTGGGTAGGAAGTCTTCATTTAGTCAATGAAAAAATTGCAACTTTATCGTCTTTTATGTGGAGATATTTCTTGGATATTGAGTTTCACATTCGTATCACTCTTTTGGCGGGAAATCAGGAATTGGAGATGCATCCTTGATTCGTCTCTTCAACAAACGAAGTAACTCATGCAGGTTTCGATTTTACCAATCCTGCAGATACCCTCGCTAAGTTTTTTTGGCAGATGTAATCTCCCTGTTCTTCTTGCAAGCAACTTCTTGAATAGTCTTGGTGTTTCTGTCCTAATTTTTAAAATTTATTGTGCCTAAGCTGCGCCAAAGAAAGTTGGAAATACTCATTTGAACACGTTTTTGGACTAACGTGACCAAACGTGGCACCAAACGCGCGGACAGCTTTCTCATGTCTGAATCTTGATTTAATATGTGACAAACAAATTCCTTGGACATTTTCATAGCCTCAGCTATCTCTCTCACTTTAATACGTTGGTGATATTAAAGAATTCGGTGGACTTGAGCAATGTCATCATCAGTAGTCGCAGTTTTTGAACGTCCTGAACGTTTTTACACAGGCTTACACTGTAACAGCCACGTTTAGATTCAGCTAGCCAAAATTCCACTGTGGTGAATGATGGCACAGAGTCCCCATACACAGATTCTAACTCATCATTGATTTACGTAGGTATTTTACCTTTCAAACAAAACAAAAAATTCAATAACAGCTCTATACTCAATGTTTGCATTTTCACAAAAATAATCACATCAACTCACTCAAGCGACTGTCACATAAAAACTGCCCGTCGAAAATGGCTGAAACGTTGGCGAGTGACTGTCAAAAGATGCGGTCCACTATGTTTGATTAACGGGTGCTTCCATCTTTACGTCGTGGTCGGAATCATTTCAGATCACCCTCGAAAATTGGTCTTGACCAATTTTATGAAAATTTGTCCTAAAAGCTTTGTGATAATTTTTTTTGGAATTCGATCGGTGTTTAGAGCTTGCTTGCTTTTGTGTCTTGTAAGCTAATGCTACCGCGTATAGAGAGGAATATATAGAGGAAAGAGAAACAAAACGAGCGAGGTAGGGCAAGGCAATGGGAGAACGTAATATTATTTTGATTGATTGTTGATTCTGTAACTTTATCAAATTA
Source organism: Stratiomys singularior (assembly GCA_954870665.1). Classification (NCBI taxonomy): domain Eukaryota; kingdom Metazoa; phylum Arthropoda; class Insecta; order Diptera; family Stratiomyidae; genus Stratiomys; species Stratiomys singularior. The sequence continues at coordinate 14,707,545 of OX940879.1, forward strand.
AAATATAAGTGTCGCATGAAAATAATTCACAAATGAAATTCCACTGAGAGAATTGTTTTTTTTTTCTGTTCCATATAATGCAACATGTGTGGAACGTACATTCACTCACACTTGTGCGTGGTTTCTAAGTAGGAACAAAAATTTATCCTGATAGATCCTGCTATTATGTGGTCTTATTTTTTCATGAAATTCATACGAACAATCGTTTTTTTCATTCAACTACGACTCAGAACATACTTTTCACAAGTTATGGATGTTTTTCCTGTACAATAAGGATACTTGAAGCGTTATCTAATTTGATTCCATATGGAAAAGTGAAACAACCCGTCCTTATATCTCGTGGGGTAAAGATTACTCTATTTTACTTTTTCTTCTTGCAGTTCAACCAGTATCATCATCCGCAGATGATTCTCGTTTTCTTTTCTTTTGTTGAAGTGGATCACACAATGATAGCTATTTGATTCATACACTAATTCTAAGTAGAAATCTTTAACTTTTGTCGATATCTTATTTTGTTCTCCAATCTTTCTATATAAAACATAGTAGTTTATGGCGATAATATCGTGAAAAGGCAAAAATAAACGTAGATACAATTTTCTGTGCTTATTTTTATTTTATATTTGCCAAGAAAGGAGGTAAATAAATCAACCTCTTCCATGTGTAAATTGCGGGCAGGTACTGCTTTGGGACAATCTACTCTCTATATACTTCATTTTTCCAACACCGTCTTACCTTTCGAGACGGTTGGCGTCCTGCAAAGTTGATCCCAATACGACGGGGTTATTGTCTAACCACTTAACTGTATTGACTTCTGTGCCACTTGCACTAGATACCTATTCCTTTGGAAAGCCTCTTTCCTAGTTGAGGTTTTTGAGGTCTTTTTCTAGTCAGCCTTTATTTACTGTGCCCTTTGCCTTGATTCCTTGATGGAGTATAGTTTTTAACTAAGCATAGTTGAAATTGTTGGTTTCCCAGACCAAAACGAGCCACGCGAACTTCTTGCTCCTTCATTAGAGTATCTCAGTTCAGTGTAACTCCTAATTTCAGAGTGCATTTCGGATTGTACGTGAATCCCCGATTGTCATACAGCATAAACTGTTTTTAACACATAAAAAGTGTATTTCCTTTCGGAAGATATTGTCGCAGAATCTTGAAGTTTCGGTTAAACAAATTTATAATTTATTCAATTTAAACAAACGGGCAATACTTCCCTATTAATTATAGGCTGGCATGTTTTCCTGAGACTTTCTTATATTGGTCTTATCATACGGAGACTTTTTTTTGCAGAAGTGCCTCAGGATACTTGTAACAAGTTGTCGCCGCAGTGTAGGAGCTAACGAATTTTCCTTAATCTATTTTGGGTCCTCGTCTCTCTTACTAAAGAGAAGGGTATGGTTCTCCAAGATCGGGCACCTCGTCAAGCCGGAACACGAATGACATCTCCAGCTGACTTCAGTCATGTTTTAATGCATGAGAGTCAAGGAGTTTCCTGCGAGAAGAAAATTAAAAAAAAAAACAGTTGGAAAACGGAAGTGCTTGGTAAGTTTGTTGACTAACATAATTTTTTATAGTATTTTATAATATTTTGAAACACATATTTCATTAAAAAAAGGGATAAACTTTTAATGATCAAAGGTTGTGGGATTTTATAGACAGAAACGCGCCACTTCAGAGCAGCCACAAAATGGAGCAATTGTACATATGTTTTTATAGTGTGTCGAAGCGACAAAATTGAGCCCTTGTACAAAGGTTTTCATAGTGCGTTGAAAATTTGTTTCTCGAATATGAGAAGTGGATGGGAAACCATACTAGCAGAGTATACACATTTCAAATAACTTTCTGATTTACCCCAGCATACGGCCCGAATCAGAGACCCTTCCATATGTTGCAGATGTCCTTAACGAAGTGCATTTAGTGCTTTACGCTGACACTGAAAGGGGAATTGATGGTAATCCTTTATTTTCTAGTGCTGCAGAGGCTCGTGAACCACAGAGTGCGCTGACTCCAGCCAGTAACGAAGCAATTTATCAGACTCCCGCGCCTACCCCATTCTTTTGCTGTTCGCAACATCATCTAAAGATAATCAGAATAACAGATATATCATTCCCTGAATCAGATATAAGGCAAGCCAGGAATGATAAAAGAAAGCACAAGAAGTCAGTAAAACTCAGCGATTTATCATACAAAATTCAACTTGAAATAGAGAATGAGGACAAAATTATACCAAAACCAGTAGTTGGACCACGAAAATAAATTGTTCATGTGTTGGTTGGACCAAAATAACGAAAGAGCCTATTACTGAGGGCTGCGATTGACACGTTTTTGTGGTCTGCTTGCCTCGATTGTTCTTTTGGTGCTGGCGAATGAGGGTATGAAGATTTAACAGCATATACTGGCAATGGATCTTGCAAATGCGACACATTTCTGTCAAAATAATTAAATTTTTGAAACAAAATAAAAAGCCCTTGGCAATCATGCGCAATTGGAAAAAAATCCAATCCACCCATGCTGATGCTGTAATAATCCGACGAGTATTTTTGACTACTGAATCTATGCATCTCACTAATTTTGTGGCTAAGAAAATCGTTATCGAGAAAGCCTAAAAAATATAATAATGGAGCATCTTCTTCTAGTATTGGTGACGTTTAAATTTGTGCTGCCAGTGCGATATCTTTTTTTCGAGTTAAATTTTGTTCTTTCTGTTGTTAATGGCTAGATTACTTGTATCTGTATGCTAGCCGTGAAATACTTGGCTGAGGATCCGATGACTGCTTGTGTATATGCTCAACCAAGAGAATACCAATATTGATAGGACCAGGTAATGGATCGATTTCGAATTCACTCAGAATATCCACTTCTTCCAACCATCGCCTTATTCTAACACTGTCATCGTTACTACCAGTGTCCAAAAAATCTTTAAGATCTTCGTTTTCCGAAGGCGTAGTTAGTAACTGCAAGATCTTCTAGTCCTTTAACTTCTTCTTGGAAATAATCTAGGAAAAAATTGAAGTTATTCACATATTCAAGGATAGGCTCATGGATTGTGTTCCGTGAATGGTACATACGAAAAAATCTACATTCTCATTCGAAATTATTAATCAAATCTATATTTGCTATTGCTTTCTTTATTTTCTATTAATTCCTATATTTTCTATTTTCATTCACCCTCAAAGAAAAATACAATTAAAATTCAGGCAAACACAGAATTCGCATCTTTTACTGAACTAAGGTTGCTCACAACATTATTGCTCAGGCAAAATAAAGGATTAAGACTTCATATTCTAGAAAAAATTCTCGATATAAAAAGCAAAGGAAAATTGACGAGCACGTAGGACGCTGTAAGGAGTCATGATATAATTTGCTTCCTACTTCTAAAAAAAGAGTTTAACGCTCATTCTAAAGTTAACAGATCTCAAATATGAGCCCTTCTTCTAATGAAAATGGAGCTCTAAACTACATATTTGAAAAAACTCATGAAGCGAAAACTTCCCTTGAATGTCTCCTTAACGAGATTCCATTTCTTATGTGTCCAGGATGCCAGTGTAAAAATCCTTCACTGCTGAAAGGGTGCTTCTGCCATCATTTCTCCGGAGAAAGTTGAACTAAACTCAAGAAAAAGTGAAACACATTCCTCAAAAGAACCAAGTTGCGGCCCTTCTGCAGCTGAAGACGAGTGTGTGGATCGTGTGCTAATACAATTGATATTATTTATAAGGAGTGTGTCCTATTTCTTTCGTCACGCCATGTAGCTGACACCTCCACAAAAGTTGAACCGCGAAAAAAAACAAGAGCTACATATATTTGCCTATTGGCTTAGCGGATTTTGATTTAATGTTCACCTTTGTGAGAGGCTTATTTTCACCTTGTTTGCGGCCATTTACGCAATCTCTAAGATACACCACCAATGTACATGGCATACATCTCAATGTGTCACCAGGCAATAATTAAAAGATTTACTCGGACAAGAAGGAATATTGTCGTCTATATCAACAAAAATGGTTCTCATCCTTGCGGGCCATGTGTGAGTTGACTCTAACAAAATGCCGACAAATTAATTTGGTCTAACTGACTTTATGATGTGACCGCATCACATCGCATCGGGTCGACCGCTCGTTTTTATTGACAAAATGCAAATATTGACACTTCATCATTTTCTCATAATCTTCCCAAAAGGTGTTCAGCACACGTACGTATCTAGATACAAGATACACATACGTACCAATGAGAATAAGAGAACCGAAAACTTCTTCACGGCATGTCTTGGGACGTTTGAAGAAGGTAAAAGTGTGAAAAAAACATAAGTGGTCGTGGCCTGCGCACGAGATTCTTGTTTGATTACTGTACATGCGCCTCTTGCTTCACACTAATTGCCGGTGTGCTGGCAATGAAGAAGGCTCGAGGAGAGGGTGTATTTAGATTATTTCCAGTATCTTTATGGAGACAAGTGTGGGATTTTAGCGGAATGTTTGATGAAATGACAAAGCGAACAATTGAGACCATCCAACGAACTCATAGGTATATGGTATAGGCTGAGATACTTAAAAGTGCGATTGTTCCTTGTGGCTAAGTGACACTAGTTCTCATTGTGTATGGCCATGAATAAACATAGCGATTTGCTCTAGTTATTTATGGTTATTTGGCTCAACTGTGGTCTATTTACGATTTTCGGAAGAAGACATTCAGAGTTCAGTTCATGGGAAAAATTATTTGTAATTTGTCGCACTTTTTCAACTCGTCACTTCGTTGAGAGATCCTTCCAGACGTATGCTCAATTAATCATTGGACTTTTAAGCAGTCACTTCTTTTTTAATGACTCTGTACTGGTAACATTTGCCAAGGACAATATAAACAAGGTCACTAGGGTTTTGCATGGCAATCTGCAATCCCCCCATCTTATGACCTCCAATCTTATGACCACCCAGTATTGTTTGACAATAACAAATCCAACTGCCATGGAGAATATCTTCGTTCAAAACCCAGTCTTTCAATCAGACTAGAAGAAAAGGAAATTAAGGCAAGGAAAGGATATTAAAATTCCATGATTTATCGTTCGAATATAAATTATTTGTTAATTTTTTGCACCTTTTCGTTGTTTAAATTTTCAAAACAATAATGATGTGGGTTTTGATGAAACCCTTCTTTCTCCTTCCTTCTACTTCTCCTTCAATTCCCTTCACATCACTTCCTATTCCCCTCACCTCTTCATCCCCTCTCCTTCTATTCCCCTATCTTCTTCTTCCTCTACCTTCTTTCGCGCTATAGAAAGGATCCCCATAGTCATAACGCGCCTGAAAGCATATAAACAGGAAGTTTAGTCCAAAGTAGTTCGCTCCACGACTTCAGGCCTTGCGCGCCTTGAAGCCTGTACAATTTCACGCCCTATTCAGGGCGTGAATAGCCTTTACCTACCTTTCACATAAAAGAATTGCTTATTACATATGACATATATATTTTTCAGGAGCAACTCATAACTCAGTGTCAATTTTTTTGGTATTAAAAATCAGAGTTGCTCTGAACTGAGGCCGTAATTCATGACGGAAAAATATCTGAGTTGAGTCACTAGATCTTCGCAGTTATGATATAAAGATGAAACTTATATGTATCCAGGTCCTTTTTGGCTTCCAATGAAGATATACCTTCTCCAATGAGAAGTTTCTCTTGTTACCTTGAATAAGGTGACACGAATAGCATTCTTTTTTACGGAAAGACATTTACGTTACATTAGAGTTAAAAGTTTGGTTATCTTTTTATAATCGATGCGTAGTCTCCAGGAGAGGAAGGAAGGAGTCTGAAGAAAAAAGAAGGCGTAAGAAGGAAAGCATCAAGAGGAACAGCTTCAAAACGACAAGTGTATTGTCTTCTCAAAACTTATGAAAGATTGTAAGAGTCCAAGTTTTGATTTATAAGTTTGGAAATGAATAAAATATTCTTGGGAAAATTACAGCAATTGAGAACTGAAATTTGAAAGGATTACACTCCGTCCGTGAACCGCTCTGTTCTCCCAATCTGTTTTGATTTTCCCGATTGAATTAAGAGCTTGGTGCTAGATGGCAAGGAAATAATTTGAGTTTATCAATTCAAAATTTGAGTATAAAGTGGGTCCATATTCAATTAGAATATGTTGTAACGCTGGTTGGAGATATGATTGGGACATAGCGTTTATTTCTCAATCCAGGGAAGCACGAAGTCGTTGCCAAATCGATGCAAAGGACAAATGCCTGTTGAGCTGGTAGAGAGAGAGCGTGTCATGGGCCACCATGACGTTATGCCTGGGACAGATGACGCCGTTTGAACTAGTTCTTGACGTTAAAGTGATGTTAACGGGCAGAAAATATATTAAGTTCATTTGTCGTTTGTATGATGTTGAGAACTAATTAAAAAGGCGTCTTCTGTCCCAGGCATCAGTTGTCACCGGCAATTTATGCAACTGAATCAGTGAGTTATTGTCAATTTGAACTTTAAATATTTAATACATTTATGATTTCAAGAACCCATTTAGGAGGTATAACAATACAGTCAGGGAATTTTACCTATAAAATAAAATTTCCTTAAGATTATAGTTAGTAGAGCAATATTTGTACAAAAGTTTTGTGGTAATTTTTCAAAATGTAACTATTTTAGCGAAGAGATCGTTAGAACTGAAATGTTAGAGATCGGATGAACTAAGATCAAATGACTGGTATATCCATACCCGATAATAGTTTACTACGTTTTCCTTCAAGTATATGAATTATTAATTGTAATATATTTCAAGATATATTTACCTGGTCTACTCTGGTCTTATCTATCTACTTTGCTTGTAACTTTTCATATTAGTCAGCTTCATATTGTCTTAAAGGAAAACAAATACCATATTAGACTGTGACCGGCTAAAAGGAAAACAAAACAATCAGATACATCCAGAGATCATTTTAACCACGCCGGAGAAGAAGTAATTGAAAGTAAAAGTGCTGTAAGTTAAAGTAAAATGTGAACCCTGATGACAATACACAAAGGACTATGCTTTTGAGGTACGTCAATAAGTTGAAAAGTAAGCCTGAATCAGCAAGTTAGTAAGTGAATATCAGCGAGTAAGTAATAAAACTAACGCGCGGCAACTGTTCAGAATAGGAGAATAGGAAAATTTGATGTACACAGTCCATAGTCCGAAGTTATATTTATTTTATGGATTAACTCCATTGAATGTACGAAAATTTTCCTATAAACACGCTATCGAATATGCAAGAAGTTTCCTTCAAAGTTGGGACACAAATAACATAGTAGGCAAAGATAGATTAACCTTATCCTTAAAGAGGAAATACAGAACTATCCATTAGAAATAAAGAGCTCATCACGACTGGAAGGACGACATCAGTCAAGAAAGCCAATGTAAAATTATTTAATGGTACTGAACACTGTTGGTCACTGTTCTGGAGAAATATGAATTTCTGCTTTCCATGATCCGGAACGTCGATGATACCAGAGAACCTAAAGTAGAGCAAAGTCAAAGTAGAGCACCTTAGAGACAACGTAATAGTTATTCAATGACGTCAGAAAACCTCTAAGCAACTCTTACGCCCCTAAGTCTTCCTAACTTCTATCTCCAGTCTTTAAACTAATCAACCTCTCCTATCTGGAGCTATACTTTAAATGGAGCCTTTTCTGCTGCTTGTGAAACGAATCCTGTAATGTTCATATCTCGCCAGAAAAAATTCAAGATCTTTGTCATCGCAAATGGAAGACAAAAATGGATTCCTCATGCTGAAGGAATCGGCAAAGTCATTGATACTGAATTTGATGACTAAATGCCTTATGTATCTTATGGGAAGTCGAATACAATAGCAATGGTTCGAGGAAAGGACGTTAAATTCTTTAAAATTTTGCTTTCGTACATAATAACTCACATAAGCTGTTACACATCGAAAATAAGTCTCGCGTACATTCAAACTTACCATTCGCCATCCTCTTTTGATTTAAAAGCTCTCTATCTTGCAAAGCTCGCTTTTATTAACTGCAAACATTACATGCTTTATAAATCATGCAGAAGTCACTTTATTTACATACAAAGAATTAGATGCTTTAAATATCATGCGAAGCGGGCTATATTTACTACTTGAAATATTTGTGCCACGTTTTTCAGGATGCCTCTATGGAATGACGTCGCTTTTAAGTAGTTGCGCAATATAAGTATAGGCATATCATTTATATGTGCACTGCGTTGCAACTTCTAAAAACCACTGACGCTCCCGAAGAAAATCATGAAGAAAGAGAAACGAAAGCCCCATGAAGCAAATAAAGCGTCTTTTGTAATATGCAGATTTAAAAAAATAAATTCTATGGTCTGAACTTGTGGCTTTTCATTTTCGGCAAGCATCTGGGAACAATGCCTAAAGCTATCCCCAGGATACCAGAACGCCCAAGAAAAACGAGAATAAGAGGAGGGCCTGTGCTGTTTTCGCCGATTTTTCGAAGAGAGATACGCTTGCTGCCGAATAAGGTCAGGTACACATTCTAATATTCTCAAACGTACAAAAGTCAATAACAAGGCCAGTGGGAAAGGCAACTTTGAACAGATTTTTAAGAGTCCAATATGTCGACAAAAATAGTTCTAAAAAGGTTCTTAAAAAGAAAATTACAACTGAACAATCATTCAACAATGAAAAGGACGATTACTTCTGTCAGGTATGCGTTGGGATCAACACAGAAAAACTCACAGGATGATTGGGTCTGCAGTGCACTGATTGTCGTTAATGGGACCATTATAATTCCACCTGGAGGTATTGGAACAGTTTATGGTGCTTAGAAGTCTTCAAACGAATAGGATCGAAGTTGATAGCTCGTTAGCTTTGGGTATTTTTCAAATTCTTTCGATGGCAACGACTTCACAAGTCTGATAAAATATAAAAATTAATCTGGCTCAAAAAACCTTATCCGATGGCTCAATAGTCTAGAAGAGTATTGAAATAGGGTAGGTAAGCCTTACATTAATTTTTAAAAAAAGGAACAGGTTTAACTCACTCTGCCCTAGCATTATCCTTATTTTGCGCGACTGAAGTATGACTTCGTATAGAATTATTCAAGATTTAAGGTTTGAAATATGGATGCTTTGCGTTGGAATAATGCAAGTTTGTGGTTTTTGTAAGCTACTCCATCAGAAAACCATTCATTTTTGGCTGTAAGGCTGATGAAAATCCAGGCATATTTTGAGGGCATGGAAATTTTAAAACCGTGTTTTTAAATATATAGTAATTTCGCCGATTGATATTTGATTGCTTAAGTTTTAGTTGGACAGATGCGAAAAGACATTTGACTTACTCTTCAACCCTTCTATTTTTCGATTTATATTTCGATTTAATAATACAGAATTTTTATTGTCCTCGAAGCTTTGAGCTAATTTATTTTTTAAAAATTCATTAAAACATAAACAACAAGCAAATAAATAATAAATAAATTCCGTTGATTAAGTATATAAGTTAAGATTTCCCAATGTTTCAACAGAACGTGGCCAAATTTTTAAATGTCTTAGTCGATACCTAAAATTAAATTTATTCATCAATTTTCTAAAAAGAATTTAACAGACATTAAGATCGCAAAAAAAGCAAACCAACTCAGTTTATTGAGATTTGAAATAGTTTTGGAAGATGAGTCTGCTATCCATATCTATGATCCTTATTCTTTTTTTCTTTATATTTTCTTCAATCTCAGGAGGAACTAATCTTGGATACCACTCATCTTATCCAACGCCATCATAACTTTTCCCTTTAAAACTCATAACACAATTCATTTTCTGTCATCTTAATATGCAAACAGATACCACGAGTACCGTGGAAAAGCCAAGTCAAAGGAGTGATCACAATGTTTTGTGTGGGTGGATAGGAAATTCTATGATGCTGAATATGAAAATCACTATGGTAAAATGATCGTGAGCTCAGGCTCCCACAGGCAACAAAATTCTAAGCCCACGCATTCCAAAGAGTTTGTTCTTTGATCGAAAATCACTTTAATGCAGTCAACATCCCAGTAAATCGCAAGTACCGACTCATCTTGTATCTATTACGTCCAGGAAACCACAATTTCAGCACGATCATCTCCAACATTAATATCGGCATAAGAGTCCCAATTGCAAGTGGTTGCAAGGAAACACGTTGGCAAAGTCGAAAGAAAAAATTAAATAAAAATTATTTCGTCCAAACGACCAAACTTCAACGACCGGAACTCGATGCAAAAGAGCGGTGAGAAAAAGAAGAATCTTTCCAGGACGTTCGTTGTAATGTATGCCGATGTACATACATATGGTATGTAGTGAGTCCAAAAGGAATGAACGCGTATGGGATGCGAAAGTCCCCATCATACTCCAAGTAATTCAAATTCAAATGAATATTTTTACTCCTCCCACAAGTTGGGATATGGTCATAGTTGCAAATTTGAGATCCCGTCACTCCTGGGGTATATTATTGTGAGTGTCGCTCCGTGCATCTAATAATCATGTCGATGAGCCATTTTCGGCCTGGCTTCTTCGACCGTGAGAAACCGTGAAGTAACCTTCAGCGAACCAGCACTGCCCATAATTACATCGCCATATGTAAATTCCGTCGAAGAAGTAATAAATTTGATATCAGAACATTAAAATTTAGCGGATCTAAAACAAAACAATATAAAGGCAAAGACGGAACGAAAAAAAAAGCTTCTTCGAAAACAAACTACCATTAAAGATACTTCTAACTATTACCACTAGCGCCAATCAACGTAATCAAAGTCTATATCTTTTCATTCGATCAGAACTAGCTGAATCAACAATCGGCAGATAGATTCAATCGATAGATTGTTCAATTGATTAAGTTCCCTCATCCTTGATGGATGAATTGCTTTCACTTTATCTTTTTTTCGAACTTTCGGATTGGACTTATCTTCGTATTATGATCGAAAACGTCATCAATGCAAGGTTTCGTGATCGATCATAATTCTCGACATGAATATGTCAACGCTCTTTTGTTTTTTCGCCGAACCAAGTTTGGGTTTTACGAAAACTTTTGTGCGATCGGAATCGAGAATGCAACGATCTTGGATGTTTTGCCTGTGGTTTCTCAGAACGTCGAAAGGTTATCAAAGTATCGATTTAATTAAGCTCTAAATGAATTTTTAATTTTAACCCAATCATGAAAGCCATCCATCCCTTTCCAGGAATCAATTAGTCAATAATTTGGAATGCATGCAAATAACAAGCGAATAAAGTTGCGCTTAAGAATTTGGACGAAAATGATATGCATATGCATAACTATCAATAGTGGACAATCGATTTCGACAAAGGATCATTTTAGATTTTCTTGCCTTACTTCCTTAAGATTGTACTGTTTCGTTTTATTGAATGACAACATCAGGCAAACAGAAAATATCCTTACTACTGATATCCTCATCTGCTTGTTAACACATGGCTTCACTCTAATGGGGACAGACACCATGTAGTTTTTCACGTATCAATGAACACGGAAATAAGTGCCAACCGCGAAATCCGAATGCATGTGAAAAACTGAGCCAGCAAATTTTCAATCAATTCAAGGAGCGCTCATGTATGAATCAAATCCAATTAATTGATGTTTGTAAAAAACGATTGCAGAAGGACACTATTTTTCCTAATATTATTTTTAGTGGCCCAATACGGATGTCTACAGCAATTAAAAATATGAAAAACATTTAGAGCTTTGATCCAAAAAATCCTTTATGTTATTCTTCTTCTTCTTTTATTAGGGTTTGGAAGTTTAAAAAATATTTTAATAAAAATTTGTTTTTGGAGGAGCATTTGTTTCACTATGAAAACAGCATTTCCTTGAGAGGCTCAATGAATCAATGCATTATTCAAAATATGTGAAATCGAATAATTCCATCTTTCTGACAAACCTATGGATTCTGTTCTATTTAGTTCTATTTAGAACCAATAGTACATACAGGAAAATTTTTAATATACTGCTTTAAATCGACGCGTATGCCATTTTGCACCGATCTCCTCAAACGATAGCCAGAAGGTGAAAAGTCTGGGCTGGAAGTTGGACAAGGAAAAATTCCACATCCATCTTTTAAACAAATAGTTTCTCATCGGTGCGAAAACATGACACATATCACACATATTTTTCCCGATATTTTCATTAGCTGAATCAATTTTTTGGCCAAACAATCATCCATGACTTTGCCACCGTATTTTTGTGGTTCATTATGGATCAAGCTCTTCTGGTCTCACAAGTTTCAAAACCAGTACAAACTAAGTTGAATATACAGGCTCAAAGTAAAACATATTTTTGTAAAATTTTCTACCTAGGGTGCTGAGAAACTCCGAGATCCTGTGAACTATGCGGGTCTGGGATATTTTAATTTCCTTTCATAATCTTACACCAGAGCTGTGCGATTTTCCGTTCAACAGGTGATTCAATGATACCCAGAGATCTACTATTATACGACTGAGCCCGTTCTCTAAATTTTTGAAAAAGGCGTTTATAGCATAAATCTGAATGAACACAACTTCCGGTGAACTAAAATCATGTTGTTAAAGGATTCACACTTCCATTATCATGTTCCAAATACTACTGACCGTATCGCACTTTCAAGGAGTCAATTCACAAGATAATATGAAGATAATTTCAACTGTCGATTGAATTCTTTTTTCTGCCAAACAGAGTCATACTTTCTGGGACGAGTTCCTAGTTAGGAAACGTTGACATATTGCTTATACACCTTTCAAGTTCACTACTGCAAGCTTACGCCTTACAGGTTCACAAGAGCTCTTTCTTTGACGGATAGAGAAGCATAAAAAGGTTTGCATCAGATGCTACGAGTCTCGCTAGATATCTCCAGCGTATCAAGTAAGTCTTTCTTTGCTTACAGGATCTCCCAAGCATAATTTTGATTTTGGCTTCATATATCAACTAATTTCATCATTTGTTCGATTGGGCTGTCGAGCTCTTCCCCTTTTTTCGGTAAAGTCTGGTGATATACGCCCCAGCCTCTACATAATACGACAGTTTAAGAGGCGTATTCTTTTCTCTAACACAGGACTTGCAAACTGAAGGCTACATGATACACAATCCTTTGTAATCCCAGCAAACGCATGGTATCTTCACTATCGCAAGCATCATTTCTGTTCTTGCAGCAGCTCTATTTCAGCCATACGTCAAAAATTCATTAGAATTAGAAATTAGAAATTAGAAAATCATTAGAATTGCTCATCACTTCCGTGTTAACTTTTGCATCGATGTCGCGAAGGCTTTTTGCCGGTTTTCTGAAATTTTTGCATTTTTATTTTGACAATTTCGAAATTAGCCACAACATCGCAAAAAGCATCTTTGAGATCAAAGTTAAGGGAGCAAAAACGAATAAACTATTCACGGGATATTTTTCTCGAACAGTATCTCCTATTTCTTCTGAAAAATATTTTTGATCTGAACTATTGACAAGTTTTTTCTTTGAAAAAGAATTTGAAGTGTATCCTATTCCTTGAATATTTTCATGGAATATTCACTGAACCGTTTGGACTTGGAACTAAGAACACAGATTGTAACGTGTTCTTGAAAAAAAAAACAATCTTCGAATGACAGCTGTCAAAAAAAATTTCAAATGTTTGGATACCATTTCTGCTCCCGGAAGTAAGCAACATAAAGTCGACTGTAGGGATAACAGCGATAACTTTTGCCACCGAAAAGAATATAAAAACTGCGGAGATTGAACAATTGGGCATTTTTTTTTCGAAAGAGGACCAAAATCCTTTGCAGAAAAAAAGCTGACTTGTATCAAAGTGGATTTTAGTAAGATGATTTACTTCTGTCTAACTGTATGAAGAAAGTTGAAAATATACATCGCTTTGTTATAAACTTTGAAACAAGCAAAGGATACTAATATTTTTGAATTTTTATTTCCACGTGCTCAAATAATGAAAATCTCTATGCATAACGACGAAATATGAAAACTTTTACAATGAGTGAAACCGTACGGACAGTCCTTAGTTTAACCCAAACCAAAAGTCCTACTTCCACGCTCTGATTTATTGATTTGATTTATTAGCTCTGAGCGCTCTGCAGTTCCCCTTGATTCATACCTGGGGATGTAGGGGTTAGTATTTCCATGCATAAACATGGCCTTATCAATTACTGGGGAAGACTGCCAAACTAACCTAAAAGAGCATGATTTTCCGCTGTATAGTACCAAAACTATGACCGTAGAGTGAAAATTGTGGGACTGATCAATAAGTGTGATCGATTCCCGAATTTTGACGAGTTTTGACAAATTTTGCCGAATTTTGATTTTCTCCACTGACGAGCATTCGCCAAAATATTTCGGTAAAAAATAACTTTTTTAAGGAGGAACTAAAGTTAAAATTTTCTGCGGCCTTTAATTTATTCGCGGAGTACCACCAATCTTATGATAGTAAGATAAAAAAATTAACACTGGAGAGGGTAAATTTGCGAAAGCGAAAAATTTTTAAATCTTTTTTTCTTCCTTTAGAAGTTGAATATACACAAAATTATACCGACAAAATGCAATATGCCCCAAAATTATGGTAGTTAGGTGAGTATCGTGCGATTCATAAGAAAAATCGGAACTACTTTCAAAACTTAGAAGATTACTCTAAACTAATTGTATTCGGGAATCCAGATGCCTTCAAATCGATTGCAACCTAAGGATTTGTCACCAAAAAAAAAAAAATGCACAGAGTTTGTAACAAATGTCTAAATACAACAGGTTGTGGCACTTTGAGGTCTTATTAGGTTTCGTGTAGGTTGCATTGAAGATTTACTTGAAGGCTAAGCCTTCATATTCTTCGAATTGTACTTCAATCATTGCAACCATCTTGGACAGAATAAATAAATGTTAAAATTTCTTTAGACAACCAGAGGTTTCCTTATTTTATTCCTCTACATGTTTCGATAATGTGGTCGTTTTGCACACGGAATATGAGGAGGTACTCAAAAGAAATCAAACTGGTGTTGAAGGACGTATGGGGCCATAATTCCAGAGTTAGTAAGACAAGCGTCGTACTAAAGAAGGCTCCGTTCGTTTGTGAAGATTTTTTAAGTCTTAGATGTGTTGTGTGCTCGTCTTTTTTTTGAATCACAGGTAGAAGGCATCCGTAAAATTTTGCTTCTTGCTGGGAAAAACCACAGAGAAACTCTTGAAATGTTAAAAACGGCAAGGATTGATGATGTTGTTGAGAAAAAAATCCAGTGTTTGAGCGCTTTTCCCATCTCAAAACTGGTGAAGTATCAATTGGCGACAAAATATCGCTTTGGTCGTCCCTCTACGGCTCGAATCGACGTTACTAAAAAAAAATTTTGGAGCTGCCTGGATTGAATGGTGCTGAATTAAGCGAATTTTAACGGATTTTGATACAAGATTTGAAGATGAAAGATGTAAGGATAAAAAGGCCCCAATTTTTGACCAAAATTGAATTGGTATTACCCCTATAACCCATACCTCTTACTCACCTGACCTTCCACATTTCAGCTTTTTTAATTTTCCGAAAGAATAGAGACATGAAAGGATAGCATTTTGCCATAATTGCTGAAGCGCAGAAAAAAACAATAGAACTGTCACAGAAGAATCACCACAGAACACAACTTTTAAAATATATTTTGAGTAATGGAATCAAAATTTGTGAAGTGTGTTAGTGCCGGTGATAATAACTTTGAAGGGGGTTTTAGGGATTGAAGATTGTTTTTTTTTTTTTGAAAATGATGCACTTAAATCCCAGTTGAATAAGTTCGAATTCTTTTGGGTAGCTCAAATACAAGCACATTCTGGGATATAGATGGTGATAAGCACATCCTTGATTGGATTGTTTACGTCTTTGACAACATTCTATGTAAAACCAAGCATCGAAATAGTTTCAACAAGTGTACTAAAAAGTATGCTAAATTATGTTTCTACTTTACACAGACGTTAGTATCATATCGCAAATAATCAATCGTTGTCATTGTAAAAAGTAGGAATCTTCCATTTCTTTATTCTGTTCTGCTGTTGGGGTGTGGGAAAATATTTGTTATAATCTAGAATTCAACTCAAGAGCTTAATTATGAATAATAAGATGATTCCATGGCATTAATCGCATTCCAATTTTTATCACCGTATTAAATTTAACTAGTCAAGCCTATAAGCAGTAGAATTGTTGATTTATCTGACTTTCCAGGATCAAATTGCATTTTTTATTGTCCGTTTATGGATTCATTTTCGTTGATCAAATTCTGTGCTTGAACAACTGATGGCAATACATGTATAAACTGTGACGGTTAGGTAGAAACTCTGCGATCCTTGAAAAGTTTGGGAACCTATGTCTGAAATTGGAAGAAGAATGCCTAAAGATTTAGCAGAATTAAATGTACCCGGGAATTTGGAGGCGTTCTGTTCTGGCTTTTAAAGTAGCTTTCTCTTATAGAAATGAGTGATTGATCCATCACACTACCGCGACTGTTTTCCATTATCACTATAACTCGGTTATCAGACTAAGGTTACTCACTCTTCAACCTTTTGCATTTTCTATTCGATGGGGCTACCAGTGACCGCAACGAGAAGATGTGAACAGGACAACACAGAACAGCATCATACGTTTTTCAAATTCACATTTCTAATCTTTCGTATCTTATTCAGGAAACGAGTTGTCCTATTTCCACGATAATGTGGTTTTCTACCATTTGCCGCCAAATGGTATGATCCTTCTTGGTTTCATTTGAGAGATGCATATTGATTTTAAGGATGAAGAATCCTAACCAGAAATTGAAAGAGAGGGAACATAATGATATTTATGAGTAGGGCATGGAGTCAATTTATCGAGAGGCATTTGCCGATTTTCATTTGTTTCGTAATGTCGTTCAGACCGAAGAAAGCAATATTAGTAAGAATTCCAGGCCCGGCGACCTGTAGGATTTGAGTGACCGGTTTTAAGGTCTTATTTTCTGGATCAGCTACTTTTGAATTGACTGAGAAATGTCATCCGTAAAAATGTAGCATATCTTCTTCGTTGTAGCAGCTGTTAAATGCATTAGGCGAGCATACTGCTCCTGAAATTCGAGCATATCGCTCCTAATAATGGGATCATAATAAATTTCTGACCACATGGAGGCCGAGCACTGGACCAGCTGTTCATCTCTGCGAAGTAAAGTTGCACAACTCGCAATGGTGCTCCAAATATAATTGGATCAACAAAAATGAGCGACAAAACGATTTTTGACTGACAAACAGAAGAAGAAGACAAAGTAATGCCAGACTCCTTCTTCACGCAAATGCTGATAATTATTTCGAATACTACGAACCTGTGAATTTATATTTTTATTTATTTACAGTCTGTCAAGTAAGAGCGTGGTCGACTTCACCGACAGGTAATGAAAAATTTCGCTCTAATTCCTTCGCGAGCCGATAGAGGGAAGCTTTTTCCTTGATGCATTGTCAACAAAGATTCAGTTGTCATTGATCTTTTGAAAGATAATCACGTTAAACGCCATGAGTGCTAAGTACGCGTCGCGCTACGAGGCTGTGTTCCTTTGCATGCACCCGAAAGGTCCCAAAATGTCGCATAAGCGGCTGCTAAATATATGAGAAAGTCAAAGGCATTTGTACAGAAGTGGATACAGCGATATAAAGTGGCTAAAAATGTCGATAATTTACCAGAACGTGGCTCGATAGGAAAAGTGAACAAAAAAGATGAAAAAAGAATAGTGAATCTGTTTTCGCGGAATCCTCCTTTAACACTGCGGCAAGGACAATCAAAATTAATGGCAAAAGGTTTAGATATATCCTACGAGACTATCCGAACCCATCTTCGTATTCATGATCTGAAATGGCACAACACAATGAAGAAGCCTCTGTTGGCTGAAAAACATGTGACAAAGCGACTCGCTTGGGCGCATGAGAATATTGATAGAGATTTTGAAAATATCATTTTTACTGATGAATGTTCTATATGGGCACGTTCTGTCCTCACGCGAGCCTGGTCAACTTCCACCAATAGGCTTGTTCAGCGGACCGTAAAACATGGAATAAAGGTGCATCTTTGGGGCTGCTTCCCAAATCAGGGATTCGGCACTTTGCACCTCTTTACTGACAACCTAAATGCTGAGAAAATGATAAAAATCTACAAAAAGGCTTTATTGCCATCTGCCAAACGATGGTTCATCACAAAAAATGAAGATTGGATTCTGCAGGAGGACAACGATCCTAAACACCGCAGCAAGCTCTGTACTCAGTGGAAGACTCAATCTGGCATCGTTACATTGGATTGATAGTCGTAGTCGCCCGATGCAAACCCTATTGAAAATGTGTAGGCATATATTAAACGGAAGCTTCGTGGAAGACGCACATACACTTTGAAGCAGTTGTCTTACGAAATTCGTCGAATCTGGAGATCCTTGCCACTAGAATACGCCATCAAATTAGTAGATAGCATGCCTCGGAGATGCCAGACAATTATCGACGCCGGTGGTGACTGGACACATTATTGACCGAATTGCATCATTGTTTGTAATGTGTACAATGTGTATATAAATATGAAAGTTTCATCAAATAAATTTTTTTATAAATTAACACCACCACGCTCTTACTTGACAGACTGTATATAGTGAAACACACGTTTCATCACATGAAATGATAGTCCTAAAGTCATGATAGTCATGAAGGAAAGTCCTTTTTTGTACTTAAAACTTTTTGGGCCGGGGGCGGGCCGGTATGGCAAATATTTTAAGGTCTTGCTTTTAATACATATTTTGATATTAAAGGATAATTGAACCGCATGCTATCTTTGTTTGGGCAGGAGTAATAAAACTCCTTAGCCACAATTTTATATTACGGTGAAGTTTTATTTTCAACTAAACATAGTCACCAGGTTAAATAATGAGAAAGTTCTTTTTTGAACGCCACTATTAGAGCGAATTAACCAGTCCACATACAATGCGACTTAATTTGATCGAAAATCGTTGGAGCAGGGGTTTGACTGGAATGTACTTACGCTTTATTGCCAACTAATCCGGAATTATATTTCGTCTGACAAGAACTTTGCTCAAACACTCCATTCAGGGTAGAGATATGTCGTGTCCTTCCTTAGACAAGCAGCATTTCCTATCAACATTATTAATTCTTTGTTGTCTAAAATGTACGTCTGACGTTAATCATATGTTAGTACCCTATCAACATATGTTGTCCTGTGGTAAGGCCACTGTCAAAATCAAAAATTCACCTTTTTAAATGACAATAAGATATCACTCCAAACTATGTTAACAATGAAATTTTTGAAGTATGTAGTATTGCAAGAATAAATATTTATGTGTCATATTATATTTATTTAAAACAAGATTTATGGATATGTTGGAAAAGTTGAACGTATTTTCTCAGATTCAGATCTTCTTTCAAAATTTTAAATCAGAATCAAATTTCCAATATCTGCGGCTACAACATACCAATAACGTTTGTAATTCTCAATCCAACAAAGGATGCATTTAAGAAACATAAACTCTAATGTATTCTGCTTAGTGTCAAAAAATCAGCACGACACTTCTTGAGTCCTTTGCAAACAAAAGCCAAATCAAAACGAACCACTTCATATTATTTGCGAAATCAATTGTTTTCCTAACAAATGCCATTTATTGATTTTTGCGGTAGGTCTTCCATATGTCTTCACATCAAAAGGCCATTAATTTTACCTGGAAGACATGATCGGGATCGAAAGGACGAAGTTCCATTCAACAAAAATGCATTTAGGTTTCATCATTCATAGGTGTTAACACAATGCTAACTATACTTTGGGTAAATTTACAATTACACCATCTGATTGGCAAATGTTGAACGTATACGAAATAATAAACATCTTTGCAAACTGCACGTGTCATAATCCCGAAAATAATGTACCTTGGCCTTGTCGAGAGGCTCTTAACGACAAAAGGATACTTTAAGATGTTTTTTCACCTTCTCGGGATATAAATTTGCTTTGTTGGCAAATAATAACGATAAAGGTAATAGTTCTAGCGACTGGTATGTACCCAAGTCTCTTATTATTGCGTAATGTGGCTGGCGAATATCCTGCAATTTAGATGAGGCTTAGGACAATTGAAGAATATGATGTTGTTTCTAGGGATTCGTGGTAAAATGAAAATTGAGTTTATTGTAGAAACGCATGATACATTAATTTTGTAAAGAACAGTTTCTGAAGTTTTCTCGCGGTTGAGGGAGC
This sequence comes from Stratiomys singularior, assembly GCA_954870665.1. Classification (NCBI taxonomy): domain Eukaryota; kingdom Metazoa; phylum Arthropoda; class Insecta; order Diptera; family Stratiomyidae; genus Stratiomys; species Stratiomys singularior. Next base: position 14,727,718 of record OX940879.1, read on the forward strand.
AAAAGGTGGTTGCTTCGAAATACTTCGAAGGAACAGCTATACACCATGCAACTTTGTTGGTGTTGTGTTATTCAAAATCCATGCGGAATACAAACGGCAAGCCCACGATATCGACACAAATAATCCTGTATACAAAACACCTTCGGTACTTAGCCTTCATGATCTACGATTAAGCCTATCACAAACCTCAACAATCGACATTATCCTATCAAGATAAAGACTTCTTATATCGTCAAATTAGTTTCATTCCTCAATTTCCTACCCACATTTGTCAAAATATCAAGGAATTTAACAAATGATCTCGAGGGAGAAGCATTGAATAACCCGCCAAGGCTTGGACCTTATCTCGCCGATGATCGTGTAACAAAGGGCCTAGAATAAATCCAAAGTGTCCCAGATAATGCGCTACTAAATCGCTCCTTGACAATGGCAAAGCGCAAAGCAAGACAAGTGAGAGACCATTCAGAAAAACTTGCGCAGCAATGACACTTAGCTATGATTAAGTACCGCGGCATCGAGATCACGGTAACTACGCGACGATGTGTTGGCATCTCTGCATTCAGCAGCCTCACACCCAAAACAACACTCCAGCTCAAACTCCAGCGGTAATCCGATTATGTGGCATTTTGTTGATCGGTAACATCCTCAGATTCGTGTAGGCCTGTCAACATTTTCAGCATATCTCATGTCACCTTGCCCGTAAGATCTCCGACAACAGATTGATGTCTAAATATTAATCAGAGTTAAGTTCTGAAGTTCCATCAAAATGCGGAAAGACTGGACAGCAGACAAGACGCGGCCGACTCGATGGCTGCATAGTCCGCAGGTTGACCGTGGATCATGGGATTCTGGACCTCGGTTCCTGGTGTCCCAAGCATCTCAGGAATTTCCTCGATTTGCCTTAAAGGCTTCAGATCGTCGGTAGGAAAACGTGAAGTTGCGATCCATAGTATTCCATCAAACAGGGTGAATGGGAATGGTTAACAGCAAAGACACGACTAACAAGTTTCTGTGAACTCAACAAGGACCATGACTCGCGTCGACCCTTGACGCTTCTCGGTTCCACTGACGTTCGATTTGAAATGATTGAAGAAGAAGCGAAAGGGTCAGTCAGACTCCCTTGAAGATTTCGCTACCAACGGACTTGATCGATGCAAAGATTCCAGGACACCCTACACCAGCATGTACATGTTGGACATCGAAGAACATTGTTAACCCCCTGTCGATCTTGTGAGACATCATTTCCAAGTTGGACCTATTGATTTTCCTTCTTGTGTACTCGGAATTTCGCTCGTGAGTCGATTGATTGTTGATGAATGATTCTTCGATTATTTATCTTGGTCCCTACTGCTTTATACTCGTCATATTTTCCGCCGGTTGGTTCTTCAGTTGCGACGTTGATGATGGCACCAATGCCGAAGGTTACAGGCTTCAACCAGGCTCTTCTGCGACTACAAATCAGGCGCTGAGGCGAATGGCAGCCCGAAACATTTCAAGAAATACACGGATCAATGTTATGATGATGATTGGGCAACCTTTTGTGTTGTTACGCCGTTTAATCGTGTTGCTCTTATTGTTCGCTCCTCGATGACCCAGCCGCGGGTTTCTACTTGATATTTTCTTAATATTTTTCTAAAATCTTTACATTATATGGTTTTTATTGATCATCTTCAAAATAAATAACATGTGTCAAAATATTCAAGTGGTGGCGAAGGTGGTTGTTGTTATTGTTGTTGTTAACTTTTCCATCATCTTCTTTTTTATTCCTATTCGTTCGCTGCTCATTTGGATTCAGTACTGACTTCTCCGGGATATCGACATGATTGTGAGTCTGGGAACATATTTGTAACCTTCGACCTGTAACTACGCGTTCACTGAAATTTCACAGAAATATGAATTGAAAATATTTGAAATAGTTGTCGGAATGCTGATGAACGATGAACGAGGAAATTAAATGTAGCAGGGAAAATTCCCAGCGTGATATGAGGCAGAATTATTTTTAGCAGGAATGGACGTTAGGTCAAGCTGTAGGAGCTAGTTGCAATCTTTTAATTATGCACACGACAAAATATGAGTCGAAAACTTAGCATAAATCAATGCTGTGGCAGGATAACGATGGAACGTGCTTCAGAGAGTTATGATATGGCTCCTCCATCCATTCTGTGTATTACAAAACTACGTACATAATAATTCAGTAAAATCCTTTCCCAAGCAACAAGAGAAGTTGGAATTTCACATTTCAAATAAAATATCCTGAAAATGGGAATAATCGGTACAAAAAAATCGGTTATTAGGTCTACCGAAAAGTTCTGTCCGATAGTGTCACTTCAAGATTCAATCCATATGCACATATTGCTTTGAGACGTATAGACGAGGTGTGATCAAAAAATACATGGAATGAATTTTTATAACGGCAACTGCTGACGCTACATCCATATGCTGAAATTTGTCCAGTAGCGTGATCAGATGAGGCAAGCAGGGACAAGTTGTAGCACCTTCGAACTTGTCAGTCGGCTACCAGAGCCGCTAGAGTGAGGTTGAATTTATCGTGTCGGTCGGGCAACACGGATTTTGAACAACGCATTAACATTAAGTTTTGTTTTAAGTTGCAAAAGAATGCCAAAGAAGCTCATGAAATGTTAATGAAAGTTAGGTCTGTGGCTATGACCCTGAGACCAAAATGCAGAGTTCCCTTGCCCTAAAAAGGCACGTCAGTTAAAATCCAACATCAAAGTTCGTTTGAAGGGGCACAACCGTAAACTCTGAATTTCTTACTGCAACGTTTGCGAAACGACATACGAAGAAAGCGGCCAGAAAAATGGACCAATGGCTTCCTTCTTCACCTCAACAGTGCGCCGTGTCACACGTCGCTTCTCATTCGTGAGTTTTTGGCAGAAAAAATGTTCCTGTCTGTCAATATCCGCCATACTCATCAGATTTAGCACCATGCGACTTCTGGCTTTCCCCAAAAATCAAAACTGTGCTTAAAGGAAAACGTTTTGACGCCATTACTGACATTGAGAGGGCAACGACCGAGCAGCTGAAAGCCCTTCCGAAATGCTTCCAGTCATGGAGTCAACGTTGGGATAAGTGGATTGCTAGCCAAGGACAATACTTTGAAGGAGGTTAAATCAGATTCTATGTAAGCGTATTAATTTTTTTAATTTATAATTATTCACCGTATTTTTAATTGCACTTCGTAATTATTACGCATTTACACACATGTCAACTCTTAAAAAAATGAAAACAAGAAGACTCATGTAATTATTAAGTGAGACGCGGTCGCGAAAGCAACCGACAATGTTCATTTAATCCACTGTATTTTGTACGAATATCAACAGGGAAGAAATGTTACAGAAGCGTTTTTCTGCAGATGCAGTTTGTGATAGAATGCGCAGAAGAAGGTCCGAAAAATTTAAAGTGTGATTTTCACCTTCGTGACAAGCTACGTTCAAGACGGTCATTATTGTTCGATGATGGCATTATCAAGACCATGGTAGAGAGATCCCTTTTTGACAACATCGGAGATTAACGAGAAGCTGAGTTCAACTCAGCAAAGCATTTCCGAACATATTTGGACGTTGAGATTAGTCCATAAATCAAGCTCAAAATGCAGCGAACTAAAGAACAGCTAATTTTGTGTTCCCCTTAGAAAATTAGGCGTATCAACGCTGGAAATGATTCGACATGTGTACAGCAGTGAAAACTTATCACAAACTCAAGTTTATAGGTGGGACAAAATGTTTGAAGAAGGCCGCGAGGGTGTGTAAGACGAGCCGTGCGCAGGGCGCCCTTCGACCTTAAGTACTGGAGACAACGAACAACGTGTGCAGATAACCTTGGAATTGATAAAATGGTGGAACACAAAATTATGAGCGAGGACTATCGGAAGAGGAAGATTTGCGCTAACCTCGTCCCGAAAGTTTTGACGCAGGAGCAAAAGCAAAGCCGTGAAGCCATTTCGAAAGATCTTTTGGAACGCACTGAAGAAGACCCTTATTTTTTGACAACGTCATCATACGGGGAAGAAAGTTGGCTCTTCGAATACAACCCAGAAACAAAGCGGCAGAGCTTTGAATGGCACACTCCGCAAATACCTCGACCAAAAAAACTCGCATGTCTAAGTACAGGATCAAAGCAATGCTGATTGTTTTTTTGACAAGAAGGGTGTGGTCCACTCGGAATTTGTGCCTGAAGGACAGCCTGTCAACGGCCTTGTCTACGTTGAAGTGTTGAAAAGATTGAAGGGAGATTTGAACAGAGTGCGACCACAAATTTCCCGCCAATTGGAAACTGCATCATGACAATACGTCATGTCACACCTGCTTCATGGTTACCAGGTATCTTACGAATAATGGCATCACAGTGATTCCCCAGCCTACCTACACCCCCGACACTTTTTCCCCTTTCCCAAAATGAAAACCGTTCTCAAAGGACGCCACCACGGAACTCTGGATGCTGCTAAAGCGGCTTGCAAGCGTGCTCAGAAGGATGTTTCGGTTTCGGCTTTCCAGAGACCGTACGAAGCATAGAAGAAAATAACGCTGTTTAATAGGAAGCACGTTATACTGCATCATGATAATGTCCGACCACATGCAGTCTTGGTGACTCGTCAGAAAATTGCAGAGCTAGGCTGGGAAATTCTGTTTCATCCACCATTCTCCCCACCCTTGCACCATCCGATTATCGGTTGTTTCTTTGCAAAACTATTTACAGGACAAAATAAAAACGGAAAAACTGAACCTGATATCAATCAAACTCTTGTTGAGTTCTTCGCTTCTAAAAATAAATCATTTTTTAAAGGTTTTTATTTCATTTAGGTTTTCCTCATGCTGGCAAGGAATCATTAGAAACGATGGAGAGTATACTCGATAACAAATAGTATGTATAATAGTAAATGTATGAAAATTGTGTCATTTTCATTCAGTTCAAAAACGGACAGATGTTTCCGGCAGACCTTATATAATTCTATAAATATTTGCGGGTTTATTTTCCTATTTTAGTTCTTAACAAACTTAAACTTGAGGATAACAATGTTAAAAAAAATTGTAAATCTAATTTAAGTCTCGCTTAAAGTAATTGTTGAAAATGTAATTTCATAATTGCAGCACATTTTTTCGGTATGTGGTGTTCCCTGGTAGAAATTATACTGAATTGACGTTTCGAACGCTTGCTGACACATGTCTATCTGACAAATGGCTGTCAAACTGTACGTTTTTGAAACCATTATCATAACCGTGTAGTATTTTTTTTCCTACGAACTTATTGAACAACATCCTAATTGCTGGAAGGTTTTTTGTGATTGCAGATTGCAGCACAAAGGTCAGTGCTTCCATATGAAAATGCTAAAAATTTATTCTGCAAGACCTAGTCTCGATTTCTGTTATGGTAATGGTTCGCCGGATTCTTTGCACGGAACCAAAGCATGTATCGCTTATACATGAAAAACAAAAGCTGTCGAGTCGTTTTTGTGTTAATTCCTTTCATTGAAGAATTATTTTCCCACGTGAAAATTTTGACATGGCCATTAGTTGAATATCCCAAATTGTCATATTAAAAGATGAAATTTCTGTATCAATAGCCATAGAAATGCTAAAAGCCTTTTGACAACAACAAAACATGCCTTTGCAATCTTCAGTCATTCACCTAATAGATTTTCATCCTGAACATAATCATGACGTGTTGAAGATGTCAAACATGGAAAAAGAAAGACATGAAAGAAAGTCTCTCTACCTACATTCAAACAATGTACCAAACATCGACATCATCATCATACTTGTAGTTCTCATAATGCCAACGTTACCATATTTCACTCAAATGGCTAAAATGGGAACAAAACACTCGCTCGTAAGCCTACACAATGCGTCCTATAATGAGGATCATCAATCATAGTCGAAGCAATAATTAAATGTTGCAGTTAGCTTCTACATGTTGGCCTATTATTCACAAATTTGTAGAGGAGTCAGCTGAAAGGTGCTTTTCCGATTATGGCTTACTACCGAAAAGGGGCTCCTAATCCGGGAAAAAGTTGAAATTATGATGTTCGTTATGTTCCGCCATTGTTCCGTACCGATCGAATTGATCAAAACTCTTCTGGTCTTGTCCATCGATGGTGTCTAATTATCTTTAATTTGATAATAACTGTTTCGAGGGGAAAATAACAAGCAAATAAAATGTGTTAAATAAGCTTTTCATACGCGGTACATCTTCATACAGATGATTTTCAAATTATGCATGTGGGCATGGATTTGGTATCGGGATCTAGGATCAGGGGTGGGCCCAAAGGAAAGGTTTTTATTTTCTGCTTCGATTTTGATTTTTTGGAAATGATCTCGAAGTGTTGTGTTTATTTTGTGAATGTAGGAAAAAGGTCAACGCTTCAGTATAGAGAAATTTATAATATCAATAACTAAGGACTTGCATCCTAAGAATCTCGGGAATTCACTAGCAAAAAGATACAACTGGGTGGGGCAACAGTCATTTTAAGGATCTGGATCTTAATGTAAATTGATGAATTGGTGTTATGATCGTTTTAAGGCCCTGGACCTTTAGCTGAGCAATGTTATTTCGGCAACAATAAAGTATGTGAATGTGATTTTCTAGGGATCCCACCTCAACATGTGAATTACCGATTAAGGTACATATCACTAAAAAGTGGACCTGCATGATCGTGGTTAACTTACAATTATGTTTCCGATTGTATTCAGTAGCACTTGAACTCGAGAAGTGATGCACAGAAAGCAAGCTACATATCGATTTTGGCGGCAGCTAAAGTGAAATATATCAAGCAGAGAATGGTTATAGAAAAGCTGAAATATATCCTTTTACAAACATCAGCAGATGCGACGGATCTATCAATCAAATATTCTCATTGATATATACCAATAAATTGAGCATAGCATTCAGTTTAAATCATAGGTAAGAAAAATTTTTCAAAAAATACATTGGAACAGTCACTGATACCCAGGAAGAATAGTTCATTACCTTATTTTCGGGATAGATTTAACACACTCTTGAAATTTTAATCCAACGCGATTCAAACAGGCGTTACTGTCAAAAAAATTGACATTTTTGTCAAATTCTCTTACACACGTCTGGTTCCCACTCGGCTTGAATTCTCATCTCTGTTTTTGGATTACGCCAATACAAATTTGTTTTCGTTGGTCTCTTAGCTTGGTTTTATTGCTGTTTTGTATTTTTGACTTTTTCCCTTCAAGCGAGTCTTAGTCCTTCAAACGAGTCAAATTCCTTTATAATTGGCAATATCATTCGGACTCCAGCGAAGGTATTCAGACACAACATTCCGAACTTTTTCAAAATCAACAAAATAATAATAAAAAGCATACATATCATCAATTTTATATCAATAATAAAAGATATAATAATATATAATAATTACATATAATATAATAATAGTTTTATTATGTATGTTATTATATATATTATCTATAAAAGCAATTATAAATAATAATTGCTATATTGTCTTCAGCATCATTCATCTGTTTTGGAGCTCAAAACTCAGTCTGGGCTCAATACTGATTCTCGTTTTTCATAACTCTCACGACTACGTTACAGCCATTTGACAGACTTATTATCAACATCTTGGATGTAACGCTAACATGATATGGGTCGTCCTGAATCCATTGTTTGCCTAAATCTTTAAGAATTTTTGATATAAGAAAAAAGTGTTCTTCTTTTAACCACAAAGCTCTTTTTTGGTTTTCGCTTCCCTGGGTTACCTTTAAAATTTGAGAAAATCTTGAAAAAACTAGTTGCATTGCACATATGAATATTAAAGTGAAAAACTTGTGCTATTCTCTATTCCCTTTGCACCACGTTCTCCGCCATTATTACCTCCAACTCTAGCATTGTGATTGTTACTAGCATGGACAACGGAATGTATATTGCTAAACTCTCCTAATGACTTGGTCAAACCTCAGCGGGATTGAGTCAATTTGTATATCAACATTGTCATCTATTGCTACCAACAACGGCTACAAGCATATCCAGAAGCAGGATGTCGTCCTACATAATGTACCACAGATAAGGTACCAAGATTGACGTCTGTGTTGCTCAATATATCAAGGGCTTTCTTTTTTTAACTTTCTTGGAAGGAGACCTAAGACATCGGGCTCTGAGGTGCAACCAGGAACAGGGAAGCTCTGCTAAATGCTTTGAAGAGGTCTAGCGTTCCAGCTTTGAAGAAGACTTGAACATCTACTGGTACTAGCAAAATAATCGATTTGGAAACCCGCTATGGCTCCTCCGTTTTTGTCACGCCTTTAAAGCTCAAGAGGTGGTAGCAATTTTTTGATGCTTTTTATGAAAGTCATTTGCTCTGTCAGGACGTTCCGCAGCTGATCTAACAGATGAAAAAGTCATAGCTATACAGTAATTCAAAAAGTTTCAATGTGTTATATTGAATAATTAAGCCTAGTCCAGTCATTCGGAAGAAAAAGGTACCCATATGTACACAAGGAGTCATGCGTGAATTTATTTTTCGTGCAGATTAACTTCGAGCTATCTTCAGAGGCTTACAGATAAACCTAATATATAGCTTGAAAAAAACTTATTTCACTTCTTGTCTCGCCCGTTTCGCACTATACGAATCGCGACTATTAGAATAGAATTTATGATATCTGTAAAATACAAAACTTAAATGCAAGGCCCGAACAATTCTCTGCTAGATCGTTGACAGCTATAACTGATACTTCATGAAAACCTGGAAGATTTCCAGTGTTTCAATTCAGTCGGCGCTACTCCTCGACGAGAAAATAAAGAACATCTACCGGTATTGTCATGATTTCTATGAATCATATTGCCTCTGTGGATGCGCAGGGACAATGTCTATCTACTTTTAAGCAATAACTAAACCCATAAACCTAGCGTTGTCAATCTTCTCAGGTGACCTCTTCTACGTTGTCTTCGCTTCTGCGCATCTAAATATTTCTGCGCTCTCTCGTAAGGAGGGTGATGGGTATCATCCCAGCAATCATCAGCGCTGCCGTCACGTAAACCATTCGTTATGCGCATGGAATTTGCAGCACTCCTTGCTTCTCCAACGATGTCTGCCGCTTTCGATGTAACTCCTTGCTGAAAGCGTCAATCCATAGTGCTGATCCATAGAGTAGAACCGACTGCACAGCACTCATTAGGAGTCGTCTCCTTGATGTGATGGGCCCCTATTTTATCAGATTTTTGTTGAGTATTTTGTCAGTATTTTGTTAAGAAAAACGCATCTTGAAGTCTATCAGTACGCCAATGTATTTCAATGCTGATTTTGATTCAACCATCGCTTCACTAACACTGATAGGCTTTATTCTGAGAAGTTTCTTTGTCTGGATGCCCTCTTCAGTTTTTCCAGAACTGATCGGGTACATGCCTCTTCCCAGGTCCATGCTCGCTTGGCCGCACCTGGGAAACACCATCATAGATCTCTAGTGCTGTGTACTGTCGATCGCTGACCGAGTTATTCTCTAGCACTCTCCAATTTTTGAACGCTGTGTTCTAGGAACTCCGAATTTCACATCAGGTATAGTTCCAACGCAGCCCCATCGATAGAAAAAAGGGGTTCAATACGACGAGCCCACCTTTGACTGCCATGTCAGGGATCCGTTTCCCACGTGATTCAAGCATACCCTAAACGATTCCTCTATCGTTAAAATCCTTTCCGACGCGCACATGGTCCTATTTTCTCGAAACACCAGCAACCAAAGCGTTGAACGTAAGTTGGAAGGCCGACAACGATTTGTTCGAAGCTATGTATAAGTTCCCATCTCTTCACCCCCGGCTTGGACGTGAGCACGTGTTCCGAACCCAGATGGCAGCTGTACACGATAGGTTAGGATACCATGTTGGTGTCCTTTTCAGATGACTTTCCTCGCTCACCAACTTCGTTATTGGCTCGAGCTAGGTTTCTATTGCATTTCCTCCGTGGGTTCTTTTGACAGCGTCACGTAACGCATCTTAGTTGTTTGCGTTTGGTCCCAACTCAACTAGCAGATCACCTGACCGAGTTGGCTGGACAGCTTTGATTGCAGTTTGGAGGTCTTTCACTTTTGCCGTTCCCTTGATTTCTCGCAGAATATCCGCATAGGATCTCCGTCGGAGAGTTTTATCGAAAGTGTCCGCCCCTAAGTTTGCGACGCTTTGGGTTAACGTGTGATGATTCTTTGCATTTTGGTTCCTTTTTTTAGCTGCTTTCTTGGCACGTTTAGACAGTGCCGCCTGAAACTCTTCCTCCATCACAATATGATCTTTCAGCGTTCCATCCGCGTCCTTCCTTTCATTAACCCGATATCCTTTGATTGGACTGCAGGCCAACCTTTTGTTGGTAGCAGATATCGGGATGGGATTAGTTTTTCGCTCTTCCTATGCGTTCAGCCATCTGCGTCTATAGTAAAATATTCGGGTTAGGAGGTCCCACAACTCCCAGACTCCGTTTTTGGCCTCCTTGCTAACGTTTGTAAGTGCAACACAGGATGTTATGATGAATTTCATAACTCCTTTAGCAGCACGGGGAGCCGTGATGATTCATAAATGATGTCTTCATTTATAAAAAGCGGGCCTCGTTCACTTCGGTGGTGGATGCAGCAATCATTGGTTTCTCAATCGTTTTGGTTTTCTCTACTATATGTTCTGCTCTTCTTCTGCTTTTTGCACCGGCACGCGCATTGCATTCTTTCTAAGCTCGAATACAGTAGGAATCTCTGATTGTGCCAGATTTTCGAAATGGTTTGCTCCGTCCTTATCTTTGCTTTTAAACATAGTTTTTTGGATATCATGGCTTATGGGCACCCCCACGGAGCCGCTAGCTCCGCTCGTTTATGTAGACCCCTTATTATCCCCTGGTTGCCTTTGCTGAACAGAAAAGCCCTGCGAGGGTTGGTTATTTGTGTAAAAGATGGGCAAAATAGATGGAGAATATCGAAATAATGTATGATAAAATAACTTGTTACTCATAGTGTATTTTCACAACATATGTTTTCGCCCGTAGTATTAGTATTGATATTTGTTCGAAAGGATAGGTAGATAAGAAACGACCGTAAACGTATTGTTAAAGTTAGTTTCTTGTAGGCTGAATGGCACCTGAATGGAACCTGAATGGGACCTTTATTTCTTATTCTCATCCGTAAACCCGCATTGCTTCTAGGAAGTCATTACTGTCAAGTTATAGGACCTTATTCAGCGAAAAATTATTCTCGTTGTTATCTACTCTGTTGCCACTATTTTCTAAACGTTTTTTGCACGCATTTTTGTTATAATTATTATATTATAAGTGTAAGGATAACCTAGCTCATACGGACGGACTAATAAATCAACAAATTAAGACCAATATTAAACGCGACACCCGATTAAACTGATTTTCTGAGATATGAAAGGGATCTTATTCGGGAAGTGAATTTTTATTTTGACTAAATTTTTTTATTCTGTTTGGTGTATAATTTTACCTTTTGTAGCCTGAAACTCACAAAACGGGCCAATGTTTTTTCTTGGTTGTAAGGAAGGATCGGGTCAGCAGCTTGCTATGACCACAAAACTTTAACAAATCGATCCCCGTCAGCTGGCTCCCAATCCTACGACTAATATTTTAATTTTCAATTAGCCATTAACATGGGCCAAAGATACTTTTTCTGTGGCCCATCTGCCACCAGCCTTGGACCCACCTAACATTTTGGATATTTACCTATTCATCGGTTGATTAATAGTTTTAATGTCGGCGGATGGTTCGTTGTTGTGTTCTCCGCCATTCCACCTAAAGATTCAAAGGCTCGAAATTAGTCAGCTCTTCATTCATTCCGATAAGCAGATAACTATTAATTTCGTCTCTTGGCTTCCTTTGTCTTTTTTGCGTTTCCACAGACATTATAAATTGTACACAATCTTTTGGGTTTTTTTTGTCAAGCTCCTCCCGGCTAAACGTTTGTTTGGTAACCAAATAATTCGAAAGAATTTTAAGATATTTTAACACCCCATTTGATATTCTCCAGTTTCGAGGCAATATGTCTTGACACTTTGTGGCTTGTAGGAGCTTTTCGATTTCGACTATCAGAATTGTAATCAACATCAGATACTACGTGATATATAGAATTGTTGGGATTGCTTGCATATTTCATGGATTCCGATTTCTTTCAATGAACGTATAACTTGATATCGCCTTCCTTCTGAGCTTCGGGCACATCCTGCTCGTCGCTGAATCATAAATGTCGACAAAGTGTTAAGTAATATGTGAATCATTATGAACGCGCTAATGATGCACGTCAACCAAATGTACATGATATCCAAATACAAAATCTTAAGACATGTGTCGACGCGTTAAAAGATCATTAACAGCTTCAATCTTTTGAAGGTGGTGCTCGGAGGAATACAAAAGGAGAGCTTAGCTCACTTGTTCTGGGTTGCGTGAACCATTATAAGGTAAGGAGATTATATAATTTGGGCAAAGTTCTTTCACCTTCCGTACATAGGCCAGAGACGGTATGTGGGCTCTTGCTTTCGCAGGAGTTGTCCGCTTGTAACTTATGGGAGCAATCGAGTAGCGTAGGCATAAGTTTTCCATGTCCGATGGTATCTGCGTTTCAGAGACGATTTCTAGCCAATAATTTCACCCTCCGATGGAATACAACCGATCTGCGGCGACATGATTATGCAATAATGCAGCATTGGTCTTCGCCGAGCAGATCCTTATCCACTCCACAATCTAAATTTTCTTCATATCGTCATTGGTCCCATCTATCATAGTTCCAGTTCCAACTGCTGGCGCTTGTTGGCCAGGATAGTTTGGTGCTCTATCTCGACCATCCGCATGCAAGCACGAGGCTTTCTTTTACCATTTTTGCGATGCCCATAAAATTCCAATTTGTCGTGGCTTATGCCTGCCGCGTTTTGGAGCACTTGGGTTCCACTTATTTAGTGCATCATGAATATGTTCTTGTATCTTTCGTTGACCGCTTATCATTGAGGATCAGCAACGAGACCAGGAAAAAACAAACTCTAGCTGAAACGTATCGAATTGGTTGTATGCAAACAATATAAATTACTTTAAACGATTTGTTACTTCTTCTCGAAAAGGAGCTCCTTTTACATATCCACTAGTCAGCCAGTTGGAGAGCTTCAGCAGTAAAATCTTGAGCTGCATGCAGAATATATTATACTATACTTCACCATAACCGTGCTGGGTAGTTTGATGCAGTTTGCAGAGCAGGCATGCTGTTAATCACGAACAAATCACTCGATGGTGATAATTCACCAATAAATCTGTAAACGGAATGCACTAAATAAATTGCAGATGGTATCATCACTAGTGGTGACATGGTTAAAAGTTAAAATGTTGAGAATCGCTCTGCTTCGTGTTTAGTGCAAGTTCGTCCTGAATTGTAAATAGTATTGCCAGCTCCTATGGTTGACGGCGGAGGAAATAGTTCACGGTAATAAGAAATGTTATTTGATTTTGATACTAATATTCATATCGATATAACGTAAAAGCATAGAAAGAAGAAGCAAAAGAAATAAACAAGTTTCAATCAGAACTCAAAACTTCTGAATATATTTGAAAGCTATGGGGAAAGAAAGAACGTTCTTTGGAAAATAATAACGAGATCCTTTTTGGCTTCGAGAATTCCTATCATCAATAAAAAAATTAGATACTCATTTCAAACTGTTGCTTTTCTTACTGGAAAATTCTCTTAGATGTAAGTTCAGATTCATTGTGGTGACAAAAATCATATTTTCGGTCCTACCTGAACAAAATTGACAGAGCACGGTCTCCTAACTGTGCGGTTGTGTAGGAGAATTGTATGACGCCTGTCACACATTCTTCTACTGTAAAAGGTGGAGACAGCAGCGAGGGGACCTCCTCAGCGAAATTGGAGAGCTCTGTCCGGAAACTCTCGTCGGAGTAATGCTGAAAACAATTGACAATTGGAATCGAGTGGCGCAATATGCTCGGGCAGTGCTGATATTGAAAAAAGCTTTATTGGAGCGCTGGGAGGCATCGGGGATGGATGGTTCCCTTTTGTAGCACTTCCTTCCTCTCCCTTCCTTCCCGTTAGAGAAGAGATACCCATAATACGAAGGCGTCACTAGGCGTAGGAACACCAGGCCTAGCCCGAAGTAATGTGTCAAACGGTTCCAGACTAGGTTCTCACGTTGACGGTGGAGGTGTTTAGTGGTTAGTCCAAAAGCATTTTGAGTCTGGGAGTCCCACACTCAGGGTGTAAGCAGCCTTCACCTCCAAAGCACAAAAAAAAACTTAGTTTTAGTGCCTATAGTGCCATAGTGCTCCGAATATGTCAACTTTTTTGCCAATAAAAAACAACTTGCGGGATGGATTACTTCTTTGCTTCCATTTGAAGAAATTCATTGTATGCTGCAGAAAGCCTATGGAGATCATGCTTCATTGAACTCTAGTTCTGAGTACTGGTTTTGACGTTTTAGAAGTGGTGATTTTAATACCAATAACAAAGAGCAATAAGATGACCAGAAAAATTTGGAAATGGCACTTTGGAGGCTCCATTGGATGAAGACTCGTGCCAAACGCAAGAACAACTCACAGAAGTATCGGAAGTGACACAACACACCATATCTGTTTGCTTTAAAGCCATGGGATTGATCCAGAAGGTAAGATATGGCATGCCGTATGACTTGAAGCTGATAGACGTCATATGGCGTTTTCTTTCACTCGTGCACAGCTGCTCAAACGGCAAAAAAGATAAGGGTTTTTGTTTTGTATTGTAACTGGTGATGAAAAATGGGTTCATTACGATAACCCAAACCTCAAAAATCATATAAATTACCCGAATAGGACAAAGAGATGGAGGTGCGCAGAGGTGTCCATTAGAATTCTCTTTAATTTCGTATGAAAACACTGACTTTCATGTACTACCGAACCAGAAAAATAATTACCACAAATATTTGAGCTCAGATATGTAGTGATTACGATCACTCAAGTGTCCTATATTGTTTTATTTTTAAGCTCTCCATTTCGAAAAGCTCGCTTTATTTCTTACATGGGGTATTCAAATCTCTTTCCTCATCATGCCTCTCCAGACTGTTAACCCTATTTAGTGGTTCGGCAATGTCAGGACAAACTCTCAGTCCAAAAGTATTTCAATCCACTTTAGCAGAGGCATTCGCATTTGTGTGCAAAATTTGTTGCATATCTTTTTCACACCTGATTTCATTCTTTCGAAGTATGTAATCATACGAAATGGGTTACATATAATTTTCGACTATTTATGAATATTGTTTTCACATAAAGGATGGTTTTTTAGAGGCAAAGAATCTTGAAATGAAATAACATACAGATTAATTGTTTTCATTGCCATAATAATGGAAAAAATTATAATTCTATTGGAAAGATATACATCAATGTATTTCCATTTTTATTTGAATGTGGTTTCGGGAGTGAAAGCGCCACGACGGCGCGAATGAAACCCAAACGAGAGGTGCAATTTCCGATTACTCTCATCAATAATTGGGGCCGAATGTTCTCATCCAAGTGATCAAATGTCTCGGGCTTGTCGGCGTGAGTGATTTGACGTATCCCCACAAAAAGTAGTCCAGAGTTGTTAAACCACAAAAGCTTTCAGGTCAGTTCACCGGTCCAAAATGAGATATTATATTTTCATCAAATGCCTCTTTCCATCCGTCGATGGTTTCAAAAGCTGTATGCCACGTCGGGCTATCTTCTTGAAACCAAAGATTCCCTGCATTACTCGTCAATTCTGGAACGAGAAAGTCCTTGATCTTGGCACTTTTGCGATCATCTTTGGCTCTGATCTTATTTGCAACAGCATTTGTAAGACTTACGGACCAATGAGACCACCGGCTCGTAAGCACACCAAACAGTGACTTTCCTGGATGTATCAGTGTTTTGGCAACCGCCTGATGTTGATCATCACTTCAAATGCAGTAGTTTTGTTTATTAGTAGCCTTTCAACCAGAAATGATCCTCATCGCTATAAAAAAAAAATTCTTAGGAAATTCGGGATGCGTAGATTTTTCTTTAATGACCCATACATCGAGGGGCTAATTTTTTGGGAACAATTTTTTAGACCCCTAAGTCCCGCCGGATTTGGTGGTCGTTCGGCCTCAATTCTTGCACAAGTTTGATTTTGTAAACTCGGGAGCCGTGATCCTGTCAAAAAATCTTCAAAAATTCGGATGGGCACAGGTTTAATTGTTGTGTCTCCATCGATACTACACTGTACAGCTACAATGGTTACCTCATTATGCATTCTAAGACATTTGGATTGATGCGAACTATGAGTGAGAGTGGTGCGGTCATCAACCATGATCGTTCAAAATTAATGTGGTTAAGCCAGAGCCTGGGTTTGGAATCGACTAGCGCAGGTACCTCCTCACGCTTCCCGAACCTCTGCCAGCCTCCATTCCGCATCTGAAGTCCTCAAAACTAGAAGAAGACTAGTTCGTTTTTGAAATTCTATCGTATATTCTCTTGAAAAACTCAAATTTAAATGAAGAACAACCATTTAATTTGATATATTTCATTGCTGATTCAATTTTCGACCCTTGCGGTCTGTTTAAACGAAGATGGCAAACTTTTGACGATGGCACGAACTGCGAACATAATCGCGCTTATTAAATTTTTTTATAGATTTAAGTTAATCATTAAAGAAAACAGAGAGGAGATGCAACAAGAGATGCAAACACCCATCTTCTGTATATAGAATCGTTTGTTTTAGTGCTTCCCTTGCAGGACCCGCTTTTGGCTTAAAAATGAGCACTCCTCGCGGAAC
Organism: Stratiomys singularior; assembly: GCA_954870665.1. Lineage (NCBI taxonomy): Eukaryota > Metazoa > Arthropoda > Insecta > Diptera > Stratiomyidae > Stratiomys > Stratiomys singularior. Next base: position 14,744,478 of record OX940879.1, read on the forward strand.
TAAGATAGTTACAGCATAGCTCAGATTTCGACTTTGGTTTTTCGGTTCAGTATCCAAAATGCTTCCGTTTTTTGAAAATTTCGCTGAGAGATTTCACAGAAGTTGTTGTTGCGTCTATCCTTGTCACACATTTGGAATTTAACTCCCAGTTAACAATTTGACACCGTGTATTGCTCACCTTACTCCATTTCCAATAACGTTCGGCAAGGAATAATTGCTGGTAACATCCCCGCCTCGAACGTGATTCTCAGTTTTTTGGACATTTACAAGGCTAATCTTTCAACACTCAGATACATATCCTGAAAGGAAATTAATATATCACCTTGATTTATTCAGAATAAAGACACACGCAGTGTTTATCAAGATCGTTGTCTATACATCCTATAACACCCACACTCCCACAAGCCAGCGAGCCAGGCAAGGTTGAACGGCGCAAGGTTTGGTGGTTTGTTTTGTTTGTGTGTGATTTTTGTAACGACACTTCATGCTCAAGTACGCCCTGTGGGCCTTCATGGTTGTTGTTTCAAAATGGTCAAACGTGAAAAGTGCCCACGCAAATGAAAATGCCACAAAGTCCGATATATGCCCGGGGAGTACTTTGGGTGCAAGAAACACCTTTTCAGGTAATTGTGACAAAATGCTATCCGGTTAAAGAGCAATTCATATCGGAGCGACGAAAGCGTTTGGATAGGTTTTATGTACGCTCCTGTCTGATTTATGATGCAAACTCTGCACGGATCAAGGGTTCAAACCGTAAAAAGTGTCCAGAATCGAAAAACGTTGAGTTAACATGCTCAACGAGCAAATAAACGTTCAAAATCGCTGTCGTCGTCGTCGTTGTTGTGTTCGTTGTCGTTGTCGCCTTGCCAATGACCAACCTCCAATCTCGTGGGGATTTTTACTGATTTTTAAATGCACCCATAAAACATTCATTTTTCGATTTGGGAATTCGCGGTTTCAATTAAAAAATCAGCGCACATATGAATGAATACTTGCAATCGGATAAATATTTATGAATGCATGATTGCAGCTCATCATGTTCAATCCATAGCAGATGGAGTTGTCGCATTGTTCCGATCGTTTTATTTATTGCATTTTGAATATTGCATTTGTTCTTGGTCATTTATTTCAAAAATATAACGCATCGAGGCATGGTTCTGAATGTATTCATTGAATATTGCTAGTGTATATATTCTGAATTTTCGGATTCATTGTTCAAATATCGTTGCGTTGAAAATTTTAATGCTTTCCTCATGTTAAGATCCGACGATCAACAAAAATTCGTTAAATACTCGTTTCCCTTTGTTTGGAACATCAACGCAACATTGTCCCATTCTTTCACTACATTCTTTTGATATTAACAACAGCCCAATCAAATCATTAGTTAATTAGTAAGCAAAATTAGCATACACTCAGCTACAACAAAGTTCAAATGCAAATTAGTTTATTTATTCAGTAAATTGGCATTTTGGCAGTGAAAAATACTCAAAATGTTATTAAGAAATGGAATATCATCAATATAAATGGTCCTTTTAATGAAAGATCCAAAGGACTTAAAACGCAGACCCACATTGGTTGTATGAAGGTGTACCATCAACTTTTGTGTATGTGTGTTTGCATGTGTGTATGTAGTTATGTGAAAAATGTCTGAGGAACAATCTCAAAAAAGGATCAATTCTTTTAAACTGAAATTGTGAAGCGTTGTATCATACCCTAACTCTACAACTCTACAAAAGAATGAATCGAGAAAAATCTCCTTTTTTTCTTTCGGACGACCATCCTTTCTGCTAAGGTTATTCGTTACGGTTTCCAGCTCCTAGACATGGTTGCCTACAATGCTTAACATACATTGCTACTTATCAGCTCATTCGCACAGATCCTTACAAGAAGTGAAAGGTGTCATTTTGGCTGCTTCCTGGGGAAATCAGTTCTCTGACTAAAGAACCGTCTCCACACGGCGGTTGCTGTTGCCAAGGGTATTGAATTTTTTTTTTTAGAATACGTCTGAGATTATAAGCATAAAGCTTAGCCAATATTTTCCTATACATCTCTCCTCACTGCAAGCTGTTCGGCTTACTCAAGCCTTGAGAACCTGTCAGTTCTCATTCTCTATGGTCTCTTCAAAATCTTCAAAATCTTTCCACAATTTTATATCGTTGTTGATGAGATCTTACAAGATTGCAGTAATTTAATTCCATGATGGACTAACTGAGTATGTACGAATTTTCATTCAATCTTTCTACCAAGAATCAAAGCTCTACTGATGTGGTCTCCCCCGAAAATTTACTCCTGACAGACGTTACAATACCCACGCAATATACCAGGCGTATGCATAAGTTTTTACAGGCTTAACCAAGAGATGACGAAAAAATCGCAACCCGTTTATTTGACACATGAACCATTTCGATCGTCTGACATTTAGCGACAAACGCACAAAAGTTGAGTCCGCCGAAACCAGTGGGTTTGTTTCATTCTGTTGATAAATAATGTCGAATCTTGTGCTTGAAAATTAGGATTTGGGCATGTATTGCTTTTCTTGTTTAACCAGAAGAAGGTCATTGTTTGCTGGTAAAAACATGAGGTGTCCACGCTCCATCAATTATGGGACATATGGGACATGATTTCGACGGTTCGAAAGCGGTAACTTCAATGTGAAAGGCAATTAGTACTCTGGTAGACCAATAAAATGCTAACAAGGGGAATTGCAGGAGCAAGTGCATAGTCCATCCAACTCAAACTCAACAATTAATTAGCAGAAGTAATTGGCAGAAGCTTTGAATGTGTTCAATGTGTCAGATAGACGGTTACGAGCAATAGGTAAGATCACTAATCTCGGTAAATGGACCCCACACGATTTAAATGAACGTCAAATGGATAATCGCCACAAAAGAAAATTATTTTTTCATCGAATTGTGACGGGTGGCGAAAAATAAATTTATTTTTAAAACCCGAAACTGAAAAAATCGTGGATTTCACATGGTGAAGCCAGTCCTTCAACTCCAAGGCCAAATCGTTTTGGCAAAAAGACCATGCGCTGTGTTTGGTGGAACGACAGATGTATATTATGAACTCTTGAAGACCGGCGAAACCGTTAAAACATAACGCTATCGTCAACAAATAATAAACTTAAGCCGTGCATTAATCAAAAATCCACCGGAATGGGCCAGAAAACATGGAAAAGTGATTTTCCATGACAGGCACAGTGAAATCTCTTGCATTGAACATTCTTCTGCATCCGACGAACTTTTCAGATTTGGCGTCATCTGATGGTCACCTCTCGCATCAATGGAGTACGCGCTCGTAGAGCAGTACTTCAGCGATTTCGAGGAAGTTGGAAAGAGGCTTGACGAATGGTTTGCTGCGAAAAACAGGCTTTTTTCCAGCATTGTGTTCATCAATGTCCTGAAAGATAGGCGGATTGTGTAGAATGTGTAGGCCAGTATTTTGAATAAAAAAAATTTTTTTCCTGAAAAATGACGTATTTTTTGTACCCAAAAACCGGGAACCGAATACCTTGTGCATACATCTCGTAAAATCGATTTTTCGTCACTAAGTCAGGTGAGTTACTGCTGGGTTCATATATGCTGTTTTTCGATTTGGATCTGCTTTGAAAGTAGTTGCTTCCTGTGAATATCCTTCACATTCGAATGTGCTACATACAATATATAAAAGGAAACCTCCCGTTCATTACATGTATTCGTAGCATATGAGAGGTATCAGCCAACACTTATATGCTGGTTTCGAGCTGTTTGAGAGAGTGAGCCCCAACGTATATCTCCTTGTAGTGCGTTTTAAGTATTATTCGAGATCTCTTTTAACCCAATTACGCTAATTAGTTTTTACTCTCGCCCGAACATGTTTTTGAAACAATTCCAGCTTATTTCTATACTCCAGCTTATACGAAACTTTTCATCCTCTAAGAATACTATAGGTAAGATACCCCCCCCCCCCCCATCAGTCCTACGAATCTAGGTGCAAATTTCGGGCGCTATCTCTCCCGTGTTGTCAAACGATTTCTTGCTGGGATGGAAAGAAATATAACAAGTCTTTCACCATTGCGTTTTCATGACGTTTATAATATCCAGGACAATGCTTAGATGCCCTGCGAAGCTCAGCAATGCTAGAGTTTTCCCTTGCAATCCGGGAAATTAAAAGAAAGATTTGTAGTTTACAATTTTTTGGATTTTCCTCATCCGTTTTTAGTGCATGTTGCCAAGCGTCAGGATAAATATGGGTATTCAGTAAGTTTTTTCCACGCCATGTTATGATAAACTCTAACTCGATATGTATTTATAAAAATGCAGGGTGTTTTCTTCGCCGTTTATGATGTCAGTTTCAGTCGTCCCAGAACTCTATCGAGCTCTGTAACTTGGCGCTTCTTTACCTAAAACCGTTCACAAAAGTTTGTAGAATGGCGTCGAATGCGTACTGAAACAAGTATCTGACAAATTTTAAAGCAATCAAAATAGTTTTATTTTAACGCTCTTTTCCTCTAACTCCTCTAAATCATCTTCAAGAAATTTCACCAGTTCCTGTGCTATCTGCGACAAAAATAACAGGCCGAACAGCAGTTGGAGCAATACTTCTAACGTTAAAAAGTCAGGAAGGGAAATTTCTTAACCACGTCCAAATAAAACACAGACAGATTTTCGCTTGAAGGGACGAAAAACGTCGTAAAGATGACTAAAAGGAGGAACTGTACGAAGAAACTATCACCAAAACAAAAAATTTTCCGTATGGAAAACGAGCTCCTCAAAACAAATAACATGAAATTAAAAACAAAATGCAAGACTACATGTGTAAATCCTTCATCCTATTGATCGGATTGTTTCACATGGTGAAACAATTCGATCGCAATGAGAACAAAGGACAAACTCATACCGTGTCATAACTAAAGGATTTTCCATAATAATTTTGTATTTATATATGAACGCACCCTTAATCTTTTTTAAGAAACTGTCAATGTCAAAACGTTAGTTAAAGTCAACATTTTCATCAGTAACGCTCGGAGATTACTAAAAATTATTATTAGGATTCTGAGTCAGTGGTCGGAACTTTAAAACGCTTACTTCAATTTTCGGCCATAACAATCGTCCCAACCGCCAGGCTTTCCAGACTATAGTGGATAAATTTAATTCCAAATTTTCACTATTGGCCGCTTAGGTGCCAAAAAGACGTCGTGCCGCTCGAAACGAAGAAAATATAGAATCTCGTCGTTCTCTCGTACTCGACATCGCTCAAGCGAGCCAAGCGAGCCAAGCGAGCCAAGCGAGCCAAGCGAGCCAAGCGAGCCAAGCGAGCCAAGCGAGCCAAGCGAGCCAAGCGAGCCAAGCGAGCCAAGCGAGCCAAGCGAGCCAAGCGAGCCAAGCGAGCCAAGCGAGCCAAGCGAGCCAAGCGAGCCAAGCGAGCCAAGCGAGCCAAGCGAGCCAAGCGAGCCAAGCGAGCCAAGCGAGCCAAGCGAGCCAAGCGAGCCAAGCGAGCCAAGCGAGCCAAGCGAGCCAAGCGAGCCAAGCGAGCCAAGCGAGCCAAGCGAGCCAAGCGAGCCAAGCGAGCCAAGCGAGCCAAGCGAGCCAGGCGAGCCTTCGGCGTATTTTGCGCCGCAACGCTGAAACTTCATCGATTTGACAAAAACTTGACAAAGCTCTGATAAAATTTGAAGAAAAATGAAGAATTGCGTCCCAAACTCATCTTTAGCGATGCAGCTCATTTCTGACTCAATAGCTTTGTTAATAAGCAAAATATGCCTTGTTGATCTACAACAAACACACAAATCTTTCGGAAGACACCGTTACATCTGCAAAAGATTACTGTTTGGTGTGGTTTTCAAGCCGAAGGTGTAGTTGGGCCGTAGATTTTCGTGAATGTGAACGGCTGTCATTTTACCATAAATGGATACCGCTATCGTATTATGGTGGTTGAATCCACGTTTCAGAAGCTTTTGCGAAAGGATCTTGATTTTCGGGCTCACAAATTCTAACTCGTGATAGAGTTGATGCCGAACGTGTTCGATCGTGTTATGTTGGAAGATTATTTGTGGCCAAAATTTCATGATTTTCACATCACTGATATATGCTTTCAACAAAACGGTATCCACTTGACACACAGCACGCCTCACAATCGATTTATTTAAAGGCAAATTTGGTGAACGTGTTATATCGGGAAATGGTTGGGTCGAATTGCTGTCTAGTTCGTACGATCTACCACCATTGGCTTTCTTTTTATCGGGCTATACCAAGTCACTGGTCCATGTCAACAAGCCAGCAACTTTAGTCGAAATCTGTGGCCAGAGTGGTGGAAAACTGGGTCCAAAGAACCGACCGCTGTAAACAGGCTCGTGGTAGTCAGACGACCGAAATCATAATATGTAATACTTGCAGTATACCAACAATAAATTTGAATTCAATATCTCCAATATTTCTGTGTATTATTAAAAAAAAATATGTCATTTTGTTAATGAAACACCCTGTACCTTTACCCTTTACACCCTTTCTCTTATTCACCGTATTTCCAAACAAGTGGCTCGTTTTTCAAAAAATATCAAACATAGAAAACAATTGACAGCCATTATTTTATCTCTGTTGTACGACATTTTATTTCCATTTATTTTTATTTTGCGAGCTCAGCACAATAATCTAGCTAGTAAAATGGGTCATTTTTCTATGTTGGGGCAAACCCAGATTGAATTTAATCCTGAACTTCTCTACTATTGATGCTCATAATTTTTTGAGGCCAGAGACAACTTCGCTGATACATACCATCCTAAACCTGCAAAGTTTAGCATAGACGACAGCATTAAGACGATGGCTCCGGTAGATCCAAAAAATTGTAACATTTTCAATCTTGATATATAAGCCGAAAAACAACCTTCTGGTTCATCTGTTGCAAGAAATAAACCGGAAAATATTTTGAATGTCACTTCGTTAGCCATTTGAAGATCAGAGCGCAATATCACATATGTGAACTGGTTCAAGACTTACTAATTGGTCTAGCATCTGGTCAAAGATGACAGGCTAAACGTTAGTTGGACCTTGCATAAAAACAAAACATAAATCCCCCCAGAATTCACTATTCTCACTCACAATTCAGGATTCAACTTTCGACACTGAAGTGTCTTTATTGCGATTTGGCTGCCAGGAAGATATTACTCATTGTTTTCATATCGTCGAGCACAATAAGGTAGTTTTGCTGTCGTCGAGTTTGGGCAATAATGATCTGATTGACGATTTGACTGGAGAAAGATGAAAAGCTGGAATGAACACCTTATACAACTCTACCAAATGTGGGGTGGACCGCCGCTGATGAACTCAGTGCTGTGTATGAAGTGCACCGTGATTCGAAAATTGGCCTCTTACCATTTCAAACCAATTTTGAACAGTGTTATCACACATTGAATAAACAATAATGGACCGACTACGCAATTTTTTGGAACCCCAAGGTTCTGCGATTGTCAGTGGTAATCCGGAAAACCGCCAGAATTTAAACTGCTTCCCATGAAAAATGCGTACGTACGTTAACTGGCATATCACCTGAAGAGCCGCCTGCTAACAAACCTAATCCCCGAAAAAGGTTCTAAGTAGGCCCTGTTTAAAGGGATCTTAATAAGAAACACACGTGTCGATGATGCAACAAAAGTATTTGACCTGAGCCTCTCATATCTTTCAACAATGAAGATTCGATTAAACTTTTCGTCAAACTTTTTTCCAAGGATGTAACTGAAAGGACTTTATGTAAGTTAACTCAAGAGATAAGACTCGTAGGAACCTCAATACGCGATACTCTTTTATTTTATTTCAGGTTGACAGGTGTCATCAGGAGAGGGAGGGGGGGGGGCAATGCCGAATGACGCTCCTGCCTCATCATCCTTCCAACAATTTTCTACCACAATGACGCCGGGTTAAATAAAACGAAAAATTTATGGGCTACGTATTGCTTTGTATTTGGAAAATATTTTCTTAAATCAGCGTAGTAATCTTACAATTTTCTTATCATCTAAATGTTGAACATATGGAATATCTTTTAAAAATAAAATAAAATCTGAGTTATATCTCATTAATTACGCTCTAAACTATCAGCTTTTATAAGAATCACATTTTTCTAATTAAGTTTATAAACAAAATAGCCTAATTGTATCCTAATGCGCTACTTTTTTATTTTAAACAAATGCAATTGTGTATGTTTTTATTTATTTTATTTTAGGGGTTTTTTTTTTGTTATTAATTAATTAAACCATAGGAAAAAGGAATCACGGTACGGCTGCCACAACGAGATCCAAATTAGCAGTTGGGCACTTTTTTTCGGACACATTGGTGGCTTCTGATCTTGCCGCAGGGGTGATCAGTTGCTGATCACTCAGGCTCGTTGTAATGGCTGCCAAATTATGCGTCAAACTATGCCTGCGGAGATCACAGTTGCGTCGGAAGACTTTTCCGCATGATATGCAATGATATGGCTTGATGTCGGTGTGTGTTAACAGGTGGGTTTTCAAGTTCGACCGTTGGTTGAAGCTTCGATTGCAAACGGGACACTTATGTGGTGATTCCTCCATGTGCAGAATCTTATGGACGGCTAAGGTGCGCGACTGGCAGAACCCTTTACCGCACTCGGTGCACTTGAAAGGCTTCTCCTTGGAGTGGATGTATCTGGAAGGAAATAAAAAAGGAACCAACATTAATATAACATTTAGCTCTTGTAACGTGTACTCAAAAAAAAGAACCCAAAAATCATTTGCTTCGACTTAATTAGGGTGAAACCTTATTTGTGCACAAGAAGTATACACGGTGGATCATGACCAGCATTATTGCTAATTTGAAAAAAAGTCAGCTCAGCAGCGGAAACCTCTTGTTGATTGATGAACTTTGATAGGTTATAACCCACTTATATCAATGACATTAGATTGCTAAGTGATTTTTTTCTGCACGAAGTGGTTTCACCAGCGACTTTCAAGAGGAAAACGACCGACCCAACGCTGGATGACTCTGCGCGGTCAACGAAAAGTAAAAGAAAACCCAAAACCGCCGAAGGAATCCGTGAATAGTTCAAAAGAATAATAAAAACGTCTTTCATATTTCTGGAAAAACTGGTTCATTTCAAAACATTATCGTTACTAGGCCCAGGCGCTTTTGTATTATTTCTTTTCAAACTCGAGTGCATATAACGCATGTGGCGCCCAAACAATCTCTTGTAGGTGTTCACATTTAATTTATTGTTACGATTTTCACCTTTTTCATGAGACGACTGTTTTAGTAGATTTTCGGAATTTATTCTTTTTCGGGGCCCAATTCTTTTATTCGTACGCTTGACGATGTCCAATGCGGATAATGTGGAAGGAAGAACGCGCCTTTCATGTCCAATTCACAAAGAAATCCCATTATTGGAGCAGATTTATTCAAGCTGCGGTGGATATAACGACATGGAAGTTAAAACAACACACAAACATCTCTTGAGTTTGGAGCGAAGTTTGGGAAGGAGTTGTGGCTGGTAGGACCATAAGAAGACATCCAGATCGCATCTTCGTGTGTGGAGTAGAATGATCGTTTTGGAACAATATTTTCGATATAAATCTTTTGGCGTGAGGCACATACCACATGGATAGTGGTAACAGAGAGATAAAAGTGTATCGACTGAGGGTTTGTTTTTTTTTGCTTTGCGTTTTTTTATTCAGTTCCAAGAGGATGTAGATTTATGAATATGGAGCCGCTATGAGTACATCCATAAGTATCAACACATGTTTCGTGATATTATTTCGGGATCGAACCTTGTAAAATTCTCGTAAGGATTAGAAATATTTCGATCACAGATGGACTTCTATAAAATTCTGACCAGTATTTGTTCCAGACACAGTACTTGAGTCGACATTCGACATATAATTGAAAAAATAAACACAGGAGACACTAAGGACTTCCATCCTAGATTGGTCTACTAATAACATTTTGATTACTGAAAATAATGGAAGAACATCGACTACTATTAACAATACTATCACTATTATGAAAACCCTATCTGCTTCAGTGAATATAAAATTGTTTTACCATGGATCAGAATTAAGTTGCCATGTCGTAAAAAAACCACGGTAAGAGGATTTTTTTTAACAATAATAATGATACGAGTAATAATACGAATTGGGAGGGAGATAATTCATGCCCTGAGTGTTTGACTCCCAGTGGAACTAAAGAACAAGGCTATCTGTTGATCAACTTCCGGTTACACCGAGGACCTTGTCATGGACTGTTGTTCCATCGATTGGAACGTTTGGTTTGACGACATCTTCCTCGAACAGAGATCGGTTGAAAGAGAAAGATTTACTGAAAAAGTAACACCTATTTTCTCTGTGCTAAAATGTGATCCAAAACGGACACGTTTTATGGTTGAATGTACGACTTCCAATAAAACACCTACCCGACCTACCCCAAAACTGTTTACCACATAACTTCGGACCAGGCTCCTTAAGTCTCGCCTATTAGTGTCTTTAGGTCAGAAAGATACTGATTTTACCAGAGATGGTCGGAAACTCGAGGAATACTGGGGGAGTGAGCTTCTTTACCTCTGCACTGTCAAACAATTGAAACTGGTCTTCTTTGTCCCAGCATTGTTCGACACACAGTTCTATTTATACTTTGATGCTACCATCGCTTCTTTCAGTTTATTGGTAGATAAGTAGCGAATACGCTCCTCAAAATGTAAAACATGCCTCACCTACATTTCACATGTGAAGAAATCATATGTGATAATGTGCCTTTGGGCCCGTAATCCCCGGGCTAAACCGGTAGTCAGGAGATCATGACTTTTCTTTTGTGTGTAGGTGAGGCTGAAAGGACTCCAGGAGACAGATAGCAATCAGTCTCTCCGTATTTTTGGTTGAACCCCAGCTCCAGATTACACATGCACTTCACCTGCCTTGTGTTAGCTATACCTAGCCTTGATGCTCCAGAGGGAAAATCCTGACTCTTTCATCGTGTGAAGCAGCATCGCTGCCTTTCTCCCTCTACAAATAAATCCTTCTTTGTTCTTTAGCAAGGAGTACATCAGGTATTGTACCCGCTATAATAGCAATGGTAACTCAGAAATAGTATTGCATATAGTCGTCGAGTACCTCGTCTCTGCACAAGCATCAGTCGCGTGCGATACAACTCGTCACTGATAAGCTTCAGCATAAACCGCGAAGCCATATAGCCATCTCCTGATTTCCATGGGTCCACTAATTTTGACCATTAGACGCATGTATGCCAATACAAGAGCTGCGGCCTGATGGTTGGATTTGGTCAAGGCGTGCGGGTTTCAACCCATGCCAATAAATTTTATCGTTTTTGCCTCGATTGACTCATTAGAAACGCAGGAGAGTGTAGCTCTTACGATCTGTTTTTTGATCAGGATTATAACCTCAGCGTTTTGGTAGCACTAGGCTGAAGGAATTTTCTGTCATCCACTTTATTGAGTATGAGTTGCACATAATTCACAATGAGTCGTGCGACCAATGCTGCAACGCTATCGACTGTAGTATAATCAAACGTGACATATCCGTAACTGCAGCCTCCAAAGCATTTGACGAGATTCCATCCATAAATCCTGGGTGAAGAGGTCACGCACCTGCACTTCTGATGTCACGTCCTTCTTTTTTTGGACCCTCTAATCTATCACAAACGAACTTTCAGTCCTCGAGGTCCGTCAATATTAGTAACTCAGCGCTGTTAAAGATTGAAAGTGATTACGAAAGCCTTGCTGACGTCTAGTGTCAAAATTTGTAGTACACGCCTTGAATAGTGATGATGAGCTAGTGGCCTTTGAACCGCGTTTACTACTTCTTTGTTTGCACTAATTGTGCATCGCCTAGCTCTGGAGATATCTTCCTGAGTTTCTGATAAGTTTCCCATGCTCATTTTCAGTCGCGTTCAGCATGTACAGAAGCCGGATTCCCTTTGCTTTCGGATCAGGACATGCATCCCTCACTTCCAGTGTCTCTAGAATCAATCATCCTGAAAGCAAGCGTTGAATATGCCGAGGAACATGTAAGGGAAAAGTTAGTACATCAGCTCTAACACTATCCCTAGGACACCGACTGGCCACGTGACCTGTCTTATATTTCATGACTGCATCACTTTGTCTGGCTCGTTTTCACTGAAAAACTACTTCCAGGAATCCTTAAAACGAACGAGATACGCTGGAAAAAGTGCCTGACCAACCTCGTCGTGCAAACTTCCTTCGCATTGGTGTGTTGGGGTGATTAGAATCCTAGCTTAGTCAGTTGTCTGGGTATCATTCGACCCAAAAATTTCAAACCACCTTTGTTCCATAATACATATGAGTTCCCTCATGATAAATTTTCCGCAAGGGACACCGCATTAACTGCGTCTTCTCAACATTCGAAAATCTTGTTTTCTTGTTTTGATTAGTTGTGCACCCAAGAGTACTATACGCCAACTTGATGAGTTTTAAATGCGGGAACCTAGAGCTAATCCAGCAGATTCATCTTCGTCAGACATTGAATGTCCTGTGTTGCCTATAGGTATCCCGGTTTCTCTTTGTTATTGAGCTCTCTTCCTTGGTTATTCCTTTTCTTGCAGGACAATGATTCCAGTAGAACTGATAGCATACTGCAGATATCCTTTCAGTTGTGCTGGTATTTCTTGCGTGAAGTTGCAGAAATTTGAAGCACTTTTCACTTTTAAGCCCACCGGTTGTACAGAGTCCCTTGAATATTTAAGTCAACACCCGCAGCCATCTATTGTTCAATTGATAAACAATAGAGACTGATGAACTGCGTCTTTTTTTGAGGTCGAGGACGAGCTTTCATATTTAATTTTATGGGAATCTTAAAGTGTTCTCTTCCTGCAACTTCTTCGAAAACTCTACATGTGAAACTAAATGAAGTGCATAAAATTCTGGGTCGATGAATCCTGCCGGAACTCCGTTTTATGAAGTCTTGAAGAATTGATCTGCTAGCATATCGTCCTGGGCTTATCCTTGCACGGTACTCTTTGCAAGGACCTCCTTTTATTAGCACTCACTTAGTTCATTATAACAAACAAACTTGAATCGCAATGTCATTTCCAAAGAGGATGCTCATCACTGCTAGTGTTCAAGACAATTTTCCTTTTTTGTATCCTGATATTATCTGACGACACTGCCTTGTACACTTAGAGCGATGGTATTGTTCTCGGCCAGGATGCTTCTTCTTAAGGTTTCCATCGGCTATGTGTGTTCGAAACCGGGTATTAATGACTCCTAATACCCTTGGATCTATATACTTCATATGTGTTCGCTCCTTCCATATGTCATCTGTGCCCGCTCAACTTTATGAAAAGCAAATACGATTTAAGGCTCCATTTCATTTTGTCAGTCAGCAACATAGAAAATTCATTGAATAACTTTAACGCTGCTGAGAACTCCAACTGGGCACAGATGAAAAAGGTTCAACTATTTGGCTTTACTCTGTCCTTATTTCCAGCAAGGAAATCTCTTTCTGTGTAGAAGATTTTTAATATCCAGGGTATGGCGACTGCCTATACCACGTAGTGACGTGCCAATACATTGGAAGTTTTGTCAAAAGCTATCACAGGACATGGAAAGACGACTCTGAAAATGGCACCCACTTGTATTCTGGAATTGTAGTTTCCAGTTTGCAATGCATGTTAGTATATAGTGCGAAGTTGGTCCACCATTACAATTTTGTCACGATTGTTCTTAAACATACTTTCTGGTACCAGTTATTCACAATACAAAAAACCAACCAGACCCCTCCCCCTGATTTTATTCTAGGGGCCAAGGAATCTCTTCTTGAAAACATTCTTGATTTCGATGCATGTTGTTTGTGTTGTGCTGCACTTTCCAAACCGGGCTTCGTTATACAAAAAAAATTGAAACATGAAACGGCTCAACACTCTTTTCACCAATGATTTTCTAATTGCATAGTGACTAAGGGTAACGCGTGCTAACAGGAACAGAATTGGCTCTTGTCCTAAAGTCACTACATCCCTAACAGAGGTTGCTCATACCATGTTTATACATTACCCTACGAAGTGGGGAACCTAATAGGCTAAAATGTAGTGGTTTTAGTTTTTGTTGAGTTCGGGAAGTGTGTCGAGGATCAAACAGCTATGTATGGGTATCCTGTTTTTAATTTATTTTAGCTTGGACCTTTTTATAATCTCTTGAGCAAGCGATGGCGTTGGTTGACGCCGAAAATCAACCCCTGTCTGTGAAGATCATCAGGATTAGCATGCAAAAGCTTTACTGTCTATCTGTCCTTATCGTGGCAAATATAGATCTGCCAGATAAGGAGATATGGATCTTGGCAGATATAGATCTTTGACTGTTATAGAACAGTCAAACAACCTTTCAATATAAAAATAGACGTGCACCTCAATGACACATGATTTTGACAAATCATCTTGACAACTATTAAGATTTTCAGGATCCATTGTCTGAATTTTTCAAAAGTTGGCTATAAAACCGAATGATTTCAGAATATTCTCCTACTGATTATCAGAATGAGCTGAAAATGGCCCCGTATAGTCCCAAACGCGTATAGTCCCGTATAGTCCCAAAAAAGAAAGAAAAAAAAACAAACGAAAAACGAAAAAGTAAGCATCAAAGGGCCCTAGTCACTATTTTTTTAAACTCAATCGTGTTTAGATTATTAGAACTTTAGACAATAAGCACCCCACATAGTGAGGGCATTTAATCAAACTCATCGTGATCTGTGTATCTTAACCCAACTGCCATTTCGAAAAGTACCCTTTCTTCTGTCTGAAATCATACCTCCGAAAACTGGCTCCAAGGATATCGGTCACATTATGTTCGTCCAGATATTTGACTCACACACGCCTGCATAAATGTGAAATTCCCCAAATTTTATTATTGTAATTATTAGCGCCTTCAATAAATATTTTAATCCGATCTAATTCACCTTCAATTTCCAGACTAGACAATAAGGATAAAACGACTGACAACTATTTCTGTTGGTATGTGGTCACAGTCATCATCCCAGCTTCACCTTACCTAGGCATGTCATCGAATCGGCAAACTTACACCTATGTCTCCACAATCATTGCGTTTGCAATTAATCATCGTTTACGTCACATGAAATTCTAATTGAAGCAGACATGCGTGTGCATTCGGCGTAAACATGACAAGAAGTCGAGTCTAGATAAATTCGGTTATAAGAACGGATTTGATTTTCACTACCCAACCCGAATCAACTGAACTGGACGACCTAGCTCGATGACCATTTCAAGAAGTAGTCCTTGCCTACAGATACTACTCACAGATACACTACACTACTGCAGAGTGCACGGTCTGCCTATTTCCAACGATTAAATATATTTCACTGGCAACACACTCCAAGATCTCCCTGATCCCATGCGATCCGATTTGAGAACAAGTTTTTCTTTAACCATCACTTCTAATCCAGCTTGGACCAAGAAGAGCGTCTTAAAGGTGTAGAGTGTCGCCTCGGAACTCAAAACCTAACAAGCGGCTAAGAAAATTGTCATCATTTTCATCTGGATTAGGTCGAAAGTGATTTGATTTGGATCAAAGTTAATTGATTCCGATCGAGCTGCGATCGAGGTTGTTTTGCGGTCTTGTTTAGTGTCGGTTTCGAATCAGAATCTCTACCTCTACTTTAAAAAGCCCCTGCCGGCTAATTGCTTATATATTATCCGGCTTGAATCGTACTTGGTCCAATTGCTTTGTCCCGACAGCAGTATGTAGCGCAGACTTTGCCAGCTTGTTTCGCATGACAGGAATTTTCATAGGCTCGGAAGGTTTGATAGGTTTGCGCTTATTTGTTACTTTGTTGCAACATAGATTTGGAGACTTCTCGGTACTCCGCGAAAGTGAAACTAAATCCCTCGAATAACTACAAAAAAAAACCCTGAAAAAAGCTCGTCAAAGCCTTCCTTCCTTCCTGCCTTTCTTTCTTACCGAGAAAAACTAACAAACGTCACTGAATTTTCAATTATCAGCCAATAAAAATTCAATGCACTGCAAAGTATCTCAATGGCTTCCAAAGATACTTAGCAAGATACAACCTAACAATTAAACCGAAAACGCGCACTGAAGAGAACCACGCTCGCGATGCAGGCAATGTGGGTTTTAATAGTAACGAATTATTCATTATCAACAATTTTTTCTTGTTTTTTTTTTTTTTTATCTTTAAGTTTCAGCGGCTAAACTTGGATGATGGCTGAAAAGGAGGACGAGGATTTTCAAAGATTTGTTGTCAACGACGAAAACTGAAATACCTTGCGGGTTGGTTACTTTGTCGGGCTTCTGAAATAATTGGTATTGACTAATTTGATTTGACGCAGAGTTTCCAACTGAGTTTGAAATTATGTTAATTAAGCAGGGAATTGAAATTGATTGATAAGTTTCGGGGCAGCGGTAGTTGATTATAACACCTTTGTCTTAGATTTTCGTAATACGTTTTTCTGTTGGTTCCTTTTGACGGTTTGTCATCGTTGAGCTGTATTTGGAGCAATGATTTGAATTTTATTGAGTGATTTCCTGTTTGTATTCTATTTCAGACCTGTTCCGTTCTTGTGTGGTATATTTATTGCATTATTAATGTTAACATTGATTTGTGCAAACTTTTTCAATTCA
Organism: Stratiomys singularior; assembly: GCA_954870665.1. Lineage (NCBI taxonomy): Eukaryota > Metazoa > Arthropoda > Insecta > Diptera > Stratiomyidae > Stratiomys > Stratiomys singularior. Next base: position 14,761,077 of record OX940879.1, read on the forward strand.
ATAAAACGTGCTGGGGCTCATTAAAAATTCTATCAACATCTTTGTTTATTCTAACTCAGAATGTTGTTAATTTCGCCTTGGACATATGTTGGATTTATGTGTTTAGAATTTTATGTAGGTACCTTGATGACAGCAAATGTTAGCTATAAAATAATAGAGGTAACAATAATTAAAACTCGTTTGCTACAATTAAGAATCCAGCTATAAAATAATCAACAGGCAAAGATATTTCACGTATAAGATGATTGTGATTGCGATTCTCAAAGAATACATAAAAACTCCTTTCAACGACCTAAATTTTTTCCAATTTTTGCCCACTTTCTCATAAAATCCTTAGTCTTAAGAAACGAAGGATCTTGCTATCCATCGTAACTTCCAATCAACATTTAGCAAGCTTGTCCAAAACCCATACATTTCCATGGAATCCATAGCCCGCATAGCCCTTCTCGGTCCTTCGCTTCCTGCAAAAAGCGCCGCCAACTGTCTCGGTCTGTTTATCGCGTCCTTTTTTTTTGAAATTTGAGCAGCGATGAACTGTCTTCGACAAAAATGTCAGGCCAGCGTTTCCTCGGATTCTCCCCTAGTCTCAGGTCTTCAGTTGTTGTTTTCCACCGTGATTTCCTGTCAAAATTTAGCAAACTTGTCCAAAACCCATACATTTCCATAGAATCCATTTGGTTTTTAATGGTTCGAAATGCACTGAAAGCAGCGATTCCTTGCTTTGATCTTCAGATGCTGGACTAACCAGGTTAATTAGCCAATTTAAATCGAGCGTGATACTGACCAAATCACCTTCTTTTTTACGTTTGGTCGCAAAATATGGTGACTTTAACACGCTTTCAGACCCGAAATTTTATTCACAAAACATAAAATTAAATACTAAAAGTAAAAATTACTTCCTCATGTTTGTAATATAATCAATTTTTTACAAGTTGTTTTAACTATTTGCAATATAAAGTTCTTATTGTTTTGTGACAGGGAGGTCAAGGTTGTCCACGCCCTGAGTGTGGAATTCTCAGCCGCGCAATGATTCTGGACTACCCACTAAACATCTTCCCTGTCAACCTGCGAATCCAGGCCGTAAACTGGATAGAGTTCCCCGTGGAGTAAATGCCACTTAGAGCTGATGTGGTTCAGCACTTTTGGATCATTCCTCTCTGGGAAGGCGTTTCTATCCACTTACTTACTTAGGATGGAATTCTCTAATTTTTTAATCAAATTTTTGTCTAATTTCCGAGGCAGTAGTTTAATTTTTTGGCTTTTTTAAGGACCCGGTGTAAGTCGTTCTTCTGTACTCTTAGGATGTTTGTCAGCTACATAAATGGGTTAAATACTCATATTGAATACGGGTTTTCAATTGTTTTAATCCTGTGCTCCATGTGTAGGGTTTGTATATCAAGTCCCTTTTTCGTTACGTGAGGGAATGCGCGGAGAACATTTTTACCTTATATGGAAAGTGGGGAGAAGGGAGTAACGCTGTCAGCTAAGTATCAGAAATTGCCTGCGAGACAAATTAATGAGAATATAGAAGTTATTATGTTAAATGAGCTTCTGTTTCAAAATACCGACGAAAAATTGGAACGTCCAAAATGCATTATCTTTGGGAGCTCATAAAAAAATTGATCCTGTGTGAAAAAATTATACATTACGTTCTTTGACGCGAGTGGAATGATCTACTAAGAGTTTTTGCATGCTGGACAGGTTGTCATTGGACAGTATAAGACTGAATTTGTCCCCTATTTCTCCTGTTCCGGCTTGATTCCGCTCGGTGAAAAAAATGTTACTGAATTTTTCGCCATGACAAAGCAACCGTTTGTAAATGCTTCACCGTCCCTAAAGTTTTATCCCAGTTCAAAGTGTCAACGCTGCTGTAATCGCTCCATACCCTGACCTTGTTCTTGTTTCAGCGGACAAATACATACCTGAAAAAGGAAGTAATGGAAGTGAATAGAGCAGAAGCTGCTCAAAAGGTTTCAACAAGGACTTTAGACAGAATTCCAGTCAAAGAGTTCCAGGGAGCTTAGTAGCAGTACAAATCTCGTTGCAAGAACACCCCATTTTGAAGAATTTCAGTCTGATGTACGTTTTTTTTTTGTGTTGAAAACAGTCTTAAAAACTAATCTAAGAATCCTGGTTATATCATTGTTCGGAGCGTTTGTGAAAGTAATCTGTCCACTTTGATGGCCTTGTTCTGCGAGGAGGGGATGGATTTTCCGTCTGTACTTGATGTGTGTCAAAATGCGATACTGCTCAAGAGCGCTGTCTGATTTATAATTTATTTTTACTAAAGTATTTTAATTTTGATATTTTGGCGAACTGATTTTAGAGATGGATGGAGAGACGAAAGGATTCTGAGCTTTATGCATGGTGAGCCCAAGTTAGATGAAGGTTGAATGTAAGAACTAAGTTTTTGGCTGCGCAGCTCAAACGTTTTAATAATAATATTGTATTGCAATCTTTGCCTTATTACAAAACTAACCATAGTTTAATCCTTATCAAACTGCGGTCATTTTCGACAATGCTATATCAGAATACCAGCAAAAGTATTCTGATATAGCATTGACGGATTACTACAGTTTAAATGTGGTGACTTCTGCAGGAAGTTGTAGTCATAGGCATAGGAAATGCATTTGTCATCTGCGTTTTCATAGATATCTACATATTTTAGCTGCCCAGATACGCCCGTAGTAAACAGCATCAATTATTGAAGAATAGACAGATCCTTGTGGAACTCCAGTATGAATCGGTCGTAGAACCAAGATAGTTTTCGGTTGTAATTCAAACGATTTGCCTTTGAAAAATAACTGAATGATTTTTAACCATTGGAAGAGAAATGATGATTGCATGCTTTTTAAAAATCAATCCCACATGCCAGACTTTATCAAAGGTTTTTGCATCATCCAGCATTATTAGACGTTTCGGTTTATCGTATCAAATATACTCAATCATCCTAGTTGGCTGGAGTTCCGTGCAATGATCTGTCCTAAATCCACATTGTTCTTCTGAGAGAAATTTTTTTTGCTCAACTTTCTCCCTCATTGTTATCAAGAGTTTCTCTGTTAATTTTTAAATGGATGAGGGCAGACTTGTGTGCCTTCAATTTCGTAGAAATTAGTGATCTTTGACATATATTTTCAGGAAGGACATATTGATTTAACAGGAAGGGCAGACTTGGTGTCTTTTTTCTCAGCTTTGGGTACTTTTAACGGGCAAAGATAGGGTGGGTGCCGTCGGTTACAGTTTGCACTATGTTATGCGCCACGAGCTGCAGGTATTTTGGTTTTTCTATCAAGTCTTCTTTTTCATGAACTTCACGTCGCTGTATAACAACGTCATTATGAGTCTTGGACTTTATTACCTTATCTTCTTTACACATACTTTCTATCTCTTTTTTATGGCCCGTATCCAAATTTAGATTACATTCCAATTACATATCGAGAGCGTATGTAAACGCATGTGATTTCCCTACTTCATCAGTCTGTTTGGTCCTTGGTTAGGTGACATGCTTCCTTCTATTTTGAACACTAACTGTTGTGAGCTCTTCCGAAAGATATTTTTGACATATTTGGACATAGAATCAACAAAGAGCTCTGCCATTGCTTCTATCGAAATCTGGCGCATCCGTTCTCAAATTTGATTAGTAAGACGGTTTTCATACCATCTTATACTAGAATCACTCCCTGCTTTTAGCTCTTCTCCGGATTTGGTTCCTTTTGCTGAACAGAAGTTTAGTCCATCAGGGAAGTGTGAGTTATGTTCTTGTACTAATGTGGATTTTACTTCTTTGACGATGTTGTGACTGTGTTTAGCTCCCGTGCTCAGTTTCTTTGATTTTTGTGGTCATCTCTTCAATGGTTTTTCTAATTCACCGGCTGGTGGTTAGAAATTGGTTTGTGTTGATGGAAACCGCTTTAATTTCTTGATTTTTAGATGTTTATCGATGTTAATGTCTTTTATTAAGAAGTTTATCGGGTTATGATTAGAAGAGAACGCCTCTATGAAATTTATTTGCTTGTAATGGTTGGAGATTACTAGAAATTCCGAAGTCTAGAATTACAAAATTGTGCCGTCATATTCGCATGTATGTTTGCCAGGAGTTTGTTAAGCTCAGTTCAATAAGCTCGTAGAGCATTGTACAGCATCGGTGGTGAAAATTGAATTGTCCCTTTTTTGGTAACGAACCAGAATGACTCATTTGTGATGAATAGTGCATTCAGACCTTGTAGATTTGGGAAAGTGCATTGCATCAACACCAACTCGAAACAGCTCATTTCGGTGTTAATGTGTCATTTCTGTATGCGGCATGATTAAAAGAAAGTTGGAACTTCATTCCAATCTTGGTTTTGAATTTACACTTAACTAATAATTGTCTAAACTTTTGAGTCCTCTGGCGCAAGGAATTCACATTCGAGATGAGTATGGAATGTTATTGCCTTGATTTACTGTTTCTCAAGTAGTGTATGTACGGCAAAGAAGTCTTTTAGCATTTTGACCATAATGTCTTGCATGACCAGAAGGAAGTGAATTTGTACAGGAGCGGAAAATTGACACGTGTCTGATGTTGCAAAGAGTTTTGTCCTTAGTTGTCGGTTACAACCAGACGATAGGTTTTTAAACTTTTGATAAGCCACTGGCGAAAATTTCATTTTGATTGTGTTCTTCGGATCCTTCGGACAGCTCCATAGTCTGCAGGCTTTGATTCAGTACAGCAAATGTTAATGGAAAGTGATAGCAGCTCTGGCACTTGCTGCGTGGAACCTTGACATGAGAATTGTCCATGAAGTGACCGAATTGTAAAAAATTTTGGAATGTTACCTTACCATTCCTCGGTTTTTAAGCTCTCACTTTGCTGACTAGGTGACAAAATGCGGATCCAGGATATATTTCCTGGAAGTTTTTTGAGGGAAGAACCTTGACACGTTTCCAAACCCCTTAGTAGAAGACCTCAATTGGAAAGAGGCCTTGAGTCTCGGCATTCCCTTAATATTTTCTATAGAGCGTCTGTGTAGACTTTGAACTACAAGACTCACTTTTTTCCCCTCCATAGTATCCAGGCTATTGTCATATATACCCTGCTTTGATAACTTCTTGTAGTGTTTTGCTTGTGCTGCTATTGTTTGTTTCGCGATTTCGATACCCCAAATTAAAATTACAGAAAGAAGCATTAATTTGAATACCCTGACATGCATACAGGACATCTGATGCCTTTTAGTTTAGGATCTGTGGGAAGTGCAGGAGTTTATTTCTCTAACTCTTCCAATAAACTGGGAACTATTAGTTCCTTATTCGCTTCGGTTTTCGCGCGCTAGGTAGCAGAAACGTCGCAGTTAGTTTGGTAAGTTTTATCACAATTTCCAACAATGTTAATGATGGTCTAGGAGGCGGAAGCAAGGTTAACTTCCAATCATCATGTGTGTCTTTCTTTAAAATCTTCCTCCAGTATTTTCTCTTCTACAACATTTTGTTTTATTTTCTCCCTTTTTTGCTCCTTTTTGTATTGGAAGCAAGTTAACCCGAATATGTGGAAGAACTTGCCATATTCATCTTTTTTCAGGCCGTCCAAATCTTTTAGGCTACTTTTTTCCTTTCGTTAGTTCGATGTTGACGCATCACTGTTTGGTAACCTTCACTAGCGGAATCTTTAGCTTTTTTATCAAACTATGAACTGAACTGGGAGTTTAGCACAGAAATTTGTTTACCCTAGTCGTCGATCCTTGGGAAAAGTACTTCAACACTGAACATCAAGTACAATAATCAGTCTTCACTGATAGATTTGTATTTAAAAATTTTAATTTCGATTCAATATGACAAAGTACTTCTCCAAAATTTTTTACATTGGCCAAAGAAAACTCACCCTATATTTTTCCTCCGTTTTTTCAACGTCCTTTTCCTCTCTTCCTTGAACTTAAACTATATTTCTATTGTAATATGAAATAAATTCTTAATGCTCTTGCTAACACTTGTCATTGTCTTCTTTTTTGTGCTTCCTTTGTGCTTTTGCGCTCCGAGTTTCCTGCATTTAACTTATAACTATCTTTTTGGTAGGAAGTAACGCTTTCACTTGACCCATTACAGATTCCGTTTTCAAGAAATATAACAGGTTGCGTGCCATAAAAGTATCCTTTATTTTTAAATAAAGGATCCAAAAAATATCAAAGACCTTCGATGAGCTCATTCGCGGCTACTGTGTGTCGAAGTGTGGACTCGAAAACATGAAAACTTATGTTTGAAAATGGAATTCTCAAAGATATTGCAAGGAGAATATGACTCGGGATATTAGATGATGATATTCTGATAGTAGATTTAGATTTTCGTCAAACCATCAAAGAAGTTTGATTGGTGATTGATTTGCCGCCCATGGCTTGCATTTTGATTACAAATGAGAATTCGGATTGAACTTGAGGAATTGGATTTTCTCATGGATTTACTGAGCAGCGATAACTATTATTGTTATTATTATTATTATTATTATTATTATTATTTACCAGCGTCCATGATCGCTAACATATGCCTAGCATAGGCTAACAATGGCCCCTAGTTTCCTATATCTGGTAAGATCTCCCACCCTTTCGTTCTAAAAAAACCAAGAAGGTCCTTTAGATATTTGGTCGCCAAGTGTCCAGTTCTGTTAATTTCCAACTAATTGAGGCGTTTTTGGGCCAGGCTTGGACTCGGAGACGGGAATTGGTCTACCAGCTATCCATGTCTTTTAAAACTGGGGGTATCTACAATTCGATAAATTTTTACGACGGATTCAGAGTGAAGATAAGATTTTCGTTTGTTTCTCCCTTTATCATCTTGTTAAAATCGAATAATGCGTTTAGTATTGAGATTAGTTTGATCAAAACTTTTGCTGTAACACTTTCTTCATGGTTTTTAATGACCTTTTCATTGTTTGCGGAATATCCCTTTCATCTACTTAGTACAATGTTCCACATTACGATTCCCTACTCGCATTGTTCTGTCGCGACTAGCCACGGCCTCTGATTTGTAACCGATCACTATCCAGGACTTTCTACCACTATTGATTTTCCCACTGATTGTCGTTGTGTCCTACTGCTTTTTGAAAACTTGTTCCGACGACCAAGTAAGTTCACAATCGTCCTTACTATGTTGTTACCAGAATCGGCAATCTTCGTCTTACGTAGCTACAGAAATTGTTCATTGCCCGATGAGAAATTAACTCGACTTTCCAATAAACTTATTTTCGATGCAAGGATTCAAATTTTCTTCCCAATGTCTGTTGCTTTACAAGACATTGCAGTACCGTCATCTTTCCTTCTATTATTATTGGTTGATTTGTTTGCTCGCCCACCTCAGCGGTTCACAACATTTTCTCGCGGAACATGTAACAATTGAATATAAACATATTCTAAGATAACTTTTATTCTTATGTTTTTTATATAACACATGTTGGTTTCTGTATTCAACTATTGTCACAAACTCTATTTAAAGTAAGTTTAACATTCATACGTCACGTTGCTGATATTTTAGTGTAAATAATACTAGATAATATGCTTCGAATCGTAATTACAATAAAAATTTATAAGTTTGAAATGGAAATTTCAGTTCCCAGAGGCAACTACGTTTTTAAAACCTCAACACAAAGGACATGAAAGAAAATTAATCAAAAGGAAGTCATTTGCAACTCAAGCTATCTAAAGCTTTGCCAACGAAACATCAACTGTGGATATCTTATATGACTTTAAAATTTTCAATAATTTTCATTTTAACTCAAAGATTCCAAAAGACTCAGACGACACTACAAATAATTTAGTGAGAAGTAACAAAAAATATCTAACCAATAAATTTTTCTTTGAACTGAACGGGGCTTTGTGTGAAAGACATTCGCTTTAATTTTTTTAAATTTTGTCGTGGTTAATTGGGACAATTAGTTAAGATATATAAACCTGAATTTTTTTTAAACAACTCAAATAAAACTTATCACTAAGTACTGAATCACGAATAGTAAGACCAGTTTATTCTGCCCAATTACTCAAGAGCTATTTACCATCCATAATACCAGATTAACAACGATTATAAAATTAAAAAATTGCTTTGTTGAAAATTGCTTGAAGTATTTGGCACTGTTTGCGTTTTTGTGTATTGATTGTATGAGGCTTTAAATAAAAAATATGTTGCAGCCACGTACAATGATTATTAAATATTAATATGAAAATTTTGTAAATATTTTATCGCGCAAATTAAAAGATCATGGTCGACATATATTTTAGAAACCCTTAGATTGTTGTATAGATCAGAATATTTTACCTCAGAAATAATTTACTTTTTTCGTTACGATTAGATGACGTATTGGGCGTAAATTGAACGCCTTTAAGGAGTTTTGTTAGTAAAGTAATGATATTATACTTCACATTGCTTTTCACTCACATATCATATTTTGGATAATCTTGATAAAATTCAAATCCACTTTGGTGCAAACTGTGGCTTTAACCTCTTGAACAAGTCACGTCACTAAGCTTCATTCGAGCTCCTCTACAATGATCAAATAAAGTTCGTTTTTGGAAAAAAAAACATAGGTCTGCATGCCGCATGTGGACGGTACTTTCTTTAATTTTCAATCCTGCCGTTCTGCAGAAATTACGGAGGCAGTTTGGCTCGGTAGTCAGAAGTTCTCCAGTTCTGTTACCCTAATGAAGAACAGAAAAGTGGGGTGTTTGCTGATGAAAGAAAGGGTTTTTTTCTCTGTTCTTCCTCATCATAAACTTGACAGATGTCATTCAGTGTTCCATTCGTTTGGATTTTCAACCCATATTTTTTTGACCCGTTGGTAAGCCCATTTCAATTCTCTTATAATATTTCCGTTTACTTCTTTTTCTTTCTGTTTCTTTTACTTTCTTTTTCTTTTTTTCCAAAGTGTGATTGGGTGAAATTAAGGAGTCTAATGTTGTAGTCCTTTCGGTTAGGTTAGGTATCTTACATTTTAGTGAGCTTCATGTGATTCCTTTTTACCCTTTTATCTTCCTTTTTCGACATCTTAGCCATGTCTATTCTAGACCTATTTTGGTCGGCTGGTCTAGCATTCAGATGTGGTTACAATAATTGCCAAGCCAACGGGCAACAAATTACTGAATATGATCAAAACAAGGTCAATCATACAAAGTGTATCCTAAAGTATGAAAGAAAGATTTGGAGCAATAATTCTTGTGAAATAAACTCAAAGAGAGCATCGGGAAAGGAGACAAATAAAATTGATCTTTTCTGGAATGACTACGTTGAAATGAACAGGGTTAGTCAGGATCCACAACAACCAAACTGAAGCCTCCGGGTTGTTGTTAATTCGCGCTGGTGACTGTTGCATACTTCTTTCTCTTTTCTAATTTGGCACTGGAACACGTCATCTTAAAGCTCTATGTTGTTCCTAGAGGCTGATGGCTTTGCCAGTTACTCATTCAATAATCTACGTTGAACTCTTTCTATATTAAATAGTATTCGAGACTCAGTATTCAGAATAGTATTCAGTCAATGAAAAAAAAAATATAAATCAAAATGGAGAACAAACATCCTCATGCCATTATATACGAATCAAAAACCAGAAAAAAAACATTGTCTTCCTGAGGCCCGGCCATGGTAAGCCCCTCACATCAAAACTAGATAGAAATCGATGGTAAATCAAACACAACAATAAGTCTGCCAAAATATTTGACGAGTCAGAGTCTTCAAAACAATAAATCAGTGTCAATTTCAGTGCGCTACCTACATCCAGTGCATGATGGATGTCTCTCGGTAGAAAACAAAAGATAGTTGGAAGATGATGATGCTGGAAGGCGTAAGGCCAATGGGCAAACCTCAAAGGCGACAAGTAGACGCAGCGAAGAAGAGGACCTAGGAATTCAATTCGGTTTGGTTTAGAGGATCACGAAATTTGGAGGAAGAACGTCTCAAACAAAGCCCAAGATGGTCTTTGGAACCCCATTGGAATGGGCGTATTCATCGGTGAGGACTATTTCATCAGCAAAGACTTTAAGAGTGAAACGATTGGACTGAAGTCAATACAGTAAAACAGGTCAACTTATTACACGAATTCACATACCACCAGCAGTAATCTAATCATATTTCATTATAATGTTTAAGTGCTTTATTTACTTTTCAGTTCTTTAAAAGCAGATCAAAAACTCATTGAATGTGCTAAAATGTAAAGAAGACAACTCTTACGACGTTTAAACGACTTTAAAAGACTCATACTAATCAAATGACTTCAAGAAATAGAGAGCTAGAGAGAGAGAAGGAGTAAATAATGAGAGAGGGGGTACAGAAAAAAACAAGGAAAAGAGGCATAGTTGGAAAACGAACTCACAAAAAAAAAACAAAGGAATCAAAACGCAATGGCAACGAATTCAGAGATTACTAATGATTTGCTGGTCGTTCAAAAAAGCAAATAGACCAGTGACATTTGGTCTTAAGGTTCGAAGGACAACAAGAAAGATTTCATCACTACTCGACGCTTAGCAGAATCCGTAGCATCATTTTGTGATCAAAATTATAACATGTAGTAAGTTGGTATAAAACCACGTTTTACCATGATTATCAGTTCGAATAACATTTCAATGCTAGGTTCAGCGGGTGGACTACCTTACCTTTATGCGAAAAATTATTTACAAACACCCGTATTTTTTATAAAATCCGATTTAGTATGTGACACACATTTTCAGTTGTTCTTTGATCCTAGCATCTTATCTTTAAAGTGCCTCAAAAGAGTTTGTCTATTCTCTCATCACTATGCAAACGGGGTCCAGTCTACTTATCGAGTGTAAAAAACAATGTCCATCATTAATCACCATCTTTGCGCGAATCAAATAGTAGAAAAAACATCCCTTATCTTTTTTATGCAAGTGGCACCTAGAATACGTTTGCCTATTGAGCAGCTACAACAGGTAATAAGAACGCAAGATGTTAACCTGCTAAACAATTTTTTGCACATCTTTCATACTCCAGAAGTCCAGTTAGTGGTCTCTTTTTCCAGGATGCAGCAGTTCTATTGGATGAACACAACGCAGTTTCATTCTATATTTTTCTTCACTAAAGAAGACGACCCGTGTGATCACTGTTATATCTAGCGCCCAGCGCCAGCTCAGAGAAATTGCCCAACATGGATGAAACCTAGAAAACTCCTCCCCTCTGCATCTGTGGTTATCGTTGTAGGTCAAATTTTTAACTGAGAGCGTCATGTAAAACCACTAGGCTTCTAACTCAAATTCAAAATAAAACTTGGAAAGATTCAAAATTGAATTCAAGACAACTTGATGGATGATTTCAACAAAATCACAACTCTTTGTTCAAGGTCCCCAACATCATTGCATCTACAAAAAAAAGGACCAAAAAGGTTCCAAAAACGTTTTCCAACTGCTTGAAATCAACTTGTACGACACAGCAATTGAATTCATACATATGCCAAAAATATTCCATTGCCAAAACTACAAGCTTACTCATCAATATTGTGACACCTCCAGCCTGGTTTTTCCCTACCGAAGGACTTGTTTTAATCATTCAAATCCTGTAATTTTGTTCTATAATAACAAAGTGTCGGTTTTCATAGCAAGGTAACCGAAGTAATCAAACGCGCTCAATCTTCGAAGCAATCCTCTTTCATAAACGTGAGTGCTGAGTTGATTTAGGACCACTTTCAACACTGAAAATAGTATAGACGGATATAACAACAGTTTTTTGATATCTGTTCGAATAAGAATATAACAGATAGTTGGATGTTTCTCTTTTGAAAATTTGGCTCAAAAAGTTTGACGGTCAAATCAATCTTGTCAGGTGTGAACTCTAGACCTACCGCTTCGAAGGCGACTATTCTAATCAAACTATACGGAATCGACTGTTCCTACTAGGACTATTATCATCAGTAACATAGTGTTACTGTTATTCAATAATTAAAATTGATTATGAGATTCTCCAAATTGGTGGGCTGATTGTTTCTAAATTAAAAAAGCTTAGATTATTATCTCGTCTAGATTACCAGTAGCTGTAGCTGCTTATTCTTCTGTTTCTGCATATTTTTTAGCACTACTAATATTACTACTGCGACTTCTAGTGCTACTACTTTTTCTAAGACTTTAAGAAGAAAAAAAAATTACTAACTCGAAATTTTCCAGGATGTCATGAATATAACTTAAGTCATTTCATCCGATACTAACACATATTTCTAGCCAAATTGTGTGGATCCTATATAAACATGAACATGTAGCATAAGCCCTACAGTTTGACATTAGGAGACAATGGGAAAACTACAACCCCAGAGATGTTATAGTACCTCAAATTGAGGGTGGAAAACCCTGTCACATCCGGACTTCTTTGCAATTGTGGCCGACCAAGTCATAAGTTGTTTGGCATGTAAGATGCAATGAGAAGATGTTTCGAAATTTGGCTTAAGAAATCAAGAAATTGACAAGTTGAAAAAATGGCTGAATATTACACAGAAAGATGGAAGCTCATTTCAAGTTCTTGGTCTAAAGAAATAAATTCGTAAGATGCCTTGGAACTATAGCCGGTGTTGTCAAAATCGGTTGGTAAGTCTGGCAATACCGGGATAATCTAAATGAAGATCAAATTTTTATTTTGATTTACTACCTGGTAACTCTGTAAAAAACTATTTTAACCAAATGGATACGGGAAGCTCCTATTGCATTAATTAATGAACGAGAAAGGGGATCAGACAATCGGTTCAAATCAATTCAATATATCCACAGGAGTTGTCACCAGTGTTTCCGAAAAAGATTGAGAAGTCTCGCAGTATCAGGATAATCTGAATGGTTACTAAATTATTGCGATTTACATCCCTACAGCCCGGCGAATAAATGCTTTTAGCATAATGGATAAGGCAAGCTCATGATGCATTGTGCAAAGAACGAGACAATAGGACCTCGAGATAATCGGAAACAAATCCTTCTCTTGCGTAAATCAAAGTTCAGTTCGTATCCTACAAAATCGTTTAGGGCCTATTATTCTTCTTACTGGGTCTATCTGGGGAGATCTCACGGCCAAGAAATTTTAAGTGTCTGAAGTTTGTTTGGTTGCACATGCAACGTTCCAGAAATTGGCACTATTTGAATATTTGGATAATCGGATTAAAATATTGACTACGTCGTGTCAGTCATATCACGGTCGGAACTGAAAATGCTTGAATAGTCTTAGATTGTTGTGCTCATAAGGATGCAAACTCCAAAAGTCAACAAATCCTCGAGGAAGGTGTAGTTACAGCAATCGAGAGTGCAACTGCAGAAGTCTCAAATCCTCTTTTCCAACTTTTGGCATTCCCTTTGTAAGTTGCTTCAATATAGTCAAAAAACGTTGCATCACTGGTAGAGCCACAGCGTGACTACTAGTGCCAGTGCTAATACTTCGAACAAACTTCCGATCGAGCGGTATTCATCTGAAATAACTAGAACTTTATTTGGATTGGTGAATACCCACTCGTTTTGGGTAAAGCCAAAGAGGACCCCACTTAAAGCTTTCGCGTCGAAACAGAATACGAATATAAGGCCTCTTGTGTTGTTTCCACCTCTGTCTCGCAGAAGCTGTCCGAGAGTGTTCGCACTGTACGTAGTTAAACAATGGTAGATGGGTTCTTTGATGGGTTCTCTTTTCCAGAGCACCCACTCAAACGAGCTGTTAAGAATAGAGTCCTAATTGTGGCCAGGAACAAACCGTGTTTCGTGTTTTAGAGAAAATATTTCGCAGGATGCAGGTTTTAGAGAAAATAAAATTAAAGGATTGCAATAAAAGAGGTGTGAGAAGAATAAATCAAGAAGGATGTGATAAAATACAGCATCATAAAGTGAGCGATGGCTGTTAGAGATGGATCGACAAATTATTAAAAGTTGCTGGTCATGCGTTAAAAAAAAAGTTTAGTTTCAAATTAACTTCATCGTCGTTACCATAATATTTTGGCCGTTTTTGTATACCTAAGAGGACAAATTTCTTGGTTTTGAATGCAAATTTGCTAAGTTTTTTTCCAAAATGCGCCTATTTTCAATTTTTAAATAATTAATAGTGTCTCAAATAGTCTCAAATGTTGTTGAACAGTGTCTCAATGTTGTTGAATTTACATACGGAACGTAAGCGATAAAAGGAATTTTCCAAAGTACAAAATGAGCGTGTCTAGAAACAGAACAAAATATGCAGCGATTTCAACGAAATTGAGATCGCGTTGAAATTTAGTCGCTGGGAGTGAATGTCAAACTCCTCACGAAAGGAATTCAACAGCATCTAATATACCCCAACAACATGCAAGAAGTTATCACATCTTTGTATATTGTCGACATACCCACCTGGCCGACGGTAGATTTGCATTCCACTTGAAACAAATCATCATAATCACTTCTGCTTTGCATAAAATATGAAATTCACACACAACCTCAACCCAACCAATCGTTCGAGCTACAATCAATAACTTCTCGTTATTTATTGCAATAGGACGCGTTAGTACCGTAATGTGACCATAGTATCTGCAGAATATGTGAGGAACATTCAAAGGTGAGAGATAGTTACGATCACTTGCTTTGCCGTCGGCAATCATGCAAAGTTGTTCAGATTTCGTTGAAAACTCACCACGATCAATAGTCAAAATAGATACACGTATCTGTAAGTAAAGATATCGCAGATTGGAGTGTAGAACTTGGCTAGATCATTTCTGACAGGCAAAGGAGTATTCAGCAGTGTCGACACCAAAGGATTTGGATCCTCTGAAGACAATTTACGACTGTAAGAGTTCATAGTTAGCCGTTCCGGATGTGGAAACCACAAAGCGGAGAATAAAGCAAAGGTCCTGCGTGGACGCAAACGTTATTTATTGGGTAGGAAGCAGACATAATGGATTTCTTCCCGCCTCGTTTCTTGCAGCTTAGCGTCTACCTTGTTATGGAAATTTCCTGATTGGATACATCATCAAACAACACTCACCTATGATCCCTGAGATGATCCTGTCGCCGGAATGCTTTGCCGCATATATCACATGCGTACGGTCGCTCGTCGGTATGCGTGCGCTCATGTATCAGGAGATTATAGGACTTGGTGAATTGTCTATTGCAAAATCGACAGATAAATTGCTTTTTCGGTCGTTGCCCCGCACCACTGCTATTGGTAACGATTGCATTAGATGCTGCCGATGTCGCGGAAATATTCGCGGCTATTACTACGTTACTCGTATTTGCTGTTGAAACACCACAACCACTACTCATTGCACTATTCGTTGTTGTGATTAATGACGATTGCGATGGCGAAGATGATGATGATGTTGTTGATTGGGACGATGATTGATTGTGTTGATGATGCTTTTTTGTTGTACCGCATGGTGTTATTGTTTGTACTTGATGATGTTGTTGAACGATTGTTTGTAACGGTTCGTTGGCTAATTGTTGATAGGCTGCATTCAACAATAGGTTGGAATAGCTATTATCCAAAAGATGATCGTCATCAGTTGGTGAGTCCAATGGTGACTCGACGAACGACAGATGATCGTCATTGTCCAAGAGTCCTAGATCGTCGCAATCGGCCAGATCGCTGGTTAGATGGTTGTTTTGGTGGTGGTGTTGGTGATGATCATGCGAGTGGTGCTGGTGAAGACCATTCTCCAGGATCAGGCTGGGCAGCTTTTGCTGGGGCCGATTGGTGTGGGACACTTGTTGATGAGTATGGTTCGTTGCGTTGGGCGATGGCGAGAGAGTGGTGGTCGATGATTGATGCGATGTAGCACTGTTTGCTGGAGTATTAGTGAAGCGTAAAACATCTGCTTTGCCGGTTATTCGTTGCAAGGCTAGGTACGATTCTAGGGCCTGCAGGTTCAAGGCTGCAGCCGCGGCGGAATTGGCAGGAAGCAGGGCAGCCTGTTGCAGACTAGACACCATTGCACCTTGCAGCGACAGGACGACTGCGGCAGCTGCAGCCAATTCTCCAGATGGCGAGGTGGCGGCCGAGGATGTTGTCGACGCCGTTGCTATTGTGGCTGCAGGCATTGATGATGATGTATTGGCTGGTGAGGCAACCAAATGTGAGGCTGTTGTTCCATGATAATCGATCGTTATACTATTACCGGCATTTCTCATTTTAGCGGCTGGATTCGTTGCTACATCGCCAGCGGCTATTTGCTCCATTATTATTGTCTTAGTCTCGTTAAAATATGGAAGAAATACACCAACTCTCAGCGGGTTCCAGTCATAAAATCACGAAATAACACGCGACCGTAAATCACTCGTTGGTCACGCTTCTTCGGCTCCAAACGGCGAAGTGTTCCAAAGAAGGGGTTAGGCGTGTAGGTGGGTTTCATGCCACGGTTAACGGCCGACCATCTAGCAATGCACTAGCGGAGCACTGTTCCCATTTCGTTTCCACTTCCCATGACCGAAAATAGTCTTGCTCATTTTCACATGTGCCGCCGATGATAGTTTAATGCTAGTCAACCTACTTATCAGCCAACAAGCCTGATTATAGGCACTCGAATACTATCTTTTTGCTTCGTGCTTAGCAGGACAAATCACGGAACAACATCAACGAGATTCACATGCGTGTTCCAACTACTTCCTGTTTAGGTGTTCAGGACGAGCAGAACATCTGACGGAATTTGGCAATGAAGTTCACTTCAGAGGGTCCCAAACATTTCCACGGAGAGTAATACCACACACTATAGTCGCGCTCTCACTCGAAAGTCTCGAATTTTTCTTTCAATTGAACTGAAAATCAGATAACATCGAACAGGATCTCAAACATTTTCGAAGGTGAAAATTCCCTTGAAACCGCACATCGGGAATTCCATTCGTTACTTGCACTTGCTAGCCATAGAAATCAGTTGAAGAGTCAATTACAGAAATTTGCATACTTATTTGTTTATTAATACGATGATGTCACAATTGATCGGCGAATAAACAATGAGATCAACAACAAATAAAAACAACAACAGCAACAAATACGTGTATATATGGAAGAAAAAAAACTGCTTTTCCATATGTCCTCCTTTATATTATTCACTGTTGATTATTCAAATAGATGCGCGCGCAATGTTAACAAAGTCCACGATACAACTAAACCTCTTACGATTCGAATGCTTAATACGGACCTGTGCTGCCCTCTAATGCACACACATACACATGCATATGCGAAAACCGAAAACCTGACGAGAAGAAGAGTTCTTTAGGGGTTTTTCTTGTTTGGCCACAACAACGGCACGTTTAAAGACTTTATTGTATCTTCCACATGTACATACTCGTACCTACGTAGTACGGCTTCGGCACCGGGAAAAAGACTTGCGAGACGCGAAGGAAATCGCCGTTCGCGTCTTGGATCTGTTTGGGACGCAACCGACACAGGTCTCCGCGCCGGACCCATGGACCAGTGCGCACTGAGGACCCCAGCGTCCCCGCACAAAAGAAAGAAACACCTCGGCCCAAGACTTTATGTGGTACCTTCCAGATCTAGACATTGAAGAGCGCCGATGGGATCGGCCGTGCTATGGTGTCTTATTTCTTGTAGATACGAATGTATCTACTCCTTCGCTGGATAGGCTTCGTGCTCACCTGAGTTTTCCATCTACCTTTCGTCCATTGCGCGAGATTGGGTGTTTGCGCTACGAACGCCAACTAGAAAACGCTGCAGCAAACATGATCTTTATGATTGCGCCTTCTCACCACATTCATATATTTCGCTGTCGTATGGCGTACAAGATCATGTTATTTAGCGCAAGTATCTCAGCGCTTGGTCGGCGCGGAGTATCTCGTAGATACTTTTTTTCGTCTTTCAATTTTTTATCTGTTTAACTGCTATTAATAGGATGAGTCTTACATATTTTGAGAATTTATTATGGCTAGTAAATTTGTGGGTTTGATTAGATAATTTAGCACATTTGTCTATGATTTGCGCATTTTCATGTTGTTTGGGGAGTGCTCCGAGTATGCTCGGCTTGTGAATTGCCCTGGCCAGAGCACTTAAGAAGTTCATTAAAGTTCGCTAATGTAGAAAACTAATAAATTCCGACTGTCCGAATTTCACGGCGTATCTGAGAAAAATTTTCCAAAAGTATTTTATGTCGTTTTCTTGAATGTTTTGCAAAAGCATTTTGTTTTCACTAAACATTGACGGACATACGCCATGCTACAACATAAAAAAGATTTCGATACTAAAATGTTCAACCACGATTTATTTTCGTCCTTTTTGAACCAAGAATCCCAAATTCTGAATTTTTACTTTAACTATCATTTGACTTTTCCTTCGCTCGTTATCTAATTTGATGAATTATTACGCCTTCCATTTTTTGGTGGTCTAATTTATATTTGATCCTATAGCAGATTTTCACGTAATTTTTTCATTACGCAAAGATAGGCATGAATGCAAAATTTACTAGCACTGTGATCCTTATTAGCAATGACTGCGTTTGGAAGTGCCTCTGAAAGGAAATTACAGACTTAAAGTTTTGTGGTTTATTCTTCTTACCGAGAAGGGTAAAAGGGGTTAGGTGCCCTGCATTCCGTAAGAAGCTTACAAATCATCAGCTGTGGGAAAAAGTTCCAGAGTCCTGATAAGTGCACTTTAATTTAAATGAAAACCTGCTGAATGCAAAGTGCTGCAACTTTAATTAATTTAAATGTGGAATATCGACCTAATTTAAATATGGTCTAAAGAATAAGTCCCGATAATGTAGAAATAATATTTAAAATAAATATATAAAATATAAATAATTTATTTATATTGTATTTAATAAAAACCTATCAATTAATATTGAAATGAATTTTATGCAGTAGCTAACCAACGAATTTATGCATCAATGTCCGATTTGCTCTTCCGCTTGGAATTTTGAATTTTGATTTATTTTCTCTATTTAATTTGTAATCATAATTATTAATTATATTTGTTACTCAATTTTTGATTTATTGTTATCTAGTTTATTGCTTTTTATTGCTTAAGTCCTTTCCATATAGTTTTAAATTAGGGTTTTTGAGATATACATCTAGTGGCGTAGCAATTTTTATTCAGAAGTTTTTTTTTTACATGTGATCCAAGTAATCTTATGGTAATATAAGTAGGCTTTTGACCAGCAGGACTCAGGGATTACTCAACAATTTATATATTTTATAAATAATATATATAATTATTAATACGAGGTGTGCTCAAAAAGTAAGGTAACTTTTCAAAATTCGCGGGCAACGTACATTCGATTTAAAAAATTTTTTTTTTTTATGTTGTCACTCTCGTCACGAGCATATATTTAGTTTGTCTGTGAGGGCCATCACGGTTAGAGATGCTTTACGCGCTTGGCAGTTTTTTGCCATTGATAAAAATGGATCAAAGAATTTGCATCAGATTTTGTTTAAAAAATTAAATTAAATCCTCCAAGACAATTGAAATGTTGACGGTGGCATACGATGAAAATGTTCTGAGTAGCTTACAATGGTTCAAACTCTTCCACTGTGGCCGGGAAGATGCCAATGACGCGCCAGGATCTTCTGGAAAACGTTCAAGTAGTGAAGAAAATGGATTTGGAAAACCGTTGAATCACTATCAGAGACGTTTCTGAGGATATTGGCATATCGGTTGGCTCGTGCCATGAGACTTTTTGGAATGTTTTTGGCATGAGATGTGTCTCAGCGAAGTTGGTCCCGAAACTGCTTACTTGTGACAAAAAGAGCTGTCGCATGAGAATCGCTCACGTGCTGTTGACAGACGTCAATGATGATCCGGATTTGATAAAAGGATCATAACTTTTGATGAATCACGGGTATATAGTTATGATATCGAATTCAACGCCCAATCGTCCCAATGGAAGAGCTCAGGTGAGCCAAGACCAAAAAAAGCACGCAAAGTTCGATCAAATGTCCATGTTTTGCTGACTGCTTTCTTATATTACCGTGTCAAAAGTTCTCACCAAAAGATCGTACGGCCAATAAAGAGTATTATCTTTAAGTTATGCGCTGCTTGCGAGAAGCAATACAAAGAAAACGTTTAGAATTGTGGAAAAAGGATTCAGGGCTTTTGCATCACGATAATGCCCCTGCTCACTCATCTTTGCTTTTGAGAGATTTTTGGCCAAAAACAACACCACAATGATACCTCAGCCACCATATTCATCGCATTTTGCCCCATGGGACTTTTTCTTGTTCCCAAAACTGAAGAGACCTATAAAAGGATGGAGATTTGCAACGATTGAGAATTTTTAGACTGCATTGCTGGAAGAGCTCAAGACTATACCGAAAAGTGCTTATGAGATGTGCTTCGAGGATTGGAAAGAGCGCTGGCGCAAGCGTTTTGCATCTTATGGGGTTTTCTTTGAAGGGAACAACATAAATATTGACGAATAATTAAATATTTCTTTTGCTAAAAATACAAAGTGAAGTTACTTTTTGAACACACCTCGTGTATTAGATTACATAAAATATATAAATAATTGATTGGAGAACGACCCGACTCCATTTTTCATAGCAAGTCACCCTGATATTACTTTTTATTCAGATTTTTAGGAGGGAATACTTAGAAATTTCGAATTTCACGAAAATTCGGTCCTTGACCAACATGTTATGGCTGATATTTTCAAATGTAAACTCTCCTCGCTTGGATAAGGTTGCGACCAATTGCTAAGCTAACCAATTGCTAATCGCTACAGGATTACGCATGCGCTCGGAGCCACTTACACACGAGATGGCTGATTCTAAAAATTCTTCATGTTTTTCCACCCATTTTCTGGACATCGCAGAAACCTTTGTTTTTGTTTTGGTACATTTCGCATCTTTACCATAGATCGTACTTCCTTCTAAAGACGGAACTGTCTTACTTCTCCTTATAAGATTCTAGATTGGGTATTAAATAAGGAGCTTTGATGGATGCAGCAGGGCCGTTGCACGATTTCGTGATTCAAATCTCTCCAGGATTTCATGTCTGCTGGAAAAATGGAGGATACTGGAATACTGGATACTGAGGATTGCTTTTTTTGCTGCGAAAACTAAAGTCAGTTTCTGAGCCTGTCAAATACTCACTGCCCATGTTTTTGTTCTTTCGTCGGCTTTTTTCTGATTTTTTTCTTTTGATCCTCCATTTTTTTAGTGTTGCGATGAAAAAATGACTAAGACAACTTCAAGAGTGGGTCGTAGGCACCTCACGGTCATACTGCAACGTCGATAGTCTGCTTGAGTATCAACTGGAAAACCTAATATTAAATGTTGGTACTAGCTTTGTATTAGTTATTGTGGGTTGATGGAACCAAACCAAACCTTTGCTAGTAGAACCATAAATGATGAACTCAATGAAAAGTCCATTCACTTCTTTTCCAGACAAGTCATTCCACAGTCTCATCCTGCAATGCCGGAAAAAACCTACTCAGAACTAATGCAGGCAAGTTAAGCTACGGTGAGCCAAGGTTTGTGTCCATTTTAGTTTATGTGTAAAGCAATTGAAAAGTTTCATCCCTGAATAATGGAAATAAAGGGCACAGTAAGTGAAGGTTGATTCCAGCCTAGTTTACTTGCTAGTTTTGAAAAGATTAAGCAAAGCAAATATGCTTTCCGAAGAGAAGATCTTCATCTAGGGATATCATCATCATGGCCTTAAAATTATCCACATTCAACCTTGGAAGTGGAAGCCTCCGAGAAAGTATAACTATCACAAATAAATATCCTTGAAAAATAATATTTTATGCTACAATCTTTCCAGAACTTATGAAATTGTCATTTTATTTCAAAATAATATAGAAACTTGATGTTTTGACACATTCAAGCCAATGAAGATATCTCAGGTGAGCTAATCCACAGCGGTTACTTGGAAAAATGGAATTTTTTTATAGGTATACACAGGTTTACAGGATTAGTCGGTTTTACAGCAATTCAATATCCAAAAAAGTAATGAAAAAATACCAAAAAATAACGAGAATGTCGACTGAAAATTGTCGAAATTCAAAACACACATCATAGGCTTTACTTCAACAACAGCTAGCTGTAAAAAAATACAAGAAAAATATTATCCTAAGAATATCAGCAATAACTTATCCCAAGAACATTGAAGCTGGAAGGGTTTCTTTGCAAGGTAACAGTTCTGAAATATTGTAAAATATTTTACAAGGTTCAACAAGACGTTCTGGGTAGCGCTTCCGATTGACATTTATATTGGATTTTATTCTTATACAAAAAGCCATTCATTAAATGTTTTCACTTCAGACAGGACTATAATCTTTGGGAAGTTATAAAAGGCTGAATTAACTTGTAACAATTTAACCAGGAGGCAGTATGTTTGTAATATACATGCCGAGAGCTGATGTGTTCCTAAAATTCCAATTCAAAAAAATTTCGAAAACCTCTAGCCTCTAGCTTATCAAGAATACCATTGTTTGCATACATCTGGATCTGCTGGAAAGCTGAATCTAATGGATATGCCTCCCCCAACTCCAGGATCCTCGTGATTGAGCTATTTGCGAATGATCCTCCTATGTTTTGGAAAATTTCCTATGCTATCTGATATATAGCACTCAGTTACCCTTCGCTTCTTTCTTATAATTTTCCATTTCTACTTAAATGGGCAGTCGTTTTTATATGGAAACCTCCTTAGTACATGGACGTTATTATATGAATAAAGAAAACTGTAGCCTCCTTGGAAGAGAACTTGGAAAACGCTTCCCAAAAACTTTAGTCCATGTGATGCTTACAACCTCTGACAAATGCAACCGCGTGCATACTATGTTCTGGCAGTCCTCAGAATTACAAAAAAGCATTATGGAGCATCAGGGGGGGATATAGGACTCAATCTTCACCCCTCCATCCTTCCACGTACAGAAGAGGATCTCGTAATGCAACCTCTAGAGATGGACGAACAGGAGAGCTTGTACGATGTAATATGTGTAACTTGATTTTCAAAAAGACTGAAGATGGTTATCAGGTTGCTAGGAGGGCAGTCCAGGGAGATTGCATATCTAGGAATCTCATTCGCTAGCCGTCAACAATCGCCACTTCTTACTAATCCAAAAATAACATAGGTGTAAAATAATTCCGCTTTAGAGCCCATATTAAATGTAAATTATTTATGTCTTTGCATGAACGTCAATGCCAACTTCGATTTCATGTTTCACTTCGCCCAAAAATTCTCTGAGTAGTTAGCGTAACATAAGCGTGGTAATATTTTTCTTTAGCGGCTCTCTACAACAAAACACAAATTGAGGCATCGTTTCAAAACCAAATGTCGGCTATTGTATCCTCTTCAATGTTGGGAAGTAAAAACTGATTAGCACGGCGCGGTTGCGGTAGCCATTCACTGCAATGGCAATTCCTTGCTAACTACGAAGAAAGAAGAAAAATGGCCACCACACCGAGATCCGCACCAGACAAACACTCATTGTGGACAATTTTGCTTATTGATGTATCCTTCGAGGTAGAAATGAGCTTCATCTAAAAAGATGATTTTTCGATGAAAATGCTCATCAGTCAATAAGCAGACTATACTCCAATGAGCAAACCAAAAACGCATCCAAGCAACAGCAGCAACCTTGACGGTTGCGTCACAAAATTTCACAAAACGATGTACAATCTGCGTCTTTGACATTTCCTTTTTATCTACAAATTTCTGCAAATTTTCTGCTTACTTTGAGCCAAAGACTCACCACTTAGGAAATACGTTTTTGGTATTTCCTAAATTTGTTCAAGTGAAAACAGAACCATTTCATAAATATCAAACACTAAACTAAATTTCTGTTACATCAGAAATGTCATTGAACCTACTAACGTCAAAATTAACCCATAGTTGCAATTCCAATCATTAGATGGCCCGCCCTATATTACTGGGATTGGTGGGTATAAGTTTATCATAGCGAACAACATGAGTTTTGTGTTTTTTGTTGAGTTGATGTGTTTGTCAATCAGCTCCCCTTTGCTCGGTATGAAGATTTCGTTTGCGATTATAAGGCTGTTTGTTGGTATTGTTGTGGATAAGTTTTTGGCTAGTTTATATCCTGCAGCCCATTCGGAGTTTACTAAAGGCCTCATTGGAATGTTCGGTTTGTGTAGTTTTGGTAGCGCGATCAATGGTGTAGCCAAAGGGTTCGTTCTTGTTAGTCTGTACGTGAATTTGGGGTCTAACCGCAGTGAACCAATTAGGGTCAATCAGATAATGAGCAGTCAGCCTAATTTTTTTTTTGTGGTAGGGAGGTGAAGGCTGTTTACGCCATGAGTGTGGGACTCCCAGACGCAAAATGCATTTGGACTACCCACTAAACATATCCCCTGTCAACCTGAGAACCTAGCCTGTAACCGTTTGACACATTACTTCGGGCTAGGCCTCTTGTTCCTACGCCTAGACGCCTAATATTAAACTGGACGAAATCCTTGCTATAGTTCTAGTCAAATAAACGATGTTGAGCAATTAATCATCATAGTAAATCTACTGAGGAGGGAGCTGGAAACTTACCAATCCTTGTTTCATATGGCTACAACTTTCATTTGGTATGGCTACCATCTTTACAGGACACACATTGAATCGCGAAAGTTTTATAAAACGTACGATTCAGCAGTTGATAGCCCTCTGCCTCTCGCCTCCACGGTTCCTGTAGTAAGGACATAAATAAAATACTGCTTAACCGACAAAAGTGCGACGACTAAATGGGTACATGCTTCGACTTAAAAAAAAATTTAAAAGAAAACAGAAATCAAATTTTTCCACCTCTCGATCGACACTACCTATTCCGTAATCTAAAAGAAAAGCTCAAAAGCTCTAGGAGACTTGCTATCTGCATCCCAGCTAAAACTCTCCAGTTCTTTGAGAGGTATCTTACAGGAATTTCGAAGAATGAAGGAAGTGGACACATTCGGAAAACGCAGGATGAGTAGAATCGGCGAATACAGTTGAATTTTGCGTGGGCTCCAAAATTGGAGGACGCGATCACGCATAGTAAAGGCGAGGCCTCTTCAAGACTTGGTAGGTTGAAGGCTATGACAATAGCTTACCCTTGTGGTCTTCGTCAGTTGAAAAATGTCTATGCTAGCACTGGAGCACTGGCACAGCTACGAGTTTTTAATATGGACTCGTAGAAACATACATTGGCCAAGACACTTTTTTCTCCTTTCTTTGAAATTTATGGGCACTGTTTTTTGTTAATAAGTAGCCGTTTCTTTTAATTTTTAAATTTGAAGTTCTCTCTAACGAAGGATAAACAGCTCGGGTCGTATGAGTAGTTAGACATAGTTCCCTAGGACTCAAACTAAAGATTAAGATGCAAGGATTCCAAAGATTAACTCATTTAGTATTCATAATCATTGACGAGGTTCGATTCAAAACAAGGTTTCTAATTTTCGAAGTTATTTCATCTTTGAAATATGATAAATTAAAGAGGTTTTGTGAGGGATATATGGCTTATTGTTGGCTATATTGTTGTGTGGTAGGCCCTTGACAGCTAACAAACTAAGGTCAATTTTTAGTTATTTAAAAACGAAAAGAAAGAAATAAAACAAAAGAAAGTAGAGAAACTTTAGGACGAAATATAAAGATACTGGGAAAGGTTTAACTCTCTACCTTTCCTTGGTTCCGTTTGGTTACATATTCTACAGATTCAAGTGCTCATATGCACATCGCAGGTTAGGTACGTTTTTTTTTTGAATTTTCAAATATTTTGGCAAGCTATCACCGAAGACTTGGAGGAATCACATTGTTAATGATCGCGACCGCAATTGTGAAATTCCAGCAAATGTGAAAACCACATCACACGACTCGCTAACTCCCGGTGAAATTGACCCAAAATCCTCGCCAACTTCATATCCAGCTAATTCTCCATACTTGACCAAATCCCATTGTACCCAGGCCCCAATCTCACGTGCGTAATGATGATGATGCCCATAATCATCATTATCATTATCATGATCTCTTCAGATAACCAAAGATTTTGCGCTCATTTGTTAGAGGTTCGCGGACTAGGTCTGAGTTCTTGAGCAAGTCGAGGTGATCAAGTTTGAGTAAAATTTAATTGATCGTTTTAGTTGATAAATTCTCCGGTAACATGGAATACAGTCGTTATCTTTGACCGCTTGGTGTCTTGTTGATGTTAGCCCACTGAGGACGCTTGCACAAGCACAAGGAAACGGCCGGGCAAGAATGGAAGCATGCGTGAGGTGGAGCGATTTGTCTTGTCGCAGTGATCATGGCATACTAAATGTTTTTCGTATGGTCAAATAATGAAAATGCATTCATACAACTATTATTTTGACTGCTGTCTCTAGTAATGAAATTATTAGTACGAATATGAAGGAGCGCCGTTAAACGGCTTCGCGGACCATTATGTCTATATTAGTCGGCGGATAGTGGTGGAGATTATTTGGATTTTTAGGGAGCTAGGAAGCCTAGAGCGCAAATTAATCTAGTAAGTAGCAAATTAGAAATGAATGTTTTGGGGGCGAGGCTAGTAACCGAATGAATATTTATAGCCACATTAATGAAGAACTCAAAAAGAGAAAAAACAAAAAATTTCTGTAGTTAACACTTTAAAGAAATTATGATTTAGATGCTTTCAACTTATAAATAATGGCATTTTGCCAACAATGAATTCAAGAAATGGAGGGTTAGCTAGGATTTCCAGTGTCAAAAAACTTTTGTTGTCTTTTGATAGTAGTGACATACAAGATTCATTAATTTTTCATTCAAGAAAACCTTTTCGAAACTGCAGATCGAGTTCATTATACAGTTGCACAACGCTCACTTTCTTTTTACCATAGAAAAAAACATTCAAAGTAGGAGCGAACTTTGATTTTTTCCTGTAAAAATCTCTGCAAAGAGAGAAACAAAAAACAGACTGTGGGTGCCAGGCCAGTAGAATATGGAGGATGTGACAGAATTACCTTAATAATCTTATCAGATGTTATACTCCTTTTCTAACTTCTCATCGAGCAAAACAAAAACCTTGGATTACTAAGCGTGTACTTGTTGCTCTGAAAGCTAAAGATAAGGCTCGCTGTTGTCCTAAACCGTCTTGTTCTATTGAAACAAGGACCTAATTCTGTTAAATGCGCTCTATAGCTAAGAATGAAAGCAGAACCGCTTCGAAGAGTTATTTCGTCAGCTTGGAGTATACACTTAGGTCCAAGAATACAAAACCTTTCTGGGACTACATCAGGTCACTACAATCCTCACGTACTATTCCTACAGGTACAGTTCACTGGGACGGTCTTGTAGTATCAACTCCCGAAGATATTTCGAAGTTATTCTCGTTGTTTTTTTCCTCCTTCTATATCGACTGTTCTTAACATTTGTTAAACATATTTGTTAAATCTTTAGCATCGTCTCTGTCAATTCCATTGTTCCGTCTTCTCAACCTCAGTCTAAGCTCTGTTGCATTTCCCACTACTTGGGAACAAGCTATCATTGTTCCAATTCTTAAAAATGGCAATCCTTCGGACATACCCAATTATCGACCTATATCTCTAATTTCTTGTTTTCCAAAACTATTGAAACGTCTTGCGCACAACCGATTCTCTGCTGGATTGCGTTCAGTTGTTGCCCCTGAGCATGATGTCCTCGTTAAAGGTTGTTCTATCACTAATAATTTGACTGTATTGATGAACATTGCTTAGGTTTTGCACAGGTAGTTCCAAGTCGATGTGACTTTCAGGGATTTGTGTATGGCATTTTTATCCTTCATCAGGTGTTCCCCAAGGTTCTATTCTAGGACCTTTTCTCTTCCTTCTTCTTATGAATGACCTGAAATTTGTGATCTCTTCTCCTTGCCTCCTGTATGCTGATGTTTGTTTGGTCCTTCCTATCCTAGAATATTGTTGTGTAGTCTGGTTTCCCCGTTATTCTTATGTCATTTCTACGATTAAATACGCTGTAGCATTTCTTTGTTGTTGGAATTCGTACAGAATACATCAGCTTTCATTTACCTTGTTGGTATCCATGTTTTCACGATTTTGTCTCACGGAATAATCGTATGAGACATCTTTTTAGGAGTGTACATCATACAATAATAAAGAGAGATAGTCATAAGTGTCTCAAACCAGCATGAACATATGGATTGAAGTTGCACTATCGGACAGAAATTCCCGGCAGACCTTCCAGTAAGAACCAGACCACAATTTGCGGTATAGTGGAACCACACCAAAAATGTTGGTCAGCCTATTGTACTGAGTTTCGATTAACTGGTGATTAACTGGTGATGGGATAAAAAAAGAAGCAAATAGGGACCTGTCTCATCCAGATCTAGGGAAGCACTTTAATGCACTTTTTTAATTAATATGAACTTCTGACGATAAAGTTCACACTTACCAGTTAATATTGCACATGAGGACAATGATTTTCTTTTTCTCTTTTTTGTCGATTCATGCCTCGTTCTTCATCGAGTTATTAGACGATGTTTGAAAATTGACAGCATTTAATGAAGAAAAAAATTAAAAAACGCATTCCAAACAGGTGCATTGTAAATGGTTTGTTTCTATAAATACCGTCAAAACTATTTTGTAATAAAAAATTTGACTGTCAAGAGGAACAAAAAAGGGGGGGGTTCGAGCATGTTAGAACTCACTCAGATCACCATTTTTTTGTATTTGAAGGAAACATGCGGGTTTCTGAATATTTGAATATATAATATATCTGAGATTTTTGCTCAAAAGGCAATAATGATTAGAAAAATTTTATATTCCTTGTACGAGGCGAAGATCCTACGTAGTACCCGATATGTCATACTCAACACCCAGTTGTCAGATGGACATATCTGAGCACGCGTCAGAAACGTCAAGCCATCACAATTTTTACCCACACAATACTACACACCGAAAGATTGTGCTGAAATTGTGTAATTTTACTCTCGAAATAAGTCTATTTACTTGCTGAATTCTGTTTTCTTAAAGAATTTTAATTCTTTTCTTAAATATTTTTTATTTTTAAAATTCAAAATAATGTTACTATAACGCAGTGTACATATACAGCTAAATATTGTAACCGATTTGCTCTGATACTGTAGATAACTTGAAGTCTACTGGGTGAGTTCAATGAAAAGGGTATTTTCGGTTGCATCGAAGCTGAACATTTAAGACCATCTACGTCCAAGTGGAGATGATATTGATGACGTAAGAGTCGATGTTGATTAAAACCTAAGCACATGACAACATCAACTCGCTCAGCAATTCTCCGGGGTCTCTCCGGCCAATTTATGGGAAATTTTAAATATTGATTTTCTATAAGTTCTATATTTTTTTATACTTTTATACAATTCTCAGTACATAATTACTTTGTCTATACAAAATACTATTTATTTCAAAAATTCAAGCCTGGAGATCAAAGACATCTCACGCAATATAATAAAAACATACAAAATATCATGAAACATAGAAGACCTAGAAGTAAGGTTCATGAGACTTTTGACGACGGTATCATCGATAACTGCTATTCGGTCCCTGAGCATTGAAAAGATATCTTTGTACGTTTTGTGGGTATAAGTATATACCTACAAAAGTTTGTGAAAAGAAGTAATAGGAGTACCACTTCTCTTTTTTTTGAGGCTAACCACTCATCAAGCCAATTTTTAACTTCTTCGTAAGAATGGAAGTGCTGCTCCGAAAGTCCGTGCTTCATCGATCGAAATAAGTAGTTGTCAGAATGGTGAATCTGGAAGTCTGGTGAATACGGCGGGTGAGGCAGAACTCCCCAATTAATGTCTTCCAAGTAGTTCTGGACAGGTATTGCAACATGTGGCCGAGCATTGTCATCTTGAAAAATGACTTTATCATGTCTTTAGTGAAATGGTCGTCTTTCCTTAAGTGCGTGGTTCAATTTGATCAGTTGTTGTCGGCAACGCTTGCCAGTAATAGTCTCACCAGGTTTCAGCAGTTCGTAATACAAAAATCCCTTATTATCCCACCAAATACACAGCAAAGTTTCTTTTCATGAATATTTCAGACTGGTTGTGATGTTAATGGCTGGCCTGGGTCTACCCATGATTTTTTCCGCTTGGGATTGTCGAAATAAATCCACTTTTCATCGCCAGTAACATTTTCAAGCTTTTTGGATCTTTCCCATGGCTTTTAAACGTTGTGAAATGGCTGCCTAAGTAACTTCCAACGTTTCTGCCAACTGTTTTTCAGTTTGTGTGTTGTCTTCATCCAATAATGCTTGCAAATCTGTATCTTTGAATTTTTTTGGGTGGTTTTCCACGGTCTTTATTGCTGATATCGAAATCGCCATTTTTAAATCTTTTAAACCATCGTTCACAAGTGTCTTGGCTTGGGGCATGAACACCATATGCTTCCACTAACAATCGATAAGTTTCTGTTGCCGTTTTCTTCAAATGAAAGAAGGTTATTACACTTCCCCGCAAAACCTCTTTTTCTGGCACGTAAATCGACATTTTTGAAGCGAAAAAAACTATGTTGTTTGTACAATCAAAACGTATGACATACTGGAATTTATTGACAGATACTTACACTCCAAAATGCCATTTTAGTTATCCCCGACACAAACCATGTGTAATGGTTGTGCCATCTGTTATTAAAATCCGCATTTCATATTTATACACCTAATATATACCTAATTTGTACCTGAATATACCAAGAGGTCTGGAATAGTGATATTTTGGTTCGACAGAAAGTTAGCATGGAAAACCAACTTTTAAGGCAAGAAATCCCTTTAGAAACGAGAAAAATAGTTTTTTTTTTCAACAATTTTTGTAGAGGGGATAAAATGATCTAATCATTTTCAAATTTCAACATAATTTTGGATTTAGATTAAATTTACAGATTAACAAAATATATGTCTGTGTTATTAAGGGTTTTCGGACGCCTGTTTTCCGTGGCATTGAAAAGTGCTACAGTTGTCACTGTTTTGCTGTTGATCTGAAAAAAAATGAACGTGTGTCATTCGTTTACTGACATCTTGAGGGGAAGGATACAACTAAAAAATTATGAAAAAGTGAAAAATTGAAAATTTGGCAGCCGTTTTACTCCAAAGTTCAAATTTTCGACCATTTTTTCGACATATTGTACCCCAAAAATTTTTTTTAAAACCACGGCTCAAATTTTAGATATGTCCTTCCGATAATATTACTGAGAGTAATCTCCCAAAATTTGAGCGAAATCGGTCGATATATTTTTGAGCTACAACACGAGCAGCTTCAAATTTCCCGAAACATTTTCCTGGTCAAAAAAAAGGTAAAACATAAAGCTAAGGTTGCTAGGAGAGTACAGCAAAGTTAGTAAAGCAAGCGTTGCTCTGCCTCCAACGGTCCGAGCACCTGAATCTCTATTTATCCGACCACAAGCTGTTCCTCCGTTGAACACTATATAGGATAACTCTGCAAATGTTAATTATTTCTGGTTTTTCCCAGGTTAGTATATTCTTTGGGTATTATACTTTCGAAATAGTTAAAAAAACAAAATTTCGTTATATAAGAAAAATCGATTTTTTGAAAATTCTAAAGGGATTTCTGGCCTTAAGTGAAAATCTCTAACCTGGTTTCACCTCTGACGAAAAAGCAGAAATTTGGGCGGATTCCTGGATCTGCTTAAGAGACGAGGAGAGAGCCTTTTAGAGAGGAGTGAGCGTTACTCTCTATAAGGTGGACAATTGTCTTAGATAAAGATGAGCAAAACTATTACTGAAACCCAGATGTTTCAGATTTTCAGAATGTAGTTTCATAGTTACCAGTCTTTATTTGACTGACATATGAGTAGTCTTAATAATTTTGTCTGTACGAAATCAGGATCAAAACCAGAATGTTAACGAAATTCAAATTTTCTAAAAACAAACTCATGGACTTTCTAATTTTTTAATTTGCTGCTCATATAATTGCAAAATATGAATTTTGCATTTGTTTTAGGTTTTGCTTTTCCTTTTTCAGTGACCGAAACCATTTCTTCAGATGCTGCTAATTGAAGCACTGATTCCAAAATCACACGTTCCACTGTAAGAAGTCCGTGTGTGGTCGAGTCCAGTGGTAATCATGATGATCACGATTGTATTGATTGTAAATATTATGACCAAGCAGAATTAATTCAATCTCACAAGATGTTCGAACTTAGTAGGCGGGGAAAATGCGAAATCATGTACTATCGATCTTAGTTTCATTATTTCCCGTTGCATAATGTTGTCTTGTGGAACCGCCATCAAGTATAAACTTTCAACGTTAATTCAATTAGATACACTGATTATTAATCTGAATGATATGCACAAAAAAAGGAGGAAAAAAAATCCAAAAAGCTGATATTTAACTATTCAAAATCACTGAATTTAACTATCGCTGGTATAAGTGCAGGATGGGATTTCCATGTGATTTTTTGGTTATCTGCAGGTAAGATTGTAGTGATTCGGCTAATAATCTTCTTGGGACGAAGTCAGATACTTGTTAAATATTCCACTGAAATACTTTGTTCGATCCAAGCTACAGCAAGTCAAGTATTCATAAGTAACATGATATGAGCTACTATCTCAGCAGGATACATCGATCAAACATGTTTTTAACGTATTTTAATCGGAAAAAGAGTGACCTCAACGTTTTATTCAACTGAAATCAATAAAAATAATAAAGATAGTGGCGTGTACCGACAATTCTTTCAAATCGCATTCCGTATTTCCAGATTGTGTGAAAGAATTTCCACCAAATTCAGAACATTCTAAGTATGCCCTCGAGACTAGTTAATGAGTGAACTCAAATAGCTACTAATTATCACGATCCTTAAAGTAAGATCCAATACTTAACTCAGTGACCTCTTTTCAAGGAAGCAAACATCGTTATGCATTCGAAAGATGGCAAGGGAAGCAATAAATAATATGCAAATTGAGGTGATATTCATAGGATTCAGGGTCAGAAATTCCGATAATATTTTATCGAAATTGCTGTAACACAATCTTCAACCAAGGAAAATGATCTCGCACCTGAAATCAATTTAGATACATATCCGATTGGAATTCCAAAAAAAAAAACTTAAGCAACCGGTTTAAATTGTTGACGTATCGTGTCTGATTTCAAAGATATTTGTATCCGATGAATCTATTGGAATGGTTGGGATTCGACTAAAGAGATACATTTGTCACCAGATTTATTGGTTTGGATAATCCATCTATCGAGCAAGATAATACATTACATGTGTGATTTGGAAAGATCGAGGGCCTCAAAGTGAAGAATAATTTTGATTCCTGGCATTATTATTCGAATAGGTTGGAAGACTTTTCATGTTTTCAGGAGTTACTGTATGAAATGGGTGTTTGTTAGAGAACAAACAGACTTGATATCGTAGCTATTCAATTTTTCTAACAATCTTCTAACCATTGACAGTTTCCAGTTTTGTTCTAAAGGCTATCTTCAGTCTTGTCCAGGCAGCCTATCAGAAATGTTCCCTTGCGTCCTCTTTTCGCTTTCTTTCGGTCCTCTCTTTTTTCGTCTATATAAGAGTATCTTAATGCAACAGACTACAGCAGTCAAATTTTTTGCCGAAATCCATCTCAGGATACTGTTAATTTATGCCCTTGAATTCCTAACCATTTGAATTCCTTTAATTCCTAATTGATTAAAAATTCTGTTAATTTTCAATCAATTTTCTATTGAATATCTAGTTTACATTTCTTTTAGTTCATTCAATTTCTTCTATGTTTCAGTTCCTTCACTGAACATGTGTATTAGCTTTTCTGTTCAGAGATTTTGCCTGTTTGCTAACATTTTGCATATCAGGAGCTTCAAACTCAATTCTCTAATAAAAATTTTCACAAAATACCTTCTCGAAGAAACTTCACTACAGAGTACAATCAGGACCCTCTTCCAAGCCTACAAGATGATTTTTCCAATAACTTGCAGCATATCTTCGACTGTTTTCTGTATTTTTATTACCCTGCGATTGACTCCTAGAAAGAACATACGTCAGTATTGACCTTAAGTTTCCTAGCCCATCCTGGCGTTGCACAGAAGCCAAGCAGATCCCCTTGTTTTGTGCCGTACAAGTGCTCTAGCTTGGTTAGGTTAACCCGCCTCAGATAATTCATTATTGGTTAGGCACGAACAACTAGGAAGATAATTTTCAGCACTTTTTTTTCTTCTTCAGCGGAAGTTAGCCAGGAATCATCCTTTCGCGTTTGCAATCGTTTGCCATGCTAACCTAGAAGCCTGCGGATCTATCGAATTGTCACCAACGTTGATAACGCTGCTCCACAAAATTTTTTTTTTATGTTTCTATCTTCCTTGAGTCAGTTCTTACTAATTTTGAGATGAGAAAAATGAAAATGACAAAGAAAAAATGTTGTTAGCTCTAGTTTTTATGATACACAATAGGGTTATCTATATTCTCTTATTCTATGAGGTTGAGAAAAAAATATTCAGTTTTTCAACATATTATTTCAACAATATTTAAAGTTTATTTATAATTTATGGTCAGTTATATTTCAGAAATCGTAAATAAATGAAAAAAAATACTGAGCACTTCATTAAGACTGAAAGTTGATGTGTTGGCTTAATTCAGGAGCACCTCTGCAAACAAACCAGCAGTAATCCGCAAGCATTGCTTCATTCCAACGGCCCTGGTATCTTCGTTCCATTGTAGAAATATCCTGATGGGATCTCTCTCCATGTTTGTCACTTACAGCTCCACAACTAGAAGGG
This sequence comes from Stratiomys singularior, assembly GCA_954870665.1. Classification (NCBI taxonomy): domain Eukaryota; kingdom Metazoa; phylum Arthropoda; class Insecta; order Diptera; family Stratiomyidae; genus Stratiomys; species Stratiomys singularior. The sequence goes on from OX940879.1 coordinate 14,795,617, forward strand.
AAAAAGTCCAGTTGAGAATGGAGGAAATGTATTTTCAGAGACATGTTGCATCCAAGTTGCTGATATGTTTGCAGAAGTACTTGTACAAATATCCCTTAATAACTCCGTTAAGAGCATCCCATGCTTTCTTTTCTTTCCACTCCAAAACTCTGTCAAACTCAGGATCCGTCATAAGTAGACGAATTCGTGGTCCAACGAAATTGCCTTCTTCAACCTTTGCGTCACTTAATGTAGGAAATTTGTCTCTCAAGTACTGGAAGGCTTGTTTTCTTGATTCATCCCCCTGACAAAATTTTTCACCGAACTCAGCTTTATGTGCAAGGGAGGAAGAAGAACATCTTTATGGTCTACTAGAGACGCGGCAACAACATTTTTCTCTGTGATGTTCAGATTTCTTGCTGGCCAATAATATTCTACATAATGAGGTTTCCTATCCCTACTGTTCCACATGACTAAAAAACAACAGTGTTTATTTTACCCCAAATGCATTCCTAAAAGTACAGAAATGACTTTTAGACTACCATAGCCTTCCACTTATGTTTAGCATAATTGATAGACTCGAGGAGGGCTTAAATATTTGCATAAGTCTCCTTCATATGAGCTGCCTGGCTAACAGGAATAGAAGGAAGCAGATTGCTATTGTGAAGTAAAACATCTTTCAAACTAAGCTTGGAGGAGTCTATGAATAGCCTTCACTCTGTTGGATTGTAATTACAATTCAGACATTTCATCAAACCATGCATGTCGCAGTAAGCAACAATATTTCGTTTTTTCTCAAAAAAAGGATGCAGATCTCGATGACGTTGTCTGTAATATGAGACCTTGGCATCCGGTTGGAGAAGATTCCATTGTTGTAATCTTGAGCCTAGAAGCTCTGCTTTTTTCTGAGACAAATCAAAGTCTCGAACAAGATCACTTGATTCCGCTTGTGCCTGTCTGTGTGGTTTATCATCCTTTATCTCAAAATCAGGGTCATGCGAGGCGAAAGGGGTGGCATGTTCTTCCTCTGCCGCACTCATTTATTAGTTCCGATTCTTAATTCTGAGGTGCCGTTGGAAGTGGTAGAGTGTCCGAATGTGGAAGGAGTCTAACAGCATACGGAAGATTAGGGTATTTAACTGTTCTGATTTCATGCCTTAATGGTTGCCTGCCTTAATCAGTGGAGTCAAGCAGAAATAACAATCGTCAGTGTGAGTCTTAGGCTCCATACATCCATAAGGCCATACATCGTTTTTCGTTTTTCAGCAATTCCCTTAGAGTAACAGAGCAAGAATTACAAAATATATGTGGAGCCCATGACTTATCCTGGTCCTCTACCTTCACAGCAAAATAATGCTGATAGGCCGTTTTATCAAGAGGCGTCAAGTTGCGTTTTTGTGATGAAAATTATATTTCACCGCAAATATAACACAAATTGTTCTCTGAATTTACACATTTTCGTGCCATATTGATTTAACAAGTTCAAAACATTCAAAAAATTAATAAAAGTCCATATCCTACACTTTTAAGAACACCAAGAAATCTAAATATCAACACAGACTACAACATAACCTATGAGCCAGAACAGCTACAATGAACAACTTGAAAACAGCTGATGAGTTGTCAGTTGACAGGTATACCAACTCCTAGAAACAAAATTTACCTGAAACTGACAACTTGTCCTTTAGAAAATAAGATGTCAATTTATGTCAGCAACAAGAGCTAATCGGTCCTTTTTATGGTTATTTTTCGACTCAACAGGTGAAACCGAAATATTTTCCTTGTTGGGCAGTGTAATTAAGTTCTGTTGCTTCCCATGAGTTCTTTTGTAGTTATTTTTAAAGGGTGAGGTCAATAAGCTCCTCCTCCGGTCTTTACTGGTATTTAAAGCAGTAGATTTCTCTTTCCAAAGGATTGAACCTCGATTCCTTTTTTCTGTTGCTTCTGTCTATTTGATCGTGCCTATTTCGGTTACGTTTTGGTTGGCTGATCAAGATCTTGCTAGCTAACCCGTTGTTTGATGTCCCTGATTTTGTTTATGTCAGAAGATCCTTGTTAATTTTACGTTTATTTGGGCTTTTGTGGTGTTTACTATCTGCATATAATCCTGCACTGTAGTGAAACTACTCAGTCAGAGGCAAACACCTTTAGTTCTGCCTCTGGTAAGATCGGTCCTTGTTGCTACTGTGTCCACTTTTATTGGTAATACTTCCGACTGGAATTCTGTGCTATCGTTCTCATGTTTTCGACCCCAATGGAGTGCCGGAAAAAATTCAGGAGTGTGTTATGGCTCGAATCCTCTCATCTGCTTTAGGATTGTGAGTGGTAATCACAATTTTACTTCTTCGATTTTCTTATCCAATTTAGGACCATCAGTGTTAATCACAATATCACTTCAAAATGTGAAGGCCTGCACCGTTTCCAGTTCTTGGCTTGTTGATTCGGTAAGGGATCATTGTGTCCGCTTCGAACTGAAATCTATCCAACTTTCTTTCGCTGGACACAACCAGTATATCCATTTGTTTCATAATGCGTAGGTTTCTGGTTTAGGGGCCTTATTTTATATGAAAAAACGTATTTTTGAATTTTAATCTGACGTGGCTTCAAATTGAGCATTATTTTCTTTATTCCAGGAGTTAGTGTTAATGGCACGCAGTGGAATAATACCTAAACCAGTCTATTTGTTGGATCATCTCTAGTAATGTTGCAGTAGTTGTCTTTTGTTATGCAGGCAAGCATATGAATGATTCCTAATTTGTTAATGGTCACATTAACTTTGAGAATTTTTAGTGAAAGTTTTCACGCTCTTTCGCGCTCCTCAAGTTTTTCTCACCCACCCTTTCTATGTGAAGAACATCTGAGTCGCCTTAGCTCTATGTCTGACTTCTCCTGCGAGTAGAGGAAGAAGAATGTATTGGAGAAGAAGAATATTCGAGCAGCATATTATCTATCGTACTCCGAGGTACTTTTCCTTCCTTTTCAACCCTTTGTCTATATTTTCTAGACTTCCCATCAATAGTAAGCATTGAAAACGCTACTTATCTTCAACATTTTATGTAACTCTTCCTCCATTCCTCCTATAACCATTCCTCGTCCCGAAAGAAGCGAAAGTGCGTTCAGTATGAGGCGTGACACGGCCTCAAAGAATGCATCTCTGGAACTTCATTTATTTCTGGGAAATTTCACTATTTAATTTCAGAAGTTTTGGTAGATCAATTTTTCCATTTTCACTTACAACACTGTGATTTGTGAGTTGTGAGTTGTGTTGTGAGCTGTGAGTTGGCACCTGACGAGAAGCGGCAGGGACGCGTCTTCGAAACCAGCTTTAGCTCTTTCCACCTTTCTCAATATTCACTATTTAGTTTAAGTATATGATATCTGTTTTCTATCTACAGTCTTCTGAAACATTTCCCGTTTAGGTCTTCAATTAATTGGTCAACAGTAAGCACCCAAGCTAGGAGTGATACTATGCTATTATGTGGTGAATCCTTGTTTATCCATACCTTCAAAACTAATATAGTATCCTGTTTGGCTGTAATCTTCCTTTTGTTAGTAGCTTCAGCCTCCAAAAGATTACTTGTGGATCTATTCCATAATTCTGTACGTCTGTTACTATGTTATCCATTTTGATATGGTTGAAGTCTCTCTAGATATCAAATAGTGTCACTAGGTATCAATAACAATAGAAGAAGCCATTTTTTAATCTTATTATAAATATATTCGTCGATGACATGCTTCCAATCAAAAAAATTGCACTTTCCGGCTAATTACTCGCATCGTCAATTTCGTCCAATTTTACTTTGTTAATGATTGCTTGCGTCTACCGGTTCGTGCTTTTTTGCTGCTAAGGACGTGTTTTGTCTACGCAGCTATATCAGCTCATTTTACTCCCCTCGACGTCAAGTTGAAGATGCCTATATACAGCTGAACCGCGTCCTCGACAACAAAAAAGCAAAGACCAGCGACTCAAGCAAAAACTAACAAATTTTAGCCTGCGGCAACGGAAGAATGGACTTTAAGTTATTTTCTTTATTTTGTACGGAATAGGGATTACAAATTTTATTCCAATTATTAATTAGATATCGTCTTTTATACCTGCTGCGCCTTGCTGCGGTTTTGATGAGGAGACGTTTCGTGAGGACAGGTTCTACTAGTACCTATTACCACCTTGTTCTTGACCATGACAAGTTTCAGCTACTTGCAGCCCTTACTAAGCTCAGGAATAAGCTGATGGTGGATAAAAGTAGTGAAAACGCGTCCTGAACAAAAACGCAGCATGGTCACACGCACGAAACTTTTAAATTGTGTTTTGCTTAGTTTTCTAGGCGTTCTAATCATGCGTATTTCGCTGCTTATTTTCATTATAAAAGTTCCAGCGTTCCATCGCAAAACAATGATAAGTTTTAAGAGCCCTTAAAAAGCAGCCAAATTGGTCCTTTGCATTGAAATCAAACCCTCTTAGATCTACCAATTTAGAGGAAATTTGTCAACATTTTTAAGGATTATTTAAGACAACTTTACAATACTCTTTCTAAAATGCTCTACTTGTCTTGTTCAAAACTGGGCTATTTGCCAAAAAATCTTTACGTTTTGGGTAAAATAATTTGGTCATATTGAAAACTCCATGGAAATTACTAACTCTGAATTGAAAAACTTTATCCATCCATTTTATCTATCTTATTATTTCCATCTTATATTTATCTTATCCATCGAGAATTCATAGTAAATCTTAATTTTTACTCTGAGACTTGAAGCATAAGCATCTGTTGGTAGAACTCAATAACTACTTACACTGAGGACTGATAGCGCTTCCTAAACATTAAAGGGTTGATTCAACAAATTCAGCAGCAATCAAGGAGGATAGTACTTCCATATCACGAAGGATTGATCAAATATCAATTAAATATGGATGGATTGAAATTGCGACATTGAAAATAATCTTGACGATTCGGATTCTGGTAATTCCCAGAGTGCACATTCTGTTGCACTGATTTTATTCAACATTTCCACTTGACTTAATAGTTTTCAGTCCATTTGAAACTCAGAGTTGAAATTGAAATCCTAATTAACCATTCATAAAAATTCCTATGGTACATTAACAACTGGAGTTTACCAGGTGCGCAGGTAATGTTTAAAATGTCGTTTTGTTGTCAAGAGATGGCGCATGAACCATATTGAAGTAACTTGTCCAGGCCAAAAAGCCATTTTGTTGGTAAGACTGCCCGCTACAAAACGTCATATTTGTTCAGTTGTTTACGACTTAGTAGCATTCTTTTTTTCGTGCTAAACATGTCGAATTTTCAGCCAAGTAAAGAGCTTTTGCGGCATGTAATGATTTCGTTGTTCAATTAAAAGAAAAAGGCATCGGAAAGACATCGAATTCTTGTAGAGACTTACGGCAATTATTGCTATAACCATCAAGACTTGTGAACGCTGGTTTCAACGATTCAAAATTGGCGATTTCAATGTTATTGACAAAGACCGTGAAAATCGACCAACAAAGTTTAAAGACGACGAATTACAAGCATTATTGGACAAAGACGATACACAAACACAACAAATGATGGCGGAGCGGTTGAATGTCACTCGGCATGCCATTTCACACAAACTGAACGAACGACAGATATTGTGTGTGAAACGCTCCATTCACGCCACAACAGAAAGGGTTTTTGCATCGAGTTGTTATTGACGATGAAAAATGGATATATTTTGAGAATTTCAAACGTAAGAAATCATGGGTAACGCCAGGACAACCATCGACATCGTGTGCAAGACCGGATCGTTTTAGGAGGAAGACAATGCTGTGTGTGTAGTTGGATCAGAAAGGAGCAATGTACTACGAGCTTTTCAAACCCGGCGAAACAGTTAATACCGTCCGCTACTGACAATAAATGATCAATTTTAACCAAACACTGATCAAAATACGCCTAGGATGGGCTCGAAGACACGGCAAAGTCATTCTGCAGCATGACAACGCTCCTGCGCATCCAGCCAAAGTGGTCAAAGAAACGATTTCCTCACTTGGTTGAGAACTCCTACCCCACCCGCCGTATTCACCAGACCTTGTGCCTTCTGATTATCACCTCTTCTCATCGATGACAACACTTCAAAACTTTCGAAGAATGACTCGATGAATGGATATCAATGAAAGTTGAAGCTTGTTTTTGTTATGGTATCCATAAATTGCCCGAGAGATAGATAAAATGTGTAAAAAGTGAGGGCCAATACTATGAATAAAAAATATTTTGCCATTGTTCTCAAATAATTGCGTATTTTTCATGTAAACGACATTTTAAACTCGCGCACCCGGTAATTTCTTTTACAACACTTTTAAGGTGTTTGCCTTAATTTCGATGAGTTTTAGTACCTCGCGGACTGAATCCCTTAAAGCATGGTAGAATATTTTCCTGATATTGAAATATGTAAAATAATAGAGGGATAAAGTACAGCAAAGGATATAATAAAGGATTAAAGCGTAACAAACATAATGAAACGTCGAACATACAAGTAAACTCAAAAGACTATTCTTACGAACATGTTTCGGAAACAATACATAAGTTTTAAGGTATCCTCAGCCTTACAACTTCAGAAGAATTCATCAATTGGTCAGTGAGTATGTAAGCATTGGTGATGAGTTTGGTTTCTTGTTACCAATTGAACATTCAACTCCAGGTCCTGAAAATCACATTCCTACAACTTTGCTAACGATGTCTAAGAAAATCTCCTTTTGGACTATTTCAGGCACTGCAAGCGAGTCTTCAGCGCCTCATCTCATGGATATATGTGAATGAGTGGTCTGTTCCACGCAAGTTACTCCTTCCTTATCTAGCTCGGCCCTCCAAGGTGGGCGTTGAAGCCACGAGGTACCGCTTCACTGAGCTGGTGCTGTTTAAAATTTCGCCTTTAATTCAAGGATTAAAAGTTCCAGCAGAAACTAAATACAATAATGTGTCGAAAAACTCTTCGATTCCACAGCGCAAAACAATGCCAAGCTCATGCTACTTTACAAAAGTCGCGAAAGAGGAGACAAGTAAAGGGACAACTGGTTTCCAACAAACATCAAACGACAATGACATGTCATTGATTTTTTATAGAGTAGAAATCTTCGGGTGTAATCGATATAATTTAATCAGAAATTTTGAAAATTTATTTTTGAACCAATCCATGAAATTTAAAAACATTCACAAAAACGAGTTCGAGTTCGAGTCCTAGCGTAATGATCTGAGAAATATATCTTTGTGTCTCGGCCAGGAAGCGACCTTGTTATCCATCTGAACATTCTGGTAAGGTCTGATTCTTGATGTTATTTGCCAAGGACATTTGCAAGAAAGTTCATATGTAGGTTCAAAGTTCAAGAGCTTTAAAATGAGTCTGACTTTGTTATTGTGGTGCAATATCTTACTATAGAATTTGGACCTGGAAGTGGATTTTAACTATTTACTCGTTTGCCAGCATTTGGAAATAAGTCAGTTCATGAGAAATCTATAGTATACTCAGTCTGGAATGAAGTTCCACTGTCTGGAATGCACATATGGGTGGATCATGGAAGTTTTTCATTCATTTTCACGAAGCCTTTCTCATAAAAAGCTAATGAAACAGGTTTGAACATCGATGTAGACTCAAAAAATAGGGACTACCTTGCGTACTGTTTCAATTAAAACCCGATGTTATAAAGTTACTTAATCAACAATGAAGTGAGAACAACCAATGCTGTAAATTTGAATATCATTTTGAACACGCATCAGCAATGTACTTGCTTTCCTATTTAGCTTGTCTAACAATCAATACATGAATAACAACCGAAAACAACCAATGTTATAGTCTTCCTCATCATGTGTGCGCAGCACATGTGTATGCGAAGGCGTATTTATGCATAATACGCCGGTTAGATTGTGAATTGCCCGCAAGGTATACCTGTTCGACCTCTATCATTCTTTCTTTAACCCGTTCAGTTCGTTTTTAACATACATAGAACTGTGTTGAAGTATACATGAAAATGGTAATGTCATGCTATGGGGTTGTAGGAACAAGTTCTGTTGCTTGTATGTACAATACTTGATTTAGCTTTGTTGATGAATATTTTTTGGTGATACAATCTTAGTATCTGCATATATAGCATACATTTGTGAGCTTGCACGTTCTAAATATGTCCCGAACGCCGTGCAATGTCTTAATGAATCCATTGAAAATAGTGATCGTGCCTTGGCTTAAATGAAGTCCAATCGGTGGGGAAATTGGAGCGATGTAGTTGCCTTAATCGTGAGAAAATCAACTTCCAATCGACAAATTGCTCTAATGCTGAAGGAACCGATTCGCGGATTTCTTTTTCTTTTGTTTGATGGACAAAACAATGAACGAGCTAAATTGCATTTGGTGAAATTTATCTGTCGACTTTTTTTCAGAGCTATGAATAAAAACAATGAGACATTGACGATTCGTTTTGCTGTTGAATTGATGGCAAATAAAAGATTTTGCTTAAAGGTGGTCGCCAGATTAGACAATTGCAAATTGAATGGATGCATTGATTTATTCTTCCGCAAAGAGTTGTTAGTTATGGGGCTCAAACCTGCCATGGACAGTCAATACAAGAGACATTCAAATATAAAAGAGCTGTTTGTGTCTGAGGGCTTAAAAAATGTGATCCAGGGAAATTCAGATAGGAGGACCTTTTAGCTAACGAGAGACAAAGACAAGGGCTGCACCAGTTTCATCAATCCCCAAATAGAGCAAAACTTTTAAATATTTTGTTCTATATCTATGTTCTACACCTTTGTTCTACATCTTTTGGTTCTGAAAGAAAGAAAGTTCTGAAAGAAAGAAGTCTTCAAGCTACCTGAAAATCTGGATCGGTTGCCTGCACACTTTTAGAGGAATGCATTACTCTGGCCATAACTTAGAATATGAGTGTCGACTTAAATAAGGAGTTCAGAGGAAAGAAGGTGCCAGGACCATCACAGCAAAACCATAGCATGGTAGTCTGCCAGGGTGTTTGTATCAACCATTCCAGAGATTCTCAGGGAGTTTTTTTAACTTTTTATTTTCATCAAAATCATTACTCAACAAACACCGCCTACTATTGTGGTTTTCATCGTCAAGTTCAACAAATTCTATTATTTCGTTCAAGACGTTCCGTTTCAGCATGATAATGTAAGATTACATTGACCAATCTACAACTCGATGTCTATGTCAATCTGTCAAGTCTATCAACTGTCTGCAAGACAAGTAATACAATCCAAGATCTCTTATTTCTGTGTAGTTTATCAAATCGGAAATTACAGCCCTTGGAATCCAAAAATTGGCTGAAATGCATAGGACTTTTCTGGAGCGTCTTCGATACATAGGCTATCTTCCGGTGTTTGGCTCCGATTCGTTCAAAATCCTCAAAAGAGTACTTGGGAAGAGCGTTGCGGACGCACGGCCACTTGGGATCAGTGTTCGAAACCTCATTAAAATCTTTCTGTTTAATTAAGAAAAGGCAGCACCAAGGAGAATGATTCTACTGAAGAATAATTTAAGTGTATTTTGTTGTTAAATGTACAGAGACGTGTCATTTAAACGTTCATACCGAGAAAAGGCGTATTGCGAAGATGATTGACAATTATGTCAGGATTTCTTTTTAATTCTCTAAAGTATCCAAGACTCAAAAACTAGATAGTCACTTTCTGAGCATGGCTTAGTGTATTCCAATTGTAGTGCGGAAATTTAAAATTTTCAGGTTGAGTTTGACAGTTGAAGAAAATTTTAGTCTTCACATAATAGCGTACGATATGGTGTTCACTTGGCCTATATTGCTTCCATTTATGGGTTAGTTACTATCAACATAGCTGACACAGGCTCTAGTTTACCAACTAAATTTTGTTACGTCTCAGGTGATGAAAAATCTTTGAATCTCTTTCCTCTTCCTTGAGGTCCTCATGATAAAACGGTAGAGATTACATTTGTTAGTTCCTTTTTTGAGCAGTCCAGCCTCCTGTCTCAACTAGACTTCGACCTTAAATATTGGCACTGAAACTTAATTTTTAAAAACGAAACGTTGACTTTCCACATGATCCTTGTCAAAAAAAATTTAGGTTGAAAATCACTTAGAATTTATAATGTTCTCTCACCATATCATCATGATGACCGTAAACAAAACTAACCAGTTCCTGCAGAAAGCAGAAATTTTATCAACAATCATATCCCCATCCACGTCTCTATTATACTTTCGTCCAATCCTACAATATTGACAATGGTATTGACAAATTGAATTTTATTTGATCGTGCCTTCCCTCGCAATGATTCACTGAAAAATTTCTATTGGCTTCGGTCAGATCAGGACCCAAGCCTAGCTAGCTTTTGCCAAACGCGGTCCTCTGACAGGCAGCATTTTCCTGCTGTAAATTTTTTGTATGTTTAAGCGATTTTTTAATTTTTTGTCTTGTTTTTGTCCTCAACTTGCATCACAAAAGCTACTGCATGTTCCTCTAGTAAGTCCTGAGAGCATTTATAATCCTCCCATTGACAAAGAATATTTAAAGTCTAACGTTTTTTGAAAATGGCTCAAACACTAACAGGTTCATTTCTCCCTTCGTTTCATCTGTAAATTGTACCAGTTGTAACTTTGCTGTTGCTGAAGGTTCCATGTATGTTCTTTTGTTTTAGCATATTGAAGTGTTGCGTCAGTGAGACATTTTGTCAAGTTGGTCTTATGCTAAGATTTCCACCCAAAAAGGTCAAGTATCCAACCTTTTTGGGTGATACAGAGGCTGCAGTTATATCGCACGCTCAACTGTCTAATAATTTGCACAATTGCAACTTGCCCATCTCAAAAGCTCAACCGCCTCATATTGCCGAAGTTCCTGTGTTTGACAGATCTTTCAAAACCTCACGTCGGTAAAAAGTCGATCATTTTGGAGGACGTCCAAATGACTTCGGGTCAAAATGTTTGAGGACGAGACTATACTGTTTCATGTTTTAATTTAACGGGCAATCATCGGCTTAGTTCTTCAACTGCTCAAACCAATAATTCCATGTTTTTCAACATAATTAAACTTTTTTCTACGCAGCATTTTATGCTTTGAAAAACTTTACGAACCCCGAACCAACCCCGAAAGCACTGTTCTTCTTCCATCAAATATTAAATATCTAACTAAAACACACGGTCTAGTCTTCAAAATAGTAAAATGCAATATAAAAACGCAGACCCCCTTCAAGAACACGCTTGGCAAACCGCGCGGACTGAGATCAGAATTTTTCACAGCCCATTTTTTAATGAGCCTGCCTGAAAGAAAGAGAAAAATCAGTTCTTCGAACAACCCTGTAGGAACTCCAAATCACATGTTCAAGCGAAAAAATTCGATTCCTATAAGTGCTTTGGAAAAATGTTGAAAATATATATATGAGCCTTAAATTATACAGAGTACTGCACATACATAAAATGAAAAAAAAACGATGTTGCTTTGTTTTGACAAGGCGACATTTTAAGCCTATACCGAGGGATCTACTCAAAAAAATAGTTTCACAACATTAATATACATGACATTCTTAAACAAGGCCTGTCAAATAAAGTCCCAAGCCTGATGAAACGATTGAAACGATGATGTGTAAGACGAAATTATAGAAGAGAGGCTTACAATGGAACGCTCTTTCACTATCTCGCTCCGTGACAGTGCCGTGAAATAGCGATGCCTCAAGTCAGTGTCGGTCTATTATAATGGGGTTGAACATTGCCGTTCCCGGCAGATATGAAATCCAAGAAAAATTCTTAGTGACGGAATTCGTTTTACCAGGAAATATTCTTCTTTCTTAGACGAGAGCTTATGAAAAGATGCCTGAATCTGTTCAACGTGAACGAAAATGGTATGGAAATTTTAGTAAAAGTTGAACCAAAACACAAAAAAAAACTATAGAATGCAAAGCCATCATTTTCCGATCAGATTGGTGAAAAGGTGATAGCTTACTGCTTAAGGATCTACTGAAATTGACGTACGGATCAAAGTAATCGACAATTGATGAGCTAGCTGTTTGGGAGCGTGAGACTCTCAGTACCACAATTTACAAGATTCGGACTAAAAAACACCGGGACGTGTTTTGGGAATATCACAAAAAAAACCAAAAGTAAAAACGCATTGCGTGCCAATCAGTTTATGTAACAGTTTACGGAAATTGACGAGAAGTGTTCGGAGTCCGGTTTCGAGATTATCCTTACACTCCAGGAAACAAAAAAACCATTCGTGAGTGGTTCCAATCCAAAAAAGTGTCAACAAACCTTGTCAGCTGACTAAGGCAATGCGTTGAAATGTTGTACTTGGATACTTGCCGTTAAAGCTTGATTCCACGGTCTCTACTGGCGGGGTTGAAACAATGAGTCAATCATCACCCCCAAAATTTGAAACAAATTTCATTCTTGGGTTCCAATTTTATTTAAGCTAGCTGGACTCCCGAACGTTGGTTCGTGATCAACATACTTTCAATCCTTCGAAACCATAACCACAATTTTTAGCCAGGATAGGCTCGTCACTGCGTGGGGGGAGGGCTGACAGTAACTTTAATGGGCGTTCCGTGGTTCAGATAAGCCTTTGATCAGGTTACGTTTCTCTAAAGTCCGAGAAAAACTTCCATTTTTTGCTCCAGACGCACGGGACTGATAGCATCTCCTTTAAAGTTCGGCTGTTTGGGGACGGCACCGTCCTTAGGCTGAATAGACTAAGTTGCAACTCAGACTTATCAGCCTTCCTGCGTCACCAGGAGTCCCAAAGTGGATATGAACATATTTTCACCACTTTTAGAAAGTTTAATGGTTTTCAATCTACCCCACCCCCGTTGAAGATGTTGAAATGCGAGTTTTTCGACTTGCTAACAGCATTTAACACTACATAGTCTACAGTAAACATAACACTCAGCCAGTTGCATCTAGTAAATCAAGCCATCTGTCTATCTTGACCCGGCATACAACAGATACTGACTTTCACAGTTCTCATTTGCTCCATACTTCTTATTCTATATTCTATATTCACTTTCTGTCCGTCTTTTAATCAGTTCTCTCCTTACTGGCTGTCAGGTCTAGTCTATAGTCAGCATCAAATCTTCTTGGTGACTATCATCACATTACAGGGCGCCTGTTTTCCAGGACTTTAGAACCCTGATTGGCGACTTTATCGTTACTCGGGCCGTCCTTCTTACCTGCGTTCTTCACTGCTTCAGATCTGTATGCCTTCCCCCTGACATTTTCTTCATGTCTTCAGGCCTCGGTTCAACAGTACTTCTGTCTTTGTTAATTTGTAACCTCGGACGTCGGTCTGACTTTCTTCCACTTTCTCTCCGTAAGTTCTCGCCCTATCAGAACCCTCATTGGTAATCACTTCAAGCCGCCTTTCACAACTGTAATATCTTCTTCCTATCCTATCCCTCTTCATATCTTCATATTCGCTTCAATGAACCATGAAACATAAATCTATCCTTCAGTTCGTCTGTCACCAGTTCAACGTTCTCAAATACGACAAAAGATCAAACAGTCGCAATAGGGCAAAACGTTTCAATTCGGCTTTAAATCCACCCTTTGGTTACCCTACTTGGCTTTACTTCGACCTCATTGGAACAACAAGCTCCGTCCCGTCTCCTCCCAGTTAATACAGGCTTGGGTCTATCATGATGGAGCCGCAAAGCGAACTCAAACCAAGACTTGGTTGTTTTTTGGAGTAGCGAAGAGTTAGTAGTTGAACAACCATGAAATCTGACAGATATTTTGACACACCAAGAATATTCAGACGAAATATTCAAAACGGCCGGATTGGAGGACTGTCCAAAAATGTTTCGCTACTACATGACAACGCTTGACATTATTTGCTCAACCTCTAGATCTACTAGCAGATTTGGGTTGGACCGACGTAATGAACACCATTGATAGTCTAGACCAAGTTTGATTTGCCTTGAACTTCAAAAATTAAAGGACGATTTTTGTGGGATGCGGGTGGTGTCCGGGAAAAGATTAGAAGATTGGTTACAGAGTCCATGGCAGAGTTATATGGCACGGGTATATATAAGTTAAAGCGGTGTATGCAAAAGTTCCTTGGACCTTCCTACTTACTCTTATCTACATTTATGACAGAAATTATTGTGCAAAATACTTCTTCCTAAATTCTTCTAGCGAATCAACCTTACCCCCTTAATTTGCAACTCAAACAATATAATAAAACAAACAAATCTTCCTCTCATGATTCATTCCTGCAATCACCTGGCCTGAATTGATCAACCAAACTCGACCATTGAGGATCTGACGGATCCATCAAACTGACCATGCTGAGCCTCACCAACAAGACCAACATCAATTCGATTCAACTGTTCTTCCCATGATGGTGGCAATGATTGACCTCACCTCGTTCGAAAAGGGTAATGAGGGCAAAATGTTGAGCAATTTTCTTAAATTGAAAATTTCAGAACGTCTTGAATCAAATTGTTGATTCAGATACAAAACAATTTCATTTCGAACGTTAATTTCATTCTTTTTGTAGCAAACGTAACGTGGGAACAATTCCAGAACGTAAATTTACAATTATTTAAATCGTCCTATTTGATATGATCGAGTTCAGTCTGCGAGTGCGTGTATAGTTATTACGTTTTGTTTGGGGATGCTAACGACGTAAATTATCCGTAAACTGATGAATTAGGGGCAATTTATTAGGTGGAAAGCATTCAACGTAACTGAAAATTCGTTGATGGTTAAAAGCGATTCATTAGGATTGTGCTTATGAAAGGACCATACACAATCCGACCAGTGAGTAGCATCTGCTACAGTATAGAACACCTTTTGTCAGGTGATTATAGTTTCCTGTAGGAATTTGTCAAAGTGACAACGGCCAATTCATCACGTTGAGGTGTTAGACTGTTAAACCTAGGCTCAAACATCAATGCTTATCTTTCTAATGAGATGACATTCGATGGATTACATTCTAACATTTGATGAGGAAATTACTCACTTTTCATCAACAAACTTAACGTTTTTTCCCGGTTCAAAAAAGAGTGAAAAATGCTTAAAACTTCTAATTTTTTTTTCGAAAAGATAAAACATCTAGATAACATCTTTCCATCACATATTCACCGCTTTTTCGTAATTTCACAAACATCAAATGTAAACCTTAAAAAGTTTAAACGAATGTGCCTAATTGGACGTGGCAAAATAGTCATAAATTATGTTAACTTTCTTCTCACGAATGATTGACTATGTCCGAACGAGCCTGAATAAATTATTGGAAATTTGATATTTTAATGCTTTAAAATAAGCATAAACTATTATTTATTGATAGGTGCTGAAAAATTGTCCGAAATCAAAACTTGTTTTCAATTTTCAATTTTTTTACTATTCCATCTGATTCGTTTTCATCCAAGAAGTTTGTATGAGTCGAATGACTAACTCTGAGATTTGAATGTTTCAAAATTCAGTCTGAAATCGAATTTGCAGTCCTAGATCCATGCTGAAGTACTCTCGATAGACCCAGTAATGATAGTTGTTCCGGGATGGTGCCCATCGCTTGATTCTGAGGGTGGTACTCATTTTCCTCTTGACTGGACAGAGTAGGAGGTTCTTTTTTCCGAAAAGGATATTGTGGTTATGGTATGTGAGGAGAACCAGCAGACTTTTGCGCTATGGTAGATGAACTAGTAATATGAGGCGGAGGGTAGGTGGACCCGCGTTGGACATGCCCTCGTTGGCGGAAGGGAATATCTTAGTCTAAAAATGGTAAGATCAAATGAGATTAGTATTCCCTGTTGTACCTGCTCAAGATGGAAAATATCCCTTAACTGCTTCTTTTACCCACAGAGAGTTGACGCAGGCTACAATAACTTTGGGAGAAGTTATTGAAGGCCGCGTTTGGGAGAAAACTGGAGAACATTCTCCAAAAAATTTAGTGGAGAAAGCTGCAAAGTTTGTTATAAGTATGCAGGGTCTTGATAAGGTCCAATCTCACAAGTTGTTTTCAACTCCAGTTGAGATTCATCAACTACCGTCCTCCATTTAAAAAGTTTGGACGATAAAGTCCTAATGTTTATGTGAGTAGCAATTTGAATATGGTAAACCTCGAAGAACTTGCAGACAACTTCAGACAAAAGTTGAGATTCACCGTCATATTACATAAAAATGAGATACTAGCTTAGGTCGCTATACTAGTTTAGTCTTCTCCTTACGCTACCTTACCAGTGACGCGGCCATTATTCATAATGATACTCCACGCTAGGCCGAAACTCAATAATTCTGGTCATCGATACAGGTAGAAGCTTACTTACCACGCATGGTATCTGAATGCTTTGTGGATGTATCAAAATCATCAATGTACAAAGGAAACTGTAAGGTATATTACACTCGAATAGATCCTCTAACAAATAAAGGCATTTTAGACAGTTTCTCGACTCTGTGGAAAGATTCCCAAAGCCTGCTAGCTCATCTCTTCAGCTGAAAAGGGCGCTTCTGTAACCGAAGACAGCAACTATCGAAGAAATATAGACCCAGCCCCAAATTAATATTACAAACAGTTCCTAACCAGGTGATTAGTATGACAGAGGAGGTCACAGGTATGACAGTGGACACATGCTAGCCTAGGAGCATTCCACTGAATGGAGTTACTCAGTCAAAACAAGAGAAAAAATAGAAAGTATTCTGGATATGATGATCGTTGGATCACCAGTGTTCCACATAGAAGGTTCGTGTTCAAGCGGGTCTTCGCACACTACCAGGACATGAAAATTGAAAGTTTGAATTGAAGGCCCACCTTGAGTGCCTAACCTTACGGTCGCCCTTGTTCTTCAGAACGGAAGAAAATTGAGGGAGAATCACGGAACATTCCGAGGACACAAAAAAAAAACAACTTTAGCTCCTGCAAGCTGCGCGTTGGTCGGCGTATATCACCTCCAATTACCCTCTAAGTTTCAGCACACAATCATTCTACTTAAGGTAAGAACAAATCAATAATTTACAAGAAGACCCACAGAAAGCACAATCCATACCACTGTGAACAACTACGTTTACCTTTGGAAACAGCACGAGTCTTAAAACGCAGGAAATCACGAAAATTAGCAGGACTGTTCAGTGAGTCCAAACAGCATGGACCTACCCAAAGGACAATCGACGCCAGAATATAACCCACGTCGAAATAACCATGCATTCCTACTTCTCAAGGAAACCAAATTCAAGCTGAGAGTCAAGATATGGATAAAATCTTCCCCAAATAACACCATCAGGCACAATGACCTATGTTACAGATGTACTATCATTTCATCTGTTTTGCAATAAATAAACCAAAATCTCCTCTATGATATTTCCAAATTCCTTTTTAGTAGAAATAGATTCTTCTGCTTGCTCCACTCCCCCATAAGAGTCTGCATAGCGTCGGTGGAAAGCGTAAAATTCACAGGAATACAACATAATAAGATCATTCTTTGACACGATTCCACAAGACGTCGACAAACAAGTGCTTCGAACAACACAGCTTATCCATATGTGTACAAGCAACACATATACCATCATAATTTCTTCGAAATGCACGATTATTAAGTCTCCAGGAACACCTAGATAGGCAACGAATCACGCATGCTAGCTGAGGCAGACTTTCCTGAAAGTAAGGTCCTGAAAGACCATCTTCCTTTTATCAAGGAAGCAGCAAAACCTTCCTTAAGGAAAGCCTCTCACTCCCCCAAATAACCATTTGACGGAGGTCGAATCAGCGAACGTAGCAAAAGCATAATGGTCTTCTCTGTAGCAACCGAAACACCCACCTTATCCAATGCAGATACAACCTGTATATCCCGAGTTCCTAGTTCCACCAGTTCAAGACGACTTTGACCTTAAACCAGAAGCAAGAGATCATCAGAATATGCACACACACGATTGAAACTAAATCGTTGAGCTAACAGTTCATTCAAAACTAGGTTCAACGAGTAAGGACCTACGTCGGATCCTTGCGGACATCCACTACACACACTTACTTTTACAACACCTTGCAACACCTTCAGCAAAAGCTGCTTTTACTGTAACATAGTCCAAGATACCTACAATCAAACTCGGCTTATTTCTTGGATACCGCCGACTAATTTAGACAGTCAAACGCGCGTTTGAAATCAACGAAATTCCCAAGGACATATTCACTTCTACTGTGCTTTTCTACTACCATCTGAGATAACAATAGTGTCTGTCACCGAACAGTTCAGAAAAAACCTGTTCAAGCCTCGGTATTATCTCTCTCCCCATCACTTTACAAAGTCTAAAAGAGAAATACCCCTAGAAGACCCCACGGAGTCCCAGTACCCATCAGGTGACTTCAAAATGAGCGATATGACCGCTTGCAGATCCAGCAAAAATTGTTACTGAATCCAAAACAGTTCCTTGGAAAATTAACATTACTGAATTGACTGCGATTCGGCACATGATGTGTCATATTTGATTTGGAAGAAAAGGATGATTTTCGCTAGAATATCAAAAAAGGGTTCTTTTGAACATTTATGAGAGTCGTAATGGTTTTCTTTTGTCTCTTTTTCCTTAATCCTTGTAATTTATGATGCACATAGCTCTCGTTAAACTTATCAAATAAACCTTTTATTAGTCTGAAGTGGGGTCTTTTGCATCCAAAAGGTCCCGTCTTGAATACTGATACAAATATACCGGGGCCATGGAAGAACTTTTTTGAAGCTACTTAGCTAAAAAATTTGTAATGCAGCATTTTGCTAGACTCTAACCCATTGCCACTTGCCAAACTGTGATATTTGACATTTGATAATCCACGAATAGTGTTAAGGTTGTTTAAAAAAATTAAAAAAATGCTTTGGAGGACAAATAACTTCTTATAAATTCTATTTAATATGCTGTTCGAAGTAGATTCCCTCATTTTAAATTTAAGTTTTACATGGTTTCCGCCAAGTTTCTGAACACGGAAGCCAAGGAATCCTTCTCCACGCCATGTAGTACGCCCCCGTAGCCTTAATGTGTGGCGCCTTAATGTGTAATTAATCGTGATTGTGATTGAATCCCCGGCTCCCGAGCAAAAACTTGAATTCAAGGAACAAATAAAAGTCTGAAGTAGTGGCCAAGTCATCGGGCGAAATTGAAGGTGAGCTGTCAATCGAAACGTTTATAACATCGGCAAACTCTCTCATAGTAATAACCGTGATATTTGTGAATAATAGCCGCATACGGTTTCATGTGGCGATGCTCGCTCTACCATCCCTCAATGCTTTTCACTGGGTGTAAAATGTCACCTGGTCAGTAACATGTGCACCTTGGTTAATAATTCATTTGCCCCGTTTTGGTTCTTCCGGAGTTTGACTAAAAATTTCACGTTACAACGTTGTTCTAACTTTTTTTTTCATGCTGGACAACGTCGGAAAATTTGACTACATGTTATGCATTGCGTCATATACGTTCACTCTCCCGGACGGTCAACTTGAAACTAACGGCATGGCGTGATTGTAGCCAGCTCCAACGATTCGATTAAATCTCGGTGTAACGGTAAACAAAAAAGCTAAGCAAAGAGATAAAATGCTTCTTTTTAATTTCGTAGCCGAGTTTCGACCGTAATCGCTTGGTTTTCTTCTCCAGAAATTGATTTCAAAATTAAGAGAATCAAACAATTAAAACGAAGCATTTTATCGCTTTACCCAGGTTGAGTATTAATTTTGTAATTTGTTTTTTCAATATCACCACCAAAAACTTATAACAAGTTTAAAGGTTTTTACGTAAACATCTCTTGGTAAACATCATCAATAAATCTGCATTTTCTTTTCCTGTCTCTGTCTGAGAGAAGTCGCCTAAAAGTGTTGGCACTGTGTGCCCTCACACCAACCTTACGTTGGTAAAAGTTACAAGGATCTACGACGGTGTTACGCGGTTACGCGACGATTTTCGACGCAGCCACCCCGCGGAAAATAATTTACCCTTAGGGACTAAATTATAATTACTTATGTACAGCCACTGTATGCAATCATTGTGATTACCTGGTAACAATTTGACTTTCTGACGTTATTGGTTAGTTATATATAAATAAGACTGTATATAACTAGTCATTAAATCAGAGTAAATATTCGAAACTTTTGACGGACGTGAAGAGGAACGATAATGAATCTGTCGTTGAAATGTTTGTGCAATATACAATTGAATGCCGAAATCGTGAAGCTTATTCTGAGTCATCAACTGTCTTTAGTACTGGAAAGTACTAAAAGCCAGTACGAAGCCAGAAATACGACTGTCCCATGTAGCAAATAAAGCGAGCTTTGAAAGATGGAGAGCTTACGAATGAAGTAACATAGATAAGTCGGGGGGTTGCGATGGCTGAATTTCTGAGCTTAATTGTAATATCTCAATAAGTGTTTCTGGCGTTATAGTGAATGTGATTCAGTATATCAAAAAGTTTTTCCGGCGTTATAGTGAATGTGATTCAGTATATGTGAATTTAAAATTTCACCGGATGTTAATACGTATCTCTCCATACTTTTGTTTTAATGTACTTTCTCCAACAAGGTTTACTTACAAATATAAATACATCTAAAATATACAAAATACGCAAAACCTAACCTTTAGATTGAGAGTTTGTGTGAAGTGCTAGCATTTGTGAGCTGTGTCCGCTGTGTCTTGAAAATCGGTTATTAAATCAGATAGTAAAGCACACATAATCGCTATCAGGCTAATACTCAGGCAAGAACAACGAAACAAAATGGTGTAATGGCATCCAAAACCAAAACATAAAACCAAAGGTACCTAACATCGTTCTCAATTTGCCGAGACTATAGAAGGAGGCCAAAATGCTAAAAATATGTCTGACCTGAGGCTTGAGCCTGAAGAATACAAACGAGTGCATTGAGAACATGCGTGCACGATCTAAACGGGAATGTGACGGTGAAAATTCAACTAGTCAAAAATTAGAAATATCTTTTGCTTTGCTAGTGATTGCTGGTATTTTGAGTTCATTTCATTTGAATATTTTCGGTGTTCGGCAAAAGTTGGCCCTGAGCAAGGGTCTTTACCATGTGATATATTCTAGATACCTCTTGCGAGTTGATCAAGCTCGGATCAAAGCTAGATGAACTGGCTCCAATCAGAAAATTTGGTGATATGTCAAGGAATAATATTGAATATCATCAGCCTGTTCTTGAAAATTGCCAGTTGTCAGAATTTAGAGGCAGATGTTCTTGTTTTTTTTTTACATCCAAGCAAGCCAAGTAAGCATAAAATCAAAATCCGTGGTTTTGTTGACGCAAATGGTCCTTATTTACAGGGTTAAGAAATCTATGCTGGAAGTCGATTTTACAGTCCCTATAGGCGACCAAATGATACAGCAAATTTTGTGAACAGACTCCTGGAACCAAAAGAAGCTACAGGACGAAATATTGCGGATGACAATGGATATCGTAGCGCAGCGGCTTACTACAGAATTCGGATTTTTAAGCATGTTAGGTCAACCTTATTTCAGACCGTAGATATATGAAATATTGATTTCATCAGGATCACCATAGACTCTAGTACTTTCTCGTACTTCATCACTATCAGATCATCATCATCACCCATGATCACTATCAGATAGATCATAAAATCAAAGGCTCAAAGGCATCAAAGAGCTCTAAGCTCTCCAGGACTTATGAGGAATCTAAACTCCCAACTTTCTTTGATTCAGTAAAACGAAACATTCAACGATTTAATAACGAGGCGGTTTGACTCCGGAACAATTTTCGATAGTTTAAATTGGAATTTTCCAATGAAAGTTTTAGTTTGTATTTACGCAAAATTCAATTTAAACATAAGGTGTACATCTTTTTTGTTTTGATATTCTTTGGGTCCTTTTCATAATTTGTTTTGATATCCTTCGATGATCATAATTTATTTTATTTTGAATTTACAATCAATAAACGAAAATTTTATCAACTATTTAAGTCCATTTGTATTATAATTTATTTTTGATATACGCTTACATCTTGTAACCAAAAAGAAACAAGTTTTTCCCGACACATATGCACTCTCAGGGCACTTTTCTGAAAATTCCTCAGTCCCGAGTGCAATAATTTTGATAAGAATTCGCCATTTTTGTCGTTTTTTTTTGTTTGTTTGTAATGTTGAAGGAAATTAAAATGCATTCTTAGATTTTACATTTATGTCCGCCATTACTTTGAATTTTACGACACGTCACATAGGCGGTGACATCAAAATAAAATAAAAAACAAAAAAAAAACAACACTTTGGTATGTTTTAGCTTGTTTTCGGCAAAATACAAACAGATAAATTCCTTTGAAATAGTCAAAGGGTACTTGGATGGTTCTTTTCAGAACATTACCGACTTTAAGTGCAAAATTTCTACTAATCAAGTTGGTACTTCGCGGAAGGGGTAGGTTGTGTGGGCGCTAATAGCAAAAAGTCAAACAAGTGAGTATAGTCCTTGCTACGGTTTATTTTCGACCTCTTTAACACCAAGGCGACATGACAATGATCTAAATTTTTATTTGGTTATGACCAAGACCAGTAAGCACAAATTTTCCTATTTTTTCTCTACTATGTACCTCATGAGCACATTTATTTGTTTATATCTATAATGACTTAAGAGTTGTACATATATTTTATCTCATGCTATGAAAAATCATGCTTTTCCTCAAAACAAACCAAAATAAATACATAATTAGTCATTACACCTGCTCATTTTCATTAGTGTAATCATTTATGGCTTGGCAAAGAAGAAAAGTTACAACATCCACAAAGTGAAACGAATCTTCATTGAATGGTGGGAATCATGCTAACATTCTTCTTCAACATTTTACCACTCGTTCATCTTCAAGTCATTACGAAAATATGCATGCGTTGTTAAAAAAAGATCTAAATTGACCACGCGACTAAAGAATATTCGACAGACAAAATGAGCGTGGAATTTTGTGGCAGCCAAAAAAAAATCATTTAAGAAATTCCTTTCGGAACTTGAATGTTTCCATATCAGAATGGCCGGGACGGAAGAATAATGATTGGTGTCAGGGATATTATCGGGTTGGAGTTGCAATATTCCCATATGGCACACATACTTACAGTGATGAGCGAAAATTTTCGGACAAATTAGAGCAAAGCTAATTATAAAAGTGATTTTTTAAACTTTTTTTTCTCATTATTATAATATTTTTTAATTATACCAGTTGAAACGACGACTAGGTGTCCGTTTCTGCTTTTTCTATTATTTAAGGTTAGCTTTATTGATTATGGTCTATTGGTCTATTGGTCTATGGTCTATTATGAAAATTTAAGTGACCCTCTTAACGACTCAACAGTTTAAGACTGAATGTCAAATGTGCAAGGTAGGCGATGAAAATTTCTGATGATGTTAGTAGATGAAACATTCTGCACCTTTGTAGCTCAACCCACTCCACTGGGCTCTGCTGGGATTTATTCTTAGTTATGCTTCAAGAAGTTTTCTTGATTATTTTCAAAAATAGAGAACTAATCAACCTCGAAATGGAATCTTTGCACACAATGAGCAAGGATGTTGAGTAAGTTCACTTCTTCCGACGAAGAGCTGAAGGTTATACACGTCCAAAATGTAAGACAAACTGCATCCTTTCTGGACAATACAGTAACAAAACTCTTGCTAACATGAGAGCCAACCGAGGTTCGGGTGTAACTCGATACAAAACAGTTAAAATTTAGGCATTCATGATCAAAAATTATGGCACACAATGCAAAATCCTTGAACATGTCTTTGTAGCAAGTTTTGTTAGCCCGTTTGTTACCTTTATAGTTATAACTCTTTTATTTGTACTATTCTTTTCAATTATTTTCTTTTTTCTTTTCGTAGTCAGTTATCCCTACTCTTCCCATATAATGAATCCTTGTTGCCGTATCAAATATTCCAACTGCGACGTGTAGTTTCACTCACAATATTGAACAGATTTTGAGCAATTTGTTTATTTATCCCTGAAAAGTTCATGTCACAAACACGAAATTTGGGTTATCCTCCGTATTTATTGTGTTTCAATCGTAGACTTATAATAAATATAAAGCAACTGGAAGGAGCAGATTTAGGGAAATCGCCCGTAGTTTTTGTTTCCTTCGACGTGGATTAATGTCTTTAGTAGTTTTCTTTTCAATAAGAGTTAGTTGCTATAATTTAAGATTAAAAGACAATATTACTCCCTAAATGTACCCAATATACCGCCCACGATACGGGAAGCAAACGCATTAGCTACAATGAATCTTATGTTTATGCTGCAAGGGACCACTTCAATAGGCTTTACAGGCTTAAACTGATAAGACGACAAGGAAAGTGGTCGTAAGGTAAGTCATATAAGAAATTATCGAAGAAAAACTAAGTGTGTACCTGTATAACCCGAGAAAATGAAGAGGGAAACCTCCAATGGCTGTCGAGCATGATTAGAACCAGGAATACTTACTGCGGAAGTGGACTTTATTTGAATCGCTGAAAAATAAGAGAGATGGTGGTTAATGTAAATACTATGGAGAAGGATTAATCAGTCAAGTGACTAAAAAGAGAGATGCAAAGAATTCTCAATCGTAGAAAAAACACTCCCAAGTAGTTCTGGACCCAAAAAACGAAGAACCGATTCTGAGACCTCATGACCCGATCGTGAGAAACCAGACGAAGCTGTTGTTTTCAAGGGAGTTATCCAGCCAAATATTGAGGGTAAGTAGACTAAAGGAGACACAACAGCTGCCTCAACAGATGTGGTTTGATTGACGACAGCAAATAAAGTGCTGGAATACTGCAAGCAGGGTTTACACTTAGCCGGGAAAGCAAGTAAAGAAGGTTCTATGGGCAAAGCGTCCCAACGACAAGATCCAGAAAGATCTACCAACTGAAACTCAAGCGATTCTAGAAAACGATACTTTTGTGTACATTCACAGTTTACTACGAATCCAAACGAACGTCAGATAGTAGAAAATAGATAGTAGATAGTATTCAGATAGTTCACATTATTGTGTGAACTGCAATGACAAGCAGCTTCTGAAATGTGTTAAAAAGGACGTTCGTTAAGAAGAATAATGCTGCGAAAAGGAGGAACAACGCATTCCAAGTTGCGAATTGTCAATGCAGTTTAATGCTAAGGTATAATCTGCCAAAATAGAATAACGCTATGATTTTTCGGTCATGATTTGATCTTGATTTGATCTTTCGCAGTCCCAAAATCATGAACACCAATCAATGAATATTTAAGGAGGCAATAAGGGGATTCTATCCCGCAGTGAGTAGGAAATTAAGACATGAAAACTTTCAATATTTGTAATTGCTTCCATCTTCATAAAATTTTTTTGTGCTAGAAATAAAGAAACCTTCCTTTTAATTTTATGTTTTTTTATTTACCTTGCGGAATCGATTTTCGACCGTGATCGTTCGGTCTTCATCAGCTGATACTCGATAAAAAACAGCCTAATGCCTAATGCCTAATTTTAAACATAAAATTAAAAGGAAGGTTTCTTTATTTCTAGCACATGAAAACTTTGCAGAGAGTAAACGAACACCTTGACGGAGGCCTTCAGCCAGGGTGTCCGCTTGCTAAGTGTCATGCTAAGCTTGGGCCAAGCTTAAGATGACCAACCCCACAAGGATATTCAATTAAAAAATTATTAATGATCACCCTGGAAATAAACCTGCCTGATAACTGTTCGACAATAGCCAATGTTACCAGGAGCAACAGCAGGTAAAGGATGAGGTAATACAACTCCATACTATGCAATTCCAAATGTTCGTATCCCTGACTTTGCCTCTCTCTTGAAGCCATTTGACATGAGGCTAAAACGAAATGACAAAAGTCTACATTTTGATTATGCAAACAAAGATAATTTTTGCACACGCTGCCTATAGTTTGCCGCTTGCTTCGTTCCTTTTGCACGAAGCTATTCATCTAACTTTTTCGAGTTCATAAAATGTGATCAAAACTCCTTGTCCACTCAATCTCTTGCCTTGACCATTGTCTGTAATTTGCGATACTACAATCTTACTTGAACATTTTGTTCATGTGGTGCAACATTAAACTACAAATCCTGGGACTGACTCTCCGACACCACAGGCACAAACTCAAATACCATTCTCACCAACAGATTAGATCAAGTCTCTGTTGCAAATCTGGTAAGGACTCTTCAAACATACACTCCTTCATCACAAAATCATTTAACTCAAAAACGTGGTTTGGTCGGAATCAACCTCCTCCTTCATTCTCAACCGGAAGATCTCTACAAAAGCTAGAAGGGAGGAATGCTTGGCACAAGGATCAGAACAAACACCACTTCAACCGATTGTGTAAACTTGTATCATGGATAGAATTATAATTTGTTGGGTGATCTGCCAAGTATTCTGATTTTTGCTTGGCTAATCTGTCTTAGAAACACTTTGACAAGTACCAGGTTCAATGTGACGTTTCAGACCTACTAAATATCCTCATTTTCATGACTTTCCTGCAATTCCTATAAATCTATGCCTTGGCATGAGGACTAAGGCTCATTTTGTAGCTCTCGTCATATCAGTTACAAAAGTGCGCAAGGGAGGATGGCAAATTTTAGAGTGGGAGATAATGGAAAATTTGTTGTGGAGTGATATAAGACCTATCCGGCTATTAACAAAATATCGAACCGAGTAACCGCCCATTGACCTATCCGGACATACTCTCAGCTATTGGGAATTTCTTAATATATGATATATGAATTCCGGAACTAAATAATTAATTTAGTCGGTATCGTGCAGGCATTCATAATAGTACGTCAATAACTAGGAGCATACATTTTTTGATCGCTTAAAATCCATACCCTTCTCACGAGTACCTTTGGGCGCCAAGGACCGCAAGGATCATTTGTCCGCATAACATCTGACTTTGTGTTCCTGGTGTACAAGTACAAGCCCACCAACCAATGATATGAAACGACGGTATGGGAAATTATCGAGATCAAGAATGACTCTGGCCATAGACCTTCTCATGTAACTTTGGTCCTAAAATGATGCGGCTCTTGGCAGCATTACTGAGTAAGCTTTTTGGGAAATTTTGCACTCCAAAAACAACCAGCATATTAGAAAATGTTAATTAGAAAAATATTAGAAAAAATTAATTAATATCAATAGGAACAAAATTGATTTTCCCCTAACAGGCGAATTAAAAAGGGCTCTTTACACAGGTCAAGAAGACGACCAAATAATGCTCGCTGCAGGATACTTTGCTCCTGAATACTCACCCCTGGGTTTGGCGCTCTAGCCGAGAATTTACGTGGAAGTTAGGAATTTTTGGTGTGATGTCATGATTTGGATCATAAGAAGAGTACATAGCCAGGATCGTAGAACAATTCAGACAACTACAGACAGGACCCGGAATGCACTGATAAGCGGAATCAAATCAGTGCCTGGCAAACTGTTCGGTTCAACGCTGGTGTAAAAATGCCTGCTGGAAACATGGAAGGAAGCGTTCACTAGAAAAGAATGGTGTGCAGACAATATTTCAAGCCAAATACAAGGGCAAAGAATAAGCAACATGACGACCACTGATAAGGATAGGCCGTGTAAGGGAGATAGGTACAAGAATTATAAAATAAAAATTTGATATTTTAACATAACAACCCTAAAAAATTCTAGCAAACTAGCAATCATGGTATAGTGGTTAAATGACTGCAGTCAGAATTTCCAGTGAAAAGGATCCCTTCTACAGCCAGGATGGTGGAACTATAATAAATGATAGGGAAGGACAAGAGTCGAGGTAGTCTTGCTCCAGAGATCTCCTAACCCGCTTATCAACAACTAACCTATGCGGACGAATAAGATTGAATAATGATGCTAGAATCGAACTTATGCCATAATTATCGGCACCCTAATACTGAAAGGTATAAAACGAGCAATGTACAGAAGAAAAATAACAAATGTATTCCGATGACATTTCAAAAACACAAAATATAAAAAGCTGGAAACTCACATGTTCAGCTGGGTCAATACCGGAAGCTGGTCAAAGAGTGTAACTTCTCCTATAAGCAAACAGAGACATAAATCGAAATTGTAGGACTACGAAGGTATATCACGCATATCACTTTACACATTCAATGTACGATAAAAGTACAAGCTGACAAAATTATTCTTGAATACGAAGGATTGAAGTTGAATTATTTATGGACAAGTAAGACTAAGAAAATTTTTTCAAAAACCGATATTGAGTAGTTGTAGACCTCAAGCAAACATAAGACAGATTGGTGCATTGCCTGAAGTGCATCCCTGAAATTATGCTCGACTTTGAGGGTCTAAGCAAAAACTTAGCAAATTGTCACAGCGTAAAAGACTTCCTTATTAAACGCAATAGCGCAGATTAGAGTCAATAACAGATCAAAAAGCTAATTTTTTCTATAAGAAAGTCAGACTGAAGTCAGATGACGACCTCATTTATTATCATTATGTCTCAGAAGAACATTATCAAAAAGTTTCCTGGTGAAACCGGAGGTAAACTGTTCTAAAGGTCTTGTCAAATTGGATCAAATAGACGTGAATCAGTTTTTTGTGTTGTGATCCTTCCCCTTTGCAAAGCAAGTCATATCTGGAGTAAACGAATATCGTCAGAAAATTCAAAGTTTAAGTAAAAAGTTATATTTATAATTTCATTTAAAAAGGCCATGAAGCTCTAAGAAAAGGACCCGAACAAAAAAGTCAAAACGCCTTGGAAAAGATCATTCTAAGAGGAGTTAATAGAGAAAACGAGATGCAGAACATGAATACAATAATGGTTTTGACTCTAACTGACTAAATTAGAGAGAAAGATTGTTAGTTTGGCAGGTGATTAGGACAAAACTGTCCTTACTAATTAAGTATAGAGATCTATCAGACGGAGAGGCCACCAATCATAGGCCTGTATGGACCCCTACAAAGTACTGGGTGAATTTAGTCAATGACGACTAAATCAGCAACGTCACTTCTTGTTTTTTTTATTGGAAAAAAGGGAACGTGATCAAAAAACTAGACAGTTTGAGGCAGATATGTGCTGATATGTCTTTCTGGTCATGATTTGGTACGAGTTGTCCATTTCTAACGAAAACGATTAGCAGGAGAGCTGACTTGATCCTTTTGTTGAATTCCTTTACATTGGAAGATTGTTCGAACTTTTGACGCTGTTTTGTGATAATGTTATTGGCTATAACGAATAATTTGTCATTTCCGTCAAAAACGTATTATAAATGAAGACTCGGGTGAGTACTCAGCAGAGCAAAGCAACATTGAAAGTTGAGGAGTATATGGAGAGCGTCTGTTAGCGAGAGTTTCTTAGCTCGCAAAAGGGTAAACATCAAGTTCCTCTGGAAGCTTCTGACATCTAAAGCATTGTCAATTTTAGACCTAAAGCAAAAACTGAGTTGTGAGAGGCTTAAGTGGATAACACTGGTTCACCAGAGGTCACATTAAGGAGGATGCGAAAATGGCATGTGGTTCCAACAAAATGCAGTGTTTCCAGAAAAATGAGTACCCCGACCGGGTGACATCAATTGGCCTTCACAAAGCCCTGAATTGGAACGAATTTCTAAATGACTTTCAGACATCCCTTCAAGGGACGATCAATTAATGTTGCGTAGTCAAAATTATATTCATATATTTCGAGCTTTTGGGTTCACTTACTAACGAAATGGGGTGAACAAGTGCAACCGCTGAGCGAGGCTTTGTTAGGACTCTGATGGATTTCGTAATTTGTTTGTATGATTCATTCAAATATGACCAAATCAAAAACTCAAAAAGCAAATATTACATAATTAATTATATAACGAAAGTTAAATGGTTTTTTCAAGGGAGTAAAAAGAATTTAATGGATTGGCGCAGAGCATAGCTATTCTGGCAGGAAAATTATCCTGCCCAATTATTGTAATGTATGCCATCAGAAGTCGCGAGTGTGGGCAACGATAAACATTTTGCAGTACGTTTTGCATAATTTGATTTGGTTTTATAAAACAGACACCGATAAAAAAAATGATTTTCTGGAACAGTATATTTTGTTTAAATGTTTACTATGCAACTTTATTAACAAAAAAAATTAAATTAGTATCAATCGAATAAGTAGTTAAATCAAGTGAGAAGGGCCTCAATAATAAAAACGACTAAATTGAAGAAAAAAACAATTTTCTTATTACATTATAATATAATTTTCATCGCGAACTGTACGTACAACATCCAGCATTCAGGTATGAACGAGTACTGACTAAACGTTTGTTATTTTATCATCTGTCGCCTGTTTTTTTAATCCTTAACGCCCAGCTAGGCTTAGACAGCACCGTGTCATACCTGTCTTCTTCTTGTTCTTCTTCAGCTCACTTCATCGCTGGTAAGGCCATAACAATGGGCCAGGTAATTTGTGTGTAGATCATTCTGATCTTGTCTCATCGTGTGTTGTCTTCACCATTGTTGGAGCATTCATCATCATCGTCCACAAGAGTATCATAGCCCGTTTGCATCACTACCATCTATCTATCCGCTGCGCTTCAATTCACGATACAATCGCTGGACCTCAGCAACGTCTTCTGCATGTCGTCTTTTGTACCGAAACGATTTTCTCGTCGATCATCCCCAAAGAAGTCCACATAACATATCCCTAATATGCGTATCAGACCATTCTATTGTACACTAAACACTCAATGAATGGTTGATATTTGTTCGTTGAAAAGGTGCGTTGAAGACTGAAAATGCTGACGGACGACGACCATCACCCAGCACGAAAATCTTCAGGTGAACTTCTTTGGCTCAAACTTGGGGATCATCTTGAATGCGATTATTTAAAATGCCTGCCATCGTCCTTTCTTTCCGCTGATTTTTTGATTGATAGCGAAAATTATTTATTGACGATGGAATTGATTGTTTAAAGAGCGCGGCAATTCTTTCATGCACGACGAAGGAGCAAATTTCGGATCCTCCACTAACTCACTTTTCACGGTGAATTTTTGGCAAATTGAGAAACTGCCAAGATCGCGTTCCGACAAAAGGCTCAAATTAATTAATTTTGTTTGATTTGCTCTCATTGAAGATTAGCGGCGGACTGGACATTTGGACCGTGGTCCTAATTGAAAAATGTAATTTATCATTTTCTGATTACTCAATTTTGTGTCCTTAAGATTGATAACATTATCGGTAGCCTGGCGGATTGCGTATGTTAAAATTCTTAAGAACAGAAGTTGGACAGGGTCTTATCCAAAATTAGCAGACGCTTATAAGCCACTATGAATCCGCCGTGCATGCTTGCATGTTAATATGTAAATTTTCGATTTCACGGTTATGCAAGTCATTTCGAAATGATATATGAAACTGTTCTTTGACGAGTTAATTTTGCATGACTTGTGAATTTCGCTTGATTTTACTCGCTTACAAGCATGAGTTGTGAATGCTTAAACATTTGTCATGCGTTAACTGACTTATCCCCTGGAGGAATTCTTAAGCTTTTCGACATGCTTCAGAATGCCTGAAGGCTTGCTTCTACGAAACTTATCCAATTAATGATGATTCCAATTTACAATCAGCTGCAACTACCAATACATCAATTTTCAATGCTAACGAGTGATGAAATATTAACTTACTGGAAATTACACAAAAGTCAAATTAAACATAGAACAAAAATTAGCAAACGGATTCAGGTTTGAAATATTGCCAAATATTTTATGTATGATTCCGATGGAGTAGTAAAAACAATGACAAATATCTGTATCTGGCGTTTTGAAGATAGCTTGTGGATAAGAAAGAAAAAAAAGATTTTTTTTGGAAAAAGAAAAATGACAGAGGAGCGCTACCCGTGTAGGATGAATGGATACTTTCAATGGAAGGCTAATTAAATGAAATTTATTGGTTTTACGTTTGTTCAGAGCGGGAAAATATGATGAAACATTCAATTTTCGATTTCACGTGAGCAATACAAATTGAGGTCTTCAAGCAAGCTACGAATTTTGATGCAGTAGTTTTTGAATTCTCTCAATTCTATAATTCATTCATGACAATAATTTCAGTAAGACCAGTAATACTCTTAGTTTTGACATCAGATGTCATCTTTCCTAGCAGTTCATTTTAATACGTCGTTCCCATTGGAAAAGGTAGCAGCCCAATGTTTCAAATTCTAGAAAAACCTTCAGGCAAAGGCTTGACTTCCTCAATACTAAACAAAAACCTTTAACTCTTATTTGCGCTACTACATCTTTATCCAAATATAGAACCTGGAACGTAAATCAAGCTCCAAGCGCGCTCGTCATCACGGTCTGGATCTAGGAGCATTCCACAAATAAAAATTGAAAATTGGAATCAAAGTTCCTTTTACCACAGCTTCTGGATTATTTAGGGACTGTGTCCTTTGAATATAATGTCAGACGAACCAAATCAAACTACAATCCAGCCACTATTTTCCGCATTGAATCAGCCCCGCGGACAGGATTTTTTTTTTGTTTCCATCTAAGAGTCAGTGCAACAAAGCCTACGATTGCATTCCGAGTCCTTCCTATTCCCAACATGCTTCATAATCAAGGCTGAACTCGCAAAAAAGCAAGTTCTTCTGAGTAGGAAAATTACACAGAATGAAAAACATTGTCTTCTTCGTCTTGGTGAAAACGAAGAACACGTATTCTAGTCTTCGTATTCCATGAAGATTTTTCCGGAAATTTTCATGTCAAATAAGATTCTGAAAAGATAGAAATCCATCTACCGGTATAACAGCCCGACTCTTGACACAAGAAGTGCAATGAGTCTTGTTTTACTAGTATTTTTGCATCATCTGGTATGGCCCTAGGCACTTTATTCTGGTCCACTGCCAAGTCCTTTGTAAATTTTTTTCTCAAAATCAGGTCTTACAAGTTTATTGAAACCCCGTCTCCTCCTGTCACCATTGACAAGACATTTTCAGAAGAGGTCCAGTAGCTTATCGCAATTCCTTTGTAATTCAGGAATATCGTTGCATCACCTTAAGTCTCGAATCTGTTGTCAGCATGAAAAGTAACCGTTATAATGTAACGGTATTGATACCTTTGACGACATCAACACAGAACGATAACTAGTATTACGTAATAGTTTCCGTTTTTACCAACACTGACTAATAGGACCGTTCTGTTACTAAAGATCATCTATTGGCTGGAGTAGGCACGTATAATTTTACGTCACTGGTCAACGCATTAGTAACTCTATTGATATCATCTAACCCAGCTAACCTATTTTGCTCTTTACTGACTAAACCTAGCCGCTCTTTGCATAGTCTTTGAAGGATCTCACCGATTGTGCAGGTCATGTACAGCATGAAGTCTGGATAGGTAGAATGTTTCTGTCAACTTTTTTATTTTTGTCTATTAGCAACGGTCGAGTCATTTGACAGAAAGGTGGAAGGACCTCTGCAATAAATCATAAGTCACATTAATTTTATAATAAGTGCGGCCCACATTAACCAATGAAACATTTCCATTGGTTCTGAATCACAGCCTGAATGCTGTCCTCGTGAATTCATCTAGATGACTCCTCGGCTATAAAAAGCTGGACATTCTTCTGGTTAGATATTGTAAAGTACCCTCCATATTCAACATGCACTTATGGAGGAAACGGCCTGAATTGATCTGTACTGAGAGCCCTCCAATTTGCACCATTGGTACTTATAACTGCTTTTCCTGATCTGTTTTTAACCACCATATCGGAGTCCTAAAGCTTGATGTCTCCATTCCTTGTTCATGTTCAGCAATGGGCATCTATGGCACGTTTTCAAACAGTTGATTACAGTTACTGCTCATGCCAGTGGTATTCCAGGTAATGAAAGTTCTCCCTCCTAGCTGGACACGATTATTGCGACCAGCTCATTTCTGTTAAGCTTAGGGATATTTTAGCTTATTTGACAAGGCGATGTTTCCTTGGTCTGTTCTCAGCAGGATTCAAAGTGCAGTCAATCATCAACCACATTCAAATCGCTGGCAGCAGTCTCAAGTCTGTGGAGCCATTATTCTGTACCAACAAGCAGAATCTAGTCGACAGTTCCATCAGCATCGAACTCGATCGTTTAGTGCGTTATCACTCCTATAAGCCATAGAGTTGCTATCTACAATAAAATTGCCATTAACACCGAAGATTT
Organism: Stratiomys singularior; assembly: GCA_954870665.1. Taxonomy (NCBI): domain Eukaryota; kingdom Metazoa; phylum Arthropoda; class Insecta; order Diptera; family Stratiomyidae; genus Stratiomys; species Stratiomys singularior. Next base: position 14,829,613 of record OX940879.1, read on the forward strand.
CCAGCAAGTCACTCAAGCTTCCTTTCAAAATCCTCTTTTGAAAGATTTGGAAGCAAGAAACAGTCTACAGAGGTAATATCATTGCATTGGATAGCTAAACCGTACTTTAAAGCTAAGTACCTGGTCTTGCAAGTGATTTCTTCCTTGGAGAGGACTTACTTGTTAGTACAATCTGCGCCCTGTATCCAAAACGAACTAGCAGAGAACATTATTCTTCAAGGTTTTTTGCATTCCTTCAAGTTTTCTTGAGCTTTCATGTCCTCCGCAGTCATATCTTTGCATCGGAACGAATCGAGGAAACTCCTAGGTGACAAGACTAAAACAGGATGTTGATGGTATCAGTACCACGCTTTGCGTTCCGCGAAACAAATTGAGACTGAGCAGAGAAGTCCAGCATCTGTTTTTGGTGCTGCGGTCCGGGTAGAGTCATAGCTGAAGACTCTGAGGAGGAAGGAAGGATCTTTATTGGTTGAACTGCAATTTCAAACTTTTCTTTTCAAATAGGATCGTAGCAGATCGGAGTTTTACTCATGACCATTTTCAATGAGCCAAGTCTCCTGAAATAACTATAATTATATTTTGTAACATATTTGGAAATTTATATTGTTCATAAAATAATTTTGACAAATGAAATTAGTATCTTGTCTACAGAGCTAGCCAAGGTGGGATCTATCAAAAATTGTATATGCCTCGCGGTCCGAAATTGCCAATCTTCCAAACTTTCCAATCCAATCCAAATTCCAATCTTCCTTACGTACAATCTGACAACCTGTAACCTTTGTCGAGAGCTAAGATTGAAAAGTCTTTGGAATCTGTACATTTTATAAAAATAAAAACGGAATCAGTATTTGGCAATGGGAGTTTATCGTCTTTTTTGGCGGAGTATCTGGGATTATCCTATCAATGCATGAAGAGCGGAAGTGTCTCCTTGTGGGGCAACAATTGGTCACAAGAAATTGGTCTAGAGGTGAATGAGAGCACCATGTTTTCAGAACCAAATTTACACGAGAAACTAATCTTTAGATCCAAGAGATCAAGCTCACGATACTTACATACAGTCCTGGAGTAGGATGCCAGCTTTGAAGGGATACGAGAAGAGGAAATCCTGCAAGTCTAATGTTGGAAGAATTCAATGCCAACGGGATGAAAATGCTTTTATTGTTCGATCCCCATCTGTTTTGCACTGAAGAAATTAGAATAAATGTGGGCAAATATCAGGGAACTTACTGGGTTGGGCTGACAGGGTAAGACGTTTGGTGATGCCTTTAACAAACTCTAACAGGGATGTTTCGATGGACAATTGGTTCAACAGTTGTTCACGGAAAAGTTACCCAAGGATTATAGATGGAACGTGTTAGTAACCATGAGGAAAAATGAAAAGGAAAGGTGCCACCCTTTTGTGTCCTTCCAGAAGGAAGAAGGATAAATAATGCTCTCATCGCTTTTCTAACTGATTTGGCTCTAGGATCGTATGTGTCAAAACAAGGAAAAGTTGTAATTTTGGCTTCGACAATGCATCAATGTGTAGAACTCGCTGAATCGACCACTGACATCAAAAACCCGAGATTATAGCTGACACAAATGTGGAGTAGCTGGTCATGGCGATTTATCGTGGCCGCATTTAGTATTACACATCCCTGAAAGGTTTGCAATGTCTTTTGCACATTGCTCCACAAATGCATCTGTCATTGCAAAATCAAACCAAAAAATTGCAACGATATTGTATTACCAAAAAAAGATTATTTGAAGGAGCTGGTCGTATCACTAGTTATGTGTGCGTACAGAAAGGATCAAAAAACTAAGACTGATTCCAGTTTATGCATTAAAACTGTTTTGTGAACTCAAAACGTGTAGTGACATAGAACATTAAACACTTTTATATAAGGACGTTGATCAATTTGAGCTTATACATTGTTTTATTATACGCAAAAACACTAAATAAACACACATCACAATTATTATTTTAAGTACAGATAAAGGTTGTAATATAAACACTGCATTTAATATGAGCTCCATACACATCGTTTCAAGGAACGTGCGAAGACTAGTGGCAACAGTCAACATCAATAATAACAGCTATTGGGCTTTGCTCTTAAGCAATTTGATTCAGTTCATATGTGAATGTTGTGTGCTATACATTGTTCTTATTTTTCGTAGTGAAAGAAAGTTTGTAAGGTGAATATTTACTTCACATTGGCTTGAACTTCTATTCACAGAGCTAATTTATAATTGATAGATGCTAATGAGTAGTACTAAAGGACGAAGAAACTGTGTTTGAGGTTAAACTTTGCTCCAGAGAACAGAACAGATTGTTTGTTTTTTTCCAAATATCTTGAGTGATCTAATAAAGACTGCTAAGTGGGTTCGACATGTGAGCCCTCGAATGGAAAGCGCTCATATTATGAACTTTACAGATTGCTTTTCGCTGATTTTCACAGGGGCCAAGAAAAGTTTCCAAAGCGAAAAAGGTTTGCAACATGAGTAAAAACGCTAAACCTTTTTCTCGGCAAATTGCTTCAGTAAGGAAGCTGTCTATGCGTTTATCGATCTTCTGGAAGGTTAGGTTAGGTATCCTGCAGATTTAGTATTCAATGTGGATGAGACTGAAATTTCTGTTTCTCAGTCGAAAATTCCTCGTGTAATTGGACTCAACGGGAAGCGAGAAGTTCGCGCATTAAGTTCAGCTGACAGAGGATCTTAGGATAGAGGATAGTGACTGTTGAATATTGTATGAGGGCTGGGGAATATTTGTTCTGCGACTATTAATCTCCCATGAAGCGTGCTCCGCTAGGTTCCATTGCCAGATGCCATCCTTCCCGATGGATTCAGTCTAATTTATTCACTGGATAGCTTCACCATTTTATCCAAAAAACCAAAGGAACCAAAGAGACCCCGGTGCTTTGAGTTGGAGATGGTCACAATTCCCATGTCAAAAATATTGAAGTTATCGACTTAGTGCGAGCAAATCATGTGGTAATACTGAGTTTACCACCACACACGGCGCAAACGATATTTGGCTTGTGCCTATGCCTAAGAAGAAAATGACAAATAAGGGACCAAAACCTCGCAAACCTGGCATTGATAACATCTCCGCCATACAAAAAAATGTTAAAAACAAAGCACTATTTAAAAAAGACAGAAAGAAAAGCATAAGAAATATAAGGAAGACTCGGACCTGCAATAGGATGCTGAAAAGAATAAAGTAAATAAAAAAACGTAATCACTCCAAAAAAAAAAAAAACCATGCAGTAAAAGACATCCTAAAGTTTGGGGGCTTGGAGCTATCTGACACGGATCCAAATTGTATAAATTCTATTGCCTCATGTCTTACAGAAATGGAAATGGGAGTGGAAACTCCTGGAGAAGATGACGCTGCATGCTTGTTTTGCGAATCACAAAACTATGGGTGTGACTTTTGCGAATAAATGTTATTCAAAACAAAAAATACAATTTTTACTTTTAAAACAAGACTCCTTTTTCTATATTGGAATGCATTTTTTATCGCTCTCAAGTTATTTCTATATTATTTCTATGGGGCTCATATTCTACACATGAAATTTTGTAAATGGTGTATTAATTTTCAATTTTCTTTCTAAATTGATAAAAATCTTCATTTCGCTGGACAAAATTCAAAGGAGACACGTAAACAAATATATGCTTTGCTGCTAAAAGAATGGGTGAAGTTATATTTTTTTATATTACCACCTTCCACTATAAGACTATGCTATGTTCGATCAATATCATGATATAATTTATTTTATTGTTCGATAGGTTTACGATGATTTTTTTGTTTTTTTTATTAGTCATGTAACAAAAACCATTTATTTTATGCTGTGATTTAATTTAAAATAATAATAATAAATAAATAATTAATAATAATAAAAATAAATAATAAAAATAATAATTTATTTATTCTCACATTCTTTCGTTAAAAATTTAATATATTGTAGTATAAAAATCTGGTCAAATGAAAAACCATGAAGCAACCCCCATTTTAACAATAAATCTGTTGTGGAACTCTTTACTGGGTAGCCTAGGTCCGTGTTGCTTTAGGGGGAGGCGCTTTGCTGAGTTAAAGCGGATATCATAACGAACCGGCTGCCTTCTGAAACATGTTCGTGAAAAACGTATTCAAAACGGTTTTGGTTAAAATATGCAAACATACGTATCAGAAGGATTCATTCCTTTAGTTCAGAGAGAGGCATAAACTGACTCATACTAAACCAGTCAAAAGCCAGCCACCAAAGCACCACTAACGAATTAGTTGAGCGTCCTACCCGCTTGAAACCATAGGAGGAGTAGTGATTGACACCTTTAATTAACCATAACAATGACGTAGCTTCTTCTTTTCCAACTTGTATACCTTCCCTGGCGCTAAACAGAACGTCTTTTCTACGAAGCGCTAGAACACAAGGAGTAATTACAGAACACTTCAATTTAGACTATCCGAGTCTGATAAAGACATGCTTCACATAGCTGACAAATGTAACCGAACAGTAATGCCACCAAACTGGAGGATCCTCACTGTTCACTGTCAGACCGCAGGATAGATAGACTATTTGTGAACAATAGCATTTCGAGAATACTTCGAATACGGTGACAGGTAATTCATAGTCCAACAGTAGTCCCCTGGGAAGTAACAAGGATAATAAAAATACCATTTAGCAAAGACTCTGATTTCAGCTCAGGTTGCGTTCGCTATTAAACGAGGCTATCCGTTCCCATTTCCCGTCTGCTTCCTTCTGTTTTGTATTATAGATTTGAAATAAAATAAAGTTATTAAATATCGTACATAAATAATAACGAAATTAAGGTATGTCAGAGTTGTTGATAATTGTGAAAAATGTTTAGAGAGTGAGGAACAGTAATAGTATCATACCCTTTGTGATATATTGCTGGCACATTAAACCAGTCACGAATTTCCCAAAATATGAAGCAATGTAAAATTGGTTTAAGGATATTTCTTGCGGTAACGAGTATGAGACCTTCTAGACTACTTTGCCGTGTACATGGCAGCAAAACTAACTTGCCAAAATGAGGGAAAATTCAAGATTTCCTCATGCTAGGGAAAAACAAAAAAAAATATTATCAAGTGGAGGTAATTTAAGAACTAACTAAATGGCCATAAAAAGTAAATTTGACGCAGAGTTTAATTGTTACTCATAACTATATAACGCCTTAAATATAGTCACGTGGAAACCATTTTTTCGGACCCCTAATTATAGCGACTAATGTCGATTTGCTGTACAATCCTTACTCTATTCTCCGCCTACTTATTAGGTAGGTATTATTGCTGCTTTAGTCAATCAGGAGTAGAGTCAAAATGGTGCCGCCTAACCAATTGGCATGAATTATATGGCAAACTTTGATTAACTTTCTTATCAATGCATTTGATAGTAAAAGATAAAAAGTGCCGACAGAATATTCAGGCAAAAATTGCCCATTCAATCGATACCGGGTTGATGATACTGCATAAAAACCAAAATTGGGTTGGATAATTCAAAGAAGAAAAAAAAAGAGAATAAAGTACCGACTGCCATAATCTAAATTGTGGAGTTTGTCCTCGGTACTCAAATCATTTGATGTCATATTTGCAGTTTGAGTTTACCGAAAAAAGAATGTACTGTCGAAGAGTTTTTGCTTTATTGGCGTAATATTCTGCGAATTGCACGAGAAAATAAAGACGAATAAATAAATGAAAATATTTTCTATTTTTGATTTGGCTGCAAATAAAATTTAATTATATCATCTGCGCATTTGAAATCCTTGAGCAAACCAACGTCTCCTTACGAAATAGGTTAATGCCACAATTTCGCCAATTTATGCGGCACAATTTCGCAAATAGGTGCAAATTTACTCCCAATAAAACATACAAACCGTAAAGCGTACAATATTTCGGGTACCGCATGTAAACACAATTATATTATCGATCTTGTTAGGCTTTTTTGTCTTACGTATACCGCACAACCCGACATTGAACAGTGCAGGTCCTAAGACGGTGAATCGTGGTACATCAAGAACAAGAAGGGGCCAAGTGCTTTTCAATCGATGGCCGCTTTGATCATTGGCGCAAACGATTGTTTGCCCAGTTGAAGTAGGTAGATTGTCAGCGTCAGATGTTGATGTTAGGTTTTTTGTATCTTTTTTTTCTGGGTTGCGGACGAAAGTAGATATATTTTTGACAGGGCGGTGAAAGATGAAACGGCACGGAAATCGTTATCAGTTGCGATACTTATGACGATGATGAGTACCGACATTGAAAAGGAAGATGGTTTGTTTACTTTTTCAATGTTTGTGTTAAAATATGACACTCAAGACTTTTTGTCTTCGCTATTGGACGAGTGAGACCAATTATCATAATGCAGTGCGCAAAAATGTTTATGACTTTGGCGTTAAGCTCGTTCTGAACGTAACGATTTGTGTCAGTGTACAATTGTTGTTTGTATTTTATTGAATAATAAAAATAAGTTCAATATTTTTATGGTAACCGATTTGAAATTATCATCAGAGGTTGAATATCCACGAATAGAACCTTACAAATTAGGCCATAATTTTTTAAATTGAACTAGCATGAGTTGATCATCCTGAAAACCAGTTCAATTTGGTTACTCCTATAAAATAACTTATCAATAAAATTCATTATATAATGTATGATGGCAACTTATGATTGATTATCGGAGACGGCTGACATGTTTATTGATTTATTTTTAAAGTTTCAGTTTGTCTTATGAGCAGTTGAAGTTTTTGTAATTCGGGTATGATATAAAACAATTATGAACAGTTTTTAAGAGCTAGTTTTTAACTTTTATCAATGGCAGAGAAGACAAATTTTCACAAATTTTCTTCAACCGCATTACACAGAAAATATAGTTTTTCTGTAGTTAACGGCAGGATATTATATACTTGCATTTCATATTCATACTTGATCAAGAAGTCTTTCCTAACACAAAGTATTGGAAATTAATGAACGTATGGGAACTCAACGCTTATACATTGAGTTTGAGTGCCTTTTTTTCATTATGAAAATTTTCTATTAGTTAATTTCATAAATTAAAATTGTTTATATTTATTCTAATTAAAAAATGTCCATCGAATTCTAAGAAGCGCACTATAAGTTTATTGAGAAAGCCATTTTTGACACAGGCAAAATAGTACCCAGTACTAGAGCTAATAATATTTGAAACATGGATGAGCTCTTAATAGCCAACGCGTTAACTAATTTTGTGCACGAAGAATAGCTTTACAAGCGCAACATCCTTAATTGAGAACCGATGCTTCCATCTTGCCATAAAGAAACCGAAATGTTATAACGCTCCATCATAGAAATTTTTGGCAGTTTTTCAGAGGAACAGAACCAGAATTGTGAGCATGTATTAGATTTGAGACGGTAATCGGTGACCATAATGCTATTGTCTGCAGAGCACTAACCTTGACTGCTTAGCGCTCAAATTAAAAAAAAATCCAGACAAAATTCTACGTTACTATCTTTAAGGGATTAAAAATTCAGGTCAAACATAGTTGTCATATCAACATCTGGTAAGCGTTTTGGCTTGGCATAGGGTGGCTTTTGCTAACATCCTTTAGTTCAGGCATAAGCCAAACTATAAGGTCATCAATTAGTATTATACATTTTATGGATACTAAGAAAATTTGAGATCTTAAATCACTTTTTATAGATGACTCCGTTTTAGATTGAATGGTGTAAGAAAATTTTTGGTTTTAGTCCTATCCAATGTTTATTCCAACAAACGTCCAAGTTTACATTTCATACTGAATTCATCAATGTTACATTTTGAGCTTGAATTTGTGAGTTGGCTTAATCAAAAGAAAGCCTTAAGAAGAAAGAATTCTTAAGAAAATGTTGTTCGAATTGGCCGAAATTTAATGATCAACAATGTGCAACAGTCACGACGAGGTATTTTTTGCATGCTTAAGCTCGAGCTGCAGCCCTCAGATATCTATCATAGCCCGGCGCATTAACTGTCCAGGACAATGAGGTAACACAAAATACTCTATTACTATGTGGTAGACAAACAGAAAAGGTAGACGGGTCAGTAGACAAGCATACGGTGTATGGGAGTTATGTTATCTAGTCTCAAGCAAAATTCAGGATTTACAACATTTTGTATAGTGTTGGTCAAGGATATACACATATGAAACAGGATATATGTATGCTATGTATTTTGCTGTCGGGGATCTTCGTCATCGCTGTATGCATGCGCGTCGGTGCAACTTAGGACAGTCAGAGTACAATAAAGTTAAACGATGGCTTTCCTGATAGTTAGCCAAGCAACCTGACAGGCATTGGAATTACCAACCACTAAATCGCGAATTTTTCTAGATTGTGGAAAAGCATTGTACGGACAACAGGACAACAAATACTGAGTTCTTGGTCAGGAGGATATGGAGGATAATGATTGGGCTGATCAGTCATCAAGAAAGGAAACTTCAGAAGCGATCATCGGTCCCGAACCGTGTTGTACAATTGAAACGAATTTCTTCCACAGGACCTTCGAGGAAAATGAGGATAGAGAATGTAATAGAATCTAAGTTAGCCTTTCGAAGATTCAAATTTCGAAGCCTGTTTTCAACGCCCATAAAAGGAAGATTTTTCGAGTGTGTGTCAGAATTAACATGAAGAAGCGAAGAGTCCTTACTGGGATATTTATTAAGCATGTCACGCTCTGAATACTACTCGAGAAAATCGCCTGCGAATTGAACAGTGTGTGTAGGCTCTGAAATTTCACTGAAGTGACACTAGTATCTCTGCTTTGACACTGCGGAAGACTGCCCCAATGGAGAAGAAGCAATCCAGAAACCCACTTCCTCGTCAAAAAAGTGCGCCTAAGGGCAAAAGAAAGCATTAACTTTGTTAGAAACATAGCTTTGATGGTTTTTAAACAAGTTGTTGATGACAACATGTAGCTTTTAAGGTTCTGACCAAAAAAGAACTATATTCTGATGGACATAAAAGATTTTATAGAAGATGGAATACCTTCAGGCATAAAGTATACCAAAAACCGGCGCATAATATACTTTTCAACGTTGATGAGGAATTTTTCCTGGTACAATCAATCAACCCTAACTTAATTCGAATCTTATCGTTAATGTCACAGACATATGAACACAGGAGTCACACATTTGAAAATAAATTCAGACCTTCTTCTTGCCAGTTTCTTTATCAAACCATACTTTTGTCACTGATATTTCTATAAGTGATGCAGATGCTGAATTATCAGCTCATACTCAGCTCTGATAATAAGGACATAAGTTATAGCCTGCAATTTTGTTGCAGGAGACAAATGCATTCTTATCTTGTTATGCATTAGGTCCAGGCTTTGGTTATTTTGAAGACGCGTTTCTCAGGTTATCCGAAACATGGATAGGGCAATAAATGAGCGTTAAACGAAATATTAGTAAGAAAATCTTCATGTTTCACACCAACAGTAAATAAAAGTCCTTTTTAAGTCCGAAAGACCGAAGATTATGTTTTGCTATCATTTACAATCCATCACTTTTCTTTAGTTTTACCTGGTTTGATACAATTGAGCCATTTCATATTTTTTAAAGGTAAGATGTTGGAGACTGTTTATGCTTGGAAATATAAGTTTTTCGTTCCTACTCAATTTGCTTGACTCAATAGCTTATGATATAAAAGAAGTCACCTAGAGTTATGTTACACGTTTCTTCGATTTCGGAAGCTTCTTTTATGTTCAAAAACACTTTAAGATACAAGGATCCTTCACCTTGCGTAACTATTACTGGAAAGAGGAGTTCTTCTCGCAGCGTTGACATGAGGCAATCATTGATGGCTGAGAAATCTAAATATAAGAATAATTGAAGCGTCATTACCCTCTTCCGGAAATTAATGCATAGGAAAATCGCAGGAAGAAGATTCATTAATTTGTTGCCCTTAGAAAATAGTTTTTTTTGTGGTAGGGAGGTGAAGGCTGTTTACGCCCTGAGTGTGGGACTCCCAGACGCAAAATGCTTTTGGACTACCCACTAAACACCTCCCCTGTCAACCTGAGAACTAAGCCTGGAACCGTTTGACACCTTACTTCGGGCTAGGCCTCGTGATCCTACGCCTAGAGGCGCCTTCACATTATGGGTATCTCTTCTCTAACGGGAAGGACAGGAGAGGAAGGAAGTGCTACAAAAGAGATCCATCCATCCCCGATGCCTCCAAGCGCTCCAATAAAGCTTTCTTCAATATCAGCACTGCCCGAAAATATTGCGCCACGCGATTCCAATTGTCAACTGTTTCGAGCATTACTCCGACGACAGTTTCCGGACAGAGCTCTCCGATTTCGCTGAGTAGGACCCCTCGCTGCTGGCTCCACCTTTTGCAGTAGAAGAATGTGTGACAGGCGTCATCCAACTCTCCTGCACAAAACACACAGTTAGGAGACCGTGCTCTGTCAATTTTGTACAGGTAGGACCGAAAACAACCGTGGCCGACTAAGAGCTGGGTCAAGTAGAAATCGGTCTCACCATGCACTCGACTGTAACACAGCCTCAGGTCAGGGATCAGACGTGCAGTCCACCTTCCCCTTGTTTCTTGCTCCCAGGACTTTTGCCAATCGTTGAGAGATTGGCAACAGTCTTGGTCTCTCTTCCTTGGTGATCTCTTCTCTTCGATTTTCGCCTCTGCGCAGGTAAATACTTCTGTGCTCTTTCGCAAGGAGGGTGATGAGTATCACCCCTGCGATTACCAGCACTGCCGCCCCGGAGACCGTTCGGTATGCGCATGCGATTCGCAATGCTCCTTGTCTCTGCACCGGTGCCAACCGCAAGACTATTACTGCTATTATTACCACAAGTGACCATAACTACCATTACTTCTGCGTCTGTTCCTATTAAGGTCACGTATAGTAGTCCCACTTTCTCAATCCTTAGTGGAGATTGTAACAACTTAAAGTGTTCTAGGCATTTTATCAGTAACATGGGTTCGTCCAAGTTCGTCCTGCAATCAGTCACGCTTTATGACTAGTCCACGATGGGATCATATTTGAATTTACACAGTCTCATGCAACATGGATCTGAGAATCACACATTCTTCCTCTCCTCTGGCGACTTTCTACAACATATTCTTGCTTCTGGGTAGCTTGGGTCCGCCGGGCCTTGCTTCGTGGGTCTTGAGGGCGCGTTTCGGGTGCATACAGCCATTTTCAGCTTGCTTCGTTAGAAATTGGCAAAGAAGGATGCTTGCTTCACTTGGTGTCAACTTGCTACGCGGTGGGAGAAGCCTAATGAGGCTTTCGTATCAATGGCCAGAGTTTCTTTTGAAACATCATTCCTTCTACTTTTTTGATATTAGCTGGACTTTAGCGTAGCAGATACTAGGCCTCTCATGGTTTCAAGTGCCAAGTGCCAACAAGCTTTTGCTTCTTAGGATCAGCGCAGTATCTGTAGAAAATCTCCTGTGCTGTCTGCGGGCAGTGTTGTTCTTATAGCTCAATATTTCTTCGCTTTGATTATGTTCACATTCATCTGCAGTCTATTCAGGGACTAGACTGAGGAAATAGTAGACAGCTTCGTGCTTGAGGCTCTCTTCTAGCTCTAAAATAAGTCTATGAAGTTGGCAAAGATGAGGTCCACAAGAATTTTTTTTGGAATTCAGCAAGTTACTTGGAAAAATAATTGATGGGTCGTAAATGGAAATCGACCAACTAAGCTCCTGTTTTGGTTCAGTTTTAGGGGACCGTTCTTGTATCATCTGTTTCGTCTGTATCAACTGAGTAACCGCCAGCTGGCCACAATGAACGGTCAATCATCCTTCATACCCCTTTTAACTAAGGAGAATTTTACGTGGGAAAAATTGGCAGATATGGTAATGGTTATCAATACTACATTGGCAGCATAATCCATAAGTGACACGTCTATGGAGATCTCCTAGCGCAGGATTTGGTCGCACACAGTCTTACAAAGGTTACGTTCTAAATTTGACGTGACTTGCGGACTTCTTAGCAACTCATCTCTTGTTGTGTTACAATAACCAATGATCCCTTATAAATGTTTGTTCTATTTTATAGCAATTAGTTGAAAGTATGAAAGTCCTGCTGAAAGTCGGCAGTATTTCTGCTCATCGTAGCCTTTTAGCGATTTGATGTTCCATGCAGGCCGACAAGTTTCACTGAATTTGACACTTTCCCACTCTTTCTCGGCTATAACAATTTCTATGATGGGTTCATTCTTTTGTGCTCTATCGAAGAAGCGACACTGTAAGTCAGAAACGTCGCTAGTTGGTCTAACTGCCAACAAAAGGGGCACTAGAGCAGTTATTTTAGAGGCTCCCGGCAGTGTCCAACATGCACAACAAGTGATTTGATGATTGGTTGTTCGAGTTACTTTTCCCTTTTGCCCAAATACACCAGGTGATTTACGTTCGAAAGTGACTGGAAGACCTCTGCAGCTAAGCATATTCTTTAGGAGTCTAACGTAAAGCGATCTTCCCTACCTTTGATAGGCAAGATTGTCTTAACTGCCTTGAATGCCTATACAAGTACATTACTAGGAATCAAACTCTTCCAATTCTAAATGAAGCAATGTAGAATGTCTTGAATATATTAACAGGACACTCTTTCAGGTTTACTGTGGTTCACACAGAGAATTATGGGGTTATTATTCTTTTCTACTAGCTTATGATCCACGGTTAAATCTGAGTGCTTACATTTCCAATCTATATCTATTCCACATGAAATTACAATAAATAAATTTCCTTGCAGAAAGCCTTGCACTTATGCTTCTAATGACAGTTTTTCACAGTAGGTTGTTCTATACCATTTTGAAAGAGAAACTTAGTCACATCTGATCTGTTCCTTGCATAATGCATCCTACGATCCAACTTGAAGAGTCTCCGTTTGTCATTAAGGATTTGAATATAGCAGACGTTGTAGGTTTCTCTAAAAGTTTGTGACCGAATAAAGCAGGGACTCTATTGAAAACCGCCAATGGTCCAAACTGCCGATCCAAATTACATACTAGCTGAAGATGAGTCAAATTATTGACTAATCACGGTTTTTTTTTCACTATTTGACAGAGGACCTGATATTGCAGATGTTGTAGAATTCTTTACTAAGTTCCCGACCGAATAAGGCAAGTACCTCAATGAAGACCTGTCATGGCCTGAGCCGTGAACCGAGATAAGCCAAGATGATTGAATATTGGAAGTTGTTAGAAGAGGAAACAGCAAAAATATTTGGAATATCGGAATTGTGATGAATAATTGCGAATAGTCTTGGCAAAGTTCAGCACTTGTTGGGTATCAAGGATGCTCGGACTGCATCAGAAACAACGAGGCATATTGCTTGTGAGCCTCTTTGGACCTTGAAGATAGGGTGACTTATCAAATCAAATTAGTCTTGATGACAAAATTTTTTGGGTTCATTATTATGAAGGGTAGCCCGAACGTGGCTTTATATCTGGGCACGAAATAGAAACACCAAAGCCTCAGAAGTTTAAGTTGTCACAGTCGATTTGTAAAGCATGGCATCGGTCTTTTGGGATTCAGAAAGGATCTTGTTGACAGATTAAGAAGCTCAAAAATATCTTCATATCCGAAGACTACTACGCTTCAGTCGTAGGTAAGTTGAAAGAAAGCATCAAAGGAAAAGAATGGAAGAATTGGCAAAAGTTGTCCGCTTTCCAGACGACAACACGCCTATTCACAAGTGCTATGTTGCGTTGCCTGTCTGTCACAATATAGGCTTTGACACTTTGACTCCATTCCTGTCCTGCAATTCTTTATTTATAACATGTTATGTTACCAATGGGAATAAGATTTGACGAAGTATGCAGTTTCAGCTGACTTTTAAGGACTATGACAGAAGATTTAGTTTTATGATCAACGTAATATTAAACAAATAGACTATGAAGAAATTGTTTTTGTAATTTTATTTTTCTATCAAATATAGTCATTGGTTGAGTTGCGACCCGGGCCCTATAAATCCGATTTTGAGGAAAATTTACCTGGACGTTAGTGTGGTATTATCAAAATTTCAATTCATTTCAAATTAGAGGCGGTAAGGAAGGGTAATTGATTCTCACGTCTGGTGTAAGTCTCGGAAGTTTTTGTTGGGCCGTTGATGAATGCAGTCCAACCAAAAGTTTACTTGGATTATGGGTTTGTAAGAGGCACATGAAAGGTACTTTTTATTCTACAATTTGGTGAGTAAATAATCCGGGAGAGGTTGGAGAAGATTAAAGCAACTTTGTTAAGCTTAGCGAAACTGGAGAAGAAGAGTGAGTTGAGCACCTGACGAGAAGCGGCAGGGACGCGTGTTCGAAACCAGTTTGAGCTCTTTCCACCTTTCTTTGTAAATATTAAATTCATTTTCGAGGTATTCGACAAATTTGATCAGAACTTCCGCACCCATGAGTCTTTGCTGAGTTGGCTAGCAAGGGTATAAATCACTTATAAGTTCTAAGTGAAAATGGATAAATTGATCTACCAAAAACTTTCAGAATTAATCAACGAAGGCTTAAGAGCAGAGGGCTTTGACTGACGCTAGCCACTATCAATGATATCTTCTGATCGATTCCAATCCTACCAGATCACCATGAAAACTCTTCAGCTCCAACTTCTTGTTATCCGTGCAGTGGGACTGATATTATTATGAAGGCACATGGTCCTAATCGACATCGGGGTAGGCCACTTTGATTGTCACGAGCAATTGATAACCAGTCACTAATGTTTGCAAGGGGATTGGAACATGTTCTCCGATTGTAGAAAAATGCAACACGATTGTAATTTTAGCTTAACCAGTGAGCATCTGATGACAGGTGTGGTAAGGGTCAGGTCCTTGCTGAAATGCGTTGCTTGTACTTTTGAAAAGTACTCTCTCGTTTCGAAAAATCTTGTGCTGAGCTTAGATAAAACCTTTCACATGCCATGTTTGGGTCAGGTGAAAAGAGTTCTTTAACCTTACAGTCTTTTTTTTATTGAAATCTATCGGCTACTTAGTCCTTACATCGATTGGAATTTAGGATAAACCGCATTTTTTCACAACCAGGAAAAAAACGTAGTTTTGATGGCAGCCGCATTGAAAAATCGACAAAATAATACACAGAAGTTACATTGGGATTCAGAGAGGCGTCACTTTCGAGAATCAGATTAAAATCCACATATGGGTTATCTAACTACACTCAAACGGGACACGTATGCATCTTGAAAAAATGGAGAGAATGACTCCATCAAGTAAAAGGGAGCTGTATAGAATTAAACCAATATTGGACAATACAATTCCATACAAGATCAACATTCCGACCAGAGAATGGTGCAGGTGAAGGATTTCACATCTGGAAGTGAGATCATGATCTACACCGATGGTTCCCAAACGGATGAGGGAAGCGGCGCCGGAATCTTTTTACCAGATCACCCGCAACTCAACCGAAGTTATAAATTGGAGAGCCACACCACAGTTTTCCAGTAAGTCAGCACTGCAGGCGCTTGCCTCTAACCGCGTAGTTTCACAGCTGTTGCAGGATTGTAGGCAGGCTCTCAAAGCCATAACAACCCGACAACAAGTGACACAGGTCCCTGGACACAGCGGTGTAGAGGGAAACGAAAGAGCGGATGAGCTAGCAAGAGCTGGATCAGCCGACCAAAATGCCACTAGAATAGACACAATTAAAGTGCCACTAGCAACGGTAAAAAGGGAACTAGACGAAATCCTCTGGAAACAGACAGATACGGCTTGGAATGACAGGAACGACTGCAGGATAAGCCGAGCTCTTTGGCCTCACCCTAATCAAATAAGGACAAAACAACTCCTAGGAAAAAACCGAACTGACGTTAGAACATTGGTGGCAGTATTAACGGGCCATAATCATCTAGGTCAAAACGCCAAACGAATAGCAATCCAAACGGATGACACCTTCCGAGCTTGCGGCGAGGAGGAAGAAAGTACAGAACACCTACTCCTAGATTGTCCGAGTCTGGCCAACAAAAGCCTTACTTGGCTGAGGTGTACTGGCGCAAAACAATTGAAACAAAAAAAAAGCTGGGGGAACTCCTTGGCATTCTGTTGGACGACAGGATGAACCATCCGTAAACAATAGTACTACACATGGGGAGCTAAGGGCTGAGTTTTAGCCTATGCTAAATTCCAGCAGGTGGACCCCAGTATAATAACAATAACAATAATACATTGGGATTAACTTTTTGAATTTGTTGCATTGCACTTGTATCTTCAACAAAGTTTATATAAAAGGGATGAAAGATAGTTTTTCAAAATACTTCATTTAGTTTTTCAACAAAATACGTTAAAAGTGCGTTAACGAATCAAAATCCATTCGTTTGAATTATTCTGGAAGTAGTTTTTCAGTAGAGAAACAAGTAGATTTGACCATCCTTCGGCAAAACAACTGGATCCTTAATCTTCCATGAAACTCTAAACGAAATTAAACTCATATACAACTCAAAAATAATCAAATGAGCTTTCTTGTTCTAAATTATACCAAAATCCTGATTCACGTGAATTCAAATGAAATTGTAGGTGTTCAACATAACTTTGCGAAATCATTAAAATATCATCTAAAATACACTTTGTAACTGATCCACATTCAATTCCAACAACATCAAAATGTTTCAGTGCATTAATGTAATAGGTAAAAAGCAAACCTGAAACTTCTGCATACGTACATTAACAACAATTTAAGAATGAACAAATAAAAAACGACAAAATACCACGTAAAGGGAATGAATTTTATTTTATTCATCGTTTCTGGTAAGTAGACGAATAAAATAGCACAAGATATTACGCTTTGCCATTGAACAAGACGTTAGCATGAGCATTGCGATAAGGATTTCATGTTTCCATCATGAACAGGTATTGCATTGTAGGAGAGAATGGAGATCAGGATGAAAACAGGAATTGAAATTCGCAAGAATTAAAATCCAGTCAGACTTTGCTGATAGCAAAGTGAGCTGTTGTGCCACGACTCAGAACAGTTGTTATAATTGGTATACGCATGTTATAAAGGATAAGCTGTGTATTGGAATTTTAAACAGGGTTTTAAGAACTGTAAATCGAAAGAGTAAATTGAAGAAAGCGCCTCCTCCCGATTGTGAGCCCTTTATTTTCTTCTTGCTTCATCGAGGCTCACCCAAAGAACGACAAGGACACGTTTTGGTTCATCTTTCAAGCGTGTAGATTCCAGTTAGCCAGGTTGTCTCTAGAGTATCGAATGAAACGTAGCTATGGAAGGACATGACTTTGGTTCAATGAAGGCTCAATAGAGTTTGTTATATATTTGCCATTCTTGGTTCCGGTGATTATCCTTGTCTCTTCTGTATTATTTTACTTTTTCACTTTATTGCTTTCAAGGTAAAGTCAGCTAGAGGAGTAGTTTGAGGTGCTACAAACTTCCTTTTTGAGAAATAAATAGCATGCTGTACTCAAAAAGACTAACTAGAAGCTACCATCACTCTCTAAATTGTCTAATCGTGTTTTTAATCGCTACTTCGACCGTTTGCTTGGATTGATTGGTTTTTTGATTCAATTTACGTTTGGTTTCATACTGAAACAAGGTCTAACTTCCGGTGTAAATCTAAAGCCTTGAACCTAGAGCCTCGGGTCTAGAATTTTTTTAAGGTCGAAGTGGAAAACAAACCCTTAGATAAAAGGGAATTCATTAGGAACAGTTTTGAGTTTGGTCTAGATTTGGTTGAACTGGATCGCAGTATCCAACTCAGTGTTCTCTGGAGATTCAGAAATGGTAGCTCTGCATCTTATGGTCTTTGAGGTCTTGAACTCAAGGACCGACTCAGGTTGAAGTCCTATCGTAGGTTATGAAGATAAGCTTTGGATATAATTTTGAAAACGCAAATATGGAGAACTAACCAGTCCAAACGACACCCCATTCCCTTACCTCTGCTCTCACAAGGATTCAGATCGATATTTTTCCAAAGTGTTTCCTCTTCCAATGCTTATTACACCAAAGAATCGTGTCGATCGAGGAAATAATCGAGGAAACTGGTTGGAATGCAAATTTTATCAAAACAACTAGAAAGATTTAAAGTACGCGTACATTACGTTGGGTGTAAGAGTTGACTAGATCCAGTCAATATTGATCACACACGATGCTCACATGGTATTGACTATCACTACACATGAGCCTGCAACATCGGTGTAACTGGTTCAGGAACTACACTTGCTTTGGTTAGATTCCATGACGACTATCGGATGTGTGGTTGTTGTTCGGGATTCGTACATACTCGTTGCATATCTTTTAACCAATTTACCTGAACTAAAAGGTGGATGCGTTGCAGACATCTGAGTACGTCAATAATCCATTCATTACGCTGCCTGGATCTGCGTGGGTTGAATTACACACCAGCGCACTTCAATGGGATGATCTTTTGGACCTCGGACTGGATCTTGTTCAATGAGTGAATAAAATGGATAAAGGGTCTCGTATAAGAATGGAAATTATATGTTCGTTGAATAAAAGGTTGGACATATGTTTCTGATACAAATAACAATTTTATCAACCGGCTATTATTAGACGAGACAAAAAAACATTTGGACGGAGTTAATTTCAGATAAATCACGTTGGAACAAAAGCAGTGCATCCTTTTGTGGCGTCTTCTATAACTTGAGCGGGGTGTGATCGTAAACTATTGGCTTCAACTTTATTGCAATATTTTCAATAATATTTTTACTTACTATACTTTTCATTTATTATTGCATTTTTATTATTTTATTGTTATCATTGTTTTATTCTCTTAAGGAAAAACTTTATATAAAAGTCTTCAAAGGAAGAGCATCATTCCCCGGGAATGGCCAGGAACACAGGTTATCACATCATTAGAAAACTAACCAAACGGATCCCACTTTTATTCATGATTAGATCAACATATTCCGTAAAGAGCTAATGGAGAATTTTTCGAAAATTTTAAACTGAGTCAAGACCAATTCTGGAGAAAGACGAAACTTTCACAGCAAGTTAGGGCGCATGTCCTTCAATGCGCGGCTCAAACGTATCATTCCGTTCGAGCAGTCGGAAAAGTAGAATCCTTCAGGTAAACGAACAGAATGCAATATTGTTTAAATTCTTCTTTGGAGGAATACTAAGATGATAAGTGCGTAAATACTGCAAACGCTAGTCTCCCCAAAGAACGAACTCGGGCCAGTGGCCTTTCCTATATAAAACGATTCAGACAGACTTTACAGGCGCGAAATTGACTCAGGGACATTACTGACTGACTTAACTAGTTCTATCTTCTGCCTGCAAAAGTCCTCAAAAAGCATGGTAAACATAAACCATCACTGTTCTGCCGAAATTGAGCATAAGCCCTCATTTCCTTAAAAGTGGTCAACCATAAGTCTTTTATGCACTTGTCTAAACTGAGGATCGGAAGTTACGTCAAAGATTCTTGTTAGTCATTTTAACAAACAAAACTATTCCTGAGAAGCATTTTAGCTTCATGATTCAGCTTTCCATAGAGCTACAGTTCACTTTTCCCGGAGCAACAAGGAATCCTCGGGATTTACTATTTTAGATGTGAAAAATGCATTCAACAAAGTATGTTATGCGAGACTAACAATCAAATTGAATGAACTCCATGTTACTCTTGTAAATGTTCGAATAAGAGGCTCTTCCTATTCCCACAATACTCTTCTTTGTCAACCATACAATACAACATTCACTCTAGGGATGTACTACAATTGCTCGAGAATGTTAAAGTATCCCTGTATGCGGATGATAATTGTATATGCTATACATTCAGATATACAAATAAGCTCTGAATATTAGCCAGATTGTCACACGCTGAAAACCTACGTATAAAATTGTAAGAATCTCCCTTCAAAGAGAATCTTCAGTACGTATCCTGTAACTGAGAAATACAGATACGCATTTAGAACTAGGGACAATAATCAAATTCATACAATAAAAAGTGCTAAACTTCTGTGACAAAATTCACAATCATCCTAATACTATCATGGATATCCTGAGATTCTCAATGAAACAAATCAGGGAAACGTACAAAAAGTTCGGTCGAAAACTAGTCTCAACAGATTGTCAATCTAACTGAGATCTACATCTGGATATTAGTTATGCAAAAGCAGAAAAATGACGCAAAAAACTTTCCGTCGCCTATACTTATCTCTAATATAGCAATCACTTTAGTTCCATTTCGGGATAATTTTGAAATTCATGTACCATAGTAGAATATATGAAATATACGTTGACATATGTCAATATCTCTCGAGAAACGGACACACCCGCGAAGAAAAAGAGATTAAGTTAGTAAGCAAGGACATGGGCGTAACTTCCTCTAACAAATTTTCGTAGAGGGAAGAGATTTTGTCTCTTTAGTTAACCAGATTCAAATTGTCTTTTGTGGAGTCCTTATCAAATAAAGACGAAGCAGTTCTGAGGACGGTATAAGCCTGAATTTCAAATGACACTAAAATGAAACGTGTCTTGCCCATCAGACTGACAATTTAGGCCATACGGCAATTTACTTAAATTTACTCAGCGAGCATTACCAACCCCTGCCTGAGCTTGCCTCTGTAAAACTCGCCGTGGGGTCTGAATACGGAGCAAAAGCTCGTTTCTGTGCTGAAGTATAATAATTCTGAAAAGATGTTACGTGCAAGTTCTTCGACATGGACTCAAAAGTCAATGGCACTGTCGGCTCTTGAAATGACGTGTGACTTTGCCGACCAGAAGGATGACGCGATATAATTTCAATATAACGCGGGTAATTCTCATGAATAAAACCGTCAAAGCACACTTTTCTTGTCATTCATTCACTTTTCATCATGCACGATCTCAGTCTGACCCAGATATCATGAATGATGCTCGCCAAGCATTTTTTTTAATTATAAAATGTACACTCTGCTCAAAGACAAGCACTCTCCATTAGGGTCTTCAGACAGAGAGAGCTAAGCCATCTAGTTTATAGAATGCCGACACTAAAGGATAAGTAAATCTGCATGTAAACTTAGCCTCAACACTTTTCACAAAGAAGAGCTTCTCCGATAACTTGTCTGCGTGTGAGGCAACAGACATAACTTTCCAAGTCAATTCAATACCTATCATTCCTTTCCAGCTGGATAGGCATTTTCTCGGACTTAAAGGCAGTATTTGGTGATGCCTACAGACCGATCCCAAAGTATTGTGGAAAACCGATCTCGGACAGGGAATCTAGACAAACAAGGGGTGAACTCTTGTGCTAATCGGAATTTAACCATAACCATAAATGACCATCATCAAACCCAAAAATTAAAATTTCTAGGATTTTTTCACGTCAATGAATGTCAAAAACCATGGGAATAGTTCACAAAGCTTACATGAACTTGCAAGAACCTATACCCCCTTCGAATCAATTTCTATCAGCATAATAGAACATAAATATATATTTGTCAAAAATTAAAAACATAGCATTTTTTAAAATGGAAAAACAACAAAAAACAAAATCTAATCTAGAAGTGCTAAACACGGGACAACACACAGTACCTAAAAGAAATTTTTCGGGAAATATAAGGCAATATATAAAAATATCTTCGCTTTTACAGCAGATCTATCTGTTCTGGCTATTTTTTGCTAAGAAGAATAGTGGCTTTTCCCTTCAAAGATTTACCTGGATGATTCTTTTCAACACTTCCATCTTTGAAGAAACAGAAAACAAGTAACAGGCATCCAGGTATAGTCTGACACAGGTAGTCCTTTAGTCCTTTTCAACGGCTCATTCGTTGACTCATTCGTTGGCTCACACGGCTCATTCGATTCCTTTTCAACGGCTCACATGGGGCCAGGTCTGATAAGTTACTGGAAACATTACTCAATAATCAGTGAAGTATGAGCTGGGGCTTAACCCTGATAAGGACTCGTACAAAGTCATAAATCATTATCCGTTATATGTAATAACTCTAACGATCCTGCAATATAGACAAAGTTGTGCCTCGCTCAAGCGTCACCTTCCTTACCACGCAAAGAAAATCTCCTGAGAGTATTTTCAAAAATATGTTTTCTACGTATAGCGGTACTTCCATTCATGATTTGAGGGCGTTCATGTGGCTCAATCTCTTCAACCAAAGCTGTTGAGAAAGACTCTTTGTTTTCGGTGCTAGAAATTGGGACGCCCCCAACACAAAAGGAGCTAGTAGAAACAATTGAGACATCAGCAACAACCATTTTGAATTTTATACGTGATCATGTAGGCGTAATAAGGTAGGAAAAGGCACCTGCCAGGAGGACTCACACCACACAAGAAACAATAGTTCACTGAGTGTTGTCAGTTGAATTTTTTATTCCCTCTTGTGAAAACGAAAAATGGCAGATGTTTCAATTCTCGCGTAATGACCTTTGACTTAGTTCGATGACACATTGGTTAACATCGACTACTGAAGCTTAAGCGAACGTATGAAACATGTTGATAGGTTCCATTGATAACGTTTCGATGTCAGTTTCTGTACGCAAACTTGAAAAGGAGCAACTTTGAGAATGCTGTAAATTTCTTTGGGGTTGATTTCTTATGGACTCGATCTAGCACTATCGATAACCGAAGCTAATACATTGGCAAAGTAGACAGTTCTCTGGATAGATTCTACAATATTAAGGGAGTGGTGATTGTGGGGACTCTAATTTTTACTAAATCTGGACTAAGATTTAGTAGTTCCGAGGAATTCAGGTCCGATTTAATTTTCTTGTATCGCTGATGGGGTAGACCATTAACGCATTCTTTCTGGAAATGGCACGATTTTCTACTTTTCTTCCGATACTTTTGACCTAAAGTCTTCCTGGTTTCGCAAAGTCCGTGTCCCTAATGTGGTCTCTTATTTTTATTACAGCTATACGGATTGAAATGCTTAGCAAGAAAGCTATCCACACGACCCAGACTCCTGGGGCTACAAATACTTTTGCATTATTGCATCTTTTGAAAAGTGAAGTTTCATCAACTATAAAGTCTGTTTGCGAATATCCTAGTGAAGATGAGCTTTTGGATCGGTGTGAAGGCGGTTTCGCACAGAAGAACACAAAACTAAAACCAGTTATTCTGGAAAATGACTCTAAAAGTACTTTTTGTATTTATCTTGAATTGTCGATATATCTGCATGTGTCACTGTTTGCACTTTTAACGAAGGAACCGTAGCTTTGTCATTATTTCTGCATGGCATGGGTACAAAACTTGCGCAAACTCGCTATGTTTATGCCCAAAAATTGGTGCGGATCCCGTGCTCGGAGTCGAGAAAAAAACTGCGTCCGAGCGACAGAAAGCAAGGATTTGTCATAGAAAATAGCAAGCAGAGGACCTGGAAATTGCAGCTGGAACAGGATCTTTATTTTACTGCCCGGAATCGAAAATTCAGTTTTTGGCCGAGAAAAAAGTTTTTCTCAGTTTTATCATCACTAAAAACCTTACACGCATTTTCCTCGAAACCCTTTTTTAATTGTCCGTTGTCAAGATATCTCGAAAATGACTAAGCCGGTCTTGATGAGCTTCAAAGTCGTCTTTGAGGCACCCTTGTCACAGAGTTGAACGGAGTCGTCTTTGAGTAACCCTTGTCACAGCGTTGAACGAAGGGTTTACTTCTATTCTGTCGTAGCAAATTTTAAAACACGAAAATATGACGAAATTTTCGCGAAATAAGATTTTTGTGGGCATCAAAATAAATGAAAAAAAAAACCAGAAATCCACCTTTTTTTATCAAATTTTACAAGTAGAACAAGTCTGTCTTGACTAAATTGACGATTCAACTTTTTCATTTCAGATGATCCTTTCATGAGTTATGCGGCAAATTTCGCAGAAGTCTCAGGGTTTCAAATATTTTTCAACAAAGTTTTTCAGGAAATGTTCACTAAATAAATGATTTAAATTTAATAATGAATAGAAATGAATAGGACACATTAGGGATAGGTTCATTCCACAGGCGCGAGAAAGTGTTGATGGCAGCCTAACTGGTACAGAGACAGAGTAAGAAGGACAAGAAAATTCAGCAGATCAATAAAACTTTAAAACTTAAAACAAGGATCTTCCTCTATTGTACGAAAGTGCATATGCCTCAAATTAGTCCTGTCAAGGAAGCACTCATGATATTATTTATTTTATAAAAGTATTTAATAGAAAGCTATAAGTCGTCACCTTAATTTGATTGCAATATTATTCATCCCACACAATTTTGTATCAACTTATGACAGGGTTGGCCAAAAAGCTTACACGAGTTTTGCTTATTTTTTTTTGTTTTTCTTAAAATAATTTTTGATTATCCTTTACATATTGCGTTGACTTTTTTCGGTTATTTAAAAAAAACAGGTGAATATGTCGCATAACTAAGGCATACATTTTCTTGTACTTAGAAGAAGGATTTCGAAAAGTGATAAATTAAATATCTACCTTTCCTTTAATCACGGTTATAATGATATTATACTTTTAACTTCTACGATTCTACGAATCTGCGATTCTTCTTCTTAAATCTACGATTCTTCTTAAATTCCACGATCGGTCACCGATTCTTAACTACCAACATTTTTAGCAGTAGCAGTATCGCATTCATGGTAGTATCTGCAACTGAAAATATTCATACGCCAGACTCGTTACATTCATTTGTCAAACTAGGATAATTCTAGAAATATGAAAATCATACTTTCGTCTAAATTAAGATGACAATCTTTCCTTGACTCTTTGAAACAGTTTAAGGAAAAGGAACCTTTTCAGTACTAATCCGCAGCAAGACACCTACTCGTAATGATAAAATCGTCTGCAGATGCGATTACTATTAACAACTTGCTCCTATTTCAGCCACGGCAAGTACATGGTCCAGAAATTTCTCTTATCTATCCTATATCACAGTTCTAATAAATTTCCCCGACACTTTGTGGTTGACCTTAAAATCCTGATAATCTCCTGACACACTCAATCTAATTCTCATAAAATAAGGAGTCGAGATATCGTCGAAACTCAATGTCTTCATTTTCGTCTTAGCACCTGTACAGAATATATGCCTACGTCTATTAAGTGCCTAGTAATAAATCTTTGACAAAGGATCCTATACTGGTTAAAAGTATTAAGAGTAAATATTTAAGGACAGGTCGACCCACGTTGTCATCGTCGTCACATTCCATTAGGCTTATCAGTTAAACTGGATGTCAGAGGATTTTTCTGAAATATGATCATCGCCGACCTGGCAATATCTTATCTTCAAATAAGGAAAAAAAAATTAACATAATCCTGTAAAAATCAGAGTATGGACTTTGTATGCATATTTTGAAAAGTTGACATAATTTCCCGAAGATTATCCTGTATTTACAAAGTGATTGGTACGATTTCATCTCAACCAATCAAATAATATTATCTGAAGGTAAATGTTGAGATGATGTTACTATTATTTACGACTGTTTGCTTTTATGTTTGCTTTTAGGTGGTATTTTATAATAATTGATTTACTTTGCACATTTCTTGTATGTCTTTAATTGTTAATGTAAATACAGAACTATGGTAAAATTTTTTCAAATGATCTCAAGCGTAAATAATTGCTTATTGCTTGCCAAACACATTACGATACCATATTGCCTTACCAATGTTTCATTCAAAAGGATGTTAGCTTATCGGTAGGATGGAAAATTATTTAGGGATGCAGTTGAATTAGTCGAAAATGATTTATAAATCTGTTAGTTCACATATCTTTCGTTCGATGGCATATCAGTGAGGAATTGTTCTCTAGAGCACTTCACAGGCTTGTCTTCAGGAACGAAAGAGAATTCAAAAATGAATAGGTACACGAATGGATTACACAGTATCAAATCAAGATGAATCTGCATTAATCATTATTTTTTTTATTAAATTGATTTTTTCCAAGTGCCAAAACCATATAACCCATTGATCTACCGACCCCAGATCATATTTTTGCTATGAGATCCTTTATTTGTACAGCATACCTTGTTTTTACTTATGATCACAATCGTGCTAAAAGCTACAAATCTGGTAACAAAACCTAATCAATAATACATAAGTAATAATCAGAATAAGTAATAATCAAAATGAAGTTTAATTCTGCGAAAGCAACCTCTTTTTCTACTTTTTCTTTCCGTATAAATATAATGTAATAGCGAATAACTCTCGGGACTTACATTTCAATGTGGACCACAATTTTTCGATGTCTCTCAGCAAAGATTCTAAGTTAGCTTTCAAAGAATGGTTGTTTGTGAAGTACCAAAGTGTGAACCCTGTACTAAAGGGTTAAAGACTCAAAAAGAAGGTAAGGAAGACGAAAAACCCCAAACTGAGAATGGGAAGAAGATGATCATAGTTCTTTTGTGTCGTAAACGAACAATTCTACAGGAAAAGGTCTACCTCTACCACAACTCAAAGTAGACTCCAAAATAATTCCATTTCAAGGGAAGAATCTCGTTTAGTACCTAGCAGTATTGAAGCCATCTCTGCTGATATCGTTTAACATGAACTTAAAATACTAAACCGTAGTGAAGAGTTTGTCCAAATTTTTCGACAACGATATCGTCTACCTTAGCATGCTTAATAGTAAAATTATAGACAAGTACAAATAGATCAGCAAGGCTAAATGAAGGTGATCCAGGTGATTCCATATTTTCCATGTACACTCCATGTACACTCTCTGAACATGATGGCTTTCTGCATTTGTTAGGAAAAGCATCCGACTCGTCCTATTTCTCTAATAAGTGACAACCTCAGCAGTATTACAAACAAAAAAAAAGGTCCGTTTCGAGGAAGCAGAATATCCGAAAAATATATAGACTAATGCAGTCTCCATCGATGCCTCCTCATGTCTTCCACGAACCCTTCCAGCAATTGGCCTCGTGGCTGCCGCTAAGGACTAGTCTAAAGTGCGAAGCTGTTCTATGCGCCCTTTCACGAGCTAAGTCTTGACGGTTGACACCTAGTTCGTTGATAGGCGATTGCAAACTGCAATTACACTGGATGCTTGCTATATCCAGATCTCTGACAAGGAAGACAAAAGTTGCATCAAAAGGTCGTCGTACTAATACAAGGATACGTTTTTAAGTTAGCAAAATGGAGTGATAATAAGTGCGGTAACTCATGGATCAGTATGAACAGCAAGTTTTGTCTGAATCAGGACAGCAATTCTTGGAGTACCATCGGTCATCTCAACATCTTAATCTGAAAGTAAGTGTGAATTATGGAAAAAATCGAGTAGCATGACATCATTATGCTCCTTACCAAACACAGAAAGCCAGTTGAAACCATACTCGACGAGAACGTCTCGAAAGACTCAACGTCTCGAACGACTCGACGTCTGTTTACGGGGACGGTTTTCTGGGTTAAACGCTGGTTTTAATAGTCGATGTGTAGTTAGTCTATGGTTTTAATAGTCAAATATGTCTCACTCACTTGAAGCCGCCCACGGGCTGGACGGCCTGTCGTAGTAACTCCTCCGGAAATGTTCCAAAATGTCAAAAAATGCTATTGGGAAAACATAAAACAGGAATGGTTGGAGCATCTATTATGAAAATTTGTAAGATTTTTCACGTTCTCTTTGGAACGACAAAGGTGAGCGCTAGATGGGTGCCAAAACTGCTCATACCAACTCAGAGATAACACTACGTACAGTGTTTCTGGCCGTTTTTGGAAGGCTCTGTTGTGAAGACCAGGATGGACTTTTAAATCTAATAGTTACTGGAGATTTAACCTGCGATCATCATTATGAGCCTGAATCCGCATGCTCTGACCTCATTAGTGAAGACAAGGATCAACTACTGAAAAGTATTATTCATTCAGACGAAACTAGGGTACAAAATTATGAATCTGAGTCCAAAAAGGACACCACCCAACAAGTTTAAGGTGCCATAGTCAGCTGGCGAAAGCAAGATGACCGTCTCAAAATACACAGAAAAATCCTGTTGACAGATTACATAGATGAAGTCCTCTACCTAACCGAAGAATACTACGGCCCAGTGAACTCAATATGAACCGAAGCTCATTTCTAAGCTGATGAATTAATACGGCTGAAAATTTAAAAACGTTGTCCGAAAGCGTCGAGTAACTCAGTGAGACTGTAGGCTCCGAAAATGACATGAGCCTAAGCTGGCCAGAAGATCTAGCGTGATTTATCATGAGCTTCTGCAATCGCTCAGTGGAAATGGTTACCTTCATTCTTACCTTACCTGCATAAAACTGGAAAATCTCAGTTCTCTGGTAAGTCACCCATTCCGGATATCCATTCTCGGCTTACGTTTCATCCGAATTTCATGATTCATGCGTACTAAGTATTTTTTCGAATATGAAATGTGGATCAGACAGCGTTTACACCTTGTTCAGAAGTAAGCTCTCTCTATCTATCTCTCTGTCTCTCTGAAGAGTCTAGTTGATTCTATGCCGAAAAAAGACGAATCTGATCATGAGAAACAGTAGCTCCGATAACTTTTCTGTGAAAACAAAACTGACTTTCAATATAAAAGTTATCCTTGTCCTATCTTTTCCAGTTGAATACGCTGTTTCTCCGACATAAAGGCACTATCTAGTGGAAAGAAGTAGAGATCGTGGTCGTAGAAGTATGAAACAAAAGTCTAGGATGGACACTCCAGGCAGCAAACGGGCGCAGGACTTTGGGGTGAAACTGTTGTTCTCTCGAAAGTACTACGTTCAAGGCGCAAATAGTCTGGACATAGTACGGGGACAAATAAAGACAAGTAATTTCAGGTTTTATGATTTATAGACTGGACTCTATTCAAAAAATCACCTTACCTTCAACCAAACAAGTTGTCGTGGGAAAGCTAAAGTTGTTTCCATCAGATCTTCTGTCAGAACGTTTTCAAACGATGAAAAAGTGAAGGACGTAGTTTCAGCTTGTGTTTCAAAGAAAAACCAAACATTTTTCATGGAGATATACTACATAAGCTAATTGAAAGACCTTAAAATATATAAGAGTAATAGGAATATACTTTGAAAAAGAAAAATGATCCCAAATTTTTTTATTCTGACTTCTAACTCTCCATTCCACGATCGAACCTTCCATTCAAAACGCTTCCGAGCAGTTCAGTATACATGCAGTAGTCAGTAAATAACTTCCGAGTGGTTCTTTTGGGAAAGATATAAGGGTCGTGAGCACAAAAGTGAACCTCTTAGCGCCAAATTTCTTTTCATAGTAACCGAAAAAGAATGACTGAAATGTATCTTCTGTAACCGCCATTTTCGGCAATTTTTCAGCTGAATCATACCGACATCAGTGAGATTAGCAGCCACTAGAAACTTTTCGTAGAATGGAGTTTATAGTAGATAAAGCTAACACAGTACAAAGCCGGTAGATTGTCTACGTTCATGACGACAAGTTTTATTATTATTATTGGCATCACCAGCGCTTGATTTCTCCTCGAAATTGTTTTTGACAAGTATTATCCAATAGCACTGGTATATCAGTCGTCAAACCTCTATTTTATCTCGTTGAACGAGGACATATGCTAAAGAATTTTGGAGACAAAGGATAGTATAAATTCGTTTGGCGTTTTTAAGTTAGGAATAGATTCTTTGGCAGACGAAGCAATACATTGATCCCCAAAGACCACTGGGACAAAGCATTGTACCCTCAATGTATTGTAAGAAATTCTGCATCTATGCACTTGGAAAAGTTTCTGGGCAGATTCAAATGTACATGCTATAGTCACTTTGGAATATAGTCACTAGAGATACGCTTTATCCAAAATCTAGAAAACTTATGCAGATTTCTGATTCTGGACCCTACGAGCGCCCTACGTCTTCCCTTAAAAAGTGCGCTAACAACAAAGTTTGCACCTGACGACCTACAAATCTCATTGTTGTCTACAGTTTCCGCAAAAACTGCTTGTCACATGTCCTTGTCATCAGACGTATAAGTTGTTTAGTAGATCTATGTCTTAATCTGTGTCTGTGATTTAGTGGTTATCAGGTGGCCTTGGATATGGTTGGAATGGTGAGATTACCAGGTTCTCGTTAAGGACTTTCATCACTATGTACTGAGGTTTCATATGTCTTTGAATGATAACTACCCGAAACTTGATTCATTCTTGGAAATCCCTGGGTACCTAAGGTTCATGTGGTTCTCTACACTTCTGAAAACGTACTTCCAGCATCAACCACTGTACATTTGTTCTGGTTTGATCCCTTTTGACCTGATTATCAAATTAAAACACTACCTTAACTGAAGATTACCTCCGTATAGCGTCCTAGTTCGACTCCCATTTGCATTTCAAAAATTTTCGATTAGGAGATATCAGATAGTCAAACGATCTGAAAGTCGGACCGCTTTCCATATTGGTATTGGCCCATTCGAGATTTATTGTGAACTATAGGCAAACTCATCCACCACTGCCTAACTTCCTTAACAAGAACTCGATTTGGTGAAGATTCCAAGCATCAGAGGTTGGGATCTTCATAAAATGCAGTACTTTATATAGTCAATGTTGGTTAACTCTGGAATGTCTATGAACTGCCATGAGAGACAAAACCTCATCGTTCATTTGTTTACAACATGCTTCACATACAAATCTACAGGCTTGGCTTGCGTTTAAGGATACCAAGGGTGTGCCAGTCAGCGCGCATATCAACTCCCTTCCCCTCCAAACTTCACATCTGCATCAACTCAGGCGTTTGTACTTTATCAAATGCATTTCTGTAAGGTACCTAGTTCAGAGCAGGCCTCCAGATCGAAACTAGATGAAGAGGGCTAGGAGAAGGGCTCCAGAGGTCATACTCAGCTCCTAGAGCCCACATTTCGGAAACATTTTTTGCATCGTGTCAGTCTCTTGCTGCGATTGTGCTTCCATGACAGTTTTACATCCAGGAGGGCTTGATTAGATCGTTAACGTCTGTTTTTCTGGAGCACTTGCTTGCAATACAAAAGGCTTCGGTTGGTTGGATTGCAAAATTTAAAATGCGTTCTGAATCGGCTTCATCTTTGCTGAATGTTCCTGAAAACAGCAAAAAAGGACGGTATTTTTTTATTTGTACCAAATTGGTTTTCTGTGAATTGACGTAAAGCCCCTTTATATCTTGTGTCTACGTTCTGAGTTTTTCAATGGCATTTGTAGCAACCTATGATAACACTTGAAGATACTTATCGAGATTAAAGTATCGCCTCTTAAACACAGACCATAACCTCTCCTCCTATGTACATTCTAAATTTAAGGACACAATCTACAGTAAATACTCGCATCAGCAGATTGTATCCTTCTTCCTGTAGCCAGCCTCTCCTGAGACGTTTTTTCCAGCCAGTGTGTTGTAGGCAGACTACATAATTGATTTTTAATAGTGCTCCTGTCATTAGATGTCCTTTATCCAAACTAAATCGTTGAAATAGACAATTATGGACTGTACGTCAAGGGACAATGTCCGGTTAAATATCGTTAATATTTTCATGGTTCGCATTGTTTACCCTACGTGTATGGGTCTTATGTAGTGAAAAAGTGTGTTCGGCTGATAGTGTTTTAGTCTGATTTTATTGCGCTTTCCAAAGTTTCGGCTGTCAATCTGACTCTGAGACGGCATTTTTCAACGAAAACTGCTCAAACTTCAACATTCCTCAACGTATGTCTGTCGAGGCATGTTTCTCTATTACATCACATTAAAAAGAATTGTCTTAAACAAGCAAATTTGCAGAATATAGGATGTATTTGCTGCATAATCCTTTTTTCTTATGCACCTTTTTACCATATGTAGCAAACAGTAACTACAGCAGCGGTTATTTTTTGAAAGGGATAAACAATAGATCTCGCACCTTCAGTTGGTAGTCCATGTTTTGTTTTCCTAAGTATCTTCGATATGATATTTTGAGTTCATCTGGCAGAAGCAGTGCCCCTCTTGCAATGTCGTGTTGGCCAGCCATAATTGAAGCTGAATTAAAAGTGTCAAAGAGGAATTGGTCTTCTCTGTATCTCAAAGTTCTGACAATATATTCTCATTTTGCCATTTCATAAGCGTTGTTTGACTCCTTCAAAAAAATAGTTTGACATCTGTCATTTAGTCTGCCTTTGTTTCTTTTCATCTCACCATGATTTTAATCGCACTTGAGCCAGATAATTCATCTTGATGGTCTTCTATACTAAAACTGAGTCTATAGCACTGTCAAAATAATTGATGTTGATGTGTACCTCGAACGAGACACCAGTTGGCTACTTTGAGCAGGATTTGTTTCACCTACAGCACAGAATGCTTGTTTACTTGTAGTCATTGAGTTGAGTGGCCTGAGAAGGTTAAGTTGACAATAACTCTTGACAAGCGCCTTCAATTTCTTGGGAAACGCCATGGTTTCGTTGGCAACGCCTCATGTAAGAACCTCACGTTTTGATATGCCATGCGATGGTTTCGTTTTCAACTCCCCATGCAGGCATTTACGTTATTGCTAACTTTTCTACCCATTCCCATCCGATACTTTCCGAGTTTCATGATCTTTTTGAAGCTTCTGCCTTTGGTAATAATTGATTTTGACCGTATTTATTCAACTGTCATTGCTAGTATTGGTCAAAATGGCCCATCTGACATAACTAATCGTATTCATTAAACAACTTGTCTGTTCTTCTGGGGTTCATATACGGTCCTTTATCGTGTTTTGTTTGGAAAGGATAATCGATGTACTGGAAGGCTTAATAATTGAGTGTTCTTTGCCAAGAACGACTAGCAGTCACAGTCTCGAAGACGGTGTACCAGCTCTAACAGGAGTAATCGTCTGATGTTCTTTCTTAGATTTTACTTTACTTTGATCGTGCGGGAACTTTCAACTACTTTTCGTGGAAACTATTCACAGCACTTCAAGCTTCCCTAGAAGAAGGACCTAATTTTTTTAATTCGATGCCAATGGTTTTCTGTTAGCTATAATAGCAATATTTTTTAATAGTCCTCCTTTGGTCCCTCAAATCCGCTCGTTTTGTGCAACAATTTACTGTCCCCCTTAGGGAGCTGCAGCGCTGATTTTTCTGAATTATAGAATAGACCGGAAAAATTAATTCTATTCTATAGAATAAAATAGTTTTGGTCCAGTACTGGAATCCTGGAAATATACACGATTAATTTGGGGTTCCCGATTTTTCAAGTTCACTGAATGGCTAAACGTCTTCCTGTAGAATATACGTCTGTTTTTGTGTTTGTTGATGTCAGAGAAGCCAACAGCTACTATGCTTGTTTAGGCACACTGTCACCTTGATGCCATTACTGGTTACTTTTCCAAAGTATAGGGATATTCCATATTCTTTTCCAAAGTATATGGAATAGTTGGGACACCATTCCTTGTGGGTGCAGTTACAGAGAACCCAAGAAGCGATAGTCGATACTTCATTGAAACAAAACCAACACGACCCTCTTAGTGTGGAAAGTTTCGAACTTACTCTGCTGTCTCTTAAGGTTTACTGAGATTCCTACCGTTCAGGTTGCTAGCCGATTCTTGGAAGTTGGTCCTAAATACCTTTTTAATTAACACTAATGTAAATTCCAAGGATCAATCGTAGTCTAGATCATCTTTCGATTTGAGGTACAAATGTTGTATCACCATTGTAGGACACTACAATTATCGTTATCAAGGAGCACTACAAAAAAGTGAGGTTTGGTGAGGAGACGTTTTACTAAAAAACTATTGACGAAATTATTTTGAACGCATAAACTGTGTTAAGGACATTTTTTTGAAAGAGATAAACAATAGATCTCGCACCATCGGTTGGCCGTCCATGCTTTGTTTCCTTGAATGCCCTCGATCCGACATTTTGAGTTCATCTGGCAGGAGCAACGCCCGTTGTCGTTACAACAATAAATAAGAAAAGTCAACAATAACTTCCAAGTCATGTGCAGACCTTATGACTCGCCAATCCTTTGCAGTTCCTCCAAAAACTAACAAATCATAAACAGCAGCGGCACATCCATATAATGGCCTCTAAACAGTATCAGCTCATTATCCGATGAATGGCCGAAGCTCTTTAAGACTGCAACATACCATCATATGGTTGAATTGGCTGCAATGCGGTACTTTATCTTTTAATCAATTTACATATGGACATTACCGCACCGACATATTATTCATACTATATAATATTTTAAGAGCGTATAAATTAACTTACTCAATAAATCAAACTGATGATGCTTTAAAGATCATCAGGCGACTGTTGAGAGTGGAGCGTGGAGCGCAAAGAGTTTCCTTTTGGGACCAAATGAATTATAGTTACCTCCGCGGATACATTCGAATCGATCATAAATTTTCACAAAAGTCTGTGCTTCTTTTTCATGACTCGGGTGGATTTGAGTTGCGCCGAGCTGCGAGTGTATATATCCTCCTTGAACTTAGCGATATGGTAGTGTACAGTTCGTAGGTATGTTTTCCAGCACAAGTCGACAACAATTTCAAAATTATGAAGGTAATCTATTCGCTGTGCAATGTTGTGTGAAAATCTTGGGGCAGGGTGGAAATGTTGGTGACCCTCGGTGCCGCAGTTTTCCGGCGAAATTGAGAGCTCTTTCCATCTTTCAAGCAAAAGATCCTGTCTGTACTTGCAGCAGGACTTACTTTAACATGTTCGATTCGATGCTATGGAAGTTTCTAATTCCTAGGTCTGAATCCTTGATGAATGCTTAGCGAAGTTTTGCTTGACGAATTTAGAAAATCAACTAATTAATTGCTGTCGAACAAAACTTAAGCATGCCCCTGCAACTTCATTGAAGGAATCCTGCAATGCATGTGCAATGCACACAATTCATGAGATATATTGATTCGAAAACGAGCAAAGACGATAATGGTATCGATCATTAACGCACTAAATGATTGATCTACTCGCTAAATCAGATCTCGCCAAGGGGTTAACTTAGTTAGTTAAGTCCTAAATAGGAACCCCCCAGTGGGTCAGAGCGGTGCTCACAGATTACCAAACAACTTTGGTATTTCAAAATCAATAACTCATCTTCGATTACGTTCAAATGTGTAGATTTTAAACGTACATACTAGCATTTATGCATGCATATTATACGAACTTCGTTCTTCTGGACATGGAGGAGTGTGGTCCATAATGTAATGCAATCGCACGATAGATCGAGTAAGAGAAGTCGCAAGAAGATTTTCATATATGAGGAATGAGCCTCAGTTTCTTGGCCTATCTGCGATGATATTCAGATTTACGCATTGATCAAGGAGTTTGCCTACCTCGACGATCAAAACGACCACACAGTCATTTTATCGATTGTTGATTAAGAGGGTCATCGCGTATGTGGACTTTCAGTACAATCAACATGTGGTGAAAAATCCATACAATATTTTGACTGATTGAAATTTACAGGATGTTTTTGAAATATATTGCGTTTTGTGAAGTTTCAAGAACGACTTGCAGTAATACTTTACTGTATTATTTATGGAGCCTGTCAATCTTTGGCTTTGCGCAGGACTCTATCAAAATTACAAACTTAAACTTAGGTATTTTCTAGCTGAGAGGTATTACTTATCGCTAAATATTAATCCACTAATCCAATTTAAATGCAAGGAAAAATATTACGCGATATCTGTAACGATAGACTATGTACTCATCGGTTATACACGAAGACATTTTTTTTGTCGAGTCACCAGAAAAGGATCGAAAGACTTACAAGTTTGTAACAGAATGAGTATTATACAAACATTTTCTATCTGAATTCAAGTTATATAACCTTCGATTTTTTCTTGCAAATTCATGATACGCGAACGGTGTCTATACTTCTCGACTTAATCTCCTGCCGGCCTTAAACATTTTCCAAAAGGATAACCACATGGTGCCATGACCACTGTGAACGCTTCTTCAGGAGCCAGTCTTCCCCATTAGAAAATCGCTGATGATATTCCGGCACGGCTAGCGAATGTATGTATTTCATCGTTGGAAAAACCAAAAGCCCCTAGAGGCCAGGATAAGTAACACGGAAGCATGAGATTACTTCAAAGCTGTTGCCATGATAAAAAGCCTGGGAAACCTTCACTAGATATGATGGTGCATTTTCTCGATGAAAGATTATATGTGTAGTTTTTTCCGATCGTTTTTCACACAATCCTGATAGGAAAATTTCTTAGAAACATCTTGGTAGGATGCACCTCTTACCCTCGTGGTCCATCGTGTACGATGCGTAATAAGGCACGGAACAAGGTTTTGCCATCACTGTCCCAATAAATAGCCACCATCATTTTTTCAGCATTGGTGCTTACCCTTAATGCTGTTGTTGACGAATGTCCTGAGCGCTTCCGTTGAGCTGATTGGCGCTTCCTACTAGGAATGGGAAGCGGCTTCCATGTCTCATTTATGGCGACGAAAAGAAAGTCCTATTTAAACCGTCATTCTGCATAAAGATTGATTAATCATATGTCATACGTGCCGCGTTCTCGTTACCACTCAGCATTCGTGGCGCATTCCCGAAAAATACTTTTCGAAACTTCAGGTTCTCATACAGTAAAGTCTTGATACAGAATTGCGTGCCTAGTTCCTATGGCAACGTCTAATGTCAATTTTTAGAGGTATGTGTTCTATAGCCATTCGGTGATCCTCTAGGGCATTTTTTTTCATCCTCTCGGTCATGTCATCAGACCAAGCAGTGTTACGCTAAGATCGTCTGAATGAGCTCTTACAGAACATCTTGTATACTTTGAACCATCGTCCCCATGAACGCTCACTAAACATATCAAGGACACAAAAACTGCATGTCTCAAGCAACTGGCAACGATTTTCAATCGGTCGAAGACAATGTCAACGGATAAATCAATCATTCATTTTTGCACCCTGTTTTTGTACTTACAAAATCTCGATTATGTGTTCATATAATGTACACATTACATACAACCGTGGCCAAATTATTAGACTCACAGTATATAGTTGCGATTGAAAGTGGAATTGATGAAACGCTTTCGAAAAATGGTATGAGAAATTTTACTTTAAATGTACTTTGTTAAGTCTGGCCATACCTGAAATCAATTGTACTGACAGTACTAGTGATGTTGGCAGTACTAGTAATGCACTGAACTAAAATTTACGACTAGATGCGGACGCAAATATTTTATCATTTAGTTGCAGCCGCTCTTGGGTATCTCACGTGTTGTCAATTAGTTAGCGGTGACCTTTTTAGTTTGTGTTGGTGTAAACTCAAATATATAAATATGAATATAAACATAGGATGGATTTGTGGACGGTCATTGTAGAATTTTTGACCCAAGCGAAATTGTGAAATTGAAAACCAAGCGAAATTGCTGTTGGGAAAACGCTTTTGAAAGAAAAGCGCCCACGAAAAGGAACTGCAGCTAAAATGCAATCTGTGCAGAAATTTATGACAGTAATAAGTGAAAACATGGGGTGCATCAACAGCTGTAGATATTTTGGGGCGGAAGAATGTGGTTGGAAAAACTGAGAATAAGCTTTAGTTTATGTAACAGAAATGTCACATCTGCAGAGTTCTGAAACCGATGGAACATGTACCGTGTTGGTAAAGATCTACACTGTACGTCCTTGAGAACTAGACTCATTACAATCGCTTGAACACACACACTCCACGAAACGAAATGCAGGGATTGTACGTCTTTGAACTTTGCAAAGTCGGTTTCAATGTCCATACCCCAAGAACAAGTTAGCAGGTCATAATCACATGAAATATGCAGAAAAAACGCCTTGTGTCGGCCTAGGACGACCTAAATAAATCCGTCCAAGAATTGAGTTGTTTTTAAATTAAAATTTAAAGTTATTTCTCTATCCTAAATCATCAATTATGAAACTTACAATCAGAAGAGTGCTATATCTGAAACTTCCAATAAGTGTACCATTTTGTTTCCATTTACTTCAGGTATGCTTCAGCGGTGAAAGCACTTTCACTATAGCACTATAGCACTTTCACTATACAAGATCAAGGAGATGCCTTTAACCAAAAATGTACTCAACAAACTGTTACACATCAAGGCTCGGTCATGATCAGCAATATGGAATCTGTCCACCGTCCTGGAAGTATTTATATAGTAAATGGTACCCAACGACAAGATCAGTACTTAATTGTGTTGAAGTAACATTTTTTAAATCTTTAAGATCTTCAATTTTAGACCGGTTCCCGAATCAGGATTTTGTGTTTATGCAGTATGGTGTATCATGCCACAAGACTCTGCAGGTTACCAATTTTTTTTTCGCCAAAATCGGTATCAACTTTGGCAAATTTTTGGCCACAATGGCAAAGAGAATGAGATTCGGACAAACAATCGCATAGAGAATTTATGAACATAAGTGAAAAAGCAAATCAGGCAACTCAATGTAAAACAAGGAATCCCTTACTAGAGAACTTAAAAGAAATTTGTTATAATGACCCATTGTTCAAAAGGATGTGTACGACTCTGATGAGAGTAAAGAAATGAAGTATTCTAATGGACTGCATATAAATATTATACTGTGGCTTGCAAGTATTTTTCGTATCATGTTATTGTAATGAAATATATGCTGCATGCAAAAAGAATCCTATTTGAATCTAACAATTTACCCACTCCTTAACTCTCCTGTCCAGGTTAAACCCTCTCGTCTGCCGCCAGAGTTCTAGTGACACAGAGATGCGATCTATACCAAGCATTCATTAGAAGAACTACTTCTACATCAGTGGCAAGTCCTGGGAGACACTTCGGAGGGCTTAGGACTTCAATGCAAGTCATAAGCATGTTAATCTTAGTGACTTATTTCAACTCCTTCAGGCTTGACTTTTTGCTGTATTTAGGTGTTACTTGAGTTATGAGGTGTAATATTTTTTGTAATCGGAAAATTCCGCCGTTTCCCGTCACTTCCTTTGATTCGTCCACAGACGCTCAGCGGTGTCCCATCATCGATGTGATTTGTTTTTAAATCTTTAATTTCTAGTAAAGTTGTTCAGAATCATTTTATGCATCGCTTATGATGGGAACTCGCTGAAAGATTTTCGCCGATGCTGGAGATGCTCTCCGTAGAGCCAAATAAAGCCATCAAACTAATCGAGTTCCTTCAGACATGGGAGAAAATCCTTCATTCAATTAATGTAGATGGAGCGAAATTTCAAATTTCTAGACAATTTTATGGTTTCTTACCTAATTTTGCGACATAAGAACGGGGATTTTTAAAAAAGGAAATTTTTAATGAAAATCAGGACTAGGGACAACTCATTTGATTCCAAATATGTACTCCTAATATAAACAAATGCGGATGAATGTTTCGAAGTACTTCGAATTTAAGGACGAGAGACGTGTGTAAGATGACAATGGTAGTCATCAACAATTTTTGTTGTCTAATATTGTTGTTTTTAGCATTAGCTGAAACGTGAAGGACCTGAACACAGGACGAAAAGTGTTTTCACCGAACGTTTTGGTTTTAAACTGGAGAAAACAGATTTCGCAGGGAAGCAAGTTTTAATGTGGAAGGTCTGTGGTGAAGTAGATCCTATACAGAAAGGAATTATGAGGGAAACCTCGACACTACTGGCTACAATTTTTCGTTGGATTTGGGATGAGGAACCACGGAAGCTGTGTGACAGGAAACTTGGGAGTCCCTCTTCCTTTCTCAACCGGGTTTGGAACCGTCTATGGTGGAGTCAATATATGGAGCGTCATCTCAACCTAGAACCGTAAACCTAGATTAAATCGTAAGCCTAGATTTAATGGTTGAAAACCTTTTCTTGAAACCATGGCAATTCCCGTATTGCTAATAGAAGACATTAATAGGCTCATCGAAGAACCTCAAATAAATTTCCATCTGTGTCCAATGTAAACAATGGATAATCATGACTATGCAGATAGGTGATGCCATAAGGACAACAAAGGTCACCCTAGATTGTCCTTCAAAAGAACCAACAGAGCCATTAGCAAGGATGCAAGAGAGACAAACGCCGCTCTGCAATTGTTGCAGAACCTTACAAACAGATATACCTCGGGGAATGACAGAAATGATCACTGTATAAGCCGATTTCTTTGGTCCATCTCTAAAAAAACCACGTCCCAAAACCTCTTGGGAAAGAGCAGAAATGTTGTAAGGACTTTGGTAGAAGATGGACACTAGCCACAATATATAATTAAACTTCAAGATTAACGTTCTCTAGAAAGTTACCAAATTTATTTTATAAATAAAATAAATATTAAACCAACAAATTTTAAATAAAATAATTTCAAAATTTCAATTAATTTAAAATTTTATTAAATAAAACATCAAAAAAATAAAAATTAATTTATTACTACCATTTATATTAATTAAATTAAAATTTAAAAAAATATTAATGCACTTTAATTTAGTATATTCTCTAAATAGGAATATATTAAGGAATATTCCAATCAATAAAATAATCAAAATTTTGAACAACTTTCATCCTGACTCAAAAAGCGAATTGAGCTGCCATTTTGATTTTAATCGACTAAGGTCTGGTGTAATGAATCAGCGAAGTCCTGTTCAAAATTTGTTTTTGACTTGAGTTTTCCAGATATGAATTTCTATTAGAGACATTTAAAATTACTTATAGCATCAATTCCACTTTCAACATCGATTCCGGACAAACAATTGTAAATTTTTTCAGAAATAGAGTTCAAAAGAATTATGCATTATCTCGATTTACGCTGAGTTTTCCGAATCTAGTATCTAAAGGTAAAGAACATGAGTCACAAATCTGAACTCCTTCCACTCTATCCTTGTGTTTTGATTGATATTTTATGTTTGTATATCTTCAAGCAATAACGTTTTTTTTTCCTCAATCCTTTCCGACTTCAATGCCTTTTTCCAGTTCTATTTACAATCGAATCAGCGGACTTTAAGGATACCGACTGCGTTGTGAACGAATAAAAAATATTAGGACTCTTAAGGCGACTTGATGGCATTTACGAAGGGCAACCTTGATATTAATAATTTCGATGACATGCCCTTGTACATCATTAATAACATCAAATACCTTCAATACGACAATAAATTCATTACACGGCCATTGGGTGGAAATGTTAAAAACATTCACCTGAATAGATGGTATCCTCCGTTGGTACTGATATCGCGTAAAGATTACCCTTCATCCGATTCCGCGGATGTGTACATTTGAATATCGACGTTATTTAATCCATGTGGGTGTGACCAATCGTAAAGGATTTCGTAGAATCATGGAACTAGAATTTTGGCTAAGGTGAGAACTTGATGACCACTTGCTGCCCTACGGCCCCTGAACTTTACCGGCAGTCTAAGAGTGTTTACCAAACATTGATTTCTGATGGTTAAATCTTTTGATATCGTCTATCAACCTAACCAATATCCTTCTTATTCTTCATAATCTCATGGTCACACTTTCTGGAGATATATTGGTAAAGTAAAATGCGCTCAATATTGTTTGTAGAAAAGGCTTCACGTTGTCATCGAGGAAACAATAAAAGTATGTGAAGAAGAAAGTGGACGATGTTGCTGTTGCTGTTGTCGGCCGTAAGATACTGCCCGGAGACAAAAAGAACCGATCTTGCAGTGTCACTAAAGAGTTAGTGACATGCTGGGTGGAGTCCCATCGAGTGTGTTATCGCCCCCTGGGGTCAATGTTGCGGCTCAGACTGCGATCCAACATGCACTCTATGAATGTCTTCGGATATGTCCCAAGAACGGGAAATATCTTTTTTTATTCCTTCGTCAAGAAAAGATTTTTATTTAGAAGAAAAGTGCTCACTGCGCATCGGTTGGTGGTAAATGTGGTAAGATTTCAGGTTGCAAGCGTCCATCGAAAGTGACGTTGGCCTGGTGAGTTGGTAAAGTGCCGCTCATCAGTTTAGTCAGCACCAATGAATATTTTCAATAAAAAATCGCCTTGCGAATGCTACAAGCCGAGAGCGTGATAAATATTCAAATTTTGAAAAATACTACTGGCGAAATGGTAGAATTGTACGTTTTGGTTGGCTGGCAAAATAAATTGCGGATGACAATAAGCCCGAAATATGAATGGGCGAACTAATGGTGAATCCATGCTTGCAATAAAAAATCCGGCGGAAATTCGACACCCGGACACCTGTCTATAGTCGCAAACATCCCCCTTCAGCAACATCTTGTCACCACCATGATAATTTAAAATTGGCATCATCATTTGTTACCACATCCAAAATACTAGATGTCATCGTCAGTTCTTTGGCAACAACCATAAAAATCCATTATTAATCGCCAGCATTTTTAGCGAATCAGTCACTTTGGCAGGTTTTTTGTATTCAAACAAAATTAATGTATGCCAACGACAAGAACTCGCAAATCTTCGACCTGTAAAATCATTAACAAGAATCGATCAAGTAAACAAGTTAACAATCAGAAGCGCTTCAGCTAGTCAATCTACTGATTCGGCTTGTGTTCATCTGCCACTCCTCCGGCACCATAAATCATTGGTTTGTTCCTTTTTCGGAGGAAACGGGCAAAACACTCGCCGTAGCACAAGCTGTTGAACAAAAATCGATCAATTGACGGCGATCTTGCCTCTTGGCTAAAACAATCAACTCAGCATTTTGAAAAACAGTGGTTACATGCCAGAACCGTGGGTTGCAATCATTAATTATCGCCACCTCCGAGTCAGAGTCATCCGCGGTGAGACAGCTTGCGCATCAATATCAGACGTAAATGCTGACGCTGACGCCAATCGGGAACCTTCGATAGTGATCCTAGTTGCCCTTTTCAACTGCAAACGACTTTTGAGAATTTTCGCTAAATATTCGAAGTCATTTTGTAGTTAAACTGCTCGGTGGATATTAATGATAGTAAGTTGAATTTTACAAATTATATTGTTTTCCACGAACGGGGGTGGTGAAAAAGGAAGTATCGATGTTTCTGCACTTATCTGTTCAGCCAATATATGCAATTTTGGATAGAAGGTATTACTCTGTCTCCTCGATAAAGTGTTACAAAAGGCAAGCCAGTTCTATAAATACGAAATTTCTGACACTATTAAGTTCACACGAGACACTCAGGCATTCTTTTATACCTAGACATAACTTCTGGGGAAACTCTGCCATATCCCCAAGTGAAACCTTCACAAAAATAACATAATAACGCCGTCTCGAATTTTTGAGCTGCTTAAGACCACACCATTCTCTCCCTGTCGAAATTTTCGGGACTTACTTACGGGTCTGGACAAGGCTTGAATTATCTGAACTATCTTCTTTGGCAGAGGAGACTGAGGAGTGGAGGAGTACGCACTAAGGGACAGCCTGTATCACATAAACTTTATGTTGGGAAAGCTGGATGAAAAGATTGGCTTCTGGCTTGGAAATTTTTAACATGAGGACTTTTCTTGTCAGCTTGCAGTAAAAGACAGTTTAAGCGTACACAAATGCCACTCTGGAAACATCATGCAGCAAGAGTGTGGAATAGAATTATACAATACCAAGTTAACAATAGTATCTCTGGACCTTCCCCTGCTATTCCCATAAGCAAAAGAAGATGAAACTTCCCCCATGATCGCTCATGCTCTACCTACCGATGATAACAAGATTCCCTTACTTGAGACGCTGCTTCTCAGTCTTTGGAACTCACACTATCGAAGAGAGAAATATTACCTTATCGATATATCCTGTGCATCATTGCAAAAGGTTGATAAAACCGCTTGGGTGCATGATATTATAAACTTTTGGAAGAAGTTGGTCAGGCCAGCTAAAAACAATGTTTACGTACCTTCAAATCAGGTCGAAATCCTTGGGTTGTATAAATGACTACTTCACTTCTTTCAAATTATAGTCCGCCCTCCAAGTTTTCATTCAAACAGGAGCACTGGCCAAGTCTGTTCAGGGATGAAAGGAAAAAAAACACTATCATGAAATAAGGTAAACCAATTTCCGCTTGTTTGAGATTCTGGGTTTCAGGGTTTTTTTTTTTCAAAAAATAAATAAAATACGAAGACTAACTCATTCATGTTACCTTAGGTATTTAGGATAACAGGAGAGGAGAAAATGAGGCAGGAGCTTTGCTATAAATTTGAAAAGTCAAAGCAAATTGCTTTAGTAGTACCGTTACTTTATGTGATACCCTTCTTCAGTTTGACAAAGATGCGGAAAAATCAAGAGGTCGCCGAAGAGTGGTGTGGGGCATTGTCTGGTTGATATAAATTTTGTGCGAATGCAATCAGTTTTCTCCTAAATATTTCTTTGAATTATCTAGTATTGATAGTTAGATTCTTTCTATGTGGTTTTCCCGGTTAAAAAATGAATTGAGCAAACGTCATACATTCAAAGGAAACATTTAATATATCCTTTTCAGGTGAAAAAACACTAAGGCAATCGAGAAACCGCTGATGAAGTTAATACATCGTTTTGCAGATATCAAAATTGCAGGACGCGATCAATGGTCTGAGACAGGTGATTCTCGTAGGAAGCGAAGGCCCGAAAGGAGCTGTAATGCTATGAAGAAGAGTAGGGAGACCAAGATCCAACTCAAACATAAAAAAAGGCGAAGTTGTCAAACAATTGAAGCTAAAGCTGATGGCATATTATTCCTGTGCAAAAACATAAAGAAAACATAGCACTGATAATGTCTAAGGAAGATTTTGATAAAATTTATAGGTTAGAAAAGGACTCGCAATAGAACAAGGGAACTAGCCTTTCACCCGAGACCAGGCTTGTCATTTTGACAGGAGAAAATCTTCTAACGAAAGGCAATTGTTCAAATCTAAAACACGAATGAAAATGTGACATTTGAAATATTTACACAGAGATCTTGTAATGGATTCATCAGTAGACAATTAGAGGATTAATAAAGTCGTTTTCCATTGTTACATATGACAGGCGCAAGCCATACATTAGTCGTAGTTAAGGAAGTCCAAGAATACTTGATATTTTAGCGTGTAAAGTCAGTCAGTCAAAATTGTCAGGTTAACTGAAAACCACACAAGGAAGAGCGGAGAACGATACAAAAGTCAAAAACTTGAGCCAGAAATCCGACTTTTAAAAACTGATTAAAATGTAATTTTTAATTATTTTAAAGTAAAAGGGTTCTAAGGACGTTCGACTCTGCTTTAAAGAGAAAAAAG
The DNA here is from genome assembly GCA_954870665.1 of Stratiomys singularior. Classification (NCBI taxonomy): domain Eukaryota; kingdom Metazoa; phylum Arthropoda; class Insecta; order Diptera; family Stratiomyidae; genus Stratiomys; species Stratiomys singularior. Next base: position 14,874,518 of record OX940879.1, read on the forward strand.
GAAAATAAACAAGTAACTGAAAGACAATAAATAATCACAAATTATTCAAAGGATAATAGGACTCAAAGGACTAGGACGGAAAGGCAAAGGAATAGGGTCTCAACGGACAATAAATAATTACTCATTGCGCTGATCGGCAATGAGTAACAATTCAAACCTTTTGAAATTTCATTTCAAACTGACCAGAAGGATCAGGACTTGAAAGATAGAATAAATTTATGACCAGTACAGTATCAAAAGTAAAACATCATGCAGAAGCAAACAAGGTCTTTTTGAGGGTCCTGTTTTATGTGCAATCAAAACTATTAATCATATCAATGAATGGAGCTTTATGAAATTTTACTATGCAAGATTTCAACCTTATAGAAATACGAGATTTTTTTTTTTTAATTTATTGAACCATTTCGATTCACATTTTTATTGTTCCTTTAACTCTTCACACTTTTCTCAGAGGTCCTTCTACATCTTTAACCAGTCCCAATAGCTCTCAACATATAGCTCTGCCTGGTGTTAATGGCATAAAAGAACGATTGTTAAGGAAGTGATACTCAACTTAGTTGGTGAGAATGGATGTCCTATGAGCGCATAATAAGGTTTAAGGAGCGCATAATAAGGAAGAAAAGGAATTTGCTTGGAGTTCGATCGGTCGAGGAAAGTAAATTTCATCGTTTTTATCGTCGATATTGACAGCTTTTTGAAAGTTCTGAATATTCGATGTTGCTTAAGACGCTTCAGGATGGAAACACACTTAGAGACACGAAAGGAACAACCGCATGTCCTTCAGCTGATAGCGAATTCGGTCACGGGATACCTTGGACAAAAAATTTGTTAAGGAAAATGACAAAAATTGCTGCCATAATTGAAAATTAAACATAAGTCAAATACATTTGAGACCTTCTATAAGGATTAACCACATAAAAACGAGACTTCTTCATAGCTTGAATAAGATGGAATCCAAACTCATTTTCTTATGGTTTCATAATTTAGAGGAACGTTTTTTCTAGCGTATACGTAATTCGCAAAAGCCCGCCTTCGTGGAGTTGCTGTAAGGCAATTTCGAGTTGCGGACACAGTGTTCAGTGACTTTCAGGCCGATTGGTTGGTTTTGTCAGGAATGAAATTAATAATACTTTTTTTTAAGTATTATTTAAATAAAAAGTAAACTCATGCCTGTGGTAATTGACCTTTTCGTATTAACAACAAACTGAAAAAAAGGAAATCTTACCACTTGTCTGTATCATCAAAGATATCCCCAACCAGCAGAAGCATCAGGATGAGTGCATTTGGTAGTGAATCCTAAAAAACCCTCTGGGTTACGGCTGTTACAAGAAGTAACTTATCAATTGGAGCCCATGCAGCAGTTAAGTTTAGTACGCACAACACACTTTAGTTAGGATGAAAACAATCGCTCACTTCCTTTATGAATATCCAGGACTTGAAACAGTCAGGTGACGAATATGAGAAAGTACTTTCAAGTAAGATCTTGACGAAACGGAGAAAAAGGAATGTTGGTAAGTAATAATTTTTCTTGAATCTATCGGCTTGGGTTTGAAACTCAAGGGACTCCGGGAATCAACAGCAGATTTACCGAAACCGCATCAACTGGTAGTTGATTTCACTACTAAACAAACTTACTAACTTACAGCCTTGCTTGCACTCGAGACCACTATGAAAAGAGGGCCTCACCACTCATACTTATATCTTATTCATGAGGGTAAAGGACTTACAATTCCTTCCCATTTTATGACATTTTCCACAATCCACGAAAATTGCTCACAGTCGTCAAAATAAGGAATAAATTTTACAAACCCCAGAAATGTAAAGGTACCTTTAGGTCTGTTTCGTCCTGAAATATTTCCAACTAGACGCCAAGTCGCTGCAATTATGTTTTTGTAAGCGTTTGCGTTCCTAGCAATGTGTGGTGTAGTATTTGAAAGGAGTTGCTCATTCTGGACTGCACGGCCGGCACTAATTTTTTATTATAATGAACCCAATGGAAGTTGGCATTTCGGCAGTCCTTAGGTTGCCTGATACCTGAAGTTACCAAGCTTGCTGAACGTTTGCTTATGGGGTGTTCGATTAGTACGAATCATGGAACAACCTGATCTAACACCCACCAAAAGCAAAACTTGACATTTTTTTAAGAAATGTTTGGGAACTGTGCGAGTGCCAACTTCCGTCAGAATTACGTCCAACCCCCTGGTTGCCTCTGGTTGAGTTGTTGGGTTAGGCAACTTTTAGAAGTAGTATGGGGCCTAGTCCTGCATGGCGGTAAACGATGTCTTTCAGCATCAGGAATACCTGGCTCTTGAATTTAACTGCATGCACGTTGAATATACTTGATGTAAACTGGTATCTTAGCAAAAGCAATCTATGAGGGCACTTGTTGCTAACTACTCAGCCCATTTTGGAACGGACATGAGAGAACTGCGTCTCCTTTATAACATATAGGCAGGTTCGACTTCAATTCTAATATACCAGCATCCCTAAGTAAACATTTTTTCTGATTCCTCAGAGATCCTCACAGAGATTTAGAGTGACTTCTTGTTGGAAAACGTCGTCTACTAACAAGGAAACCACTATGTGGTAACTTATCCCAAATAAAAGAAGCGTTTTTGAAGAAATGAAAAAGTTCTTTTATTTATTCAGATCGAGACGTTTCCCATTTAAAAAAAATTGAAGACCAGTTTTAAATCAACAGCCATGTGCTTCACTGAAACGAGCACACATTGAGAATGCTGCCAAGTAGGAAGCAAAAGTCAAAAGAGTGTCAAAATAAAATAAACAGTGAAATTTAAAGGAAACAATACGTTGTAGTTAAATATAAAGTTACTTATTTTTTAATAACTATTGGTAAGTCTAAAGAATATTGAGCCTTTTTTTGTCATTTTTCGATCGAATATTTCTTTTATTAAAAGTCGCTTTTATTTAAGTACATATTGTCCATTATTATCTGTGACCTTTTGCCATTTTGGGTGAAGCCATTACTCCATCCGTGCAGAACTTCTATGGGTTATCAGCAAAAAAACTTGGCTAAGTGATTTTCACAGTCCCTTATTGAAGTGAATTTCTTTTCATTAAGGAAGTTTTACAGACAATGTAAGACAACGCCCTTTCTATTGATAAATTCAGACCGGTTTTTTGAATTTCTTTTTTGTTTTGAATAGAGCCGAATTGAGTGTTTGGCTAGGTTCTAGCACCTCATGATAAACAATTCCCTTCGAATCCTACCATACACACAGCATAACCTTATTCGAGTTCAATCCTGGCTTTGAAGTCGTTTGTTGTGATCCACCTTTTTTTGACCATGATCTTTTTCGATCGACGTTCTCGTATCTTACCCATTTTTCCTTGCCCGTAATGATTTGCTTCGAAAATGGCTCGATTTCGTTGCATTTTATTTAGAATTTTATTAGAAATTCGGTCAATAAAATTTTTCTGTGTTAATTCATACGGCACCCAAACGTCGACTTTCTTTGCGTATCCAGTGTTACGCAAATGGTTCAAAACTGTTTGGTGATGGATATTCAGTTCCTTAGAAATGTCATGGCTTCTTATATGTCGGTCTTCTTCAATCTTTTTTAACATTTCATTGACTGTTTCAGTGATTGGTCGTCTTGAGCCAGGTGCATCTTTGACATCAAAATTTCCCGAACGAATGCGAGCGAACCATCTCTTGGCTGTGGCTTTTGATAAAGTATCTCGACCGTAGAAACCACAAATTTTTTCCCGAGCCTGCAATGTATTCTAACATTAATCATAGTGATATTGTAAAATATAAAGAATTTATTCAGAAATTTCACTCATTTTGAAATGAATACAAGTTTTGACATGAATGACCAACTGTCCATATGAAAATTGTAGACTCGAATGTCAACTTTCAAACGCATGTCAGTTTGACTCAATCTGATTAGGATTGCCCGATATATGACAACGAACACCATCTAGTAACAAAAAAGGGTCAATACTTTTTAGACTATTCAATATTTAAGACTTGCTGTATTTTTTAATAAAAAGATAACGTAGCATAAATAAGAGGTCTCATTTTGATGTCAAGCTAAGATTTGTAGCTGGAATGTAGGGAGAAAAGGGTACTTATACTACCTTCAATTGTTCTTCATATATTTGCTGCTGAATACTATATTATCAAGAGTAAGGTTCTACTGATTTGCAGCTTTTTTCTCTGTAACGCATCCACTGTTGATACTGTCAGTGCTGGTTGTCGAATTTCTTTGCTTGATGGGAATTTATTCTAAAATTTTATTCATCACGTCAGCTCTCTTTAAATAGCTTAGGAGGAGAAGCAGGAGTCTTTTGTATCCTTTAGATAGCGTTTTTAAATTTGTATAATTAGATTTGGTGAAGATTATTTCGCACTTCATAGTCCTGCGATCTCTTTCTAAAATTTTTAAAGTCGAATATCTGAAGGCCCCTTTCATGTATATCCTTGATTTGGGAAATTGTAAAACACTAGTCAGCAATATTGTTTATTCATTAATTTGTAAGGATCAAAGGCAATACAGCTGTAAATTTCATCACAATTTATATTATTCAACACATATTATTCGAAATTCACAAAAGTGTTTGATAGCCCAAATATGCAGATAGCCCAGAGAGAATGGAATGGATTAAGATCTTCAATCACGCTCTCACTCAACCGGGATATACATGCATGCATCCTCGAATTGGCCGCATCCTTCTGATATACCAATGCATTTTGACTCTTAAAGCAAAAACGTACAACTTCATAACATCGATATTTCATCACCCACCCCTAACTATGGCCGATTAACAAATAAATAATATCCGAATGCGTTAAGTGACTTATTGAACAAGTATATTGATACCATCAGCATCGCGTTCCTTCAGGTGGCAGTTGATTGTAACTAATGATTGAACAGAAATTATGACTATTCTGACCACTGTTGCCGGTCAATTTCAAGATCCACGAACTCCCTATTTCAATATTACACACATATTTAATGGTTCTAAACGCACTATGATGTATTCCCATTCTCCCAAGGGTCAAACATGCAACTATTAATCACTGAATAGATTGGCATAGGGGATTAAATATATTCTCAAAAGGAAGATCGTGATGAGAGGTAAAACATGACTGCCGGTATCTAAATCATTAGGAATATTTCAAACATTTCACAGAAATTAACTTGGGATCTGACTACCTTTCTGCATTTTTCCTCTTTTTTTTTTGATTGTTTGTTTAACTTTATTGAAAATCTAATTAAAATATTTGAAATAGTCATCGTGCCAACGAAAGGTAGTGTCTGTTTGTTTTTCGACATTTTCGAAAGTTGATGAAAGATTTCGTGGAAGATGATGGGCTGATTTAATGGGTAAGTATGGTCATGATGAAATTGAGTAATTCGATCGAGGAGTCTTAAGAAATTTGCCAAGGACACTTGAGTGGTGATTTACTTAATCAGAGCAGAGAGAAATAGGGGGAAGTCAGTTCTCACTATAGGAGGTGGATATCTGAATATGGCTAACTGATCCTGCAACCTTCTACTTAAGCGGTGCCAGCAGGATTCGTTTTAACTTGGTTTTTTCTAGCACGCTTCTGATTTTAAGCGTGAAGGATTAGCCGTTTACTACTAAAAAAATTTCTTTAGTGGTTGTTCGACATATCCTTGACAAATAAAAAGAACGTTTGGATTACAGTGGTTAAAACGCTGATTTAAATTTGGACATTATAAATCCGATATTGGTTAAAAGGATAGATTTCGAATTTCCTTCATGCAAATGCTATTACGGCATTAACATTCAACGGCATTTAACATTTGTCCTTTAATCATTTGCTCGTATCAAATGTGAAATAGAATTTAAGGATCAATAAGTCTTGCTAAAGATTACGATTTTATCTTATGACTCCTTTCCTTTATGGTAATTTTTGCATGCAATCTACCTTAAAACTGGTGTTTTTTGTCGTTATTTGTTAATTTATTTGTTTTCATAAGGAAACAAGAAGTATAAATACAAGAAATACGAAGCTACCGTCGAAACAGGCACAGTTTTCAACTTCTCTCATGAAGAATATCAAAGTCTCAATGATGAATACCACATTTTCGAAAACACTGCATACTACTTCGAATTGGCCCAAAAGCTTTTGCAATTTTCGAAAAATTAAAATCTAAGCGTACTGGATACGATTTTTCTGGGAGTTTCGAAATTACAAATTAATATTTTTATTGACGTTATGACTCAATCGAGGGCATGGTGAGACTTTTCTACTTGATTTCTTCTTGACCCAGCTCTTAAGCGAGAATGCATGTTTTCGGTCATACCTAAACAAGATTGACAGGGACGGAGAGACCCGAACAGTTGGAGACACAAAGTGCTTGTTCTGTTCAGGAGAGGCGGATGACGTCTGTCACATATTCTTTTCATTCAAGAGATGGGGCAAGCAGCGCGTTGACCTCTTCAGCAAAATTGGGGAGCTCTGCCTCGAAACTCTGGACGGAGAAATGCTGAAAACTTGGGTGAATGATTGGCAGTGCTAATCCTTAAAAAAGCCATTCTGGAGTGCTGGGAGACGACGTGGATAGAGAGACTTCTCTCATCTATTTTCTAGCACTTCATTTCCGTCCCTTCTTTCATGCTGGAGAAGGGATTCGCGTACTCTGAAGGCACCTGTAGGCATTGGAATATGAGGCCTAGCCTGAAGGAATGTGTCAATTGTTTCCAGGCTAGATTCTCAAGTTGAAGAAGTACAGAAGCCTTGCACGACTGAGAGTGCAACACTCAGGGCGTAAGCAGCCTTCACATCCCAACCACAAAAAAATATTTTTGTAATATTTTATTAATCCTTATAATATTCCTTCTTTGTAAACTAGCTACAAATTAAGAACGCTTGCAATTGAGGGAGTTGGGGAATAATGACTCAGCTGAATATATCCAGGATAACTTTGAATGAAAGTCTCATGAAAGTCAAGCTGGTATTGCTGACAATTTGTTAGTACATTGGGAATGACATTAGCAGCTACTAATATGGACTTTAAAAAACACCTTAAACTTTTTTGGCGTGAGTAATACGCATATCTCCGAATCGAAGTGCGTTTAAATATAGTAAATATTTAGCATCTGGCATTTTGGAAGAGTAAAAAAACTTCACAAAACTCAAATTTTGAAGTATTTTTGTTAATAGTGTTCAAAGGCAAATAAAAATCCAAATTCTGCACTTTTTTGGTCTACATACACGCCCAGACAGCTAACAAATCGAATGGTAAACTTCAAACCGTGAAAATTGTGTCACCAACCACAGCATTCCTGGTGGATATAGTAAAGTACGGTTGACCAACCGTCCACAGTCATGAAATAAAAATAAGGATCCAAAGTGATGCTGATCCAAAGTTCCAAAGTTACTCTATCCGTAACTAAGTGACTTAATATGTCCCGAGATATGCTTCATGAATAGAAAAGTATTAAGACAGCAGCCGTCAAAGTGAACGCCAGTTTGACGTCTGCTGTTGGTCAAAGCAATCAGTTTGACTTGACAAAGTTTGATAAACAGTTGACTTTACCTGAAGTCCAAGTTCCTCAATTCGGTTTAAAAACACGGAACAGAACGCAACATCACACCGATGATAGCACACCGCTGAAACGCGTCTCTGGACGAATCGAAGGAAGTGACAAGAAACGACGGAATGTTCCAAATACTAAAAAAGTTTAAAAGTACTTGCAATGGATCGCCGGTTGTAAGGGAATGTGAAGGGTTTTCGCAGTTTTGGTAATTGCTTACTTCAATTGTTTTAGGAACCTTAGTAGGTGAAACATAGAGTTAGTTAGATCAGTCAGTTTTTCTACAAAATTGTCCGGGAATTTCTGAAAAGTCATGCTTGTGAGCGTGTCATGGGCGAATGGTTTTCGAATATTTAGTGTCTATATAAGGTGTTTGATTTCATCAAAGTCAACTGGCCACGTGCCATCCTCCCGAGTGACTTGTTCTCGCAGTATTCGCGTACCTTTCCTGGATATCTCCTGTTCATCGTTGAAATCCTTCTACGAGGCAGAGTTCTCCCGAAAGTAAATCTCTAGCGTGTCTGCAAAAGCCTCATCCTTGCCAACTTTTTCAAACACCATGCCGTTCAGACCAGGGATAGGAAAAACTTGAATTTTTTTTGCCATGGAAGTATTTAGTCATTCTCTAGAAACTGTCTTAGCCCGGTTCGAGATTTTGTAAAAAATTCACTGCTCATTCCGAACCATATTCATCTGATCACGAATGATGTTTGTGAGACATATGGTTAGCTTTCTAAATCTAGGATCACCAGGCTTCTTAGCTCGTCTCCGGGCTTGAATCCTCGTCAGTATCAGACTTTTGATTGAGTGAAGGGTTCATAAGAGTTGCTTCCCCTTACCAAAGTTGTGATTTGTTGTCCTCTTTAGCCTGAATGATTTTGCTAGTAATTTCTCCAGTTCCTTTTTTATATTGCTGACCGTATCAGGTGTTTGTGTAAAGTTTTCATTGGGCAGTGCGTCTTTGAAGGCTTTCCAGTACGCTTTCCTTGTTACGAGCGTGAAACTAACTAGTGACTTATTATAAGCATTAGTAGCTCACTCTGATTTCGCGAAATTTTTTTGCTTGTCCTCCTTGCACTTAAGTCAATGATAGTTTCCCTGCACAACTTTGTGTTGGCCAGTGAAGCATTTTTCGTTTAAAAATATTTTTTAATCCTTAAAAGCAAATATCAGTAACTGAGTTCAAAGTTTCTGCACTTATAATAACATCATTATGCACATGTCCTCTGTAATGAATATTTTGGCTTATTCATGGTTACAAAAGTTGAAAAAATTGACTTTTGATGAAGAAATTACTGGAATTTCCTCAAAATGTTAAATGTTGGAAGGTATGTTTCGTCTTCTGGTTAGTGGTGACGTTTTCATTCTCATCCTGAGTTGTATCCAAATCCAGTTTTTGACGCTGATGCGTGTTTACTTCTTCTTGAGATAGATTTTAGGTTGTATTAAATTTGACACAACCGAAAATGTATCCCTAGAATAGGCAGCAGGTTGCATTTGTCATTTCATCATCCTATGACAGATGGGATTTCCTAGGCAATGTTTGTCGATTATAGTGAATCCTTTTTTAAGTTGGATGATATGTCTATCGGCACTATCATTGCAGTATGTTTTACTCTTGATATTAAAAGTGTTTCCTTTACTTCCACGTCGACGTAATGTACTTAAGGGGTCAGGTGAGCCAAGCAGGTTGCTGATGGGAGCTGGTTAAAGTTCACTTCTTCATCAGTCTCAATCATTGCATTATCTACTTCAACTGATCCTATGTAGGAAACTTTGGCAGATTCCTGAAGGGTGATTTGCTGTCTTCCTTTTGAACAACTGCTGTCTTCCTTTTCGGAAGGTTTCCGTATATTTCTTTTTCTAGAAATGACAATCGACCTGTTTCTAAAGTACTTGCTTGCGCTCATTTTAAAAATTATCGGTCAGTGCCATTCAAGAAAATCACCAATCAATTTCATGACGTAATTTGCATGAAAACGGCTCATATAAAGGAACATCAAAAGTAACGATTTTCAAAAATTCATTCCAATTTCGCAGTAAAACACCTTTTGAACACCATAATATTAATTAATCAAAAGGATTGCAAGCATGAAAACTCCCGAATATTTAAAAATCATCATTGAATGAATGCCGAAAATTTGATTGATTCCTCAAATTCATCTGCTTCCATTCGTATATCCTTTATCAAAAAGAAAAAAACAGACCCTCCGAAAACAGAAATAATGAAAGAATATGACAATCAGGAGCTATGAGTAATGTTGACGATGTTAACAAATGTACAGCTTGTCAGGGAATGTTAATTTCAACGAATTAACACAAACGAGTGCGTAGAAGACTATCAGATCGTCAGTTTGTCAAGCGCAGCAGGGTGTCAAAAACCCGCCGCTAGTCTACTCCGGGGCTAAACCGTGTTTGTACTAAAACAAAATTATATCGAATGGGCTTGAGGTTTTTTGATATTAGTCAACTTTATTCGTTCTTTGTTTCAATTTCGCTTCTCATCTTTGGCGCGTACACGGTTTAGATTGTCTATTGACCACTACCAAACCTCTAGACGTGATCTTGAAAATCGGTCAAATTTGACCATGGTCGAATTCGGTCGTAAATTAGAGTCGTATAAATCATTTTATTAATTCCACAAAAACGGATCAGTTTTTTCGTCTACACCTCAGCTGAAGAATCAAAGGTGATTCGTTGATGAGTTTGTGGTCAAGTTGAAAGGAATAATCTTAAGGGACTTGATTTAGTGTCCAGCAGAGAAGACCAAGACGTGGCCATGAGTCTAATTTGGCTTGTGTTCAAGTGTACTGTAGCAGGTGAAAGTCGGTTGGGTTCCTTCATAGTTCAATCGAATATTATCTTATAGATGTGAGTTCCCATCATCGAGCGAAATTCGGATTGGACGAACTCTGACTGTGTACTATCTTAAAAAGAATTCTTAAAAATAGTTCATTTCTGATGCTTTCTAGTTTGGAATGTAGATTGAAAGGACTTCTCACCTGTTCTCATATTCACCACGCTGATTGGAAACATATTTACCATCTAGGATATTAAAACGTAATAAATTTTTGAAGGAAATCACTTAACGAATTTGCACTGAGCACGTCTGGACACAATAAATACGTGTGGCGCTGTGGTCGCATCATTAATATCCTCGCAAGATACGATCCGATAATTTATCTTCATGGGTTCTAATGAAGTGCGGCCACATTATTCCTCACATGCGGTCAAGAGATCTTATATCTTTTCAATTTTCATCACATACACAAAAAAAATCGTGTACACTGCACGTACCATTTCCGGTGATGAATCTACTCCGATACCACTAAGCTCTCTAAATTAGGTTGGATATTGGCAGGATCACGTTTACGAGCCAATGCGGTTACGAATCAATTTTGCCGAATGTTAATGCAATTGAGTTAAGGAAGCGTCAAATTTGCTTTAAGCTTGAGGGAATGAGAATGCAATTCGATCTTCAGATAGAGACATATTTGTTCAGGATATTTAGATATAGATCTTTCTCTATTTATTCATAAAAGGCAAGTTAAAGATTAAATAACTGCTTGGATCTGAATTGCTGGAATTAAGGTAATATAGTATTTGAACCGAATCAGGAGTTCGAAAAATTTAGGAAAACACAAATTCTCCTCTCAACTTGTAGATTCAATAAGGTCGAGCAATTTCCCTTGAATTTCCCTAATTTTTTTTATACAAAATTGAATATACAATAGGAACCTTGTTGGATCCTTTTAGAGTCCTAAGTATGCTTTTTCTACAGATGGAAATCACTTCGAACTAAACCAGATTCCAGCATTTTAGCAGCGAGAAGTAAGGCTGGTTAAATAAATCGAAGTGTTTAACGTGCGTACGTGCTGTTATTCAGCCTAACCTCAAAGTCTTCTTCGATCCGTGTATCAATCACCATACTCATGAGATATAACATTACATCAGTCATTAGTCCCAAATCCATTCGAAATCTTTTGGAAACCCGAATAAAGCTAGTATATACTCTCATCTTCTTCCAAACTTTCTAAGACCCAGCAACAATGTTTCAGCTGACGTAGGCTCCTCATCCTGTAAAAAATGACAGTAACTAGTTGTGGATATGTTTCCAGTCTGTAGATCGGCAATCTGAACCTGTTCACAGGAAGCGCGGCACCACAGGGGGATGTCGTAACCCTTCCCCACTAACTCGGATAGCTGGTAACAGTAACCGCAAAGACTGGTAATGTTTTACATTGGCACCTTAGTGGGAACCCAAAGAGTTGTTTTATCATCTTTGTGAAAGGTTGATGGGAATACCTTTTTAATCTCGATTCCTCAAAAATTAGTGTGATTTCGATTCCATGATCAGCCAGGGATCTTAACAGTATCAGCATCCAATAGACTACAGTACTAAGTTTGAAATGTTGAGATTATCCCTGTCCCGGTGGACTGAATATCCAAAATCTGCGGTTCTCTTATCAAAAAAGATGCTTATGTCCCTATCAAGTCTATGGAAGGTGAACAGAGTTTTATCCATTGCTATAACTCCCGAATAGATTTGAGAAATCTTTTAAGAATCTTTATTGCGAGCTTTTGGAACGATGTTTTACTTTAAATGGGGACTTCTTCTGTCAGAAACTGAAGCGGCTACAGCGAGCAATGCATGGAAAGCGTCCTGAATTAAACAATCATCGCGGAGTCATTCTTCACCACGATAATGTGAGACAACAAACCGCTGCAGTTCCAAACGCAAATCAATGGAGATTGCCTGGAAATATTCACTATACCAACACTATTCTCCCGATATTGCTCCACTCTTCTGCTGGATCTTAAAGATCTGGAGCTTCTTGCTGGTCTTCTTTCGGTTCCTCGATAACCACCTACAAGATTGGGAATTGAACCTTTGATGAATGGTCAATCTTGTAGGATGTTCAAAGATCCTCTTCATTAAAATGATCTTTGAACAGGACACGAAAATTTGTTCGATGGTAAGAGGGAAGATTTCTATAAGAGAGGAATATAGGAGCTTCCAGATCTTTGGAGCCTACTCACACATAATAATGTTGTTTTTATATTAGATTAAGTTCAAATAAATTGGTGACCAAAAAAGAAATGATACAATCTGAAACCTAAAAAACGTTTGTACTAACCCAAACGGTTACATACCCCTCCTTAAAACGTGAGTAATAATAATAATAATAATAGTAGTAGTAGTAGTAGTAGTAGTGTTCTTCTACACAAAGCTTAGCGAGGCAAACCCCGATGTACTGTTTGGCTTTTTCTTTCAATTGTTGTCCTATGAATTATCTTTCCCTAAGGATGACATGAGGATGAGTTCCTGTATCAGGATTCTACGAAAAATACTTTTGTGTCGAATGAGATCATGAATTTGTTCATATGAGTTTGTATAGACGTTCCTCACTCATGGCTGTCTGAATCTTAAATCATTTTTTCATGGTTCAAAATCGTTAAACTTAGAATTTGGTCACTTGATATGTTGGTTATGTTTATTTTGAAAAGATATCCTGAATCTCGTTTTCAAGCTTGTGTAGTTTGGTAACTTGCTTGGTCTTCCAGAGTAGCGTGTTGTAGACGTTCCCACTGTTGTTCTCTTGATGGATAAGGTCCAGCCGGGAATCTTTTCTATGTGTTCTTCTATGAGGTCCTTCTACGATTTGGTTGCTGATACTATCTTTGCTGTCTTCTCCACCTATTATTATTTAGGTCTTTTTTTTTCTTTTGTGTGCTTGAATATTATAAACAAGTTTTCGTACTAGTTCTAGTTTCAGTCAACCTTTCTTCTTCTGTTTTTCTGTTCTAATGGTTCTCTGGAGTTTCCTCTCTTCAATGGATTCTGCAGTGGCATATCTTATATTCCTTGCAGGATAACAATTGGAATTCAATAGAGGTGTATTGATTCCTGCTTGAAATTCCAATCCGGGCTCATGGTCGTTTGGTTTGCTCGTGTAGGAAAAGTTTGATCCTTGTTAAACAGACAAATGTATTTTTATCGAAGGTTTACGATATACAACGTTCTTAATTTGCTAGATGGGGAAAAAGCCATTCCTTCAGTAGGCTCCTGAATGTCTTGTAGTTGAGTTTTTCTTCTTTTTTCGCTGAACAATAAAGGGAATGCAACAAACACCGGTAAAGATTTCAACAATTGCAGAACTAAGTTTAGACATTTACCAGAACCTCATATGTAGTGGGGTGAGATCGTTCTGATCAACATGAGTATGGGCCACTGAAGGCATAAACTATTGAAGGATGTGGACAAGGAACCGTGGCCTATACGTTAACTATGCGGAAACTTACGACTCTACAAGAATCCTGTTTATACGAACCAAGTGAGATATTCTTTCCTCACTTCCTTACATATCTTATTCATGTTTCAGCTCTTCTACGGGAAATACTAGTGGAGTATCTTATTCGTGTAAGGAAGGAAATGCAGTCTGACAGGTTCTTCCATGAATTCGGAAATGAATAGGAAAAAGTCCAGATGGTATCTCTGGTGAGATATTGCAATCAGTCTTTTAAGTCAGCTTAAACCCTTAATTTGGCAAATGGAACAACTAAACATGGAGAATTTCAAGTCACCATTAGCCTCCCGCCTATGGTCCGTGTCAGTTAAAGCGGAAAAGTGAATAAATCAAATGGCAGAATTCACTGATGTGACAAATTCTTCCATGGAACTTCCTTTAGGGGGACTATGATCAAAGCAGCGATACCTAATATCAATGCAGTTTCTAGAGAGTGCCACTAAAAGCAAGGCAGATTATCAACGTTCGTAGAAATATCGCGTTTTATGAGCAACTGTATGCCCATCACAAAGGGGCAGAATAGACTCTTGAGGGTTATCCCACGCTTTTCCCGACACAATAGTCAGAAATGAATGTATTGAGCTGGTAGAAATATAAAAGTGGTCAAACAGCTGAAGACATGCATGTCCGCATGGACGACGTATCATTTTGGTGACTCTATACACCAGGAAAACATTCAACTTCACTTGATAGGCACAATGCCTATAAAATTTTGACGATCTATTCCTAATATCAACGCTTTTGATTAGCACCAGAGTACCAGAGTACTCTTTACTTGCATTAGAGTCTTTGAGTACCAGAGACTCTAATGCGTATACTTGAGGATTACTAGAAGGATCCCTGTTTGATCTGAGATATGAAGCAAGTTTAATGGAATACGCTATTTATATCAGGCTTGTCTCTAATTTCAGCGTCGGTTTAGTTGAAAAAAACATCTATCCTTGTTTGCTGTAGGCAAGACTCCCTTAGTCGTCCTTGTAGATAATATTAAGTGCATAATTAATCTATCGTTATTTAAGCTTCACGGGCATGTATACTGGATAGGGTATTTTACGTTCCCACATGATTCAACGTTCCCAGGTGAGAAACCAAAAGATGGGTCTCCGCTAATGGACTCCATTTGGGACTTGAGAAAACAAAAGATTATCCTAGTGACACTTTCTTTTCAAATTGAAGATTTCATCTAGTGCAATGATCCTTTGCAAAAATAGGAGTAAACAGCGTCAGAACAACTTCAGCAGAGAGATGCTGGAATTGGAGCCAGGAGGCTATCATACACGGACTAATCATTACAAGAAATTGCAGTATGCTTGGTTCATTAGAGGTGTTCAATGTTGGTGGGGGAAGGGGAATCATAAAATGTTGAATAAAGAAGCACATCCTGTATTAATACACCAAATGGCAATAGGCTAGATTCAGTAGATGACAGAAGAGATATTAACAGTTGTGCTATTAATTTTTGCGGATGGGAGTCCGGCACCCGAGGTGTAAATAGCCTTCACATCCCTATAAAAATAAAAAATTGTACACTGATAGTGTTAGGAAGTAAACTTTGGTGGCAAAGAGCAATTTTTTTGATACAGAAACTGCCATAAAATGAAGATTCATCTGTCATGAAGCAATACCGCAAACTACAATGATTGGAAATGATCCATCAAATCCATTTTATAATACCAGTGAGCTACCGAGAACCGAAAGTATAACAGATTAGTTTGTAGCCTTAGAAGTCACGTCCGCATCTCCATCATCCTGGCAGCAGGAGTAATAGTGTTTAGAGGTTGTAGTGGAAGATTGGAGTGCAACGAACATCGGGCAACAACGCAGGGTACTAGAGACGGGAAATCAGGCATGCGCAATGGCAAAATGGGACAACAAGTTCCAACTTAGGACCAGCTGATAACATCAATCGCTGTGATATCGTTATGATTTTACGACACTCAACTTTTCTAAAGAGATTAGGAGACTGTCAGCTAACAAATTTTCAAAAAATTAATTTTCTAGCTGATTTTGGTTCTAAATTACATTAGAAATACGATGTTAAAGGTTTTGCTATGTCACAAAAATTTTCAACTAGTTGTTAAACAGAATTTGAACAGAAAATCTTCAAACTGATCAAAAAGATAGAATATTTCCTTTTCATTTTATGAAATTTTTAATTTACGAAATCAATTTTTGACCCTGATCGTCTGGTCTCGTCAGATTAAAAGAATGGAACGGAAGATCCAAAAGACCAGACAGCGACAGAATCGATCAACGTTTGCTAATGCCGATACTGAAAGAATATACTTCAAGGCCTTGACGTAGCATTAAAGCATTTGAACAAAATAAAAAAGGAAATCAATCGGCGTAATTCTATGCAACCGACTGATCTACTAGCAAGAACCAGCTCAAAAACCATCTCCTGAAACACTCGAAAAATCTGGCATTTGTTGTTTCGAATGTTCTATTTGCGACGAAGAGTATATAGGACAAACGAGGAGACTCCTTGGCACGAGAATTAAGGCGCATTGAGGCCAAGTAGCGAAAACTAGAGAGACGGAGGAACTCCAAACTTGAAGTCGGTTTGTCATGGAACATATGATCACAAAAGGACATGCGATAACAACGGGGGCTGCAACAATCTTCAAGGAGACTAGTCATATTGGCGAATTGGATGTCAAGGAAAGCCTCGCTTTCAACCGGGAAAGGAAGATGATATGGAAGATGCTGATGAATCAGGTTGAAGGAAACAGTCATTCATGGTAATTCAAACTAAATATGTAATATTCTCTTAAAATATTGTTATAGAATCGAACACTTTTTGTATGTAACTAGTTTCATGTAAGTTTCAGTTGTTATCTTTGAAAATTCCGTTTTTTTGCATGTTGTAGATGTATTTTCAAAAAGAAACAAATATATATATATATATATTATATATATATATATATATATATATATATATATATATATATATATTATATATATTATATATATATTATATATTATATATTATATATATATATATATATATATATATATATATATATATATAATATATATATATATATATTTGTTTCTTTTTGAAAATACATCTACAACATGCAAAAAAACGGAATTTTCAAAGATAACAACTGAAACTTACATGAAACTAGTTACATACAAAAAGTGTTCGATTCTATAACAATATTTTAAGAGAATATTACATATTTAGTTTGAATTACCATGAATGACTGTTTCCTTCAACCTGATTCATATATATATGTATATATACCTATTAGGTGTATAAATATGAAATGCGGATTTTACTAATAGATGGCATAACTATTACTTATGGTTTGTGTCGGGGATAACTAATATGACATTTTGGAGGGTATACATCTGTCAACAAACTCCAGTATGTCATAGGTTTTGATTGTACAAACAACATAGTTTTCTTTCGCTTCAAAAATGTCGAATTACGTCCCGGAAAAAAAGGTTTTGTGGGGAAGTCTAATAACCTTCTTTCATTTGAAGAAAACGGCAGCAAAAACTTATCGATTGTTAGTGGAAGCATATGGTGAACATGCCCCAAGCCAAGACACTTATGAACGATGGTTTAAAAGATTTAAAAGTGGCGATTTCGATGTCAGCAACAAAGACCGTGGAAAACCACCAAAAAAATTCAAAGATACAGATTTGCAAGCATTATTGGATGAAGATAACACACAAACTGAAAAACAGTTGGCAGAAGCGTTGGAAGTTACTCAGGCAGCTATTTTACAACCTTTAAAAGCCATGGGAAAGATCCAAAAAGCTGGAAAATGGGTGCCGTATCAATTGAAAGAAACAGACATCGAAAGACGAAAAACCATTTGTGAAATTTTGCTTGCCAGACAGAAAAGAAAAGGTGACTTGCATTGGATTGTTACTGGCGATGGATAGTGGATTTATTTCGACAATCCCAAGCAGAAAGCGGACCTGGGTAGACCCAGGCCAGCCATCAACATCACAACCAGTCCGAAATATTCATGGAAAGAAGACTTTGCTGTGTATTTTGTGGGATAGTAAGAGACCTTTGTATTAAGAACCGCTGAAACCTTGTGAGACTATTACTGGCGAACGTTACCACTGATTTACGTTATTTGCGTTACGACTGATCAAATTGAACCACGCACTTAAGGAAAAACGACCATAATTTCACCAAAGACATGATAAAGTCATTTTTCAACATGACAATGCTCGGCCGCATGTTGCAATACCTGTCCAGAACTACTTGGGAAACATTAATTGGGAAGTTCTGCCCCACCCGCCGTATTCACCAGATTTGGTTCCTTCTGACTACTGCTTGTTTCGATCGATACAGCACGGACTTTTGAAGCAGCACTTCCATTCTTACGAAGAAGTTAAAAATTGGCTTGATGAGTGGTTAGCCTCAAAAAATGAGAAGTGGTACTGCGACGGAATCCATTAATTGACAAAAAGATGGGCAAAAGTCGTAGCTAACGATGGCCAATACTTTGATTACTGAATTCATTCGTTCTGTTATTCAAATAAATGCATATTTCAAGTAGAAAAAATTCGCATTTCATATTTATACTCCCATTATAATTATGAAATAAATATTGGGGCAACCGATAGGTCGCACCTGCAGCGAAAGAAAGGAACAAGGTTAAAGAGACAGGGTTGTTTGAAAATACAAAGGCCGCATAATGGCGGCCGAAGGAAGTTACTTTTAACCGACTAGCTCACCGCGCGGGCGTGAGGGTTGTAGGACATTATTTAAGCCCTGATCCTTCCATATCACATACACACAAACACACACACAGAAAGAGCTTGCTCCTTCATATTAGACAAAATTAATAAATAAAAAGAAATAATCAAATAAATAAGAAAATATAAAATATTTAATTTATGTGAATTGAGCTGCGCTGATTCTGACCACCTTTGAATTGTGCTGTGCTAATTCTGACCACCTCTGCTTGATTTCGGAACTTTGCTTGCTTCTGCTACGCTGATTCTTACCACCTCTGGTTCCTTCAACACGAGCCTCCACCTCAGCTTGGTTTCGAGTTCACTTGCTTCTGCTGCGCTACGTCTGACCTCCGTTGCTTGATTGCGGGACTCCAAGGGATTCCACTGCGCTGCGTCCTGAACACCTCTGTTGCCTGTTTACTATCATCTTGGCCTTTATCCTAATGTTCTCTTGGGCAAAGATTTTGCGCGGACTACTGGGGCTAAACACGTCAAATAGCTGCTAATACTTCTTGATTCTCTTTATTCTTTTATTTTCCATCACTTGATACTGGATTTTTATACTTTATTTTCCATTTTGCATCCATTGATACATATCTTGATTCACAATTTCTATTCTTCTTATAGCGATATGTACACAACAAACAACTTAATCATATCAATGGAAAATTTCTTCCCAAATAAATTTTCTTGTAACTTAAAAATATGGGTACCTATACAAAATTTAACCAAAACAATTAATTGTTATATTCAAAATTGATTGTTATTTTATTAATCTATTCACCCATTTATATATATATATATTATTTTTGTTTGTTTTTATGTCGCCTACATATCGGAATACGTAACAAAGTATCTTGAGATTTGTTTGTACCTTGGCATAAATCGTAAAGTAAATAAATAAGGGGCTCAAGAAGATCGAATGATTACAGTCGAAAATCGATTTCATAGATTGGAAATTCACAAAATTAAAAGGAAGTCTTCTATCCTTTTTAATCAGTTAATTGTTAAATGCCTAGTGTGAAATGGGCCGAGGCATATTACATCGTTCTCGGCTCTGCATTTCTTTTTAAACATCTTCTTCCTTTGATACTTGGAGTAAATTCTACAAATTACATACTTTCCATAGCTATTTTATAAAAAGTCTGAAACTCAAAATAATTGACAGCAAAACTTTAATGATGATTATTCTCTTTTTCTGAATTGGCGGACACGATAAAAAGAAACTTTTACTTTTTAATATTGTTATGCTTAATTTTAATGTTGATGAAATGTCTGACTACCGAGTGAACTGGCATTTTGTTGATTTTCAGCCGTCCAGCCAAGTTTCCAACCTCAAAAACCATTTTTTTTAAATAACCGCCATTTTGTTATTTTTCGACGGATAGAAATCATCGTAGTTCACGCGCAATCCGAAATTAAATCTAATAAATATTCGAACTTATTTAAGAAAGAATTGCCGGTTTTTTTCGTTATTTCTCAGTTGCACCAATCTAGTGAAATCACGCCGGCAATTTATTTTGGGCATTGTTTTGTAAAAATTCGTAAAATCCAGAAAAAAGCTTCAAAAAATTCTGAAAAAAATTTTTTTTGTCTACCCTAAAAGTTTAATATAAATATGTGTACAAATATTTCGAAACGATTTTTTTTAACCTCCCGTGAAGAAAAAAATCATCGAAAAAATATGTTTTTTTATCGAAAATCCTGACTTAAAAGCCCTTTTTAATGTGAAAGGGGTTCAGATTTTAGCGCGCACATTTGCGTGCATGCACCAAATCAGTTGTATCAGTAGGGGAGGTTTTTCCAAACCCGGGTATGGGGATAACATCGGGACATGGCATTATTTATTGAGGGCGCTTTTCAAATTCCTGTGTGGTTTGTTAACTGTGTTCAATAATCGAGAGTGCGCTGCCAACAAAAGTTGATTGACATTTGTGTGTGCGTTCTACAAATAATTAAAAAAAATAAGTTTGAACAGTGTTTTGCAAGATTATTCGACGGATTTGATTTGTGTGTCTTTGTTTTGAAGATAAAGGTAAGCTAAGGTAAGGTAAGGTAATATCTATTTTATGTAAAGATGGAGTATGAGATAATAATTAACGAGCATTGGTCAAAATCTGTATTGAATTGTGTTTTGAAGTTATTTGGTTAAATTATTTCTCATACCTGTGTTTGGGGTAAAACCGTATGGGGTAATACCGGATTGTACCCGGTTTTGTACAAGTAGGAAGTGTTAATCCGTTCTTGCTCTTAATATGGTTTTGTTTGGTTTGTTGTTACAGTTAACCACAAAATGTCTCGCAATCACAAAAGAGTAATGAGTCGACAATCGTTTAGCAAAAAATCAATGAAAAATGCCATTTTAGGAGTGATAGAGGGCAAGAGTGGATATCGTGTCGCATCTCGAAAATTTTCGGTACCAGAATCTACGCTGGAAGATAGGATTAAAAGTACCGAAAAGTTCAAAACATTGAAGCTGCACCGAAAAAAGGTCTTGGTCGATTTAAGGCCATTTCTACACCGGATCGAGAAGGTTTAATATGTCAGCACATAAAAAACGTTGAAGCTCAATTATTGGGGCTAACTTACAGAGATTTACGACATCTTCCTTTTCAAATGGCGGATAAAATGGCATACTTCATAATTTTAATAAGGACAACAAATTGGCCGGAATGGCTATACGGACTTTTACGTCACCATCCAGAGCTTTGTTTGCGCCTTCCGGAACGTACTTCTACTGCAAGAGCAATGGGATTCAACAAAGTAAACGTCGCTAAATTTTTTTCTTTGTTAGAAGAGTTGCACGACAAACATAAATTTGGGCCAACAAAGATTTTTAATGTTGATGAAACCGGTGTTACGACTGTGCCTAAAAAAATCGAAAATACTTTCTTTAAAAGCCAAGAAACAAGTCGGTCTGATATCTTCTGCTGAACGAGAACAATTGACTACGGCCGTCTTGTGTGTGTCAGCTGCAGGTGCTTAGGTTCCACCCCTCTTAATTTTCCCCAGAGTCCGAATGAAGGCTTAATTGCTAGATGGAGCACCTCCTGGAACTATTGCAGCAGGCCATCGCAGTGGTTGGATACAAAGTGATATATTTTCTGCAATGGTTAACTCACTTTATTGCAAACGTCAAACCCACTAAGACCGACCCTGTGTTACTTTTATTAGACGGACACGCAACGCACACTAAAAATCTTCCCCTAATAGAGAAAGTACAAGAGAACGAAGTCATCATCGTAAGTTTTCCTCCTCACTGCACACATCGTTTACAACCCCTCGACGTGAGGATCATGGGCCCGTTGAGTACGTATTACAGCCAAGAAGTAATGACATAGCTGCGAAATAATCCAGGTCGCATTGTAACCCAATTTCAACTTGGGAAGCTTTTTGGGATTGCGTACGCTAAAGCAGCAACACTACAGAACGCTATGAGTGGCTTCATAAAAACTGGAATGTATCCACTAAGCCAAAATATTTTCTCTGATTTTGATTTCGCATCTGCGAGCACGATAGATAACGAAATTACGTTGACAGATCCTGCAACAAACTTAGTTCATAATGAAACTCCAATGCTCGAATTGCAGCAGAAAACAGCAATAACATCACCAATTAATTCAGAGCAAATCACTTCAGGCACACCAAGTAGCCCACTGCCAAGCACTTCACGACAATCAGCATCGTTTCCTTTAGCATTCTCTCCGGCTGATATTATGCCTAAACCTCATGTTTTAAGAAAACCAACATCGAATTCTCGTCGAGGAAAAAGTTCTGTCATTACTTCTTCGCCATATAAATTGAAACTTGAAGCAAATAACGAGAAAAAATAAGGAAGGTAGGCGTCCCGAGAAGAATTGATAAAATAGAAAGTTCTCGAAGTCAAACTACTTCCGATGATAAGTGTATTTATTGCAATGAAACTTATTATTTAGGTCACGCTTCAATTCAATTTCTAGTTCATTTTGACAAAACACTGATCTTGTACCTCCAGGACCAAATCATTTAAAATAAAACAAATGTAGTTCGAAAAGGCTAATACCACTATCGTTGGGTAGTTGTGCGTCAAATATTTCTACTCGTTACCTGGACATCAAAATTGTATGTCCTTGTAGGTTATACTGTGCGCCAGGTCTGAACGGTATGAGTTGGCTGGGAACTTCCTTTTGACGGAATCCTGTTGGTGCAGCATCTAATAATGCATTGGCTTGATTACTTGCAGTTATTGCACATTATTTGATTCAAGTGAAATAAGAGTGAAGTTATCACACGATTACAAAGATGTAGACCATTACCTCATTTCCTGAGTTTGTCATTCAGCCCAACCAACACAAGACGCATACGACAGTGAAAGGGTGGAGACTTGCCAGTATTAATCTTCAGCCCTTTCACTTCATAAGAAAAGTTTTCGCTCAATTCGAGTCCGTACAAAATGCAATGATGGTAACATTCTTAATGGGAACAGAATCAATATGTATGCCTCTAAGTAAGGATAATCAAATTAAGTGTGGTTCATTATTACGCTGTTGGAATTCATTGTGTTTTGCCTATAAGTTTAAACAATGTTAGTCCAGTACGTGCTGCCAGCATCAAAATTTGGCCCTAAAAATCAAGATATCTCACAACTAGACTCTCTTTTGAATACCTAGATCCCGCCAGTTTGCATTTACATTCCAAACATAAAAGACGCATAGTCATATGTCCTGGCATCACTTTTCTGAAGCGTTCCATCAATCATCAAACTCAATCTGACAGTGTTTAAGGTGTTTAATATATTGAATCATTGAATATTCCTCCACTGGATGATGATTATTCGTTTGGCTTTCTACAATCCTTTTAGATTAAATCACACCAAACTCCTACACAGTATTACGTACTACAATCATCAGCCGTCAGTTTGTTGCTTAAGACTAAGCTGTCTTCATGTCTAATCTTTGAAAAGCGATCAGTAAGTTGATATCCATCTTAGCGCGGTTTTGCTTGTCAATCTTCAAAATTTATCCAATCATGCTATGACGAATTAGACAGGCTATTTAGCAATGAAAAAAAATTTTCAAGATTGCCTTAGCTACAGTGCTACGAAATTCGCACGTTCTTCTTAATAAAGTTAAGCTTAAATATCAGTTCATTGGAGCATTCAGTATCAAATAATTTAATCTGCTTCATTTCACACTGTCCTTACTACAGGAATTTTAATTATTCTCTATGGCATTCGACGAGACGTTAATATATCATTTGCGTTTGCTACTTCGTTCTAACAAAAAATCTTCATTGTTCTTCCTTCCTTGAAACAGAGAGTTAACGAGAAACCCTGGCGTTTTCTCATCAACATAACATTTAGCTTCTGAGGGTTGACCCATGCAAACTCATTAAACCAGAAGCTGGATAACTAGATCCTACGGTCTGGTGCATACCAGAAAGAATTCTCTCTGAATGATAATTTAAATGCTAATTTTCTCCTGTTGCAGGTTGAAATTATCAGAAGACTTGATAAGAATTAAGACAAAATTTAATGAATTTCAGTATGCCATGCTTTAATTTCAGCATTTTGTTTTAATTTATGTCCACTTATGTGTTCGTTTCTGTGGTACCCACGTACTGGCGGGGGAAAAATATTCGTTTTCCTTACCTACCGAAGGGTCATCATATTAAATAATGTAAAAGCGCCACTTGATTTCAGGACTTAACCCAACGCTATATTTCTTTCTGAAACGCCGGTGAGACACTTTTGTCCCGAATGAATTATAAAAAAGTTGGCACCCAACTGTTCCCTTTCTATAATCACAGTTTGTTTACGATCCTTACATATTTAATGATGGTACAAAGGGCTGAATAGCTTAGCCCTTAGTTGTTTGTTCTGCTTGTCCTCTAGGAGCTATTCAGGACCCAACGCATTCACAGACTGCGCCTTGGACACAATTTAATTTATTACAATTTCGTTTCAAAGTATTTCAACCTTATTCGAAAGTTTGACCATTCCAACCCGGCCAAGTACAATATAAAACCATTGAGCCATGATAATGGTGATAAAAAGTGACATTATTGTTGCTCAATAACGAATCGATTCAAGTTTGATTGGGACCCGAATCGGCCGACTTTTGTTCTTTTATTGTCAAGTGCGCCAAGATCCCAATAATCCTAAGAATGATACAGTGCAGGCGTGAAAACAGAAATCTTTCGAATTAATGGATTTGACTTTATTGGGACGCGTAGTAAGTGAAATACGATTATGAGGATATAAAAGTTTGAATAGTTAGACCCCCATTGTATGGTTGTTTTATTGTCCCGTGTATACTTTACGACGTTATTGGGAAGTAAATTATGAGAGTTCTTTGGAGACTTGGCTGCATCACGATGCAATATGGTCCCTTTCATAAGCAATTCGCAGAGGAAGATCTGGTAATAAGATCGATGTATCTTAAGTTTAGATTCGAAATTCTACTGCGAGATACTCTCATGAGTAACGCCGAGAAAGTAAACCTACACAATTAAGCGCTATGCTTCTACTTTAATGAGCATACCATGAGTTTACTTTAAAAATTTCGAATATAAGATAGAAAAAGAATTTCCAATGCATTTTTCGTAGTTTGACGACCTTGAAAGCAAGAAAATTTTGCCTACCATTATCGTGGAGGAAGATAATTTCTCAAATTTGTTAGTTCTATATTTAATTTGAGATACTACATTCAACAACTTGAAAAAGAGGGCACTACTTACTGCGTGTCACTTATATAAAAGAACGAAGGAAATTGCCTCAACTGTTCAACTTTAGCTGGGAATGTTCTTCGTTTATTTCATAACTCCTTCACCGCTAACGCAAGTTGATAAGTGAAATGGTGCACCTATGTGGTAGGTGGAAAGTTGGAGTCATAAATGCAATACATGCTTTATTTTGTAAGCATCGTAAACACTCGCTGGTAGACCTGTAAAAGTCAACCTAATCAGGGACGAGTATTTTTCAGTGGAAAAATATTGATTTTATTTCTCATTTTATTACAAGTCATTCACCTTATATTTGCGAAAATTCAGTGATGTAAGAACAAAATAAAAAATAGAAAATTTTCACAAAATAATATAATGTCCACATATATAACCACTTAGCGTAGAGTTCGTCTATGGATGACAAGATATCAAGCACTCAAATTTCATTTAACACATTTCACACATACCAACGTCATCAAAAAGTTCCCAGATTCACCACCGTGTGGCGCTCTCTGGTCATTGTAATCTCTGAAATCTCTGGTCATTGCTCCACATCTGTCATTGAAATTCTATGACATGTTCAGCTTGGTACCTTGACTTTTGTAAAAGTGACGCCGTATTGAGTATATCTGCGATTGTGCGTGTTTTTGATTTTGTACAATTATAAAAATGAAAGTGAATTTGCAATAACAAAATCGTATTAAATTTTGCGGTAAAAACGGTTTCAATGGTGCGACAACATTGCAAATGTTAGAATATTGTTTTGGCATTGATACTCAGAAGAAAACAGCTGTTTAACCGAGCGGCACGAACGTTTCAGAAGTGGCCGTGAGTTCGTGAACGATGATGAACGCAGTGGCAGACCCAGACATCGAAATTCAACGAAAATTTCGACAAAATCACTGAATGGATGACCGATGACCACAAATTGACGATTACAGAAATGGCAGAGGAGTTGGACATTGCTTTTGGATCCGTTCAAAACATTTTGATTGATGATTGCGGCCTCGGACGTTTCGCTGCAAAGCTGGTACAAAAAGACCAGAATTTATTTTATCAAAAGATGTAACGATAGAAACTAAACCTTTTTCACGCTTTTTTCAAGTGTGTTCGAAGAGATCCTTTTCAAAAATGAGCTTTGTTGAAGCCTCACTAGGTATTCTCTTTTATCTCATTTGTTCCCACGACTTATATACCATGTTTTATGATACGCAATGATATAAAAAGGTTCAAAGGTTTTTGAAAGTTTTTGGTTTTTGTCGCCAAATTTCGTTCTTATATTTTGAGACTTTTGGTACACTTCCAATTTAGAAACATATGTGATTTCGTAAGCTCTGACCCAACATTTGAAACCCAATTTCTAGGCTTTGAGTACTTTGAGTACTCTAATGCTTTTCCCTATATCTTCCCTTAAATCCCTCGTTTCATCGATTGCTTTGAATCCGGTTGGCGTGGCGACATTGCGACATTTTTTGAGACAACATATCTAATGACTGACGTATTTTTAGAAAAATATTATCACATTCACTTGGTATTGTATGTATGATTGTTTTTGTAGTGCAGAAATCTTTTTATTTCTTCAAAAGACATTGTGTCAGCAACTTTACTTAGTCAAGAGCCAACCTCTGAAGACCAGTGACAGCTATAATTCAGATAATTAATGTACGTCATAATAATAATAAAAGTGTTTGCCTTCTATCTAGTTTATCATTATTGTTTGCCAGAAAAGAATTTAGCCAGAAATGCTTGTTCTAATCGATTTGATTGAATACCCAGATTACAATGAAAGTGAAAAGGGGACACAATAAGGAGCAAATTATTGCAGAAAGACAAAATATCATTAGCTCAGATGTTGAAGAATTGGGAGACGATGAGACAATTGTGCCCCAGGACCCAAATAGATATTTTATGAATGAGGAAGACTATTCCGACTCTGATGGCCGTATTTATTTCCGCAAGTCCAGCAAACGTAGACGGATTGTAGAAAGTGATTCTAATGTGAGAAAGACCCATTAGATATCAGAGAATATCAACGGTCCCCGATCTGAAGCGTTGAGAAGGGTAAGGAATTTTCTGGAACGCCACCACCATTTGTGAACCTTTTTGAAATTAAATTTAACGGTGAAACTCCATACAAATATTTTTATGGACTAAGTCTTTGTACGCATAGTGCGGGAAAAAATTCACTACGCCGTCGATTGCGGGAAACATTTGTTTCATTTAAATGTTTCTGAAATGAAAGAATTCTACGGAATAAATATTATAGCATAGGAGGTGTGATCAAAAAATACGGTGAATTAGTTTTTACAACGGCAACTGCTGATGCTACATCCATATGCTGTTATTTGTCCAGTAGCGTGATCAGCTGAGACAGGCAGGGACAAGTTGTAACACGTTCGAATTTGTCTGTCAGCTGCCACAGCTGCTAGAGTGAGGTTGAGTGTATCGTGTCTGTCGCGGAACATGGTTTTCGAACAACACCTTAACATTAAGTTTTGTTTAAAGTTGCAAAAAAATGACAAACAAGCTCATGAAATGTTGATGAAAGATGAAAGTTGGGTATATGGCTATGACCCTGAGATCAAAATGCAGAGTTCCCAATGGAAAACCAATGGATCTCCTTGCCCTAAAAAGGCAAGTCAGTCAAAATCTAACAACAAGGTCATGCTCATTGTTTTCTTCGACAGTGAGGGACAGAGGAGTGAGGGAACGAGAGTTGGTTCCAACGGGCACAACTGTAAACTTTGAATTTTATAAGGGTATTCTGCAACGGTTGCGAAACGACATATGAAGAAAGCGGCCAGAAAAATGGGCCAATGGCTTCCTTCTTCACCACGACAATGCGCCAAGTCACAACTCGCTTCTCATTCTTGAGTATTTGGCAGAAAAAAAATTTTGCTGTCTGTCCACATCCGCCATACTTTTTTTGGTGAAAATTATTCACCGTATTTTGTGATCACACTTCGTACATGCCAGCAAACCAAAGGTTTTTGTTACACTGAGATACCTAGTCTTTGGCATGGACCTAAAAGACTTCAAGTTTGCTTGTGCTATTGCTCCTGAAACCTCGAAGGTAATTATAATGGAAACATGCAAAACTTTAAATGAAGCTTCAAAAGAAAATATACAGGTAAAAATATCGAAATATTCATGGTATATAAAACTTAAATTTTCATTCAGTTAGCTGTAAAACTTTTGTGATATATCATATACATTACATATTAAACATATATTACAGATATTATAGTGATAATAGGCCAATGCTGTGGAATTCAGTGAGAGGTTAATGTAGAGACATATTCTGCTGCTGAAATTATCCTTTTTTGAAGCAGTGAGTTGATGCGGAGCTATGCAACTAATATTTCGAAAATGTCTGGCCCTTGAACCCTTTCACTGACAAAATTTTGAAGAGCATAACTAGCACAGTTCGAATGAATTTATTTTCCGTATTTAGTTTGTATTTACGATTCAAGTTTGCTTCCATTGAATCTCTCTAACTCCTTTTTGACCATTGAATTGAAGTATGTTAACATTATTTAGAAAACGGTTAACGAACAGTTTTATTTTACGCGACCAAGAGCTAATGTTAATCAAAACACATGGTCAAAAATACCTTTAGTGATTTTTGGGGGTATAACCAATAAAAAAAGGTCACAATTGACTAGCACATATAGACGATGAGTAATTTTTCTCCAACGTCAATATTCGAATTGAGTTGCTCTAGGCTTCCTCAGACAAATGCTCAGCAACATAACTCCTGAAAATCACCTCCAACCGCTGCAACTCAATAAATAACATCTTCAAAACTGATAGCATCAGCGGCACTTGATTGAATTTCAAAATTGGTTAGTGGAAACAGTAACCAGGGCCAAAGTAATTTGCTGTCTGCTACAAATCCTTTTGTTCAATTTCATGCTTTGAATCTTTTGTTCATTGTCATTGACATGCGGGACCCTGATCGCTATATTTTTTTACGATCGCAGGACTTATCACTTCAGTTTGGTCAAGGTGTTAAAAAAAGAATCATATTGCAGACTTTATTTCATGTCGTTTCACACGGGGCCAGATGTTTTACAGAGGATATCATTTTTTTTATTTATTTGAGTGCAGGATGCCTCTGACAGCCTCTATCTATTGTCTGCATGCCCAAATTTATGTTGGAAAAGAATTCTATTAGCATAATTTCCAATATTTCAGCTGACCGTTTGTCATTCGTTACGCTGAAAGGATTAGAGGGGGCTCACGCTATGCAAACTTTATTTGTCCATAAATTGCTAAACGATTATTTCTGAATAGGACTCATTGTTTTCGTAACCACAGAACAGCTTCTGATAGCCGTGAAAGTGACTTTTATATGCGAACGTGGTAATGTTATTTTAATCCTAATCGATTTCAGTATCTTCTTGAATGATATATGATTGTCTTGTATTGTCCTGATTCAATCACAGTCATTGATAAATCCTACTCGTTTCAACTCTCTATTGGAATCACTATAATCCACACACGAGCCTTGTTTGCCTACTCGTCCAGTATACACACAAAAACGACACGACCAACTCTATTCAATCTCCTTGTCTTAATTGTTCTTCTCCTGGTTAAGTGATAAATTTCATCAACGTACACCAATCGCTATATCAATTTGCAGCACAGGAAAATTCCAAGACCATGTTACATCACACCCCGAACAATGTGCCAAATGGACTTCTTTAATACTTTCAATGCGTAAATCTTTTGCAACGCGTTAAAGGCCAAACCATGACCAGATACGTGTTTAACACTTTTAACACTTTCGAGGATTGTTGTAGACGTTGCCTTGTTTGATATTTACATGAGACCAACAAATGTAACATGACCAACGAACATGTTAAGCACATGAAATTTGTAAATACTTCCCAACACCCCACACACCTAATTTGCCAAGAGTTTTGTTGCACACGTTTCACTCGTGCGTTTCATTTATTGCTGGTCGATTTGATTATTGTTGCTATTCGTGTTTTTCAATTCTGTATGGTTTTAATTTTGATGCTGGATTAAGTAAATATAATGGCGTTGATGGTTTTCTAATTTAATTTTTAGCATTGTAATTTTTGGATAAAATATATCACGCTTCCAACTAATTTTTGAACATTTTTTGAAAACTGCTAGAAAATAAAGTATGGTCCAAGGAGTTGTACATTTGTAAATAATGATAGTGAATTTCTTCCATGTTTCCTGGCGAAAGTTTATTTATGCAAAAACAGAAGAGATAGGGGATCTATTCTAAGAGGACATTGTCCTTACTTCAGTTTTCTATCAACGGACTACAAAAATGCTTGTTAACACTTCTTCAAACATGTCAAAATTTTCAAAATTAATATAAGCGTTCCTCTGAAAAACTTTCGAAAATCCTATCCAAAATTTCTATTGTTAGTTAGGTGAAGGCTATTGATTACTAAGTGGACAAACGTCCGGACTACCAACTAAACTCCCCCTCTGTCAAGAAGTCAATCATGCTCTGTCAACCTGACCGCCAGGGCTGGAACAGATAGATTTTTGTAGTTCAGACTAGTCCTCATGTTCCTATATCCACAAATATCTTAAGATTACGGAAACACTCTCTTTTACAAGAATGAAAGCGAGTGCTAGAGAAGCATCCCTCCATCAAGCCACCTCCTGACGCTCCAGTAAGCTACAAGTATTTGCAACTGTCAGGTCTATACAAGCATTACTCTAAACGAGATTCGATTGGCCAAACCTTGTATACTTTTCTCTAACAACTGTTGCCAGGAACAGCTCTTGAATTCACCCCCTCCCCCTTATGCAAAACATGCAATTGGATGATAGTAGCTCATCAAACTGGTAAGGATAAGACGGGAAACACCCATATCCACCCGAGAGCTAGGTCAAACAGAAATCAATCTTACGAAAGAAAGAATCCAATCGAACGTTCGAAAACGTTCGATTGAGCCACGTCTCCAGGTTTCCCAGGTATCGCGTTCTCAGGTTTGTTGCTAATCACCGAGAGAATGTTGTCTCTCTTTCCTTGTGGCCCCTTTTTTGTCACTATTCTATTGAAATCCCAAAAGCACTCACTAGCATGTCCTGGAGAGATATGAGTATGAAATTTGAAAAGCATCTTTCCCCTAAGCCCGTGCTGATTTTTTCCATAGAACTTTCTCATTCAGAGCGCCACCTGACAGAGTAGAACAGGCTCCACAGGACTCCAATTTAATGAAAGTTGTTTATTTTATGCGTTGAACCCTTTATATTCACAATTAATGGAGTAGTTGCGGGAGTTGTCCAGATTTGCTCGTAAAATATTCAGCTTCGAACCTGTAAGCTTCGATTTTTCATTGCAGGTTTCGATTGAACTGTCTTTTCTCGATATTTATAGGACACCTTCTGAGTACGAACTATTGTTAGGTTCCACAGGGGACAGTTTTTGAATCTTTGCAATTCAAAGGGAATAGGGTTCACTTCACAAAGGTTCCGTGAGAAGAACGGAAAATTGTCCCAACAAGAATGTCTTCTTCTTTTTTCAGTGCCAGGTTCAATACCAAGTCATCCGGTGATACATTCGTCGCATTTTCAAATTTAGCCACTATAGCGCCTGTTTGACAGTGCATCCTTTAAATCTCATCACATTTAGAAAAGTCTAAAATATATTTTACCCCTTCTTGAAAATATTCCAAAATCTCTATCGAATTTCAAAGTTAGAAAAAAAATTATTCCTGCGCACAGATAGCGAATTTTGTCTTGAATGATCGAAGAGAAACATGTCCTGCAAGCATCTCTATCTCAAGGGAGAGGCATCAATTGGCCTTTACGCTATCTGATATAACCCTCAGCGTATAACTTCATATCTAGGCTTCAGTAGTGGCTCTTAATAGATTAAACCTTGTTAGCGCGGTTTTTAGTTTGGATGTGAACTGAACATTTGGAAAAGGAATGTCCTGAAGAGGATCTGTACTTAACTTGTCAAAGATGCTGAATTTGAAAATATTTGAAAACAAAAAAACAATTAAGCAAATACAAATAGTTATTTGGGGATTCCTTCTTTTATATTTTTATTTATTAGTGTTTTAGGTATTATTTTTGACTTATTTAAGGTTAAATTTTCTATACAAAATTAAGTAAATTGAAAATTGCTTAAAGTCAATTTGTAGTTTTCATTTAATTTTCTAAAGATAATTTAAAACCTTTAATTTAACTTAACTTTAACTTTAACTTTAAGATTTCCAACCACTCAATAGGAAGTTTCTTTTTCTTGCATTTAGAAGTTCGTGCTAGATACAACTTAATGGAGAGCCTGATATTTGCAGGTCAAAATCCTATTTGCGAAACTTTAACACAGACCTGCAGTAATCCTTTTCAATAATTCTATGTGATTTTATGTTTTCTTTGTTTCCTGTAATAGCCAAATTTCTGCAAGTCCAGCATCAATACCTCAGATTGGTTTGCAAACCTATTAATAAGAAGTATAACGATGAAAGGACTCTAACATTAAGTCTTGAAACGTTTTCATTTTAACTGCAATAGGATTAAGGCTTCAATAATTTCTAAAAGAAGTTCTAAGGATACCATCATGGCGATGCAATATGTATCTTCGATATGGAATAAAATGAGTTCAACATGGACTGCAACAAGTCTCCTTGATATTAGATCATATCGTGGTATTCACATATTACTATCGTGTAAGGGTGATAAAGCGCTATCCAATGCACTTGAGAAGTTGAAGTTGTAAAAAGATTCCCTGCAAAATGACAGGTTACGTGGTAGCTCACAAAAGATGATGACTTCTGCTCCACATAGGCCATGCATAGCCTTCAGTTTCGGTAACAGTGTTAATTGAATAGTCTGGAAGATGGCCAATCACTTCAAAACGGAATGAGTGATTCAACACCTCGAGTAAGTTTTGGGTTTTGCTTTTTGTTTTTTAAGTGTTCTCAAAAAATAAACTTTTGAAAATACTTGCCGAAAAGTTTCTCACCTTTCATTCCTTAACACAATCCAGTCACAATTCCATTACTGGTATGATGGTCAAAAAATCATTTGAAAAGGAGATGAGTGCTTCAATAGAACCCGATAAAAACTTTATTTGCAATGATGAAATAATTGCTGCTCTCAAAAAAATTGAGTAACAATAAAGCACCAGGTATCGATGGTATATCTAAGATCGTATTAAAAAGTTTACCAAAGAAAGCGATAGTTCTCACTTGCCATGTATTTAACGCAAGTTGTCTGATATCAACGTACTTCCCCTTAGCTTGGAAACAAGCTACTGCAGTCCCAATATTGAAACCAGGCTCAAACCGACATTCGCCTACGAGCTACAGACCAACAAGCTTATTGCCAGCTTTGGGGAAACCATTCGAAATATTGAACCTTAAAAGTAACACAGAAAACGCCGAAGATAAAATGATGCTTCCAAGAGAATCAATTATTTCGAGTAACCAAAGAAATCAGTGCAGCATTAAATGAAAAGAAATCGGTGGGCATGGTAGTGTTAGACATGATAAAGCCTTTGATATCGTTTGGCATGAACGGCTTCTCTCTAAACTCAAACAATTCAACTTTTGGCAATACTTGACCAGCCGTATGCCTTCGATCTTACACGAAAGGAAATACCTAGTAAAAATACGAGGCAAGCTCTCCTCAATAAACAACATTCTAGCAGGCGTCCCACAAGGCTCTTGCTTAAGCCCCACTCTCTACAACATTTATACTTCAGACTTTTCCACAAACGTTATTTGCCAAAAAGCAGCCTTTGCTGATGATGTTTGCCTTTATGCAATAGGGACAGAACAGAAAACTACAATGAATAGCTTAAAAAAAGGAATAAAGAGCTCATATCAATATGGAAAAGTGGAAAGGTAAAATAAATTTGGGCAAAACTATAAAATGTTGATTATTAATTTTAAATACTTTATCTTTACTATCTTTAAATGGCTGGAACCATCAGCAACAGTGTAAAGCTGCAACGAATCAAAGAAAAATCTATGAATTTTTATTTATATTCATCGTAGGTCAAGATTATAACCTGGATCTTCATTGTGAGGATACGAAAACATACCGTAAATTCCACAATCAGGATATGCAGCAAAATTTTTGAACGTTTTTTTGTCACGTTCCTTATATACATGGAAAAATTATTATAAGATAAATGAAATTTTAAAATTTTCCTAAAGCCACTTTAATGAAAATTAGCAGATGTTGTGCTATTATCGCAACTGATTCTTCTGAGTAAAATTTAATTTGATGATGTCATTATTTTAATTTATTTTATTTTTTTATTATCATATTTTATCAATACAGAAACGCAAAGCTCACCCTTCTTTCACATGAGTTAAGAGTGTTAAATACCAACTAATGACATAACTAACATTGCGAAAATAGTGATAACAATATGCGTGACATTATTAAAAAATCATCCAAGTCCTTTTTCATCAAATCAAGATTGGTCCTTGCGTTTTCGAAGACTTCTTAGAACTAGTATCTACAATGTCTTCTATAGAAATTCTTTTCTTACTTCACAAATCTAACAATCACTTTTCTTCTCATTCAAGAAGTTTCTTTCATTCCTTTATACTCCACTATTTTTTATCACTATTGTACTCTCACTTTTATGGAAATCAAAAAACAACCTCACTAATTGTACATCGATTTCCTTGAAATCAACCTCCATTGTCAGCGGAATTTATTCTGTCCCCCTTTTCATGTGATAATGTATCTTTTATTAGGATCAATTTCTTTCCACAACGGACAAAAGGACCATGATTTTTCGAAACTATAAGTCTATTTTCTACCACTTAGTCCTTTGAGTTTATATAAACCCATAGAGAATTGTTCAAAAAAAGGAACACACTTTCTTCAATCGCATAAACCTGAATAGATCCTCAAAAGATTTTATTTTTTTCTTTATTACAAGTGTTTAGTGTTGAAGTCAAATTGTACAAAAGATTTTTCGACGATACTTTACCCAAAAAGTATTCATAATGGCAAGGACTTTGTCAGTTTGAAGGGTCAAATGATATCGACTTGTAACAATAGCAGGTGTATGAGGAATTGTAGTAGAACGAATTGAAGAGAAGTAGTCGTAACGTGTCCTCTTCAGAAGTAGTCTCGTGGGAAAGTCTATTGTCCTGCCGCAGGAGTTGTTGAAATTTTTGCTACTGGCAAAAATACTTAAAATTTCGTTTTGATTTTTTTATTCCTTATTCTTCGTTTGATTTATGTTTTTATTTTTCTGAATTTCATATGAACATGAAATATACAAAAAAAACATAAATGCGCATCCAATATTGACTCACTGTGGAAAGTGTTTTGTTCTGATTTGAAGTTAAAAATGGTGAATATAAAGGACGGACCATTTTAGACTTTTTTGATTTTCTCTTCAGTTGAGCAATTTTTCGTTCTTTTCTTACTCACGAGCACAAGTCGTATTAGAAACACGAATCTTAACTTCAGTAAAAGATTTAGTTCGAATTTGTTGGCGATCATGTCGAGCTGTGTAAAAGCATGCACCTTTTTGTGAAGACACAATAGTGAATACAACATAGTGAAGATTCAATCAAAAGTTCCATGAACAGGACATTCATCATATTATATATTATTTTCTTTTCTATTATAAATTATTTCTTAATATTATTTTTATATATTGGAAAAATCCCCTGTATCAAAAATTTGTCCTCAAGTGATTCGTAAAAGTTAAGGGTTACATATTTTTATAAACAATAAAAAATCGGAAAATCAATTATAAACTTTTCGGCTGTATTCAATTTCTTTGTATTCTTTTAAAGCTCTATTTTTGGTTAACATTAACTAAATCGTAAGAGTCTCCAAGCTCGTTGTTTCTTCTTTGCAACGAGTCTGGAGATTTTTTCTTGAAGTAAAAGAAAGATCTCATCCTCTTAGGCAATCAACTTTGGTTTTTTTTTTTTTTGTAAGCAACACAAAATTAATTTTGGCCTGCGGCAACAACCAAACGAACTTCAACTTTGGTTTACTTAATCACTTCGCATCATGCGCAAACTTACGAAAGAAACCAAGAAAAATGAATTCAAATAAAGTGAGCTTTGCAAGAAAGAGAGCTTGAAAATTAAATGATAAAGATGAGTGGCGAGATCGCGATGGTTAACTTTGTGTGCATAACTCTAGAGCTTAACTCTAAGACCAATCACAAATCGAAATGACGTTTAATATCAAAAATATCTAACTATATTCAGTCGTTTATTTTTTTCAAATATTGGGATATATAATAAAAAAAGTTGAAAAATGGAAATAAGAAATAAAAATGGCGTTATCTAGAACTTAGGAAATTTAACAAAAGGTGAATATACATCAAATCAAAATATATGGGGGCGCAGGACGAGATCTCATGTATTTTAGCTCTTCAGGAATCAATCTTTTGTTTGATCTCATTGTTCCTATAGGGGGCTAACAGATCCTAGCTAAAGGCTTAGACTATTGACAGACTTGAAGAGGGGGGGGGGCGCCCTCTCCTGTACCCGAGATTTGAGAAAGGGCAGCCAGTCCCGTGTGGCTAGAGCAAAAGCTGAGAGTTATTCTAGGACTTTAGAAAAGCGCAACCTGTTTAGAGGTTTATCTGATCCACGGGTTTACGAGACGCCCATGACGCGTTACTGTCAGCACCCTGCACAGTGACGAGCCTATCTTCCACTGAAAAGTAGCGGTTGTCGTTTCGATGGCTAGAGAGTACGATGAGCATACACCAGTTGTGTTCGGGAATTCAGATATATTAACTAAAATTGGGAGCTAGGACTGAAACTTGTTTCAGCTCATAGGGACGGTGGTGGACACATGGCTTCAACCCCATCTAAGGAGACCGTGGAAACCAGCCAACGAGGCAGGTATCCACGGTTAACACTTCGACTTCATGTTGCTATCAATGACAGTTTGTTTGGCTTTCTTAGTAAACTTTTTGCCAGAGGTACAGACGTGAATCAATTGTCACATATGATAATGCTGCTGGCCCGATGTTTATGTCAGCTTTTCACTAGAGTTTAGACCATTAGTTTTCGTACATTGACCTGATTATGGTATACTGAGCACTGCGCACTTGTTTGAAACATGACACAATATGGAAAATTTGATCCTTTATTTATCAGGTTTGTTTCGGATTTAAATTTGGAATAGACATCGGCCCCGAAGCCCCAAAGCTTCCAAATCAGCAACAGTTGATCGCTTAATCTCGAACACCTTATAAGCAGACTAAAGCATATCAAAAACCAATGAAGAATGGATTGAACAACACATCAGCAGACAAATTGTTGACTTTCATAACGGTGGTCAGCGCAAGAATTTAGATAAGGGCCCAGATCTGAACTTCGTTTGTATCCATGTTATTTGCTGATTTACTTTTCTTATTAATACGTTTTTGCATCATTTCTACGTTGTTCTATTTGACAATCTAATTGATAATCTCGACTATGAAAAATTGTTTGAAGCAAAGGAACAAATTAATGATACCCGTTGCATGTTCGGGCGCGTCCTCAATATACACGTACTACATTTAAAAAAGAGGTCCTGCCGTGAGATCCGCCCTATGTTACTAACCATCGTTGCTTATTCTTCTCACGGAACCAAATTTGCGATAATGTTATAATTCTGCTTGAAGTCAACTGTAGTGCCTCAAAATTGGACGACAAGCCTCGGATTTCGATGCCCTTCTGTATTACCAGCTACAATTATTCGGTTCAATGTCATCTATCAGCTCATCTTCTATGTCACTTCTGACGTAATCATTAGTTCAACAATCTACTTTTGCGGAACCTGCAGTAATTACCATCAAATCATTATCAGTTTCTAAAATGGTTGTGATTTTGAGTGGTCGAGGGAATGTCATTTTGTGATAGTATTTAATAATTATCAACAGCATTCATCATTAAAGAAACAGAACGATAACTTTCTGGAAAATATGACTCAAAGAAAACAAATGCACACAAGACACACATTGACAAAAGGCGCATAAAGCCTAAACATACGTTAAATCGATGTCAAAAAAAATGCGCGTACGGGAGCGAAATGACCCTGTTCCATCAGCTCTCAACAGCAACTGAGTTAAGGCCGAAATACAATACCGCGAGACGACGATACGTGAG
Organism: Stratiomys singularior; assembly: GCA_954870665.1. Taxonomy (NCBI): domain Eukaryota; kingdom Metazoa; phylum Arthropoda; class Insecta; order Diptera; family Stratiomyidae; genus Stratiomys; species Stratiomys singularior. Next base: position 14,912,874 of record OX940879.1, read on the forward strand.
CGCGACGAGATTTTCACTCGTTGTCACGCAACGCATTCAATTTACAATGCACGCGATGCGAGGAACAATAATGTTCATATGACAAATGTCAAATACGTGAGGTTTCAAATGAAATTGTTATTGATTTTTTAATAGTTTTGAATTTAGATTTTCCCTTCGTCTAGCAAATAAAAGCCCCTACAAGAATTCACGAAATTTTCATTGAAAATCCTTTCAGAATAGCCCCAGTACATGAAAACTAATTAACGCGTTTGAATTTCAAATTTTATTCAAGCGCCACATTGCATCTGACAAACGTCACGCACCTCGTTGCGAGGAATTTTCGTTTTTCCGAATATTTCCAGCCTCGCATCGACGCATCGCAATCATTGTAAGATGTCGCATACAAATGCATGTTACGAAAAGTGCTTGACATTTGCTGCGACACTCTCGTCGCGCTGACGTATCGTCGTCTCCTGGTATTGTATTTCGGCCTTTAGTTCAGAATATCAAGGCAATTTTGTAAGGCTTCTGGATGAAATAGTGGAAATGCATTACAGTGTACTTGAAAGCATCTGGGAAATTACGATTGGGTGTTTAGGGTACCCTTAACCCTGCGTTTGCGTTTGATGTTTCTGGTGTAGTAGCATATGTGAGTCATTGTGTATGAATACCAAATTCAAAAGAATTTTATTGTACATTTCTTAAAACTTTTGTCTCTATATTTTGTCTGCGACAAGTTTTGCATACAAATACCAATTATGTCCAATAACTCCAATAACATCCTTTTTTCCCGCGGCAGCTTATTGGCTGACTGGTTGCGCTATCAGTACATTTAGTCTGTTTGTGATCGAAGCAGCATCTTCCTTACTGAAATAAGTAATAGTTTAATGTTTGCGAACCAAATCAACTATTAGGTTTTCATCGAAAAAGGACCACACTCTTTCGTCGCTTCGCAAGTGCTACTCTTTGGTTCCGAAACATTTTCTTCCATCCATGGTTATTCGTATGGGAAACGTACCATTTTTGGGAAACTTAACATTTTTCACTTAAATCGATCCAATTGCTTTGGATGAGCTTTGTTTCAGGCTTCTTTCTGAATTGTTGGTAAAGGATTTGAGATCCATCTAGAGAGAGCATTTTGTTACGATTTGCAGAGCCAGGAGTATTTAGGACTTGAGAGTACCCCATAGCTGGATCGTACTTGGTAAGTTATTGTCAGAGCAATTTCCTATCAAATTTTCTTTTATTTCCAATGATTAGTTCAAAATGGTGGAAGATAAAACATATGATTGATAATGGTGTAAATAAAAATTAGTTCTTTTTAAATGGCAATTATTCCAAGAAATAATTACTACGAACAACGGCAGTGCTTTAACACATCTGCCCAAAAATAATAAAAGGAGCTATTATTTCATTCGCAGGATGAAATATAGTATGTCCTTAAAAAATCTTAAGTAGCTGTTTCAACCTTTTGAAATTATAGCATTTCGTTGCCTATTGCGTCTACCGAAATGGTCCAAGGATCCATAAGCGAGGGAGGAGTCGATGAAAACGTTACAAATTTAATGATCGAACATAATGACGGCGAAAACCCTAATAAATAACATTTATTTATTACAACTTGCTATTCGGCGGTTCTTTTTCTTATCCGAATGGATACGCTAACAGTTGCACAGGTGCTTGCTTCCACAGAAATTAGTAGATCTTATGGTAGATGTGCCAAACTCCTTGCCAAATGATGACCATAGCCTACCTTACAACAAAATGCGGCTCTTTAAACACATTCGGTGTAATTTCAAGAACCACATTTGAAAGATTTCAAAGATACAGTGATTTAGATTGTGTGCACCGCAACACGGCCGCATCCCTGATAAAGGTTTTTTGTTTTTGGTTTTTTCGCTATCGCAATGTACCTTGAAGACATCTTACCAGCCACTGAAAAGATGCTAGATACATTTGTCTTTGGGATCTACTGATCAGAGGGACGTTGTTCGCAGATCGAAATTTATGTGATGCAATTTATCAGCACTATTCGCACTATTGCAAGGATATTAACCCGGAATAGTCGTGTTAGATTGAATGTTTTGTTGGAGAGTTTAAGTTTTCGTCCTTAACTTCATGAATTGAAGTTATCTTTGATATTTTAGTACAATGATTCCTTTCGAACTTTAAAATAATGAGCAATGTATTTGCTATTGGCTATGGTGAAACATTCCGACTTTGGAGGCATCTGCATACTTAAGATAGTCCTCAAATTCTCTGCAGCATTAGGTTAAAAGAATTTCGCGTCTCACATGGTTCGCGTTTGTACACTTGCTTTTATTGAAATACCTCAAAAACAAACGGAATCGGGGTTACAAAGGTCCGTGACAGATATGATGAGAAGACAATTTATCAAAAACTGAAATAGTCCAAAGAATTGGAACAATAGCGGAACGTACCTTTTCGCTTTTGTTAGTGGCTTTCAGGTGAATAGGTCGGAACAAGAGAAAAGTCATGTTAGGTGAAAAAGTATCTTTCATACATGTGTCCGTACGTGTGACTTGTCAAAGGACGCAATCGGCCATTGTTTCGGCCTAAACATGCCTCGCATAGAAAAGGCACATGTGAAAAGACATCTAACCTCGGCATCTTTTGAACGTATCATGTGAAGTAGTTGACCGTTTGCGTTCCAGAGTCATCTAGTCTCAGATAATATCCAGCATCGCAACAAATACAGAGGGTCATAGTGAAGATTATCCAAGTGAGAAAGGGTGATTTAGATTATCTGATACCGGCCGAGATAAGTGGTCTTTGAGTTTTGCACTTTTCTCGGGCTGAAAGCGAAGATAAAACTGTGCGTTATAAGAAAATATTTAATGGAAAATGGGAAATGGATCTCGCATCAGTTGAAACCCGTCGAATATTCAGTTGATCTACTGTGGCGAAACGAAAATTTCGGACAAATCTCATCCGCATTGAAAAAAAAGACGTCTCCGTGCACTTATCCGACCAAAACTCACCTGCCAAGACAAATACCATCTTAACGTTTTTTTTTCGGCTCGTCTTCAAGAGCAGGAAAATTTTGACTAATATGAATTAATAGCTCTTCAACTTCAACAAAATCCACTTAAAGCTATTGCACCCAAAAAGTCCAAGTTTAGCATTCTTGTGGGAACAAGTGCCAGAAAAGTGCGCTCGAGTGTGATATTGAGAAGGTAAGTTTTTGAACAGATACATTATCTCAAGATTTTGGACCACAATGAAGAAATATCACCGCGGACAAGCTCTTCAAGACGAGACAGATATTATGGGTGTTGAAAAGATAGCTCTTGAAGGTGTTCGGGGCCAACGGAGGCATGAAATAAAGAGCCGGCTCACTTTTCGAGTGCTCATAAATTGCGACCACACTTTTGATGACATATGAATCGTATTCTACGAACCAATTCGAAGACGTTAATGGGCACTACATTAATTTGATATTAAGCATGCAATATCGTCTAATGTCATGAATCATTCGAAATGTAATTTGTTAGAGAGGGTGGTTCAGATGGAGTGTCCAATGTTAATGAAAGCAGATTAAAACTAACACTATCAACTGCAGGAATGTCTTATTTACACAAGTGGTATTGTTGTTATTATTACCCAAGTGGAAAATTATATCGTTGCCAAACTTCAATTTTGTCAAAAGAAAACATACTTTAGATCTAGCTCGGAAACTTTACATCGTACAATTTACACCCAATTTTCTACGTTTATCTCTAGTTGAGATTTGATGACTTATTTAGTTTAAAGCACCTCACATGTGTACTTTATGCTGCGAGAAATCGCGATAATTATGCGATCTTTATTCCACTCAAATCCACCTTTATCTTTTAGATAAATGGCTTTATAAAGTGTCCACATTGAGTTCGAAAATAATCAAAGATCATTCACAGCTCATAATCACCATAATCTCATAGTCACCATTTTTATTTCCTTATTTAGATTTTGGAGTACACAACACTTCGCAAGGATACGTTCAGACTAAGATAATCTCATGGAAAATCGCTCGATGAAGTTTTTTTGTTGTGGAAGCCTTTACTTGAATTACCTGAATGTCAAACCAACAATTCTTCTGCCAACACAGAAAAAGGGAAGAGAGGAACCATCTACCCAGATGCTTTCTAAAGCAAAGAGCGGAGAGAAAAGGACCACGAGCGAAAAAAAATAAATAAAATTCAGTAGAATTTGCGCATTGATCGCAGCTATACCACCTTAAGCTTAACCTTAAATAAAATCCAAGGGTTGTGACAAATTCCAGTAACTCTTGACTTTCAGAAGGCCCAACCAGGACTTTGGAACAACCCATCTTGTAAATGATGAAAGGAAGTATTTCGTTTCGGTTGCAAGTTTTCTTCGCAGCAACTGAATCAAAAGGTTCCAGTTGTTTAAAAAACTGAAAGGATATCGTTTCATTTGGGCATTAGGATTGATCTTATGCAAAAGCTTTTCAAAATTATTACAAAATAAAATATAGAATAAAATCAACCATTGAATTTCAACCTTTTCTTCATATGGCATCAGTTTTTCAAAGTCTGCATATACTGTTTGCGTATATTGCTTGCCATATTAGGTTATCCTTTAACTGTATTTTGACCGGTCTAAAGTTATTTGGTTCCATCATATTGCAAAGTACCAGTAGATGGTAACTATTTAGCTGAATAAAATACATAGTTCTTTTCATGAAGCAAATTTCATCAGTATCATCGCGTTTCGAAGGACTCGAATAGATTTTTACCTAGACTTCTCCCTGTCGATCAATATTGCTAAATAATGAGCCTGATGAGTCTGAAATAACCTTAAAATTTACTATTTTTTAGCTTTTTTGATTATTTTAATTTTGATTTTCGATATTGACCTTTTGATGCCGAAAATCATCAATCAGGGATAAAATTTTTGATGAATTTCATAGTACGTCTGACAAGTTTCCAATCTTTTTGCGGAAAATTTTCATTTGCTGTTTTATAATTTTATGAGTGGGTCTATGCTTGGATTGTTCGTTTTGCCTTTCAGCCCCAAATTTCAACATCATTTATGCAAATTATCCGAAAAATTCTGCTCTACTCTAATATGGTTACTTTTCACTATTTTTCAGGATCATAGTATTCAAATTTAGTCATAAGAATATTGTGATCTTAAGAACAAAAATAGGGCATATTTTGTGTATTTTCAGCAAAACTTCTTGAATATTTTAAGTGTGAGAAAAGATTTCATTAAGATTACATATAAATTTTCATCAATCAAAAATTTTCATCAATTTTCATCATCAGTTTATATTTTCAGCAAGCTGCATTTAAAGTGGACCAAAGACGTAGTTTGACTGATCAGAAGGTGCTCGTTGAATTAGAAGGAAAATACTTTGGAAATGATTTTACTCAAGCTCAGACGAAGATGACTACCACGAAGTTGTAAGTGTTGCTAGAGCGCAGGTTAAAGAATTATTTCTGGAGTTCGTTTTGATGTTGCCGCTGGCCAAAATTAACTCTGGGTAGCTTGGGTCCGCCGGGCCTTGCTTCGTGGGTCTCGAGGACGCGTTTCGGCTGCATACTTCTTCAGCTCGAAAGAACCATCTTCAGCTCGTTCTCTCGTTCTCTTCGAGAGAACGAGCTGAAGATGACTGTATGCAGCCGAAACGCGTCCTCGAGACCCACGAAGCAAGGCCCGGCGGACCCAAGCTACCCAGAATTATTTCTGGGGTGAAGGAATCGGAGGATTTGCAGCGGGAAACATATGAAGCAGGTAGTACTGGATACTCTACATTTACCTTTAAGTTTGCTAATTTTCAAATATTTACTGTTCTTTCACTCTAAGGAGTCTTTGGTACTCGCAATCTAGAGTAACTACGGAACTAAGAGGATCCAAAGACACAGAACTTTCATCAATCTATACAGTACCGAGAAGAAAGATGAAATTGAAGAAAATTAAATATGGTCAAAAGTTGCATTAATCCTATAGATGAGGATGAATATGTAAATTTGATTCCTTTCCAATACTTTTATCACCTCAAAGATAATGATTAAATCAGACAGATTGCAGTGCTGACAAATTTCTATGCGTCGCAAAAGGATATTAACACTTGTTCCCAGACTGACGATACGGATATATGAGTATTTCTTGGTATAACTATCCTGAGTGGCATCATTAAGATCAGAAGATACCATGTATATGTGGCTTAGACTGCGAGGTTTCCCACCATCGCCAACGTTATGCCAAAGAAAACGTTTGACAGAATAAAATCGAATCTTCACGACAATTCACCAATGAACGACCGAAGGGATCCTGTAGGTGACTACCTTTTTCAGGCTCTGCCATTCTTAGAGAAAGTTGGATACTTCGAAAAAAATTCTTTCGTCGGAACACAATTCTGTGGTCGACGGTCTTATACCCTGCGAGAGTCATGCAGCAACGGTTCAGTACCTTAAGAGCGAACACCAAAAATGGGTTATTAAAATTTTTACTCGTTGTAGTTCTGCAGGACTCATTCAGGATTTCAAGATCTACCCGAGCAAATCAAATGTGATCCCGGTATCAGACCTCGGTGTAAGTGGCAAAGTTCTTTGCGTCCCTGTGAAAATTTATCAGTTAGTAAAAAATTCGAAAATTAAAAAACTTGAAAATTTGACAATTCACACTAATTATAACTTCTCTTCGTACAAGCTTGCAAAAAAGACAGGACGAGGATCATTTGATTTCAGGGCAGAGATAAAAAAAATAAATAAAAATTAAAAATGACAACGAAGTGGTTTGATAAAAAGCAAGCTAACCTGATATCCAAATTGTTGGACCCAGAGCCCTTAAATAATGATCAACGCAAGTCAGTTCCTAAAAAGGTGCTCAAAATTTTCCTGAAACGGAAAAAAGAAGTACGAAGGACACATATCGTTGAAGAGAACAACCAACAAATAAAATCGAAGTGAAGCCATTCATAGGCTTGATTTATCAGGCCGGAGCCTACAAAGGTTGAAGTCTGGAAGATCTGAGGGACAAAGAAAATGCCGGGTTTGAACACATTAGTGTGGTGGCTAGTCTCAGACTGTTCAAATTTCCGACGCATCTTTGTTTTAATGAACTAACTGATCGAACAAAATGAAAACAGAATGACCAGCTTGCTCCCATCCGTAAATTTTTTGGATAATTTGTCAAAAATTGTCGAAAGACGTATTCCAGACCAAACAATTTTGAAATTTTGGTAGGCACGTTAGCGGATGCCAAAATGACATATTTTTAGCCTAGAATCGATGATGCAGTAGCGTGAAAGTCTTTTTGTACGTCAGTAAGAAGCCAAGAAATATGGTCATTCAAATGGGTTAGCTTGTTTCGGAACCGTGGTATATATACTAGTTGGTAATTGTTTCAAAGACTTCATTCTTATTGATGAGTTGACATACATCAACTGTCCTTTGGTCGCACTGTAAGGAACAAAAGAAACATCTATCATGGGAATTAGTATATGCTAAAGGAACATAATAGTGCAATAACATAATCAATTGCAATTGCAATTGTTTCAGCGATAAGCAAGTTCTGATTTGATTAATCCCTCAACGAAACAAAATGTTAATCCTCTGTTCCGCACTTTTTACAACACCATCGATACTTTTTCTGAACAGCAAAAAAATCAGAAGTCATAATATTCTATCATTTCTCAAAAAGTTGTTTAGATGCAGGTACCATAGTGAACTCAGATTCGTATCTAATGTAGCATATATCAACTTCCTCATTGTCCTACATAGAACATCTATAGCCATTGCGGGAAGGTTCTTCGTTAAAAGATAGTCGCAAAAGCTTACGGCTCCTGAGCTGAAAAAAGGGAGTCCAAAGAAAGTTGGTGCTCCCTCGAGCCATCAATCTCACCTGAAGAGATCGCGTCCTGTATGCGATGATGATGATCATGATTTTGATGGAGGAAAATCAAGTGGACAACATGTACGGTTGAAACTGGTACAAGGAGAAATACCAAAATGACAAAAGCATCGTATAGAATCTGGCAGGTTCCACTTCCTTATTGTCCTACACCGATCATCTGAAGCTATTGCGCAGAAGGTTCTTCCTCAAAAAGTTGGCTCATGAGCATACGGTTCCAAAGCTGAAAAAAAGAGCCTAAGGAATGTTAAGAGTTCTCTCAAACCACAAAACTATCTGAAAAGGTTCCGTACTAAATGCGACAACGATGGTGATGGAGGAAAATCTAGTTCACAACCTGTACCCTTGAAACTAATACAAAAAGACGTACCAAGACGAAATGCCTCATGTCAAAAAGCCAATCGGTTTCAGTTAAGCAAACAATGTCAGTGAGAAGTGCGAAATTGTCAATGTTTCGACTTTTTCTGAAACTTTTCTGAAAAACGAATCAATTGAATCCATCGGTGTCCATAGGTGAAACGAGCGAATTCATCGGTGTCTACTAGCAAGACCTGAGTGGTAAACTTTTCAAATTTTCGAATCGTGTTCATTTTGGCTGCGTCGAAAATATTTTGAAATATCCATGATAAAAGCTTAAAACAAAGAATTTTGTAGTTCATGCCCCGATACAAATAAATCAATTCCTTTTCGTATTGGTTTGTGAATAGTAAATCCCTTGATATAGATCCTTAAAAAGATGACTACGAAGGGTGAACGCCAAACGTCAGTAGGATCACTGCTATGCGATTGACAATTGTGTTTCTACTACGGTGAATGCGATCGCTTTTAGGTGGTAAATTATTGTAACCCAGGGAGGACCATTGGGAATATAGTTCTCATAATTTCAATATAAATGAGTTTGTACTTTCAGTATTGATTGAGAGAGGACAAGCTTGATCGCCAAAAAAAATTCTAATATGGGATCGTACATGCATACCCTACATCCGTGCATACCCTACAAAAATCTGTTCAAACTCTTTCAAAACTCTTTCAAAACACTTTATTTTTAATTGAAAAACAAAACCGAAAATTTTTGTATTTTAATTTTCTAGATGGCAAACCACAATGGATTAGTGTTTATTTTGCGCATACCAGTTAGTACCGAAATACATTAACAGCCAATCGATATTACTTATATTCACTTAACATACAAAGCCTTCGAATAGTCAAAGTCTAGTCTGATCCTGCGCTTTTTGATGGTTTATAACAAACTAACTCAAAAAATTGTCCCAAAAAGATTTGTAGCAATAGTATCCCATTTGTTGGTTTTTGCTGCCTACAAAATTCAAGATCATGTGATTCTGTTTATAAACTTTTCAAGTATATGAAAGAGTTGCAAACTCATAGATATTAAATAGCGTTACGTATATTTGAATTTAGATTTTCTATCCTTTGCATTCATCCTTAAAATCAGAAGAGTGTTCAGAAGTCTACAGCTCGAAGAACCCCTTACAGGTGCATCCTCTCGTGAGAAGCGACTTCAACGCAAATCAAAAGAGCCTGGGAAAGGGGTCTTCAATGAAAACTCTTCATTTCGAAAATTCCTCTTTGATCTGATAATCAAAATTTCCACTACACCTTTTGTAAAGTTCCATGATCTTATCAAGCACGAATGTACGATAAAAAGTTTGCAGTTTTTAACGAAAGTTTGGACAAAACATGGTGCGGCAATCAAGCAATGAAAATCTGGGTTGGTAACACCATTCACGATAGTTGTCAAAGTTTTAGACAGATGCGACGTACATGTATGTAGTTTCTGTTTACCAGACGAAAAGTTTTACAAAACTTTTAGTTTTATTCAACAAGTCGGACACGTTTGCAAGAATGGAAATAGTCGCATTTAGTGCAAATTATTAAGCATTTCTTAAGGGACAGGAAAATACCGACGGAGCTACGTGATAATTTGAAGAAATTTCATCGTACCCTTGCAGCTCCATTTTCGATAATGAGCTGCTGAGTGAACGAGAATCCAGAGTGAACCACCACACATTAAACGTCAGAAAATAGCCACAAAAAGGGGAAATAGTAGTCAAAGTCCATGTGATCGTGTAAGCCGTTCAACAAGTGAAGTTGTTCGAAATAATAAAGGCCAAGGACATGTCATGTGAATGTATGCAAAATAATAATCATAATCATTTGGGTATGATGGAACTGTCAGTGCAAGGAACCACGTTCGTTAACTGTAAAGAGTTAGCGAAATCATGTGACCTTTTCGAAGGAGTGTTGACTCATGCTGAAGAGTTTTCCAATGAAAGTTTTAAGAACATTTATTTTTGAGTGTGGGCAAAACATGTACTCACCGGTTCATATCAGTGACCAATTAGCAGTCGAAACAGTAGACTTTTATAGGAAAATGTGTGTCAGGCAAAGCAAAGACTCTCTCTCCGCAAAGATAGGCGGGAAAAGTCGTGGCCACGGTTTTTGGGGTACTTACATTGTGTTATACAACGCAACTTATGCAACGAAAATATGATCGCATTCTCCGTGCTGTCTAGGTCTGATTCTGTGCGTGTACTTTTGTTTCTCAAACATGATGCCTTACCTTTAGGGCAAGCACTCCACCTTGAAATTCCTCACTACGAATGCCTGAAGTAACTAACACCGCGTTATTCCAAGGACTTAAAAACGTTGGAGCCCCACTGCGTAAAGCGTATCGTCATGAAAGGGAGCTAGGTTGAAGTGTATCGTCCTAAAAGGGAACTAGGTTGAAAAATAAAAACCAAAATCTCTTTGATAACTTTGTTTTCGTGCTCACTTCGAACATTTTTTCCTCTACCATCGGCTATCAAAATAGTTGGTATCCTCATCCGGGATACATACGTATGATTTTATATGGAATTCAATTAAGCTGGTGTCAGGCAGCCAAGCCGGTATTCCATTTAATAGCTCGATTGAAACCCGCACATAGGTAAAGCGATTAACACATTCTTTTGACTATTAACAGATAGAACCATTGAGAAATAGGGCCACCGTGAACGTTCTTATTTAATTACATTTTTAACCTACATCCCCTTCTGAGGATATATCCCCGATTTGTAAAAACAATTTAATTGAGCATTCAGATACAACAAATGCAACTAAAATTACAAAAAATCGAGTTCCCAACTTATTCCCTTCCATAAACTTTCAACGGAACAACAGTAAACAATCTTTAGGCAACATATTACGAAAAGAAGTTATTAAATTTCTTCGACACTTTACCAAGTCAATTTCAGTTAAACTTAAGACAATATCATTTCGGCATGCATGACTGTGGCCTGCGATCCTTAAGTTGAACGATTCGAACTGAAATCTCGTATGGGCTACAAAATGACTGGCCGCCTCATTTTCCTTATAAGTAAGCACGGTCTGCAGTAAAAACAAAATATATTTCCAATCCGTATCTAATACTATCATCTTGGGATGTCATACGCCAGGGAACATCTTCTTAAGAAACTATCACATGAATTATTGGCTGTAAATAATATTTAATTTTGCAGGAATGTGTGTTCCTCATCACATTTTGCCTTCACATGATGGGAACCGAGCGTAAGAAGGAGAACGATTTTTAAAATGTTGAACTTAGTTCGAAGGATGCTCTGGAAAGTATTCGCCATGACTTCAAAGGCTTTTGCTAGTATATTGGGATGAGAGTTTTTAGTCCTCATGCCGACTACCTGCAACCGCTTTTAAATGAAGTTTTGTTTTTCAGTTTTTTAGCCAGGAAAGTATTCTAGAAAATTGAAATCAGAAGCTTCCACGACCCAAAGTACGCTTTATGCGGAAATTATTGATTATTATTAATATTAATACCAAGTTTCATTAAAAATTCAAATAAATATTTTGAACCGATTTCTATTCCATGAATGGTTTCGACTTTTCTCACTACCTCGAATACGGTGTGGCAGCACTGATAACGATCGAATAAGACAAATCCTTGGTAACTTTGAGCAATGTCTCAGGCACGGGAAAGAAACATTTATTAAAACGCACCTACAATAAATGTTCTGCTTAAGTAGAAACGGTTATGGACTTTAGGAATCCATAAAAGCGACACCTTATGACTTTGTTCTTGGTGCTGACCGCCGATGACCTGTACAACATGTATATCGACTTAGTAAGGATGCGAAGCTGCTCATTTTACAGTGAATTATTGGTGGTCTTTGACGTCTGGTAACATTTCATCATTAACGTATTTCTGCAACATTGGATGCGTGTTGAACACACTTTGGACATTTGTTGACTTTTGATGGACTCTAAGCGTCCGACGAAGAAGGCGGTGCACATTCTTTAAGTAACAATTTACAATTAAAACACTATGTACCAACACAGATAAGTAATATAAATGATGCAATACAATGTGGATACTAGAGATATTACATGAACTCCAGGAAAACTGGTCACTCTATTGCAATTTGATGGCCCTAGGCGTTGTACAGAATGGATTTCTAGTTGTGTTTGTGGGAAAATGTTTGTGAAAAGACAGCCCTGAATTATTGTTTCCGTTTGGGAAGCGGAATTATGGTTGATTAGATAGAACAGGATTTGAGAAATTTTTATTTGCTATATGGGGAATAAACATTGATTGTCAACTCAATTAATTAGAAACTAGTTTTATTGAAGCCACAAACCGAAATTGTATTATATTTTATGTCCACCAAGGCATACTTCGTTTTTCATGAGGACACGATACGGCTACTGGTAGATTGAGCGCTTCCTCACCAAAAAAGTGTATGAGCCTGTAGACAGAAATAGGAGCGTCAAATAATTAGTATCGGAAAATGGGATCATGAATGTCGAATGATTGTTCGTTTTCTTAAATTCAATTTGACTTTCACGCTGATTGTTTATTGATCCTATAAGGATCAGTTCGTATTAGAACAATTCAAAACCAGTACCCCTGTATAAACTTCAAGTCAAACCATTAGTAACCAACAGCGTAAGCGTGATTAGTAACGAACAACTTGTTAAAAATAATCTTGAAAATTGACAGTGAAAGAGATCATTATGGCCATATTTTATTATGTCCTATCTCGAAAGAAATTGGTGAGGGCTGCCTTGCTGAACCCCAAGGTCAGCATTGGTTCGCTTGCTTTCGTTATGGAAACTTTAATATGCAAGATTGACGGCATACTGGTCGTCCAACCACTTCTGATGACGACAAAATAAAGGCGTTAAACGAAACTAACCGGCCTATAACAACTCGAGAGATAGCAGAGAACCTAGACATATTGAATCCACCAGTTTATTTGCCCTTACAACAGCTCGGTTGCCCAACAAACTATCGCTTTAAATGTCTGGTCTCGTCAATTGTCGTAATTGAACGAAGAAATCAAGAAAAAATGTCCTTAACTGGTCAATTGCAAAGGTTTGATATTCCATGAGGATAAAAACAGACCCCTCATTTACGACTCGTCAAAAATCAATGAAGTTCAATTGGAAGTTGATGCCACATCCACCCTATAGCCCTGACTTAGTACCATCAGGCTGTCATTTGTTTCGCACCCTTCAAGATCATTTGAATGGTAAAACTTTCGATTCCGAGTTGGCTACTAAAAAGGAATTCAATCGGTTCTTCACTGTTAAAAACCAAGGCTTCTTCGAAAGTGGAATCCCCGAAAGATGGAAGAAGATCCGAACGACTTACTGAAAAATAGCAAAAGATCATCCAACAAAATGGTCGATATATCATTGATGTATGTACTTTGCTAATATAAAAAAATCTACTTAGAAAAACACGTAAATAAGGACATTAATTATCCAAGAACCCAATATAACTCTGAAGATTGGCTAATCTTTTCTATATTAGTATTTACTGATATTGAACAAGGTAAAATGCAATAGGATGCTATCTAGCAATCTAGACTCGGCATTCTATACAGCGAACAACTCGATTTGAGACTATCTTATACTTCAGGGCCTTCAGCATTTCGTCAATTTAATTCTATTTGGTCGAATCCGTTTGGGCCAAATTTATTTCGTCTTATATTTTATCATCGTCCCTAGCCGTTGGCTCTGCTAACGAAACAAAATTATGCTGTTGGCAGGCATTTTCCCCAAAAATGATAAATATATCATTAATAATAGAGTGAATAAAAATGAGAAATAACAATTGATCCTTTGAATCCTCCCTGAAAATGAGAAGTGTGTCAGGATTTATGATTTGCACCAAATGTTAGGGCTCAAACATCTCTTCAGAGTATATGTGGTCGTTGGAATTGATTAAAGCGCTTGAACAATGGAATCGGGACAGTCTCAATTCAACGAATTGGCCAAACGTGTCCTTGACATGGTAGCCCGCATTTTGTTCGTTGTGTTGAATACCAATACCTACTATGAATCAATGGAGCCGCATGGAAACCCTTCTGAAGCCTCTCACTTTAAAGTTCTTTGTATCAAGGAGTAATAGTTAGATATTGCTAGAAGATTAGTTCGTCTGGACATAGCACCGCAGATCGATCACGGTTCGTCCCGAAGCCTACATGCTTATACTTCCATGTTCCAGGGAAACACTGGAAGACGGTATATATAAATGGTGGTTCAAGTGTTTCGATTACAATCACTAGTGACTGAGGACCTGTAACATCAGATTTACTGAACTCAACTGTGAGAATAATTATGTTGACGTCCAAGTGTATGTTTGCTCAATGTACCCTATGATTCCGGTAATTGATGGAAAAAAAATAAAACTAAAAAAAGAAATTAAAAAAGAAGAAAATGGAAATTGGTGGAAATTGATGGAGACTCCAAAAATATGCGCTCAGCAGATATGGTTATAGAAAAAGGCACGCATAGAGTCTATTGCTGGAAGTTATCTGCATCGATGCATCCACAGCAGTAAGGCCAGCCATTGATTAGAGTGGAGGTGCGGAAACTTCACAATAAGGCAAAACGTACCAACGTTTGGGACGAATACCATAGAATTCTAAACACTATGGGAAAGAAATCCGAAGGACAAAGCACCACAGTTTCAGATCCTTTTGCGAGAATGTTAAAGAAACACCTGTGGGAGCTAGACTACACATAGCCATGGCTAAGCAGGGTAGTAACTCTAACATTGCACTAAGAAAAATTGACGGCAGTTTCACGAAAAACGAAAAGGAGTGCACTCTGTTGCTCATAGAAACCCATTTCCCGGGAAGCACTATAATAAATGAAGGGATTGACGAGATGATACAAGAACGAAGACCAAACAGCTCGGAACGGAAGGAGGTTGCGACCATCTGTACGGAAAAACGTATAAGGTGGGCTTTAAACTCTTTCCAGCCCTTTAAATCACCGGGAGTAGATGGGGTGTATCCAGTCCTTATTCAGAAGGGACAGAATCTGCTTATATCGCACCTGATACGCCTCTTTAGAAGTAGCCTGGCATTGGGATGCATACCAAATCCATGGAGGCAGGCGAAAGTGGTATTTATACCCAAAGTGGGCAGAACTCATAAAACTAATCCAAAGGCATGCCGAGCTATTAGTTTAACGTCGTTTATTTTCAAAACGATGGAGAAAGTGGTGGATAATTATATTAGGACAACTCACCTATCAAAATACCCACTACATTCAAATCAACACGCATACAGGACGGGAAAAACTAGCAAAATCAAAGAATCTTTAGAATACAAAGAGGTAGCACTAGGTGCATTCCTCGATATTGAATGGGCCTTTGACAATACTAGCTATGATGTGGTAAAGAGGGCGCTAGTGAAAAGGGAGGTTAATCCTACCCTTATTCGCTGGCTGTCTCGGGCACTGGCCGGGCGAACCGTCGTATGTAAAGTGGGATCAAGCAACATCAACGTACGTACGGATCGTGGATGCCCACAAGGAGGTGTTCTTTCACCACTACTATGGAATCGTGTGGCAGATGAAGTCTTAGTCAGACTGTCAGAAGCTGGGGTGATATGTCACGCGTATGCGGATGACATAGCAATTCAAACCAGAGGAAAATTCGAAGGGACACTGTGTGATATAATGCAGGGGGCACTTCGAAATGTGAACAGCTGGTGCCAAGAGATAGGTCTAAGACTTAACCCCGATAAAACCACACTAGTGCCGTTCACAAGAAGAAGAAATATGGACCAACTTCGCACCATATATCTAAATGGAATGGAGATTGAGTATAAAAATGAAATCAAGTATCTCGGATTGCTGTTGGACGGCAAGCTCGCGTGGAACGGACACATTAAGGCAGTGTCTGCAAAGGCTGTCAGGGCTCTGATGGTGTGCAGAAACATGACAGGCAAGTTCTGGGGTAACCCGGGAATCCTGCGGTGGATGTACACCATGATGGTGAGACCAATCATCACCTATGGAGCGGTAGCCTGGGCAGACAAAATCCAAGAACACAAGACGAGGCTTGCACTCGATCGAGTTCAGCGTTTGGCATGTGTCTGTATCACCGGAGCTATAAAGTCATATCCCACGGCAGCTCTCCAGAAAATCTTAAACCTATCGCCAGTTCATTTGGCGATAGAAACAGTAGCGACATCTACAATGGCAAGAATCTTTCATGAAGGAAGAGAAAATGGTCTCATAATTGGGCACAAGGACCACGCTAAACTAGCGAAGGTGTCCCCATTCATATATGCACCGTCGGATCGCATGACGTCGACTTTCAACTTTCACAACAGTTTCCGTGTAGTGCTGAGTGACAAGAGAGAATGTAGCGTTGAATCCAATATACACCTCATAAGACGGAATGCGATCAAGTGGTATACGGATGGTTCCAGGACATCTAAGGGAACGGGAATTGGAGTATTTGGGCCTGGCACCAAATACTGCCAATCGATAGGAAGTATGCAAAGTATCTTTCTGGCTGAGGTTTATGCCATTGCTGTAAGCGCACGACTCAGCATAGACAGAGGATACAAAGGCAAAACTATAGCTATAATATCCGATAGCCAAGCAGCACTAAAAGCACTAGTCCCGGTGATTACATCGAGAATGGTTCTAGATTGTTGCAATGCACTTAAAAAATTGAGTGCGGACAATAGAGTTACCCTATACTGGGTGCCAGGGCACGCAGGTATCGAGGGTAATGAGCAAGCGGACCAACTGGCGAGGAAAGGAGCATCGACAGCATTCATCGGAAAAATGACCAGAAAAAGTTTCGAGCGTGCATCGAAATGAATAAAAGAAAGCTAAGGGTCCTGACTGGGATGTTCACGGGGCCCTGCACACTCGGAGGGCATCTCAAAAAGATGGGCTTGACAGCGAATGATGAGTGCAGATTTTGTGGTCTTGCGGAGGAGACACCGGTGCATCTGCTGGCACACTGCAACGCACTGTCCCGCAGGAGAAGAGACAGTCTGGGAAGTTGCTTCCTTGTCGAGGAGGATTTGGGACGCCTGAGGCCGAAGCAAATCATTGACTTTTTGAGGAAGATCGATCTGCTTGAGGCGCTCTAGGCGCACCGGAAGCGGGGGCACAATAAACCTGTAAGGGTTAACGTGCACCGTCCCTGACAGTAATCAATCAATCAATCAATTCCCTTGAGATCAAGACACTGCTCCTGCCTATACTTGGGAAAATATAAGGCAAGCTTACGATCTAATCTTTGTTTTTGAAGGAACAATCACTATCTCAGGCCCAACTAAATTTCATTTTCTAAATTTAGGATAAGTTTTGGATAGATAAATTTACGATAAGTTTTGAAATTTTGGAAAATCAGGAAATAACTAAATTACTTTATACAATGTCAGAAAAACTACAAATAACACTAGAATCAATAATAATAAACTCATTTTATGGATTGATCAGTACTTAATCAGTCATTTCATACAAAAGATGCAGCTAAATCAATTCAGCAGTTTTAAAACGTTACACAAAAAGGAACTAGGGTATCTATGCAGTGAATAATTTTATTTTTAAAATCAGTAGGAACTAACATTTTATACTCATTAATGAATTTGTAAAAATAATATGTGTGCTTTGGCTTTAATGATGGAGGACGTTTTGATGGTCAGAAGTTTAGAAAAGCCTGTCCACGCATTTCACGAGTTATTGCTTTGATTTCTTCAAAAATTCGCTCCGTTAGCTCCAGTCGGTTTTCAGATCATCGTTTAAAAACTTTTTCCATGACTAATCCCCAAAAAAGGAGTCCCATTTCCCTAAATTGGGTGATCATACAAGTCACCCCCGTCAACTCTCATGGACACATTTGACACATTCCACGTGTTGTCGCCTTTACTTCTTAAAATATCCAATCCCTTAGCGTTAGCAGGTCTTGTGGCATTGTTTGAACTCTTTTTCTGAAAGTTACCCCTAAGTAAAAAATCGCAGATGCTTATATTGAGCGACCGTATATATATAGGATTTCGGGCTGTGAGGGCTATCATCCAACTTGGACCGGAATTTCCTTCATCCTATTTCTTCATAAGCCTCTTTCATTCGCATCATGCAATAGCATGTCTTCGAACAGTTGCTTGTCAGCTGGTTTAGTAGTTCCACAATCACTAGTGTTCTAGTTGATCTTAAGTCGGCAATATTCTGCGTGTGCTACCAGTTTCCGCAAACTGATGAACCCAGGAGCTGATTCTGTTCGCAGCAGGAATAGCATTATTGCGTGAAATGTTGAACCACCGCCGAAATGCGCCTTATCTTACAATCACATTTTGATTGCTTTCATATTCAAATGGAAACCACATTACTACAATGGTTACTACAATGAGGATACACGCAGAACAAAAGGAGACCCAGGGCAGTTTCATACCCCCACCATCACCCGAAACTTATCCTTCCTAACTGCCAAATTAGTTCTACCACATTCCGGACCCTGATCAATCCACCACAAGTCCACCAGCTGAAAGAAGGAAAAACAGAGAAAGCCCCGCATGTACCAAGAATCCTTTTGTACTCTACATCAAGCGGGTCTCCATTGCACCCATACTATCAATAATCCTGCGACAATGCTGTTACAATGAGTACCTCCGTGGTTGTCATGAGCGGTTTCTGGGATCCGTATCACATGTGTTCTGTAGGGACAAAGGTTTTCCGCAACAGTTGATCAGACGAAGTCGATCAGGTTACGCACGTATATTGGAAAGTATGCAAATTTGCGTAACGCAATGTCAAATCAGTGTATTCTGTGTTTGTAAAAAGGACAGCACTTTTCAGTGTGGTAACATAGCAATTTATATGATATGACCAAAATCGTGAAAATAGGAAGCATATTTGCACAACTTCGTGTGGTAACAAAACCCTTCGCATCGTCCTTTGAACAAAACGCTTTATTGCTGTTCCTTCTCTGTGTTTTTTGGGTTTCCTTCAACGTCCAAGATACAACTCCGTTTCGTGATGTGTGTTTCATTCTCTCTCACGCGTCTCATTCACTTTATGTAAATAGAGCATGAAAAACTTTGTTGGCTATCCAGCCTCGGCCCTGAAGTTTTTCAAGCTGATGATTCACATAACTTTCCTTAAAATTTTCCTCACCTTTCAAATAGATTTTCTGGCAACAATCAGTTGTCCGATTTCTGCAAATTACCGACTCTGATGGCGTTGTCTTCGTTATTTTCAGAGCCGCATTGGTTGCTTCACATAGTCCAAACGCTGTTTTTTGAATCACAAAAATTGAGTACGACTTTCTGAGTTTCATCTATCTTGTGCTCAAGGTCCTTTAACCTTGTGAATCTCGGAAAACGGTGGTCATCACCTTTCCGGCCGATGGGACAGTCTGCACCTTCTTTGGAGCAGGTTCACCATATCCACTGTTTCGACTGTTCCTTGGTTTCTGGTGGATACAAGTGGATCGATGTTTCGTCGACGGTCACGTAACGACGCAAAACTCCTTCGGATTCCTTTTAAACAGCGCCAAACACTGCTCTAAAGTGGTCACACGGTTGCGCGGTTTCTGCTCTAAAGTGGTCACGGTTTTTCCGGAGTGAGCAAAATCGGTACCCATTTTGCCAACAGCTTTCTCATACCCAAAATTTTATGTAGAATATGCACCAAGTGGTTTTTTGAGATGCTTACTATTTCAGCTTTCTTGCAAAATATCAATCGGCGGTCTGCCAAAACGAGATCATGTATGCTCGTCAGTTTATCCTCCGTGGTTGTTGTTTTCAGGGCACCTAGATATGGCTCATCAAAACCCGACTGGCGACCAAGCTGAAATTTGTTGAACCAATTTTGATGGTCGCGATCGAAGAAGAAGCGTCCTCATACACTGCATCCAAATGCTCTTTGATTTCACGGCACAGTTTCCCTTCCAACAACATGAATCGAATCACCCACCGATATTGCTTCTCTTCCATTTTTCGAAATCAACGAACACGCTTGCTTTCACCCGCTCTCAAAACAGGACTACAAGTCTGATCCTGCTGAAATTTCGTCAGTAGCCCTCTACAGGAAGGACCCACACTACAATGTATTTCTCTTTCGATAGTGGCATCATCGGACAGTGAGGCTAAGGTGACGACACATCATGCGGCCCAAAAAAATCCTATTCAAACGTTATCGTTTATAATCCTCACAATACGAATAACACGGCTAAATTACCTCTTTTATTGAAATAACATCCCAAATTAGATCCTCACTAGATACAAGCCTCTAATCACCGTTACCCAAAAAGTCGTAGGGTAACAAAAATCCAACAAGGGTTGTATTCCAAATCAAAAAACCCAGTGTAGGACATCTGACACTTCTCACCGTACCAGGGCCGTAACCAGAAAGTCTCTCATGTAAAATGGGATATGACCATCAGACTCGGTGAATTGAAGAACTTGGACGATTGATTGTTGCCAGAAAAGGTATTTGAAGGGTGGACTGACGAAGGGAAGTCAGATGATAAGAGTCCCAAAAGTGATTCGCTGATGTAATCGATGAAGACTCTTTGAAGCTGTGGACCTTCTAGCATAGAAGGAACCTTCTGATAATCAAAGACTCGCTATCACGAAATGGTACGAGTTAGGAGTATGGTATCTTGAAAAAGAAAATCTAAAATGTATAGTATTGTAAGTAAGAGGCTTGTTGATGATTTCTTTTTCAGTTTTCAAAAAATCTAAAGTGTTTTGTGGATCATTTATTGGATTTTGTGAACTTTTTTGAACCCGAAAAAAAACGGAAGTTTATCATCACTTTGTGTTAACAGTGTATGCAGTCGGAATTACATATCTTATAAAAGAAATATAATCGGTAGCATTCTCAAATTTATTTTTAAGGCCCATTCATGATAGCCCATAATAGCCTATAGCCAATAATGAAAGTTTCAATTGGATATTAACCTAAGTCGTCCCCAAAACTGCAATTTTATCCTGTCTGGGTTTTTAATTGCATTTTTTCTATTTTATTCAATTTTTTTGAATTTAACTTTTAGTTCATTAAATGTTTTTTTGCGGCGCAATTTTGTAACCTACTGTAGATTGGATAAATTAAATATTGATGCAAATAATGATTCATTTCTCACTAGAATACCTGCAATATGCTCCTCTTCTCGGACAACTGGGTGAAATCTCAGTGAAGCAGAAACCAATATAGAAACAATTGTAAAAATGACTTCGATCGGTAAATACCGGCCAAACCTCCAATAAAGTTCATATTAATATCCTAATCGAATGTTCTAACCGAAAATCATGATATATATGGAGAAATCAATGGAAGAGTCCTTTTAAATACGAATTTGGAGTTCAAAAACATACATAAATAATACCACAAGTATATAGTTTATTGTATTGTAAATTTTAACTCAGGATAAGATTAAATTAGATATTTCTATGAAAACTGCTTTCCCATAAGATTAATTGAAAATTTGTTGCAACTCATCTTCATAAGAACGAACTTGGGACTAGATAATTGGAAGATAATGCCTGACTGAACCAATCTAACTTATGTCTCTGAACCAAAACACAACTTGGGCAAATTAATTCAGTTTCACATTTCAACATTTAATTATACCTTCCAGAATTCGTAGAATTCGACCTCCGACTTGAATTTGCATTCAAGAACCATCAACCAATTCGCAAGACATATAATTAAACAGTGGCCCTTGAAGGAAAAAGAGCTTCCACCGGGCAATATATCATTTCGCTGAAACCGATATGTCAGTTATAAAATTTATTTTCAAAATCTGTCAGTTAGTCCTTCTATCTTCGTAAGGTTTTCGTGTTGTTCCTCTTTCGTTTGGCAAAATTAAGTGCTAGCTGACCGAACCACATTTTCTGACTTTATCCCTCCAATTGAAGGGTGTATTTGCACCTCTTCCGATATGTTCTATGGCGAAGTCGTTCCTTTGAGAATATTTAAATTAAAAAATTCCATAGAAGCGACTGCTTGCATTATAATAGTGGCTACGTTTGATGGCCATTAAAATTCTAGCCCCAATAAGCCAAGTAACTATACTACACTGCACCATCGTTGCATTTCATAATGGGCAGATCATTTTATGCATCATGAATTCATTTTACTATAGCCTCCGGGTTTGTTCTCAATTCAGAAGCACAGCGGGAGTCCTGGCAATGATCATTTTCTCAAACCGCTCTAATAGATGGACAACTCCTCTGTCCTCTGAGCTCCTTCGCAACCAGTGGAATATTAATGTTTTGTTAAATCACAAGTAAGGGGCAAACGTACCCTTTGTCCTCGATTCGGACTGCTGATTGGTGATATTAAACGCCTGTCTCACAATCTGTAAGCAATTTTGTGTTTAAGTTGAATTAAAGGTACCTTTGTCCGCCGAAGGGATTGAAATAAGAAAGATGTTTTTCTTTTCTTTCTGCATCGGTTACGTTCCACCGGCCAACATCAAGTTAACCCTAATGAAAACTTATCAACTCTGCTAAGGTTTAGGAAACAACTCATAATTTTCGAGTCCGAAAAAATTTGTTGAATGAAAGTCCTGTGCGCGACCAGTCAAAGGTTGTCTCAACAGTCAGCAAGGCTCAATCATTACATCATATACAATGTGGATAAAGGTGAGTCATGTGTGCATCACATCGAATCTAACAAAAACAAAATACGAGTAGTGGAACAAATTCAAAATAGTCCAGTCAAATTGTTGACCAGAAGGCTCTTGCCGGCCACATAAACTTCCTCATATGCTTCTGACCCAGAAGAAATGGTTTTGGTCTATAATGCTCCGAACGATTAATTTATGTTTCAGCAAATGCCGCTGGAGCAGGCTTCTTCGAGTATCCTACCGTGAACCCGACCATCTTTTCTATGATATATGAGGACATATTTGTTATGAGTCGGCTCCTTTCCTGACCCAAACAGTGAACCATTTGTACAAATCAACGATGCAATGCGATGATGATCTTGATTTAAATCGAAAAAGTCTACCAAAAAATTAATTCTCGCTAATTAGTGAATACAAACATTTGACCGCGATGATCATTTATTTCAAGTCTAGACTTTGGGCAGTAGAAAGTGCCGAAATACCTTTCACCAAATGCTCCAGATGGCTGATGATGGCCGAGAATCTCTCCCATGATGGTTGGTCTGTTTTTGGGAAGACAAATAATATGATAGGGTCAAATGGGTTATTTTATTAATGATGTTGGAATGTACAACCTTAATTTACGTTTTGTTAGAATATCAATCGATTTGTATTCATTTGTAGACGGACTGAAATTTTCCAGATCACCAGTGACGCATACCCAACTTATTTTTTTTTTATAAAGGATATATGCAGAGCTCCTTTGAGACATGAGACTGCTTCTAACTCGAAATGTCAACTTTCAACTTGAAATGTCTTGAAAGGTGTTTCAGTACATCGAAAGTAGCCGAACATTTTTTCTTACATTTGAGCTAATAGAAAGTAAAATTGAAAGATCATTACACGGCAGTTCCTCTCGCGTCCCCACTTCTAGCGCCATGGGAAATATTTCGAAACGAAATAGTGCCTCCAACAGTTGTCCTATCACAATGTTCTCCAATTTAAAAATACGAGCTCCGATGAACAACTTTCTGCGTCGAAAGAGTCAGGCAAGCGCTTTGTTGGCATTCCCACTGAAATTTTTCATTCTAACTTTGTCTTAGTAGTCCTGCCTCAGCCTCCTGTAACTACTGACTTCGTTGTTGAAAATTGGAATCGATGGAGCACATTTCACCTAACTTTCAAAGGGATTCTACTACTGAAACAACAACGGGAACAACTGAAAATCGATGCAGGGCCAATTTATTTCTCCCAAACATGCTGCGAACTATTTCCTTATTTACTTCAAACTATAGTCGCGTGGTATTTCTTCTACTCTTCACTCCCAGATATCGTCCTACCTTTCCTTTCGTCCGAATTCGCGTGGTTCTCAATGGCATAGTTTCCATTGCACATCAATTAACATCCTGTACCTCCCAGGGCTCCATTCTAGGTCCTCTACTTTTCTACTGCTTATTAACGATTTTTTCGTTGTATTATCCTCTCTTTACTCTTTCTACTCAGAGGATTCTCAAATCCATCTCCTGTAATCAAATCTTCCAAAGACTAACAGCATCATCCCGAAGACTTCATAACCCTTGGTAATCAATGCCAATCTAATCAGAGCCTTTATATTGTTTATATTCAAAAAATTATCCAAACGCTTAAGGTTAATCTTAATTTTTTACATATACACTATGTTACACTCTTGTGATGCAAGAAATTGATAACCTTTAATCTAATATTGCAAATTGTTGGTCAAGTCCTTTGCGCAGTCTTACAAGTACAGAAAATTTCAGGGTTTATGCTCTGATATGTGCATAAAATCAATAATATTGACACTGTTGTCAGATTATTTATTAATCTATTCATACCTTGAAGTTTCCTTGATAACATTCTTTTTTATACTATGCTCACACTTAAACGATGACTATGCTTTCGTCCGTTGAAGCTTTTATTTAGTAGGAATGATTTCTTTCGATTCCACATAAACGGACCGATGTGGACTTTCTTTCACCCACCCCAGAACTTGATAGTTCTACTTCTTCTTGTTATAGTTTTGCTTAGAAATTAAATCAATGAGACTAATCCTTAAGATCCGTCTGAAATAAGACGTGCTGTTGAAACCATTCGCAATCCTTTAGCCTTATCCGTAACAAAAGTTTGATCCGTAAAACATGAATAACTTGTAATCATTCTTTTTCTCAAATTTTCATTTCTGCTCCTCTCAACAGCTGATCTCCTTGTGCTTCACTACAAGCTGTTTGCTTCTTCAAATTTTCAAGCTAGTTCAAGTTGCAAATTTACAAGTTGGTTCAAATTTAAAATCACTCCATGCCAAATCAGCAAAATTAGCTACATCTCAAAAGACCGAGAATACTCCGTCCGAATTTGCGAGTCCTTACCTCAAAGTAGAACTGAAGCAGCCCCGTAAGGCTCATATCTAGGCCAATGCTTTTCATCACATAGATCTTAAATATGCTTGTTATATGCATGCAAATAACATACACACTCTTTACTTTACCCGATACATACAGGCTCCTTACTTCTGTGGTGTAAAAGTCCTTTATTCATCTTCAATGGACCTTGATAAAGTCATTTTAGATTACTCACAGATTACTCTTAAAATAGGTCTAAATCATGCCTGACAGTTTCAAAATCAGATGGAAATTCAGTTCAATATAGCCAAAATCCAGGAGTATCAATTTCTTAGGTCAAAGACAATTTTATCCCTTCAACTGGCTAGAAAATGAGCTGGAGCTCAAATTCCATAAGAAATAGCCTTCGGTTAAATGCTTTGATTTTGAAATTCCAATACATTTTCCACACCATAATTTCTGATGGACTATACATTACTATTTGACCCAGCGAACAGGGTCCTTAACATCAAATAGTAACTATGTTCATTGTGCTGAATGGAGCTCCCACTTGGAGCTCATGTGTATAAGACCTCAAAACTTAACACTAAGTCCTACTCAATTGGTGCATGTAGTGGTTCCGAGTAAACCTTTTAATCGTCTGAATGAAAGCCAAGATAAAACGAAGATCCCGGCAGATATTTGTTATGTGTTTATCAAGGATGGGAATGTATGTGCTTTATCAAAAAAAAAATTTTTAAATGAATAAATATTTCAAATTGCTCGTCGAGTCTACCACCGGTCTAAACCAGCCACCAGAACACATATTTGGCAGGATTTGGAGACACAGACCCAGATATACAACACCGACTGGTAAATACAGATGTAGCATTGGCCGACGAGGCCATTGAGTCACCGAAACACCTTTAGTAAGACAATTGATGAAAGAGTTCAGACTGGTTCAAAAGCAATTCCTAACCAACCAAAACCAATCACAAAAGTCACTCAATGAGCTTGCCTACCGGAGCCGTGAATGTGATGGTCTTAGGGCAGTCAAAATAAGAAACCAAATAACCCACCCAAAAGTTCAAAACCAAAAAATGGA
The DNA here is from genome assembly GCA_954870665.1 of Stratiomys singularior. Lineage (NCBI taxonomy): Eukaryota > Metazoa > Arthropoda > Insecta > Diptera > Stratiomyidae > Stratiomys > Stratiomys singularior. The sequence goes on from OX940879.1 coordinate 14,939,065, forward strand.
GAATCGTCAGATCCTCGTTTTCTTTGCAACGAACTACTCCCTGTGGAGAAGAGGCAGAACCAGAAAAATGTGGAAACTGTCAAAGAAATCGAAGGAGAAGAAATGTATGACGGAACAAGACATGACGAGGAGCTCCCTCTTCCCAAGCCGATATCTAACCCATCTTTATTCCTCCCCGAACTGAAAATTACACACAAGTCCCAAAAACAACAAACACGTTATGCAGCAATCACCACAAAAACTGAAAAACGGACGATGCCAATAATAATAGGAGAAATTAACAAATTAACATTATTCACCAAAACATAGTGCAAACCAAAATTAAGATGGGTTTGGCCATGTGGGATTAACTCGGTGAACAAATTATTCCTCACAAGACAAGTGGCCATCAACTAACAGAGAAAAAATGGCAATAGCATACATACAATCTAACAGAAGCTAGAACCTAAATATGGTAACTCGTGGCTTTCAGGCAGTTGGATTAAAGAACATTTGAACTTCTGTTGAGTCTTAGAACTCCAGCTCTCAGAATTATTTCCATTGGGAATACTGTGACGCCTATCAAATTTAATGAAAGACCTCCTCCCGATAGACGAAACCTCAATATTGTGGAAGTTCTCAAGTCCCAATGAGGAAGCCATGAAACCTCGGAACGGTCAAGCTATGTACCACAACTGCCAGCAGTTTGGACACTCCTAAGATAAAATATTAAAGTTTTCATCGTTTCGCACAATTCAAAAATCCCACGGAACCATTGTCCAAATGTGGTGACTACGGAGGTGAACATCTTGCAAGCTACAACGGCTATCCCAAAACCCTTAAAGGCATCAAAAGTACTTTGACAAAAAAGCCGCTGCAGCCACACAAATCAACCCTCAACACATTCCACAGATCAACTCCACAACCCAAATAAACAAAAGGAAGCAAACATATAACATACCACCAGATATGGGACAGTTCTTAACAGCCTTGAATCATCAGTTTCATCTGATGATTTTGAAATCTTACAAAAGTTTCGAAATCTTACAAAAATTATTACAGTCAGTCGTTGAGGACTGTAATACTGTCTGATCATCAATCGGTACTCTTCCAAATAGAGGACGTTTATATAGACGGGCCAGTAAATACCAGGAAGGTTGTCAATTGGCAGACTTTCAAGGACTTTCACCCAAGAATTAAACACAGCACAGGACGTCAAAAACAAATAATAAAAATCAAGAACTACATCCAGCAGTCAAAAGAGGACAACAAAGTCACAAATCCAGCAAGGAAACAAAACCTCTATGACCTCTCTCAAGACATCCAAGTCATGATATGGAGGAAGAATCAATACCGAAGAAGAGCTAGAAGCACTGGTGATTATAGACTACATATGAACGCCAACCACTCAATTGTACCACAAATATATGGTCCAAATGTCATCATATACGGCAAAGTAAGAGCCTTTGCAGCCACTCTGAAGCAGCAGTTTGAGAGAAATATTTTTTAAGGAGCAGGACTTTCACAAGGAGTACCTAATCCTGCATTAAGTAAACCAAGTCATACACAATATGACAGACACCATAATGCAACTTTTTTTCTGGGGAAGATTCCCCCAAAACATAGAAAACTAATATAATTACAGTTTTACCAAACCCTAGTAAAACCCATGCTTACCCACAAATTATGGAGGCCTATAAGTCCTCTATCCTCAATCCTCCAAGCAATCAATCCTACATTCTCTCACAATAGCGGAAAAGGACCTATTGACAAAACTTATCAAAGTGAAGCCGAGAAACACATTAGCCCTGATAATTCATAGAACCAGCAAGAGTGATCTAACACACCCGAAGCCAATAGGTTTAATTATACTGTGTGTATTTTCCCCTATTTAGCGCTTCCAACCTATAGTTTAGTTTTCAGAGTCCTTCTTCTTCAGAGCCAACTCAGTTATTGATACTGCAGAAGGAAGCAACTTACTCCCGAAATATATATCTGTCACAATTAAAACAAAATCATAGCATTTTGGAACGGAAAGTCAAACAATAAAGGATAGTCTTAGCTATGTTTGATATAGCCATAGCCTGTAGCAAAATCTGGCATGAAGGAGTAACCTTCAAAGTGCAAAATCTCTTAATACCCCTACCTATATCTGTAACGAATTCACACATTTCAAAAAGCTGATTCTTTAGAGTCATGATAGAAAACCATCTGTCACAACTTCGAATGGTTAAATCTGGAGTTCCACAGTTTCTTGATCACTCAGAGTACGTTAATTTTATAGACAGATGATGTTTCGACCTCCGTGAGGATGGTTTTGAGGTCTGATAAGGGTTTTCTGTGTTGTTTATTCTTTTCCCTTCCAAACTCAAAATACTTCAGGCAAGTGCACAAGGTATGCTAACTTTTATAGAATCGAATTGGTGATGAAATAATTTTGTTAAATCCGTTGTCAAATCAAAATGAACGGAATAATAAATAAAGAAAAATATAATACAAAATATAATACAAAATAAATATAATGTAAAATAGAATAAAATAAATAAGAAAATTTGAAAATTTAAAAAAATTATTCAACCTAAAAAATAAAAATAAAATTCTCCTTTTAATTTTCCTTCTCCGTTTTCGAAGTCAACTTTCGACCGTAATCGTTCGGCCTTCGAAAACTAAAACAAAACGCAAAATTAAGAGGAGAATTTTATTTTTATTTTTCAGGTTAATTATATTTTGCGAAGATGGAATCAATCACAAAAATTATTCGCCAATATCCTTAAGAGTTTTCTATTTCTCGAATTGAGGTTGGAGGTCGGGCATTACTTTTGTTGTTGTTTAGTTCCGCCTTATTTTGAGAATGTTTTTTCTTGTAAATCTCTAAACTAAATTTTTTCATTTAATGTTTCATAAATTTGGAAGAATTTGGCCTGTCTTCATTAGATAACTTTGCAAATATTTAAGCCCACGAAATTGTGAAGCTAGCAAATGTTTTGCGTTTATTTTCAAATAATTTGGCTTGCCTAGTAGAGGATACTGTAAAGTACTTCTGCAACTCAAAAATTTAATCGACTAAATTTAGCTCGTACTAAACATGTAAAGTAATATCAGATATATAATTGGAAAAGTTCCAAAGACAAATGACGAGCATAATCCCAAATCCAACAAATCTTCACACACCACAAATGTATCTCAAAAACGAAGTTCCATATTGGCTTAGGCCCCGAGGGTCGCAGAAACGGTCAAAAACATTTCTTGATCCTATTATCTGGCACATTAAAAACTGCTTTAGGCGCTAATGAGCTTCTGAATACAGATGCTGGCATACCAGAGGATGATAATTCTCAATAATAAGCTGTTTCACGTTTGAAGAAATAATTTCCAGTCAACTTATGTTCAAATAAACTCAGGTTGGCCGAGGGACATTAAGGAGCTTGAAATGGTAGCAACAATGCACCGCCCTTGATTTATTATTAATTAATGCTTGTTGCACACCTTGTTATTTTTTGTTTCTAAACGCACAAAAGACTATAATCAGCTCTCCAGATTTTAGTATTTCTGATTTAGTTCCAGAATTCTCAAGAGATGCAAAGGAATCTATGAAGTGAACATGTTCGAAATTGATTTTATTGCAGGTCTCAAATCACTCGAATTTGTTGAGCAATAAACCGTGATTTTCTGCATACTAATGCTCTGTTCTGATGGTTTGTGGTCCAGAATGTTGCTATCAATTTAATGGACCTAGCAAAAGTATGATGCCATCAATTTCGCGCTGCATGGTGCTCTATGTATGTATCTTTCAATCATGCATGGCAATTTGCCTGCGGCATTGATTACATCTTCAGGTGAATCGTCTTTCAGGGAGAATCTGAAACATCTGAGACAGTGAAGGAATCATGTCAAAATGACTGCCTGATTGCGCTTTAATTATGAGAACTCTGCTGCGGGCTATTTCTAATGAAGAATATGGTCATCCTCACCAGCTATCTGATGAAATGATTCCCATACAACAATTTATAGATATGTATCTATTCGTAAGATATTTCTCGATTTCCTGGATTTATATCGTCTGCAGCTGAAATTTTGGCACTAAAACTATTTGACACGAGCATAAAAGCAACATTCAAGTAGTAAATAAATAAACTCGACACAGTTGTCCGCCTTTTGATCCACCTTCGCTGGATCGCTAATGGTCAGTCAGATTGTCAGTGCAAGGTGCTTCCCAACTTGGCTCCCTTGACCAGTACTATAGAAGCGAGACTACATAATTAGTATATTGGCTACATTCAGGATCGATATGAGTCGCGTTGCACGTAACTCCCTAATTAGAGACAGGTACAGCGGTTGGGAGCAGGAACAGTGTTACCTGGTAACCAAAAATACGTCTTCTCGGATCTTAAATAGTAAAATTCTTCCTCCTAACCAATCAACAGCCAACAAAATGCCTTACATTTCCCTTTAACTTCCACTGAAAACCAAATCCTGGCGACGAATGTTTGTCGTCGCACTTTTACAACCCATCAACAGACACTAATCCAAAAGTTCATAAGAGCTAGAAACCCTTCGTGAAAGATATCTTACATTTTTGCAGACTACGAAAAATTTCCCACACTAGATTTCTTATTACCTTGAAATGGTTGCTTAGTTCGCCAGTTAGTCGGTTGGGTGTATCAGCCGGCGGAGCTCAGGTTGAGAAGTAAAACTCTTCAACCCTTTTTTTGGGTTTTGTTCCTTTTTTTTGAAAGGAGTGATCGTGACTTGGAAGAAAGAGTATGGTAGGCAGGCGTATAGCACGCACAGATCGTTTACGCAGAAGGTCAGGCCGAAAAGAATGTTGCGCCCTCGACAACTGCGTCGATATTTTTGTATTTTAATGGAATTAACGAAACAATTTTGGGGCTGCACCATTAAATCACGCATGTACAGTAGGGAATTTATGGAATGCAGCTTGTATTTTATCTTGGATGGATGATGGTAAGGTGGTATTTCTATATCTTATTTATGATACCAAGGAACGTACGAATATTTCCAGGAAATTCTTACGTAGAACCATGAGCGCGATTTTTATTTATTGTCAGTTATGAAATGGAGTTTTGAATTTTTGGTTTTAATAAGTCTAATCTTTGATCATGTAAATAAGATAGCGGGAAACGATTCACCAGTATGTGGCAAATATAATCACGAATGAAACGAGAGTTGAAAAATTATTTGAACGATTCTGGCACAAATCCGGAAGATGACTTACATAAGACAAAAGATCCAAAAATAATTAAATGTAAAAGCCACAAAAGCTATCTATGTCCTCCTGTAAATACCTTATAAGGAAAAACAATTTGACTGAAAACGTTATAAGTCCATCAAAAATTGTTGGTAATAAAAAAGCTACACGACTGTAGCCTACATAAGCCTTTGATATTTCCTCTTCCAATTCCTTCCTTCATAAGGCTCTAATACTTCCTCTGTTTCTTCTTTGAAGAACATTTTGAGCTCAATCCATAAGCCCACGAAGAAATTCATATATATTCACAACGAGCGTCGACTGCGTCCTCGAACCTTTAAGACCGAGCTTTGGACCAAGATTGCCAACTCGGTTTTCTTGGACTTCTTTTCGTGTATCCTCTATAGACGATCAATTGTCATTAATTATGCAATGGAATTGTTTATTAAGCCCAGCGCAGATAAAGGCTTTGGGTCGGTCATGAAATATACACAACGCAACTGTGTTTCCTGTAATTGAACCTAGGATTCGCCCGCTCAGAGGCGTAAATTGAAGTCGCAGACGCCTGAGTCATTGCGCAAGCACAAACAGCAAGAATACTCCCGGCCGGCTTCTTGCAGAAAGGGACAGAAAAACCATAAGAAAATTCATATTTGAATTGTAAATTACATAAAAGCTTCAAGAGGATTTATAACCGCTTAGTGCAAGAGTGAGAAATTAACACAGCATAAAAATCCTAATATTTTGCTTGAATCACTTCAGAGACGGAATTTTTCGAAGTTTTCTTACTTTTTTGTACTTGAACTGCGCCTGAATTAAGCTCATAGATACATAGATACTTTAGATACTTTTTTTTACTTTAGAACGTACTTTAGTGCGCAATTAAATAGATGCAGATATAGATTGCTTATTGCAGAGAAAATAAAAAGCTTATTGATTGAGTTTAGATAACATCTTGAGAATCTGAAATCTAATCCCTGGAATCTTGGAATCTAATCTTAGACATAGGCTAACATCACCTCAGACATAGGTTCGCAACAAAGCTTCAGCTATTCCGAGTACCAAACAATCGGTGAGCATATACCACAAACGATACATGGCGTAATTTTAGCAGCAACCAAACGAAGTATATATATTATATGTCAGAAATAGACAAGACAGGACAACTTGTTAAAAAAAGGCAATGTTATTCAGAAAAAAAAGGTTTTCACAGTCCTACCTCGATCTATAAATTTCCTACGTCTAATGATTCCATTTTCTAAAAATCTGAGCTATTGAGATCTAAAACTTGTTCCAAGGCATTCCTTTAAAAACAGAGATGAGCAAGTTCGAAGGTATTCAAGTCAGCCCTGTAACTATGCCCATTACTGAATCGGAAATCTTGTAGGGATCTTTGAAAAAAATGTGCATCCGAAAAATAAGTGTCCAGCCTCTAATGACACACGAAGTCCCAACCTTGGACATGGGACACAAAATAGCTAATATTAATCCTATTCAAATCTGATGGATTGGCGCAAAGTCAAGTCTGGAAAAAGCCAAAACTTTTCGCGTCTCTATATAAGATTAAACTGCGTCGTACAAAGCCTAGAACAACTATTTTCAAGCGTCCTCAACGATGGATGCAGCTAGGATAGTTAGATAACTATTCACTGATATTGTACAGCCAAAACTTCTTCAAATACCCGATCATCATCCATTTGTTGAACAAAACCCATATTCAAAACAAATTTAGGTCTTTACTTTTTCAGGTCCTTTTTTTGCATTTTTTTTTTTTTGGTATGAGGCGACGCATTGTCATGGTGCAGAAGACTTTTTGTCATAATTCTCTTCGTGTTTCATCCTTTTTCTTCCCAATGCAAGACCAAAATAAATCGACTGCAGCTTGTATTGACCGTTCGCAACGTATCCAAGGTAATACAGCCAGGTTGTTGCAGTTCATAGTACACAATACCCTTTAAGTCTCACCAGACTCTCGCCTGACTTTTTAGCGTAACTCGATCAATTTTCGCAACAATTGACGGGGCAGAGTATTAAAAATTTTGTTAAACCCAAATCTTCCTCCTATGCTGCTTGTCAAATATAAAATTTGTTATAATGACCCCAGTACGAATGAGGATCTTCTTCAACTTACAGCGATATAAACTAATTTTCACTGACAGATGTCTAAGTTTTCAAACAACACTGAAATCGGCTTTCAGCATAGAACGTTCATATCAATCAAAGTTATACTTTGGAGCTGGCCTGATATTACCTGTACGCCCAATATTCGTAGAGTAGTTCCTTGTCAAATCCTTGTAATCTGGTGAAAATCAAACGCTGAAACTGTTCCTTCCACCGAATTTTTCAAAATAACTGCTGATAGCTTTCCACGTGCTTCAAAAAATAGTACCAATGTTCACGTCCTTTGCAACAGAATTCCCGAATTTAGAAGTTCTTTCTAAGTTGTTGGAATATCAGCCCACATAACTGTTAAATGACCTTACAGGAAAATTATTTAGGTAAAGTGTGGTCTATTTCTCGTGTACCTCTCACGACCCAGGCTCTGCAATAAGCTGTTGCGGCACAACACAATAACAAACCTTATAAGAAAAAGCAGTAAGGATTCATTCTTTGTCTACGATTTGTCAGCGGTTCATGAAAGATTAATCGTTATATCTGAAATCACAGTACTCCAGGAATGTTCTTATATTATTAGTCGCAAAACAGGAAAAAATATTAAGCTATGATGAGACTTGATGAATCTCTTAGTATTATACAACGTTTATGAGACCATTTTTTAGCCAAGAATCCTCACTAATTCTATACTTCTCAATACTTCTCAATGATATTGAATAGATCAAAACGTTCACATTTGGAAAAAAAAACTTGGACTCAGAATGGCTTTCCTCATTTCCTTCCATACTAATTGACTCGGAACTAACATTTTTTTCAAATTCTGCATTCAAAACCACTAGCTCAAAAGGTCGATAAAGGTTTCAAGTTGTTAGGAAAGTTCCTAGCAGCACCACGTAGTGCTTTCATTATGACCTTAAAGAAAACATAAAAGCATCGAATGAAAGGATCGAGCTGAGCATATTCGAAAAAGAGCGAGCCACATTTGACGCATGTTTGCTTTCCAGGTAACAATAATTAGGAGCTTATGTCAAAAAGACAAATCATGTCATGATGTTACAGTGTAGAGCATTTTTTCGCAGAATTTTTTTTAGCAGAATGTCCTTAAAAATTATTAGCATCACGTATGTTCTTGCAAAAGGTTCGTGGATATTTTGGTAGTGTTTAGTAGGGAGGTGATGGCTTCTTACGCACTGTCATCTAACTCCCATTCGCACTAACCTACTGGACTGCCAATTAAATATCTGCGCTGTCCCAGCCTAGAACCGTTAGGTTTACTACTATTGGCTGTACCTCCCTATCCTAAAGTTATGCCGAATTGGTGGAGTTCATTGTACAGCGTGAGAGAAAGGGGAAAGAGGTTTGTTAGAGAAATGATCCTTCCATCCTTAACTGCTCATCCATTATTCCTTTCATCAAATATACCTTTTTTGTTGTAAGGATTCCCCTAGCGTAATGTATCATATGATAACATTTGTCAGCCGATCTTAGCATCTCTCCGATCAGACTATCTGGACAGACCTTCCCCATTTTTACGGGAAGATCAGCGGACTGTCTGTACCCTCTTCTGTATGACAGGCGTCAGTTTTCTCTCGAATGCAGGATATGCAATCTGAAAACTATGCCTTATCAATTTTATGCAGGTAAGATTGAAAACAACTGTGTCTAGTGAATAGCTGGACACCTGAGCAACGATCTCAAATCTTTGATAAGCCATGTGGTACCTTTTTTTTGGATGACGCTCCGAAAATATTGGGTGGTTGCTTGAAAGTGTCGGCTTATGGATGACTCAACTGCATACCTCTTTATTTCATAACGTCAGGTCATTTTCCCGGAATATATATCCAGGGCGTCAGGTAATTTTCCGATATACCTACCTGAAAAGGGATGTCGGCGGCCATTATAAAAATTCGAGTGTAATTCAAATGTATTAGGTCTTTTAGAAAATATTGATGTGTGACAAATGCAGCAACGGCTGCCCGCAGGATATGTGAAGCATTTGGAGACGATATTGTGTCAGAACGTACAGCTCAAAGATGGTTTGCCTTATTCCGCAACGGGGATGACAGCTTTCAAGACGACGATCATCCCGGAGCCATGTTTCAGATAAATGACACGGAGGTTCTTGTCACAATAGAGAACAATCCCCAAAAAACTTTGCACGAAATTAGCATTGACAAAAGCACCATTAGTCGCCATCCTCGACGTCTCGTAAAGAACGACGGCTTGATCAGTGGGTTCCTCATCAACTTATCAACAATAGCAAAAGGCAGTGTATAGGGATCTGTACTTCGCTGTTGTTGCGCAACGAATGGGGGGTGTTTTGAATAGAGTGATTACGTGCGATGAAAAATGGATTATCTATGACAATAGCCGACGCACGTATCAGTGGTTATCGCCAGCCTACCCTCCTGGAACTATCCCAAGACCAAGCCTTCATCAGCGGAAGACCTTGTTATGTATATGGTGGCATCACACGGGCATCTTGTGGTATCAACTGTTGGAACCTAGCCAAAGCATTATATCTGAAGTGTACAGTCAGCAATTAAGAGAAGTTTATCAGAATTTACGACGCATGCATGCAGCGCTCGTAAATAGGAGGGAAGTCTTGTTCCTACAGGATAATGCACGACCATATGCAGCGGCATTCACCAGGGACACCATAAAGAAAATTGACGGGGAAACTTTACCATCTCGAACATATTCTCCCGACATTTCGCCATCAGATTTTCACATTTTCCGGGCGATGGATTGTTCTTACTCTAAGGATCTTCTTCTTTGTCAGGATGACTCCTTCAGCTTTATCTAGCGATACGTTAAATCCTTGAGTCAGCGCATTGGTCATATTGTACACAAAGCCTCCTCCAGTGGTTCCAGTTTGTACCTATGTACCTTTGTAGAATATGTTCTGCATGTTTGGACCCAGAGTGGAGCCCTATGACATACCTGATGTGACTAGCATCCTCCATTGGCCTTACGTTATAGATTAGACCGACCTCTCAAGTGATTCCGGACTATTCACATCAGATATTCCGGTACTTCGAATGAGTTTTCCAGTTTTCAGAATACATAAAACAATTCCTAAAACGAACAATATTTGTATGAAATTGCTTTTCACATGTATTTACTTTTTCGCAGGACTTGTATTGGTATGAATATTCCACCATTCGGCTTGATATTGACTTGACTTGACGTAATTTATATCGAAATTCGGTACTCCTTTTCTTCAGGTGTGAATGCCTTTTCGTATTTAATAAAGCAATAAGTATTGTTAAAAAGGGAATGCGTTTCTGACAGCTTTATTTGTTTTTGCTGATTTTCTAGGGAGAAGCAATTATCATTAACCTTCCCAAGTTGGGTAGCTATCACCCTTATGTGCATCTACAATATCAGAGCATATGGTCTAAGAAATATGGAGTGCTTTCAGGTCGATAGAAAGTAGGTTCCACCGAATGTCATGCCGCAAATGTAACGTGAATTGGATAGAGACGCCATTTTGAGTACCTGTCATTTACTTGTCATTTACATAGTTCAGTATGTACCATTTATTGCTCGGGTGACGTGAACAATTGAGCAACGAACTTATGTAGTTTTCGGTTGTCCAATGACCCAATTTTGAAACTATAGGCTTAGATCGTGCCATTCAAAAATTGGGCCGATGAGCATGTGAGCATCGATTATGCAAATATTGCTGGTAATGAGGAACGTGTTGAGGAGAATCCTAAATTAAGTCGGACCAGTCAATACTGAGAATTCAGAAGTTCGGTTACCAGATTAGGTTGAATAGTGCACAACAACTTGAATTTATATGGTAATAAGTCCCACATGACTGCAGGACTCATGCCTGAAAATAATTTTGCCATAGTTTTTTATTAAATATTCCTTAATCAGCTGATTCAATATCGTCATATATATTCTCCGATGAGCTCGCACAAGCAATATCGTGATGCAGATTTTTCATCGTCTTCCGAAAAACATCGAAAATTTTGAATGTGAAAAAATGAAATTTGAACAAAATGTATGGAAATCTTGATAGTTTTTTGAATTAACTTCCAACATCTCTCGTCATTTTTGGTATGGACCGAAGATGAGACGACTTCAAAAGGCGCTGAAGGACGAAAAAATCAATTAGAAAGAGTCTGACGCGAGTTCGTTAAGAAAAACAAACAGTAAAGTCATAAAGACTAATTGGTCTCTATTTGTTGGAGAACAATGATGAAAACGATTTTTTGACATAATCATGACAGCTAACCAATTCTTTCACAAAAATAATGAGGACGGAGAGGATGCTTGTTTTCAATAAGATGAGTCGATATTTCTCGTAACAAGGCAAAAATTGTATTGTTACTATTGAAACTTCGTGACCGATAGATTTAAAAAATTGCAAATGTGACATGGTCTGACACATCATGAGATTTGAGACTTTTTAACTTTTGTCTTCGAGCTACTTCGAAAACAAAGTGCACGACAATAGGCCAGCTAAAATTTAAGCCCTGAAATGTAGCATTATTCCGAAAAAATTCGACTGAAAGTACCATTTTGGAAAACGTTTTCAATAATTTCAACCATGGCACTGGCGTCTGTAAAACCTGCCATGTTGAGCATTCAAGCTCTTGTTTGTCACACATATGAGCATCGATATGGCATATACCCATGAATATAAAATAAAATAACGAATTTGATCACACCGATGGGCGTTTGTTTTTGAAATTAATTGACTTTCCTGTGTCCTTTTTGACAGACCGCGTACAAGTATGTGAGCGAAAACTGAACATCATCGGTAGCTAACATGCATGCCTCCTCAATATGTCTCCTTTAAGTCAAATTTTTTGAACATTTCATAAACCTTCCACAAATCAATCAATTTATCTCCGGAAAAATCACACTTGACTTGACTGCTCGTGAGAAAAATCACTTTTTCATTGTTGAATTTCTAATTCCACTCCTAATACAAATGACTTTCTCACGAATTTAACTCATTTCGGACAGAAATTGCATATTTCCACATATTTGAAAAAAAAAAATCAACCAACAGGAATCCAACGTATAAATTTGTCAGATAGTTTCACCATCTGTTTTACTTGTTGGTTACCATTTTCATCATTATACAGACGCAGATAATATTCCCCAGCGAATCATAATATGCCCTAAGGACATTATCTCAGAATGAACCAACTGAACGTCAGATACTGGTATCGCACAGAACGGTGGAATAATTATGGGCATAGAGAATATACGTACATAGTAGGAAGGCGAAAAAGTCAAAATGTAAGGACAGTATGACGTACATCACCTTGCAAAGTTCAACAGGTTCGCCATCTACTTGATTTGCATAGGAGAGGATGGGGTAAATGGTGAACCGGTTAAGGATGTCGAAGTTTTTGCTATTGCATGCCGAAATTTTCGGGAACAAAATACCAGTAACAGTTGCAGAAGGATATTTTACATTTGACATGCTTGTTTTGGTATCCACTTATATTACGATTCCTTTCAAATAGGCTTTGAAAAAGTATGGAAAATTCTATCCTGAATGTGTTACGAAAAACGCTACCAAATGATTCATCAGTTGATCAAATCTGATCCCAGCCTTCTCCTGAACCGCGGACCTAACAAAGCTCTTCCGATAAAGCACGGATATCGCTGGCAAGACAGAAGAACTCCACTGTCTCGCGATTTGAATTATTGCATTCGTTTTACTTCTTGTAACGTCGAAAAGTGCAACAGAGCGAAATTGGACGGCACACGCTCGCGGGCACACGTCATTTCCCACGGATTCAGTCGCCACGCAGATGCTTCCTTCCAATATCTATAATATAGCGAGACCATCACTCGGCACCACGCAATGCAGAAATTACCGGCATTCTTACTTTTGTGGTAACGTGCAATAAGCATTTGCTCCGCGAAGCTCATACACCCGCGCACTTTGCAACCTGTAATTTCGCTCGGGCTCAAACGGCTTTCAAACTTCTCAAGAACTTTTGCAGTAGTGTTCGACCGCACTCCAATGCTTTCACGTAGGCTTGAGGGTATGTTCATGTTGGGAAGGATTCCAAAGGATATAGCCGGTGGGTATACATGTGTGTTATCTAAACATTTTTAACGGAGATCGTATCTCGAGCGCAAGAAACTAATAGTGCGCGAATTAGATGCACGTCGCTTGTTGTCCTTCGAAGCGAATACTAAAGAGTTCAGATCTAGGACTTTAAATTGTGGAAAGTTATAAACGTAATTTTCCAATGTAAGCCTATCCTTATTATAATCCATACACGAAAAAAGTTAAATCGCTGGCATTTTATTGTATTTAAAATGTTTCAAAGGTGGAAAGCGACTGGGAACGATTTAGTGCAGAATCCGTGCATTATGGCAAAGTGGGTAACCTAACGTATCGTAACAACCTTTGACCTCGACAGAATAAACCAAACGAAATGGCTTAAAAGCGCCTCGAGCCAAGCCATTTTGAACGATGAAGGGAAATTATAAGGGGAGGGTATGGCTCCATGGAAATAGTCTACACCACACCAGGTTCAAGTCCTCCGTCGCAAAGAGACGATGACGATGACGATGACGCCAAGGAAACTATTTTGCACACAATAAGGTCTGCCTAATGGCCAAAGAGTGTTATTATGTTGAATGGTAGTCATTGTTGTCTTAAGTCATCATCAAAGTTTCCGTTCGCAACTCGTCGATGGGGATGAAACATTTTGTCAATAGTGTTGTTTTATTTCTGGGACAAGGAAATTAGTGCCGGGATTTAATTAATACGTTAAATGTTTCAGTCTTGAGTTTCGTAAGACGAAGGACAATGAACACTTTTCAATTCTTCATGATCCTTTGGAAAGTATTTCAGTTAATTCAAATAATGTAGAATTGGGACAAAATTGAACACTTGCTCAAAAAAAACATCAACTAATGAACACTTTTATCTGAAAAAGCGACTGATAAAATCGATGTATGTGAAATATTTTTTCATATATGTACACATACGTGGAATTCTCCATTTAAAAGTCGTAATTGGGTGCAAAAGTTTTGTATGGAGCTCTCGCTATAGTTCTTAAATTGCCTAAACATCCTTTTAAATAGTGGAAAATTTTTAACACTCAAAGCGGGATCAAGCATGTTCATACGATAGTACGTCCAACAGTTCACATAAGGTAAGACAGAAGGCAAGCTTTTTATTCTGTAGTAATTGTGACCCTCATTGAGGATACACAAACAAAGTTTCATAAAAACCAATGCTTTGACTAATTGATCCTCCGTTAAGCTTGCAAATTAATTAATTGATTGATTAATTTGCGATCTAAGGACAAATTTCTGTGGCAACTCATTAGTCTCAACAAGGACAAAACCTGAAACTGCCCGAAAATTGAGTTACACACAGACATCACCCTCCATATCATACTGGGAAACCTTTTCAGACTGTTTTTCAAGAAATATCTTCAGCTTATGACAACTTTTGTCCTGGTTGAGACTATAATTCGCAAATGTCGAATCCAATCCAACTGAGATACGTATTCGATGATATTCCAAGGAAGGTGATCCGAGTTCTCGATGTCCTACCGAGGCGCCCATTGAAGAAATTTGAGAAAAGGATATTTGAAGATTCCCGTTTAAAAATTAAGTTGCCGGAAACGATGATAGGGTGATCGGTTACAAGCACGTTCAACATCCTTTACGGTCATATTGGCATGTCAAAGCTATGTCCAAAGTGGATGTGGAGAATGTCAAGCCGAAAAACAAACAAAAGCGAAATGAGTTTTGTGTCAAGTCTATGGGGAAAACAAGGATGCAGTTGTAGATCAGGCTTTGAATCGAGTTGAAACATTCCTCTATTTCTCTGGCTTGAGTTCACGCCTCTTAGTGACCTAAAAATGGTACAATGGCGAAGAAATGTGAGGGTCCTCGTTGGTTCAAAATCAACCAACCACGGTCTTACCACGGCGGTCTGGAATATACGAAATCCTTCTTTTTTGTATCGACTACGAAAAAATAAGGAGTCATTTTAACTTAAAACTACTAAGCTGTATACCAGAAAATCTATGAGCAACTGGGTAAGATGAAAGACGATGAAAAATTGATCGAAAGGTACTCCTTTTGTGTGACAATGTGATCGCAGACAAGGCGCAAATCATCACACATCCACGCTGGAACTGAGATCCAGCCCAAAGCCAATTATTCACGATCCCTAAACTACTTCAATTCAAGAAATTTTGCAGCAATGAAGAGGTGAACAGAAGAAAGTCAACCTACAGTAGAACTCTTCTGTTAAGAGATAAGGTTTGGGGCTGAAGGGTATCTTCAAAACGCAAGATACTTGAGTTCAAAATCCACAATCCAAATTAGAGTTTCAACTCAGAAATGGCTGTATTGTTCTCTGAACCTAAAAATATTGCAATACTCCGCTCAGAGGCTGTTCTATACTGTCAATTCTTATGCCATAAACTACCCAAAAGCTCTTATACATTGTTATGTCTTATGCTATAAATCCCACAAAAACAATTATGCATGAGATGCGCAACTAAGTTCGTGGTGTTTTTGTTTTATTTTACTTGATAAAAATGTATCATTTTTGCAAAAATAGTTACGAATTAGATATTCAAAGTATTTCCCGTCGCTTACTACATTTTTTTCCCGTGCTTCTGGCGAAGCTCGAATATTGTTGCGACAAAAGTGTCCATCTATTGAGGCTTCATCTAACCTAATGGAAGGGGGACCCCATTTAAGTGACAATAAATAGATTTTTCAGTAGACCAAGAGAACGCTTAAACATTCGGTGGGCCTATGAAATAAAGAAAATGGTATCTTGGATGAGAATAGCTCAAAACCGGCGGACTTGGAAAGCAATGAGGAGCTAATATGTAAGGGAGGCTGCACCATAACTTGAAATATGGTTGAACAAGCTTAATGTGATCAAGTAGATTTTTACTAGTTCTACAAAGTGAAGCCTAGCGTTGTCAAGCTATGGAATTTTTTAAGTGCCTCTGCTCGTAACCCCTCCCTTTCTGTCACTGAAGCCTTCGTTGATAGACGAAAGAATGATACTCAATGTCCTTTGGCTCTAATCACAACGAATCCAGGTCATAACGCAAGGACACACAGCGCCAACATTTCGAACAAACTCCCGATCAGACTTTATTCGACTAAAATAAGTTAAATAAGAGTTTTATAATTTTAATAATTAAATACGAGTTTTAGAGTTTTATTTTTAAATAAGAGATAAAATAAGAGTTTTATTTTTGATGTTTATTCTCTCCCTTCGTTACATAAAACAAACATGGTCCTCTCAACGACTTTGCGTAATAAAGCAATTAAAAATTTCACTCTACTTTTGCTGTTTCCATCTCTGCCTGAGAGAAACCATCCAAAAGTGTCAGTCTTCTATGTAGTTACACTATGCCCAGGTTTTCACTATGATCAATTTCCAATGCTTAACATTGCTTGGAAATCTTTTGACAGGAAAGACTTACTGCTGAATCAGGATCTACTTTCGTGAGGCATCGATGCTCCAATTCAGCGTTTTTGATGATTTTTGGGCTCATGTCATCTGGACTTTCACCAATCTGCAAATCGGTGGCTTTGAAGCCACGTTACCACGGGTCACGTTGTGACATATTGTTTAGCATCTCCGTAAAGTTTTTAGAGCGCCCAATGCCTTCTAACCGTCGGTTCCTTCAGATGCAAGCAACAAATCAACACTTCCAGACTATGAAGATTATTTGGCGCAAAAAAAACACAGTTTCAAACAATCTGGGCTAGAAACTCATCATCACTAATTGAGTCCTTGTTGATAGTTCTCTCGTTGTTGTTTCCAGAGTAATCTAGTCGTCATTGACCTCTTTTTCACAGTTTTTTTTCACATTGAATTTTTCCATCTTCCATCCATTTCTCACCACAGATCAACTTCTCTGACTAGGATATTCACTTTTTTAGCTCGATGATCTCTAATAATTTTTTCATGTCGTCGATCTGGTTGCTTTTGTTCACAACTTCTGGCCGAAGCTTGGGTCAAGATATGGGTCAGTTTCTCCTATGCTGCAGAAATTGTGTCGATAGAATCTTTAATGTCCATCCAGACAGTAGCTGGAAGTTTCTTAAAACGTTTGCCAGACTTTTCCTGACTTGAACCAACACACTGTCCAAAAAATGTTTTCACCGCTTCAATGACATCGGATCTGTCCATTGGGTAAGCGATTTGGTATTTCTTGGACATAAGATAGCTTGCACTGACTAAGTCCTCTTCAGAGTAATTGGAGGTGATATGGTAGTTAGGTATCGCAACCATCCAATAGCATTGAAGGCTGAATGTGACGTTTTTTGTCAGCATATAGAACGAACGTGCTGAAAAACCAGGAATTGAAACCTTGACAATCCGTCTAAACAGGGCTGTTATTCCAGTTAAAATCCATCAAATAAGATAAATTTATACTTTTGAAAGACCTAGGTATCTTAGATTTGGCAAAACGACCAAGAAGCTTCGGGATCGGCTTCTGATTTTTCACCAATTGAAACAAATTGGGCGCTATACAAGGTTTCCCAGAAATTAATCGACCCTTAAATAGCTACTACCTTTTCTTTATTCCTTTGTCTTGTTACAACCCCAGTCGCATAGCATTGTCAAACAGTTAAAGTTTAGGCTTCCTGAACGCTTTTCTATTGGTTGCTTTTCACTTAATTTCTGAAAGCAAATAAATTCTTACCAATTTCTACACGGAATCCGGCTTGATTTCCTTGCATTTATCTGCTTTTCATTTGTTGAGTTTATTTGGTTATTCCGCCTGATTTCCATTTTTCAAAGGATTATTTGACATTTGGTTTATTGTACTCATTAATAAGAACGACGTCTCTAACTCGACCATGCTGCGCCCACTCCCATGCATTACTGTAGGAAGGACATAATCCTTGTTTAATTCGTTGCACTGTCATAATACTTTACAATGAAAGAAATTCGAAAAATTATATGTTTTCTTCGGAAAATAATATAATTTAATACCAGGAATTCATATTCTGGTGTCAAAATTCTTTGGATCATTCTCCTTTCATTTAAAAAGAAAGAATATTTTCCTTGGAACTCTGGATTGTATCTAGTTTTATAAGGAACGCTTTTTTTTGATTCGGTCTGGGTGCGACATGTTTGCTTGTTTTTAATTCTTTATTCAATATTTTCCCTGGGTGCCCACACTTAGCATGATTTTTCAAAATTTGCTTGCCTTTGCCCTTTGCGGACGATGACTTTTTCGGTCGGATCAAATAGCAGGACCAAGATATTTTCGCGAATGCATTGAATGACTTACGTCATGCAATAAAATGATCTTACATATAAATAAACTTATATATATTATACATATTAAACTGAAATATTTTATTTCACTTGTTTATCTTTATTTACTTGTATAAACGTAAATGTTTTTTTCTTTGAACTTTACAAGAATGACTATCTATACAAGAAACTAACTATCTTGACAAGAATAATGATCTATAATGTCGCTTTGTGTGATACGTTCTGAAACATTCACCAAGATACATTGGTGGTTTATTTGGGCATGTTTCAAAACAATACGTCCTCTCATATCTTCCACCCGATTTGTTACGGATCGAACAAACTTTGCAGTCCTTTGATCAACGAAAGAATTACGTGAAGTTTTCAGTTCAGACGAACTTCATCAAGTTTGGACGTCAATTTTGAAGCTCGCTCTTGTGGTTGTCGAGAATCTCCTCTCAATTTATTTACCAATTTTTTTCGAAACTGTGAATGTGTAAGCGGTTATTCGTTTCATTGCCTTTTGATTTCTTTGTTTAGAATGTACGAATTAATTATGCATATTTTCAATCCCAAAAAGAACAGTTTGCGCCACCACTTTAAGGACTTCCTCATAAAACAATACGGCGAACAATACTGATCTGCGAGGTCAACGCCACCCATGAATTGAGTGTAATTTGTGATAGCCTTGGGTTTTGAAATCACAGTTTGTACACCATGCCGGAGTTTTCGTTCAACAGTACTCATTTCTGCGTTGTGATAATTGGTCAATAGTGTGACGATCTTCTTATCGTTCTAAGCTAAAATCACATTATTGTTGCTAAGATATGCTATCATATATTTTCCATTTGGAATTTGTCGTTTTTTTACTGCATCTGCCAGTTCTATCCGTTGGTTAGTATTGTCCCAGTCAAATGAAATTGTAATTGTTTGTCATTAGTTAGCTGTCATGTAACTAGTATTATATCAGTCAGTAAACATGTGAAACCGCTGCGCACGTGGAATTTTATTTAATAGCAATGTATACAAATGTAAGGTGATCCTTGGCAAATCTGGAAGGTCTGGTCTTAGCAATTTTTCCGTTGTAAGATTGCCATAATAGAGTAAAATACCCCAATTATAACCAGTATTGGAATCTGCTCGTGTTTAAATTCGAAATTTTCATGCGCGAATTTCGTGGCTGGGTGTAAAATAATCCAAAGCAAACCAGTGATAAGCGGCAAACGTGTAATGTTGCTACCATGTGGCCCTTCTATTTGTATGTGCATCACTCAAAAAATTTGAACAAATCAATCTCATGTAAAGGTGTTTGCAAACAATGGAGTGTCCTCCTAGAATTGACGAAAGGCAATTTGGAAAATAGGACAAGTTCAAGCGAGAGCAATAATAATAACATGTTAAAATAACCAGCCGACATCCGCCTACCTAGTAGTGCCAATCGATGTGTCCCGGCCTGTCACTTGTCACCTGACGAGTAGCGACATGGACGTGTGTTCAAAACCAGCTTGAGCTCTTTCCACCTTTCTTTCTCAATATTAAAACAATGGAGTGTGGCTTATTTCGTCTGTTGGCCAGTATTCTTTTATATTGCCGAGTGGTATTACCTCCATTTTTACAAACACTGGAATAAATGCCCAAAATTCTTCCTTCTTGACACTATACCACGTTTTCCAGAGCGACATTGATGAAGGTGTCTTTCCCTCTAACTTCATTGTACCATAATTATTTGCACGGTTGATTATTCGGTCGACTAGCTCTTCAGTAAAGAACTTCTTAAAAATTTCAAAGGTTCTTTCACATTGGAAGTTACGTGTGGTCCTGTAGATCCTTCGCCCAGTATGAATTTTATTCTGGGTGGTACTTTCTTAGATTCATAACAAGCTGTCCACTCTGATTTATCGGAAGTATCTTGGACATAATTATCAATTTCCGATTCGCTATCAATTATTCGGATTTTTCGAGTTCTTACGCCAACTACATCATCATCCTAATCGCTTTCGTCACCATCCGTCCCACTGATTTTTTCATAAATACGTTGAATTTCGTCATGCACCGTATTGAAACAAAATTTCTCTCCACTAGAGCTGAGTTCATTTGTGAAATCCATTTTTTAAGGGGTTCGCACATATAACGAAACAAGATCTTTTGACGCTTATGACACACTCGCTAAGTCTCAACTGAGCTCGGAACTGTTAAAACTATACTTTTTGAGGAACGATAGTGTGATACAATCAATCGGAGATAAAGAGCACTTGAATATACACCGACTGTCGGCTCTCACTCGCCACTCGTCTTGTCACGGATCGCACGAGTCGAAAAAGCCGTGGTGACTAAGAGTCGCCTCTCGTCCGCGTCGCAGTTAATCGACTCCAGTGGGCAATTTTGTTAAATTCGCTCAAGAATTTTCTGCTTCCAAAGCAAATCTAACGTGATTTTCTTTCCTGTTCGAGTAGTTTTCTTATTTTCTTCCTGACGAACTTTCGTAGGGGAAACTTTTAAGGAATTTTTTAGGACTGAAGATATTAGTTTAAATGAAACAAAAACTTTCTAGAGATGGTGATTGAGAAAAAATTTATGAAAAGCAAGGATTGAGCCAACACTTTTCTCGTTCTCGACGACCCGGTGGTCCAGTGAACTTAAATTTAATGATTTGTGAGAACTGTTTAAGGGGAAATTAATGGCATAACGATAATTTCTCGGGAAATTTATCCTGCTTATAGTGAGCTTATGATGATGCTTTTTGAAAGAACTTCAACAAATGGATGAAAAGCCACGCTTTGCCTAAGATACATTACCGATAAGACACCAACATTAAGACACCAAAAGTTCCTTAGCGAGATTTCGCTCTTCTTAATGCATTTCTTTGTCTTTGCATTTCGCTGCTTTTGAAATGATTTTGATGGCTGCCTTTTCTGTAAATATTTTATTATTTATTTATCCAGACTCAGGTTGATATGAAATACATTGAAATTACTTTCATCTACGAATTTCGGAGTTTTTGAAAATGGAAAGTCTTTATTTTCATTAGGTTTAGCAAACATGTGTCACATTTTGATATTGCACTTTCCAGATTGGCTTTTCCAGACTACCCTTCCATGTAGATTTTTTCTTCAAAACTAACCTTTCCGTTTCACGATTTCACTTTTAGTAAAATATTTTTATCATTGTTGAGCTAATTGTCGTGCAATTTATTTCAAATTTTTATGAATTTGTTGTAGAATCCATTGTTAAACTTTTAAAAAAACTTAAAATTACTTCTCTTACTTGAAAATGACTTTGACCTGGTTGCCTTCTCGTTTGACCCTGTTTCCCGGGCGTGAAGGTCCATAATTCACACAATTTTACGCACGTATAAATTTTAATGTTTCAATTAGTATCACTTCGATGCCAAGAGGTGTGAACTACCCGAAATCCAGGGAGTCTCCTTTTGAAACTCAATAAGGAAGATAGTGCCACCGCGTGCCCGAGCTCGTTTTTGTCATGAATTCTTGTTGCATTTTGTTTCATTTTTGTTAATCACCATATCGAGTCAATTCAATGTTCTTACTTTTTGTAAGCTATAATATAAAGTTAATATAAGACATTCTGTTTTGTATAAGAGCGCATTCTTCTATCGTTAACCCTTTCGGTTATGTGTCTGAGTGTAAATAGGTATGTTTGTCCGACCACAGTACTTTCCAAATGCTAAAAAAAGAAAAATCGTTATTTTTCAATGCACGACCATCAGGTTGAGTTAACTTCACTTAAGATTCACCATTGGTGAAAGGTAATGTGAAGTGAGTTTTTTCAGCAAAATACCAGCCACCGGTCAAAGCACGGAACCGATAGGGACCCTTAAAAATATTTTATAAGACCAACTGAAAAGTGTTTGTGTCTGGAAATAATACCTACGCTGAGACTTTTTTTTCAATCAGTTTGCATTCATTTTTAAATTTAATTCAAAATTTTAATCAAATTTTCACTGAAAATTCTTAGGCGTTACACATGACCCGAGAATTGAAGCTATAAATGAATTTTTGAGTCGAAATTCTATGAGTTAAATTTTGTGGACAGTGAAGAGTAAAGTTGACATAGGGAGAATGCCCGCAATATAGCGATCAATGAATGAAAACAAAACAAAACCCTTTTCGAAATCATACTGATTGGGTTTTTTGAGCAAAAGTTTACGTTTTTTTTTTCGGAGAATAAATAATTTGGGAAAGGTACTAGGCCCACACCTGTAAGTAAATTCAGAACCCTGTCAAATGGGTATGTTGATTGTCGTATGCAAATCAAACACAAGCACTAAACCAATACTTAGATCATTTCCACTTCTGCTAGTTTTAAATTATGTTGTTCTTGAAAGTCATCGTAAAAATGCCACCTATAGCGTTTTGCATTCCATTTTGATCCATGCACGAAACCCTAGAGCTCATTTGAGATTTATTTCAGTGATAAGCCACCAATTCTCCTACTCTACACACTTCCTAATTCTCCGAATTTTACACCCACATTTCGCTTTCATTGTTCCAGATGACAATTCAACCAAAATACGTTTGATAGCGAGATGCTAGCCAACCTGTTCACCTCTGTTTCCTTCCACAAATAAAAAAATTCATTTTCGAATTCAATTAGGTATAATTATCAACATTCTTAGGGACCACCATCGCCTTTTTCGTTTCGTTATCGTCTCACCACAAAACCATCACAAAATACATCGGCCAAGGCGAACTAAGCTGCAATCATGTTAACTCATCATGGCACCTTATAGGTGTTAAAAATCTTATCTTAAAGTGTTACCTCCATTTCTATAAATTACCCATAAACTGTGATGTGTCTATAGACAACGAATGCGTACAAAAAGGCATCTAGGCAAGGTTGCGCTTCCATTAGATTTCCAACGTTGTCCATTCGGATACTAACTAGGACCGGAAAGTGTATTTAATGGCCATAAAATGTCCATCTCCACCATGTTACAACCATGTCCAATCTAAATTGAGCTTTTGATGAGATTACGTTTGGTGGTGGATTGGGCTGAAATATTTCATATGCAGAGACATGCGTTCTGGCTGCTTCAATATGGAGGACATGGAGCGGAGTGAAAATTAAATGACTTGCTCCTATTGTCGGTCGCACCTCATTCATGATGAATGAATTTCCACTTTATTTTCCCCCCAGAAAAGCCTGAAACTAATTACGTTAAAATTATAAACTAAGACCTCGAAAAAGAGCTCTCTTTTGATTGTCCTTTCAGCTATACCTTCATTTCAACGAATATAATTCCTTTCTGAATCCACCACGAATCTTTCTCCTTGATGCAATTTATTTTATTGCTTTCATTTTATAGAAACATTAGAACGAATGGAGGACTTTCCACCGTCAAGTTCGGGGCCCGAATTTTGTTTGTGTTTTTCTTTTCTTATCTTAAACTTGCATTGTATTAGATCCATGCGTGCGGGCCAATTAGGGTCCGACTGTCTCATAGACAGCATGTATCTGTATTTATGGTTCCTAAAACGGAGATGATGTGATCCTTATCGGGCGAGTAGCAAACAAGTCAACAAATCAACTGGTTGACATGATAATCAAATTAATTGAGACATTTTATTATTCTCGAATATCCACAGGGAACTTGATGTAAGATCCATTAAGTTCGTTTTCGAGTGCACGACCACCTTCTTGGAACGTTTGTTGGCATGTCTTTGATTTGGGTAATGTATACATGTCTGACGAAATTAGACAATCCACATATCAAATTACAATCAGAGATAGTCTAATCCTTTTCGGGCTGGAGTTACTTTAGCTAAGCGTCAAAATGATTAGATGGAAAATTATGCTGCAGATAGTTGTGGTTTTCTATTAACAATAAATTATTGTTAGAAGAATTTTATTAATTTAGATCGAATCAGAATTAATTACAATATCATTTTCTGTTATTATCAGATGTGCTAAATAATATCAATGCTAAGGATTGACCCACGATTCCAACATTCGCTCGGATTTTTTGTTTTGAGCGTAAGGGTATTGACTTGCTTTTCAATTTTTAAAGTTATTTTTTCAGTATTCTGGAAAAAAATGCTTAAATTTGTTTAAAATTCATTCATCATATTTATCGTGAAAGGATATTCCACTTTATCTCACGTAGAGCCAAATGCTGGTAACTATTGACAAAAAACTGAAAAGCCAGTCATTCTTTTTCGAGCTTCTGTTTCGGCTATTTAACGATTCATTGACCGCGATCTGCACAATAAATTGGCAAAAGCACTGTAAATAAGTCCAAGTTCCAGAAGATTTGAAAATGCCCGGCAGACCCTTAAAAACAAATATTAACAAAATTAGGCACTTTTCAACTGTTGGTAAGAGCATAGGCAAGCATTCTTTAGCTCCCCGCGTATTTTCCTTTTTTTGCAGATGGTCAAACCTGTGTTACACAGGTCAATTCTGTGTTAGGAAAAACCAATCACCTTTAACTCTCTCTAACTGAACCAAGTGAGCCATTCTTAGCCAGCCTTGGAAAAATCTTGAGGGAAGTGTTCCGTACTTCTTCTTTCTTCACCACAACCACGGCTGATGCCATCCCTATGGATCGCTATTCGTCCCACGTGTTGAAAGATAGTATCCTTACGCCATTTTGGTTTTTTCCAAAAAGTTGTTTTGCTCTCGTTTTGTAAAAATGCTGGCCATAAAGATTGGCTAACCCTGCAATCATTTATGTTATTCCGAGTCATATCTATCTCTTTCTTTAATGTTTTCGTCCAGTTTCCTTTTTACGATTGCTAGTGACACTTTAAACGTGTGTATTCCAGTTTCATTTTAATTGACTGACCCCGTTTTGACTAGATCATCTGTTCATTCATTACGTTCTAAGCCAAAACGTCCCGCGACCCATGTTAATGTCACATTTTGTCGGGATGTTACCGTTTTGAAAGACTGCTGACAGGCCAGCAGTAGTTGTCAAATAAAGAAAACTGGGGGAGGGGGCCGCACCAGATCAAGGAAACGACTCCAAATTCCTAGTGAATGCTATGCAGTAGGTTCTATTCCATGGGTCAGAGCTATGCGGTTGGCACAGGGGCAGAAACAAAGAGCACTGCGAATGGCATGCCCAAATCAAACATCTCCTGGACGGCAGTGCCGGACTCACGGAAATGATACGCATCGTGAGAGCGCAGAAATCTTTACCTTTGGCAGAAGCAAAGATAACAGAGAAGATGCCACCAAGGACGAGAGACAACGCTCTTTCAGCGATTGGCAACAGTCTTGGAAGCAAGGAACAAAATGAAGGTAGACTGCACGCCCGATCCCTGGGCTGAGGCCGTGGCTCAATCAAGTGCATGATAAGACTCATTTCTACCTGACGTAAGAGGGCATGGATGTTTTCAGTCTTACCTGCACAAGATTGGCAGGCCACGGCCTCCAAACTGCGTGTTTTGAGCAGGAGAGGTGGATGATGCCCGTCACTTACCTCTCTTCCATCATATGGAGAAAGCGGCGCAGTGACCTCTAGAGCGAAATTTGAGAGCTCTCCCTAAAATCTAGGGCCGGAGAAATGTTGGAAACAGTTGAAAAAGGAATTGTGCGACACAATATGCTCGGGCAGCGCTGACACTTTTAAAATCCAAACTGGATCACTTAGAGGCATCCGAGATGAAGGGATCTTTTCTAGCACTACCTTCCTGCTTACTGGAGAAGAGCTGCCTGTAATCTGAGAGCACCTCTAGGCATAAGAATAATAGGCCTAGCCCAAAGTACTGTCTCAAACGGTTCCAGGCTACGTTCTCAGGTTGACAGGGGAGATGTTGAGTTGGCATTCTAGTAGCATTGTTCGTCTGGGAGTCTCAAACTGGGCGGATAAGTAGCCTTCATCTCCCAACCGCCTATTTGTTGACCCAGATAATTTGTCTTCCTGCGTTGCAGTTTCTTGTTGCTGCTTCTGTGTTCACTTTTCTGACACAAACTTCTGGTTGGAAAACGGACGTGTGGCTTTTAAGTTTCTAACTTCGGTTCAGTTAATGGATGATGTCAAAAGATGAACCAATGCGAACCAATTTGAACCAATGGAATAGATCACGATATCATATCCAGATGTTAAAATTCGCATCTTTGCCCACTCTTCTCTGATCTAAATGTTAATTCATTTGGGATCGTTGCGTTCCCCACCGGTTGAATTCTTCCCAACTTCCTTCTGCTTGACAGATTTCTATGGTTCGAAGATGTTAATGGTTCATACGACGATTTCTTTGTTTTTCTTCTTTTTTAAAAGAAAGTGGTAGGGGGGGGCGTAAGTTTTGGATTGGTTAATCCAGTAAATACGATTGCGTTGGGCACTTATTGTATCTCTTCACTTGTTTAGACTAGTTAAATGTAATTTTGAAGCAATAAGAGCTCAGGGCGATGTTCCTTGTTTGTTGTCCACCATACTGTCCCACTTTGAACCATTTGTCCAAATGTGGTTCTTTTTTCAGAGCCGTGATAAGGCGAGATATGTCGTTTAATCCTATAATGTTGCCAAATGCCGTCGTAATTTTAAGACTTCCATTTCTTTCTTAACACAGCTCCTTTTCTTTTTTCCATCTCTTGGTTTTTAAAGTGGTTTATCCTGGATGACCTTTGATTGTGATTCTTGATCACTTCCAATTCCCTGTTCTATCAGCTTTCCTGATTTATGTCAAATGAATTTTGCTGAGAATACCAACCAGTATACATGGGATATACTTCACTCCGTTGCCAATGTAATTTTGACTTCACAATGGAATCGCATGATGTGAACCTTTGGAATCGTTTAGTAGCGTTAGTGTAGCCTTTCTGATCCGTTTTTCTACGATTTTGGTAGACTGATTTGGTTCTTCATCCTCTTTACAGTTCAAAGGTAAATGATTGGTAGTCAGATAGGCTGGATGAGTCACAAACTCTCCAGCCTCACAGATCCTTTGATATCTCAGTTGCGATCAGAGTGAAATCCGAATCACTTTCGCTACATTTTTGATTATAGAAGTCGTTATGTCACTTTATTTGCTTAATTGACACACTTGTCTTTCCTTTTCGTTACCTTTGAAGCTTCATCTTAGTTTCTGCTAAACGTCTCCATTGCATCCGACAATGGATTACAGTCTTCATGTATTCCAGAGACTGTTCTTCGTTGCAGCTCACACTATTTGGTCCACTGTTGAGATCATCCACTTTGATGTTTGAATTTTCCAGGTTTGCTGCGCAAGTGCTTCCAATGCAAAAGTCCTTCCTCAGGGCAGTCTACAGCTTGGTAAAGTGATCTGAACGGATTTTGTCTTTTACAAAGAGGGTAGTCTATCACCGCTGCTGTTAATTCATCAGTTGTAGTCTCTCAACAGGACTTTCTGGCTTGCGTGAATCGTGAATCCACAAAAGCCTTAGTTGTTTCTTTTTCTTTCGGACGACGATTCTCGAATTTTAACAACCCTAACAAACAATATGATCTTAAAAATCCGGCGACAAGTCTCTTCTCCGGTAATCTCAGTAGAACTAGGAAGATAAGGAGGATATTCCTATGAGAGGATAGGAATTATGAGGACAAAATGAATGATTCAGTAATGAGATCCACTATTGATCCACTTGGTGATTTTTACCTAATATTCCGTTCTAATATTCCACTGTATTGACGATTTTGTCAGGTCTGGTGTATGGTAGTCGATCGTTAACAGGTAACAAACCAACTCTTTGAGATTGCAAATCAATACTGCCAAAATGTATTAATAAAGCTTCTTTTGAAAATTATTGAACACTTTTTTAGCATCGGGTTAGAATCCTTCAACAATGGTGCCTTGGGAATCCAACAAAATTTGTGCTATTAACATCTCCGTAAAGCTCGTCAATCAGAATGATGTCTCAAAGGTTCAATAAATCTTTTCATGCTGTTAAAACGCTTTCCTTTCAAGTAGCTCTTCGTCCTTGGGAAAAGGTCACTGTTTGCAATACCAGGGTTATAGGGTAGCTGCGGCAGCTTTACAACATTGACCCGGGTCAATACGTCGGTGATAGCGAAGCAAGTATCAACGTTGGTATTTTCAAGGTGGAGCACCAGTTCGTTGTTTTTTCCCGATCGTTCGTCATGGTGTCGATTTCTTAAATGGTAGCGGACACCAGCGTACTACTGACCTTTGGTGGTTGATTCCGCAGGCACAAAGCATGTGGATCATTCTTTCCACGCTAGAGAAATCAATGAGCATGCTTTCCGAATATGTTCTTCCACATTGATATAGTGGAGATGTGCCTCTTCGGCTTTAGGTCATCTACCAACACCTAGGTCACATCACCAGTGTACACTTTGGCCATAAAAACCAAGTTTGGTTTCCAAACGATTGAGGATTTCCTTTGAAATAGCGCGACGTAGCTCGTTCCCCCACCACAAGGTTAAAGCATCCTTGTAAGCACCTTGGTTAAGGCATCCAACTCGACTACCTCGAAATGGAGACATGAGTATGTAGACCTAAAGAATGTGATGACCAAGCTATGTACCATCTACAATATGTACTAGCAAAACTAGGTACGGGCAAAAGGATGCTTTTCGGTTTTAAATACGTCAAAATTTGGGTAACCAAACGCAAGGGTAATACTTAACACAGGAGGAGGCCAGTGTCAAAAGACTGCAAGTTTTTTAGTTCCTGAAAGCTAAGAGGAATGAATGGTTGACTCAGCAACGCCTTCACGCAGTTAACTGCCAAGACTAAGGTGACTGATTCCCCAACTATATTTGAAAAAAGCAGAAAAGAGTACAACTTCAACCACTTTTCTCGGAAGTTTCATCATTAAAACGTTGAAAATAATGAAAAATGAATGAAAATTGAAATTATTCTACTACAACTGAACCTTTCTTCTGTTATGCTGCCCCAATTGCGTTATTTCCTGAACGCAACAGTGGCAATAAAATCCGATCAAGTGGCAGCAAATTCTTTGGATTCTAAGTTAACATTACCAAGGAGGTATTGAATTTAATTTATGTGTTAATCATTAGCAAGTTGCATCTTTGTTGGAATCTTTTTATGGGCAACATTCTTCTTGTTCGTGAGCCGTGAAATCGTAACATGACCTTATCATATCAATTTCTGGCATCTTTACAGTAGAAGGTGTCCAGTGCACATCATTTCCCACCCAATAGTGTGATCGTTGCACTTGATAACAAACACACTTCAGTCCATCCGCATGCCACATTTATCCGTTAGTCTGTGAAGATTTTGTAGTATATTACAAGAAGTGTTGAGACAGTGCTGGGACCAGGAAATTGAACAAATGCATCCTGGGTATGTGAAACAAAAAACGATCTTCACTTTCTGTGGTTTGTTTAAAGTAGCTTCGGATTGAAAGGACCGTAAATGTTTTAGTCAAATAACCCTAGGCTGAAAGAATTTGGACCAATTTATTCTGAGTAGTCAAACGAAGGACTCTGATGCTCTAAGAAATAATTTGAAAATTTCCTGGCGCACTGTTCCAAATGAACGGACAGCTCCTGCGATATTTCATAGGCAGCGACAGCGCTGACTACACCTAGCCCCGGTCATCGAGAAGTATCAGGTAGGTAGATTCATAGATCCTAGGCATGAAGTCGATAGCAGCGCATACCTTTTCGTGCAGAGGTGCTGCCCGGTGTCTCTTGTCTGCACTTCACATATCATACTCATACGTGTGAGTGCGCTCAAGTTCGCACATTGCCCAATGACCATTACCGCTGCGGAGCAATCAGCGCAATGATGCACTTAAATCGACGATATCCATTTCAATTTGCTGCATTTCTTCGACTTAAGAGGCGATAACTTGCACTTTATGTGTCTGATGTGTGGGCCACCCATTGCCAGTGATATCGAAACGCGCCAGCATGAGTACTCCGCGGATTCCAAACGATCCTTGCGAGTGCTAACTGGCGATTGGGATTGGAAAAGGTGCTGCAATGGTCAACTCAAGATATTTGTACGTGTTTCGTATCTTTTACTCGAATATTGTGACAGTTTATAGTCATGCGTAAGATAAGATGAGCCAACCATATATCGTAGTTGCACACACGAACTGACTGCCAGCTTGTCGTTTGATATTTTCACATTTTCCTTGTGCTTCTGCTTGCCGGGACCTGCCAGGCTCGTATTTTCCCTGACACCTTATGTAGATAACGTGCGAGTATTTATTTTATATGAAAGCGATGAAAACAAAAGGGGCATCGTGAAATACAAGATGCCTAATCGAAGTGAGTGCAAACGTTAAGGATATTAGGATGATGGGATAGTACAGGTTCAGTGGTTTAGTATTTGATGGTGGAAGTTTATTCGTAGAATAGGAACAGTTTATTGAAAGATTTTACTTCTTGCAGGGCTTAATTGATTCAGAATCCATTTTGTACTCTGAGAATTCTATTTCATTGAGATCTTTTTTGACCACTTCGTTGAAAAGCTCTGCGAGCCCTTTTAACCTTTTTCCTCTCTCATCAAAATTCGCTTACCATCCATACAATTCATTATCAACACTAGCGTAGAAGCTCTCACCGTGAGTCCTAATTAAAGTTTCAGGGGAGCAGCGTAGATAAGCAGAGACTCCACATCATTTCAAACTGAGTGTAGTCGTAAGAAGTCTGCACTTGCGATCAGACACACCAGACCAGAAGCAGACCGACATGTCACGGAAATTTGTATAAAAATTTTGCGATTCGCATGGCTATGCGCAGGCCTTGTAGTGAAAAATTCCCTCGAAAAGTCAGTTTTCGACGTATTTTTTCATGATCATTTCGGATAATTTGATGGAACGATGCATGGGGGCCAATAGCTTGAAATGAAAGCTTAGTGACTTGTTTGAGTGTCTCTCGTGCTCGTCAGCGAAACGTCAAAGTGGCCGATAGATATTGTTGTCTTTCATAAATAAAACCTTAATTTCACCAAAGGGTTGGTTCAAACCCGGTTGTAAGAAACGATAGGGGGCCGAGATAAGTCCTTTTATTTTTATGATAATAGGAACGCTCATGGAAATTATACTTATCGGTGTGAGGAAAATCATAGTTTCCAGCGATAATTTTTGTTGTAGAATTTTGGGACGCTGCTATTTGTTTTTTCTCCCGTATTCTGTGAGTTCTACAATAAGCGAAAGGACAACGAGGGCTTTAAATTTTTACGACACCGCCAAATAAAACAGCACACGCTTAACGTGTGATGATGATTTTTCTTAAGGGTTGTTGTTTCACCAAATTGTAACTAATAGATATAATTCCAGAATAATTAGTTTAAATACAATATTTTTCCAAGAACTGCCAGTATGTTTATTACCTATGTGAACTATGCTGAACGAGTTACTGATTCTTGCAACATGCACTGGCTAAAAGGACCAATAAAGAGATTGCACCTTATTTACAAGATATTGCTGATGATAGAAAAGGGCCACTTAATGTACTAAAATTCCAAGAGGCTCCAAAATAGGAAAGTAAGCTTTGCATACGTCTGAAGCCAATCTTACTTTTTGATCTAATGCATATGACTGATCGCATTCTTGATTACGAGGAAATGTTTGAAAGGCTAACAATGAATTCTATGTGTGTGATTACCTATAAATTAAGTAAATTTATGAAGTATGTCACAAGTCATTTTGCAAACTATTCCGAAGAAAATCATTTTTATTGATGTCTCTAAACATATCTGGCCAGTATTGATATTGAAGTATAAGTGTAGTGGTATAGTTAAGAAATAGAATGACTTGCTTCCAAATGTAAGCATCAACGCATTCCTCAAAAAACAGACATGATATACACTGTTGTCTCTTATTGTCTTCCTCAATGAGTCAGTTGAGGTTAATCATGGTGCGCTCATGCAAGCCTATGAGAAAACATGCAAGCCTGTAGAGAAAGACCTACAATGTCCACAAACATATTTGTTTTTCAACTCCTTCTTCTAAGATTCGATGGATAAAAACAAACCTGGTCAAGACTACGGACTCGCCCCAAGAAGCGAAACTCCTCGGATAAGTTGTTCTTATCATACACACGCGTAGGTGACAGTCTACGAATCAGTATTAGATTTCGGAGCATCAGGGGCCACAAAAGACAGATAATAGAACGTGGCTGAGGCTTCGTCACTTTTGTGTCATTTCTAGTTGGGCCCTGGAACCAGTAGCTTCATATTTCAGTATCCCAATTCACTTCACAATTCTTGGTCGTCGGATATGCCTTATATTTGAGTTAATGATTGGAAAATTGGTATTTTTCGGTCCGTTGTTATCTTTAGGATATTCGGGGCGAATATTTGTGGCTTTTGATTTTGTCAAAAAGCTTCAGACCCCTGTCTGTGTCCTATTTCTCTGATTGTTTCTCAGTTTAGTTGTTTGTGAGTATCTACGTTCCTAAAAAATCTTCATCAACCGATAATTCTCCTTAAGCCAATGTTCTGATACGGCTGGAACACTGTTTCAAGAATTTTTGACGGTTGACGGGCCATGGTGCTCCCGTGGAGTGCCGACGGTCGAATTATTTATGTAAAAATGAGGACCTTTTTTATTGAGTATTTTCTACGATAGCAAACAGGAAGCCAAGGCTTTCAGATACGGAAAGTTTCCTCCTACGCAATCAATCAGTTAGTGTCAGTTTGAAGTCATACATTGATTTCATGCTTTTGAGGCTGTTGAGGATGTGCTGCATAACTTTTACCCGCTGGAATTTTGTGTAGAGCATACAAATGTATCAATATTGCTGGTTTTTGAAATAGTTTGGCCCCGTAGATCAACCTTGCCAGATTTTAGATAGGATCTTGCCCAAAAGAGTCACAAGGTAAGAAGACAGTACTTTTGGGTTGCTTGTATTTCATTATAGGAGGAGTAACCAAAAAGATGATGAGAGCAACAGGCAAGAAATCTTATAGGACAAGGTTCCTAATTTTCTGTAGAACATTGACGAGAAAAAGTAAGTCATATGATATCAAGCATAACTTTTTACACTGGATTTCAATTTATAGTATCAGATACTGGCATCATGTCAACAAATATTTACTGGACGTCGTTGTTGAGATCATTACATTTTTCGACACCAGTTTGAGCAATCATTCTTACTAAATTTTAGGTGATAGTTAAAGTCTGAAATCTGCTAAGTGTTCACCCATTCTCATATCAACATAAATTTTAATCTTACTTTCATATACTTCAGTCAACATTTTAGACGACATAGAAAGCAGTGAAGGTCCTCTGCAGTATACAAATTGAAGTTTAGATCCTCTTTTATGGATAAGGCCAAATAATAAAAAACCTTTGCACTGCTCCCCTTGCACCGATTCTAGATCGCAGATGCTTTGATGCAACTTAAAACAGAAGTTTCGGACCCATTCTGTTTCTTCCCGTATAATTGCCACCGGGACGGCTTGACGGAAGGAGCCCTGCTGTTTGCAGGAATTGAATCTTTTGAAGTTCTAAAAAAATTGAAAACCATTTAAGATCTTCGACAGTAAAAGAGTGGACGCAGTACGTATCAGGGAATGTTATTTAGTATAGTGATGTAGGTGCATTTATTCGAAGGTTCTTGATATTTTCTGAGGTTGAGACACTCACCAAGACACTAAAACACTCTAGAAAGCCCTGCTCCATGATCTTCTCTATGTTTCAATCTTTTGGATAAGCGGAATGAGGGGACTTTGTAGGCTTATCGTTTCATGGTGTTCGCCTGATTGTCATTAGTTAACATACAAGTGTAGAGACAAAACCCACAGAATTTGTCGGTTGATGATGCACCATACCCTTCTGTAAAAAGTTCCCTCCTTTACAAATTTGGAATCAGAATCCATTTATTTCGAGTAATGCCATTGAAGAAATTTGGGACTTAGCAAGTCTTACTTACTCCTCTAATAGCTTGCATCAAGCATTCTCCTACTTGTTAGTTTACAATAAATATCAAGTGTTTCATAAGGGACCTACTCCTTTGGTGGACAAATCCATGTGATTGGAGAAATACCTAAAATAAGTCAAAAAATAAAATAAAATAAATAATCCTGTCCTAAAAATTACAGTAGAAATAAATTTAAAGCAGGGTTTGCATTGAGTAAATCTGATCGTTTGCGATGTAAAGGCAGCTAAAACTGGATAAAAGCGATCGTGCTTGAGGTGAGAAGTATGAGCTATAATTTCCCTTCTCTTGGCTACTTTCCTCCAGGCTGTCCTCCAATGAGTGGGATGGAATCTCGAACCTGAATTAGCAGATCTGGTATCCATAAAAGTAGGAGATTTCCTTGCTTCGCTGTAAAACTGTAAATAAAAATGTTAAGAAAACGCGTACGCCTTAGGCTTTATTCAAACAAAAAATACAAAATACGAAGCCAATAAAAACAACCGGAGTTCTAAAAAACAATTTTGTCTTATTTTTGTAAGTCAAAATGAATAAATTTTTTACACGGGAAATCATAGCGTTACTACTGAATAGCGCTTACACTTCAGGGGACATCGCAAGGAAATAGATTATAGGAATAGAATAGATAATCTCGCAAATAAAGCGAGCTTTGCCAGATAGAGAGCTTTTAAATAGAACGATGTGGAGATATGGCGGTATGACTAGATTTTGCAGCTTAAATTAATAGTGAGAAATATTCTCAGATAAAATAGCGTGAATTAGTGAGTTGTTTTTGAATGCGAAATTTCTAAGGTATGTGAATACATCATACCATGGCATCTGAGAAATTGTAATCGGATACCAGTGCATTGGGAGTTTGATCGAAGTATTAGTGCCAGTTATTAAGTACGCTATGCTGGAATCATAGAAATCCAGTCAATCGAACGTTGTTTTGAAAGTTTTCTCCACACGCGTTTCATGATTTTTTTTGACGATAAAATGATAACACTACTATAAGTGGTCTATAAAGTACTCGTTCTTGGCTTCCTACCAGCAAGTTTCTGGGCTCAGCTTGCTTGCTTCTGGATTGCATGAATTAGCATAACGGATAGAATTGCAAGCGAAACAAATTCTTACAGAAACATTTAGTATCGGATATTTTAGGAGCGGTTCTGATCGAATCACCATTGCATGAACAACCTAAAACCTGAACCTGATGTGCTTATGCTATAATTTCTAGGAATACTAATGTGTACTTGCATGTAACGGACGTATCAAAGGATTAGAAAACATGCAAGATTAATTGCATTTCACCTTCTGAGACTGTTTTTGATAGGTTTTAGTTCGGTCAAACACAAAAGCTCAGCGAAAGCGTAAACAGCAAGAACACTCACGGATGCTTTCTGCCAGAAAGAGATAGAATGAGGAAAAGTAGTTTTATATTTATTTGACGGTGTTACTCAAAAGCTTTTAGAGTGATATTGTTAAGTGTAATCTTGAAGGAAAAAAATACGCGGTCCAAATAAAATTCTACTTATTACGGATAAATATCCTTGCATTGTGGGTTTGTTTCAAGTATTGTTTCAGTTTTATGATTACATTTGTGATTTTGCACTTTGGTCCTTTGCGAATTGTGTTCTAATGAACAATCAGAGCAGTATAAGAAATGATTAAAACATGAAGGTGGATGAGAAAAAAAAAGAGTTCTACAAAAAGGAAAAGACGCACAAACAATTTTGTAATGAAGCAGATTCATTTCATTATTGGCATTTAATAACATTATTTAGTGCATGGTATTCAATTTTCCGTTGCCCCAAGAAAGACTTCATTAAATGTTAAAATACAATGAAAATAGCAATCCACAGGTTTCCAGGAAGAAAAGTTTGACTACCACTGTGTTGCCTGTTGTTAAAACTTTAACATTTGTCTTTCAACTGAAGTCCTAGCTGATAAACTTGGGCCAACACAAAAATTCCACTTCTTGTCACCAATTTGAAAATTTATTTAATCTAGTAAAGTGCAGGCAAACGACAGACGTCTTAAAGGTGTGACTTTACCAATCTTCTGCTGCTTTCTTGTTTATGTTACAACACATCTTTGTCCGGTTGTTTGGTCCATTCGTTTCGTTCGATGCCTCATTCCCAGAAGGTTGTTGTCTGATACGAGTGTATTAGCAAGTGTGTGGTTTAATATATGTACACGTATGTGGCGTTGAATAAAATATTTTTATTGCTCTTTTATAGACTGGTGGTCCTGATCGGTGCAGATGAGCCGGCAATTGTTGGTCTCACAATCTCACCTCCAACCACTTTATACGTAAGGGTGACAACAATATTTTTTGTGAGAATCCGTGATAAGTTTCAGGTTACTAATTGTTATAAATTGGAAAGGAGCCAGCCTGAAATTTAACACGATGAGTGATAGCTCTATTTACAGTCCCGAGCCGTTGTCGAATTGGAATTTAAAATAAATTGGAAGTCAATTGAAATTGAAGACGTTCGAGAATTTTTTTGGGAGTTTTTGTTTTTCAATTGGATTTATAAATTTTTAAATGCAACGATGATAATATTTATTGGAAAAAAATGTGGTTGGTAATAAAGTAAATGAAATTAAGAAATTAGAAACGTCTTGAATTACAAGCAGTTGGTGGAGAGTTGTAGTGGTTGCATTTTAAATGACCATGCTTTGAGTTGTTCTTATGCTTGAAAGAGATTCAAAATTGCTTTTGAAATGAATATAAAAATGCTCTAGTCGGCGTTATAGTTGTATTTAAATGTTTATTTGATTCAGTCGAAAATGAGCAAAGTAACAGGCAGTAAGGTAACCGCTCTAAGGATAAAATCCGAAGATTCTGAGATTCAATGATTTGAATCTCAGTGCTAGAATGAGCACCTGATATTCTCTATGCCAGGAAGACGAAATAAAATGATTAAAATTTTGTAAATTTGGAACCGGATACATGGAACTCACTCTCTAAGGTCGTGTTGATGTGACTTCTAAGGAAATTCGGAAGACTGTATCACCTGATTTTACTGTGAATTTGGTCCAAAAACATAGAAGTGTAGTGATATCAATCCAATGATTCATACTTGATATTATACATTCAGATTTTAATAGATTTTAATTGGCTAGACGGTACAGAACCCCAAAAATAGAAAAAAAAGTTTCTACCCTCTCTATCTTATGATTGAAAGATCCTCGGAATAAAATACCATTTTTGGGAGGTACTTTTGCTCCCATCACACCAGTCGACGTGATAACGCTAAAATCAAAACAAAACGAATTAGACGCCATCCAGTATCTCTGTTTGAAGAAGAGATCTACAGACCATACTAAAAGTGTCTTTTTTAGTCCCTGCATAACTCTATTTTTCATATTCTTCTCTAGTAGACTCACCAAGGCTGGTTATTTAAAATAAATATTGCTGGATCGAAGAGAGCCCTTAGGTATTTGACAGAGGTGACAAGCATCTTATGCAGGGTCACCCATCCACATCACTTAGTAGGAGTAACTTTAAGGCCGAAATGAAGATAACGCATCTGGGCATCAAAGAAATAACATTGGATGTATAACCGTACCGACGAGGACCTCTGATCGATCGCCCCCGACATCGCTGTCCTGCGTCAGGAGAATAAAGCAGAACTAGTGTTGGTCGAACAAAGGGTCACCATCACGTTTTTGGCCGACAAGGACCTCATGTAATATCATCCACCGGCATCATCCACCACGGGCAATGCCAGAAAATAGTAATGAAAGAGCGTTGGTCGAGTGATCTAGATGTATTTAACTGAGCTCGCAACGATGTGTGCAGCAGTATTCGATGATCCTTACTTAAACTAAAGTATCAAAAAGGTCTTCGCCCATTGGAGTCCGGTTATGTAAAGGGAGATGCAAAAGGAGAAACATTCACATTTCAAGGTTCAATTGTGAATAGTCCCAGGCTCACCAAGAGAAATGATTAACTTAAGACGTAGCTATGGACAAGCCATGGTCCATTAATTGTAATCGCGAAAACAAATAACAACCTACGGCTTCGAGTAGACCTCAACAATAGTGAACAACTTTAAAGTCTCAAAGTTTGTGGGGAAGGTTATGCCCCACGTTTTTTGGAATGTTGGTAAATTAATTATGGAAATAAAAACTGGAAAAGCGAGCCAACAGATCGGGCCGTTGAAGCAAAAACGTGGGTTCAAATTCAGACAAATGTCCTTTCTTATCAAAACAATGGACCAGGATGGAAATCAGAAATCACAGTGGCTGCTTTATTTGAAGTAGGTTGAGAAGTCCTCGCTATTCCCTTTGTCTCGCTTTCAAGGGCTACTTTTTTTTTAGGGTGGAGAAGAAAGTTCAGGCGCATGAAATCCAAAGATGATAGTTTTGTGATCTCAATTGTATCTTGGGAAGAGCCTGATGCAGAGGCATTTTATAGATAATTCAGAATTAGAATACAAATTCAAAAAAATACGTTCACTTGTCAACTGAATTTGTTGAAAATCAATTTTGTCGTTTTTACACAGCCAATTTAATCACTTTTTTGTGACCTCTTTTTGATATTTTATTTAAAATGGACACTGAAAAACTCCCAGTTTTGTATCAAAACGAGTGCCCGTAACTGGAAGTATGTTCTTCTGTAATTCCTGCTTTTGATATCAAAAACGAAGGATTCTTTTCTTCTCATATGTGTAAACATTAAAAAAAAACTCCAGTGGTATTCCCAACAGCGATATCCGCCAATAATGTCTCCAAAGATGAGCAACGATATGTATGTTCCGTTTATCCCAAGCCTTATTTACCATGGTCTTTCCCCTTCTTGCTCAGGATCACTGCAGCTTCAACAGAACTCAGCTCCTCGGTATATCACACATCGTATTGTTGGCTTGGTCGTCAATCTTTCTAGCTTGGCTATATTGATGAACGTTTTGCAACCTCTATCGATAGGGTTCTCTCACGTCTTTTTCTTAGACGTATTCGGAAGTGTTTAAAGCCAACATTTTTCCTGAGGAAGTTTCCTGGATCATGGCAAAACAATGGATGCCAAATACATTTACTGCATGGGCTGAAAAATCCTGGGATTTTTCATGAAAACAAGAATTTTTTGGACAGAGTTATATTTATTCCTCAACATAGTTGCCTTCGAGTATTGGTATAGCGATTTTCCAACACTTCGCTGTATTACGCATACATCTTTTCTATGTAATGCGAAACATCCAGGCCTTCAAAATACACCTTGGTTCCCGCGATGACTTCCTTATTCGATCTAAATACCTTTCTCTGGAGTCACCGCTTGATGTTTGGGTACAGATAATAGTCACCTGGAGGCCAAACCTGGAAAATACGATGGGTGAGCAACCGATTCGAATCTTTTTTAGTCCGATTCGGCCATCCCTCTGAAGGTCGTGTAAGACAGTTCGATATCGTCCTGGAGTAGATGTTTCTTCATCGCCCTATGGGGCCGATTATTCTTTATTTCGTCGATCAGTTTGTCTGATAACGCTGCATAGTATTCTTCTTTGACTATACTTTCTGCCTTCGATCGATGAAGATTATGCCATTGGCATCCCAAAAAAACGAAGGCCACGACTTTCCCGGCCGAGCGTCGGCTTTTTAAGCGCTTTGGTCGGCTTCCGTGGTTTTTCAGCCGCTCTGCAGACTACCTATTGGGTTCAGGTGGATAGTAATGGATTCATTTTTCATTCATCGCCATAAAACGTTTAAAAAGTCAGCTCGATTACGCTGTAACAACGCAAAGCCGGCTATT
The DNA here is from genome assembly GCA_954870665.1 of Stratiomys singularior. Lineage (NCBI taxonomy): Eukaryota > Metazoa > Arthropoda > Insecta > Diptera > Stratiomyidae > Stratiomys > Stratiomys singularior. The sequence continues at coordinate 14,979,161 of OX940879.1, forward strand.
GAATCATCAACGCGCTGCTGTTTTAGGACGATGGCCAGCAAACGCGAAATTCATCGCGCCAATAGCTTTTTCATATCCAAAAAACCGTGCAAATTGTATGCTGCCTGTGTTTGACTGAATACCCTGACTGAACACGGAATACATTGGTGTTACAGGACAATTTCATCCACCTTTGGCCTCTCTTGATAAGTTAGAATCAAAACTTTGCAGCAATATATTTAAATTGAAATTTCAGAAAACTGCCTAAGAAGAGCAAATGTTTCAAAGAGATGGGGAAGAGGCATGGAGAAGAAATATATTCAACTTTAAGAGAACCTCCGTAATGGATATGTGCGTCTTGAAAAAGCATCAAATATTTAAGACAAATACTCGAATAAGTTGAACAGGTTCATCGGAAATGGATACTTGAAAACTCTAGCTATAATAGATTCTTGAAATCTGCGGAAAAACCTGAGCAAGCTCAAATCCAATACGATAAAATACCCAATAAATGTAGATAAAATTTGATTCTTTAAATATGTTACAATGAAATGACCAAGTGAAATTTCCTCAGTCCAAAAAGTTGATCAGAACCGATATTAAATTATAAGATACTTGCCAAGTTCTTGCCCTGCGATCAAGAAATTCAAGCGTGGATAGTAATGGATAAGACAACGACAGGGTGCACGATCAGGAGGATCTACAAGGAATATTCCAAGCTCATCAAACATCGCAAAAAATAGGCCTGAAAGCAAACGGTGATCACAGATATCGCAATTTTGCAAAAGAGATAGCAGTCCATGTGATAATCCATTGTGAAGCACTATCTAGATGAAGAGGAGGCAACCTAGGAAGCAACTTCTTTGTGAAAGAGGTGTCTGCGTCGATACATCCCTCAAGGATAACAACTCGCCAAGCTTGTTTTTCTTTGAAGATACCCTCCAAATTTCCAAGATGGATACTGTCTGATTTGCGCTGCCTGACTCACGTCCTCACAGCGAGAGCATAATAGATGGAACGTACTACCCATGTGAGCTGGAAGGATTCTAACCAGTCAACTATTGGTTATATTAGTCATGAGATGTTTTCAGTCAATCATTACTGAGAAGTCCTACCGCCCTGGTGCTGCAGTAATTTCGCCATATTATTCTTGATACAACGCGAGTGGTAAGGTCATCCTATCCTGAGTCCGCTTTATAAATTAATAGAGGAGATCGTTTCCTTGGTGAATTCATGTAGTACTCGTATCAACTCATTTATACCTTGTTTATTTTTGTGTGGAAATGTTTTGGAGCTTAGTATGATTAAAAATGATCTTGATTATGTGAAAATAAAATCAAATGGAAACAAGGGATATCTTATTTGAGACATTTGAACCAACTCTTAATTGTTGAGGAATCAGTGATGATCTTGATGAATTTATTGAATTAGCTGAAAAACATGTTTTCTATGTGAGCGAAAATCAGGAATTTCTAATCATCTTCATCGGGCTAGATTACTTCCCATGAGGGAAAAAAATGTAAATCTTCATTCTAATTGAATGATGTTGTAGTACAACATCGCTTCTCACTTGATTGCTCATCAAAATTTTTCATGGTCTCTCAGTTTTTTCAAAATTATTGGATACAAGTTGTACAAAAACTTGAACAATTAATTATATCTGCGCTCCCAGCTACCTCAACCATTGCTTTTCTGCTCGAGCGATTATGTTTTTGGTCCTTTTGGCGCTTCATTTCTTGGCTCTCTAATCTACAACTCGATCGGGGAGGATGGGTTTAAAATAGAACTTTTAAGGCGAATAGGAATCACACAGGCATAAAGGCAACAGCTGAAAGGTTGGGTGGAGTTTTTGGATCCACTGAAATATCAAAGTGGTTATTTCTTTCATGATTCCTTTGGTTTTTATGTGTATAATAGATCTCGTTTTCGCGTTCTTTGTGGCAAGTACTCTAATTACACCGTCTGAAGTACCCTTCATGGAAATCTGCAATTCAACCCTTTGGCGAGATTCATGCTTCTGAAGAAGGAGAAAAATTCCCTGCTTTAACTCCAGATCCAAGAACTGACCGTTAAACGTTGCCTTCAGTACGTCAGCATCGTTGTTTCTAAAGATTGATAGGACGATTGAAGATTGATTTAAACGTATGCATAGGACCGTTGAGCCCTTTGCGAGGAAATCATGTTCATTGTCTAAAATTCGCTAGGATACCATAAAAGATTGGAAAAAATATTGTAATGACGATTTGGCTCCCTCGTTTCAGCGACTACCTTTCATCGATAATTGGGACTACTTGCTATTAGATTTCTTGTTCTGATCACTATAATGTCCATGAGGGAAACGGATATTGCAGTTGTGTGGTGCTTCGATGCATCTGTTTTGATTTCTGTTTGCTTTTTTCTATTTATTCCACAACGAAAGATCAAATTCAGTTGAAAGGCCTGGTAAGTTTGAAAACTACTCGCGCTATCCAAATTTTTTACTATTAATTAATATTATGAAGGCTAATTGGTATATTTTTTGAACAAATACAATCGTAAATAAAGATAAGTGTAAATTCAAAAATGGAGACTAAGGAGACCAAAAAGACTAAATTGCTCAGGTTTGTGCTGTGATCAGAATCATGTCCATATTTTGTTGATATCCCAAAACTTCTTACCACATCCATGACTGATTTCCTGTGCACTGACATTGTGGTACAAGGTAGTCCTTGTCCCGAACACAACAACAAAAAACACGAATGCCTTCAGAAAATTAACATCCTCTTCCTCTCTCTTTTCATCTGAACTTTACATGGTAACAAATGCCAATTGGGTTATCCTTTTTGTCCACTTATTTATTTTAAATGATTTTGTTAAAAGTATCATACAGTGAGTTTAGAATCTTTGACCAAATAAACTACCTCATTCCGGACCAATTAAAAATGCAATTTGATCCGTTTCCAATCAACTAGAAAACGACATAATTCCTTGCAAATAACTTTTTCCACGTCCAAACTCCTCCTTTATTTCTCTGGTGGTCCTGAAAACGTTAAAATAATTCAATTATCCAACGTGTTAAATCAATTAGTATTCAATTGGTCATCTTGTTAGATATCTCGTGCCAACATTAAGCGCCACCAGCGCATGCTCAACAAATAAGATTGTTAGCTGCAAGACAACAATTTGCTGAGATGATTATCAGCCACAAGCAATCCACGTAAGATGGGTAGCATGTATGAATTTTAAATCGCGGCCGCGTGTATCCTCCACAGTTTGCCTCGTTCCGAAAGGTAAACAAAAATGTTAACAGGCGTACGTAGCATTCAACTTAATGGAGATGCCATGATTCCATAACATTGTGAAGCATTCTATGGCAAGAATTTACACAGAAGCCCCAGAGGAACTACGTAACAAAGTGTATAAAAACAATGCAATAAAAATGCACGAAAATTGCAGTACGTAAGTGTCCGACCAAATTGCTTTGCGCCACCGTCGTCCTTTCGAATGTTAGAGTAGGGCAAAGAATCCAGACAATGATCAAGGAGATGCATTTTGCTCGTCATAATGTTTCATCCCTTCCAAATAATGAAATTTTGGTTGATCCTTGCTCCAATTCAATCGATTTTCGGAAATTTTGTACACATGAAAATCAAAGTTTTTAATGCTGTATTTGAAAATTTTGATTTATATTCCTCAGAATTATTGGCAAAATTTGAAAGGATCCTTTTCTTGGATCCTTTCCCCTATCGAAATGCATCTGAAGCTGGCGTGGCAGCACCTGAAGGCGAAAGATATGCAAATTAGTCTAAACGATAGATCTTTTGTTTAAAGTATGCTTTATGCTACATTTGTGCACTTTTTTCTTGAACCGCTCGTGGTTATAAAGTTCATGCAACACTTTAGCGAAAGAACGAATTTCGGGAAAAATATTTTTCATGTTCTAAACAATTTTTCGGAAGCTGCATCACAGATAGAAGGATAAAAAGGAAAGATAGGATTGCGCGATGATCCAGAAATTCGAAAAGGTTCTCCATATTGCTTTAAACCTAATTAATTTATATTTAAATTGAAATGTATGTTTAAATTCATATTTAAATATTCAATTTTTTATTTATTAAAATAAATGATTGCTCTTTCGCTACATTTCCTATTAAATTTTAAAACAAAAACAGTGTTCATATCACTTTCTAGATCCTTTCTTGATCTTTATCGAAGATAAGTGTATGAATTCATATTTGAAATTAAATATAAATATAAGATAAACTACTTAAAAACAAGATAATAAGTCAGGAATCTGAATAATTCGATAACAAAGCAGAATTCGCTAAGTGATAACCAACGCCATTCAGTGATATAAAGTTCTGGTTGCATAAGGATTGCTAGGATAATCGAGAATCACTGAGCTGACCAAAATTTATCACTTTAGTTGACTAATTCAAAATGTAAGAATGTTACAAGAAGGACACACTGGTACCAAAAAAATTTAATCTTTTGTATGCGTTCGGCAAAGTATTGATAGAATAATTGAGAAGTGAAGAAATAAATCACAACGAAATCAAAGGTTTTTTCGTGCACTTTGATAAATTCTAGGGTCCTATAGTCCTTCTAGGGACTCTTATCTGAGTCTTGGTTGTAATTTTGAGTCCCAAAAGGAAAATCTAGTAAATAATCACAATTTCCCACTGAAACTGGGCCCTCAACTTTCTGCGCTTGATTTTCTATTGCTTCTGCATAAGGTTCATATGGGAAGGTCTGTCCAGAGGTCCTCACAGGATTAGAAGTTAATTTCCAAATGATTTCATCCACGATTTTATTATTTTAATGTTCGTTTTTACTATTTTAGCTTTCGAATGGCTCTAGAATTCGTTAGCATCGAACAAACTATGTAGTGACAACTGGATTGCTGGATTTGGTTATGCTTTAAAAATTGGCTTCACTTATGGCGTGACAGCCCGTTTTGAGTGTATGTCAGCTTGACTGAAAACCAGCCAATGTACATTTCAAACACAGGCTGTTTCATATAGTGTGTATCCAATCGTTTTTGCGAATAGAAAAATTTCCATTTAAAAAACTTTCCGATACGATTCGAAAAAATTGACTTCGATTTTTGGATTTGACATGATTTGATTTTCTTAAAGTGAACCCAAAATACGGTGTGGTTTATTTTTAGAGGTGGTTCAATTGAAACATATCATACTTAATCATAATCAATAGGTGCCGAAGTTGTTGTCAACTATTTCCGACTTTTTGTTCTCTTAAGTTAAAGATACTTTTTTTCATTATTTATTCAATGAAAATCGTGTTATTTATTATTTCGTAAATTTATTTGAACTAAGAATGTCTAAGAAGAATTACTAAGAATCTCAGAGAATTAAGAATCTCAAATCTCGAATAATCAAATGTTCATTTACCTATTACGATTGGAAAGTGGAAGAAATAAATTTTCTAAAAACCTTGAAAAACTTGTTGAACGATGCATGAAGCCACTTACAGGGTTTACACGGAGAGGACCTAATAAGTGACATCACATGGCGTGCCTGTCGAGTATATCGCACTCATAAATGAAATCTTTTTAATCCCACGTACCCGAGGTGTGAGGGAGGGTTATCAGTCCCGTTCGCTTGGAGCAAAAACTGAGAGTTTTTCTCGGACTATAGACAAACGCAACCTGATCAGAGATTTATCTGAACCACAGGTTGGGGGCGCCTATGATAGGTTACCATCAGCCCCCCACATGATGAGGAGCCTATCCATGGCTGAAATGTGGTGGTTGTGGTCTCGAAGGTCAGACAGTAGAGGGAGCACATACTAGTTGTGTTCGGAAATCCAGTAAGCTTTTAATAAATTGGGACCTGGAACTGAAACTTGTTTCAGATCTTAGGGGTGGTGGTTGGCACATTTTTTCAACCCTGTCTTAGATACCGTGAGGTTAGGCCTCATAGTGGCAGGTATTCACGTAAAACAACTCCACTTCATGCCCTAAATAATCAAAATACGAAACAACAAGTTTTCTTTATTTCGAATCTTATTTTTTATATACGACATAATTAAAAATTGAACCATAATGCTTTTGATAAGATTGCATTACATTCTAGTGTCCCAAGCAATTGGGACTCGTGCAAAAGACAATGTAGTTGCGATCCTTCTTAGCCGGAACATAAGTCACATTGTCTTTCATTGGCTACGTTCCGTTTTTGTGCTTATGACTCTGAAGGCTGAGGCTGATAGGCTGTATCATCACTATTAAAATCAATGTTTTATCTTTGAAAACTCCAGTGGGATCTTCAGGAGCAAAACAAAGGCTTTGTTTTAGAGTTAGGTTTGCCAGCGAATAAAGTTGTAGCACAAAGCCTTGACAAAGCCTTAACGTGAGACTCAGAGTTGAGTTTCTTGTCAGAGGTTAGGTCTAGATAAAAACTAGAAAACTAAAACTACTTTCATTCTGCGTAGAAAAATGAACTTATTCGACCAATCCATTCAATAATCAATTTGACGTATCTAGATTTAACCTTAGACAAGTAACGCACAATAAAGCCTCATGTCAAGAAATCATCCGCTGCTAAAACAAACTTAAAACGAAGCCTTTGTTTTGCTTATGTTCACCCGCGTTTTCAACTCACACGAAAAATGGTAGGTTTTGTCTCTAAGTTTGTGATTACTGCATAGAAGATTTCCTGGTTATCGGGAGCAGTGAAAAATTTACTTTAAGATTCGTAGATACTTTAAGTTTCGATGTTGAAAAGCATAGGACCTAAGCCGGATCCTTGAGAGATACTTGCTGGTATACTTACCCGGTGGGGATGGAACACTTGCAAACTATCACTTCAACCCTCTATAGCTTCATTTAACAAAGCTCAACAATGCCGATAGAATGCATAATATATTGTGCCCATTTAAATCAGTGCCACATTACTGAGACACCGTGGCAGATCAATAATATTGACAACTAACTGAACATGTACGTGTTGACTGTAGTCAAAATTCGCTTGTTAGTATAAATGGCAAGTTCGAATCCATGCAGACTTCGAAATTTATAAAGCAACTCAAAAAGTGCATAAAGTTGCATTTTTTTCTACGAAACCTTACTCAGTTACTCAGTTCTGAGAGTTCAGTTTATTGAGAGTTAGTAATGTACATTTTAGGTCCTTCCTGTAACTAGCGTAGGTTGTTGTATTGATAACAATCCTGTTTAGTGGAAATATAACTTCTGAGCAAATTCTTTGAATGTTGGGAAAAAGTTGTTCCATTTTATTTCAGAATGGCATCACAATCAAAGAAAATTTATGAGCGTTATGACCTACTTCACCTTTATGATAGTGATGACGCCAAGGAAAATTGTCATACATTAGTTATGAGCCCCGACTATCAAACGTTGTTACATTCGGAACCTTGTTATGATTGTGAGGAAATGACAAGAGTCGACAGTCATTTCCTCACATTGAAGAAATATATGAAGAACACGGTAAGCCTACTCCTGGCCCTACTTCTCTAGATCTTGCTCAGCGGATCAAAGAACGAGGTTCTTCCACTCAAAGAGGAGAAAACTGAATGAAAACTGAGAAAACTGAAAACTAAAAGCCTTTGAAGCAATCATGAGTTATTCTGACTATTGCGTGGAAATTGTTTTTTAAGTCGCTTGAATCCCACCAGTTGCAGAATTTTCAATATTTCTTTTAGGAAATGTAACAGAATATTCCAAGAATATTGTTTAAAAAAGCGCGAACATTTTAGAAATATATTAATAAATAACGTAATCTGTACAAAACACAAAATATGATTTTTTTAGTCCCTCCTTCCATTGAAGTGGGCTTGAAAATAAGACGAGGAAAATAGATATAATTACAAAAGATGTTGCATATACTTCATTTGATATTTAGTCGACTCTAAATATGAAACATACCCGAACTAGATGAAATTAGTTCGCTGATATCTTCCCTACGCTGGATAAATTCAAAAAAGATTCCATTTAAGTTCAACAAAACCGAAGCCATGACATAGTAGTCAAATGTTATCGAATATGAACTCCTCTAATCCACTTGTAGTTGGCTTCAACATGAACTTCCTTAGGATGAATTATCGGTATCGCTCAAGAAATCGTCGCCAGTGTAAATATTCATGCATAGACTGAGTATTATTGTCATTTACCAACAATAAAACCTGCCATACTCAAGAGAACCATTCAGGTTCTATAAATTACTCAGAAGTTTGCCCATAAAATCATAAAAAACAAAAGGAAATGCCGACGATCTCGCCATGAAATAAAAATAAAATCGATTCTTGCTTTTTTCAAATAATTCAAAATATCAATAAAAATGTTGCAGTCCAGCAGACAGTGAACACCATTTTCGACGGTAGATTGATAATTAATAGGCTTAACGACGTCCATGCTGTTGTTAAAATACCGCAATCAAAGAGTCCAGTGTCTTAAGACGATATTATGCATCCATAAAATCTGTTGATATCATACTGTGATTTTTATTGGTTAACATTACTCTAATTTAGAGTTTTATACTATATTTTGTATGCATATAAAAATCTTCATTTCATATAAATCGCGTCCTCGAAGATTCATTTCGAAAATGATGTAGTGGCCAATAAAATGGTAGCGAATAAGGAACGATATGGTATAAATTGTTGGATACTGCTCTCTTGTTTGCCCAGTTGTGACATTTACTTGTTTGGCTCAATAAATTTTTATGTATCCTTTGGCAAAAACGATTGTTTTTGTCGATCAAAAGCGTATCATAAGCGCATCCAAGTCGCCGGGAGAAATTCTGAGGAGCATAAAGTTAAAAAATTTCCTTAACACGAAAAGCTCATCGTCAGATTTTATCGAAAAATTTGATCATACCAACCGTATATGTAGGACTGAAAAATCTTTAGTGCATCAACCTTCTCGAAATTGAACAATAAAGTCGAATTTATTTTAAGATTATTAAAATTCTGTTATTTGATTCTTGTCTTCTGCATTTCAATAAACCCATAAAAATATAAAATCCCGAACAAGGAAAATGATACAAGTAGCATGTGAGAAAACCAAAGATACACAATCGAGAAGGTGATTGGACTGATTGGAAGTTGGAAATTGTTCTACAGTGGCTTTATTGCTGTCTAATTTCGAGTTCGAATGTTCCAATAATTGTTATATTGATTATTGCCACTACAGTTTCGTTGGAAACAAGATGATTGAATGCGATCTTGTTACAGGGAAGGATATTTGGAATGGTTTAGTGCATTTTCACACTCTAGTTATATTCCAAAGGTTTTTATGGGTCAGGAACTGTTTTCAATTATCACTCGATAAGACAAAGCCTGCAGTCAGTGAAGTGTGGGAAAAAGGGTTCCAAGGAATCTAACAGAATAGTGCTAAAATTTTTAGTCTTTTAATTGATACCAGATAGTCAAAGATACCTTCATTAATGATTCTATTCTGAGTCGCTGTTTAATAAAACGAATCGCAGTTAAAATCATGTTATGGATGGGTTTGTGGTCTAGACGGCTAGAAATTACTTTGAATTCACTCATCTATTATGAAATTCTTACTTCGAGCATTTCATTTTGGGTTCTAGTTTATACCACACTGGATTTCCTTATGCCATGTAATAGTATTCGGCGACAAATACGAATAAATTGTTTATGTTAAATAACTAATTTCGTACACACTTTCAAACTGGCTGCCTTTGGGAAAAACACATTAGAACTACGTCCTCACTAAAAAAAAGGTCAATGCAACTCAACCTGGAGATAATAGTTGCAAGAGATATGTCAATAATTAATGATTTTTTCAAAGCAACGTGTCGGTTGAGATGTTCGTCCTGTTCACTTAGTCATATTTAAAATGGTGAGCTCTCTACGAAACAGCGCATCCTTCATCATGGAAAGTGATTGAAAGCTTAGAGAAAAGCAAAAAACGATTCAAGCTCTGTGTGTTAACATATACCCTAGCACAACCGCGAAGAACTTCCTCGACCAGATTGCGAAGAAGAATCGAGCCGACCTTTTGTTGATATCCGAACAGAAATAGGTCTATCCGAAATCTGTGCTAGATCTCACGGCCGTCCGAATGCAGGATACCATTCTGCACACAGTTCAGGGCTGAAGAAAGGAAGAACGACTTTCTGCTGGTCATGTGTGCAGATATTGCACTTATCAGTGTCCATTTTAGGCCAAACGAGCCAATACTAATCCTTTAGAACTAACTCCATGAACTGAAAGAACTTGTTATGACACGAAAGAGAAAACCTTGTTGGTGGTGATTGGATTTCCAAGGCAGTTGAATGGGGATTGTCTCATTCAAATCTCAGAGGCAAACGAATCCTAGAACAGGCGGTTAGGACTGGACTTCTCACCATAAATGTTGGCAATGCATTAACATACCACGAGAGTGACTGCCTAGGAGCCTTGCCGACTTGACTTACGCTTCATGGTCTTTAGTGCGTTTGATTCACAAATGGGGATAATGGAGGACTACTTCGATCAGCAGCATATCTCCCACCAGATTGGCTAGCTTGCTTCCTGACGCGAAGCAACTCGTTATCAAAGCTTAGGCTAGGATATCGTCAAAACAGACTTCTAAGAGTTCATCAGCGTATCAATTATCAGTGAAAAATGATGTGGGTAACAACGGGGAGTGCGGAAGAAAATTTCAGACGAAATAGTTCTCATCGTATCGTGTCTGCTTGGAAAGACAGCTGTATGAAGCGTGCTGTATACTGGCCATAGAATTTTATACTTCTATGGTACTGGAAGTAAGATATCTTTGAAAAGCGGAGAAAATATCATGGGCTTCGCCACGGCCCCCAACGTTCAGGGGATGGGATTGAATCCAACCTACGAATCCTGGCATATATCTCAGGAAGCATTTACATATAGTCTGGGAAACAGGTATGCAAAGTCTACTGTTGCCAAAAACCTCATTGCGGACATCAACATACATTCGAGGCACTCAGGTTCATCAGAGAAAGAAACTGTAAGGCGAATCGAACCGCAAAAAATGTATCTTTTCAGAAGGAAAAGCCTCATAGCTCGATTAACCACTATTGGCGAAATGAATGAAGTCGATCCAAGGCACAAGTAGTTTTACTCCTACTCATTTTGTTTGGTTGGGAGGTGAAGGCTATTTACGCCCAGAATATTGGACTCCCGCAACCGGAATACCGACTTAACCCTTCCCCTGTCACACCGAGAACCTAGCCTGGAACTGTTTGTCACATTACTTCGGACTAGGCCTCATTAATCATCGCTTAGCGCCACCTTCAGGTTAAGGAAAATCCCTCTTTCTGCACGGATGGATAGGAAGGAAGAGGATTGCTGTCAGAGAGATTCCCCCTCCCTCGCCAAGCGATCTATCATTCCCTTCTTTATAAGAAGAACTGTCCGTACGTAATGCGACACACAGTTCCAATTGTCTTTTGATTGCATCATTTTTCCCGTTACATTATGTGGGGAGAGCATGCCTATTTTCTCCGAGAGATCCCGTACTCCTGTTACGTACTACTACTATTATTATATTATTTAATTTATTTATTTATATTGAGTATTTTATGCAAAAAAGTTTGCTGTGCTCTTTTTAAACTTTTTTGAAGGGACTACAGGATCAAAACTTGATGCTGAATTAGATATGTGGACGATGTTTTTGCATTCGTGAAAAGTAGTGAGTTGGTGAAGGTACTAGCCGACCTGAATCGAGTACATCAGAACATAATATTTACAATGGAGGAAGAGAAAAATGAAGAAAACTATCTTGTCTAGACACGGTCGTAAAGAGGACACAAACTAACCTGATAAACGAAGTGCAGTGAAGGCAACTCATATGCAGAGAACGATTCCAAACACGTCGGACCATCCACAACGACTAAAGGTTTCCTCATACAGAGCCATGATTCATCTAAAGTTCGATTTACCACTCGGCAAAGAAACAAAATAAAAGCCAGAACAGTTTGATTAAATGAATTCAAGCACTCGACGATTAAGAGAATGGCACAGAAGACCCAAAAACCAGGCAACGACAGGAATGATCAACGTTGACAAACGGTGGCACTGAAAGGATATACTGGAAGACGTTGACCTATTATGAAGGTATCAGCATCCAAAAAAAGAAGGAAATCTATCGGCATAACTGTGTACAACTGACCGAATCCAGCTGCAAGACCCAGCTCAAAAACATTCTAAGATCAGCGAAGGAACAGCGTGAAACACAAGAAAAAACAGACGTATCGAAAGTTTGACTTGCGACAACGTGCACATAGGACAAATAAAAAGACTCATTGGCAAGATAATTAAGGAGAATCTAGGCGAAGCAGCAACAACTAGAAAGAAGGGAAGAACGTCTAACTTTAATTCGGCCGTCACGGAGCATATCATAAAGAAAGGACATGAGAAAACCTAGGAAAACCCAAAAATCAATCTAGAAACACTACATATCATCAAAGAAACTAGAGATGCTCGTGAAATGGCCTCGCAATCAGCCGGGAAAAGTAGAAGCTGATGAACCAGGACGCAGAGAACTACAAGTCATTCTTATTCCAAATAATATAAAATATCCTTTTAAAAAATTGTTGAAGAATCTGATATTTTTGTAAATATTTTTGATAGCTTTAGTAATTACCTTTGAAAATTATGCTTTATTACATACATTGAGCCGTTATAGACTAAGGATCTTTAGGCTTGTCAGTCTATTGTAATGAAAATAGGTTAAGTCGTTGAAGTTATTACGGTCGAAAATCGATTTCGTAAATAAAAATTCACAAAATTAAAAGGAAGTATCCTATCTTCGGGATCGAGTTGCAAAATTCTATTTATAATGTCGGATATTTTGCTGTATTTGTCGGATATCCCTTTCTCTGAACAACCGACCTCCATGAGGTTTGTGGTCTCCTCAGTTCTAATTTCACCCTATTCCTCCATTATTAAATTTTCCAGCATCTTTTTCGAATAAATGTGATATTCGTGGTTCAATAGATCTAATAAATACTATATATGCTCAATGGTATTGCGGTCTAGTGATTGCGGAGGCGTACGAAATTGTTTTGGGACATGCAAAGTTGTCATATCTTAGCAATTCCTTAAGTGTTTATGGAGCTCATTGTCATTTTAAAACAAAAGACTATTCTACCCCAGTTTTGTTTTACTTTGCTTTAAGTTCGCCTTAAGTATATCTAGATAAACTTTCTTGTATGAACAGGATACTACCTGGCCCATTACTAGCCATAAATTCCCAGACCACGACATCATCGCGACCATGTTTCCCTGTTGGTGCGAGATGTTTTTTTCTTTAGTGCAGTACCCAGTTTCCTTCACACCGAGTTACATCTTTTTATTCCAAATATGAAAAATTTGCTTTCGTCCAAAAAAATGATCTGCATCCTGAATTCCGGCGGATTCTTTATATGCTCGCAAATGTGATAGTGTGGTTTGTCCCGCTCGAACACATCAATATGAATAAATATTCAATTTCTTGGACTAACGCTCGTAATAGTGATACCAGTAGCGCTTGCACTAGTAACACTAAACTCTGCGGTCGTAGTTCGGAAGGTCTTAATGGGCGAATCATGAGTTTAACATATCGAAGAAACCATGCAATGAGCATTGAAAAACGAAGTTAAAATTCCCTTATGTCCTATAAATTCCAAAGAAGGACAAAATCTCACCGATTCTCAGAAAAAAATCAGGTTGGATTAGACGAAGGAATTGTTACGCTTGCCCGCAGCTGGTGAATTGTCCGATAGGATCTTTTCTGACGAGAAAAATTTTTCCGATTAAGCAATTTATGAACATGCAGAAGGATCGTGTCTATCAAAAAAAGGACACACCATAATCTGGACACATGGGTGGCCACCATGAGTCAAACATCACCGTTTGTCGTTGCTTGGGCTTCTGCGACGTCCGATGGCCATTTTCCTCTTCCTTTCTTTGGATCTTGGTATCAAGGCGAATGCCAATTTGTACTGTTAAACGCAACTAAAAATCAGTACCAGGACTCAGTACCATCGAAAACACAATGTGTCAACCAGGATTGGCTACGAGAAAACGTTTCATTCTTCATTTGAGCCGCACAGTGGCCTCCACGATGGCCAGTTACAAATCCATTGGACTTCTCCATTTGGAGCATTTTACGAACAAAGTTTGGAGCAAAAAAAAATACTCAGTTTTGATGCGCTTAAGACAGCGCTTCTCCGTGATTCCAGGAGGCCCGATTCGTGCCACGAGCGACTCTTTTTTCAAACGTGTAAGAGCCGTAGTCCCGGCCGGAAGATGCCACTTCGAAAACGTGAATTGAATCACAAATTTTCGACGTTCTTCGACATTTGTTGCTTCTATTCAATAAAATTTTTTGAAAAATATGAAAACAACCCAAACGTTTGGGAAAGTTACAGATCAGTTGGCCTATTTTATTTACATGAATTACGTGTATAAATAATGTCACCTAATTCTCCAGCTACGACAATTATAAATGCACCGCACTTTTACTTCAGTCCCGAAAAAGGTTTCTATTTGGACTATGTCATTAATAATACTATATGGTCACGTAGGAGTTCAAAGAAATTCGCTTCTTCTCTGTGAAATGCTGTCAGTTGTTAATATTAAATTTACTTTGATATTACGTATGCTGACTTGGGACTATGTGTTACTACTTGGTCCTGCTTCATACTTTGATTTTTTAATATGCTTTGGGCGTTTCAGTCTTTTAAACAATTGTTCAACAAGATATAGTTTCGGCAGAGAAGGACATGAAATCGCTGGGTTTATTGAAAGTTTAGCTTCTTATAAGGAATCTTCCGACTTACATCAGGCATACATCAGGCTTAACTTGATTGATTAGGCCCAACCACATGATTTTTTTTTTTTTGACATGATGAATCGAGATTCTTTAACTAATTTCCCCCATTTCATAAGAATGAGGTAACAGTTTAGAAAATGATTATCTCCAACAATACTTTTAATGGTAGAAAGGAAACCCAGCTATCTATGATGTTCTGAGCACAACCCCATCTTAGTAAATTACTAGCCACCACAATACTCCTCGAACGACAGTAAGCCATCCGTATGGATGGGAGCTCATCAGATACCTGCAGTATCTGAGTATACCTACAGGATTGAGTTTTTGAAACAAGTTGGTAGGATACTCGATACGGTCCAGGCTCGCGTGCTCCGCTATTATGCTTTGGAAGAGAGAGACAACCGAGGTAGTGAGAAAATTGAGCACTTGATCAAAAGATGATCGTGTTATGATGATCACTAGAGCAGAATATAATCGTTAGCCCATCATTTGAGAAACAATTCCGTCGAACCATACCTGTCCACCCTTCAGGATGTCAAGAAAGACTTGAAATCAAAGTATTTAACATGGACACCTGCCGTTGAAGCTTAATTCCGCGGTTTTTACAGACAGAGTTGAAACAATGTGTCAACCAGCATCCTATAATCTGAAAACAAGTTTGGTCTTGAGTCCCAATTTAGTTTAAGCTATACGATTCCCGAACAGCACTGATTTGTGCTCAACATATTTTCAAACCTACGAAACCACCAATACTACGTTTCAGCTACGTTACGTTCCAGTAATCCGCAGATTACTGTCAGCCGGATTGCGTTTCTCTAAAGTCTGAGAAATATTCTCAGTTTTTGCTTCAAACACATGCGACCGATCTCAATTCCTTCACAACCTCGTATACGTGGGACGGCACTTATTAGGCTTATTGGACCCCCTGCGCCATCCACAGTTCTATAGCATAAGTCTATAGGGTCTATAGAAACACAATGAGTTTCGGGTTCTTCAGTTGGACAGGAAGACAGGAAAGAAAAATAATTCGAGGAACTTCTACAAGGGTCTTTCACTTGTGAGGCAAGCGCATTGGGTTGGCGGTCAAGTGTCAAAACAACACTTCTTGTCCTTTTCTTCTCTAGAATGAAAGCAATAAGTTTTGAATAATTGTATTGGGAACTATCATAGAAATGAGATCGATCTAAAGTTGTTGAGGTCAGAAAGCAATCCGTTGGGCTTGGCAGTGGGTATCGTTGGTATAAACCTGATTTTTCTGCCCGCTTCAAGAAACTGATCCTTACTGGTCACATTATTAAGGGTTTCGAGCAGACTGTAGTGATCGTGCTGGATATAAATTTTCTTCAGTTCATAGTCAACATTGTCAGATCAAGGTACTGCGATTACGTCTCATTTCGGTCAGTATGGGTTCAAGTTTCTCTGACCTAAATGCTATGTCATTATCGAGAGTATCTATCAATTGCGGTTCTTAAACTGGTCCTGGATGCTGTTTCTGCTGTATGTGTTTCAAGAAGCGTATGGGCTATTCCTCATTGAATAATTTTTGCGTTTTATTTTAAGTTTTCCATAAATTTCCAGGAATGTTTAATGTTTCCTGACTAACGTACTGCCTACCTTTTTGGTCCCTCAGCATTGCAAGCATTGCTCTCAGAAACTCTCGTAGCCCTTCTCCGCCAATCTTATCGAAGCTCATTTTGAATAAACCAGTTGACTATACTTATCATTCTGTTGTGGTTTGAAAGGGTTGTTTTGTGCCTACAAAATTTTGAGATATTTCGAACATCGGAACCACGGGGAGAACTTGTAGCTATGTTTCACGGTTTTCCGGTCTATAATACCCAACATTTGACATTTGTTCCTTTAAGGTCAGCCGAGAATGTAAGGTATCGGATGTCTTGTAAAACATTCTAGACAATTGGTCTTGCAGAGCATTCTTGACAATTAGGAAGCGTTGTTTGGCCTGAGCGGTGATAGGTATGGAGATTTTCAAAGGACTGTGTGTTCTATTACATACGTTCTGTTTAAGATACTTTCTGGAGATATTATCTAATTTCATATTGTGACTATGACTAACGTGACTACTAACGACTCCAGTCTACTCTATATATACTCGCATTCAAAATGATGAAGCGGTGATCCGTGACGCATTTTTTACGCAGTTTGCCTCGATATTATTGAAACAAAATCCCACCACAGTTGATGTCTGCCTTTAGGGTCACCTCCTATCAGTATATTCTTGATGTGATCAAATGAGTTAGCTAGTTCAGCCAGTTCCTTTTTTAACTCTTTGGATTTTGCTATAGGTGCTGCATAAAAAAACGCTATAATTAGTGGGCTTTTAAGTTTAGTGTTTGATTTCTCACCACGCTCAGGTTCCTGCCTACTTGGATCTGCCAGAATTTAATGTCTGACGAGAATTTCTAACCACTCTTATGATGTTATCAGTGAGTTGGTGCTCCGAGTTGTACTGAGTGTTGAAGTTTTAGAATTAGATTAGAATTGCCGAAAATTTCTTGTAGTAGTGCCAAGAAGAAAGTAAATAAAGTTCAAGACTGTTCTCGTGTTTCCTATGACTCCTAAGTCTAAACGTTCCTAGGTGTCTTGTTTCAGATGATAATATTACTGGTTTTCACATCGGTTAAAGCGTTAGTGATGTTTCCTTCTCTGGTGATATATTTGTGAAGGGGTTAGCACCCCCCTTTTTGCAGAGTTTCTATCGTATCGATCGTACCTTCTTAGGTTCTCACTAGTTATTATCGTTATATTTTGCTCCTGCTTAGAAAATACAAAGAAATTTAAACAGAAAAAGAACTTTTAAAACAAAAGCAACGAACTTCCGTGGTACTCAGGAGTTCAGGAGGATAAAAAAAAACAATCCGTCAATGTCATCGATAGTATGCTGTCTTCAAAATTAGCAAATGCTACGAAGCATAGTAACATTCGTTAAAAAACTGAATATTGTAATTCGCGGATAAACCACCTACAAAAACGCTAAGCGCTACCTAAAAGGCCATAAAATTTTGCCGTATAATTAAATAATGTTTTAGTAACAAGATAATTTGACATGTTCTACATCTCATAATATTCATGTGTAAATGAAATCACTCCGGGAATGGCTGCAACTTGCTGGCAGGCAAATAAAACAGCTGCCGACGAAGAATCAGCCACCGCCGCCTAGAGCGTTTCCAGTTGATACATATTAACAATTCATCTACTGTATGTTCGCCTACCCTTCAAATCTACAACATTGTGCCTTCTTTGATGGTTTCGTGAGCAATACAAAAAAAGGAATTGTTTTATACTGGCAGCGAAATGATGAGCCCGTTAACACCCCCAAAATTTGATGTTTTATAGCGTTCTGATGATCCCGCACCGTGTTCAGGCGCCAGCCAACTATTTTTTCAGCTTCAACACTTGTTCTCCTCTTTGTGAAGATATCAAGGTCTACAGGGATACGGCATCGCTCATCCACAGATACCCACCATATAGATACGAGTTAAAGCGCTGGAATCCCTTCATAATATTTCACAAAATTAGCTCCCGACACCTGGTTATTAAGATCGTCGGTGGATGCTTTCATGATCCTCCCACAAAAATATTTTCTGAATGTGTCTATATGATCCTGCATCTGATATTTAGGGTCGGGCGAAAAATTTGGTTAGTCGCTTGCCATAGTTGTGGGTTATGTTAGGCGGACACAGTGTATTAGGCGAGATATAGATACAGATTGTTGTTTCGTTCGAGAAATTCTTTTGGGAAATCTACGTGATGATATTATTTTACACCGAGTAAAGTGATCGTTCTTCTGTCATGCGGGATCCATGTCTAAACCAACAGCATTTAAGACTGCTTCTGCCGCGGTTTTCCCAGTTTGATCTTAAACAGTTCCACGGAATCGGTGGGAACTCTCCCTGCGTTAATGGTCCTAACAATTTCTGAGTACACACATGCTAATGTTTCCGTTTTTTATCGGGCTGATCTCCGCTCCGTTCCGTCTTATTATTATCATTACTCGCATAATAACCGTTCGACGATAACTAGCCGTTTGGAGCTTTGATGGCTTGAAATTAATTCCTACCACGATTAACCTACACCTCAATGATCCTCATTCCATGCGCACGGTTAAATATCTTTGGCCAATTTTGTAACTGATCCAGATGAATTACTCACCGATTAACCTCACGCAATCCATTTTAGAAGCTCTGACAGATTTCTGGTTGCAGTCGCCGGCATCGTCCTAGTCCTCGTCCGTTTTGTAGATTAAACGTGAATTTAAGAAAATTTTTAGATAATTATAGACAATAGTAATGGGCAAAGTGAAATTATCTGGAAAGATCGCTGTCGATGGATCGTGCAATGTGGATCTGAGATCGCAGAGTTTCTAATGGGTTGATGGATAGGTGCATTTAATATTTTTTTTTCTTTTTGTTCTTCGAGGAGTAGCGGTAGACACAATTTTCCTTCTGTTGCTGTTCTATATCCTTCTTCAATGTAATGACCCAGTTGATTTGATGTTATTATAAGAAAATTGATGCTAAGTTTTGTGTTTAGTGAAATATTTCGTGCTGATTAAGTGCTGCCAAAATCGCTGCAAAACGGTTTACGATAGAAATTTTGAAAAAAAAATCAAGCAGATTAGAGGAGTTTTGAAATAGAAGACCTGAAACTGATTGAACTCATACCTTATAAATTGTCCTATTTCGTTGTGCATGCATTTCGATGTAAATTATTCTACCGATTCCGCAAATTAGCTGCGAAAGTAATGAGGTAAGCGCTTCACAAGATTGGGCTGTTATATTGACTTAATTTGAAAATCGTACCCTAACAGACGCCCACAGGCACAACCAGTTGACACCCCTGTAATGCTTCTAGGTCAGAAGCAGAGCCCGAAACAATGAGTTGTACATAAATTCTATCAATGGTTTGGTGGAGGAATATGCGAGAAAAAGACAAACAGAAATTTTACAAAATAAATTTATTTAATTTGATTTATTTGATGATAACAGCTTTAGAGTCAAGGACCTCCTTGACTCTAAAGCTGTTATCTCAACATTACAACCAAGGGCCTATTTGGAAATAATAACGTCTCTTATTCCGAACATTCTGATCACAATCACAGCATTGATTTTGCTGTGAATATCTAAGAATTTGAAGAGCCCATTACAGAGTATCTTCCGACTATAGTCATCTTTAGGGTAAGGTTGACGGCTACAAATCCTAGAAGGTAAAGAGTTGCACTTGTAGACATCCTAGAAAAAAACGCTGTGCAACTCCTGGCCAGAAAGACAATCATAATGGGCTGGATTATATGCAGAATTTGCCGAAGAATAGTCCTAACACGATGCTATAAGTTCCATTACCTTTGGACACATTTCCTTGAACTGCAAAAGGCCACATCGAAGTGAACATAGGCTGGAAGTGTGTGGCACTCCCGGCTGTATGGAGAAATAATCCTAACTGCAGTAGATGAGAAAGAGCTGCAATGAGAAATAATCCTTGTGCGAAGATCTGGCTCATATTGCAGGAAGTAGAAGGTGCTAGGAGTTCAATAAGACACTAACTAAGATAAAATTGAAAGGATGATCAAAGTTATGCAGTTCAACCAACACCGTAGTGTAACCATACAAAACTTACGCAGAAAAAAGCCGATCTGCTGCTGATACCCAAACAACAACCCAACAATGAGCAAAAAAACTGACCTGCTCCTGATACCTGAGCACAAACAACACAACAAGGAGGAGGCTGAAAGGTATTGTGAACCATCTGACACCTGGGACATCTGGGTGCGGCATTGGGCTCTACTTCCAGTTCGAACTCGCTCCAGCGAAGAAAGCTTTATTGTTCTGAGTATTTGGATATAATGCTCTTGAGTGTCTTTATCACGCTAAGTTGGCCAATTTCATGTTTTCAGAGCAAACTCGCACAAACTGGAGGAAGCTGTCTCGAGCGCAAGAAGCCGCATCTTTCTGGGCGGTGACCTAGGCAATAGAATGTGGAATGTCTCATTCAAATCCAAGAGGAAAAGGAATCCTAGAAATGGTGGCTACGAGAGAAACTTGCCGTCATTAACGCTAGAAAAACACCAACCTTTTGACGGAATGGC